>OY970759.1:14157130-15542840 GCA_963853795.1 Xestia rhomboidea | reverse complement strand
GCTACCTTCTACCGCTAAAAAGTCAGACAAACGGCTGCTTAGGCCTTAGTAAGGTTGTAGAGTCTTGCTTGGTTGTAGAACCCCAAAAAACAATATTTATGAGAACCTGTATATCAATAGAATCTTATTGATTTAAAAAAGCCGCATGGGAAAAAAAACACGCCGTTTTAAAAATTTGTTAAATAAAACAAACACGTTTGGTTTTCTGTATGGAATCAAAGGGTACATTGATGGGGTAAAATTGCGTAGGGGACGAAAAGAGAGACCAAAGAGTGTGCAATCTATGCGATATTTTGAAAAAGATTTGGAGATTAAGGTTATTTTTGCTCAAACCTCTGTAAGTAAAATACTTGTAATAAGTAATAACTATTATAAATACTACTAGGTATATAACTATTGTGAAATTACAATAAGTCAAAAGCAACATTATTATATTTGAACGAAGTTTCTTTGTTTTAATAATACGACCTAGTATATGAATCAAACTTGCCAATCAACTATACAAATACTTTTATTTGGTAAAAAAAAATTATCTTAATGTAGAGAACAATGTTTTTTTTTGTTATAAGTAATTGTACGTAGCTACAATAAAAAGCCTATAATATGTTTATTTTTTTAGATATTATGATAGTTTTTACCTAAAGAAATGCTTTATGAGAGCTTATTGACTTTTGAAACATATAGCTTTAGCTAGGTAATTAATTTGTGATTTAATTTAAACACCGAATGAATTGTACATTCGTTATACAGGGTGGAATTTTTCAATGCCACCTGAAGGGAAAGTACTCGAAATACTGGAGATAGCAAATTTTACTCAAAGGAAACATTTCTTTATTTTTAAAAAGAAACAACTTTGCATTCACAGATTTTCGAAAACTCGCTTGCTACACTCGGGAAACGAACCGACTAAAGTTCGAAAAATAACATCCTGTACTATTTTTACATCAATCGATAGGGGCAATCATATGGATTAAATCTCTCTAGCAAACATGATAAATTAAATGAAGGGAAAATCATGAAATCTAAAGAACAGTTATAAATTCAATGGGATAAATTCAATAAGAAAAAGCACTTTTATTCATGGTTTTCCTTTCATTTAATTTATCATGTTTGTTATAATAGAGAGATTTGATCCATATGATTGACCCTATCGATTGATGTCTAAACGGTACAGAATGTTATTTTTTCGAACTTTAGTCGATCCATCCCGGGTTCGATGCCCGAATGTGGCAAACGAATTTTTAAAAAGCTGTGAATGCGGATTTGTTTCTTTTAAAAATTAAAAGAATAAAATTGGCTATATCCAGTATTTAGAGTACTTTCCCTCCAGGTGGCATTGAAAAATTCCACCCTGATCTTACAGGGAATAATTTATAAACGTTGTCAAAAGTAAAAGAATACTACAATAATGCCTTCTTAACTGTACCTACATAATTTTCATATTTTAACGTCTCTTAACTTTAATCGACGTTTGTAAATGAACGCATTAGTAACCACCTAGGTACTTTTTAAATTTAGTGTAGGTAGTACTTATGTACCTAAATGCGATTCTTTTTTGTTATTATTTACACAATACTGTCAAAGATATCGCTATCAGCGATAATGCCATCCTAATTACTCTCATAGATTTAATAAAATAGTCCAAGAGCTGTGTAAAAATACTGTGTTCAAAAAAGTACACTCTTAGTTGCCATGGCTTATTTGAATGAATTATTTTAGTTTTTGAATTGTTTTTTTTTGTTTTGTTTTACTGTGGACACTTTTAACGTGCACATCTTGCTACATTGTTCTCACATAATATACCATCTCAACATGAATGATGTAACCAAGATTTTGTAACAATATTCTGATTTAAAAGAGTGTCCATGGAGTTTCTTGCCCGTTCTTCTCCATAGAGATCTACGCTAGGGAATGGACAACTACAGTACTTTCACAGTTTTTATGTCTTGTGACTGGGACTGTAGCTACATTTCATTTTCATCTTTGTTTCGACGATTCAAAAGTGCCTGTAACTGGCTTACTTGAAATAAATGCTTTGATTTTGATTTTGACACTGTATGTTGTATGTCATGTCACGTATTTACCATAATAACATAACGTCACGGTTGTAATCTCCGAAGGGTTATTCAAAGGTTTACCTGAAATTAACCACCTTTAACACTATCCAGCATGAGAGCAGTGGTCTAATATAAACTGGTATTGTTCATCTAAGATGGATCTATGGAAGAGAATGACAAAATATTTATAAAACAAGTCAGAAATCTATTAATTCAAAATTGCTATTATTCATTGAATGGTTTTTTTTTAATGATGACTTGAAAATGGATTGTATTTAACTACCTTTACTTATTTATTGAATTTTGTTTTTTATTTCATTGATATTTTGTATTTGATTCATCAACTTGATTATATTCTGATTATTATTTTAGACACAAATGATGTTTCAATTTTATTTTATTGACATTATGTTTTTGATTATTATCTATTGACATGATTGTATTTTGATTATTATTTTGATTTATTCAATTTTTTTTCTCTATTTATTTTTTTATTTAATCCTTTGACGACATTATTTATTTACAAACTTTTAATTAATGATGATTTTTTTAAATGCTTCTTGCTGTCAAAGATTATATAAATTGTTGTGCCCGACATGTGAACTTTAATTAATTTTAAGATGTTATAACACCATGTGATAATATGTAATAAAGAATTGAATTAAATTGAATTAAGTTTCATCATCATCATCCACAGCCCGACTTCACCCACTGCTGGGTATAGGCCTATCTTTGCGTGTGCCAAGCTCCACGCTCCTGTACCATAGTCATTCAGGTTTTACCCGCGATGGCAACAATGTTGTCTGACCATCTCGCTGCCGGACGACCGTCGAGTTTAGGGTGTAAATATTTAATGGGCACTGGAGACGGGGCGGTGCTTTCGACCGGTCGGTTCGGTCTATTTTGCCTCCGATCGACTCATCGACCCGGGTCATTGGATATAACTTTATACGATAAACTTAGAACTTTTCAAAATATTTTCGTGTAGTTATGGGAATGAAGTGATAGTTGGCTCTTTAGTAAACTGATCCCACACAGGCAGATCCCGCGGAATCAGTCGACCTAAAAAAATTATGTGATTTTTCTAGTGTATAACTTTTTTATTTATAGCTTATCTTTAAACATTGTGTCTTAGGTATTTTATATAAGTAAAAATTATCATGTAGTTTTAAATATATTTTCAATACAAAAATAAGAAGTGAAGTGATAAAATGCATTTTTTTCTGGTTCCCATTTTTTTTAAAATTAAATATTTGGCTATACGTTTAGGATTTCATTTCGAAAAATGGATGTCATGTAATATATTAAATGCATTTTCAGTTTGAAAATAGGAAGTGAACTGATTTTTCTGGTTAACTGTATTTTTATTTCTATTATAATACCTATATAAACAAAATACCAAATTTGTGAGATAAGTACCTAGGAACTTGGTTTTTTTTTAATTAAAGCTATTAACTACCTACCTACGTATGAAAATGCTCGAATTTATTTATAATACAATCAACCCAATGTGTTAAATATCACGTAACTAACAAGTTTTATTAGCTATGTTTATAACTTAACAATTTTGACTTGTGAAAATAAATTAGCACCTGAATTTATAACGCTAACTAGTGGTTCAAATTTACGCTGAAATTTTCGACGTGTAATCAGTAACTGTGATAATGTACATACTAATCAAATATTAACAAGTAGAAAACACGATAATATAGTTTTCTCACATTTATAATGATATAATTATTTAATTACCTATATTTTTCCTAGTTTATTTTTAGTACGCACGACGACCATCAAGCTATGCTAAACCAAATTAAGCTAATCTCTCATTGTTCGGGAAAACTCATACAAAGCTAGGTCAGGTTTTACTGGATATGTATGTAGAGCTTGATGTGTCGCTGTTTGCACTCTGTATTTATTTATTTACATTGAGCTGAAGTGTTTATTTTATAGGCACATAAGTACTGATGTTATGTGGATCACGATTTTAGTGAAAATTAATGTAGTGGTAAATTATATTGTGTATTCGACCTATTTAAACGGTTTTTTTAATAATTTGCGAAAGAATTAAATGCGAAAGTTGGTGAGTATGGATGTTTGCTACTCTTTCACGCAAAAACTATTGAACGGATTTAGTTGAAATTTTGCACACCTACTTATAGTTTATAACATGGATTAACATATAGGATACTTTTTATCTTGGTAGTAAGATCCTATGGGACAATTATCAAATATCGCTGGACATTACACACAGCGCCATCTAGTGTCACACTAAGCAACGAGGCTTGTGTCGTGAACACCAGATAGTTGATATACTACATATATACTATTTGTTTGTAAATACATGCTTATTATACATATAAACATCCATGACTAGGAAACAAATGTCCATGCTCATCAACATTTGCTCCTACCGGGATTCGAACCCGGGATCCTAAGAACGTAAGGCAGCCTCGCTACCGCTGCGCAATTCGGGTCGTTTAACGTCTAACGTTTTGAACCTGCTGTGTAAAAAAAGATGAAGGATTATTATTTTGTTAGTCATATTCATTTCAAATGACTAACACTAAATATGTCATAAATTCATTTGAGGAATTTTCAACATTTAGGTAGTGCGTCTTAATCCAGCAAATGTAAGAAATTCCTCATTTTGTAAAGACCTGTCTCCTGACAATACACCCTCTTTAAAAATATTTCGCAAATACTAAACAAACTTGACAATGTGCAAAAAACGAGAAAATGTGGTGTATCTATAAACTTTTGTGCTAACTCTTGAAAAAAAAAAAACCGGCCAAGTGCGTGTCGGGCCACGCGCAGTACAGGGTTCCGTAGTAGCCCGTTATCACAATATAGAATGATTTATTCTAAGGATTTTGTATTTGGTACAAAATTATCCAACACCCAAGTTCAACTACTATTACTGCTAAACTAATAAAGTTATCTTAACCGCTATAATTTTCCTTTAAAGTTCATGAAATGCACTATCATCACGAATTCTGCAGATTTTTCAAGCCTGCTGCAGTTTAGCTTTTAGAGGGGACGCCCTACTGGAACAAAAATTTGCAAAAATCATGGAGCACTAACTCGAAAAATAATATTAGCAACCCCTAAGTCATTTTAAAAGACCTATTCAAAGATATCCCATACGATTGGGTAGACGACGAAAAAAAGCTCATCTCCACTTCACATGTAGCTACCCTAAAAACATATATTTTCCAAAATTTTATTTGACCACTTTGTCGGCGTAATTGAAATACACATCCCTAGGGTTTTACGATTTCTTAGCAAAACCTCGGACAGGCAGACGGACATGACGAACCTATAAGGGTTCCTTGTCAGGACTACGAAACCGTAAAAAGTCTATTAGAAGACGTCAAAATGATAATGTAAATTTTATGCGGGCACTTGCAATTAAAGTAAGTAAATACGCAGGTACTTAGGTAACGAACTAATACAGATTAAAATACACTATATTATTTATTTGTTATTTTGCACGACAGCACTCCAATAAATTAATAAGTAACAGATTTGAAGGCATCAAGTATTTCATAACGAATTTAGTAGGTAGTACCACCATGCTGATCCAATTAGATGACAGAGAATATTTGTTACGTCCCACAAAGTGAGTTCCATTTTTTGCAGAATACACTACATTGAAATGGCAAAAATTTTAATAACCACCTGTCCATCAGCGATCATTTGTTTGGACCATGTGCGCCAAATATTGAATAGGTTCCGTCGAAAAAACATTTTATAAATATCGGGAGTCCGCGGGCATAATTGAAAAGTCGAACACAACGCACCTGTATCGTTGAAAGCTAACGCAAACTGAAATATAACTGTGTATACTCGCTGTGTGTGTATGTGTACACAGGTACGCATATGTACCAAAACCGTTAGGTTACTGAAAAAAAAAATGGTTTTTCATATGTAGGTGTACGTGTACGTGGACTAAACTATTGCAGCGTGTTTTGCTGTCCGATGTAGATATTGTTAAGGCGAGTCCGGGAAATTTTAATTTTCTTTAGTTTTTTGCAATTTGCCGGTCAGTGTCAGGTATTATGTTAAACAAACTGGCGCATTACCTTAAGGTGAATGCGCCAGGGTGGCCCGCGAAATTCAAATTTTCTTACGTTTTTTACAATTTGCAGGTCAGTGTCAGGTTGTATGTTGATTAAACTATGAATCGCGGCTGTAAGACGTATGTAGTTACAGAATTATAATCATCAAAATCATCAATACAACCCTCCAAGCGCATAAAGGTGTAGGAATGACTATGACCTTGAAAAAGTAAATTCATTCATTTTCATATTCAACCTGACACTGACCTGCAAATTGCAAAAAACGTAAGAAAATTTGAATTTCGCGGGCTACCCTGGATCATCCACCTTAACAGAAATTGATATAAATTGATATAATGACGTAGCAGACTACAATAATTCAATAATAGGGTACTGCTGGGAACCGATCACTTTTCCGATTTGTTTTTGTTTGAATTTCATTTTACCGAAAACTATTTAATTGACCGACGTCTTTTTTGCAATAATGTGCATTATTTGACATATTTTTAGATCATCGAAGTACACTCGAGAGCAATGAATCCGGGTCACTTAAAGAATCCTAAAAATCTCGGAAACTAAAAATGCTAGGTTAATGCAATAAATTATATTTAATAGACAATGTAATACTCCTTAAATGAAGGTATTAAAACTTCTTAGTTATTGTATAGTTATATCATAAAAAAATCAAATTTGAAAAAGGGCCACTTTCGAAGATGGAACTACGAAATTACAGCATTTGGTTTTGCTTTTGTTTGTAATCTGTCATTTATGTGGGTACATAAACCATGTTGATAGTGCTCTATATTCATTATTCAAGCTGAAATTATGTCGCTTACGCCTGAAGAATCCACCAGAATACTTACAATGCTGGAAACCGGCCGGAGTCAGCGCGATACAGCCAGGACTGTCGGTGTGTCGCTGTCAACAGTACAAAGAGTTCTCCGACGTTACGAAGAAACTGGTTCTAACCTACGCAGACCAGGAACGGGCAGAACCAGGTGTACCACAGCACGAGAAGACCGATACTTGGTGAACACCATGCTTCGAAATCGCTTTCTCACAGGAACTGAACTCACAAATCAGTTTCGACGCCTCGGAGGAAGTAACCCAACTGCATGGACAGTAAGACGTCGGCTTGCTGAATCTAACTTAAAACCCCTTAGACCTGCAAACGGCCCTAAACTGGAGCGTGGGCATCGTATTTCAAGACTAAGATATGCCCAGAGCCACGTAAATTGGAGTATTGAAGATTGGTCAAAAGTTATGTTCTCCGACGAATCAAAATATATGCTCTACAAGCACGATGGAAGACACAGAGTGTATCGAAGACCAGGGGAAAGATTCAAGCAAGCATGCATCGAAGAAAAAGTAGCCTACGGTGGTGGGTCTGTACTTGTGTGGGCCGGAATTTCTTCTGAAAGTCGCACAGAGCTGGTGATCATAGAAAACGGCTCTTTAACTAGCGTAAGATATGTGGAAGAAATCCTCAATGATCACGTTGGTCCATTTATGGTCAATTTAGGTGAGGATGCTATATTTATGCATGACAATGCCCGACCTCATACAGGTAGGATTGTGAATGACTACCTTCAAGAGATGAACATTACTCGTATGGAGTGGCCAGCGCGCAGCCCGGATATCAACCCGATCGAGCATGCTTGGGACGAGCTAGGCAGATGCGTAAAACAACGAAACCCTCCCCCAATCACGCTTCGTGAGCTCAAAATTGCTCTCACAGAGGAATGGGAGAATATTCCCCAAAATCGTATAAGGAACTTGGTGTACAGCATGCCAAACCGCGTAAACGCAGTAATGGAAGCACGAGGAGGCAATACGAAGTATTAAAATTCAAGAAAATCGTAATAAAGTTCAAAAATTTCATGTTTCCTATTTTTGTTTTAAGGAGAGATCAGCAGTTTTTTTCTTTATGTAATTTTGTGTTAATAAAATGTATGGTGACTCATATTTTTTTTACTTTCATTTAAGGAGTATTACATTGTCTATTAAATACAATTTATTGCATTAACCTATCATTTTTAGTTTCCGAGATTTTTAACATTCTTTAAGTGACCCGGATTCATTGCTCTCGAGTGTATTAATATGTGTCATAGGTATTATTTTACTGAACAATATTTCGTGATGGCCCAGAGGTAAAGGCCTCGCCTCCCATGTATGAGGTTGTGGGTTCAAATCCGGGCAAGTACCAATGTGACTTTTTCAATTCATATGTACTTTTCTAAGTTTATCTTGGACATCACAGATATCGGTGAAGGAAAAACATCGTGAGGAAACCTGGACTTAAATAACTAATTAATATAAGTCTGAAATCGCCAACCTGTCTTGAGCGAGCGTGGTGATCAATGCTCGTGCCTTCTCTGTATGAGAAGAGGCCTTTGCCCAGCAGTGGGACAGTACGCTGGTATTATTATATTTCGCCGATTTACAAAATAACTTTTTGCTATTGGCCGAAGCCTCTTTTGAACTATTATAGCAAGCTATTCTATAGCAAGCTGAGGCTGCGGTGTCGAGCGTTAAAACCATCTGTGATAATAAGCTCGCGTGGGGCCACCCAAGCCCACCGTGACAAAAACAATGCTTGCTGCATGTTGCATGCCTGCTTGCATGTTGCATGCTTATTTGCACGCTGCATGCTTGCATATATATATTCGGATTCTTTTCAACTGAAACAGTGGCAGACGTAACTTCGATGAAGTAAAAAAAAACTAAACTATAATAGTTGAAAAGATTTAGGTGAAACGAAATTAGGTCAAATGTTTTTAGAACTTATGTTATGTAACCGGTACTGCTACTTAATATAAAATTTAATGACTGTCTACACTCATGTTAATACGAAAGAGAAGAAACAGTAACTTTTACACACTTATAAATCCAGATCAGATAAATCCCTTACGTACTGTTTCAGAAGTTCCTCTTATCAATAAAGCCAGTGCACAAATGCAGAATACAAACAGAAAATATCTCTAACTCTATGTAGGTACAAAAGCTCGTGAACGGAGAGACGAAAAATTAAAAAACTCAGTCTGACTGAATCGCTGGTGTCACGAACAGGCGCCCTGTTCAAATTGCCTCTCTACGGTCAATTTAATCGTGAAAAACACTCTGCATTGTCTAGGTAATGAACACGGCTACCTGGCTTGGGAGCCCTGGGACAGTCAACGAGCTCTTCATTAACGAATCACGATTAACGCAAATACTGGACCAATGAGCACTTTGGTACTTTTGTTGTAGGTACAACAAAATGTGCGAACACTGGAGTTGAGAGGGTGTTTTGTGAAGGATTTTGGGTTTTTATTCAGGGTTTTTTTTGTGTTGTTAGAATTTGCTTCTGTTCTAGACTAAAGTGAATTAAAGAATAATCTACAAAATTATATTTTATTTTTACGTAACAATCTTTAATGGTCTACTGAGTATGTTTTAATTTTTTGGTTATTTTAAGTTTATTTTTTAAGATGCAAAACTATATTAATAACTTCAAGTACCTACCTACACAAAATCCTTGAGATGCATTCGATATCACCTTTCACATTCAATTTATATAGTAAAAATATTTTAAAGAACTGAGGTCGTTCACTTTTACATATTTATTAATTTACTTCCGTGTACGTACTTGTTAGTAAATATTAATAAATTCAATAAAAATAGACATCTAAAAGGCATTCAAATACTAGAATATAATTATATTACTTCCTGTTCCGCAAAAACATAATATTAATTAGGTAAATAGATGTGGATAAGATAAAATGCAGATTTTGTAGACCGGTCGCCCTTGACTGGTAGACTGGTATTAGCCTTGATCTTTATTTTTCTTGCGAAACAAGATGATTAATTACAATATTATGTGTTAAGTTTATTAATAATTAATAAAAATTAGCTTAAAACAATTATTTCGTAAAATAAATGTAAAGGAGTTCTCCTAGAGATTACGCGCGAAATCCAATTTGATTTTTAATTTAATTGAGACTCTTGAATCAATGAGTCCACGAAGTAGACACAATAGTTAAACAATGGCGTCTCGACCAAATCGGTCATTCGCCAGATCATGATTTATATTAAAATTAAAATATAAAAATGTCGGTTTGTCATGTTGCATGCTCGTTTGCATGCTGCATGCATGCTACATGCATGGTGTATGCTGGTTTGTATACTGCATGCTTGTTTGCATGCTTCATGCTTGCTGCATGCATGATGTACCTATGCTTGTTTGCATGTTTAGCTACTTATTATAGGGAAATAAAAAACCACATGTTATTTTAATGAATTTTCTGTGATGTGAATGATGAGTCTTTCCATTGTTATGCATATTAAATGTATGCCAAAAGATGATTCTAACTGCAAACTTTCTGCGATAAAATGGTTCTACTTTTAATTCTTATGCATGTGAAAGTTATGCCTAAAGATGATTCTGACTTACAAAATTATGAGTTTTGAATGTATGATAAATGAGTGTCTGCCAAACGGTTTTCTGCGAAATGAAGTTTATGCTATCCGCTGTTATACAAAGTAATATTATGACATAAAAAGTTCTGCTATAAAGGGTAGACCCCACCGCTAGTCTTCTAATAATCAAGGTAGTCAACATAAACTTTAATTGAGTTACGAATTCTAAATGAAGAGTTTACAAGAACTTCTATAGATAACATACTTTTTCAATCGGACAGGATATTCAGATATTCCTACGCTGAGTAACTAGGTACCTAATTATGAAAAAAAAAATGTTTCCATAGTAACACTCTTTAGTTAAAACCGTACATATTTTGGTCACATTAATTACAGACACTAACCACGTACTCGCAATACTCCACTACACCCCAAATGTTGCCATTCATCCGTGAACACATCATAAGGTAAACTTCCAGAAGAGCGATAATGTATCGAGGGGAGGATGGATGAATTGGCACGACAACGCGCCACGTGCGAAAGAGAACAAGGGGGATTAGGGGTCAGTTCGTTTAGAGATGTATGTACTATCGCGGACACTCCCGCCTGATCACCACTAAGCTTATTTTTGCTTGCACTTAAAACATAGAAACGCTCTCTATCCCCGCCCTGTTGACTTTATAATAAATAAAAAAAATACCGATCGGCGACACATGCCAAACGAGAGTTATTGTTATTTTGCGCGCCAAAATTGACGCTTTCCTAATAGGCCTAAAGTTTAAGGTGGAGTGGCTCGGCGCCTCCGCATGATTTAAGCGACAAAAAATTTAACTGATCAGGCGGAAAAGACCACGACTGTACCTATCGGTAATTATTTTAGGAATTAATAATTATTATTTATTTGGTAAAACAACAGCAGTAGATAATCTTCTTCTTATCGTATCGATTTTCCTTCCAATTAAACGGTGTGGGCCCAGTAGGTGGCCACGTTTATTCCAGCGGTGGAGACGCTGTACAAGTCGTCAAGAGTGCAGGTAGACGGAAACCTAGGACACTCCATCAGGTGGGGCATTGTTTGGGCTGGAGCGCCGCACTCGCACTCGGTGTTGGAAGAACCAATTATACCCCATTTTGCCAGGTTATGTTTGCAGCGGCCTACTTGGGTACGCAATCGATTCAGAGCTTTCCAAATAGGCCACTGTTGTTCACTGCCAGGAGCCAGGTGTTCTTGGGGCTTTAAAAAGTCGTGTGGTGGAGGGCACTTCTCTTGCCATAACTTGTTTCTTAATTTATGTGGCCTGCCTGAGTGGAGCGTAGGAAGCTTTTGCGGCTTTTTAGTCTGCTCGGGGTAGTTGTGTGGTCGTAGAGGGAATGTCGGGAATCGGATTCTTGGTTCTTTTTTTCCAGCGCGCATGCGACATCCCTTCGTACAGCAGCTGGTGCGATACCTACCAGCAAGTAGAGCTTATTGAGTGGAGTCGATAATAAGACTCTATAAGAACAATAAAAGTATTGTCAAAGTGCTGGTATGTATATGCTTATTATTTTTGTAGGTAAGTGTTTGGTTACTAGCTGCCTCTTTGGTTGGCGAGCGCGACTGCTAAGCATGAGGCCTTGGGTTCGATTCCTTGGTCGGGCAAAGTGTAATTGGATTTGTCTATCCGGAATTGCTCAGTAACTGCAGCGGAGTCTGGATTTAAGCCCGGTTGGCAATAGTATTAAACAAAACTGGCGGTACAGGTGGCAACTGGCGGTATTTGGTACAACCCTGCCTGACCCTTTGCGGATTACAGGCGTGATGTTGTATATGTATGCTTCGTTAATGTGGGTGTGATATACGTACACTTCTGTCTATAGTGGAGTGTGTGTTCATTAAAAATACAGCGGTTATAGTGGTTTTGAAATGAAAAGGTTTTGAAATGCAATTAACTGAAAGAGAACCTGTCAAAATTATTTTGAAAGTTGGATTAATCCGTGGGTTTTTATCAGATAGCTGTTTTCGGGTATAATTCATAAGGTACACCCACATTTTGCCAATTATGTTTAAGTCCCATGAATTAAGGGGCGCGCTATTGCCACCAACCGGGCACAAATCCAGACTCCGTGGCTGCTACTGAGAAATTCCTGACAGAAAAACCCCTTAACAATTTGCCCGACCCGAGTATCGAACCCGACCTGTTGCTCAGCTGTCATGCTTGTGATCACTATTCAGTTATGAAATCCTAAAACTTTATAATGTTCTCGTTCTGCTCAGTTAACTTCAACCAAGTCACGGTTCTTTAATCTAAGAATTACACTATTTGTATCACAACACATGAACTCACACGTTATCCTCAACCTTAATGTTTGTACATACATTGATGACATCATTCTCAAAGTCATATCAATATTTATTTCTATTTCTAAAAGGATTTTTTTATACTCCTTAAGGTGGATGCTCCAGGGTAGCCCGCGAAATTCAAATTTTCTTACGTTTTTTGCAATTTGCAGGCCAGTGTCAGGTTGTATGTTGATTAAAATATGATTCGCGGATGTAACACGTATGTAGTTACAGAATTATAATCACGAAAAAAAAATATTAACAAAACCCGACTGCATAAAAAATAACTAGTAACCTTAAATAAAAACTGAAAAGATAAAAACAAGTTCAAGAAACAGGACATATTGACTGCAACAGTCGGGACCCATATTGGATGTAATGATTTTAGTCTAGATTATTTAATGGTTTTTTGGATTACTATCTGGATTATTCTTTATTATGGATTATTTCTTGAACTTGTTTTTATCTTTTCAGTTTTTATTTAAGGTTATTAGTTATTTTTTATGCAGTCGGGCTTTTTATTTTTTTTATTTAACACTTTTTAGTTAAGTACTTAATATACCATTTTAAAATCCTGATGATGAGCCCTTTATCAAACCGTTCAGCCTGCAGAGCGAGCCAAACATTTGAACTTGGCACCAAAAATCCGCCATTTTGTTTCTTTTTTTATTTTGATATACCCAGTGTCACTCTCACATTAAATACAAATTTAACGACACCTCTCAAGCTAAAATCCATCGAGCCGTTCAGGCTGCAGAGCGTGCCAAACATTTGAATTTGGCGTCAAAAATCCGCCATTTTGTTTCTTTTTTTATTTTGATATACCCAGTGTCACTCTCACAGTAAATAAGAATCTAACGACACCTCTCAAGCTAAAATCCATCGAGCCGTTCAGGCCACAGAGCGTGCCAAACAATTATACATACATACATACATACTCTCGAAAAACATAACGTTCCCTCCTTCTGGCGCAGTAGGGTAAAAACATCAAACATTCAGATTCAGTTCATGTAACTGGCAAGAATGATGTTTTCATGAAATAGTCATTCTTGACAGTTACATGAACTTAGAGGGTTGTACATGCGTGTTACAGCCGCGAATCATATTTTAATCAACATACAACCTGACACTGACCTGCAAATTGCAAAAAACGTAAGAAAATTTAAATTTCGCGGGCTACCGTGGAGCTTCCAAGCGCTAGGTTAGCCTACAAAATTCAATTTTTGCAATGTTTTTTTGCAATTTGCCGGTCAGTGTCGGGCTGTAGGTATGTTGAACAAAATACAATTGAAGCCGTAACACGTATGTATTTACAGAATTATACTCATTAAAATCATCAATAGAATCCTCTAAGTTAATTTAATCCTATTGAATGACTCTTCATCATCATTCTCTTGCTGTTATCCCAATTCATTTGAGGTCGGTGCAGCATGTCTTCTTCTTCCATACTTCTCTAATTATCTTCTCGTCATCTAATCAGACACCTTCTTTCGTGCCATATCATCCTTTACACAGTCCATCCATCGTTTCTTTGGTCTCCCCTACTCTTATCATCATACTCAAAACTTTACTCATGACATTTTCCTGATTCCTTCGCATCACATGCTCATATCACAACATCTGATTAACACACAACTTTTCAGTTCAATCCCATAAAATGTCTATATTTCATGAAAAAGTAAAAAATGTAAGAAAATTAAAATTTCGCATTCTACCCTGGCGCCTCCACTTTAAGGCGGCTACAGGAGCTAAATTAGCAACTCTATTTGTGGTGGTTTAAACTTCGTTTGAAATGCTGTTCTAATCAGCTTTCACTACAAAGTGGTTGTCACTGCGGGCCGAATAGTGCGAAATGAGTGGTTTTTTTGCGATTTACATAAAATCTATTGATGGGACTAAAATAATAAAACACTTTCATGCTAATATGTTGTTTGTAGCATTATTTGCTAAAAAATCGAAATGATCGCATGTATTTTAGTATGGTTTTTACTCGTTAAAAGAAATTTTTAGTGATAAGTTTGTGTTTTTTTTTGTATCGAGTAAAATTAGTTGTATTATGTTTTCAAAACACTATCATACTAGCATATATCCTGAAGAATATCATATATTTATCTGGTTGTGTTTATTGCAGTGAATCATATGCTTTTTTTCATAATAAAACTCGCGTTTAGCTCTTGTAGTCCCCTTAATGTAAATTTTAAAGACTAGTACCTACCTTGCATCACAACACAGCCACACTGTCACATAAGTACTGTAACAATACTTTCACAACGAAAAATTAATGCAAGAATACCAGTTAAGTAAACCAAAAAACTCGTATTTATTTGAAGCAAAAACCTGAACTCTGTATAATATAATGGCTTGTGTTCTAGGTAAAGATAAGGGTTTCATTCAAATAACTTACTTTCATACGGTTTCGCTTTAGTATTTTTTTTTTCGAAGATGACAGAATTTTCAATTTCATTAATAGGGAACTGTAAAACTTGCCTACATAACTCAAAATCACGCCTATAATCCCCGAAAAGTTAGGCAGAGTTGTACCTAATAGTAAGTACCTCACATTTCGCCATTTTTTTTTAAATTACATGTTAAAGAAATTCCTGATGGAAATACCCAATAACACTTTGCCCGATCTGGGAATCGAACCCAGGACCTCATGCTTAGCAGTCGCGCTTGCGAATACTAGACCAGTGAGTCAGTCCTACCATAAGAAAAATTAAACGACGGTGAATGAATGACGGTGTGGTGATAGTTGAGCTACTTAGGTACTAGTAGGTAAATCTGTTAAAAACACACGCTGGACTAAACGTCAAAAATATTGGAATATAATTAAATCAATGTTATTTGATGCGGCCGTAGAAAAAACTATCACCGATTTTTACATCAAAAGTAATCAAAGCCGATCCAGCGTTTTTATTTAATAAAACCTTGCCAGTTTTAGTACATTCAATATGTTTTAAATTGTTGATAAAAATATAAAAGTACTAGTTAAATTTTCCACTCTTTCTAGCTTTTTTTAATTTCAAACAATTCAGTTGAAAGCTATTTGTTTGGGCTAGCTAAATGTTTTTAATTATTGTTAACAGATTCTACGAAATACCAGTTAAGTTTAAACTAACAAACGTTCCGACTAAGTGCTAATATTTGTTATGTTAGGAACGATATTACACAGTAGTTCATTGTGCTAAAACAACTTTAGACTATTGTAGATATTTGGTGAAGTTAATAGAAATTAAAGCAGGTTATCTCGGATATTGTGGGGTCAACATTGGGTAATCTATTACCCAATGCTCTAGCTCGCCCAGAATAGTTATTTATCCAACAAGTGAGGAAAGTTCGTTTTTCCTATGAGTTTTGATTTGAGTCTTGAGCGAGCGAAGGATTGAAAAATAGAATCACGAGCGCAGCGAGTGATTATAAATTTCAATCCTGAGTAAGCGAAAGACTCAACAAAACGAATAGCAAATGAACTTGCTCACATGTTGCATACAAAACTTTTCACCACTCCCAGCAAGAAAGTGTTCAGTCATAATAGGTAAATAAATTTTGTAATAAGTATAGCAAAATAATTAAATCAGCGCCATCTGTGAATTTTTGCTAGAACTAGCAAAAGCCAAGCAAGTTATTTTAACCAGGGTGAAAAATTGTAGGAAATACAAAATATTAAACTTAAACTTACTTTTAATCAATCCGAGAAAAGTATCATCTGGGGCATCGTTTAAAAATGTCTTAACTTGATTTGCCGTAAAAACTTTTGATTTCTTGCTTTTGAACCCAGAAGACTGTAGTTTAAGAAATGAAATCAGCTTATGATGTTCTTTTATATTAACGTTTCGTTACCAATACTAATTTTATCATAGAATAAATACTCCACAATGTACTGGGTTGCTTCATGTTTGAAATTTCCATGAAATAAGACAGCAAAACCGTTTCGGAGAAATTTTTCGCATTTTTTTGAAGGTATCGAACGTTTTAAGATATCTTTCCTTCGATTTTTTGGGCAAAAAACTTAGTTCGGCATTTGAAACAAGGTTTTTTAACTCTTTTGGAGTTAAACTTAAATCTTCCTCACTAGAATCACTAATTTTTTTTAGTAATCAAAATCGCACGTAAACAAAACTTAGAATTTTCGCGCTTCTAATGTACTTCTTTTACAGGCTTCTTTTTTTGAGTGCGTTCAAAAATTATAATCCTAAATTTGACGATGTAATTTTTTCGATATTTTATTAAACTATTTTTATGTTTCTGAACTTATACACTTACAATAATTTGATAAATTTTATAAAAAACATTAATCTTAACTTATAAATATTTCTATTCTAAGCATAAAATTATTTATTTTTTAAAATATCTTTAAAACTTAACATAAAAAAATCTGGCAAGGTTAGTTTCTGAACGGGATCATTACTTTCCTCACTGTTCAAACAGTGAGGAAAAACCAACTTTCCTCACTGTTTTCGTAGAGGAAAGACACTTCTTTCGTGCGGGAGTGGTGAAAAAGTACATACCTATCTACTATCAAACTATTTCTTCCATCAAGTTTATTTTCAGTTGTTGGCGTATTTCATTTCATCAGTTTAGAATTGGAAAATCAGAGTTACTGTTCTTATAAGAAATTATCAATTTTAACCACTCTTCAACTTCTTGATAACACATACTTGACTTTATAAACTATCACCTTTTAATATTTTTCGCGAAAAATATCTTCCCTCGACTCATATACCAAATTTTAAGAAAATAATGTTTGAAAAGAGCAAAGCTTTTCCTGGAAACCTGAGCAAACCTTGGACTGGACGCTAGCATGTAATAAGCTAATATGAAGGAAAAACCAGCACCGGCATCCCATTTTAATAAACGGATATTACAAACTGCACGGGGAGGCGTTAATGGATTTCATAAACAGGTGCCCAAAGCCAGGTTAGTATTATATTTTTATAATAGTTCATTATGAAGCGGGCGTAAAATGAATAATATAGAAGTTTTACTCACATGCAAGCGCGAGCGCAGATAATGCACCAAGCCATGTCAGAGGATAGATGAAAGACAAATGAATCAAACCCTTTTAGGTATGGAAAGGACAAGTGTTTCATAGGCAAAATATCCTGGAGCTAGGGTAGGTTTAGTTAGATAGTTACACGAGGTCTTGTAGAATGGAATAGGCATTGTTACACTGATAGGGCGCTGCAGCAGCAGAACTTATATTACTGAGAATATAACAGAATAGAACGAACTCAATGCTTTCAAAAATAGAACACGGCGGGGCACACCTCCACAGCTCAGGCGGAGCTCCACCGTGTCCTCCGGTCGATCCTCACAATGGAAACACCCGGACGTCTCCTCCCGTCCGATTCGGTGCAGGAACTTACCGAAACAACCGTGTCCGGTAAGAACCTGCGTCAGGCGGAAGGTGAGGACGCCGTGTCGTCTCTCCAGCCACTCCTCCAAGAGGGGACTTACCGCCACTATTGTGGCGTGCCCTATGGTTTTATTTATAACCCATCCATAACCCTCAATTTTCAAAATCCAGCATTCCAAATTCACGGAGCACATTCAAGCTTTTAATGATTTGATTTTCTTCCCGAACACTGGGCCTTCTGATTTGTTCCACGTATCGTGTTTATACCCAGAATTGGAGAGCCCAGAGTTTTCAGTGTAATACAATTTCGTCAGCGTAGGGCTGTGTGATGCGACGACGGCACGCTTGTACCGCGATGCGGTGCCGTGTCGATTTGTCGGCAGCTTTATTTCCGCCTGTCGTATGAAATACGATAGCGGTTATATTTTATTTCCAATATTTCGGTAATCGAAATAGAAACATGGCTCCTATGCGTTTGTGAAACGTGTCCGAATACGGCGATGGGCTGATGGTTTTTTTTTTGGATTTTTTAAATCGTCTTTGCTGCGCTTTTGTTTTGTGGTTTTTAGCAGTCTCGTCTTGTTCCTGCAATCGTATTAAGTATTCTGTTTTGTTTAAATGGAGTGTTTAATTACCTGGCATAAACATAAACAGCCCACTGCTGGGACACAGGCCTCCTCTCTATGAGGGGGAATGGGCTATAATCCACCACGCGGCCGCGGATCCAGAGCGGGTTGTTGTATTGTCTTTGAATTTTTGGTTCTAGGACATGCCGTTTTCCTGACGATGTTTTCATTCACCGTTATTACCTAACTGTGGTTTTATTATAGGTACTGAAAATATAATTCATACTGGTCTTTTTCAAAAAAGTCCTACGGGTGTAACACCCGTAACATACTTACTTCCCTATGAAATCCTAAAAACCTCTTTCGCACTTTTACACGATAACTTATTCAGAATATAATAAACCTAATAAAGTAACATCTTACACTCTTACTTTTACGAGCCTTCTTTGTGTTAACGTCTCCTACTTTTACCTACGATTTTACGGTAATCCAACCTTTCTCTCAAAAATTGAACTGTCAAATTCCGTATGCGAACAAAAGAACGAACCGGGTAAATAGAAAACGTTAAAAAAGCGAACGTCTGTTACACACCACACTTTTTAATTGAATTTCATTCAAAATTTTCATGGAAACACTTTTTTTTTCGTATCATATTTGCGTCGAATTGTATTTGGAGTTTCGTGTTCTGGTCGAGTCTTTTCGTTTTGCGTCTATAATTGTTATAAACTTTTGAAAAAAAAGTCGTCATTCCAAATAAAAAATACGCCTTTTAGAGGAACATTTTTTCAGCTTAAATACTCTTTATAGCTTACCATATTACACTAGTCAGCTTCCGCTACCTAGTAATAATTTTCAAAGAACTAAATCTGAACTTCGTCTGCGCTTCCCCTCGCTAATCCCAAGAATAAGCAACACACTGCATAAAGGATAACCCTTCAACCAGGTTTTCTTATGGAACATGACACCTGTACAAAGTTACAGGGATTCCACCTCCAATAAACGACGTACGAAAATAACTTAGGAAATGAAAAATATGACTTTAAAAGATATATATTTATCTTCCTCGGGTTCTAAGTGAACGCATGATTGACTTTTCTCGAGTGATTGCAATAATGGGAATATTGTATTACTTGTGCAAGCTGTAAGTGAATGAGGAGGTAGCTTCCTACTTTCATATAACGTAATTTACATGCGGTCGGTTTTAAGTGCTCTCTGTTAAATTCCGATATATGGATCTATGTTGGTTAAGTGGACTTGTCGGTTGATTTTTATTTTGCAATGCAGGGAACTTTTGATTTTCATGTTTAAAGTTTATGAAAATTACAAACAGTGTAAGGGGGAGTTTGCTATGACCGATATGACTCTATCGACCAGATAAATTAAACAATGAATGGGTCAGCAACTCAACAGTAGATGCTGAAGCAGGCCCAAATAATCTTGTGAAATTTGGAAAATATCTTTGGTTAAATAATCCTGTCCAGTGTAATATCACAATGTTCTTTGTTAAGACAAGCATTCGTTGTTTTTTCCATTACTGCATCAAGCTGAAAATGCAGACTGCCTCTCAGTTACGTTCGTAATTAACGAAATTTAGCTTCAGTCAAATACGCGCTGCCTTTGCGAGTGCTATTTGATTAAACGGCATCTTTTTTAAAAATAGAACTGCTATAAACTGCTCTTGTCAACTTAGTTAAAGCGTTTAAAAAAGAAGTGGCTGGCTTCCAAGTTCAAACGAGATCTGTTTTTGTACAGGATGGAAGTACTAGGTAATAAAAGTATTTCGTATTTGGCACTCTGTATTGATGTAAAGTGACGGTCATAGAAAATACCTAGACATTTCCAAAGTTTCTGTGGCAAACATAATATGTATGGGCTGTCAAATACCTGTTAACTTTTAAAATTTAGACTTTCAATTCACAGTGGAAGTGTTCATAGACCGCAGAAAACATTTTACACCTTTACTTCATAATATTTATTATAAGTTTGTATGTTTACAGTTTTGGATTTGTATTAAATTCGGCACACAGATATTTTATAACCTGGATTAACACATATAATATTTTTAATCCCGTTAAAGTAAGTCCACCCTGACGAACTTTCAGACAGAATTAACTAGATTCTACCTGAAAGTTCGTCAGCGTGGATATCTTCATAAAATCATAAAATCACTTCATAAAACATCCCGCTTTCAGACGTAAAACTGTAAATATAAATTTTATTAATTTCAAGTACGATGTATTTCACCACCATGTTACCTAAATCTGCCGAATACTGCCGAAAACTATAGCTCGGAGGTAACTCGGCGAATATAGAACAAACCAATCAACATTCTACCATTCATGACTTCAGGCTATTAACTACAACAATATTGTGTTACTGTTATACTAAAACGTGCCGAGTTTATCGCTATAGAATAATTAAATAATGGTCCTAGCGTATGATTTTACTGCCTTTGGTTTAATACAGGTAGTGTGATATTATTAATTAGGTTTATCAAACCATCGATGAACGTTGTTTGTAATGCAGTTTTATGAGTGGAGCATCCGGCTCGAAGGACCAACATTTTTAACAACAAACTAAGTTACGCCACGTTAATCACGATAATTGTTTCTACGACAACTTTAAAATAAGACCCCAACAATCTTTTTTATCACCTCCTACACGTCAAATTATACCATAAAATTTATGACTATGTGCATATTATGCATGTATTAACACCGTTCACTGTTCCAATATGTATATGTTATTATTGATCGAACCTGTCCTTATTTATAAAAATATACTACAAAAACCCAATGACCAAAGTTTATTGAAAATTCCCCCATACACCTTTGTGCTAAAGGTTATAACGTGTAAAGGGTGCAGCATTGTTATATTTGTCAGGTTATATATGGGTTCTTTGCTCAATAATACGTTCTAATTTGTCTAACATGATCATTCAGTCCGCAGGCCGTGAGAATCTTTCACTTAATTAACCCTTTCGAGGGGCTGGTTCACTTCAAAGTGATGAGCATAAATAAAATTCACCGGGGCGCTGCTAGGCTAATGTGTTAAGTGGAGTAAATCATTTAGGTTAATATGTTTCAAAACGTTGGTTTATCTATTGCTGGGATGTACTCAAGTGTTATATGTAGGAGTAGGGAACAACCTATTTTAAATCCACCTGCTTATGTGTTTTGCTCACTGGCTGTGAGCTGAGTGTGTTAAAGCAATTTGGGCGGATAGGTAGATTTAGGTTAGGAGTAAATTATTATATCAAAATGGGCGTAATGAACGTCAACAGTGCGCTTGATTTTCGTGCAAATAATGAAGATTTTACAATGAATAGGCTTGTCGACTGAAAAAATCTAATTATTCCGTCAGTTAGATTTTCAAAAAATATTTGCCCCGTATTTTTTCTTTTGCTATATAAACCAGATACGACGCTTATACTATTCTCAATACGCCACGCCGTGGTATAATTTTTAGTGCGTTCTGACGTCACGAGCCCCCACAAAACAAAAAATAAGTATCCATTATTTTCCAATACTCTAACTGACGGATTAAATAGATTTGCAATTTTTTGATGCTGTCGTCATGCCTATTGACGTCTAACCGTTTCCGAGTATGACCAATTTTATTTGCAATTGCCTGCGACCTTCGTCCACGTGAAATTATTGCTTCCCTATTTGAATCCGATTTTGTTAACAATTTCAAGGATTTACATTTTTAGAATTAGAATTAGAATTTATTTATTTGTAAGAATGTAGTTTTACATAGTATGATGTTTATATATATTTTTTAAGTTCTATACACTCTACCACATTATGTGGTGTACAAATATTAAATAATTAAATGTCATTCTTATAACTAAGTACAATAGTTGTCAAGATTTGTGATACAATAAGTCCAGTGTGAATTAATAAGATCATTATAATTATAGATTAAAAACGAATGTCCAAATTAAGTACATGTCATCTTGGATTGTTACAATATTCCATATGTTCGCCAATGTAATAAAAACAATGATCTAATAACCAATTTGTCAGCTTTTGCACAGAAGCCTAATCTTTTTTTTAACATAAGTTACTATTATTATTATTTATTTAGTACAGTATTAAAAAAACCATTAACACTAAATTAAATACCTAATCTTTTTATTCTTTTTTTTCCAAGTTACTCCTTATAATATCAGCTTTTTGCTAGTAAAAATCGGTTTAGCAGTTTCGGGAATTAGCCAAAACAAACAAGCAGTCAGAGAAAAAAAAATGTTATAAGAATTCTGTATGAGAAGAGGCCTTTGCCCAGTAGTGGGACAGTAATAGGGTTTTTCTTCGTTTATTCATTTAAATACTTACATATTTTTGACATTTTTAAATATTTATTAAGAAAACAATATAAAAAAAAACAATTAAAAATATAAAAAACAGTAGCCCACCAGCGCTGGGAACAGGGTCCGAGTTGCCGGTGGTCAGGGCTCTTGAGAGAGGAACCTCCTAACAATACGTGCCGTGTCCAGAAGTACTGCTTTCTGAATCAAGCCCTTGATCCAGCTGCCAAGCGAGAGCCTCCTAAGATGTTGGTCGAGGCTCTTGGCTATTAAGCAATTGGCCGACACGACTATCGGCACAATGACTGCTGTATCCACGTCCCACATGTCGACAACCTCGCGAGCCAGATCTAGATATTTGAATCTTTCCCTGCTTTCACGAGGTTCTCGTTACCCTCCAAGTTCATAAAAGTCGAGGAACGACTTTTTCAAGGTCAAAATCATTCCTCGACCTTTATGAACTCGGAGGATTGTATTGATGATTTTGATGATTATAATTCTGTAACTACATACGTCTTACAGTCGCGAACAATATTTTAATCAACACACAACCTAGCAATGGTCTACAAATGGCAAAAAACGAAAGAAAAATTTAATTTCGCGGGCTACCTTGGAGCATCCACCTTAAGTCGTTAATTTTAGCTGCTATACCCACCAGATAATATCTTCTTATACCTATGTACGTCGGGATCTAAAGTGAACCCTACAAGCACCCAGATAGTATTCAGACCAAAACCAAGCACTTAACTTAAAAACAATTTCAATATGATTACATACAAAATAATCCTTCGTATCAATAACAATGTATCTACATGTTTATATTTGATACTTCACTGCGAATCTGCGTAAATGATATTGAGTGCTTTCGTGCCTCGAACATCACAACTAATTGTTTTAAAAGCTTTTCACCTGCCGGATAACCGCTTTATATACCACCAGCGTATGATAAAAACTACATCACGGGACACTAAAGGTCGATTATGTATGTTAGGTTAATAAGGAAGGTATTACTCGAAGTTCAGTTTTTTTTTGTTTTTATACGATTCATGGTGATATATCTTTTGGTTTTTTATTTATTTTAGCAGTGTGACCGGCGGACTGCCAAGCCTCTGAGTTTTCGGATTCATGTGTGAATTGTTAAATTATCACGTGCTTCGGTAAAGGAAAACATCGTGAGGAAACCAGCATGCCTGAGAAATATTTGTCGACGGCAGGTCAAGCAAAGTCAGAGGCCAGGTAGCCACCTGGATAACAAAAAACCCTAAATGCATAAAAACTGATACCAGGTTAGACAACCTGGTATCAGTTTTTATGCATTTAGGGTTTTTCCCACTTTCGCCTCATACTTATTAAAATCTTAATACACAATGCTTCATAGACGTGTTTGTATTGAATTCTTATTTACCCAATTGTAATTACATTGTCAATGCTAAAGACAAACAAATTAGCATACAGATCACGGCTTCGGTAAACAACAGTTGCTTAATGTTGTGTTTAAAACTGTTGTGACATTAAGTATTAGTTGACTCCTATGAATTCGTAATGGTGGCCTTAGCCTTATGAGTCACCATTACCTACTTATAAATAGTTTTGACGTCGCCGGAATAGGGAAAAACATAATTTTCCTAAAATACATTTTAAGAAAACGTAATATGCTAATGAAGCGGAAAATAAAGAAACTAAATACACCTAAATATACTTTCCGCTCCATAAATGTGTAGTATAATTCTCTTGCTTCTCCTTATCCCAATTTATTTGGGGTCGGCGCAGGATGTCTAGGTACTATTGAGGACTCCCGCCTGATCACCACTAAGCTATTTTTTGCTTGCACTTACAACATAGAAACGCTCTCTAGCCCCGCCCTGTTGACTTTGTACATAAATAATGAATGAAAAGATACCGATCAGCCGAGCGCACTGACGACGCACGCCAAACGAGAGTTATTGTTATTTTTCGCGCCAAAGTTGACGCTTTCCTAATAGGCCTAAACTTTAAGGGGGCGTGATTCGGCGCCTCCGCATGACTTAAGTAAAAAAAATTCAACTGATCAGGCGGAAAAGACCACGACTGTACTCTGAGACTGAAACAAAATTCTTTTATTCCTGACATGGTTTTGGTCAAATCATGTGAATAGGTACTACATAGTTTAGAATGATAGCACTTATGTTTTTACTTATCATATAATATTATATGATTCGTGATTATTATGTTCGAAAAATGATATGGCGAGAAAGCAGGTGTCTGATGAGATGATGAGAACACCCACCCATATTGGACCCATATTGGATGTAATGATTTTAGTCTAGATTATTTAATGGGTCCCGACTGTTGGAGTCAATATGTCCTGTTTCATGAACTTGTTTTTTCTTTTCAGTTTTATTTCTAGTTACTTAATAGTTATTTTTTATGCAGTCGGGTTTTTTAATTGTTTTTTTTTTTTATTTTACACCTTGTTAAGTACTTAGATATACCATTTTAAAATCCTCATGATGAGCCCTTTATCGAGCCGTTCAGGCCACAGAGCGTGCCAAACATTTCAATTTTGCGCCAAATATCAGCCATTTTGTTTTTTTTATTTTGATATACCCAGTGTCACTCTCACAGTAAATACAAATCTAACGACACCTTTCAAGCTAAAATCCATCGAGCCGTTCAGGCCACAGAGCGTGCCAAACAATTATACATACATATATACTCTCGAAAAACATAACCCTCCTTCTGGCGCAGTCGGGTAAAAACATAACCCTCCTTCTGGCGTAGTCGGGTAAAAAGAACACACGCTGCGCCGACCCTAAATAAATTGGGATATAAAAGGCAGGAGAATGATGATGAGACCTACGTACTGAAATAAATATCATTAAACATTTACTCTCAAAACCTAGGTTATAAAATCTGACCATTTCACACCACACAAAATTTCATCCAAGCAAGAATTAAAAGAGATTTTTCCGTGAACTTCACATAAAGGGTGTGCAGCCGATCGCCAGGTTAAGTGTGGCATGACGAGAGCACGCTAAGCATGTTCATGAATTATTAACGGCCGTCGCCGATGAGTCTGCATGCACCTTTATTACTGACACCGCTTTGAAAACCTTTCGAGTGGATGACTGAATTCTGAATTCTTTTTTAGTCACCGACAGGAAATTGTATACAAAATGATTGAGAAGATATCGAATGGTGAGGGGGAATTACGGAAATTAAAATATGGAAAACTCATGCCGAATCGTAGGTACAAAGTTATATCAATCATTGGGGTTTCGGCCAAGTGATTCTCTCTCAGAAATGCTTTATCAATCATTCTCTTTTATCCATAGGTGTTAGGAACTTAGGACCAAAACCACGCCCGGCGTCCTTTTTCACACTTGAGAAAATTCGTATAGGTATGTTGCTTAACTAAATACGTATGTTTTTGTGTGCAGTGAAATAAACATTGAATTGACATTCTATTGCCTTTTGGCGAGTAGGTAGGTGCCTACTAATTAAAACATATTAAATTACCATAAAAACAAAGACATAACAATGAGGTTTTCACACACGAATCTCATATCGC
Source organism: Xestia rhomboidea (assembly GCA_963853795.1). NCBI lineage: Eukaryota > Metazoa > Arthropoda > Insecta > Lepidoptera > Noctuidae > Xestia > Xestia rhomboidea. The sequence continues at coordinate 15,516,226 of OY970759.1, read as the reverse complement.
GTGAGAAGACCGCCATTTATACATTCTTATTATTATTAATGTAATAATAATTATGTTGAAACAATTATTTAGGGTTCCATGTCCCCAAAAAGTTTTGACAATATTTTTATTGTTTGAATTTGGAATTATATTTTTAAAAGGCTTGTTTATGACATCTTGTGTAGATTTCTCACCTATTCAACCAAAACTACATGTTGTCAACGATGTAGATAAATAGGTAGGTACTCATACTGAATTTCTATTGTTTTTGTAAACTACCTTACTCAGGTTGTGATTGTACCTAATTGCTATAGTCGACGTCTTTTGTAACCTTAAAACCATTGCACGCGACAGTTGATCGTTTCGTCTCGTCGCGAGTCTATGCTCAGGTAGGTATGAGAAAGTCAGAGATACGGAACCTTTTGACTTTCATATGAAATAAAGAAAAACTATGTTCTTGTCAAAAATAATGTTTTTTTTTTAATTGTTTAGAACGCTGGGCAAAGGCCCATGTCCTTTGAGGTATTTTCAAAGACATTTTTTATAAAAGCTTTATGCATCAATAATGTAGATTCATTGACACAGGTAAATCAACTTTTGGTTTTTGATACTCTCAGTATGTAATTGAAAAACCATTGAAGCATATGTTTTTTCCTTTTGGAAGGACGATCGTCGGTTGACGCGTATTTTTTTAAAACTGTTGTATTTTGTACTGTACCTGTCCAGTTTCCAATAAAAACACACCCTCACATACCCTCAAGTAATACCTAGTACACACTGCACTGTAGGAACGCTCTGCAGTACTTTATTGCCGTCAATGTAAACAAGGGTTTTATTGAGCCGGCAAGTGTCGGGCACTTTCGGCATAATTTAAATCTCCATTATCCGTCCGTTACACAGGAAACGCACAGTGGGGCGAGTCTGCTATTACAATAGTGTCACAATAGTCTATCATTGATCTTATAATTGTTGATTTTGACAAGTTTGGTAATCTTCTATTATAGTGGCGTCATTATGACTTTCCAATAATCAACCACTGATACTCTATTGAAAGAAATAGCATAGAATGGTAATCTCGTACACAATGACAAATGAATGACTGACTTACGCGGTAATCTGCTAAAATTTTGACAGTTCCAGCCGAAATTTGCTCTATTAGTACCATTTTGTATTGCTATAAATATAGGCTTCTATATTAAAGATAATTTATAACACTTAAATGAAAATAAATCAAAACACCGACCGCTAGAAATAAAAACAGATAAAACGTCAGTAAGCAGTAATGTCACATTTGACTTTGACAGCTAAACAGATAAAATATTATTGAATTGTATAGTTTCACATTAATCCGAGTTACACATAACTTAATGTTTTTTGCTATTTACGAACTTCTTACTACTTCAGATTACATAGAACACTTATAAATAATACGTAAAAACATTTAGAAATGAAATCTGGCATGATTAGATGTTCAAATTTAATTCTAGTTTTTCGAAAATCATTTCTATTAAGGTTTTTTAATAATGGCACTATAACACTGTCATTATAACACAATTCTATTACGAGACCATTGACCGAACAACGATCGACCATTACGAATTTAGCAGATTACGAATTTTTAGCAAAATGACCATTGTCATCGATCAACAATTATGAAATCAATGATAGACCATTGTGACACTATTGTAATAGCAGACTCGGCCCCCAGGTCATGTAGCACAATATTGCTTGTACAAAATGTATTTTTATCCGTCGGTTTGAGCAGAAGCTATCGCATAATTTTAATTAAATCATCACAATTGAGTATACGGCTCTCAACTTGATGGTATTAATACATGCTATAATATTAACAAGAAACTACATAGATCATCATTCTCTTGCCCTTTTCTCAATTTGAGAAGAACTTGGGGTCTGCGCAGCACGTCTGCTTTCTTCTACCACACTATTATATTTGTCGTTAGTAGAAATAATAGATGATAGATGATAATGATGATGATAGATGGTGGGGCACTACACCTTAAAACTCCTGTCATGCAGCTTTCAACTCATCATAAGTCTCCTGCCCTTATACCAATTCATTTGGGGTCGGCGCAGCATGTCTTCTTCATCCATACTTCTCTATTACTCGTCATCTCATCAGATACCTCCTTTCTTGCAATATCATCCTTTGCACTGTCCATCCATCGTTTCTTTGGTCATCCTCTACTCTTATTCATCCACATTCATACTCAACATTTTCGTCACGACATTTTACTCATTCTAACTCTCTTCAGCTTTCAACTAAAGACAAAATATAGCCTTCATGCAATACTGCATCTGCACGCAGGCCTATAGTATCTGCTATTCTTACGTTTCACTATATTTATCATTCATTTTATATCTTTTGAATAGTTTTTCATCGTTTTACATAATATATTTTCTTGTTATGACACTTACGTCAGAGTTGGCAAGCTGTCATTAATTATATAAAGAATGGGCGGAGAAAGGGCTCCACTAACGAACTCGCCCGAGTTCTCCCCTTCATCAATACTGCAGAGCTGATCTTCACGCCTGAAAGTCGACCTGGCCTGACGCCATCCCCATGTACTACTGAGCTGATCGTACGTCTATCTGCTGAGCTGATCTTCACGCCTGAGAGCCGACCAGGCCTGACGCCATCTCAAGAATAGCTTAAATTACCTCTCTCTTGTCTTCCGAAATTAATAACTTGAGTGCGTGATAGGTAGGACCTTTTTTATAATAGGCAGGCTTTTTTATGACGACAGTATCAAAAAATTGCAAATCTATTTAGTCCGTCAGTTAGAGTAAATTATTGGACAAGTATTGTTTGTTTTTGTAAATCAATGAATATTGACAAAAGATAAAACGCATCAAAACTCGTGACGTCAGAACTAACTAAAAATTATACCTAGGCGTGACGTATTGAGAATTTTTAAAGCGTCATATCTTCGTCAATTCTGGTTTACGTAACAAAAGAAAAAACACGGGTTAAATATTTTTTGATAATCTAACTGACGGACTAATTAGATTTTTTTGTCGTCTCGCCTATTAGCTGTATTTCTTACCTCCCTTATTTTATATCATTAAATTAATTGTCCTTGTAATTTTTTATTTGTTAGGGTACCAAAGCGTCTCAACCCCTGTCAGAGTAGCTCCCTCAGTGCACTGGTTAGTCAACAGTCTGTGAAGTCGTTCTCCACAAACGTTAACCTGCTTCCGCAATAACAGTTCCTTACTTACGAGCTCTTCCTAGGGACCTGGAAGTTATAGCCTTCACTTTACGTCCGCAAGCGATCTTATAATTTGAATTATAAATGGCAACGGTTGTAAATGTTTCGTTAAATGCGTGTAAAAAGATTGATTTGGGGTTCGGGGGTTGTTTGATTAAAATCTACCAATTTCAGCGGTCTTTTCGTGATAAAGGATTGCTAGTTTGAAACATATAATGTAATCTTATGAAGGTTCTAAAATACTACGTTAGTTCATAAAGTTTATTCAATAAATGAGGAGAGAATCGTTTTTAATCGTTAGCTTAGTGTACGCTTATTTATGCTCGTGTCTGTACCTACAAATTAACGATTGATACCTAAATATAAAAGTGCTGAAAATAAAGATTAAACGTCTTTCATATCCTCAAATAGGACTGTTCACTCAAAACATATTTTATTTATGTTACAATAATCCGCCAACTAGACTAAAATTTGTTATCATTTCCACTTTAAACAAAGAAAACTCTGACACTCCGCTCAGACGCGCCAGACGTGTTTATTTTTAACTGGACGAAGGTAGTTCGGAAGCCTAAACTCGGTTCGGATAAACCCGGGGCGGACGGGGCGTTTGCCAACCCATTCTGCCCTTTCAGGTAAAATGTTATACGAAATTGGATAAATTAGCTTTTAGCCTTTAGTTATCCCAAAATATTTCTGATCGTGTAGGCTAGTCGTTCGATGGGTCGAACTAAGTATGAACCATCTAACTTGAGATATTTTTTTGCAAACTTCTAAATACAGTGAAAAAAGCGGCCAAGTGCGAGTCGGACTCGCCCATGAAGGGTTCCGTAGCAGCAAGTAACATAACATAAAAGTTCTTGTTGTTCGTTGTAACTTTGATTGATGTTTTAATACTAGTGTATTTTTTTAAATTAAGTTATTGATAAGTAAAATGAAAGGTAAGTTGCGGTTTACGATTATGACGTATTAAAAAAAAACTACTTGCTAGATCTCGTTCAAACCAATTTTCGGTGAAAGTCTACATGGTAATGTACATCATATATTTTTTTTAGTTTTATCATTCTCTTATTTTAGAAGTTACAGGGGACACACACACATTTTACCACTTAGGAAGTGTCTCTCGAAAAAATGATTCAGAAAGTGTGAATCATAGTTTAGAAAAAGTTTTTCTTTCAGTTTAGAAAAAAATTATATTAGAAACCTCAATATCATTTGTGAAGACCTATCCATAGATATGGTATATATATGTATACCCACCCATACGTATTATATATACCACGTATGGGTTTGATGAAAAAAAATTGGCTACGGAACCCTAAAAAGGTCTTACTATCCCCTAACGATCATTTTTGGCTCATGTCAATTAAATATAAATAAATAAATATCGCTGGACATGACACATAGCGCCATCTAGTGCCACACTAAGCAACGAGGCTTGTGTCGTGGACACCAGATAGTTGATATACTGCATAGATACTTTTTTTTTTGTTTTTAAATACATACTTATTATACATAATTATAAACATCCATGACTCGGAAACAAATTTCCATGCTCATCACACAAACATTTCCTCCTACCGGGATTCGAACCCGGGACCCTAAGAACGTAAGGCAGCCTCACTACCGCTGCGCCATTCGGGTCGTCATAATATGTCCTCTAAAACCCGCCCTGGCATTATGAACCATCAACTAGACCCGCATCAAACTTATCAAAACAGATGACATGTTAATACAACAGTTGAAATGCAAAAACAATGACGTTTATGTAGCATGTAAAGTAGGACGGTAGTTCCGGCAACGTTCAATAGAATAGCACGTGGCTATTACACGGACGTGGCGCTAGTGTGCCGAGGAAATAAGATGTCACTCAAAACTCGGCAGCGGTGACTAGCGGACGTGTCACGCGTGTTACTGTCGAGCCCGTTATTTTGAATTGTTGATATTTTAAAGGAATAAAGTGGTAGTTATGAAACGGGCAATTCTGATGTGTGAACGGAATTAGAAACGTAGGCTATTTTGACGTTAATGATAATATGTAGGCGACGCCGAATTACTTATTTTAAGCAGATTTAACGCTAAAATACTTTAATATTGTAAGTAAAGCGAAACTGTTTCTAAAACATAATCTGTTAGGCAAATTAACATGCTTTGTAGTTTTAGCCGAGGCATGAACAGTATATGAACATGCATTCTGAAACTTCCTAATACATATGATACCTGAAACTGTTAAACCAGCCCAATAAACGATCAAAAAGCATAAAAGCGCTTTTTAAATAAGCGTATTATGAAATGAGTCATTCACTTAAACACAGATAATAAAACCCAATCGTGTATAAAGGACCATAGAAATCCAAAATAACAAATAAAGTCCAAAATTCCAATGCAAAAACAATGTTACCATGTTAAAAAAGCCAATCAAAGCCCAACAACGATCTATCAACGTACCTACATCCACAGCGCCATCATTGGCCATTATCGGATCCATAAGACAATGTTAAAAGGGTTTTTAATTGCTGCTGCACATACAGGGAAAAGCTTTTACGTTAAGCTAAATTCAAGCTTGCAGCACGCTGTATAAATAGAATGTAAATGTTGAAGTTCAGCTTCCAGGTCGCAGTGACATTTCCGAGGTATTATAGTCTTTCTATTTTCAGTTTTGGAGCTAGTTAGTCGATGGTAGAGGGTTTTTAAGGCTGGAAGATGACTAGTAGGAAATATCGCAAATGGAAAATGACTGTAGCAAAGTCTGCTTGATGTTTTGCATTTTCTGTTTCTTTAAAAACTACATAATTTACAGAGATACAGGGTACAGTTTATTGGCTTAAACTTCAAGGAACTAAGTAACATGTGGGTAATGCCAATGCCACCTTCTTATTTCACAGTCAATTCGGAACTTAAAAATCATTCCTGGATTTTATGGGGAGGTATCCATATGACTACCTCGTTGGTCTAGTGGTAGCAAGCGCGACAGGTGAGCATGTGGTCTTGGGTTCGGTTCCCGGGTCGGATAGTGTTATTGGGTTTTTTTAGCTGCCACGGAGCCTGGATTTTTGCCTGGTTGATGGCTATAGGCTCGCCCCCTATAACAGGGACTTAAAAATAACTGGCGATATGCGGGTGTGTACTAATGGAGACACCTCTGGCCTACCCTTTGGGGATTACAGGCGTGACATTGTTTTCTGTTTCTTTAAGAATTAATTTACAGAGATCGGAAAAGGTACAGTTTATTTGCCTAAACTTCAAGGAAGAAAGGAACATGCGAATCATGCCTCCTAATTTAACAGCTTTAATTCGGAACTTAAAAATCATTCTGGGATTTTATGGGGAGGTATATTTATTTATTTATTTATGAACATGTTACTTACTTTCTTGAACATTAGGCACTTATGCTCTAAGTACCTTTATGATCAGTGATTTTAGCACAATCAATGGCATGATTGTTCGACACAGTAAACTCACGGACACTAGAATAACAATGTTTGGGTTTTTAACACAAATAATGTTTTGGAAATGCCGAAACAATTCTTACAGTCCATTCGTTTGTTTTCACCTAGCTCGTTCTCCTCGGAATACGAAACAAAAATACCATTTATATATGCTTTCAGGTGGTCGTGACATTCAGCCGAGACAATCCTAAAATAACCATAAATAATTATTTTCTTGTAAATGTGAGTTTTTTCTAGTTAGGTCCTAGGAAAATTTTCTGAAAAAAAAAAGAGTGCCTCTTTTCAAAGAGGTATACTCTTTTATATGTAATAGGTAAGGTAAGAAAATAAGCTTACCAAAAAACAATACTTTAAACATATCAACTATAAACCCTAAACCCACAAACATAGATACGCTTAAAAGCAGAAAATTCGGACGCTTTTAATCGGATCGGTCGGCGGCGGGATTTGCGTCCGAATTCGTTAAGTGGGGTCGTTGCGTCGCTGACACCCGCCGGATTGGTGACGTCGCCAATAACTAGGCTATGACGTCATTAAACTGTGATTGCTGTTATAATGGAGGGTGTACACAGGTTTGGCGTGTGTGATAATTAATATTGTTCGGTTGTCTTATTTGTTTATGTTTTTAATTGGCTTCTTTTGAGTTAGTTCGTTCCATAATCGGCCTCATCCCTGCCCTCAGGACAAGATTGAGGTCAAGAGTAGACCCATTTAATATATATATTTATATGGCTAACCTACATATTATATAACACTGAAATCACATTTTTTTTTTTCGAATGAACGAAGTGGGAACTTACAACGTACATTAAAGGATTCGTTATTTAAATGAAAATAACTATAATAACTTGATTTTTGTTGCGTAAATAAACTGTCTAAACAATCTGGAGCGTTACTTTAACTTAAGTTCTTCTTCTGTATACAAACTAAGAACAAGCAGTGACTAACCATTAACCTATTTATATTGAAACTCTTTAAAACATTTAAAGAGTCTGAATGTAACTAACACTGAGTATAAACTAGCTGTACTTTTCAAAATGTCCGTTCACTATAAGGCTCTCAGCGTCCACTTTTTCATATTATATTAATTTCTTTCAGAAACGTACCTTTCTTGTGTCTTGTATATAGGTACACTACATAATTCCGAAAAACAAACTTCCGAAAGTCAAAATTCCGAATTTTAAAATACCGATTTTCATAATTCCGTATGGTTCAAAATTCCGAATATAATAATTCCGATTTATCATTAATCCTATTTTCATAATTTCGAAATTTCAATATTCCCAACGTTCATAATTACTATTTTCAAAATACCGAATTTCATCAGTCCGACGTATTGATAATAAGAAACATTAACTGTACCTTTGAAGTGTCCCTGCCTGTGTACTGTACCTTTCACGTCTGCATCACTCCACTACAACTGAGGAAGTGGTGCAGTATTTGAAAGTGAAGACCAACTGGACTCTGAGGGTCGAAAGGTTGGAATCGCGCCACAACATCAACTTTAAGTCATTCGTGGTACGAGTTCCAACCCACCATCTACAGACCTGCATGAAGGAGGACTTTTGGCCGAAGGGTGTCGTATATCGACGTTTCCGAGGGCGATTACGTGACACCACGCAGCGAAACACGACACCGACAACGTTGCGTGTATAGTTTTAGTTTCTTAAGGTTTAAAATATGTATTAGTTTATTATAGTTATTAAAACATTATTTTGTGTATTTTATCTATGGGCCTTAGTTGCCTGATAATAAAATGATTATTATTATTATTTAGTTGTTCTTTATGTTTCTTCTCATTTAAGAGAGCTTAAGAAACCTTACACGCGGGTCGGAACCAAGGATGTAAGGTGAAATTTAAATAGAGAAAGTGGATGATAGTGTGGATGATGTCAGAAACTTTCGGGTGATTCGACAGGTGTTGAGAATGGTGGCTTTATGCAGCATGTAAAGTGTGTGATTAGGCATCTGTAGAGTGTTGAGGCTTTGTGTGAGAGATTTTGGTATAATACCAGTAGATGAGAGAACAATGGGGACTATATGAACAGTTTGTACTTTCCATTGGGTTTTAATTTCAATGGCAAGATCTTGGTATTTACTGAGCTTTTCGGATATTGTGGCTTGAATATTATGTGAGTTAGGTATTGCTATGTCTATCAGATAAACTGTTTTATTGGTTTTGTCGTGAACGGTAATGTCGGGTCTATTGTAATGAATGGTTTTATCGGTTATTATAGTTCGGTCCCAGTAAATTTTTTGATCGTTATTCTCTAATGCTACTTCTGGTTTATATTTATAATACGGTATCATTTCAGAAACTAATTTATATTTAAATGCTAACTGTTGGTGTATAATTGCAGCGACTTGGTCATGGCGGTGTTTGTAATCGGTTTGTGCAAGTGATTTGCATGCTCCTGTTATATGTTGTATAGTTTCGGAGGCATTGTTGCAATGTCTGCACAAGTCAGTCGGTTGGTTTGGATCTTTTATAATGTATTTTCTGTAGTTACGGGTAGCTATTATTTGATCTTGTATGGCCAGCATAAAACCCTCGGTCTCGGGAAACAATTCGCCCCGTTTGAGCCATTCGTTCGACTTTATTTTATCGACGTGTGGCTGGCTCAGGCAGGCTCGATGTCTTCCGTGTAGGGCTTTTTCATTTCATTCTGCAATTTTTTGTTGTGTACTTAAGATGTGTTCATTTATTTGTGCGTTTCGGTTTTGTAGGTTTAGTGGTGTTAGTTTGTTATCAGTCTCCGTTACTTGCTTGTGTAGTGATGACGTTTCTGATTTGTTATGGAAGTACGCTCTGAGTGAAAGTATCTGTTTGTTGTATAAATTGTGTATGTCTATTAATCCTCTCCCTCCTTCTTGGCGTGGTAGTGTAAGTCGTTGTATGCAGGATTTTGGATGGTGTTTTCTATGTTTGGTTAGGAGTGTATGGATAGTGCGCTGTAGTTTTTTAATATCGGTCTTTGACCATCGTATAATTCCGAAAGAGTATGTGAGAATGGGTATTGCAAAGGTGTTGATGGCTTTCGTTGTATTTCTTGAGTTAAGGTTGCTTTTTAGATAAGGTTGAGGCGGTGTGTAAATTTTTTGAGCAGTTCTTGTTTTGACATCTTTTGTTGTATTTGTCTGGACTGTTTGAAACCTAGGTATTTGTATGTACTCTGTTCATCCATTGGCTCGATCGATGCTCCTGACAGAAGTGTGTAACTATTATTTTGAATTTTTCCTTTTACAATGGACAAAATTTTACATTTATCTACTCCGAATGACATACAAATATCATCAGAAAATTGTTGAGTGGCATCAGCTAGTTGATAAAGCGCATCTTTTTCAGCTGCATATAACTTTATGTCATCCATGTACATAAGGTGTGTTAACGTGTAATGTGTGTTATTGCTGTCCAGCGTGAATCCCGTGCCTGTTTGATCTAACAAGTGTGAGAGTGGATTGAGTGCCATGCAAAACCACAGAGGACTTAGGGCATCTCCTTGAAATATTCCACGTCTTATACATATTGGTTCAGTAGCTACAGTTGAGAAGGAGGAATTGATTTTAAGAACAGTTTGCCAATTCTGCATAGAAGTTCCTAAAAAATGTTTAAGTGTAGGGTGAATTTTATATAGATTTAATACGTGTAGCAACCAGCTGTGCGGAACTGAATCAAAGGCTTTTTGATAGTCTATAAACATTGTGTGAATATCCTTTCTGCTTTTCACAGCGCTGTTCATAGTAATGGCGTCAATGGTTAGTTGCTCCTTACACCCTTGGCTATTCTTACGACAACCCTTTTGCTGTTCTGCTAGAATGTTATTTTTAGTTCAATGCTCATATACTATTTCGCTTACGCAGGCTGTTAGAATTTTGTATAGAGTTTGTAGGCAAGTGATTGGCCGGTATTTCGCAGGGTCTTTGGTGTCATTCGTGTCTTTAGGTATCATGTAAGTAACTCCGTGTGTTATGTATTGAGGAAGTAAATGTGGTGATTGGATGAATGTATTTAAATGGTTATATAGGAAAGGGTGTATGCTCGAGAATTTCTTATACCAGTAGTTGTGGATGTTGTCAGTGCCAGGCGATTTCCAGTTGTGTGTGCGTTTGATGACGTCTATAAATGTTTCTATTGGTATAAACTCAAATTCCATTTCTGGAATTTCTGGTGTAGCTTCTTTAGCCCATTCTGCGTGGTTATTATGGTGTACTGGATTTTCCCAAATGTTAGCCCAAAATTCTCGTAGTGTTTCGGATGTAGGTGTCTCTAGACTTTGGTTAGTGGTGTCTTTGTTATTAGATGTAAGATTCCTATAAAATAATTTTTCGTTGTTGATAAATTTTCTGTTTTCGACTTTGCGATTCGTGCATGTTATGTACGTTTTAAGTCTACTCGATGCAGCGCTTAATTTTTGTTTTAGAGTGTCCAAAAAGTGTGCTAATTCTGTGTTTGGGTTTTCGTGTTGTGCATGTAGCTGATATTTTATCTTTATTTCTTCTACTGCAGCTATTAATTTCTGACTTCTACAACCCTTAATGAAATGTGTCAGCCTACCTATGTTTGCTCTTAGATTTTCAATCTTCTTTTCTAATCTGATTTGCCATTTCGGTTTTCTCTGTGTATATGGGCGACGCCCATTTTGGATAGGGTCTGATATCCCCGTTGCATGTAGCTGCCGTTCATGCTGCACAGTAGATTATGGTCTGCAATTTGGTGAATTCGGTGTCGGCATTTACATACTTAGGAAGAATGACAGTATTTATGTAGGAAACAATGGCAGAAAACTTACGAGAAGTCTTCTGCTTGGGGATGTATGGTCTATTAGTAGGATGTGTGCAATTAAAGTTTATTTGAGCTTGATGAAATCTGGATTCAATTTATGGGTTGGTTTCTGGAGTAGTATTAAAATTAGTTTGCGTAGGTCCAAATTGACCAACATCTATATTATTCAAAAAGTTTTCGTCATCTATACTTACGACATTCTGAGATACGATGTTAGTGTCTGTGCTGTTGCTTAAGATTTTATTTGTCGTAAGAGTATTATTAGGTGTATCAGAGAAGTTAGTATTTGTAGCAGGTTGTTCTGAGTCGTCTTGGGTTTGTGTGTTCCAGTAATCATGATTTATGTCTTCTATATTTTGTGTGTTAGTGTTAGTATTGCTTAGTTCTGAAGCTACCTGGTTTTTAATTTCTTTTAATCTATTGTCATGTATATATTTGTTTTTTATAATAGCTCTCACTTGATCAGACAGTCTTTGCTCTGTTATATGCGCTAATTCTGGATATTTATTTATGAATTCCACATGTAACTTTTTTCTATAGGTTGTTTTATTTGTTTCTAACTGTGTGGCAGTGAAGTATATTCTAATTATTGTTTCATTGTATTCGTTCGTCCATCTCATGCGTTGGCCGGATTGTGTACTAGGTTGTATGGAGTGTTGCTGTATTTGAGTATGTATCATTTGTAGTTCGGCTCTGACATCATCATAAATCTGATCTATTGTGTCTTGTGGTAATAATTTCTTCTGTACTATGGCTCTACGCTGGTCACCGATTCTTTGTCGGCTGACTTGCATAGCCGGGTATTTTTCTAAGAACTTAGTGTGAAGCGGTGGTAAGTATGTATTTTTGTCCGTTTCCATACTAGTAAGGTGAAGATAGGTGCGTAGGATGAATTTATTCATTTCAATGCTCCATTTCCTACGGCTTGTTGCAGCTTTAGCGGAGGGTACAGTATCGTCGACAAAATTTGTCTCCTGTACAACTTCCGCTGACTGTATACTTATTGATGAGAAAGAAGGCATCGGTGTGACGCGAAAAGATTGCGATGATGAAGGAATTGATGGAAAAAGAGATGAAGGCGATGACGAAGATGGTTGTGAAATTTCGTCATCTATTTGAGGCAGCTTTGCCTGAAGTTGTTTTTTTGTTTTGGATCTAGTATTCATGTAATTCCCACGAGTAGCTAGGGACTTAAAAAGTCGACCACAGCAGAGCCCTGCGTTCACTGTGGCAAGAGTAATAAAACTGGAGGTCCCCCTATTATCCAGAGTTGGCACACTAGCGACTAACCTCTCCCCTAGCCATGCAGCCCTCGGCATGTGCGACCTTGGCTTGGATTGTATCTCTCTTAGTCTGGCCCCTCACCCTAGACCTATCTCGGCAAGGGCTCATCAGAGCACGCAAGCCCCACCACGTCGTCAACGTAGAGATACAACGGTGGGGTTATTATTATTATTATTATTAAAAATAAATTTAATATTTTTTTTCGTTTTTTTTACCTACATGTTGAGAATTCATTCATTATTTTCGCGATAGGACGAACCGTTTTCGAGATATAAGCAAATTTAGAACCTGCTACGACTCCATGACTCCCGCTCGCTACGCGCGCATTTTACATTACACACCCACTTTCTGTCACAAATGTCTTTGTCGCGCCGCTGGCTTTCGGCCTACGTTCCTCATGCCAGCTAGCAAGTTTTTCGGACTAACGATCCATCGGACATTTGATTCTTCCGAATTATGAAATTCGGACAACAAACAATTCGTATTTATGCCTTTCGGAAATTATGAATTTCGGGATTTTAAATAGTAGATATGAAATTCGGAATTGTGAGTTTCGGAATTTTTGGGTGTTCCCCTTTTATATAGATACCTATTAAAAAAAAAAAGAAAATTGTGTCAGCAATTTAAAAAAAAAAAAAACTTTATTAATTTAACAAAATGAACAAAAAACAAAACTAGTAATGCCTAATCGAGCCAAAATACCATCCCAACATCTAAATCACTTAGGTTTTATTATCAATGATCCAATTCCCTATTATTTACACCTTTGCATGTATGTAGGTGCCTATGTATACAAACTGATACCGTTGTCCCAAAGGCAACTAACTCTACCACACATTTGTTACAGGTAGACCTTATATAATTACTAACAAAAAAATACGATCGAGCATTTCTCTGAAAGAGAGAATATAAAGTGATTATAAATGTATCAAGAGCGGGCTTACAGGATATCGTAATTGACATGTCATGACCAGTAGCGGTCACAAAGGGCCAGAGATTGTAGAAATTTGCCGAGCCGATAATGTCGGTCCGGCAAATAGGTTCAGCGGAGATCGACGAACAGAGGATACGACAGGCGACGTTTTTTTTGTATGTACGGAATTGGTTTTATGGTTGTATTAGGTTTTATTTGTGGTGTACTTATATTATTATTTGCTAGTTTATTTTTATTAAATAAATTCGAGGATTGAGATACATCGTACAATTCATGCCAAATATATCTTTGAAAAGAATGACCTTTCAAAGATATATTTGACATGAGTTGTACGCTCATATGCATTCGTTTGTTATAATAAAGTTAACTCATCGGAGTTAACAATTTGACCATGACAGTGTCGCTACGCAGTCGCAATTAGGGCGGTTTTTGTAGCAAGTGTTTCCACTAGGGTGTGTCTATAGATCACTACTAATTTTAGAGAAATTCTCGAATGATTTTATACATCCCATGGTACAGCTAATGGTAAAGCTTTGTTGTAGATATCTCTTTTTAACATCAACGATGAAATCATACATGAATAATTCTTTCTCTCTTACTCAAATTCATGGAACACTCAATTTAAAAAAAAAACTGCGCTAATTATCATTTAGCGAGGTCATTTGTTTCTATGATCCTTGTTCCAACTGACCACCGAGTGCGGTCGACAACTCGTGAATGCAGATGTAACTGAACATTTTGTAATACTCCTCTTTATCTCAAAGGCGCCAGAAAGGACCACCTTTTTGGGGTTTATTCATTTAAATGTTTAATATCTTGAAAGTAATCTAAACGTGGCATTTAAACAGGTTGATTTGTAAAGAATTTTTCAACAATGTGTTTTAAACAAATTTTATTTTTGTTAGCAATTGTAGGTGAGTAGTACATAGGTATTTGGAGGTCTTTGTTCTAGATCACAGATTGTATTTAAACTTAAATTATTTAAAGGAAACAGAAAACAATTATTTGATATAAGACAGGTCCCGATAAATGTGACAAAACAATTACTTTAAACCACTATGACTCTTTTTAGTAAACTACATTCCGCAAAGCAATGGTTCCGTTACATATTTTACCATCAGAAACGTTTTTGCTAGTAACTTCATAGACAATTTGACGTAAATTGATATCAAGTGGCGCGCGGGCTCATTTAGCGTCTTCACTCAACCATAACAGCTGAGTAAAATAAACGTGAAAATTTTTTGTCCTAACGACTGTCGAACAGGTTAATTATGCAAAAAATATTTATAGTTTTATGATTCTTTTTTCATTGAATAAATAGGCCTTTGCGTATATTATAAAAACGCAAATTAGTCACGGAAAGATCTACTTGATGGCTCAGACCTTCAGGCTAAGTGAACTGACACATTTTTCTTTGTTTGATGATGCCTTTGAGGACGCACTTAATAATTTCCGACTGGTTTTCAGGCAGACATTGGTTTTACTACAACTAACTAATTTGGACTATATTACGCTTGGGGCTTGAAACTAGCAGCACCAAGAAATATGAATGACTTGTAGATCTTACAAACGTTCCTCGGAAGTTAGTCTTTTAGGCTGTAAAGGACCAAGATACATCATTTCAAGAAAAGTGAATCATACAGAAAAACGTGTAGGTAGGTAGGTCTTCTTCTAATGTCTATAATTTTATCCCAGATCACCATAGTTTATGCGATAAATTGAGTGTAAAAATCGTTTTTACGTAGCAAAAGTTAACACGTGGTTCGAACTGGGTTGAGTACATAGCACGGCCATACATGAATGGCGCGAGTACGGCTCGCACCACTGGAGCGCGGAAACAATCAAATATTGGCAACACCCTACACCCTGCTGGACTCCATGCAGATTTTTATTCAATTTTTTTCCGTAGTGAACCTTGGTTTTCAGTATAGGGTAGTGATTGTTTACGTGTTGTGGTTTGAAGTTCGAAAGAGGTACCGCTCTATTGTTTGGTCTATAAGTACGCAAAAAAAAATACGGAAGCTTCTGAACGAATACTGTCTGAAATAGACAAAAAAAATTCTGAGGCAATCGTTGGGATAAAGGATAGATTGCTAGATTAAAAAATAGCTACCTAAGAAATTAAATAGATAAACGGCCGATAAGAAGACAACACGATAAAGAAGTTAAAAAAACCGCTGCAGATTAATTATTTACTTAAAACAAACTAAAAGATCAATAAAAAATCGAAACTCTTTAAAACATGATCAACACGTATTGACATTCACACCCACAGACAGCACACAAGTGGCAGCAGTCGCATACGTACAATGGATGAACTTAAAAGCCGCTGTTAATTGAATCGGCTTCAGATTGCAGGATGCTGTCGGCGGCAGTGGTAATTGCGTTAGCTACAAACATGTCCAGCCCTCTAACTGTGCTCATTCGATTTGACCATTTTTTACAAACGAGCTGGATGGGAGTTTTATTGTTAATGGATGCGACGTGTGGATGAATTGAATCTAGGAATGCAGCTCGCAAAACAATGAAATTTGGAGCTAATTCCCGGAAGCTGAAAGCATGTCAACATTACTGAATAAATCTTGACGACATGAGATTTGACAACAGCCTAAATTGATTAAGCATTGAGAAATCGGGGTAAGTGTTTCTTGAAAGTTCGTAATCAAGTTTTAGGGCTCTCAGAAAATCTTCTGGGCCTTGGTTGGGATTTCTATTATGTAAATGTAAGATGTTATTCTGAGTGGGCATTGTGTTTGTAATGTTGTGTAAACTTTGTAGTCGACATTTATCCGAGGCATTTTGTTTATTTTTATAAAATGGAGCTATCTTTTACAAACCTTTACCATCATCATCATCTTCCTGCTCTTGTCCCATGTTACTCGGGGTCGGCGCAACGTGTTTTTACTTCCATTCTTCTCTGTCAACCGTCACGCTATCATTTACTCCTTTATCTTTCATATCATTATATTTCTACTACCTTAAACTGCTCAATGGTTCTTTATTCCTACGCCCCAATTTAATTGTTCTTTCTTCTTCTACCCTCATTTTCCTCTCGCCAAAATGGCGCTTATCAAAATAGAAACCGTATGAAAATCCCCAATTGTTTCGTTAATCTCTGTTATGACTGCGATAAATTACAAAGTGCGCAAAACTGCGTTCACCACAGATAACGAATTAAAAAAGGGGGAAAAATGAAATTGCTGCCTTTATCTAAGAACTTAAGAGGTGCTTGAAATGACTCCGGGTTTTTCTCCTAGTCACTCGAATAGCGAGAACCAATTATAACTTGTAAGTAATCCGCTTATCTGAAACTCTGCGAGTCGACGCTCGCCGTTTGGAATATAATTCACTTTATCCATATTCAATATCAGATCGTGCGACGGCGAGCAAATAGAGCGTTTCAAGTGAGAATTATTATTGGATAAAGCTCGCCTCTTTCCTTCTTGTCTATTTTCAGTGTCCGGTGGAGTGTAATAATTTACGTGTTGTATTGGATATTGCGTTGTGAAAGTGCCCTATAGTGTCTGTATAACTTTATGAGCGTTTGATTTCATTATTAAGTGATCTGTACGTTCTTTCTGCTAGTGTGTTTTATCATCAAACATGTTTTTAGCATTGATATATTTACTTTATCGGCCATACTATACGTAGTATTCGTCTACTAACTGGTAATGTAGTTTTAAGTTTTAAAAAATCCTAAATACTATACTACACTAATACTAATACTATACCTAGAACCTACTTTCACAAACGTTTCCAAATGTTTAATTGTCAAAACCTAGTTGTAAAATAGCACGAAGCAACTAAAGAGGTAAATAATAAGATTAGCAGGTAACACCAGTGTGTTTGTTTGTCCCACGTTGGGCGCCACTTTCACGTGACGCGAATGCCAACGTTTGCGCATTCACTCGTACAAAATGGCCCGTTCAGGAAGTTTAAATAGGAAACAAATTGGATAGTAAAACAAATAATGACAGTAGTAGCATTTTATAATAGTTCTTCTTCTAGGCAACTAATCGGATTAATAAATACAGTGCTCTTCAAGCTAATTGCTAGGTGTAGGAATGTGACTCTATTTAATTAAATATTTGCAATTTTATTACAGATTAGTTTGCCTCAGCATATTGAAGAGCGAATAAGCATTTGTCATTTTCTGAAACACGTGTTATTAAAAATACGTTAAAGTTTAAATAAACATTATTCCGTAGAAACTTTGAACTATTTTCTTTGACTTACTTTAGAGAATGTTTCAATAGATATGTCTTCAAAACAGGCAGCTTTGAGCGGCAAAGATCGTTGTGAGCGTTGCATTATAAGGACGATGTAAGGACGTATCACGGGGCCTGCATTCCAGAAAGGAATGCTCCAACATGCTTCACACACAGAACCTACCTGAAAGCGTAAATTGAGGGTACATGTAAATTATTTTCTTGGAAAATATATGTTATTTCAATATCTCAAATTAAAATGTCCTTACATATTTTATTGTAATTTAATAATATTTTCATAATAGTACCTTAATGGCAAGATAGGTGCATAACAAACTGGGTATAAAATGCAACACAATAGTTCCAACGCAGAGCATTACGAGTATAGCCTGGAACTCGCCTTCATCTAATTTCTAAAACCATTAATTAAATAATTTGATGACCAATTATGACCAAAATATACTTACATTTATAAGACGATTAAAAAAATATAAATGAGGTACCTCTGCAATACAATAAGCAGTCAAACAAACCACAGGACCGCATAATGTTTGTTCGTACAGCAAAAATTTCTTGTAGACATTCGTGTAATCATCCATTAGGCTGAAATGTAGTAAATATGACATACAAACGTAAGCGATTGGATTATGGTACGACAAAAATATTGTTTTGAGTTAGACCTTCGATACAATTTACTATGAGTTTGTTAGTCGGATGCACATTAAAATAATAAATATTAAATTATTCCGTTTTTCCGTGAAACTGTTTTCATGAAAATGTGAATTAATTATTACAGCTTAGAATGAGGTTAACCTTGAAACGGTAATACCTAAGTATTAATCTAGATAACTTAAAATCTTTAACTTTCTTTCAAGATATGTTAATACAGAGAACGATATCTGGAAAAGTGTATCCAGCTAGAAATAACAACCACAGTCTTAGGTAACAAACCAAATCAGCACAGTATTCGAATTCCAATAATAACCTCGAGAAAGCAATAATTAGTTAGTCCATACCATACCATGAGTGCCCGTAAATGTCCACTGAACATGACCTAATTAGTGGCCGGAGAGCATTAATTGAATTAGGAGCCACATTTCGAGGCATATGTGTTGTGTCCCAGCATGTTTGCGCCATAGACAAATTCAAGCACAAGGAAATTAAATAAGGAATGGCAAACATTGTTGTTTATTCTGCGTAGTAGTTAGTTTGTTATGGCTAGTCTAAATTCTTGGCACCACTTATGGCACCATATGAAAATTGTACCCTCTCAACAGAAATGCTGCAAAGATCAAAGGAAGATTATAACATAGAAATATAAATCGAAACAATCCTTGATGATCCGGTGTGGTGTTACATACGGCATCACTTTTATTTATTCAAAATGTATTTGTATCATGGAAGTTGTTTACATCATGTGACCCACGCCCTTCATTAGGTAACGGTTTATTACATTGTCTGAAGCCTTTTACAGTTTTGCGATAAACATGGTCAAGAATGGAGATCTACCTGTACATAGATTGATGGTGCTTGACGATTTCTCTCATTCGACTCTCTATCAAATAAGAGAAGTATAAACTTTCCTTTTCACTAGTTGCTGGATGTATGTCCACTAAAAGATCTTGGAGACTCCATGTTACAATATCAACTTTTGAAGTAATTTGCCTGATCCAGACTATTTGTGTTTGAAGCATAACTGAAACATAACAACAGTAAATGTGAGTGAAAAGTACTTTATAAAACGTATAGAATAAAACATAAACTAAACTCACAGGTATAGTTATAGGAATAAAGTATGACACATAGGTTAGCATACATAAAAGCTATCTCATAAATCGGTGATTTGCCAAAATCAACGACGTGGAACCAAAATGGAAACAAAAGTGGTCTACTCCCTCCAACATCAGCATCATAAGTTGCCAGAAAGTAAAAGAGAGATAGGAATGCAAACATGACCATTCCCACTGGAATGGCAACACAGAATACGCATGTAATTAAACAGATCTTCCAAGTTTTCAGTTGGTTCTCAAAAAATGGAGCTCTGAAATAAAAAGAAAAAAAATATTAAAAAACTAAGCAAAATAAACATAATAACAAACACAAAATAACACTGCAAATAATCAATGGGCCATCCAAAAAATACTAACCGAAATTTTTCACCTGCAGTACTACAAATAAATTCAAAATCTTCTTTCATAGATCGCAAAAAGTTACGAAATTGTGGCAAATTCCTTCTTGTGCACGAAAGTATTAGCAGTTCGTAGCTCAGTACAATGGTATATGTTCCAGCTTCAGTTATAAGAGCGAAGTCAAACGACTCCAGACCATGACAGAAGGAGATGAATGTGATAAGGGATGCCACAAGCCCTGTGATGAAAAGGATAGCATTTTGATTGAAGTACCTGGAATTTATTCATATATTAAGTCAGTATCTTGTCTATACACTTTTTGAAGATGCTTTAGATTTGCTTTTTGATTACAATAGTAATATGTAGCGTGGTTTACTACACCGCGACACAAACTTTTGTAATGATTTCATTAGGTATATTTTTTTGATATTGCTTGGAATTTATAAGAAGGGTTAAGTTCGTTTCACGATGTCCACTTGCGTTTTACAAAATCATGTGATGGTGCTTACGATGGTGGATCCTTGTTTTTGAGATCTGCAACTTTAAAAGCGACCAACAATTTATAGAAGATCAGATGAAACTCATAAGGGTCGACATATCCTGTAGAGACATTGGTGTAGTCTTTGTTGTAAAAAGATTTTATTTTTGAAATCATAGTGACTGTTTGGCTGACAGAACCTTATAAGCGAATAAAGCGAATTGCTATTAAGGTTATTATAAAATACATGTTCTGTATTAGGAATACAATTTTTATTGCTATTGCATTATGTAATGATGTAAAGAAACTGACACTGTAATACACAATTCATTATAAAATCGTCTGTCTTTAAACAGTTACTATTAAACGAACCAATCACTTTCAGCATTACCCTTATAATTTAAAATATTTTTGATTTCTCAATATCAAAAACACTAAAATACAGTCTCCTTATCATGACACGAATACGTAATACGTAGTCTACGGTTTCATAGAAATACTCCCCCTAATAATGGACCTACTATCTGATATTTTCTAGCCAGTAATTTTTGGACTAGAATTTCTCCGTATTTGTCATTACTGTATAACGCTAGAGGCAATGCCATAGGTTAAGTATATACTTGAGAATAAAAACTATCTATTTTATGTTGTTGAGTAGAAAAACTAGAAAGAGACCCTGGCTTCGTTCGCATATTTTTTTAATCGAATATCTCGTTATTGTTTCGAATGTGGTACACATTCCCCTCAATTAAACATAGTTTTGCTCAAATCAAAACTCTTCGACTTCCGTAAGACGTTTTCATTAATTGTTTTTTTTTTCGTATCTTTTTTTCAGCCATCCCATTTTCATGCTACTATAAGGTGCCAAACTCGTGGCTCAGACGAAGGCCGACAGAATTTAGATTGCCATCGAAACGCTAAGAAGAAGGATGACTGTTTTCAATAACGACAGGCAATAGCTAAATGAATGCCCTAAGAAAAACGCATTGTTGGATTTTGAACGTTCGACTCAGCGGCGAGAATCGATATATTAACACTGCTATAATAATTTACGCATTTCAGTGTCAATCAAAACGAGCATAGAGAGCAACATTAAACGGTGTAATTGAGAATTAGATCAGTATTACAGTAATATAGAAACATAATTTATCCAAAACATTTTCTTTTTAATCATTCAAGCGGTTCATGTTTATCACATTAATTAAAATGCAGAAAACATTAAAGTTGTTTACAACATGCCAGTCCTGTTTTTCGTTAACAGTTAATATGATGAAGTGGATCTTTTTACCGTGTTGTGTGTTGTACCGTCCGTATTTATGTGCAGGCTTTCTGATAAACACTTACAGTCAATTTACCCGATCTTTTTAGAGAGGTTAATGATACCTATTTATTTCTCTCAATTGGTTCACTTTCAGACATAACACTATTGACTTTACACACTATTGGCTGCCGACTAACTGTCCTGCAGTTTGGCATAAGATATGTGTAATACCCACTAATGTACCTGTTGTTGAAAAAAAAGAACTTTACACAATATTGTATAAGTCAGGTTCCTCTGACTAACAGAGAGAGAGAGAGAGAACTACAAAGCAATGTTCCCACTGCTCAGACACAGGCCTTTTCTCCAAGAGAGGGAATCAGCTGCAGTCCACCAGTCGAGCCCAGTGCGGGTTGGTAGATGTCTCTTGTCTTTGGATTTTTTGTTCTTGGGCATGCCGGTTTTTTTTTCTCACAATGTTTCCTTCAACGTTTCCTGCCAGATTTTAAACTTACGACATAATAACTCGTTAGTCTGTGCCTCAACCACTGGGTCAACATTGCAACTACATCCAGTATATTAATTAATGAATCAGATTAGCAGTTTACGTACCATCTCAAGCTCAACAGCGAAGCTTGCTCTAACTACAGTTCTCCAAATCTTTGGACCCACGGGAGTAATAAAAGCTCAAGTATTTAACAGGAACTCGCATAACGTATTTGCAAAGTATCAGGGGCAAATTAGTATTAAATCCAATATTTTGCTTGTAAAAGCAGACTGTGATTTTAATATTGGAAATCGATTTCTTTTGGGATATTTCGTTTTAAAAGAGTGCGTAAAGATATGCTTTATCTTTGCAAAGGAAATGCTTCTTTTGATCTGAATTTTACCCACTCAAGATATAGTAATGGTTTTCCTATTGGTTTACCTAAAACATGAATGTAATCAAAAGTCTCAAACTAATTAAAAACAACGAAATAATGATGATTAACAGATTATACCGATGTGTTTCTTTAGTACCACGTTGGGCGCCACTATTGATTTCTTTTTGGCTTTGACAAGCAAAATAATAGCAAGTACATAACACTCGTGTGTTTGTTGGGCCCCACGCTGGGCGCCACTATAACATGACACCGTATGCAAGAGTTGCTTTTTCACTCATACAAAATGGCATGTTTAGAAAGTTGAAGTAGGAAACAAGTTAGTTAATAAAATAAATACCGATTAGAGAATCATTTATTTTTCGAGTAGTCTATAATATTCTTGCTCTGTGCATCCTACTTATTAATTAATTAAAAACAGTGCTCGCTCTAGTTGCAGTATAGTATTGTAATTTAAATTTTCAATATACTTTTGGACATCCTATAGATTAGTTTGACGCAGCATATTGAAGCACGAAAAAGCAGAGGTCATTTTCTGAAACAAAAGATGAATTATTTAGAAATTGGGCATTCTAGGATTTACAAATTCTTCTTTTACTTACTTGGGAGAATGTTTCAACCGATATGTCTTTAAAACCAGGAGCCTGAAGTGGCAAGGGTCGTAGCGAGCGTTGTATCATAAGAACCAAGTAAGGACGTATCACGGGGCCTGCGTTCCAGAAAGGAATGCTCCAACATGCGTCACAGACTGATTTCACCTGAAGAAATGAATTGCGGGTAGTTATAACTTCATGAATCTGCCATTTTTTATACCTGCAAATGAATCAATACCTACATACCTTATAAGTAAGATATGTGCACAAAAAACTAGGCACGAAATGCAATACGAAAGTAGCAACACATAGCAGTAGAAGTATCGCTTGAAACTCGCCTTTGTCCATTTTCTGAAAATAAAAACAACAGCTGTAAAATGTTAGTTTTTTTTTTATTATTTATAATAAAATTATACTGAACACACATGCTGCGCTGGCTCGAAAAGAAATGGGATAAGGGCAGGAGAAACATGATTATGATAATGAATAAGCTAACATTGTCCAAGGCAAGGTCTTGTTTGACAAAGCAAACACCTCCATTTTTTTTTTTTTTTTTGGATGGGAAATTCATCAAATGACTTCTCCCGCTCTGGGCCGAGCAGGAGGGAGTGTCAGACTTTTACTGACTAAAACCCATCCATGTTCCTTCATCGCCCTTTGTGTTCCGGGGCCACGGTATCTCTTTCGAATGGTCCCGCAGCCCCGGCAGAACACCTCCATTCCGTCTTTTCACACTTCTCGACCGAAAGTTATTGCAGACCTATCCTTTAAATATCTGAGCGTAGATCATCCTACCATCTTTTTCTAGGTGTTTACGTTGTTTGTCGTTACTAGTTGGGGTCTAATGTTTAATTTTTTGCCAATTACAGTACCTATTAACCTTATAAAAATAGGTAATGATATTCATGGTGGTACAAGTATGTACATACCTCTACACTACAGTAGGCTGTTAAACAAACCACGGGACCACAAATTGTTTGTTCAAACAACAGTAATTTCTTGTAGACAATCGCATAATCTTCCATTAGGCTAAAACAAAATAAAAATGAATTAAGATAGCTGAGAGAAAGATAAACAAATAAATATTATAGAAATCCAACAAATTTGTCTTCAGTGACGCATTTAGCCTATGGCCAAGAGGGTCACGGCCTGGGGCGACAAACTTCGAGGAATGGCACGAGTTGCCCTTTGATACAAGCTCTATGTACCTTGTGATCTCCCAGTATTTTCTTGATAGAAGCACTATATTCTTCTAGCCTGTCGCCCAGTATAGCTTCTATATCTATATTACTTATCAAATCTATTTATCTATCTATAAAATCTATCAGAAAAGGGCTGCTAAAAACTGTAAGCTCGCTTCGCTCGATTGTGTAGCTTGTATTATATATATATATATATGTATATATTATAGTATTACAGTTATACATACATTCGTAAGTTAAATATCATATGTGTATCAATTGTAAAAAGACTACAAATTTGATGCACGGTGCTAAAATATCGATCTCGCTTTGCTCGCTCTGGCATCCTATATTCTCTTATATCTGAAGTGCCAATGATGTCATCGATGGAAAAACTTCTACACTTAAACGAATACCTAGTCAATAGGAAAGGTTATATAATTATTTTACTATAGAAGTGTATTTTCAGGTGGCAAATCTGTAAATATACCACTGGAGCGTCGATATATTTTACCTGTACATAGATTGATGATGCCTTACGATATCCTTCATTCGAGTCTCAATCAAATAAGAGAAAAAAATACTTTCCTCTTTACTAGTGGCTGGATGTATGTCCACGAGAAGATCTTGGAGACTCCATATTACAATATCAAGTTTTGAAGTTATCTGCCTGATCCAAACTATTTGTGTTTGTATCATAACTGAAATAAATCATCGTGACAGTTTAAAATATGAGAAGTCCATCATTCAAAAAGGCGAGTTATTAACTTTTGAAACACTTCCGATCGATTAGTCGAGTTTTCAAGTGACTAAAGAGCTTGCCTATTTTTTGGTCAACGAATGAACAATGCCATTTAACGTGTCATATTTGACGCCTCCTGAGCACTTTCGTCTTGCACAGCAATGAGAACGAATTTTTAATGCCCTGTAATTCTTTTCCCTATTTAGTTCATGTACATATTTTTATTATAATTTAAAGTCTTTATGGCTCATTGTTTTAGTGTTTTTCTTGATTTGTTTTTATTAAGAAAAATATTTTAATTGTTGGTCTAAAAGACACCCCTTTATTATTAAAAGCGTCGTTATGAAATGCTAAGCATAATTAAAAAAAAAATTGGTATGGTAAATGTGAAGGTGATACTGGTTGTAACTTTTACTCTGCGACTTTATTAATTGCTATTATTGTAACGCAACTCACAGATATAGTTATAAGCATAAAGCAGGGTACAAATATTAGCAAACATGAACGCCATCTCATAAACCGGAGACTTGCTAAAATCGACGCTAGGTATCCAAAATGGAAACAGAAGAGGTCTGCTCCCTCCAACATCAGCATCATAAGTTGCCAGAAAGTAGAAGAGTGAAAGATAAGCGAATATGTTCATTGCTATTGGAATAAAAGCAGTGAATATGCACGCGAATATGCAGATCTTCCAAGTTTTCAGTTGTTTCTCAAAATACCGGGCTCTGAAACATAAAGTAAAAACATAAAACAAAATAATTGAAAAATAATAAACAATTTGGACCTACACAGATATGACGAAAACAATAGGTAAACGCAAGAAACTGTAGTTCCAAAAACGTACCGGTATTTTTCTCCATCCTTACAAATAAAATGAAAATCTTGTTTCAGAGCTCGCAAAAGGCTGTGATATTGCGGTAAATTATTTCTCGTACAATAGAGTATAAGCAACTCATAACTCAGTACAAGAGTATAGGTACCAGCTTCGGTAATATGAGGTATGTCTAATGTTTCCACACCATGAATGCAGGAAACAAATGCAAACACTGTAGCCATGAACCCCATGATAAAAAGGATAGCATTTTGATTGAAGTACCTGAAATTCAACAAATTGTCATCATTACAGATCATGAGCGGCTTCTACTTCTGGATAAAACTCCAGATATCAAAGGAGCAGGAGGAGGAGGAAGGAAGAGACCATATGACGAGGGGTGAAATTTGGGATTGCTAGAGTGAGTGATTACTGAGATGATGGCTAAGGAAGCAGGCAATAAATTTGTCGAAGAAGAAGACGTATTACGCCGTGCCCGAACAAATTTGGATAGGTAAGAGATAACATACAAATTTCTAATCTTTATGATTATTTTGTTAAGTGAATTTAGTGAATTCTATGTAAACTTACGATGGTGGATTCTTGTTACCGAGATCTGCAACTTTAAAAGCAACAATCACTTTGTAGAAGGTCTGATGAAACTCAAAAGGATCGACAAAGCCTTTCGAAAAATCATTATTGTCCTTGTTGTAAAATGTTTTCAATTTTTTCCACATGGCTATTCTTTGGTTTTAAGAAACTTGAATGTATGAAGTATCAACTAGAATCTGATGCATTTTTAAGTATCCTATTTTATTAGGTATATCTTCTTTTTTTTGAAATTGCTATCACTTTTTAGGGTTCAATCAATCATATTCCAAGTCGTTCACCGATCTTATTACCGAAATTGTCTCTTTTAGAAAAGTAATTAAATTTCCTATATTCATTTCTAGAATATTATTTATTTTTGGCTTCTGGTGCTGTCTGGAGACAAACTATAATGCTCATTGATCCGATCTCATAGAGATCTCAATGGACATGTCCAGGATTTTATTGATCTTTTCTTTGTGATCACTTTCTTTATCATAGAAATATAGAACACGACACGAATACAACACATCCGATGATAGTTCAATTGAGTAGAAAATGTCTTGTCTTTTATTATGGGCCCGATATGTTCTGAGAAGTAGTTCCAAGTGCCAAATAACCCCGTATTTGCTGTATTATCGCTTCGGGCAATGTCGTTGGTTAAGTTATTGTGAAAAAGCAAATGGCTTTTTCACAACCGTTTTACGGCGAAATAATTAAAATCTGGATATATTTTCACAAAAATGACAAAAATTTGAACTGTCCCAAGCCTTTATATTTATGAGGTCTCTCTGTTTAGACCAATAAAAAATATTTATATTAGCCTCAGAAGTGAATAAAGAAGCAGCAACGTGACGAATTTCGCCTCTGTGTCCGCCGAACATATACCGCTTTAATGCACAAAAGTGTGTTTTACATGGCTTCTGTAATTTTCAATAAATTACCCAAACAAATAAGGCCAATGAATACTGACTTATTTAAGAAAAGCCTAAAGAGCCTTTTAGTTAATGAATGTTACTATAACTTGAATGACTTCATAAACGACAATGTTTCCAAACTTTATGACCTCACAGTGACAACATGTAATAATAATTATTATGCAGGTATCTTTAAATATTGTAATAATTCTAGATCTAAATGACATTGAAATGATTTAAATATTACTATTATTAAATAAAAACCAAGCTGTATGACTTTGCATTAATTTAATATCTTATTCTTAAAATATTCCATGATTTATTATATTTATTAGTCTTTATAACTTATCAATATATATATATATATATTTACATCTTTTGCTCAGAATAGTTACAGCACTGATGACAATATTTGTGTCACTTGTTTAATTTTGTTTTTTTTTTTTAATATTTACAAAAATAAAATATTTACAAAATTTTCCTACCTTTGTATAGATTCTTTTTTTTACCTATATTTGTGAATTAGTGAACATTGTAGGCTTTGTAAATTCCCAGATGCTTGTTAACTTTAAGTTAAGTCAGTTAAGTTAAGTCTGTTTTACGCTGTTTGTATTGTAAGCAACGACCTATTGTCGGGCCTAAGCTGTCCCCCATACTTATGTACTAATGCTGTAACAAAATAATATTGTAATACTAAATGATTTGAAACCATGGAGTTTCTTGCCGGTTCTTCTCCATGGAAACAACCAATGCGAACCGTGCACCTTTTTCGACGTTTTATAAGTGCCCATCTAGGCCTATGTGAAATAAAATATTTTGATTTTGATTTTAGCATTATGTATTTATATAAGTATTTATTAATATCTACATAAAAGTGTATTTATATATCTTAATAGGTTAAGTTAGGTAAGGCACATAATCTGTATTCTCTTCCTTCTCTCACACACTATTGTCTACTTTTCTTTTTCATTTCTCCTTTTGCAGGGCTGCTTGCAGAGATTTCTTAAGAAATAAGAAGTACCTATGTACTCATATTTTTTTAATGTATTTTCCTGTGCCTTATACCTACTGTGTGTACTTAAATAGTAAAATAAAAATAAATAAATAAATGATTGTTTTTATTTATTTCGCATTTAATTGGTTGACCTTTTATTTGTTGACTGTAACAACAATCATAAAGATTGTATACATTGTGGTGCACAATGTATTACAGCCGTGAATGAAAGAAAAAATTCCGTAAAAAATATGCCCTGTTGCGCTTTGCGTTATTGCAAATCTCGATACGGAAAAACGAGTGGGCCTGAATTTAGTTGATTTATTTCGTTAGTATTTTCTTTATTTACCCAGTATTTGGGATATGAAGAATATTTTCTGATAATATTCTAGAACAGGTAGCGCGGTAGCGCTACTGAAGTACGACATCAAAATTTATCTGATAATATTCTAGAACAGGTAACTAGGTAGCGCTACTGAAGTACGACATCAAAATTTTTGTCTGACATTTAGTCCCAATGTCCGCTCTATGTATAAGTCTTTTTAAATCTCTTTGGTTAAGACTCATGGAAGCGACCTGTCAAGCGGACGTATCGCACTAGACTGATCGATTTTGCTACTAAGGTGTAACAAGTTATTGGAACGTCAGTTTCTTCGTCTTGTCCCGTCTATAGCTATTAATATATTTGGATGTCTTTGGCTGAAGTCCATATTTTCAATTTATTGTTGTGTTTCTATTAAGATTCTAATGTAGAATAAATCGTCTGCCCGTTTTCACTAACACCAGCTGCGCGCTTTTTCTTAGTCGTTTTTTCGTTAACTACAACATCTTATTTTTCATTCGTCTCCATAAATTAGGTGAGTGCTAAAATGTTTGTGTGACAATAAAAATGACTCCTTTTGTAGCCAGGCATTCGATGGCCAATTATGGCCGAGCATTAGAGTAGTGATAAAAGGTTCCAGAGTAATGATTGCTTATTTTTTGCATTGTCTGTTGTCGAGTATTTCCAATTTTCAAAACCTCAAAAATTGAAAATAAGTTCAATTTGCGGTTGTTTTATATTTGCTTGTTTTTTCACGTTTGTTTTCAATCTATCAAATCAAAATGATAGAAGGCGGCCATTGTCGTCTTTCACGATTATCATTGAATTACTATAATGTCACTAACACTAGAATATTGACACGTACGTGAAAAAGAAAAACAGGAATCGGCAGGCCGAGATGTAGGTACTACGGCTCGAGAAGATCAATTTATTGTTACGACCATGCTCCGAAATCTGCATCTCACGGCAGCTAAACTAACAAATCAACTTCGGCAGACCTGTAGAGACGACGTCAGCGAGTAGTCTGTAAGGCGGCGGCTCCTTGAAGCTAATATGATCTCACAGACAATAGACCCGAAAATGGTCCAAAACTTCAAAGGGAACATAGGATAGCAAGATTACGTAAAGCCCGCGAACACGCACACTGGGGAGAGAAAAAATGTGCAAGACTCTGACGACTCTACCCCACCCATCATGTGCATACAGCATAAATTGCTGTATGCACATGATGGGTGGCAAAGAGTCTACCGACAGCAAGGGGAACGTTTTATTCCAGCTTAAGAGCTTGAGCTTTGAGTTGGTGATAGAAAATGGTCCGCTAACTAGTGAAAGATATGTGGAAGAAATTTTTAATGAGTATTTCGGCCCATATTTATTTACTATGGGTGAAAATAAAATATTCTTGCATGACAACAACGCCATACATAAAGCTCAAACTAAAAATTTGTATTTTCAGGACGTTGGCATCAATCGCATGGAATGGCCCGCGAGAAGCCCGGACTTGAATCCAATTGAACACGCTTGGGGCGAACTTGTGAGGTGTGTAAGAAATCGAAACCCCACCCCAGCTACATTTCGAGGCCTGAAACATGCATGCGTTTGTGGAAGCATGGCATTTTTTTGTAATTTAGACAATTACTTACCTTGGGGTATCATATTACCCAGCATTCAGATGCATCCGGTGAGACTGGAAGCCGACCCATACATTATAGTTGGCTAGGTGATTATGTAATTGTTGTTTTATTTGCTGGTAAATTATCTACATCATACAGTTTCATTCATGCCGCTAGCTTTATTATTTTAATACTAATTTTAGTTTTTCGTATTAACCCGTATTCTTTGTCTGCGAGTGGAATTCAGCAGTGCTTGCCAAGGTCGATCCGTGGATGGGGGACCATCCATTACATACAGAGTGACCTCTATGCTTCGAATATCACGTTAAGCCGTCATCTTTCGTATTACTCGGTACTAACTGGGTTGTGGAGATCATACAGGCTGTCGCTGTCCACACCTTTTTGACAAAATTTAACAAATTTGCAGTACTCTAAATTCTATTTTAAATCTGGCTTTAAACGACCGAGCGTATGGTTTCAAACAACATTACCGATCCATTTTTGGTGACCTTGGCGTCTACAAAATTACTAGTATGAGATTGCTGGCTTTCCTGTACTTTGTCCACAGCACCGACAAGTTAATTAGGAAAAAAATCGTTCCTTAACTGGTTGATCCTAAAAGCCGTGCTTGACCGACGCGATGTGCGCCAGGAAAGTGGCTTGCCCAAATACAGATTGGCCCGTGAACACGTCTGTCTTCCCAGAGAAAGCAGCGGGACGAGGCGCTCTAAGAGTTTGTACTAAACAATTTAATTAATACGTCAACCATAACTGCTGAGCGTGTGTCCTATAATTCTTTTCAGCTATTAATACATGTACATATGAATTATCTTATTATTATTTCCAGTCTGTAAACAATGTAATATATGTTTATTAAGGTCAATAAATTAGACTATACCCAACTTAGTTTTACTGAGAATGATGATGTTTTGGTCCTAAGTTGGGCGCCAGTAGTAGACCCTTCATACACAATGCTACGCAAATCTCCGATACCTCGCGACTTTGATATCTAGGCGACTACCTAATACTAACTTACACAGGTTCGAACACAGACGAAGAAGTCTCGCGTCGCGGACTTCGACGACTATCGTCTATTTGTCGTCGATACGACGCACATTACCTGCCGTACTAGATCGCTACTAGTCGCCTTCAGCAAAAAAAAATAATAAAAAAATGGTTTACAATATTTTCATTATTTCACTAAGCAACTAACGACTGAAATAATGTTGATTATAATGTTTATTTGTTTAGTGCCTCTGTGGGCGCCAATAAAACCTGACGCCGTTTTCGAGTGTTATTTTTTCATTTATTTTTATTCGTACATTTGATTCTTTTACATGTTTAGAAAGTTGTAATAGAAAACAAGCTGAACAATGAAACAAAAACCGACGAAAGAATCGTTTATTAGTGTATTACATAATTTTCTTGCTGTGTATCCTATTTATTTATACATATAAGCAGTGCAATCACTAGTATAGCAAAGTTTCAATATAACATTTTAATGTTCTTTCAGGCTTCTTACAGATTAAGTTTGACGCAGCATATTGAAGAACGAATAAGCTGATGACATTTTCTGAAACAAAACACAAATTTCGTTACATTAGCTAGAAACTTTGTCACTTCTTCTTCAACAAAATCTTCTTTTACTTACCTGAGAAAATGTTTCAATAGAAATGTCTTGAAAACCAGGAGCCTGAAGTGGCAAAGGCCGTAGCGAGCGTTGTATCATAAGAACCAAGTAAGGACGTATTACGGGGCCTGCATTCCAGAAAGGAATGTCCCAACATGCGTCACCAACAGATTTTACCTAAAAACATAAATTGAGGGTAGTTGTAAATCCGTGTGATTTTAGAACCGCCGATTTTTATTTAGATATTTTCGAATGAACCTACGTACCTTATAGGCCAGATAAGTGCACATATAACTTGGCACAAAATGCAGAATGAAAGTAGCAACACCTAACATTAAAAGTATTACTTGAAACTCGCCTTTGTCTAATCTCTGAAAATAGAAAAATTTCATATAAAAATGATATATTTGACCACTTTTCTCGATCAAGCGTTATTGTAAACCTATGCTTTACAATGCTAGTCTAGGTCATCCCGCCACGTTGTCGTTTTCTGCCAATTAGGATCCACTGAGTGGTTACTTTTGCTTTATTACTTTTCCGAAAAAAGAAAAAAAAACAAATATGACCAGACCAGAACCAATTCAAGTTCTAGCAGGTGTGAAATGATGTTATGCAAACTGATGAATACTTATAGAAAATACAACTAGGTACAAACCTCTGCAACACAGTAGGCTGTTAAACATACCACAGGACCGCAAATTGTTTGTTCGAACAACAATAATTTCTTGTAGACTATCGCATAATCTTCCATTAAGCTACAAAAAATAAGGACAAGGTTAGTAGAGAGAAAGAGACACAAACTCATATTGTAAAAATCCTGTATTTTTTAAACAATCCCTGTTATGTAGATTTCATCAGAAAAAATCTACCTATTGGTTTTGCACCCGAAGTCTAGTTTTCCGAAAATTTCACCATAGGGGTCTAGTCTAGTCAAACTTTTTAACTAGCGGTTGTTTTGGGGTCTAGGGGTCATATCCTAGACCCCAAAACAACCGCTAGTTAAAAAGTTTATATATACAACATGTAACATAATTAACGCACATCCTGAAAATAGTTTGTTCAGAATCGTTTACTGAATCGATTTCTATAATTTTTAATATAGGTCATTTTTTATCCCAAAAATAATTAAAAATATGTAATTTATAGTCACACTACCCCTGTACAGTAAGAACAAAGTGAAATGGACCGTAACTCAAGGCAATAAGACTTTTAAAGGTACCCCCGGCACCGGGCGGCGGCGGCGCGGGCGCTAGAAGAAAGCTTAAATGTTATTAGTCACGCACGAACATTTATAGGATGGGATGTAGGTACTTACTTCCGTAAAGTGTATGCAAATTGTTTTACGCGCGCGATGTCTTTCCAATAAACAAAATAATGTGCAATGAGGACTTTGGCACGGTGCGGTGTAGTGATAGTGTGGTTCTAGGTCATTAGTTGACAGAACATTCAACCAAAGGCATGGTACAAGAGTAGACCGCAGGGCTATGTTAATTGCTACTCAGCGGCTTCTTGGCCACGGAACGTTCCGTCCGAACACGGCCATCGACAGGGGAGCCGATTGGCGTACACGTAAGTACTCGTTATCAAAACGAAATACTGGACTATTTCGATGAGAATCCCCATGCCAGTACCCGAGAATCAGCTGATTTGACGCCTCTTGACTTTTTTTTGTGGGGACGTATTAAATTGTTAGTTTATTTTAGTGCAAAAAATAGGATAAAGAACGCTTTTGATAAAAATGAAGTGCTTTTTAAATTAAAACATCAATTTAGAAAACGGGCATAAAAATGTATTGAACTTTTCTACTGAAGTTGAGTCTAGCGACGACGTTAACAGCTGTTTCGAACGCGAGCGAATACCTACTAGGCTAGCAAGACTCACACAGTCGCATACGTAGGTATGATACCTACGTATGCGACTGTGTGCGTTCGTTGATTTGTACTGTGACTACAACATTCTTCCGGAATTAGGCAAACTTATTTATTAAATAATCATTACCTAGACATGTTTAATTAAAAATTCAGTGCATGTATTATGATTATGACATAATAGACTAATTGGGGTGTCTGAGGGTGTGCGTTAATTACGTTACATGTTGTATATTATGTATACGTATGTATGTTGGTATGTGGGGCGCCAAGCAAACTTTTGATTTGATTGCTTTCAAACTTGGCCCAAAAATTGAAAGAGTCAAAACTTAGGTTCAGTTCGTCAATGGGCGGAATTCGTCCATGGGGGGCGGCGGGGGCCGGTTTTTCTAAAATCTGTTTTTTGGTATATATCATAACTTTTTTCCTTTGGAAATTTTTGAACCGTTTAACATTTTTACCATTCTGAGTAAGAATACGGACAACTTTTAAATAAAAAAACCCCTAACTTGGGGAGGGGATTGAAAAATCAAAATTTTTAAAAAGAAATTATATCTCCGAAACGGTAAATATTTTTACCGTCACAATTTTTTTTTTTTGAAATCAAATTCTCTACTCTACAATTTTTACTTTTAAAGTTTAGCGATAAACTTATAGTTTTCGAAATAAAAAAATATAAATGAAAAATTGAGGGCGTTTCCATACTAAACTCTTAGGGGAGGATTTCAAAATTTATGATAACCATTAAGACGTTTAATATTGTCAAACGTCAACAAAGCCGTTGCCATGACGACCCAGTCTTTTGGCAACTGACGTATTCATAAGGGAGGTAGGTTCTTCTAAATAGTATTTGGTCGCAACAAGGAGGCAGTCACGTGACGGGCCTCTTTGGAGGCCTGGACGGGTGGAACCTTCTTCGAAATCTAGCTGCTCTTGCGGCTTGCCAAAGAGACTTTTCTTGTATTTTTTTTCCTGTAAGTATTGTTATTTTTTATGTTAGTCATTGACATTATAATTTTGGAATTATAGTTTAAATTTATATTATTTAATTGATTGTTTTACTGAAAATACTGATTGAAATTTTAATTTCCAATGTGTGCATAACTATTATGATCCTAAACGGATTGAAATATATGATGTTGAATTTGAATTTTTTTCTTGAGTTAAGAAGCTCAGTGGCGTTTACATTCAGCCTATTGACAAGAGGGCCACGGCCCGTGGCGGTAGACTGAGTTGGGCAGCACGAGTCGCCCTTTCGATACGAGCCCTAGGTACCTTCTGATCTGCCACGCAGTATTTTTTTGATACAAGCGCTACATTCTTCTAGCCTACCGCCCATTAGCTTCTCGATCTCTATAATATAATAAATAATAATAAAAAAAAAAAAACATAAAAAAAAAAATTTCGGGTTTAATATCGGGAGCTCATAGCAACAAAGAAAAATCACGGATATCATCCCGTAAGTACTAGTATATTCCCTTGTTGCAAAAAAAAAACGATTATTGGAAACGGGGTGTTAATAACTTCGAGCTCTCTTCGCTCGCTTTTTTTCTGAAACTTTTATGCAAGTATGTAAAATACCAGCTTTATCAATGGTAAAAGGGTAATTCTAACAAATTCGATGCACAGGTGCATAAAATATCGACGATTGATTTAAGTTTTCATAAAAGTAGAGAAGTTTTTCCGTCGTTAAGAGAATATTTAATTATGCAAGGTGCTACAATTTTCGTGGCAAATATTTAAATATGCCTCTGGTTAGAATCGATATCTTTTACCTGTACATAGATTGATGATGCCTCACGATGTCTCTCATTCGAGTCTGAATCAAGTAAGAGAAATGTTTACTTTCCTCTTTACTAATGGCTGGATGTATGTCCACTAGAAGATCTTGGAGACTCCATATTACAAGATCCACTTTTGAAGTTATCTGCCTGATCCATATTATTTGTGTTTGAATCATAACTGAAAATAAATCATCATTGCAGATTTAGTATGAATAGGATTCATAAAAATGGAGACCATTTTGTTCGTGATCAAACATACAAAATGTACTGTTATAATCACCATATTCAACTTACAGGTGTAGTCGTAGGCATAAAGTATTATACATATATTAGCGAACATGAAAGCCATCTCATAAACCGGAGACTTGCTAAAATCGACGTTAGGTATCCAAAATGGAAACAGAAGAGGTCTGCTCTCGCCAGTATCGGCACCATGAGTACACATGAAGTAGAAGAGTGAAAGATATGCGAATATATTCATGGCGACTGGAGCAATAGCAGAGAATATGCACGCGAATATGCAGACCTTCCAAGTTATCAGTTGTTCCTCAAAATACCGTGCTCTGAAATGTAAAGTTAGAATTACATGAAACAAAAGAATTTGTTAATCTATAAACAGATAACAATAATGAAACTGCAGGAAACTTAAGCTACAAAACGTACCGGTATTTTTCTCCATCCGTACAAATAAAATGAAAATCTTGTTTCAGAGCTCGCAAAAGGCTGTGATATTGCGGTAAATTATTCCTTGTACAATAGAGTATAAGCAACTCATAACTCAGTATAAGAGTATAGGTGCCAGCTTCGGTAATATGAGGTATATCTAATGTTTGCATACCATGATAGCAGGACATAAATGAAAACACTGTAGCCATGAACGCCATGGCAAAGAGGATGGCATTTTGATTGAAGTACCTGGGATTCAACAAATAGTCATCATTATAGATCATATACGGCTGCTTCATTTGTAGATGATAATTATTGATGATAGTATATGAGTAGAGGAAGGCCAAAGAAACGATAGATGGACTGTGTAAAGAATGATATGGCAAGCAAAGAAGTGTCTGATGAGATGACGAGTAATAGAGAAGATGGAAGAAGAAGACATGCTGAACTGACCTCAAATGAATTGGGTTAAGGGCAAGAAAATGATGAAGTAGACCAAATAACGATTTTTATAGAAATTTGATCCTTAGTAACCAATAGTGTTGCTTACACTATTGGTTACTACACTATACTATAGCGTACCCACAGTGTTTGAAAATGAAAACCTTTTTCAAAAAATAAAGCTGCGTTTTTATTCTCCTCCAAAATGAGGGGCACCTGACATATTTCTTTTTATGTCCGTATTTTCAAGTTTAGCTCAGAAAAGCTAACGTAAAAATCATTCTGTACAATTATACTGATTCAAGTAATTCCGGATTGACTTTAGAGCTTTACCGCCATACAAAATTTCATTAGATACGTTAAATGAACCACAATAATGTGTAAAGTGCTCCATACATTTTGGTCTTTGGCTTTTGCATGGTCAAAAGGATAACAGACACGACACATTTCCAGTCTTCCTGATTGTTTTACTAAATGTATCTTTGGAATCCAAGATACGAAAAAACTTACGATGGTGGATTTTTGTTTCCGAGATCTGCAACTTTAAAAGCGACATACATTTTGTAGAAGGTCTTATGAAACTCAAAAGGATCGACATCTTTTGACAAATCATAATTGTCTTTATTGTAAAATGATTTGATTTTTTCCCACATGGCGACTGCTTATTATGAAGAAACTTGAAAGTATGATGAATCACAATCTGATGCTTTTTATAAGTGCCCATTAATTGCTATCAGTTTTAAGGATTCAATCAAACACATTCACACACGATTTTCGATTTGTAATTTACGGCCCTTCGTTCATAGGCAGAAGTTCTGCTTAAATCAACGTAGTAGCGGAATATTTTTTATCATCAAAGCCATTTTAATGAATATATGTTCATCGGTCTGTCTAGACTTCTAGAGAGACTCTGTGATGATCAATGCAAACTTCATGATGTATCCAGGATTTTATTGATAGACTATACTTTATGATCAATTTCTTTGTCATAGAAATATATAGAACACGACACGAATACAACACATCCGATGATAGTTCAATTGAGTAGAAAATGTCTTGTCTTTTATTATGTGCCCGATATTTTCTGACCAGTAATTCCGTGAGCCAAATAACCCCGTATTTGCTGTATTATCGCTTCGGGCAATGTCGTTGGCTAAGTGATTGTGAAAAAGCCATTTTGTAACGTTTTATGGCAAAATAATTAAAATCTGGATAGATTTACGAAAATGAAACGCCATTATAAAAAGATAACGTTTAATACTAATGAAAATAATTAAGCACACACTTATAAAAAATATGATGCTTTTTCATCATATTTTTGAATGGCAAGAAAGGAATGAGGCGGTATTTTGCGGAAACCCATAATATTTAATTTATGAATGGCAGTTGAGATTTCAATTTAGGTCAAATTGAATAAGCTTTTATAAATCAAAGGTATTTTTCCTTGGGGAAGTGATAGCTTAAAGAAAATCTAGAGACGTTTAAGACTAACTAGTTAATTTAAACTGACTTCAAAAAAGGAGGAGGTTTTATGTTCCACTGTACCTATGTTTTTTTTTTGGTTTCCGTTACCAATGGCAAAAATTGAAACCCTCACAAATTCTTTCCGCCCGTCTGTCTGTCCATCTGTATGTCACAGCCATTTTCCTCAGAGACTGTAGGCACCACACAGTTAAATTATTTGGAGAGCAGGTGCAGGTGTTTTCTATGAACCGCTGCAGAAGAGAGAAAAAAGAAACATGGGTGGCACTCAAAACATGCTATACAAGGTTAGAAAACACTATTTTTTTTTCTGTGGGGGTTTCTATCGACAGCTCTTTAAAGAATAGAGCGAGGATCTAAGAATACTTTTTTATCTTAAGTTAATGGTTGATAAGATATTTGTTCAAAGCCATAAAAAATGTGGGCCCCTCTAATTTAAAAAAAACTCTGACTCTGAAAAAATTTGGGGTCGTAAAAAGAACTTTCATCGAAAATTGGGTTGAATAAGATCGGGCTTTTATCTAGTGTCTTTGGTTTTCATTACCATACTAGGTATGAAAAACAAATTTATTTTTGCTGTTGAGTGTTAATTAACCTATGAATAAGCGTTAAAAAGTATTGCCATTAAACAGGGTGAAACAAACGACGCACAAATGGTCACCACGTGGTCAGTACACCAATCCAAACAAATAAATTTTTCATCGGTAATTTAAAATCAGAATGAATGGAACAGCAGATTTTTTTTAAATCACAGTTCCAGCTCAACTGTCATTGTATAGACGGCCAACGCAGTGCTTGTAGAAGCATCTTACAGTGAACAGAACAGATGTTGTATTTACCTACAGATAGTTTGTTTTTAACGTGTCGACGTTTCATTAAATATATTTAGCCCAAATTTCAGCTATGCGAACTTCGCTCGCTGATGCAGTCATAAGATCGTGAAGGGCATGCAGTGCAAGATGGAAGTAGCCTCTGAGAGGAGGATGACAGAAGAATATTTGAACCGTCCATGAACTCCATCTGTAGAGATAGTTTTTGCTACGGTTGACTTGGGTTTGGAGTCTATTTAGAAGTTTTCAAGTGGTGGAAAATATAAGTAAGTATCTAGAATAACGCTAAATCAAAGTCTATGATATGTAATCTTTGTAATTCACCCTTAGTTCCGTCCCAACGGTCCGAAGGGACGATTTAAGTAAATTGGGTTCAAAATCATTTATTACTTGTTTTATAATTCGTCTCCATTCCTATAATGTTTGTGGGACAATAAAATGACTGGAAACGTCGTCTTTTATAGCCTGACATTTTCTGGGCTATCATTTCGATGGCCAATTATGGCCAAGCATTTAGCTGCATCGCTTCAAGAAGCTACGAAGTGCCTAGTAAAAAGCGTCCTTGGCTACGATAAAACGGCTATTAAATGGCAGGTCACCTAGTGTTTGAAGATTGCTGGTAATATTGGAGGAAATTAAATGATAAAATATTATGAGGATGGGATCTTTGTCAAGTCAAAATCTGTATCTTCATGAAGTTCTAATATCTATAAAGAGTGTAAGCTGTTCCATGCAATTTGATCGTATTGGCATTGAACTTTTGTATGAAACAGCAGATTTCTTAATTTAATCGAAGTTATTTTTCTATGCTTGGATGTAAAACCTTGTTCAGAATTCATGGTTACAGTTTTTGCGTCGATGTGTCTTGCACAGTATATCAATATAGTGTATGTCTACTGTGTATCAGGAAGGGTTAACAACTCACTCACACAACAACTCTTTGGGCCTAATTTTGTAATCGCGAAAAAAATATCAGCTATCCTACACAAAACCTCAATATCTACTCGATCCAACTGTACGGGCAACATTGTGTTCGGTATAACGTTTATATTTCCGTGCTAGAAAATGCTGAATATGACCGCTTGTATCAGCGGTTTTTTTTTTATTAATTAATATGCTGATAATCAATACGCTTTGACAATTTTATCGACAAAAACAGTGGGTCTGTATGCTGTAACTTGTAACTAGATAAACGAAGAATGCTGCTGCCCTTGGCCTTAACATAGCCCCTTAGATACTGACCTTTTAACACATGAGTGTACCGAGGTTAGAAGCATAATTTATGGGTTTTGGTAAAACTTTCCATACAGTCATGGTATATTTATACGAAAATGCAGTCAAATTTGGTATCTTAACAAAATAACGGAAAAACGGTTTATGTATTTTAGTGCTTGTAAATCGCTTCCGCTAAATGTTTTAGAGTCTCAGGCGCTTGCAGAATATATTCATCTCTTAGAATACGGAGCACGGATTCTGAATTTGTCACAAAAAACTGGAAAATAAATTCTGAGGTCACCAGTACCTGCAATTTTGAAATGTCACCACGAAAACGAGCTCGCGCTTCTAACTGTAAGAGAGAAGAATCCAGTCCAACTATCTTTTGCTACACCTAAGTCTGCCATGACTAGACAAAGAAATCCAGATGTTTACCAATTCTAAAATCCATCTAAATAGATTCTAAAATGACCTAGCATTAAAACCCTCACACCAAAACGAATTAGCCAACCATAGATTACCTATCAATCCTTTAATATAAAGTGAGTTAAAACAAATTGTCTTAAGAGTAACACTTGAAAGATACGCCGAACGTTTACAACTCCCGAGACACAGCTGGTTGCAGTTAAACCGAAGCCCAAGGTTGCCTTTCCACTGCAGCGGAGAGGAGAGGAGAGGAGCTAAGTTGTACAAAGAAGATCAGCAGTATGGGGCCCTCTTTATTTCGAAAGCGTTCATCAATGAAAATATGAAAACAATGAGCGAGATAATTATTATTAAAGCATTTATTTCGGGCCACGCCCATAGCGTTAGTAACAATGGTCATAAATACTAGTGTTAGTAGACATACAAGTTTTAATAAGTGTGGAGTTTCATCCAATGTCGCAGCATTGGATGATACTAATAAACTCAAGATACTGTTGGTACTGCCACGAAGACGAGCGAGCAGGGGAGCGCTTCTCTTTCGCATGATGGCCGCAAAACCATCTATATGCCTTTCTGCAAACATTTTTGATGCGCTACATCGCCATGGTAGCCTCAACAGTATCCTGATAATGAGTGAGAAGTATGTGCACCATATGAAGCAATATCAGGGCTTTTCTTTCCATGTCATATCTTACAATCTGCACAAAGTAAAGAAAGGGATTTGGGGGAGGGACAGGATTTTGGTGGTAGTAATAGTGAGCCGTTTGCAGCCTAGTATTACAAGACAATTCGTTTACATTGTTGCGATAGCTTATCAGTTTCGTTCTATCAAACCTAAGCCATTTTAGGTGAGACTCCAAGACTTCTCCTTTGGAAACACAAGAGTTGTTTGCTTTGGAGCAAATATATAAAATAGAATTGCATAAAATTAGCGGAGTGGAGTATTTATGAAATCCTATCGAATAAAATTTGCCCCACTCTCTGCTCCGCTCCAGTAGACAGGCAGCCTAAAGCAAGCTGCTTTAGGCTGCCTGTCCACTAGGCTAGGTGTACTTGGCGTTACTGGCGTTCTGAAACGGTGTGTAGCTGAGTGGTGCGAGGATTCATACTTGCCTCTTTTCTCCTCTACACCGTTCATTCTTACACCGTTTTGGATCCAGTCCTCGGCAACATTTCTCGCTTCGTCCTCAGAACTCTTATCTTTTTGTATGTACCTAGTTCCGCTAGCACTAATTTCTACCAGATCTGTGCTAAGCGAGGCTAGGAAAATCAGGTAATCCTATTGGTTGATATTATTCACACCGCCTAGCTCTGCCCAATCTGATGTGTGTAAGGTACCGACGTTCTATTACAAGTAATTATTACTGTTACTTACAATTTGTAACAATTTAATCTGCTGCTATCTGCGCCAGTCGAGAGTATTTTACAGTATGTGAATTCGAGTTATTCGTTTAATATGAGTTCAGTATGAGAGTATCTCGCGTGTTTGGTTTCAAGTTTTAGAAGCGTCTGACGCTTAGTTGACTTGATATGCAGCTTGGTTGTTTTCATGTAGGTATTCGTACCCAAATTAGGCGTTAAGGATGGTTCTATTAACCAATGATGGCTCCGGTGTATTTGGTGTAGATTGAATGGTAATCAACTATCTAATCGCATCGAGTTAGACTTATAGCCGACACCAATGAGTTGGTATTCTTTAACAACAATAATAACCATAGCAACTCTTAAACACGGTTTACAAGTGCCGATCGCGTTCATTTTTATTGGGGAATTTCGGCCAAATGGTCTATCGTGAACTAAAGTTTTTGTTTATAATTAGGATAAATACTCGTATGAGTAAGGAGTTTCAATTTTGTTCTCAAAAAATCATTATACCTCTTCACCTTACCAATGTTGTAAAATAGAAAATCAAACAAACATCGTCAAAAAGAAAAAAAAAAACCTCAATATCGTCTATCTCACGTCAAAAAGAACTAAAAGCTCCAACCTACGTGTAAAGCAGCTCAGAATTTCATTACGCGTAATACTATTGGCTGATTAGTAATCCAGTAAGCTGTGATTGGCTGTTGATTTGCAATTACATTCCGCTGGTTCGTGCGTAACGTGAGCTAGTTACGCTCACTGTTGGTAATGTAATCACTTTTGTTACAGTGGAATGTGGATATTTTCCTGTTTTTTTTTTTTGTTTAAGGCGTTTTATCAGTCCAACATTTTTTTAGCTTGAAGGATTAACTTTCGAGTAGAAGAAAATTAGGCCCACTAGCACTATTATCCATTAAATGTATTTAAAAGATCGTCCTGTTTTTTCAATCCTTTGAAGTCTAATGATGTTTTGAATCTATTTAGCGTTAAATGTATTAAGTGATTAGTGGTGCAATTAGACCTTATTTAATTAGGTGTGTTTAGAGCTAAACACACTTTTGATAGGCTGGTGCAAGCAGGTCTTACACATTAGTATACGGCTTCATTTATGTATATATATTTTTACATTTTTTTAAATATTCAAGCATTTTTAGAAACAGCACAATATATATAAAAGCATTTAAAAATATAAGAAAATAGTTGAAATAAGTATTTTTAACTCGTACCTATACGTGCCTCGACCAACACCTTAGGAGGCTCTCATTGATGTTTATTATTATCTAATACCAATAAGACTTCCATGTATTATTTTCAATGGGGTTTGAATTTTTGACCGGATTACCTTCCGCCATTTTGTTTTTTTTTCAAAGTAGTGGCCACGCATATGACCTATATTAATCGATAGCTGAATATAGGTCTTATGCGTGGCTGCTACTTTGCAAAAAATCAAAATGGCGGAATTTAATCCGGCCACGCTTCATA
Source organism: Xestia rhomboidea (assembly GCA_963853795.1). NCBI lineage: Eukaryota > Metazoa > Arthropoda > Insecta > Lepidoptera > Noctuidae > Xestia > Xestia rhomboidea. The sequence continues at coordinate 15,472,669 of OY970759.1, read as the reverse complement.
CAAAAATCTTCCAAGCCTTTTATTGAAAATATTTATTGACTGAAATAGACGTAATAGGTGATATGTGAATTATTTTCAATAAGCAAGCAGTAAACTTGGATTTTTTTTTAATAGATCCATGCAAGTTGATCTCCCGTCTGGCTTTTCCTGATATTATTGCTTGGTGCTATAAAAGGTGCTTTATGAGATATTATATTAAAAGTTAATTTAAAATCTTGCTGTCGTATTACTCAATTATTAAGTTGTAAGAGCAAATGATTTCGATAATATGTATATAGGCTTTAGGAGGCAGGAACGGTTATGAATTTGGATTGGGACTTAGTGTTACAATTGCTTTTCATAACGTATCGAAAAGTTCACGTACAACTTGTAACTGAACTTTAAACAAATAGTACCTACGTTTGTGGTGTTGGAAGTTTCGAGATTTGAGATGGTTAAAACTAAAGTTAAAATACTCTATTGGTAAGTTTAACTTAGATACCATTTTACAGTTCGTTGAGCCTGTACCTACCCAAAACTATGATTGATATGATATGATATACCCTAAATTTTATGGGTGGTGATCCTGCGCATGATTCGTTTATAAATAGGGTTCTTCGTAGTGGCGGTACTTTCATACAACCCTAAAAGCTTGGCTTGGCCTTATACCTTACTCATGATATAAGGGTTATTAAACAGTCTGCTTGCCTTATGGGCTTGCCGTATTGTTGGCCTCTAGACACGCCACTGGCTTTGTTGTGCGTCGCTCCATGAAAATGCTAGGCAGATGATGATATGGGTTCTCCTGTGGAGGACGAAACCAGTAGAGAAAACCATAAACAACTCAAAGGGTGTGTGTAGAACATGCAAAAAAATAAGGCTATATATGCATTCCGGCTATAATATTCCGGTTTCTACTAATCATCGCCAATGTTAAGCGGAGGTGAAAGAGCTCAATTAGGACCGTGTCCGGTGCCGGATGCGAAAAATTAATATGTGTCCGTAATGGGGTCAGGACCGGAACGGCGGCAGAGAGCGATCGCCTGGCCCATTTTACTGCCAATTATAATCAAAACGACATGTGTTATGTGTTTAATGATATTTTGCTTTTTGTTAGATTGATTCTTTATTGCAGGAGTTTGTGGGGGAGGATATGGTGTGGTGACCTAGTGTAATGATACTGGGGGATGAGAATAATATAACCACCAAGTTTGATGATACGAAAGGTAAGGGGTATTATGACATAGGAAAATTTCTGTGTGAATATATGGAGTAATGTTACGTTTCTTTTTTCCAGGGACGGCTGTGTGCTTTGGCTAAAACGATAAAACGACAATGAACTTTGGGTACTTAGGTACTGGCGTTTTCCTGTAAAGATCCTGGAAACTACATTACTGATCTTATTTATTTATTTAACGGTTTATGACACTACTTACAGAAAAGAAGCATCAGCATCTAGGTTATAGAAAAATAGGTACAAAGGTGATGCTTATTTCTAAAGAAATCTTCTAGCATACCTGCGAAAGGAGAGTAAATAAAAAGATCAATGAAACGAAAAGAAAAAAAAAAGATAGAAAAGATCTTCTGAGAACACTAATTGGATTCTGTTTACATGTAAGAATACTGCCTTCACCGTAATAACACCGTAATAAATAATGTTTAGACGTGGTTATTGAAATTAATATAGTTTACAGCAATAATACTAAGTAAGCTTTGGTAAAGCTGGATTTCCCCAATCAACTGCATAAGTCTCAATCATGAACAACAAGGGGATCTAATGTAGAAGGTCTAGGGGGGGGGAGGAGGGGGGGGTCTAGGTGTAGGGGATCTTTGCTTCTAAGCTAGATTTTCTATTCCACGGTCGTTTATTATGCACGTGTGGTTTCAAGCTTTGCTAATGCACTTGTGCTATGAGCTTTTCTTTCTCAGGGGGAACATAACGAGAGTAGACATGAATGAAAGCCGTGGTTACAGTCTCATAGGATTCCTGTGTCTTGGTTAACGTTACGCAAACGTGGAAACTCAGGAGAGTAAATAATAAATAAAACGAGCCTTTAGACTTGTTGAGCATTTACAAAAGTCTTATTCCACTAAGAGAATCCCTCTTAGGGGGGAAAACTGTACCCTAATGTAAAAATAATCGAGAAAGTGCCCTTTTCATTTTGAGTTATTCCACTATTTCCCCCTGAGAGAATCTTCCTCCAAAACTGATCCATAATGTAATAAAATCCAAAAATTTAAATGCTAATTATTTTCATTTTTATCAAAAACTGAACCAACACATAGTTTATTTATCTAAGGCGATCGATTTTAATCAACAGCTTTTGCTTCGACAAAGGCTTCCTTTAAAGTTTTCTATTTCTGCCATCCATCTCTTGCTGTTCTCATAAACTCAGGTTCAGCCACTTTTTTTAAGGTCATCTTCCCATCGTTTCTTTTGACGCCCTTTGCTTCTTTTTCCATTCCTGGGATACCATTCTTTTGTTATAAGAGGAGAGCAAATACGGATTTAAAAATAAATTTTGCATGCAGAACTTGAAGTTAAATCAGATCTTAAGATCGATCGATGGATGTTAAAATTGATCAGAATTCTATTCAAGTCAAGTTTTTCTTCTCCTTGGTGGTCGAAACTGCCGTTTATATACAGTGGGTCTGTTTATGTATATCCGACAGCACAAAAGAGGTGTACGCATATAGTTGTAGAGTCATTTCATGAGCTATTGATTTTCGACTCATACTTATTGCTAGTAAATTAAGTATGCAAGTGAATGACGACAGATCCTTCCTATGCGACTGGACATCAACATGCACTTTTTTATAACACAAATTAGGTAATTAATCCATTCAAATGAATTCAAACAAAAGCATTAAAACCATACATTATTTAGTCGCTTAAGACTCAAGCAGTCATATAGACTACGTCCCCACGTCTATCCGACGTATGTTGGTTAATCCAAAGTTAGTGTAATGAAAACGTGACTTATCTCCGAGGCGCAGGCTGACACGGCGGCGCTTACGCTCTGAATGCTTGCACGCTTTCAGCCGCTGAACGATCACGTGAGGCATCGAGTTCTGAGTATAATGATCAGCCGTGTGTCTCTTCGACGGGGATCAGTTTCGCTTGTTATGGCGTTTTATTTGTGTGCTGAAAGTAAGAAAATTATGAAATAGGTAGTCATAGAATTCTTGAATGACAAATGAATGGACGACTTCTAACTAAAAATAAAACTTCGCATGATCAGTCTATACCTTTCCCACTGCTGGTACTCAGCGTTCCCACAAAGCCTGTAATTACATTCGGTAATCCGAATGTACCGTAACAAACAGATTAATCAAAATATTCGTTACTTAGACACTAAGGCTATGGGGCTTTTACCAGCAATGAGACAATAGAGACTCAATAAAAAAAAAAACCCCAATGGAGCATAAAATATTATAATATCAACTGTGTGTCAACGTGAACCAGTTTGACGAATTCCTTATTTGCTGAAAAATTATTTGTGTCTTTAAGTGGATTTACATTTTTATCTATAGTGCATCGGTTACAGAATGGATGCACTATGGATAAAAATGTAAATCTACCTTAGAATTAGGAATATTCGTATGATTACAGAATCATACGAATATTACTTGATTTTTACAAGTGAACCAACTGTGAATATTACCGATGATTATTACTTTGTATTTAGTAAGTTCATCATTTCTCCTGCCCTTGTCCCAATATATTGTGGGTCGGCGCAGCATGTCTTCTTATTTAGTAAGTTGTTGTTCAAAATATGCCACGGCATGTCAAACTCCCCCTGACTCAGTTTGCGACAAGGCGAATAATAGGCAATTTTCCTTCCTAAAGTCACCTGAAGTGAAATCATCATCATCAGTCTATTAATGTTCCCAATGGGACACAGGCCTCCTCTGTTATGAGAGGGAAAATTATCAAATTATAATGTCATTTAAACAAACATACATTGTCTAATATTTTATTACATACGTAAACATCTTTGTTGTGTTTTAGTGTCACAGCTCCTAAATGTTATGTGCAGTCAAATGCTATCAAGTGGACAACATATTATCCATGTAACATTGTCTTCATTTAGGGATAGTTACAGTCACAACACCAATAACATCACACCAATTTTTTACCTCAAGGAGATGTACCTCATAACAGTTATGTTTAATTCCTATGATAAAAAAAATCTACACCTATAAAAATACACACTCCGGATATAAATCGGGGATCGGGGATATAAATCTACACTCCGGATTGATCTACTGAGTAATTCTTCATTCACTTTTCAACACTGGGCTGCTTTACGTTCTTAGGGTCCCAGGCTCGAATTCCGGTAGGATTAAATGTTTGTGTGATGAGCATGGACATTTGTTTCCGAGTCATGGATGTTTATAAGTTTAATAAGTATGTATTTACAAACCAAAAAATAAGTATTCATGCAGTATATCAACTATCTGGTACATACACCACCCTCGTTGCTTAGTGTGGCACTAGATGACGCTGTATGTAATGTCCAGACATATTTATATTATATTTAACACATACTTTCTGCCCTTGTTCCATTCTACATGAGGACCGCGCAACACGTTTTCTTCTTTCATTCTCATTCATTTACACCTTTCTTTTCATATCATTCCTCACACAATCCATCCATCAAAATAAACCCTATGAACGGGATATTCACAACAAATAATCGCCCAATGAGGAGTCTAAACGGATACTTCATGCATTAAAAAAAACACACACAACAATCCAATAGATGTACATTAGCATAGGAAGGGTTTTTGCTGTTTCTAAGCTACAGCAAGGTTCCAATTATAAAGTCAACTTTTAAATATCGAATGACTTGGTACTGTGGTAGTGACTAGATTCTAAGAAATAAAAAATGACCCACAGATTAACATGCAAAATTCAGTTTTAAAACTGACTTGGTCAGTAACACTGAAAACGGGATATTCTCAAAAATTGTAAATATCCCGTTTTCAGTGTTAACGATAATGCAAAATCCAGCTGAAAATACCAAGAATTCAGTGCACATAGCGCTTAAAATACCATCTCATTCGCATGTAGCTACGCCGGGAAATGATTATGCGTGCTAGTAGTATAATAACAGGCACTGTTAAACTAGTTATCCTAGACCAACAAGCTATAAAATAAACAATAACACTTTTGGGTTAATGTTCCCACGCTGTTGAACTAGCTGGGATCCTTCCATTCCTTTAATGATGTGCCTATCTAGTTACCTGTAAGTATACAGTAAAGTATGGTTTAGGAACTTCGTTGCTTAAAGAGAAAGAAAAGCACATTGTATTTATGGCAAAGAAAAAAAAGCTTTGTTTGCCTAAAATACACTGTGTCACTTGATAAAGGGTGAGTTATGGCATTTTATAGAGTAAGAATTAGGCCTATAACTACCCTTGTAATCCCCGAAGAGAAAGGCATAAATGTACCTAATAGTATACCCACATTTCGCTAGTTATATTTTATAAATAAATATAAATATCGCTGGACATTACACACAGCGCCATCCAGTGCCACACTAAGCAACGAGGCTTGTGTCGTGGACACCAGATAGTTGATATACTACATAGATACTTTTTGTTTTGTTATTATACTTAGTAGATATCCATGACTTGGAAACAAATGTCCATGCTCATCACACAAACATTTGCTCCTACCGGGATTCGAACCCGGGACCCTAAGAACGTAAGGCAGCCTCACTACCGCTGCGCCATTCGGGTCGTCAAAGTTCGGTCGTCGTGTTTAAGTCCCAAGTAATAGGGGGCGGGTGGACTAGAAGCTCCTCTGCCTAAGACTTCCTAACTACATAATGTCAAATTAATCAGAATTCGAAGACATTAATTAAAAGAGAGATGTAATTAGTTTAAGCTGGAAACGCACTCAGGTTTCCTTCAACTAATTTGGGATGTTTGCTGAAGATCACGTAGCCTGTTTCTACACGGTGATGCGGAAACGGTGCGCATCTCTGGTCCGTAGGGTGCGGGGCAGCACCAACAGCATCCTGTCTATGATTGCAAGTAGGCTTGATTGTGCGTTTGTGAACCACTGCTGCAAGGTTTCAGCTGGGCCTGTCACCTTGCAGCAATGATGTCACAATCTGTCTCTTTTCTTTTGTTTTGTTTGCAAGTGCATTACTAACATAGTTTATAAGTATATTGTTACTAACACTGTGAGTCTTGTTGCTCGAAATAAAATGATTTAATTTAATTTAATTACTACTAGACCTGTAGTGTTTTTTTTACGTTTAATCTTTTATTGAAAAAAATTTTAGTACCCACTAATAAAGAGAAAATCCGAATAAATCTATAGTTTTATTTACAAAAAAAATATTCTTCGATAAACAAGGCATATTATTTACGTTATGTTGTAACGTCTATTAGCTTCGGAGTCCAAAATACAAGTACCTATACCGAATAAAACATATAAAGCGGAAAAAAACAAGACCATTATCTTTTCCAGGGGCACATTCCCTGTTATCCGATATACTTCGGTACCTACTTCTTCATATACCCTGTAATATGCCCTCGTGTATCCCACGAGGGAGTAATTGCCTAATTAAATGTCTAATTTTGGATAGTTTTATGGTTTCTGATGACTCGCTGTTGGAGAAAATTAAGGAAAAATTGGGTGGGAAATTTGTAGTAGAATATTTGTTAAGAGGCCGAGATTTTTACTTAGCACACACTTTAACTTACAACCATATCTAAAAACAATCAAAGCGATTACTTGAGTAAAAATCATAACTTAATATACGATGATTTTTATTCTGTTGTTTAATAATTTTGCTTGAAGTTTTAACTGTCAAAATTTAGGTTTGGATGTTCTGTTCTTACTTCGTCTATTGCATAAAAACATTATAACTATAGATACAATGATTATGACTATAAAGGGTGTAAAACACCTCTTAACGAAACCGTAAGGCACTTGTTCTCCTCGTCATTGCAATATTTTTTTTGTTCTATACCATACCTGGGAACCTTCAAGTTACGGAGATATTGGGGGTCAAAGTTCCGACTTTTCGGCAACTTTTTTTTTAAATACAAGTTTTTAATGTAAGATTTTTACTTTAGACACTTCCACGACCCTCGTACTATTCAATCCATCCATCAGCACAGATTGCGAGCGTTACATTGAGTTCTACCACAAAACATGATTTTTCACCCCAAAAACAAAAGTCTTTTCCCAGCAATAATCTTTGCATAAAGTTACTAAGTTTGATGTACAGAATGCTTGGTTGACGGCTTCGTGATGAGGTGGTTTACACCCGGTAGATACTAGGGTTAGAATTGGTCCCGTCTCTATATTGGTCCTACAGTTAGTAAATTGCGCGAAAGGGACCGAAAATACACTTAACACAAGTACGTGTACCTAGAGTGGTACCTATAGGTATCGGCTTTAGCGTAATGATCGTTTATGTACTAAGTAAAGGAATTTTTTGTGCACAATATCACTATTCATCATAGACGTTCAGTGTTTTCTACACGGATAGCATTATTTCATTAAACTTCCAGAAGTTTTCCCTTTAACTAACTATTTCGGTATCTGAAGCATAAATTATTCTCATACAAAGATACCAACATTACCATTCGTATACTCCTCTTCAAACGTTAACTTTTAACGATATGAACATTGTTAGTCAAGGTTAGGTTCCAAGCGAGTTACATTGCAATTGCCTTGTTCAAGTTTTGGACAAACTCACACTCTAGATTTGTTTACCTGCATAGTAATGTATGTGTGAATGCGGTTTGTAGACTACAAGATACTGAAACATGTAAAAACATATCTCTCGCAAATTCTCTAAAAAACTGGCATAATACGAAAATATAAGGTTTTCACGCCTATTTAGTGGAAAAAAGACATAAGCGTACTGCGCAAATACGCGTTAGTCACCGAATAGCACAAGCGTTTTTCATGGACAACACAAAAAAATCTTATAAATTCTTATAAAAACTGCGACCTGTGTTACGATCGTTTTTTTGAGGGTGTGCGTTTTGTGGATTGCATTGGGGATATTTCAAGTCATTTGAGTCAACATAAATATTTTATTGAAATTGATAGCGCCCAACGCATGTGTTTTGTGTAGTGTTAGACTAGTCGGCTTCGGCTTTCTATTTAGCCAGTTGGAATTTCATATACATGTATTTTAATTTCTGTGTATAACGTTGGCTACGGTATGATTTTAAGTGAGACAGTAAAATTATAGGTAATACCAAAGCGATACCAAAAATCATCTTTACAAATATTATCTAGAGTTTTCGAAAGGGATACCGTGGCCCCGGAACACAAAGGGCGAAGAAGGAACATGGATAGTCTTGATTATCTTGTCAGATAGTATGGATAGTCAGTCAAAGTCTGACACTCCCTCCCGCTCCGTCCACAGCGGGAGGAGTCATTTGGTGATTACCCATCCGAAAAAAAGGGGCAATCTTTGGAACCACAGATCCGATTTAACTTAAGAAGCTACTTATCCCCGAGTGTAATAGGTTATATTAAAAACGTCACAGTGGGATAGTATCCGACATTTATTATGAGCAAAGTCACGGGTAAAAGCTGTAGTAGTCTATACATTCAAGATAGATTCACCCGGAATTTTAGCATAGTTTTTTTTATTAGCCTTTAGTCAGGTACTCTTTTCGTGCGCCAACCCGAACCAACCAGCCGGCCGCGGCGGCGACGTCCATCCTCTGGCACACATTGAGTGGAAACTTTTGCCCTGAAATTCATTCATATTATAGTTTCAATACAAATATTGATACATTCTCGCTTAATATGTGTGCGTGTATAGTACAAGAGACGCACTACACAAAGACAGCCCCAACCTTAACAAATATGATAAATAATTCACGTAGTTTTCCGCACACTCTAACCGTATCAATGTCGCGTTCAACCCGACTTGTTTCTCCAAAATCTGTTCTGTTTCTTCAGAATTGCGGTCACGTACACTGGGATCTAACCGTCTCCAGTTAGTCAACAAATTGATATTTTCAAACACATACAAACTCCTCCGAAGGTAGATAATAGAGGGGCGATCAAAGATTGCGTATTGTGATGTTTATTGGAAATCGTTTTGTTTGATTTGTGAGATTGTAATAAGCCGTTGTGTTTTGTAGAAATATTTTTAAAAGTTAGTGCTAGTTACCTACACAAACGTTGTAGGTAATGCAAAACGATGGATGTGAAAAAGATGATTCTAAAACAATTAGGCCATTACATAAGTTTTTAAACTGGTAATCGGAAACTCAAAATAAATAGTACCTAATCATGGTAAAAATCCCGTTTTTAGTGTTATGAATTCGACCATTTCTTAATTTTTTCAGCGGATCTTAAGAATCCTAAATCTGATCTTCAGCTTAAGTTAAGTATAAATTTGAATATTTCGCTCTGGGTTAACCCAGTGTTAACCCGAAGGTTCTAATTAAGATTATACTATTATTTTATTGCCTTTTTTAAAGTAAGTACGTTGTGCTCGGCCTCCAAATTAACCGGATTCAACGTAAAACTGGTACCTACTCGCTATCACTGGTGGTACTTCTATACAAGCATAAAAGCTTGGGTTGCCCTTATAACCTACTACTCTTCATGACGTTAGGGTTTCTGAACAGTCTGCTTGCCTTACGGGCTTGCCGCGTGGTTCGCCCCTAAGCCCCAGTTACATGATAAGGATGATTGTTTGACTTCCAGGCTCCTTACTACTAACTAGCTTCTTACTACGCAACGACAGACAACGGCTTTACGTTTCGAGGTACGGATTTTATGAAGGTGTTAAGAACTGTTGTAAACATTAATTCGATAAACTTACAACAAACTCCTGTATCAAACAATAAACTTTAATGACCAAAAACTTACAATTTACGCTTTATTCTATTTCGCAGCATTATTAAAAGTACACAATGTATCTTATAGTGCAGAGAACACGCGCGTAGTAGATATTAAATTATGTGGAAACTTAGTCCAGGAGCTAGTGGTCTACGGCGGGCATGTACAAAATCACTCCTAAAGGCGTGTTCATAATATTCTGGTGGGAAGTTCTTTTTAAAAAAGTTTTATTTACAGTGCTTGTGAAATTGTATTGATAAAACAAGATGGTGACCACCACAAGATTCATGTAGACCCTAACCACCTTGTCTGTGCTGGCGGGTAAACACAGAAATAAAATAAATGTACCGAGTTAGACATATCGATGCAAATTTTCTTGACAAGCAACGCTTCCTTTAACTGCACACTTGAAGTGGACATACTATACAAGGTATGTCTGCATTCAAATGAATTTGTTTATTTTTTTATCGTCCAACCATCTGATAAATTAAACGTTTGAAGTCAGACAATCTTTTTTTAAATAAATAATCAGACGCTCAGACTTGTGCAAACTCCTTTAAGTAAGGTTTGTGAAATAGGTACCGGCCAAAGTATGATTTATTTCTTTATTATATTTAACCTAATAACGTTAACTTGATTTCTCATAACAGGTACTCGATGTCAATTATACTGTTGACATCATGTAGTTGACATTTAATTCATGATTTATCTATGTTTGAACGTTGACTGATGTAACAACGCCGACGTTTCCTCGTTTAATTGATCACGTACGATTAAAGTTCAGTTAAATCTGTCACGGTAGTAAGATTAGTATGTAAAGGGATAGGTTTATTGTCTTCGTATTTAATTGTGTGTGTTTATTATAAGACTAATATTGGCTAGCAAGTTACCTACTTGAATAAATGTTATTTTGTTTTGTAGTTTTTTTTGTTTTAGACAGCGAGCTCTACCGTCTACGGTAGAACTCGCAGGAGATGGCGGGACGAGCTAGACAAAACCAACGACCAGTGGTTTGTATTGGCCCTGGATCGAAGAATTTGGAAGTCATGGGGCCAGAGGCCTTGGCCCAGCAGTGGGATGACACAGGCTAACAGTAACAGTAGTAAGTATTTTGTTTATTTTTGGTATCATGAAAACACTGGCTCCTCGACTATGGGTACTGATGGTGAAGACATGCAAGCCACATTTACGAAACTTGAAAATATTGACTGTACCATCTCTCTATATCTAGGAAGCCTGTATCTTTGCAAAAAACAACATGTCTTTATATAAATCTGCCAAAAATCAACGGCGGCGCTCAAAAAAGCTGCACCCTTTATTCACTAAAAACTAAATTCCTCTACAATAGTATATCTAATGGCTCCAAAACTTTATGATAAATTACCTGATCAAATTGTATCAAGGAACACCATAAAGGAGTTTAAACGTAGGCTTTTTAAATTATTGAGTAATAGGGCGTATTATTTTGTTAATAAATATCTTGATGACAAACTAAAATAATATTATAAATTTAAATCTATTTGTAAAAAGTTGTTCCCCTAAGATATTGATAGTTTTTTTATTTTTTTTATTGACATATTGTATTGTATCTTGCATCTATTATTATGTTTGATTGATTGTGACTAAATAATGAATACTTGTTTATATGCCGTCTTAATTTATTGACATATTATTATTAGCGTTTAGTGTTTGGCATGAAATTTTGACATCTACAACTTGGTTTTTAACTTTATTTTTATTTTGATAATTGACATTTGATTAACTGCACTATTTTGTATGCCTTCTGACGGGACATAGTATGGACCAACATTTATCAATATAACATCTGTATTTTTTACCCAAAAAATTAAATTTTGCAAATTCATTTATTTATTTGTGAACATATTATTCACAAAATGAATAAATGAATTTGGATTTATTATTTACCAATGAAATGTAAAACATTAAAACCTGTTTTTTTACATACGTTTCTGATAACGCTATTTCCAACGCTTTTGCCTAATCATGCAGGTAAACTTTATAAAACAGATATTTATTTGCATATAACTTGCATCTTGTAATAGTTTTAATAGACATGTTATTAAAGTTTCCAACAGAAATTGTAGCTAACTTACCTCCGTAAGTATGCCAAGAAAAGATCACGTAGGAAACTTTTAATAAAGTTAGTCGAGTACGTTTACTCAAGAGATATCGTTATGACACTGAGGTTACTGAAACTGAAAGGGTACTACAGTGTGTAAATATTAGTTTATTGTAGAGCTGGTTTTCTGATGTAGTTTGGAGAAGTAATCGATGATAGATTTGATATTTTGGTAAGATAATTTTGATATGGCAAGAAAAGTGTCTGATGAGATGACGAGTAATAGAGAAGTATGGAAGAAGAAGACATGCTGCGCCGACCTCAAATCAATTGGGATCCTTAAGACAAATAACGAACTCGCCTGTTTTATTACATTGTAGGTATATGTTTTAGGAATAGTTATGACTTTAGAATAAAACTTAAAACCACGACAAAATGTAGGTAAATTCAACATTGAGTGACTTGGCGTGATGTGGCTCCTCAATCCTTACGGACATTCCTGAATTACCTCAAAGTATAAACTGCTAATATGGGGAAGAATAAAATTTGGTCATGCACCCTTTAATACCATTGCCATCCATAAATCGACGCTTACACAGAAATTTTACAGAAGCGTTATCGTGTTATACACCTGAATGTTCAGAGTTCCTACCACGGATGTTCGTTCGAGTCTAAATGGGTCGAAAAGTAACATAATTTTTACTTTGTTTTGTAGTATGTACCTACCATAAAGAAAAGCACTTTGAAAAGGTTCACCCAGAAAAGTCCTGCTGAACAGTTTTGCCGTAATCCAAACAGTGTGTATAAATACGCCTTTTTAAAAACTAAAAAAAAACAACCCTTATTATATTTTTCTAATTGTACCGCGAAGGTTGGTTCCAGGAGGCACGAGAAAAGAGCACATGAAAGGAATTGGGGGAGGCCTTTACCCAGCAGTGGGACAGGCTAACAAAAAAAATTTTTGGAAGGCCGCCACTCTATTGAGAATCACTGCAGCTCCAGAATCAACAATGGCGATCACCAAAACAGCGCCGAGGCAAAGAACCTCAACGAGCCCAGGGACGATGCAACTCTCTTGGATTTCACAACAAAATTAATCATACAACAAAAAGGATCAGTCGAGGGGAAGTTTGAAGGACAGGTATGTATGACAATTAGAGCATGCACCAGGTTGTCCAATGCCTTGAAAGAACCGCGTAGAAATAGGTTTACCAAGTTATTTCAAGGTATTTGTAGAACCGGGTGTGAGGGACAGTGCGGTTACGAGTAATACGAGTACAGGTACGGTCGACCAAGCTATTTGGTTTGCATTTTACAATGTAATTTGCATGTTAAAATGTAAACCAAATAGCTTGGTCAACCGTACATAAGACACTTAAACTTCTTCTTCATTCCTGCAACGACGCAGTTGCAGACACGACTGCAGTTGTTGCAGACAACCATAAGCGTAGGAGGTCCTCCACAATTACCCTTCAAATTGGTACACAGCAGAACTGCTTTCCGCCAGACGCTTTGGCAGTCCTTGCCGGCCGAGCTCCTTAACAAAGGACTTCAAAACTAAACCAGAACCCAATTAACATACTCCTTGCCATAGTAGTGGCTCATGTTTACATTTGAATGAGGCTCAATCACGCGTACGCTCCGGCACGTCACAATAAGATAGCACCGCCATTGTCGTGTATTTTGTTCATATTGAAACGCCTATTATTTCGTGAGGCTTCCGTAAGCTCGTGACAATGTTGTAGATACGAGATGATAGTTAGATAACACTACAATTGCGCCTTTGATGCCTGAAATAGATGACGGGTTTGACACACTTGGTCAATGGTTTCAATGGTATTCAGTAGCTACTAGGTGGGAACTAGAGCAGCGACATAACAGGGAAATTAACAACTATTATTACACTAGTTGTTGCCTGCGACCTTACCTACTTCACGTGAAATTATTAAAAAACATAACTTCACATTTGAATTAGATTCTGTTGACAATTTCATGGGTTTCAATTTTTCTTGCAAGGAACCCTAATCTTTTTTCTAAAATAAAAGTAGTATTCCTCCTTATAACTTCAGTAATCTGGCCGTGGTCCCGTAAAATCAGACCACCCGTTTTTGAGATTAGCCGGAACAAACAGACATACAGACAACAAGAAATGTTTTTTTGTTATAAGTTACCCTATCTTTTGTTTACCTATTTTTCTTGCAGTGGGTTACAAACGCCATCATTGGCTTTGGATTGTATTTAAGACAAGTAAGTATACACTTTACAATTCCCAAATAAAATGCAATAAATGAAGGTTGATCATGATGGAGGTTCCTGCTATCCAACGTATTAAATCACTTCACATTTTATTACAACCACAGAAAATGGATAGTTTATTCTCTGCCGGAAACCACAAGGTTATTGATTGCTAGTTATGTATTATCTTAAGTATATCTGTATGACCGCAGGTGGTTATTGGTACAGTAAGTAATGGCGAACGCAAATGGGCTTTTAGCCAGATAGAGTAGGTACTCTAAAATACCTATTTGTGTTATTGGGGAAATTGGTGCAATACAGTGCTCCAATGAAAAGCTTAGCGGAATAGTTTCGCTTAAATTAGGAATGGCTCTTTCAGGAATCTCTTGAGTGCATTACCACGCCATATTTTAAAGTTTTACTTTATTACGTTACCAACGTTATGAGCAGCGGTGGCCCAGTAGTGGCGTCCCCGACTTATGAACAGTAAGTCGTGGGTTCGAACCCAGACAGGCACATTACTTTGTGTAATTTATTTCATCACCACTGCTCTCAAAATGGTGAAGGAAAACATCGTGAGAAATCCGGGATGTCCTAAAACGAAACAATTCGAAGACATGTGACATCTACCAATCCGCACTAGGCCCGCGTGGTAGATTATAGCCCATTCCCTCTCATAGAGGGTAAGCCTGTGTCCCAGCAGTGGGAACATTAATAGGCTGATGATGATGATGACGTTACCAACGATTAACTTTTTTTTTTGTTCTAATAGCGGCCATATTAATGTAATATTATATACTCTGTGAAAATTTCGACTGTTTGCCTATTATGGTTAAAAAGTTACGGCCTTGTGACAGACAGACCGACGGTAGACAAAGAGCCTTACAAATAGAGTTCAGTTGAAACAGTTTGGATACACTCTAAAATGAGTGTCAGTAAAACATACTGACCTTATTTTCTAACAAAAAAAGAACAATCTCGATTTCCATTTTTAAATCGATTGACCGAAGTTCTATCCGTAATCATTTTACAACATAGAAGTCACGTACTGGCCAGCTGCAATATTTTCGCTCCCAAACAAACGCAGTGCAAATGTACAAATAAGTAAGACTGGCCACCGTCCGGTCAGATCCGGCGTCCCATGAATTTAGATTGCAAGTTTATTCCAAGTTCAAAATTCATCCAATACGCTCTCGAGCTGTGTATAATTTGATGTGGGAGATATGTTTTACGACATGCATCGTATGTCTTCACCTTATAACTAATCCGAGAATTTTGGAGCTGGAGTTTGTACCTATTCTAGGCAACGAAAGTCGGTTAACATAAATTCTAGACTACACGAAATAAACCCAGATGGTTAAGGCGAAATAAACTGAAAGGTTTTAACAAAGATTCTGGGCAAAGGAAAATGGTAATGGGAAAATATGGGTTTATTTATATTAACTGCCACGTTGGTCTAGTAGTTGCAAGCGCGACTGCTGAGCAAGAGGTCCTGGATTCGATTCCCAGGTCGGGCAAAGTGTTATTAGGTTTTTCCATTAGGAATTTCTCCGTGGCAACCACGGATTCTGGAATTGTGCCCGGTTGATGGCAGTGCGCTCACCCCTTATTACATGAGACTTAAACATAACTGGCGAAATGTGGGTGTACTTTTAAGTACACCTCTGCTTAACCCTTATGGGATTACAGGCGTGATAGACTACAAAAGGAGCCCGAGTAGCTTGTTACTGGTTAGATTCCTTGTTCATAAGGACCATAGATTTAGTATATACTATCCGAAGGACCAATAAAAAAAAATGCAAATTGACACAAAAGAGTTAGGTGCCAACAAAAAACATAATGCAAAAAAAAATCTATTATTTCTCATAAAAAATGAAGTAATAATTTTTCCTTAGACTACAGATGACTCAACAAAAACTTTTGACAGCCACTGTCATGTTTCAGACATATAACAATAACATTATTTTGTGAACAAAAATGGTAATTTTCCACAACAAATTCTTTAGTATATCTTACCTCGTATTGTTTGTATAGCTGCCCTATCCCTTTGTCTGTTATCAGGGTAACACACGCGTTGGGACTCAAAGATGTCTGTCTGACATGACGGGTCGAACGCTTCCCAGAGTGACGCTATACTACTGTTAAATGTGTCCTAGAGTATGAATTGGGAGAAGTATGGAGTCAGCAACGGGCCAAGAAAATCCTGGACTGTAAAACCACCTCTGCCTAACCCCTCCAGGATTATTACAGGCGTGATGTTATGTTAAACAGACCATGATTTTTTCATTTGTTTATGTCAATGATGTTATATATAATACTGAGGTAGATACGTTCCTGTGTTACCGACGTCAGCGTGGCAATACAAACACAAGCTGAACAGCTTGTGTGACCTCAGTCCGTCCTGTGCGACGCGAACTGACGTTTAAGCGGGAGTTTGGTGTATGAAAACAAACAAATAAGGCAAATTGTGTGTTCAGAGAGTGCAATACTTATATTGGGCCAGCTGTAAAAATCAAGAAGGACGTATCTTTTCATTTGTTAGTACTGTTTAGTCTATTGAAAATGGAAAATCATAAATTTTATTTTACTCAAAAATCACTGCCGCGCTGTTGCCGCTTCGACACTTTCATGAACGAGACAAGTAATGCGTTACATATGAGTGACAGAGAGCACGAGATAATGGCGTGCGGTGTTGTCAGTTCGAACGACGCGTTCGAATATCGCCATGTTGTTATTTCTTTTTAATGAGTATGACGTCTCTATTGGTAAAATCTCATTGGTTTATGTACTATTTCTTTTCTTTTTTGATCTAAGTATCAGCTAGAAAATGTAGTCTGTGTCTAGTTAAAAAAAAAGACTGAATTTAACTTGTTAGTGTAGAACAAAACATCCTTTCATTATCATTCCATTTAACCAATTCATTTTATTTAATTTCCATAAATCGCTTCTTAAAATGGGGTAGGTAAATGTGAAACCCGTTTTATCAAATTGGAGCGGGAGGAGTCATCTGATGATTTCCCATCCGAAAAAAAAAACCATGGATAAGGAGACGTGTGAGTGAATACAACCTGATTCTTACTGCTGTAAATATTCAGGGTTTCAGATTTAGATCAACGGAAAGTGCCCTACAGGTCACTTTCCGTTGATCTATTTGATTCCTTTGTGAAATCTCAAAATATGCGACATAAACGGCCATATCTTTTGATCGCGTTGTTTGATTTGAATTCTCACAAGTTTGATTATTTCACTGCTCCAAGGAGTAGCATAGTTGAGTATTTGATATTAATTTCAGCTGGATACCTCCACGCGTTCCTCAGAACAAGGGTCTTCAGAGACGGACAAACAGACGAACAACAAAGAGATCCTATAAGGGTTTCGTTTTTGCCGACTGAGGTACGGAACTGGGGTCCCGTACCTCAGCGAACGCCAGTTCATTACAGTATTTACCAATTCCGGAATCATAAGCGCTCTACTTTCAATTCATATACAAAGGCCACAACTGTGAGGAGTCACTCCGAGTTTAATGCGATCTAATAGAGCATCTCGAACGCCAACTCATAGATATTCAATGTATGCTTTGACTTCTAAATCTAATAACAGATTCTGTGAGTACCGCGTTTATTGTAATAGGGCGCTTGAATCTATTTCGCTTTCCACGAAATAAATCCCAAATTTATTTTACTTTGTGAATTGAGGGATGTATTGTAGAGATACTTCGTAATATCAAAAACCAATTTTAGTTGGTTAGTCGATTGTTCTCGGAATCTTATAACAGGGGCTGTTTTTTTTTTCAGAATATTTTCATAACTCTTTCGTAAGTTGCTTTATGGCTGTAATTATTATAATGTTTTGTTCAAAGTCAGTTCTTACTTAATGATATGTAAAAAACCTGTTGTTTGCTTACTATAAATTATTAATCTGTTGGATATCAATCCAGTACTACCTAGTTATGTACCTATTAATAAAAAAGGTTAGATTATTCGAGATTATTTGGTACACCAATGATATCATCATCATCTGCCTAGCCTTGTATTAGTATTAGTATTAGCCTTATAGTAGGGACTATGTTGGGGTCGGCTTCCAGTTTTATCAGATGCAGCTGAATACCAGTATTTTTGACGTTGCTTGTTTCTGATTGGCTGAAACAAAGCGTCTTTCGATCATCTAGCAAGCGGCATCAAAATGACAAGACCGCCAAAAATTTACTTAAGTAGTGTTAGAACTAAAACGACGAAATGTTTACAAACATCGTTCTCCTGAAAATTCAAATAATTCGAATTCGCAAAAGGAACCATGTTGCCGTATAAGACTGGTTGTCAGACTATTACGATTCTTAACATGGAAATCACTTTTTAAACAACGTAGGACATAGGAGTAAATGATAGCGTGACGGTTGACAGATGAAGGAAGAAAAAAACGTGTTGCGCCGACCCCAA
Organism: Xestia rhomboidea; assembly: GCA_963853795.1. NCBI lineage: Eukaryota > Metazoa > Arthropoda > Insecta > Lepidoptera > Noctuidae > Xestia > Xestia rhomboidea. The sequence goes on along the minus strand of OY970759.1, from coordinate 15,454,095 downwards.
GTAATATGGGACAAGTGCCGCAAGATGACGATGTAAGACATAACGTAAATAATTATCATTGCAATCAATCTATTTACACAAAATACATCCTTAGTTTACCGTAGTCATCATCATTTGTTTGTGTGTTTGTTACAATTTAACTCTAAAACTCCTGGACCGATTTTAAAAATACTTTCAGCAATGGATAGCTACATTATCAGCCAGTAACATAGGCTATATTTTATCCCTGTACTCACACGGGAACGAGAACTACGCGGGTGAAACCGCGTGACGTCCGCTAGTATTAAATAAAATTATGCTCCGATTTTCAGAAATGACACCTACCACTGCTTGTCTCTGCATCACCTAAAGGTTGACTGGTAATAAATGCCTATGGCATTAAGTCCGCCTCTGTACTTTGTACTTGAAGTGTTAAATAAATAAATACATGAAGGGCGCGTATCAGCAGTTTAATTAGATGCGTGAGCGTCACAAACTAATCAATCGCTGTAATTAATAGTCGTCGCGTCGAAATGACGTATCCCACCGGTTTAATGACAAGTTTTACATATAAACTGATGAATTGGACTATTTTCAGGGTAAATGTAAAGTCTAAACCAATAACTATTATATGATGATGCTTTGACATAAATTCACTTTTGAGTTTTCTGTGAGTGACACAAATTACATTATAATACAAAATGTAAACGGACCCTCCACAAAGCCGTCAATTAAGCATTTTTTACATCAAAGTAAGTAATGAGTTACTTACTTTGATGTACAAATAAATAAATAAATATCGCTGTACATTACACACAGCGCCATCTAATGCCACACTAAGCAACGAGGCTTGTGTCGTGGACACCAGATAGTTGATATACTACATAGTACTTTTTGTTTTGTTTGTAAATACATACTTATTATAAGTACATATAAACATCCATGACTCGGAAACAAATGTCCATGTTCATCACACAAACATTTGCTCCTACCGGGACTCGAACCCGGGACCCTAAGAACGCAAGGCAGCCTCAATACCGCTGCGCCATTCGGGTCGTCAAAACAAAAAATCAAAATAACAGCTGGAAAACGATATTTGTTGGGGTTAAAATCATCTTTTACGGTAGGACTCATTGTCACGTACTCAAAACATGGTGTTGATGCATGCACTAAATAGTACAGGGGATGTGGAGGTATTTTAAGTAAAGTTATAACATAAAAACTAGTTTTTTTTTTAAACTCATGAACCTGTAGGAACTTTGGCCCCCATATCTCCGTAACTAGAAGGTTCCCATGCAGATATGATCTATAACAAAAGAAATATCGCAATGACGGGGAGCACATGTGCATTTCGGCTTCGTTTGGAGTATTTTTACACCCAGCATATTTGGCATTAGACTCAGTAAGTTTACTAGTACTAAGTGGTAGCATGCCGTTATCAGTAGTGTAAAAGAAAAAAAAAAAGTGTAACCTTAAGATTAAATTTTAATTAGTGGTAAAGTAAATAAGTATTTTAAAGCCTGAAAAAAAAACTCTTAAAAAATATTGTGCTCGAAATGCATAATCGCATGTGTATAAATAATCATATTACTACTAAATAACAATAAAAAATAAAAATGATGGACTCGCCTAGATTTTAAGTTACTGTTATAAGTTAAATATAATGTAACGTGTCCAATGTTGGAGCACGATCATAGTTTTAAGAAACAAAATACAGCAAACAACTATACAAGTAAATTTAAATAAGAGCGCGGACCACCACGTCCGCGGTAGAAAACTCACTTTAAAAAAAACGTAAAAAAGTGGTCAATACATGATGAAAGAACCCACTAACACTTTGCTCGACTCGGGAAGCCAGACAATGACTTCATCATCATCATTATCTTCCCATCCTCTGGAGTTACTTGGGTTCGACGCAACACGTTTTTTCCTTCCATTCTTCTCCGACAATCGTCACACTAACATTCACTACTTTTTTTTTCATATGCCTTTCAGATAGATATAGATTACATTAGAATTTGATCTTATTGTATTGTACTATCGAGGACACTCCCGCCTGATCACCACTAAGCTTATTTTGGCTTGCACTTACAACATAGAAACGCTCTTTAGCCCCGCCGTAGAAATAACGAATGAAAAGATAACAATCGGCTGAGCGCACTGACGCCGCACGCCAAACGAGAGTTATTGTTATTTTGCGCGCCAAAGTTGACGCTTTCCTAATAGGCCTAAACTTTAAGGGGCCGTGGCTCGACGCCTCCGCATGATTTAAGCGAAAAAAAAAAAAACTGATCAGGCGGAAAAGACCACGACTGTACCTATGTTATACAAATAAGTAATTTAAATTTGAATATCATTTCTCAAACAATCCATCCATCGTTTCCATGGTCTTCAATCAATTTTTTTTTCAAATCCAATTGATGCTCAGCAATGGCTTATTCCAAAAATCCCCCCTAAAAGTCCCCCTAAGGGGAGAAATTACCCTGGATTTTATGAAGAAACATGATGGTGTTATATTCAGGATTCTTTGAATCTGTCAGTCATGTGAAACTACACTTTATAGTAAAGGAAATCCACAGAAATTTTACAATACCTTCATTAAGAGCTAATATTGATTTTAGTTCACAAGTAATACCATCAATATAACCACATTATCGACCAAAATTAACTTTCTATATTATAACATTCTAGCTTGTAAATTTTCACCGGCGCCGCCGCCAGAAACAAAGGAAATGCGATTACACCGGAACCGGAAGTTAGTTTAAGTTGAGCGCGGGAAACATCCGCATTATGTGGACAACATGGAGTAGTTAGCAATTGGAGCGATGATTAGTACAAATATTCTTGAAGCAGTCGCTGTAGCATCTAATAAAACACGCCTAATGGTAAGTTAAATGTATTTTAATGGATATCAAGTGAGTATTATACTTGATACGCCGCATCGGCCAGTCATAAGTGGTTTAACATGATTATGTAACACGCCACTAACGCTTTCCTTAAATCCTGCAAATTTTAATGTAGTTATTATGAATGCTTGAATATTTTTGGACTTTCCTTGGTTGATGTTATGCTTAGTCCAAACCAGGTACTAAGCATAACATCAAGCAACTGGCAATAACACCATTGTCGTGGTTATTACACAAAACTCGACAGAATTTAACTTATAAAATCCAATGCCTCCATTCACTCCCTTCTCTATAACACCTAGACGATGGTATATTATTATTACCTACTTAGATACAGTTTAGTCATGGTCGTTTGGTTATTGAGTTTCAGTGCAGAATGTCTAGATCTAGATAGTTAGGTAGGCTAATATTGCTGGCAATTTGTGGTCTATCCTGTTTGTAGCGGTATGGACACATGATTATTAGGCGTTGTGTTATGTTATGTTATGTTGATAAGGTTATGTGGTATTGGACTGTCTTCGAGGTATTGTGATTAAGATTGAATTGCACATGTTACGAAACTGAGCGCAATTGGCACATTAAACCACGTTCAAGAGCCGTAAGCAGAGAGCAGCCTTAAGAGCATTAAGTCGTGAGTTTGAACCTAGACAGGCGCATTACTTTGTGTAGTTTATTTCATCACCACTGCTCTCAAAACGGTGAAAGAATACATTGTGAGGAAGCCGGCATGTCCTTGAACCCAAAATCCGAAGACATGTGACATCTACCAACCTGTACTGGGCCCGCGCGGTGGATTATAGCCCATTCTCTCTCATAGAGAGAAGGCGTGTCCCAGCAGTGGGAACAATATTGGCTGATTATGCAAGAGCCGCGCTAGTGTCAATATTCCATAGCGGTGATAACAACAGTCCTTACTTGAACGTATTTTAAATCAAATCAAATAAAATCGTTTATTTGTGATACATGGGTTACATGCAGGTGTTCATTACATAATTACATACTAATAATGTCCATTCCATGATCAGTCACTTGGGCATACAAATGAATAAATAACATAATGAAAATATGAGTCTAAAATTCTAATTCCGTTTCAGATTAAATATAAATCATGATCTGTCAAAGGACCAATTTGTTCGAGACACCATTGCTTAACTATTGTGTCTACTTCGTGGAGAGATCAAGGGTTATATTATATTATTACTATTACTATTAGTCATGCATGAACAGACAGAAGACAATCAACAACAATAAATTATCGTCAAGCGGACATGTAACATCATCACATTAAATGGTGCTTTTGAGTTTTATTGGTGAAATGTTCCCCAAGGCAGTCTTGGATTGGGGTTTAAATAATAATAATATCTTTATTTTCAGACCAGAAATCGATAACAAAACTAAAACAAATTTAGCACTCACTAACTAAAACACGCAAACAAACCAACACATCTGAATGACGGTCTGTGTGCCGCCACCCAGCGACACATTATTAGGCCATCCACCTTACCGGCTACAGTAGCCACGAGGCTGTTGGGGCTGTTGCGCACCCGACGCATAAGTGATTCGCAGACGCAGCAGCGAGCTGAATCCGTAACGCGTGCGTCCGCGAACATCCCAGACTCGCTATAGAAGCACGGCAGCCCCAGCAATACCCGGAACGCGTTATTATATTGGACTCGTAGAGCACTGTACGAGCCCTGTGTATAACTGACCCACAGGGCAAAAAAAATCAACATTGTTACAGCTTTAGGCTTCCAAATAGAACATGATACTTTGAGATCAAGTAGGTACGTGAAAAATGTTTAAAAAAAAATAATAAAATAACATGTTGGCAAAGTTTTGCAACATCAAAAATGGATTATTTATGATCTTGACATTTTATTCTAGAGCTCTTCAAATTATGTAAATTGTTTAAGTTACATTAAACACATGCAACACACATCAATAATATCAATAAAATATTACGTCATTTAAAAGGATTCATTGTTGCAAATGTAAAATGAAAGATAAAAAGATATGCATTTGATACAAAATAGTAATATTATAAATGCTCATGCTCAATGTCGGATTATTCAAATCCAATGGCAAATCAATGCTCTTTATCAAATTGCTATTAAAATTACGGCCAGTATTAGCCGCGAATCGAATGACGAACAGCTGAATTTTTAAATGGCAACACAACTTTTAATCGTATCAGTGGATCTAATTAAGAGAATTGAAATAGACATACCATAACATCACGCCTGTGATCGCTGAAGGGCTAGGCAGAGGTGTGCTTAATAGTACACACACACATTTCGCCCATAAATTTTTAAGTTGCATGTAATAGGGGCGAGCCTATTGCCATCAACCGGGCACAAATCCATTTCTTTTTAAAAATTAAAGGAAACATTCCTTTATTTTTAAAAAGAAACAAATCTGCATTCACAGATTTTCTTAAATTCACTCGCCACATTCGGGCATTGAACCCGGGCGGGATGGATCGACTAAAGTTCGAAAAAATAACATTAAAAAAAAAGTACAGGATGTTATTTTTCGAACTTTAGTCGGTTCGATTCCCGAGTGTGGCAAGCGAATTTTCGAAAATCTGTGAACGCAGATTTGTTTTTTTTTTTAAATAAAGGAATGTTTACTTTGAGTAAAAATTGCTATCTCCAGTATTTCGAGTACTTTCCCTCCAGGTGGCGTTGAAAAATTCCACTCTGTTTAATAATAATAAACTTTATTTCACAAAAATACAGCTTTAACATGTTTTAAGTAAACACAATTTAAATAAGCTTAGGTAGTAACACAATGCAATACAATCTAAGAACTGAAATCTGTAGGTACACAATAATTATGGAAAACCCTGCCTCTCAAACTAGGTAACCTGTGTCTTGAGAGACAGTGATTCAGATCAAAAAGTGATGCTATAAGTATAATAGTAGACTGTGTCGATCGATATTTCTCGACGGCATGTTAAGCCAAGTCAGAGGCCCATGGGCGGCTTAAAAACTCTGACACCAGGTTAGGCTCTAAACACACGATAAAGAAGATAGTAGACTGTTTCGGTCTACCTGAGCGGTAATGAACATAAAGTTAATTTATGTAATAGTATATATTTTATACGTGATGTGTGTGTCTGTTTGCGTGTGTGTGTGTGAGTTCGGATTTACTGGCAAAGAGACTAGTTAGCAGTAGCTTATTTGATGAAACTATAGCAACCAGGCTGGGCGGACGACGATCTTCAGCATGGCTGATAGAAGCTGGAATAGAGTTGCAGAGAATCGAATTGAAGGACGTGCGATTGGAGTAGCTTACGTCCAGTGACTGACTGCAATAGCCTGATGATGACGATTAAATAAAACTTTATACTGATAAGGGTACCTCTTAAGAAAAGTATTTCGACAGGGTATAGTACCCAACCCCCCGGGAAATACACTCGATTGAAACACCCACCCCATCAACACTTAGTTTATGAAGTTAACAGGAAAAACTACGTATTAACAGGGAATTGGGTAAATGAAACGGCAATCCATCCATCAAAGGGGTGACAAACCGTATCAGGATCGATTTGTGGCACATCGGCGTCAGACATATTGGTCGGTGTCATGCAAAGTCACGCGTGCCGGCAACATAAACGTGCCGTATTGTTGTAAGGGCGACGACGCAACGGGCGCGATGTAAAATAACAAAATGTTTGTAAATAGAACGGAGCCTAAAACAAATTAAAAACGCTCTAAAAGTTTGAACCGTCACCGCTTATTTGTATGCAGTCAGGAATTTTGCTATGCTATGAATTCCATAATGGAATTCACTACCGGCTTCTGTTTCCCGATCGGGATCCGAATCTGGTTCTTCTAGGCAGGTGTGCTCCACCCTCGCCACCATCAACCTGTCACGAATCCAGACTCCGTGGCTGCTAGCAGAATGGATGGCCGATGGGGCCGAAAAGTTCTGGAGTGGCGACTGCAAAACGGAAGACGTTGCGTTGGAAGGCCTCCCACTAGGTGGACCGATGAGATCATCGGTCGGTGAAGGTTGCGGGAATCCGCTGGATGCGAGTCGCACGGGACTGGTCAACGTGGCGACACTTGGGGGAGTCCTATGTCCAGCAGTGGACGTCATTCTGCTGAAATGATGATGACGATGATGAACACTTACCCGGGAAACAATGAGTATTGATTTTATTTTCGTATAATTTTTGGCTCACCTACTAATAACTTAATGTACAACTTAGAATAAGTAAGATATCATAACATTTGACTCTGACTACTGACGACATCGATTGTTATAAATCTCTCATTGGCTTTGCAAATTGCTCGCTTTATTTATTTTATATGCATTTAAAGGATTTATTTCTACACACGAAATGTAATATTCCCTAGCTGGTAAAAATTGATTGGATTTTGTTCTATCATATCTTTTACATGTTTCGTTGTTTGTCATTAAATATTTATTATCAAGTAAACCTAAATATTTTCCTACATCATTCAATTCAATGATTTTCGGTGAAAAACACGACTTTTCAATTTTCTACCGTAAACCCGTAATTGGGTTTTTCTATTACAAAAGAAAATCCCAGTTATTGAGGATTGGAACGTTCCCAATGAATAGGCCGGACCCCTATCCCAGCGGGACTCAATACATCGGCAAACTGCGGGTATTCGATAATATACCTCTGCGTGCCCCCTCGGGAATTATAACCGTGAAGATTATTATGATATAATTTGTTGCGATACTTTTTTCATGTCAGATCTTTGTCGGTTTGGAGGGTTTGGTAAAAATACTGGCAGGGTGGCTTATTTATTTACTAAAAGGAAGTCTTTAACACAAAAGTACTTTATTTTGCGATTGATTTTATTGGACTGCCTCGTTGGTCTAGTTAAGGTTGATGGCAATAGGCTCGCCCCCTATTACATGAGACTTTAAACACAACTGGCAAAATGTAGGTGTACTTTTAGGTATACCTCTGTCTAACCCTTCGGGCATAACAGGCGCGATGTTATGTTATGTTTTATGGTTGTTTACTTTCATATAGATTTAAACAAACATTTTGTTTTAAACTTCCAAAATGTTCATAGCAACTTCGTAAAAGAATTTTCAGTTACGCGTCGATCGTTGTGTTATCGCGATCAATTGTGAAATAGCTCAGGCTTTTCCCAATCAAGAATTCGTGCTCTTTTAGAGCACGCGTGAAAAAGCCCTAAGGCATGTTTTTCTAATTTCCAACAAAGTCTGTTTAGCAATATAGTAACTATGCTTGTAATGTAAAGTGAACCAAATATCGACGGCCATTGAAATAAAATTGGCAAAAGGCTTTGAAAATGGTTCGGTGAAGCTCGTATGTTTACCGTTGCCCTCTCAGTCAGTAAGTTCCGATCATAGTTCGCTTAAACATTTTTCTTTTTAACGTTTACATCATACGGATACCAGGAAATGTAAAAAACACAACAAATAATAAAATACAATCTGATGTTTCGAAACTTCACCTGTTAGGGTTGTCTCCTCAGAGCAATTACTTTTATGATTTCACGCGGAAGTTCAAGCGTCTGAGATTTTGAAATGGAAATAAATATGATGTGTTTTCTTTTAAAAAGAAGGTTCGATTTTTCTCGAATAAAATCTGAAATGCTGTTGACTACTTCGGGATTTCACCGTATATGGAAGTGTATAGGTTTTCATGGCAGGAACTCAAATTAACCCTATATTACCGCCCTTAGTATAATCGTTCAGTTTATTTGTACCAACTATAACTTTTTTATACCCCGAAAATATGAAGTTTTGAAGATACTTAAAATGTCACTTACGGGATATCTTCCGTGATTATTTATTGTTTTTGAGCTCCCGATATTTCGACGCTGTTGTGTTGTGTTGTTGTTGTTGTTTTGTTGTTGTTGTTGTTGTTTTTTCCATCCACCCACATTCTCCAGTTGACCCGCGATCATGGCGCTTGCAACAGCGTCGAAATATCGGGAGCTCAAAAACAATAAATAATCACGGAAGATATCCCGTAAGTGACATTTTAAGTATAGTTATGAACCGTGAAAGCTTAAAACAGTGTTAGTTTTGAAGATATTTCTAACCAAAAATACAAACATCGTTTTAGTCTACACTTTATCTACATTTCCTTTTCCTATAATAAATAATATAATATAATGTTTTTATATAGTTTTATTACGAAATATTTAAAAATGTCAAAAATATGATGTGTTTAAATGAATAAACGAAATATAACAAAAATAAAAATATTGTATTGTCAGGTATTAAGGCTAATGGTGTTAGTTTACATCTTCCATAAAGACTATATTAGTAACACGCAAGAAAAAGAAAAATTACAATCACACGAAAGTTTAACAAGCTTTGTTGCCAACGTGTAGCTTGGTAAACCCATTGTAGGCCCAATAACGGTATTAAAATTAAAAACAGTAAAGTTTCTAAGTTCTGGAGGTGGGGAGTAAAATCGGAACTAATGATCCGATTCCGAAAATTCATTAACAACTCTAAACTCACTCTTAAGGCTTTCGCACGCTATAGACAAGACTGTCTTTAGAAAGAATATTGCTAAAGGTAATACATAGTCTGTCTCGCTCGCACTAGTAGGGTAATTGTCTGTCTAAGACAGTCTTGTCTATAGTGTGCGAAACCCCTTAACCCCGAGTGTCATATATTTAAAACGTCTTCGTGGAATTTTTTCCAACCTAAAACTAAAAAAAAACAAAATTGACCTCACACATGATTTGAAAGCTCCAGGTATGTTTTCTCCTAATTTGTTTCTTCTAAACACAACATTGATTTCAACCGCGTTCCCGGGTCCACGTTTTGGACACCTGCCTAGTTTCAACCACGATTTAGTGGCTAGCAAGAGCTTCCATTTTCAATTTAAATGCTTCATAAATAGTTTAGGTAAGCATTTGAATCTTTCGAATTATTCTTTAATTACTTATTTTGTTAATCATTTCCTTTGCCACAATTGGTAAAGGAATTTATCTGAATATGTTCGTAGGCAATCTTAAAATTTATTACTCTGTTTGTGAACGTTGCTTTTAGCAGAGGCAGCATTATTGTTTACGACACACAATAAATGTCCTGATGTTTTGATTATATAGATTTAATCAATAACTACGTATTTTACAATACAATGCAACAATTACTCAAAGAGAAATAATGCCTATTTTTACATTTTATAAATAAGTTATGTGTAAATAGTTGGTAGTAAGTCGATGTTGCCAACACCTAGATTAGAATGAAAGAATACTAAGATGTCTAGATCAATTTCAGGCAAAAATACCTTTGATTTATTGACAACAAATAACACCAATTTTATCAAAATGCAAAGAAACTGACTGTGAGAAAATAAAGGAAATAACGATAACAATCGAATATCAACATTTTTCAGATTAAAACCTATTCCTATACAGATCTCGCATAAAATTATTTCCGTGCGCTCGGAAATAAAATGATTTCCGGCTGAAGTGGCGTTGTACGAGTAGCTTGTATTACCTGTGTTTGTACACTTGTGCTGTTATGTGAATAAAATATTAGATTTTATAGTGGTAACCCACCACAATTTAAAAAAAAAAAAAAACAATTTGCCAATCAGTAAGAAATTAAAGAATTGTTGAGTTGTATTGTCATTAAGAGATGTAGTAGGCTTGGACTGACGCTGAGAAGACGATCAATCTTTACTACACGCAAACTTATTAATTAATTTTACGCAATTTATGTCAGGTTTTTTCATATAGGTAAATAATAAACCACTTTTCCAACATAAAAACTTGCAAAGATTACTTGACTTTTTCATATTTTCCTGTGACTGACCCAAAGTGACAAACTAAAAATAACACAACAATATCATTCGAAGAAAAACTTTCCTTTCGACAGAAACTCTGCAAGAAACAAAAGCATAACATTAGAAGTTTATGTTCAATAAATACCAGGAGGTAACCTTTCCTAATTGATTGATGGATAGCTTCTGTTCTTCGAGAACGTACCCCACACAACGATTTCCGGGACCGCGTTTTATCATAATTTAATCATCTTAAGGTGGATGCTCCAGGGTAGCCCGCGAAATTCAAATTTTCTTACGTTTTTTGCAATTTGCAGGCCACTTTGACCTTGAAAAAGTAATTCCTGCACCTTTATGAGCTTGGAGGGTTGTATTGATGACTTTGATGATTATATTTCTATAACTACATACGTCTTACAGTCGCGACCAATATTTTAATCAGCATACAACCTAGCACTGGCCTGCAAATTGCAAAAAACGTAAGAAAATTTGAATTTCGCGGGCTACCCTGGGGGCATCCACCTTAACAGAAAAGTTCAGGTTGCCAATCTTACATCATTGAAATATCTTCAATTGCTACTAGATAAAACTTTGCAATATTTTTTTAAATCAATGCACAACTTCCCACATATCCTAGAAAGTATCTGAACTGAGTAAAAGCTCGGCCGGAGGATACAAGACGTAACGTTGCATAATATGGCCCGTGTTCAGCCAAAGTATTCGTTATGGTATTTGCTACACCTAGCCAACGGGGGCATACGTTTTTCGATATGACGCCGAACGTCAGGTGTTCATCTCGTGACCTAGTTATCAAATTCTATTTTAAAACAACCGCTTTAAGTTTCAAACGGGAGTGTGATCGTAGTCGTCGGTTGTAGCGTTTTGGTTGTGGGACGCCGGGAGCCCTCCCTCTAGGAGAGAGCGTTGCCGGCGGCGGAGAGCACTTGAGACTCTGGCGAGGTGATCCGAGTGGCGATATTCGCGAGTTGGGGGGTTCGCTCGCTGCATCCCTCTTGCTCGCGGACGCGGCCCGGCGGCGGGAGGCACCCGCACCGGCCCGGCGTCACTCACATCGTTTCGGTCTCCCCGATCGTGTGTCCGATCCTCTCCTACCCGCGACGTACGATCTCTACGAAATCTACCGGTACTAAATCGAGCGCAATTTATCAACAACATATCCCTTATTTCGTGAATTACCCTCTACGGTCCCATCGCCAGCTCTCCGGCCTACGGTCAGTAAAGTTTCTTTTAATTATTAAGTTTTTGTTTTGGACTTTTCATAGTGAATTAAAGGACCGTTATATTTAAGACTTTACACGTGGTTAGTCGGCATTGTAGAATTCTGTAGGTCGGTGCAAAAAAAGGATTGTTTGGATTGTGGTAAAGGAAAATCGTCCGTATAGAAAAGCGGCCGGCCCCGCGCCGCCCGGTCTCATTTGCATCTGTCAAGCACTAGGTGAGTACCTGCTGCGTCTGCTTTTTAAAATCCTTCTGGTTTTTTTTAAGAGTCCTTGAGGAGATCTTTCTTGGATAGCTTTAATCTTGACACAGCGTGATTGCTAAACAAACGGAGGGTAGTAACTTTAATTATTTTGTCATCGTTCTAATTATCTCGCGGTGGGAAATCTGTGTAATTAAAATTTTATATAAATCTGCACCTGTCTGGAATTCTTTGTTTAAAAGTGGATCTTTTATTTTGTGTTGGTATTTTAAAGATCTTCTAATTACTAACGTGATTTATGTTTGTCTATAATGTTAACTATTTTCGTCTTTGTCGTCGACTGTTTTGTTATAACATGTTTTATTTTTAATAACATATTTTGGAAATATTCGTGCCTGGAGTTTTCATATTACTTTGAACTCTCCTGAAACGGTGAAGTAATTATGTTTATTGAAAAATGTCTGGCATAACTTCGTTGACTTCTTTCTCTTGACGTTTATTTCAAATAGAGTAATATACATAGTTCCACATAAAACTTTACTTTCCAATAAATTACTACCTAAGAATACGAAACGCTATAAATTGCGTAAAAGCGCGGGAAAGGGATATAAGATTATTGCGGAAGTTGGAAACTTTCCTCTAATTTGGGTACAAACTAGTTTTAGCAACTATTAATTAAAAGGTAATAAATAACGTTTGAACAATGTTTTGGTTCAATTCCATCTGGAATTGTTCGCCGACGATTTTAATAAGGAAAAGTTTTGTTGACTTTGGCTCGATTCTAATTTTCTTTTTTTCTTTGAGTAAGGGTAATATTGTACCCAGTACACTGGTCTTATTTTAAAGTATTTTATTCAGAAACCAAGATGGTTTTGTCATACAATCCGCGCGTATGTTTGTGGCTAAGATATTAGATTGCGGAAGAGGTTTCGTATTAGACAGAGAGCCACGAGTCCCGTGTGGTTGCATGGCTCATGGCTCAGATGGCTCGGGTGGCTTGTGTGGCTCGCGTGGCTCATACATGTATGGACGTAAATTGATCTCTTCCATATTGGTATTAAGGCGGGTCAGTGAACACCGTACTGTCACCCCTGTAAATTTTATGGGTTTCCGATTTCATACATATTTCGATGATAAGTTTTTTTTTTCTGTTTTCAGTTTTTATTCTTCATCATAATTCTGTTGTAGTAATAAATTTTCAGCTTGGAATGTCTGGGAAACAATGAGTAGCCCAGTTTATTTATAATATTAAAATTGACGACTTTAAAAATTTCATAAAGACGTGACAAGGTTCATAAAACCATTACCAGTAAAATTAACATTAAAACTTTTGCAAGTCACCAAAACATAATGATTTAAGTTACGAAACAAGGTATAATTTGACAGTAGCACAGATTAGCAAGAACCTAAATAAGTAATTTGTATTTACATAAAATATGGTAAATATGAAGGATGCTACACATACATAATACATTGGCAACCCTTTATAATAAAATCTCTGCTCCACAATTTTTCAATAACTTAAAAGGGTGTTAAAGATAATTTCATTGAGATAAAAAGTTATCCCATTGAGTTTGTATCATTCCGCCACCACGTCATTATTGTAATGGACCTTAATGAAAATTGATGACTCTTTGATTCAATTACTTCCTGCGGATTTATTTGTTGTGATTTTCAATATTGTTCTTTTTTTTATTCTATTTAAGGATATAGATACTAAACATTTACGATACCTAATTTTTTATTCGGTCACATCGGAAATTAAAGAATGCAGAAACCTATTTCATTTTTTTCGAACATTGACAACATTATTTAACAGCCAAGTAACGTCAACTCATATAGACTACCGGAAATTATCTTCAAAACTATTCTTTGACACTTTATCGCCTTCCAGAAAAACGGGAAAATTCGACTCCGACAAAACACGGTTGACAAAGCGTCAACATAAACCAGATAAACCTTATAAAATACACAAAAAACCAACAAAAACGTACTACAAACGTCAACATAGTTATTTATTTCTGCAAATAAAATAAATACATCGCCAACTTTCCCCTTTTCGGCTCTTTAAACGCTAAATTATATACGCTTGGGGTGCAAAAATGGAGACGTATGCCACAGCAGGGACTCGGGAGTTATTGTAGGCGACCTACATGGCTAGAAAATGCTGCTCTATTCATATTTTATATTCCATTACACGAGACTGTGGGTTATTGAAAAGGTGGCCGTGGCCGGTATTTTTACAGGACATAGGTACTTCGATACAATCTATTGGGGTTTGGGAGAAAAATTACAAGCTCATGACATAGGTTTTTCTTGGCCGGACGTGGGAATGGGTCGAAATGGAGCCAGTGATGTATAACTAACACTGTAATGGTATTTACGTTAATGGCTATTTGAGGGCTTGCGGCAGTGTTAGTGGATTAGTTTTAGTGATGTGTTCATTGGGTTTTGATGCATTAAGTATAAACTGTAAAGTAACCAAAACATTATTGTCTTTTAAACAGAATTAAAATATAAAATTAAGTCTGTATTGCGTAATATCAACCAGTCTTACCAAGGGATATCCTATTACCCAGTACTAAGTGGGTTATGGAGATCAGATAAAATACTTCAAGTAGAAAACCTGGTATTCAGCTGAATCCGGTTAGACTGGAAGCCGACCTCAACATAAATAGTTAGGAAAAGGCTAGGCAGATGATGATGATAGCGTGATATTAATATTATTATTGTTTCAGATAATTATGACATTAACCGTATCAACCATTACACGCTTATTGTTGTTCCCACAGCTATCCAATTTAAATACCATTTTAATTGCTTCTCTTTGAAAACCCAAAGGACATATAGCTTAACGTCCCTTTAAAATAAAGCCCCTAACTCATGCATACAAAATACTGTTATCGTAAGAAATGAAACACTAATTCTATCATAACATTACTTACTTCAAGCAATTTTACGCCGTAAATAATAATTTATTGTGACATATTTTATATTACATAATTACAGTTGCTACCTTAACTTTTAAGTAAGATAATACCCTGTCTGAAATAATGGCCTTCAAAGGCTCTTTGAGACGATGTCACTTTAATTTTGTTTCTCTTGACAATAAGCAAACCAGTGAGTCATTTAAAGACATAAAATTGTTTGAATAAACGGAAATATATATTTTAGGAAATAGAAATAATGCATGAGAAGGAAGGAAGGAACAAATGCCTGGAAGAGCTACTGGTCCATGAAGGAGCTCATGAAGGGAAACTTTCCTTTGTCACTAAAGCGAAGAATCATGGACATGTGCATTCTTCCCATTTTGACCTATGGATCCCAGACTTGGTCTTTGACAAATAATCAAAAGTCCGAACTCAAAGTCTGCCAGCGTGCAATGGAGTGCAGCATTCTAGGCGTCAAACTAACCGACCGTGTACACAACACCACACTGCGCTCCAAAACACAAATTACTGACGTTGCTCTAAAAGCTCTGAAGTGGGACTGGACTGGCCACGTCTGTCGTATGCCCAGTGAGCTGTGGTCCAAAATAGCCACTTTTGAGCCCTGACACAGCCAAAAGGCGTCGCGGCAGACTTCGTAGAAGATGGCGGGACGAGCTGGATAAAACCAGTGGTCCACATTAGCCTTGGATAGAAAAAAACTAAAAGTCACGGGGAGAGGCCTTTGTCCACCAGTGGGATGACGCAGGCTAACAGTATCAGTATGAAAAGCAAAAGATCTAGATAAGGGAAAAAAACGTCTTTTTTACTAGTTACTAAAAGGGAAAACACGACATTGATCTTATTCAATACCTTACACGGGATTGCTTAGGTGCACAATAAATCAAACTAACTACGAGATGCAGTGCAAACCTTGGCAATACATTTGTGGCTATTTCGCCTAAGGCGTAAATTTTCAAGCATCGGGCGGTAAGCTGCAGTGATAAAATATACAATAATTACCGGTTATTTTAATTGTTATTTATCATTTATTTTCTCTTCACAAAGCTGACTTAAAGTTAATGTGTGCAATGTGTGTAAAGTGAAAAGTGTGTGCAAAAATTGTGTATAATGTCTCAGCTGTCTTCAACCTTTGTGAGAGACTGGTGCCTGATGTAGGTTTTGGGAAAAACCTGTGTGACAGGTCACCAGGCCCCTTCCAGGCTAGAAGTAGCTTTTACAGAGATAACGTGTAAGAGTTGTGGTTGAACGAATTTAACTAAAAACACGCACCTCTGATTTTTTTGGATTCATGTGCGTATTGTTTAAAATATTATCACTTGTCTCGGTGAAGGAAAACATCGTGAGGAAACCATCATGGAAACCGGAGAGATATTTCTCGACGGCATGTAAAGCCAAGTCAGAGGCCCATGGGTGGCATAAAAACTCTGCCACCAGCTTAGGCAGTAACCAAACGATAAAAAAAAAACTAAAAACATGCAAATTAACAAGCGTGGTGATCAATGCTCGTGCCTTCTCTGTATGAGAAGAGGTCTTTGCCCAGCAGTGGAACAGTAATAGGCTGGTTTTATATTATACTATTCTTCTTCTTCTTAGTCGTTCACTCTTGACAGAGTGGTCGTGGTCATGAGGGGTCGCCCACAACTGCGGTCGCTGCCTTCGCAATCCTTTTCCACCGGTCTTTATTGTCCGCATGGCGAGCACGTTCTGCTAGAGGGATCTTGGTGACAGATTTAATGGAGTCTGTCCATCGGGTTGGTGGTCAACCACGTGGTCTCGTGCCTTCGACCCTACCCTGAATTACCAAACGCTCCATGGAATCATTGTTGCGGGTAACGTGTCCAAAGAATCTGAGGATTCGTAATTGCACAAACGACGACAGTCTTTGTTTAATATTGAGTTTTCAGAGTATTTTATTTTATTTTTTATTTTTTATCAAATGGGAACAACAAACAGCTACATTATGGGATATAACAACATGATAACATAAATAACTTAATAATAACGTAGCCCAGAGCGCTGTCCACAGATTACCATTAATGACTTAATCTTAAATTGTTAGGAAAAGCTGTTCATGCATGAAAGTTAAAACTCATTACAATTACAAAAAGAAATAAAAAAGTGTTATTCCAGATAATTACTAAATTACATACTAAATACTAAATAATTACTAATATTGACACGTTTGTCGGATGAGCGGTCCAGGAAATCCTTAGCATGCGCCTCCAACACCACATCTCAAGGGCGTCAATCTTGCGTCGGTCCTGCATACGCAATGTCCATTTTTCCGCTCCATAGAGGAAGATCGGGAAACCAAGGTGTTCATAAGGCGAATTTTGGTATTTTTAGTTATTCGGCGGTCTCTCCAGATTTTGTCCAACTTTTGTGCAGCCGATATCAGCCGAGTTATGGCGCAACGTCGTCTAATCTCGGTGTCACAGCCCCCACAATTGGTGATAGTAGAGCCCAAATCGATGTTAGTGTATGTTAGTGACCACGTCAGTTTAAAAACTTAAAACACTTTTTACCCGAGTACCTGACACAGTTTCTCTAAGAAGCAAGTGAAACCGCGGGCAACAGCTAATAAAATAAATAAAACTGTCGCAGTAACTACGGGCAATGTCTAGCTCCAGGCTACAGCGATGACGACATAAAATGAATTGCTCAAAGAATAATGGAAGAACTTCTAGTAAAGGAATTATCAACATCCCTTTGTTATTGACATAAGCTTTTGCTTGTTTTCTCTCTGATCTTTGAGCAGAAGAAAAACACAAAGTGTTCCCGTTGCTTTATTCCCACGCAATGTTCAACCAGTAGAAAGAGCTATTCCAATATTTGTTGATGAAGGTTTGATCTAGTAATTTAGTTTAGTAATCGGGTCTACAGCTAGTATAAAAAAGACCAAAAAGTATAATCTACGCAATTTAAATTGAATCGAATTATTTATTTAAAAAACATAGGTACCTACAGTCTAGGACTTTAATTGATGAGCCACTTGCCACTATTCGTATTTTAGCCGTGTAATGCAAATCGGGTTTAGTCGGTAATATTCGTACTCGTGAATGTCTATAAGTGCAAAATTGGAAAGTATTTAAAGTAGCCTTTACAGAGTGTACATAGACCCTTAACGAAGCCAAAAGGCACGTATTCTCTACGTCATTGCGATCATTTTTTTGTTCTAGACCATACCTAGGAACCTTCTAGTTACAGAGATATTGGGGGTCAAAGTTCCAACTTATTCACAAGTTTTTTTTTAATACGAGTTTTTATTGTGATATCTTTATTTAAATACCTCCATGACCCGTTTACTAGTCAAAGCATCTATCAGCACAATGTTTTGAGTGCGTTACATTAAATTTTACTGTAAAACGCGATTTTTCAGCCCAAAAAAAGTCGTTTCCCGGCAATATTTTTTGCGTAAAGTTACTTAGTTTGATGTACAGAACGCTTGGTTGACGGCTTCGTGTCCGTTCCGTCCGGGTCCGTTAACATCTAGTATAAAAAAAGGAATGGAATTTATAAGAAAAGAGCTAAGAATTGAAAAAGGTTTTGAACGCCTTAACGACGTGTATACGTCAGAAAATTATGAGCGACATAAGTCGGAAAAAAGTTAAAGGAAAGAAAACTCTAGGTATTCTTTTAAAGGTTACTTTAAGCTTGGTGTAATGTCAGGGCCCAAGATACCAGTGTGGCAAGTACAGTGCGCCAGTGAAACTCACTACTGCGAAACGAAAGCCGCAATGGATGCTTAGATTAGTTTTTATTAAGCAATGTGTCGCTAAGCGCTTGTAGCGACAGCAAAAAGATCTAGCTAAGTCGAATCAAAAAAATATAATTATTTTTGTGTGATAAAAATGTTTAGTGAAAAGTTAAATTACTAAAGCTATTTAAAATACTTCATTCACAATCAGGTCTCACAAAGCAGCTTGATAATTCACTCAGTTAAAATTTAACATCAAATAAGACAAATAAAACATTGAATTGAAATGTTGGTGTTGTATTTTGGTTTGATACAAAAATGTCGTCTACCAAAACTTTCTTTTTTACATTAAAAAACAAGGAAGGAAAATATAACAGATTTTATATTTAAAATCCCCGAACGGCTTTACGGAAAACGCATACTTAATAACATAAAGCGATACGATATTATAGATTCCGAAACCCCATCCTAAGCGTAAAATAATTGGGGGCGTAATATAATATCCACCTCCATTTGAAAAATGGGATAAAAAACGTTTTCCTAAATCTGAACCAATTGAAAAACTCGTGCCAGCTTCATGATACTTAGATTATTTATGTATTTATTTATCACAATCACGCTATTATTTAACGTTTCAATAAACCTATTTATCTAATGGAACACATTAGAACAGAAAAGCACGCCGTAAAATAAGAAATTTCCATTCCATCTGAGTTCAAAGCGAGTTGTAAAATCGATTTTATTGCTTTCACATCATAAAGTTCCGAACGCATTTTTACATCGATAGTACCTAGATAAGTACCCACTTCCTTCGTTATAGTACTTACGAAGTGCTCTGAGCAAGTTTCGTTGTTATCATCAATGCCGCCCCATGTTTTATGGGCATTTTATGCTATTAAGCAAGACCGCAGCTTCTGCGTCACTTTTTACTATATTTATTATGAATGAATAGGAACGGAAAAATGGATACTTATTAAATTTTACTAAAAACTTAATGCTGGTCGACGGTAAGCGGATTAGGTACTTAATTAAATTGATAACGGTTGGACTCGGTTAATTTTCTTAAATGTTTGTTATAATCAGAATTAAAGTTTTAGAAGAAAACAAAAATGTATTTTATGTAACAGTTGGGGTTAGGTCCCCTGGAACAGTAATGAATTCAAAATAAAACTAATTAATTTGCAAAACTTGGTTTCGTAAGTACTTACGCAATTGACATTATCCGATTGCACACAACAAGAATCAATCTAATCTTTAAAACTACGAGAGAACTAAAAATAGTTCATTTACATGCACAATACACTTTAAGTTCACAACCAATAAACCAGTAATGCAGGGCTTTACCAAAATACACTCACACAGCAAAAAAAAACCTAAAAAAAAAAAACAAAAAAAACCAAATCTAAAATCACAAACAATTGTTTTTACCAACCGTACATAACTGCGCTCGCGACTAACGTAGGAGCGCGATAGTGTCAACAACCTGACAGGTCTTAGCGCAGTCTTCCCGAACAGGTTTCCTAGGACCAGCAGGTAATCCTTGGGAACAGGGCTTATGTCATATAACGTCATGTTGATTACTGATAATACTGGCTCCGGATTCCGAAGTGCCGGTATGTTTAAAAGGTTTTTTCTGTTTGTCTGTTCGGGCATTTAGTATTGGTTATAGCGACGTATCTATAAATATACTAATATTACAAAGAGGAAAGATTTGTATTTGACGAAAGATTTGTATGTAACAAATAAACTAAGAATCTACTGGACCGATTTGAAAAATTCTTTCAGCAATGGATAGCTACATTATCAGAGAGTAACAAAGGCTATATTTTATCCCCGTACTCCCACGGGAACGAGAACTACGTGGGTGAAACCGCGTGACATCCGCTACAGTGTGATACTAAAGTGACTGCTATTAGAAACGGTATTACTTTTAAAAAAAATCCCAGTCCCAATCTCTATCAACCATTCCCTATCTTTTTATTTCCAACAGTAATTTTTATTTTAATTTACGTGTAGATAGATAATAAATATTCTAGCACAAATGAGGAAGATAGTCTTTATTATGGCTTCAGGAAAATCTTACTATTTAAGTGCCTAACTCGCTCTGGGCCCGCTTGTTGCCCATACCCTCTCATAGAGAGCCAGTGTCTCAGCAGTGGGAACATTATCAGCTGATTACTGATAATACACTTAGGTACGTATTTATTGGCTCCGGATTCTTGTGGGCTGGTATTCGGTAATTGTGTTGGAGTATTTGCATTGCAATCCTGTAGTGACGTTATGTTTGGTGCTTATAGTTATGACTTGTATTAGATAATTGATTTACACTACACATGACTAATCAGTGGAGTTCGCGTAGCTCAATTTTGGGTTCAACACAATTGTTTTTTTGGCCGTCGCAAGATGACTTATAGTGACTGCAAAAAACTTCCACTAGCTGTAATTTTTATTAAAAGAAACTCCATACGATTTTTCTTTCGCAGAAATGGTAGTCTAATAATTTACTCTTATCCTTTTGTTTTCAGTAGTGTTATTAAATAAAACTGTTAATTTATGTTGATATTTTTATTATTATATAGTTTGAGTTCAAACAGGGCAGATAGTCTCTACACCTACTACAGGAAGATTAAACTATTAAATAATAAATCATTTAAGTTAACGTCTAACTAGTACAAAGCCTTTATATAAATATACTGAAAAATGTGATTACTTCTAGTAATCTAAGTTTGCAGACTAAGGGCATATACACGTTTAACGCTGGTTGACAGCGCTGGCAGGTCGGCACCGATAATAGTCAGAGAGCCCACGATACTAAACCTAGTTCGATGTTCCCCCATTAATAACGTGACTAATTATATACAGGGTTATTTGTAAAACACCGACAACCTCTCAGGACTGTGTTACTAACATCATAATCAACAACTCTTGTTCTATGACTTTTAAAAATTCATCATATTTTAGTTCATCAAATTTTCGTACAAAAATAAAAATATTTAAATTAAACGCTCTAAATGTTAAGAAATCTATGCGAAGCAAAAGAAAGCGATTGTACAATAGTGAGGGGAGCGGGGTCAGGGCGGCGAGAGCCCGTAAAAGTGTTCAATTTAAATATTTTCATTTTTTTTATGAAAATTTGATGAACTAAAATATGATGAATTTTTAAAAGTCATAGATCAAAAGTTGTTGATTATGATGTTAGTAACACAGTCCTGAGAGGTTGTCGGTGTTTTACAATTACCCTGTATATATCATCCAAGAGTCTTATCGAACTAGTTTTAGTGTCGTGGGCTCTCTAACTATAAGCGCCGACAATTTCCGACAGCCAGCGTTCTACGTGTATACGTAATTATGTAATAACGCCTTAATACATACATGTTATTCACAATTAGCGATATTGACGGCTCGATGTTTGTGCATAGATCATACACACCAATGGTTGTATCAATGAAATAAATACGAGGCTGTATTATGAGTAGGCCCCTATTAAACCACAATCTTAGCTTGCAGCCTATGGAGCAGCGGTGACCCAGCAGTAACGGCCTCAACTTACGAATAGCAGGGTTCGAACCCAGGCAGGTGCCAGGCGTTGTTGTTTATTAGCCATCTGTGTCGGGTAAATAACATCCGTTCGTACCAATCTTCAGGTTAAGCCGCGCTTGCTTACGTTGAGTCCGTGGATGGGGGACGTCCCTTTTTTTTATTCGGATGGGAAGTCATCCAAATGACTCGGAGGGAGTGTCAGACTTTTACTGACTAAAACCCATCCATGTTCCTTCTTCGCCCTTGTGTTCCGGGGCCACGGTATCTCTTTCGAACAGTCCCGCAGCCCCTGATGTGGGACTTCCCTAGGAAAATGTTAAGGCGTTGGTCTCATCAGCTGTCATTTATAGATCTTTGACAGTCGTTACTGGTAGTCAGTGGCCTCAAGTCTGACAACCAGTCTTAGTCGGGAGTCGCTCCATGTAAAATACTGGTATTCAGCTGCATGCGGTTAGACTGGAAGCCGACAACAGTCCCAACATAGTCGACATAGTTGGGAAAAGGCTCAGCAGGTGAGATATCCTACTGCTCGCAGGCAAAAGACTCCAATTCCTCCATCCATCTATCTCCATCCAATGCTGTTCGTTGCCAATCCTTGAAATGAGAGTAGAGAAAGTCTGTGTAATTTATTTCACGACCACTGCTCCGAAAAACGGTGAAAGAAAACATCGTAAGGAAACCGGCATGTCTTAGAAACAGACATTCGCAGAAATGTTACATCGACCAACCCGCAATAGGTCCGCGTAGTGGATAAGGACCAACGGCTGCTCAAAAGAGAGGTCTGTATTCCAGCAATAGAAACATAATAGCCTGATCATTTGCATGCATACCATTGGCTGTATCAATGAAATAGATACTCGGCTACAGTTGATACTATAACAGAGTACAAACCAACGTATCTAAAACCAAACCGCAGTCCGCAACCTTAGACTGAACCGCAGATCACGATTGTATCAACAGAGTTAAAAAAAAATAGTAGGTTAACTGTGCTTGTCGCCACTTTGCGGTTGTACTTGAGATGAGGATAAATATTTTTCATAATTGCACTGTCATTGAAATAATATTTAGATGTCAATAAGAATTTTTATATTCTACATTCAATTTCTTTGAGGCATTGAAGCAAATCAAGGTCTAAAGTGTAAGATTTAGGTAGTTACAGTATGACCACTTTAAACGTGAGCTCAAGGTGGCTGTCAAGAAAAAATGCATCGAGATGTCAAACCTGGTATACCTACATTTGTTTTAAGTCCTATTATTTCCCCCTGCACAGTTAAGTTGGTGTTGGAGATTCTAATTATTAATTTGCAACACCAACATAAAAGGTAAAACCTTGTATAAATAGTGGCAACACTATTCCCTTCCATCTGCGACACGGGTGCAATACAGACGTGTATATTACTTGCCATATTTTATTTAATCTTCCTTCCTCGGTACCAACGTACCAGCACCTCATCAGCTACCTACGACTTATCTAACAGCTACACAGTTGGCTGCAATGTACATATAATACAATAATATTTATGTATACTTAAAGTACTTACGGGATGATATCCGTGATTATCCTTAGGATCTATGAGCTCCCGATATTTCGACGCTGTTGCAAGCATCATGATCGCGGGAATACTGAAGAGGTATGCGGGTGGGACGAAAATTATTTATTGTGAACAGACAATTCTGTCTACCCTCTTTCTTAGCTACCTAACCTAAGGAAAATCACGGATATCATCCCTTAAGTGCTTTAAGTGTAGTGAAAAACCGTGAAAGTCTAAAACAGTGTATATTAATGTATGTCAATGACCCATGCATTCTGTAATATTGATGAGGAATTTACTTTTTCAAATTACTCGTGAAGGTTCTTATGCTCGTACCTATTACGATTGAACAAGATAGTTCAGTTAGAATGTAATAAATGGTCCTTCATTAAAACATCAATATAATGCAAATATCAATAATATCATATTCAGATTAATACACGTTCCTACTCTGTATCATAGGAAGCCGTGCAATGGGATATTGACAAACAGCAATCATTTACTCTGCGGCCGACAATATTACTGTGGGACTAACAACCGTTTTAATATGAATTTCAAATTCATTTAGATGATAGTGTAAAAGTGCATTAAGATCCGTTGCGTAGTTAGGAACAATCCGATCACAGACAGACACGAAAACCGATTTTATTTTATAATGTTGTGTAGAAATAACGGGTGTTTTTAAAGAGGCGGAGAACTTAAAATTGAAATTATACACAGAATAATGTGTTTAATATTTTAAATATATATTAGTTTATCTTATATAAATATATATATGTATTATTATGTAGGTACCCATTTATGTGTTTTAATTTACAAAATGGTATTTTTTTATTTATTTTGATTATACTCTATCACAATGCTGTCCTATTTGACCCAAAGGTTGACTGTAGAGATTGCCTTGTGGCATTAAGTCCGCCTATGTACATGAAGTTTAAATAAATAAATAATATCTATAAGCCAACATTCAAAGTATTATTGCCGAAATACAGCCTGATTAACTGCGTAGAATATGTGCAAATCGGACCTTCAGAATACGCTATTCTCGCGCCAACCCTAGTGGCCACATACTTGAAATCATAATGATACATAAATAGCATACAATGATCAGTCAACTAAAGCCAATTTCATTGATATTAAAACCATTTTTATATAAATTAAAAGTTCTAGCTTCAAAAAAATAAAATATCGTTGGACATTACAACAGCGCTATCCGTGCCACACTAAGCAACGAGGCTTGTGTCGTGGACACCAGATAGTTGAGTTGAGACACCTTTTTGTTGTTTTTTTTTTGTGTTAAAAACAGCCTTTAGATATAATTGTGTAAGATAATTTAATTTGTAACGGCAGCCAACAGAGAAAGTATAAGCTCCCAGTACTGAAGTCTACATTCCTTGTATAAACATGTTTATGTAACTAATTTAATTACTAGCGTATAACATCGCCTGCTATTGTAATTGGATTATATATTATGTATTTGTGTATTCCAGTTGTTCAAACGTATGTCATAATCCGTGTAGCGACTGTCGCGAGACGGAATGTCTTTGACTGTTTAATATAAATATTAGGGGTACGGTTATTGCATTGCTTTGGTTTCATCTACCTACATGTAAACAGTCAACGATGCTGACGATAGATAACTTTTGTGTGAGGTTATGGATAGTGGTTTCATGACCTATTAAAAGATTATGTATTTACAATCTACATTTATATCTAACTCGATACTGCGTTCCAAAACTCAAATTGCCGACGTAGGTCACACGGCTGCCAAGCTCAAATGGAACTGGGCTGGCCACATCTGTCGCATGCCGGAGGAGCTATGGGCTAAAGCTACCACCAAATGCAATGCAATGCAAACAGAAGCAAACGGCAACGCGGTAAGCCCAGAAGGAGATGGCGGGACGAACTCGACTCCTTCCACAGGGACTGGCGCGTAACAGCACTGGATAGGGATAAGTGGAAGGAAGGAAGTGAGGCCTTTGCCCTGCAGTGGGACACAAATGACTGATAATAATAATTTACAATCTACATTTATGTTACATTTACATTTAAATATTTTTATGGATATGAACGTCATTATCATCTACCTAGCCTTTTCCCAACTGTTTCACGACGAAGTCATTCAATGGGGTTAAATGAACTTAGAGGTTGTTGATTTTAATGATTATAACTCAGTAAAACCATTTTTGATAATCGTGAATCGTATTTTAATCAAAAACAATCTGAAAATGAGCTGAAAATGGCAAAAGACGCAATAATATTTGAAATTCCCTGGCGCTTCCACTTTAAGTCTTAATTAGATGACTGTTAGGTACTCTAGCGTACCTACGGAAAACACATTGTTACTTATAAACCTGCTCAACTTTTTGCTTCAGAACTGAGACAACGTTATCATTTTTATTTTCCGGATGGGAAATCATCAAATGACTCCTCTCGCTCTGGGCGGAGCGGGAGGGAGTGTCAGACTTTTACTGACTAAAACCCATCCATGTTCCTTCATCGCTCTTTGTGTTCCGGGGCCACGGTATCTCTTTCGAACAGTCCCGCAGCCCCGGCAGGCGTCGGCCTTTGCGGACATCTCTTTGAGGCGCGCGTGGAACAGGAACGCGCCGTCGACACGGCGTCATAAGACGGACGGACAGGCCCGCGCCTACGGTGGACGCCCGGTGCGTCACCCGCGGCGGGACAACGTCATCCTCGACTATGTATTTTTCATACCTGCCATATACCCATTAGTACTCAAGGCCTTCAAGACCTTTTACTAGGTACTAAACCAGGGTGTTATAGAAGATACTTGGGTCATAAAAACGGCGCGCGTGACAAACACGCATTACGGTAACTGAGGGAATAAATTAAGTAAGTATCCCTCCACGGGCTGAAAAAGTGATACATTTGTATGGTCGTTTACATTCACTATGTATGTAGAAGCACCTTTGAAGATAGTTGGAAGTTTGTAATAAGAATAACACATACCATATATGTAGACTGCCTCGACGATCACGACTGCTGAAAATGAGGTCCTGCGTTTGATTCCCAGGTTGGGCAAAGTGTTATTGGGTTTTTCCATTAGGAATTTCTCAGTAGCCGCCACAGAGTCAGAATTTGTGGTCGTTTGTTGGCAACAGCCTCGACCCCTATTTCATGGGACTTAAAACAAAAGAAGGTCAAAAATGAATGCAGGGGGTCTAAAATGGCCGCTTTATCAGAATCTAAATTTAAAATTCATAAAATGGACGTTATGGTTATGACGATAAAGTCCATTTTAAGATTTTTTTTTTTAACGTGGTTCTTATTTTGGTTCTGCTAAGGCGGCCATTTTAGGCCCCCAGGTATGCAATGTTGCATGCAACATTATCAAAGGGTACGATGGTAACATTGTCCGCAGTTGGCCATATTTTCCATGCTAGTTTTGCTTGTCTTATCATCAGTTAGTTTCAAAAGCCGTTATAAAACCGAACATGATTAGTCGGTCATATTAACTAAAACTAATTAAACTACATATAATTAGTTCTAATAATTAATAGGTTTGCATTGGTCAGTAATCATTCAATCAACGCAGAATGGAATATTGTTTAACATGCTAGTCAATCGTTATGATAAAATAGTCGGTCAATCTGTACATGTTTTTATGTGACTGACAAATATACTGTAAGACAACTCAGAAAAACGGCAGGTTCAAGATTATATACTTTTATTAATCCCTTTATCACCATATACAAACTCACAATCAAATCAGTTTATCACAATTTCGCATACAGTAAATTGTTATATTTCTCGGTACTCAACAATATTTTAAACTTACAACGCTTACAACGAACAACGGTCAATCAGGCAGAGGTTTCACTATAAGAACTTCTCGAGTTGGCGATCAGCGATCGAATGGTCGAGTCTTAGCCGTCTCTTAAGCACTCCTGTTAGTGGTAGGGGTATAGTGTTGCCAACTCTTAACAGTGTTGCTAGTATAAATGTACATAACGGCTGAGTGTTCCCACTTAAATTTTTAGAAGGAGTGACGTCAGCATGGCTGACGTCACTACTCTCGCTTTTATTCTCAGACATTGCAGGATAATGAAAACACCAAACAATAGAATAACACTTTATAATTTGGTACACATAAACGTATGCACTTAATTAAATTAATAATATTTCAAAGCACAGCAATTTTAAACTATAAAAACTATTTACTCACAGGATCTCCGGAGTCTTCTACTCTCTACAATTTTCAACGGTAGAATGGGCCATCAAACATTTTTCAACGATTCAACTAAACTCAAACAAAGAAAACAACATGGCCGATCGCGCCACCGGAACTTGCATAAATGGTTAACATTTTAAACCAAACAATGAGTGACGAATGTAATCGCTATTATAAATCGGAAAATACTAACTCAATTTATTAGTAATTTTAAAACCTAAAAATAAATTTTAGCTTTCTTATTATAAACCGGATGTGTTTTTATCAAACGTAGCAATATGGACGCCATTTTAGTTTCAATGTTATTTTAATCAAAATCTTACTTCAGTTAGATAAAAACACACCGATTGATGTTTACAAATCATAATAGGAATTAACAACATGGTTTAGGTAATAAATAGTTTTGTGTAACTCACATCATAATTTGTTGTTTTTAAACTTGGTATAATGACCATCTAAAACATCCTAATTAAAATTACAAAGTCAAATGAATTGACAATAATGGTTAGAAAAGCTACTAAGCGATTATAGGATTTTAAAATTGGTTTGATTAACCTGAATTATTTAATTATTAAGTAATTGCAAACTATAATTAATTTGACGCGTCGACACGGCCATTCTGCGAGGTGGTGCGCGCTCTGCACCAGCCCGAGGTAATCATTCTGAAATGTGAAATGTTAGATTGTAGTCTAGCGCCTCTACACAGGCTCGCTAGCTGATAATTTGGGTCGGTAAAGTATTTAATTTTTGTTTACTCAAACATTTTATTGCAAATTTCAACTTTATTTTCAAGTAGGATAGCTAAACAACTTCACCAAGTTATCAGCTGCATGGAGCAATAATTATAGTTCAATTATACATTCTCAACATATTAGCACAGAATAGAAGATAGAATGAAATAGGTTTATGTGACAATGCAACCGCATTATGCCACTACATAATTATGATTTTATTTTAATACAGTTACTCCACGTAATACTGTATTGCTTATGTTGTCGTAGATAAGGGATGATGCTGTGGTCTGGGCGGTATGAGCGCCGTGGTCCACAGAGGCCCTAAAGGAAATGGGTCTAGGTCGATGGTGTGGTCTGGATCATTTAGAATGATCGTGGTCCACACGGGAGTAAGATGATGATGCTGTGGTCTGGGCGGTATGAGCGCCGTGGTCCACAGAGGCTCTAAAGGAAATGGGTCTAGGTCGATGGTGTGGTCTGGATCATTTAGAATGATCGTGGTCCACACGGGAGTAAGATGATGATGCTGTGGTCTGGGCGGTATGAGCGCCGTGGTCCACAGAGGCTCTAAAAGAAATGGGTCTAGGTCGATGGTGTGGTCTGGATCATTTAGAATGATCGTGGTCCACACGGGAGTAAAATGATGATGCTGTGGTCTGGGCGGTATGAGCGCCGTGGTCCACAGAGGCCCTAAAGGAAATGGGTCTAGGTCGATGGTGTCGTCTGGATCATTTAATATGATCGTGGTCAACACAGGTTATTAAGAAAACATGAAATAGATCTCGTATCGTATGTGGACTTCATCACAGTCATGTAGGCTTCATTTTATGAAAATGACATATTGGTTAGAAACTCATAAATTATTATAAAACAAAACCGCCTTTGATATTTTCTTCATTTTATAAACATGGGCTAGAACTCATCATAAATATGAGAAATGACAGAACTCGCCCAAAATTTTGCGAACACGGTAGGTACTGGTGAACAGGTCCAATAAACTTTATAAATGTGATAGGTATGGCAAACAATTTGCCACACCCAATAAGTTGTAATATTATTAGATAAAACTAGGTTTTCTAATAACGGATAGAACT
The DNA here is from genome assembly GCA_963853795.1 of Xestia rhomboidea. NCBI lineage: Eukaryota > Metazoa > Arthropoda > Insecta > Lepidoptera > Noctuidae > Xestia > Xestia rhomboidea. Next base: position 15,424,261 of record OY970759.1, on the reverse strand, counting down.
CACCGAACTTATTAGGCATCCACAGGACAGTCTCCTAGAGTTGTAGATGGGCTTGATGTAGGCACTTGCAATGAACGAAGCTCAGGTGTTGGAGTTATCAGCTGCGATGTTCCAGGTTGATGCTCATTATCCTCTTCAGATTCCGTCGACACGGTTGCCTGGTCGCCTGGCTGAGGTGCTCTACGTAGTTGATCGTGAGCCACCTTACGCGGTCGTCCTCGGCCTGTGACCCTTTTCACCATGTAACGGTCATTGTCCAACACTCTGTAAATCTCAAATGGTTCACTGTATTTCAAATCAAGAGAAGTTTGATTACGTGGGTTGTTCTTGATAAGGACGTAGTCTCCCCTTTGGAATGGTTTGAGTTTTGCTTTATTTTTATCAAAACGCTGTTTTTCATATTGTGCTGCAGCAGTCATCTTCTCACTTACATGTTGCTCAAGTAAATCGAAATCCATTGATTCGTTGTCGATGTTAACCAATTTCAGGAGCTCTGGTGGGACACAATGTTGTCGTCGTGTGAGGAGAGTGAGGGGTGCAACGCCGGTCACTCGATGTGCAGTACAATTAAATGCGAGTTGCAATGCTTCTAATGCAACTTGAAATTTCTCAGTGTTATAATTTTTGATCATGGTCAGAGAATTTTTTAACGTACCCATCACACGTTCCACCTGTCCGTTCGCTCGGCTAACTCCTGGCGCTATTGAATGGATATCAATACCCACGCGATCACAATAAACCTTGAATTCACCTAGGAACTCCCTTCCACCATCAACTACAATCTGTATAGGTGTTGCAAATAGATGTATGAGGCGTTTCAAAGCAGCAAGACTACTACCCTGGGTTTTGTCATTGGAGTAACTTAAAAGTATGTACTTTGTATATGCGTCAATTATAACGATCACATATTCATCACGTCCTTGAGAGTCTCTAGTGCCCAATTTTCCAGTGATATCCATATGGACCACTTGAAATGGTGCAGTGGGTTTTTGGATAGGATGTAGCTGTACCTGAATTGCACCAGAAGGCCCCTTCGAAGTTCTGCATATGACACAGTTTTCAACAAAGTTCCTCACGCCGGTGCTCATCTTATCAAACCAGTATGATTGCTTCAGTTTTTGCAGGGTTTTCTCCCAACCCGGGTGATGTAGCGATGTGTGGTATGAATTAATTAGACTCCACTGGAATGCTTTTGGAACTACTGTAAGCTTATACGTACCAAGCACAGTGTCTGCGCAGATCTTCTTTAGGACACCGTCTTCCACTTCAAAACCAGGAGTAGGGTTTTCTATGAGTGAACGCAGCTTTTCGTCGCGTCGTTGTTCTATTTGTATCCATTTCATGTCGGATGTTAATATATTTGTGCAAAACTCACCAGAGGGATTTCTGCTGAAGAAATCTGCGTGTTGCAGCCTTTCACCTTTTCTATATTCTACGTCAAAATTATAATTTTGTAGAAAAGCCCACCAGCGATGTACTCTAGGTAGCAAGTCTTTCTTGTGTTTGGATGCCTTGAGAGCATTGCAATCTGTAATAACTTTAAACTTACGTCCATACAGATACTGCCTAAAGTGTTTGATTGCTCTCACCACCGCCAGTGTCTCCAGCTCATATGAGTGATAGCGGCTTTCCGCGTCAGTGGTACGTTGACTCATATAAGCGATCGGGTGCTGGCGTCCGTCGATTACCTGGACCAGAACAGCCCCGTATCCAAGACTGCTGGCGTCAGTGTAAAGTTCAATTGGCGCATCTTCCTGAAATAAGGATAAGGTAGGCGCAGTAGACAAATACTGGATAATTTTGTTGCGAGCCTCATCATGTCTGCCGTTCCATTCCCATTTAGTATCTTTTTTAGTTAACTCGTAAAGTGGCATCATAACTCGAGAAAAATTGGGAATGAAACGTCTGAAATAGCTAGCAAGGCCATTAAATTGTCTGACTTGCTTAACTGTAGACGGTACTGGTGCCATTTTTAAAGCTTCCACTTTCCTTGGACTTGGACCGACTTGCCCATCAGCTATTATATTGCCCAAGTACTCAATGGAACGTTTAAAAAAAACAGTTTTCTCAATATTAATTGAGAAGCCAGCCCTTTGCAAAGCAATTAATATTTGCTCTATGTTAGAAAGGCCTTCTTGAAAATCCCTACATTTTGAGAGGACGTCATCTACATAAACCTGGCATACCTGCTTTATCAATAGCGGCATCAACGCTTTATTAATACAACGCTGGTAAACCGAGCAAGCGTTGCTTAGACCAAATGGCATGGCTAGATATTCATAGAGCCCATCGGGCGTGACAAATGCAGTTCTTTCAATTGACTCCTCAGCAACTGGAATCTGGTGGAATCCAGCTGCCATATCAAAAGTAGAAAAGAAATGACCACCAGCCAGTTGGTCTATTTGGTCCGAAATTATTGGTAAAGGGTAGTGGTCCCTAAGGGTATTTCTGTTCAGTTCCCTGAAGTCTACACACATACGATCCTGACCATTTTTCTTTTTGACCAATATTATTGGACTCGCAAACGAAGATTTACTTTCTCGTATGATTTTGTGTTCAAGTAGCTCACTTACAATATTACGTACTTTCTCACGTTCAACCGGGCTTAAACGGTATGGTCGACGTTCCACTCGCTTAGTGGGGTCTTGTAGCCGGATTTCTAATTCACCGGTGTTCACCCTGGTCTTTGGGAACCCGCGAATAAATACATGTTCATATTTGTTAAGCAATATTTTCAATTCAGCTACTTGATCGCCATCAGTTAAATCACAGTCTAAATTATCAAATTTATTACTATCAGATCGTATGTGGTTTACTATCGGTTGATGAAATAGTTTAGCACCCCGTGACGTCACTAATACTCCAATGTTTGTATTATCGACAAGATTTATGCCAACAATGACATCAGCACATATCTCATAATCTGCTACTACATGAAATTGAAGCTCTACTCGTAAATTGTCGATAATACATACTGTTGTTATTTTTGTTAGGGAAAGCACCGTAAATTGACCAATACCCTTTAGATAGTTAACCTCGTTCGTTCTTTTTCCAGGCAATTTAGCCGTTACAGACTCGCGTATTAGTGAGCATTCTGCACCGCTATCAAACATGGCCTGAATTTTAACATTACCAATTTTTATTTGCATAAAAGCGAACTTATTTGCACCCACACAATTAATTTTAGATATTACTGCACGTTCACGCCTGAAACATTTGTCAAATGTATGGCCTATCTTTGAACAAAATGTACACGTTGGTTTGTCTGTCTCGGCACTAACTGTCTGAGAAACCGATTTGTTTTCTTGAGGACGAGGTTGGTTGCTATCAGGCTTTTTATTAAAACGACAGTCCCGTGTTTCATGGCCTAACTTTTTACATACTTGGCAAAATTGTTGCTTTTCAGAAAATCGTCGTCGCTTGTTGATAACCGACTGAGTATTAGATGGATCGGGGTTTGGTCTTTTAATATGGCGAATAGACGATGCCACAGAAATAAGTTCTGGAACCGATACCGCACGCGCATTCAATAATTCGATCCTCAATCGGTCATCCCTAATACAGCCAATAACCGCCTCAACCGCGTCCTCATTAGATAATTTATCTTTTGTGATGCGACGCCAAAGTACCCAAGCTTGAGACAGAAATTGCGCAATATCCTTATTATTGTCATAAGTATGCTCTCTGAATCGAAGAATGTCTCGAGAGTACCTATTTTCAGGTTCGAATGTGGTTATTAATAAATTACGCAATTCCTGCCACGTGGATGTGGAAACCAACCAATTGTCTACCCACAACCTGGCACGACCTTTAAGTAGACTTCCAACTTTCATTCTAACATCGTAATCGGTCAGGCTGTAGGTTTCCATGGCTGTACTCACGTGTTGACACCATTCACGTATTCCTATATTGGCATCCGGATCGTACGACGGTAAAAATACGTCACTAATTTTAACTTTCTCAGATTGTTTAGAAATACGATCGGTCATGCCTTTCATCACCTGCAACATCTGTGAGAAAAACTCAGTGGGTACGCCGATAGCAGAAGCAGAAATATTTTCATTGTTTGAACCAGAATGTCCGGCAGAAGGGGGTAGAAATCCCACTTCTGATAACGGCTGAGTGTTCCCACTTAAATTTTTAGAAGGAGTGACGTCAGCATGGCTGACGTCACTACTCTCGCTTTTATTCTCAGACATTGCAGGATAATGAAAACACCAAACAATAGAATAACACTTTATAATTTGGTACACATAAACGTATGCACTTAATTAAATTAATAATATTTCAAAGCACAGCAATTTTAAACTATAAAAACTATTTACTCACAGGATCTCCGGAGTCTTCTACTCTCTACAATTTTCAACGGTAGAATGGGCCATCAAACATTTTTCAACGATTCAACTAAACTCAAACAAAGAAAACAACATGGCCGATCGCGCCACCGGAACTTGCATAAATGGTTAACATTTTAAACCAAACAATGAGTGACGAATGTAATCGCTATTATAAATCGGAAAATACTAACTCAATTTATTAGTAATTTTAAAACCTAAAAATAAATTTTAGCTTTCTTATTATAAACCGGATGTGTTTTTATCAAACGTAGCAATATGGACGCCATTTTAGTTTCAATGTTATTTTAATCAAAATCTTACTTCAGTTAGATAAAAACACACCGATTGATGTTTACAAATCATAATAGGAATTAACAACATGGTTTAGGTAATAAATAGTTTTGTGTAACTCACATCATAATTTGTTGTTTTTAAACTTGGTATAATGACCATCTAAAACATCCTAATTAAAATTACAAAGTCAAATGAATTGACAATAATGGTTAGAAAAGCTACTAAGCGATTATAGGATTTTAAAATTGGTTTGATTAACCTGAATTATTTAATTATTAAGTAATTGCAAACTATAATTAATTTGACGCGTCGACATACACAATACTATATATTTTGTAACAATACCGATACTAAGAATAAGGTACTAAGTAAAATAAATAAAATAATAATAATTCATATAATTAAAATTTCATGCAAGCTGTCTATCAATTAACGTCAATTTACTCACCGTCTACCTACCCTTTCCCCAGCCATATTACGGTCGAATTCAGTCTAACCGGACGCAGCGGAATACCAGTATTTTACACGGAGTGCATACCTGGTGTCTCCACAATCCAGTTACTGAGTTATATGATACTCCGTTGGTAAGACTGGTTGTCTGACTTTCAGGATTAGGTACTACCTCTAATTACTCTTACGGCCGTTTTCTATAACTTACTTACGTAAAACTGTTAGTTAATATGCCTACGTCCCGTAGCTGTCGGTGCTTCTATACATAAAGTTAGCTTGAAATATTCTAACTACCAGTCACTTGATCCATAGAAATATCAAAGAAAACTTTGTGTGACGTTTTGTTTCTAACGGTCCGTAAGCTAAATGTCAAACAGACAGAGATAGCAACCGTCCGTTGCCTGTTAGTAAGTTATTGAAAATGGCTGTTATATCTACAACAGCGGTTTAATTTGGTGTTTCAACAAAAGTCATTCGACACGAACAGAAAAAGAATATTTATTTCACAAACGCATGTGTAAAAGCAGGGGTGGCCAACCTACGTCCCGCTGTGCATCGGTGTGGCCCGAGTCTTTATGTGGCGCCTAAGACATAAAGAAGAAATATTTATAAGTTAGCTTACAATACACCGAGAGTGGACGGTTTAAGTATTTAAAGTGCGGTTTCTTCTGATGTAGAATCAACATGGTTGCTGAAAAATTTGTTTTTTAATTCCTATTGTTTTGTTTTTGTTGTCAATCATAATATCAACAAATGATTTAATAGCTAGTGGTGTAGTGAACGCAAGCACGACTACTGAGCATGATTCGAGGTCCTGCGTTTGATTCCCGGGTCGGGCAAAGTGGTATTGGGTTTTTCCATTAGGAATTTCTCAGTAGCCGCCACGGAGTCAGAATTTGTGGCTGTTTTTTGGCAACAGTCTCGGCTCCTATTACATGGGATTTAATACAAAAGAAAAAGGTCAAAAATGCATGCAGGTATGCAATGTTGCATGCCACATTATCATCCTAAGGGTACGATGGTAACATTGTCCGTAGTTGGTAATTATTTCCCATGCTAGTTTTGCTTGTCTTATCATCAAGAGGTTCATCCTGGGTTCGATTTACAGGTCCAGCAAAGCGAGTGAGTGTTATTGGATTTTTTTATCAGAAATTTCTCAGTATCAGCCACGCAATCTGGTTTTGCACCCGGTTAATAGTAATAGGATCGCCCCCATTACATATAACTGAGACTGAACTGAACTGTGACTTAAATATAACTTGTTAAATATTGTAGGAAGTCTAATAGTGCACCATTAGGTACAGCTCTGCCTAGCCCCTCGGGGTTTACAGACCTGATTTTATGTTCTGATTAATTAGCAGATTTACTTGATTTTGAAATGTTGAAAGCAAATTCCAACAACTGCTTTACTAATGTAGAAACATAAAGGATACCTATTTCAATTAAATAAGAGCACTTCTCAGAACGAATAGCTGAGAGTAGATAGATATACCCGAGCACGTATCATTACTATGTACAGTCGTGGTATTTTCCGCCTGATCAGTTAATTCTTTTTCCGCTTAAATCATGCGGAGGCGCCGAGCCACTGACCCTCAAAGTTTAGGCCTATTAGGAAAGCGTCAATTTTGGTGCGCAAACTAACAATAACTCTCGTTTGGCGTGCGTCGTCAGTGCGCTCGTCCGATCGGTATCTTTTCATTCATTATTTCAATACAAAGTCAACGGGGCGGGGCTAGAGACCGTTTCTATGTTGTAAGTGCAAGCAAAAATTAGCTTAGTGGTGATCAGGCGGGAGTGTCCTCGATAGTACGTTCTGTTCTCAAAACGGTAAAAAAAAAACTTCGTGAGCAAACCAGAATGTTCTTGAACCGAAAGTTCGAAGACATGTAACGTCCACCAACCCGCACTGGCCTGTGTGGTGGATAGCAGCACCATCCCTACCATGAAAAGGAAGCCTGTCATGTGCCTCTATTGAAAACATTATTGCGTATCATGCTCATGATTGTACGTAGTAGATAGCATAAGATCTATAACTTCTCACTATAACTTCACCTAAGATACTGTTTCTGTTTCGATTTCCGTTTTTTTTTATCCAGGGCTAATGGGAATTGCTGGTCCTTGTTTATGACCAGCTCGTCCTGCTATTTTCTATGAGGTCTTTCAACACCTAGAATCTACATGTCTACACAAATTAAATTGACACCTACAAATTTTATTTTTCTTGCAACAGCACAAATACCCAAAAAACGAAGTGTTAACATTTTAAATGAACAATTTCACTGAATTGAATATTCCCCACATCTCAATGTGCATAGTGAGAAATAGGTCACCTTTGTGTGAGGCAAACCTATTAGTATTTTTCTATTGAAAATGCAAGCAAGATTTTTTTTTGCGTTGCTTTTACTGTACGAATAACCACTACACTCAACTATGAGCTGCTTTAAAACAAAACAAGATGTTTTTAATAGAAAATAATAGTCAGTTTATTGTCACTGAAACAAGCTCTGTGAACATCGTTATTCATAAAAAGATATAAATAAGTCTACCGAGAAAAAAATCTAGAAACAATAAAACTTAAAAAAACGCTCATCAGGACTGTGTACATTTATCACGAAAACATCCAGAGTAAAAAGTTACCTTATAAACTCTCCCATTAAAAATCTAGCAAAAGTCACTCCATATAGGTACTGACAATACCAAACTCCTTTGAATTTCATAGTTCCAAATACAAACGCCAACGTTTAAACCGTCCTTCAAAAACGAAAACACAACGAACGTCACAGAATTTGCGCGGGATTTGTACAGACCACCTATGACCTGTGTGAAGGAAAGCTATCATTTGTAAGGCTCAGAGCAACAACCGCTGGCATCCGGTTCCGTGTGTTGACAAGACTTTACCTCATGGAGGGAAACATGCCATTACTGTGTGAGATAGAGAGAGATTTGATTTAAGAACGGCTGTCTTTGAGATTGTATTGTTGGTTTGAATGCTCGTTTTTTGATGTTTTGGTTTGTTTTGAAATTAAAATGATGAGTGGAACTTTATGAGTAGATAGTGAATTCACATTAAGAGTGATCGTGTTAACCTCATAGAGACTAGTGATTTTTGCACAGTCAACCCTGCAATGTCTAATAATACATATCTTATCTGTGCATGACGTGCAAGTGCATCGACAATTAGCAAGCTGGTGTTCTATTATATCTGGTGTTTTGTTCTTCACAAATGGCTCATTTATATTATTTATATATTCATACACAAGGCGTAAATATCTCTTAGTTTAATATGTAAAATATACATATATGAATAATAAAAATAAAAGGCGTGTAAAATCTCCAAACAAGTTACAACGCGCTCATGTTAATTTCAAATGACATTTCACATTTTCATAATGATAAGATAAGAAGGCTCCTAAGCTCAACGGTCGCTAAATAATCTTACAAAAACATGTAAAAACTTCTTCTTCCATTAACAAAGAAAACATCTTTTCGACTGTAATATGAAATAAAACTTTTTCATTTACTAAGTCGGAATATCTATGCGACCATTGTCTTAAATGGTTGCGCGACATAAATTAAGATCTCTGATAATTTCTACCTACCAGCAAAGGAATACGCAAAAATAGCTTAGATCTAAAAAAAAATAAGTCTGAATGGAAATGATTTTGGGAAAACACCCCTATTCTATCCATCCTCATCGTTTTTGCCCCGGCTACCTTTTCGGTCCATCTAGCTGGCGTAAGTCTCACACTACGCTAGCCGATAATTAAATAAATAGACTCGCTAAATTAATAATAATTGAATTTTCGAGTCCATTTTAATATTTCCAAAACATTAAATTAATAATAATCCTACAAACGGCTCTCTATCATAACTGCCAGTCATTGATGGTTAAATTACTGGTGATATTTATAGCGTAGCAGTAATTATTGGTTTCGGAATAGATATTTAAGTTCACAAATTCTATTTAACGTTTAATTTTCGGCTTTAAGTGGTAACTACAAACTAAATGGCAACCGCAGTACCTGCTGCAGAAAAGAGTTATATTATACTTAAAATGCCACTTACGGGATATATATCTTCCGTGACTATTGTTTATTTTTGAGCTCCCGATATTTCGACGCTGTTGCAAGCGCCATGATCGAGGGTTAACTCGAGAATGTGGGTGGATGGAAAAAAATTGTTAGGAGCAGACAAATCTGTCTACCCTCTTTCTTTGTCTTTTGCTACGATATGTTGCTTGCTACTACTTTTGAGCATACCTACTCAATACTGGATTCCACAACACAATTTGAAGCCATCCTCTCGATTGAAATTTTTGTGTTTCCTAATTTCAACGGCTTCTCTTGTCAGCCTTGGAAAGTAATGTTTGACTGTTGACAAAATACGTGGCTTATGGAATTCAATCCAGTGATTGGGTCCTACCTGCAGTGGATGTTCAGCTATGGCCGATTTCTGCTCATCATTGTTATATTATAACAAGGATGAGCAGAAATCATCAATCATCAATCGTTAGTTATATTATTTTAAATTATCCGTTGTTAGTCAATATCATCACCTTGACAGTCTCATTCGACTCATTGCTCAGTATCATAAGCCTTCTGTGTCTGGGCCACGTTTCCCAGGTTTGCGCTAATCTCAACCAGGTCTTATCTGCTTTATTGTAACCAATCAAAAACTAGTTGTAATCCACACTTGAAAACACAATACACACACTTGAATACACGAAGAATATCGCAATACTTCCAACCCCCAATTAAAGGTATTTAATCGGGGGTTGGAAATATTGCGACTCGAATATTGTGATGAAGAGAAATTAACGGAACTAGGCATACTTCCCTTATTTTCTCTTTATCACAATATTCGAGTCAATATTTTAACCGTCGGCGCCGCCGCCACAGTGATCCAAAAATAAAAACCACGAAAATGGTTTTATCTTTATGAAAAAGCTGAAAATACAACCACATATTATAATTTAATAGACATTGGAAATTATTTAAAAGCCATCGAAATCAATGTACCGAATATTTCGACAAAAACGCGATTGAAAATAACCGTGTTTCCGCATGGGCAAGGCGAATATTGCATTTCCACCCGAATGAAGTGTCAACTGCATTTTAAATAACTTAGTGGGCCCGGCTCAGCAGCCGATATTGATTTGTCGTATTTCTGGCAACTATTTTCAGGCACATCGGTGAGAAAAGGCATTATTTATTCGGAAACTGGGCCTTTGTTTTAAAACTAAAAGAGATGACTATTCAAATTGTTTAAAATAGACAACGAATTTCATATTCCTTTGTTTTCGTTGAATTCTGTTTATTGTACGAGCTTTTGTGTTTCGGAGACGAGAATACGTGAATAAATATCTTCATTTCAAACTAAATACCTCATCTTTTATTCTTGGTACACATGTGCACCGCTGGTTGTAGGTATTATTTCAAATGTTGAGCATGTTTTTCTATGATACTTTTGATGTTGCAAAGCCCTCTCGCCCGCAAAAATATGCACATCCAGGAAAAGCTTAGCATTAGATACCTAATTTATCATATTTGACAGGTCGATACCCCAATATCCAGTGCACTCTATACCCAAATGTGTGGAAAAAATCTCTAGTCCAAAAACAATAAAGTAATAAGGCAACTCCAAATGCCAATAGATTAATAGGTTAGTGTTTGTTCACTCGATAATATATATATAAACGATTTAGCGAAAGAAATGATTCGGCTAAATGCTACGGACGTTTGGTGACATTCACAGACGTGATCTGTACCTAGCTTAAAACCGTAAACATCAATTCGCAGTCAAATTGATGAAAAAATAATCTAGAACTGAAATACTCTATCGTTTTCACAGCAAATCTGAATTTAAAGTTTCTCCACGAGCAATCAAAGGTTTATGCATCAATTGTCAAATTCAAATTGGATTTCTGAATGGTCAAGTCACGTTTTATTGAGATCGCTCCATTCGGAATCACTGGTTTAGTTATTGGACTGTTTTCATTGGCTATCTGTCTGTCTATTGAACTGAAGGATGAGTCTTCAAACCAATATGATCATAAGGAGCATTGAGCGCTTAGAAAACATGACATTTAATCGGTGATGACAGAAAAGTCGAAAATGTATTGGGTTTACAACAAGCTTCTGAAAAGCGCAACATTGGGTACACATGGGTACAGAATGCTTCGTTGACGGCTTGTAAAGGGTCCTTATACACACCCTGTATAGACAACAGTGTCGCATAAGCGTTAGTCGCACTTGGGTAGCGACGAACTACTGTCGCACAAGCATTTGTCGCACTTGCGTGCATTCAAACTACGGTCAGGCGCAATACAGGTTTGTCGCACATCCGTTTGTCGACCTCACTAAACATGCACTCGTAAAATATATATTTCTTAACAATACGTCCATGTCTTAATATAACTACAGCTCCTTGCTAGAAGTTAATTTTATCTGCGTTCTTGACATTTCAACTCTTAATTTATAAACCGAGTACCTACGCTCGTGTAGATACTTACAACATACACCTACAATTCTGTAATACATAGCAAGCTGTATATCCCACCTTTGTCTTCAAAAACATTGTCACAGGGCTTATTGCAATCGTCACAACAACAAAACATAATAATATATTTAGACGTCCGTCGCTCGCTCTCGCTCTCAGTGTTTCGTTAAATATTCGAAACGGATTCAAAGAACATCAAAATAAATTTGTTTTACAGACTGAAGGGATTTTTATTATTTCTTTTTACAACCGACGCTGCAGAAAAGTGCGCACTTCTTTGATACGATTTAATTTTGCGATGGCGCGTGGCGATGTAAATATTGTCGGGTCAGTTTTCTTTTGCGTTACAATGTTAGTAATTCAGGTGTAAGTGTACCTTTTTACACAATAAGGAATATGCTGCAGGTGCTGAAAACCTCAAACGGCGCAAATACAATAATTTAATTGGTAATTATGTGTTTGAGCCGTTTGGGGTTGAAACACTAGGGCCATGGGGTCCGAGTGCCCACCTAGTATTTCGAGAAATCGCCAAGCGGTTGGTCGACTCTTCACGTGACCAGAGGGCGGGCTTATTTTTTTGCCAAAGAATCAGCATTGCCATCCAACGTGGCAATGCTGCCAGCCTTCTGGGCACTTTTCCTGTTGACAGCGATGTGGACGAATTTTTTGACGCCCTGTAACGGTTACAGGTTGTTACTTGTACATATTTTTATTATTATTTAGAGTTATAGTTTATATAATAGTAGTGAAATAAATGGATTACTTTACCTTTTATAAGGAATATTGTGTTTAGGTATGATAATGTATCTATCTATTTGATTCGCAGGGTGTCAGATTTTGAATGTAGATTTGCACGAAAGTCAAGTTAATATTTACCTACATAAAGTGTGATATTATAATTATTTCTTAGTTTTTTTTAATAGTTTTGAGTAAGTATATAGCTGAAAATGGGTTTAAGAAAATTTAGATTTCATATCTTCCTGCTCTTAAATTCAATTTTAAAGCACGAAAACCCAGTACCATGGAAGAAGTTTTTCGTACTTTGCCAGCTATCCCAACCATTACCAGCGTCTCAGTCCGAAAATATTTCAGTTAAGTTCATTTCCCTTGTTCTACATAATCGAAATTTCTCCGGGAGTTCCCGGCAATGTGTCCCTCGCTTGTGCCGGTATTTTCGTCAGTTGTCAATCTGTTACGCGTGACTGGCTACACGTTTTTTCGATGGGCCCCGGGATCAAATTCGTTCGTTGCAGACGCAATGTAGCTCGAACACAACCCTTACGAAAGTATGATCGTTCCATAACATATTTATTCAAGATTCTTTACAACTTGGAATGCGTCTTTTGCTGTGAATTTGTTTGATATTTTTTTGTGTCCCTCATTATTAAAAATCAGCCTTTTAACATCTACCTATATCCCAGAAATGATCTGTATAATTTATTATCTTAACAGTTAATAGTTCATAACTTCTGTTATGGTTGCTGATACCACAGATTTGCAAAATATCTTCACCTTAGAAACTTGATAGGAATATAAAATATCATATGCTGAATAATATTGGGGGGAAATTATCGAAGGATAATCCATCTATTCTTTACATAATTCCTTGCATTTTTCCATAGGTACTTGCCCGAATGCTCAGAAATAGCAGCCGTGTTCCATTTTAGAATAGGAAACCACACAAGATTATTGTGCAATTTCATGAACAAACGGTAAGGAACTAGGGAGGTAAGCAGAGGAAAGCACAGTGTAGATAAATATGTGTTTGCTTATGAATTAACATCCTGCGCTACTTGTGCTATATGTAAGAGGAAAGGGTGGTGGTTATGTAGTAGAACGTTACAGTTCGCGCTCACAATGGTGTCGATTCTGTTATTGCTATCTTTTTCTCTCTAATAAAACGAGAAAAGACGGACATAATTTAGATTTGTCAATTTTAATTGGAACTTATATTTCCATACAAATGAAGGGTGCACGTAAAAACATGTCGACATAAACACGGTGAAGCGCAAGGCATTAACTAGTTTGACATCTCTAACTTAGTTCATAGCTATAGCCGTCCATTAATCGCACTTCCTTTTAGTAAAATATAGCAATAGCCTACATTAAATTTAGTTTGTGCATAACAGAATCGAGACCAATGTCGCTTAATTCAAATTCAATGTTACAATCATAGAAAAAATAATTGAAAATTGGTCGAAAAAAAAGTGGTTTGTGATGGTATCAGATTCCGAAGTTCGGTCTACAATTTGTATGTACTCGTTGGACCGATCTAGCCTAGACATAGCTAGGAAAAATTAAGTACCTATCTATGTATATTCTAGAAAAGAATTACAATTATAAAAGGTTAATTTATGAATTACACAGTTAATCCGTATCAAACATCTTAGCACAGACTACTTTTACCGAACAGAATTCTTGTGGGAACTCCCACAGGTATCGAGATAGCTATGATAAACTACTAATGCATATTTTATCATTCCGTTATCTGGTTCACTCGGACGCACAATGCAGCAGCCACAGGGGACTTTTTATTAACTGTTAAACCAACTATTATAGCTTTTAGTTGAAGCACACAGGAAGCTCGGTGTAATCGGCGCTTTTACGACTGAAATGATACTGCGGTTTAGTTAGTTGCTGCATTTGACAGGTTATTAATCGGTATCTAAGCTTAATTAGGGTGGTTTCAGGTTTATTTTCGGCACGAGTAAGCGCGTGTACGCGCGTATTCTCGCGCCTTTTGTCACGAGTAAAGACTTCGTGTTTTAACATGAAGTCATGGGGAGAGGCTTTTTCCCAGCTGTGGGATGACTCAGGTAACAGTACCAGTATCATTATTAGTCGTCATCTCAACCTTCACGCCCATTCTGCAGAAACATTTTGAATAGAAAGTAAAATTTCCTTCTAAAATCAGATCCCCCATCTAATAATTCCCTACATTCACACATCGTGTCCTGGGACTTTATTTGGCTAACTAATTAGTGTTAAAGTTCTAACAAGCTTCTACACCTAAAAGTTGGTGGTTGGAATGATGTCATTCATAATACCCACCTATGACATAACCAACTGAGTTTATTACTACGAAAGTTTAAATTGTTTTGCGACTATTCGCTTGACAGTCCACGAAAGCAAAATTGCACGTTTTAACATTGAATTTAAAAGTCACACTGCGCTCCTTTTTTCTGCAATCATTCCTAAGTAAACTTTAAGAGGTGATTACACGTTTCATACCATCTGCATCCTTGATGTAGAAACACGTTTTACTACTGGATTTTTCTATTCGGAATTTCTCAGTCCGGAGTTTGGATTTGGGCAATATTTTATGGCAATAAGCTCGCCCTCTATAACATAGAACATAAACATGCATTACAATAGGCACATCTTTGCCTAGTCCTGTGGTGAAAACATGATGTTATGTTACTATAAGCAGAACACAAAATTCATGAAAATAAAATTAAGCTGATTTTTTGAGCTACTACCAACTAAGTTCCCAATGACCAATGACCTATTCTGCAAATAGAAATTAAATTTCTAGATATTCTTGACTCCACGGCGTAAAGTATTTAAGCAGATTTTTATAATAAAAAGAATATCACTAGTGATCCAACAACCATGACGACAACAGTTCTCTCTATAAATATTTTGATGATTAAACGTAACCGAAACGCAAAATACTATAAACGATTTCATAACATTGGTCTGTGGCGAGAATCGAATGCTTTTATTCCGTTTGCAGATATCAATATTCCGAAAAGGTAAGCTGAACAATCATAATTATGTTTCGAAATATATGCAATTGAGCCATTAAAACTTAAGAGCGTTGTCGAATTAATATAATAATACGGTAAGTGAACAACGAATTCTTGGGACTTAACTATGGAACTAGTTCCTAAAGACCTTAATTTATGACAGTATAGAGTGTATAGTTTTGTATGTACCTTAAGATGATCTAGAAGATTACTCGGGGCCCTATCAGAATACCAGCGCTATGACATACCTAATTTTTTAAATGTCTCAGCACTATGCTGTGATACCTTTTAATTATTTTAATTATGTTTTATTTTATTGTATTATATTATACAAAGTGGACTCGCTGACTCTCAGCAACACTCAGTGTACTTGTCAGAGGGAATCCAGCAATGGTGCCCTCCAGCTTGAGGCAACGGAGGACCCGTCCCTAGCTGTGAGTACTCAGGACTGTATTTCTAGCCAAGATACAATACCTGACTTAGGTAATTTTGTCTCACCTAATAGTCTTGATACTAATCTTTCAGTTATGTTCTCTGATAGTATAGGTAGAGGGCTAGGGAAATTAATCAGTAATAACCTGAGTTATTGTACGCAAAATTATTGTATGCCTGGGTCGACCTACAAGCAGGTTATGGCATCAGTAACAAAAACTGTTTGTAATCCTAATACTGCCATTACTATATGTGTTGGTAATAGCTCTAAGATTAAAAAGGAAGACATTACTGACTGTGTCTCAGAGTTGTTAAAGTTAAAATGTGGTAAAATCATATTGTGTGCTTTTCCCTATTTTGAAAATTTGGGTAATAGAAAAAACAATTATATACATATGTTAAATAACCATGTACATTTTTTAGTAGGTCACTATAGTGACAGACTTATATATCTGGATATCAACACTATTGTTGGTAAACTGAAGTCGACACGGGGTAAGGTGTATCTACCTATTAGATGTAGACACAAAATAGCTCGGCTATTAGCTTATAATATTCACACAGACATAAATAGTATGTCTAAGTTTAGTCCTATTATTAACACTGCGACTATTAGTAGTAATACTAATGTACAGGTGACAGTGTGTGTACAGACCCCCAAACTATCAAAAATTTTCCTTATTTGAATCAATAATGGAAGATGTCCTGGCAAAACTTGCAGCCAGTAATAAATCTACAATTATTTGTGGTGATTTCAATATCAATAGGTATTTTAGAAGAAAGTTCAAATAGCAGTCGGTTATTAAATCTTTTTAAGTCATTTGACTTGACCAACACTTTTATAGAACCTACTAGAGTCACTCCTTCTACTGCTACTTGCAGAGATAATGTTTTCTGCGATTGTGATTACTTAGATAAGGCCATAGTAAATTGTCTGCCTTCTGACCATAGCGGACAAACTGTAACTTTTAGGTGTAATACACCCCCATTGCAAAAAGTTCAAATTAAATTTAGACCTATAACTTCTAGCAGATTAAATAGGTATAATATTTCGCTAAAAAAAACAAGTTAAGTGCTATGAGCCTTGACGATATTAATATAAATCAATTGTGTGATCGTTTCTTTTCAATAGTTCACACGGAATTCAATAAAACTTTTGAAAAGAAGACAAAAAGTATTTGCCCTAAATTCATATTTAGTGATTGGGCAACTAGAGGTATCCGAAAAAGTAGGGAAAGATTATTTGAGCTTTATGGCCTTAAGCCTTTTATAAACACTGAAACTTTTAACAAGTATGTTGCTAAGTATTCAAATTTTTTTAGAAATACATGCAAGGTTGGTAAAGCCCTGCACATTAGCAACAAGATCAAAACATCAGAACATAAAATAAAGACAGTTTGGAAAGTCATAAATAACGAGACTAACAGGAAGAAAATACGTAACACTAGCTACACATTAGATACAGCGTGTGGTCCTAAAAGCTCTGATCAGGAAGTAGCTCAAGAATTTGTAAATTTCTTTACCGATGTACCATTAAAAACTACAGAGGCTCTTATTTCCTCACCTGAACTCTCAATTGGTTTATTAAAGGCGAATGTGTCTGGCTGCCTGGCTGAATTTAAATTTAAACACATTAACCCTATGATAGTTATTAAAGCTTTCCGGCAAATAAAAATCAAACTGACCGAAGATCTATGGGGAATGTCTATCAAAGTTTGTACATCCATACTTGAGACTATAGCCCCTCACCTAGCTTTAATTTTTAATTTATGTGTAGACCAAGGAGTTTTCCCTGATTTAATGAAATACAGTAAAGTCATACCTCTTTTCAAATCCGGGGACAGTAAAGACACTAATAATTATAGACCTGTATCGGTTTTACCAGCTTTTAGCAAGGTTTTTGAAAAGGTAACGCTTAACCAAATGCTCTATCATTTTAACACCAACAGAATCTTACATGATCAACAGTATGGTTTCACCAAGGGACGTTGTACAACTGACGCCGGGGTAACCTTATTAAAGCACATATTTACTGCGTGGAAAGAGTCTCAAGACGCCATAGGAATATTTTGTGACCTCTCCAAAGCGTTTGATTGTGTAAATCACGACACATTACTTTTGAAACTTGAGCATTACGGACTGGGTAAACTTGCACTTAGTTTGGTAAAATCTTATTTGAATGATAGACAACAACATGTTCAAATAAATGGTGTTAATTCACATGGTTTAAAAGTAAAAATGGGGGTTCCACAAGGCTCAATATTGGGTCCTTTCCTTTTTCTAGTATATATAAATGATCTACCCTATTTATTGAAAAACCAACCTCAAAATATGGTGTTATTTGCTGATGACACTTCCTTAATTTTTAAGATAAATAGGCGGGCCCAAAATCTAGATGACGTAAATAATGCCCTACTTCAGGTCCAAAATTGGTTCACAGCAAACAATTTGGTATTAAATGAAAAAAAACCAAATGCATAAGATTTGCTTTACCGAATGTTAAAAGTAGTGATTGTAATATAGTACTGAATAAAGAGAAACTTGAATTCGTAGATAAAACGGTTTTCCTGGGGATTACGCTTGATTCAAGGCTACAATGGGGTTCTCATTTAACATCTCTTGCGGGGCGGCTAAGTTCAGCAGCATATGCCATTAGAAAAATCCGTCAGTATACTGATGTAGATACCGCTAGACTGGTTTATTTTAGTTACTTTCATAGTATAATGTCTTATGGCATTTTGCTATGGGGACGGGCTGCATATATTGAGTCTATATTTATTCTGCAGAAAAGAGTCATCAGAGCCATATATAATCTTCGTAGGCGCGATTCTCTAAGGGAACTGTTTAAGGATATTGGCACCATGACAGTACATTGTCAATACATCTACGAAAACATAATGTACGTCAGAAAAAATCTGCACCTTTTTGGTAAAAGAAAGAAAAGAAAGAAAAGCATTTATTAACCCGCACAGGACAAAACACATAAAAAAATGGTGAAATTATCAACTAATAAAAATTAAACATAAAACAACTAAAAGAAATTAAAAAGAAAACGAAATTGGTCCTGTACAAGGCCAAAAGGCCCCTATCTCAGCATGGTGCTGTCACGTTAAAAAACGTTACAGCGCTGGTATTCTGATAGGGCCTAAAGTGAGAGTGATGCCACGGTCAGCTACGGATAAGGTTAATAAATAAAAATAAATTGTAGACGAATAAACAATACATACATGTGGAATATTATAAATACGAAGAAAAAAATAATTACAACTACACCCCACGTAACCAAAAGGGGTGACAGACATAATTACAGTACTAGAAATAGGGACCAACTAGTTCAGCCAGGCTTCAGACTCGCTAAAGTAGACTCATCTTTCATGGGGTACTGTTTGAGATGCTATAATAAAATTCCACAAAGTATTCTTGAACTGAATGAGACGAAATTTAAAACATGTATTAAACGCACACTATGTAAGCAAGCATATTACAAGTTGAGCGATTATATCGCTGATAAAAATGCTTGGCTCAATGCTGGTCCTGCTCCACAAGGACAGGGGCGCTTAAATTGATAGCATTAAATGGTATTGTTGGAGCTGCTGAAGATTGTACAACTATCTTTGCATTATATAGATTCAATCTCTTTAGTATTATATAATCGCATAGCCCATATTGTGTGAGTACTATGTACTAGAAAGCTATCATTCACTGGAGACCTACGTCTTTTCTTGACTTGAATGTGCCCTGGCGGTTGAGAATATGTCATGCTCACTCAAAAGTCTCGCTGATGGTGGCGCATGTGTCGGATCATTTAGTTCCCTTCAAAATGCTTGAGTTGAATGGTGCTGATCTATGCGTCATGTCCGTGAATGGGCGCTGTCGGTTGTGACTGGTCATCTCTCAGTTGCCATGGCTTATTTTAATGAATTATTTTAGTTTTTGAATTGTTTTGACACTTTTAACGTGCACATTTTGCTACATTGTTCTCACATAATATACCATCTCAACATGAATGATGTAACCAAGATTTTGTAACAATATTCTGATTTAAAAGAGTGTCCATGGAGTTTCTTGCCCGTTCTTCTCCATAGAGATCTACGCTAGGGAATGGGCAACTACAGTACTTTCACAGTTTTTATGTCTTGTGACTGGAACTGTAGCTACATTTAATTTTCATCTTTGTTTCGACAATTCAAAAGTGCCTGTAACTGGCTTACTTGAAATAAATGCTTTGATTTTGATTTTGATTTTTTGATTTTATTGTTTACCCTGTGTGAGTCCAATAAATACTTTTTTAAAATTCACCTTAGCGTGAAGGTGGCATTGTTGATCACCTTGACCTAAGTTGGGACATTATTATGTCATCTTCTTCTTGCCTTGTCGATGATAACTAAGTTTATTTTTGCCACGTCATACGACAACATGATTTATGTCCTCTATAATACAGTTTACCTTTTTCCCATGGCCTTAAACAACTTGTAACATAACATTAAGCTTAGATTAAGCATAAATCCCAGACGGGTTAGACTGAGGTGTACCTAATCGTACACCCAAATTTCGCCAGTTATGTTTAACTCCCATGTAAAAGGCCTGTTGCCATCAACCGGGCACAAGTCCGGACTCCATGGCTGCTACTGAGAAATTGCTGATAGAAAATCTTAATAACACTTTGCTTGACCCGCCCTTTTATTCACAACGCTTCGATTCTATTTTCGATTCGGAAAGTCGTATGTCTGTCTTTTTTTGACATCACGAAATCGAGCGAGATAGACATACGACTTTCCGAATCGAAAAAATCGAATCGAAGCGTTGTGAATAGCTATGCTGGAAATCAAACCACTAGACCATCGGGGCTGTCAACTAGGAAATCATGTTTAACAAACCAATTCATTTGAAAGCAAATATTTAATGTCTTATTCCAGTCTGGATAGTTATCAATAACTGTTACTGTGTCATCCCACTGCTGGGCGAAGGCCTCTCCCCATGACTTCCAAATTCTTCGATCCTGGGCCAATGTGGACCACTGATCATTGGTTTTATCCAGCTCGTCCCGCCATCTCCTGCGAGGTCTACCGCGTCGTAAAATAACGTTATTTCGTAATCAATAACGAAACTCTATAATCAATTATTATTTGCTTCACTAAAATCAAAACGATAGAAATAAAATATTTTGTCTGCTTAAAATAATTTGAGAGGTGTTCTTCGAATTATAACACGTTAAAACATTTATTTTCAGTTGCTTTGATACAAAAATTTATATTTGAACACTGACGGAGCGGCAAAATTTGTTACTTACATGTCCTTTACGATTTGAGGTGAAAGATCAAAGGGAGCGTAAATTTTACGACGAATTCATACAAAATGAGCGCACCTGCCAAACCTATTGATATTAACATGAGAAAAAATTCACGGGATTTTACGATAAACTTCCACTTCGCTGATGGGCGATAAGACGTTTATTTTCTCCGTATTTCTTTACTTTATTGTGTAAATAAAGGATTTTATGATGATACATTACATTTTGTCATTCTTATTCCCCAAAAGCTCCTAGGCAGAGTGTCAATCACATTTTCACAAATTATTTTTGTCCCCCTTAATTCTTTTCTGCTTTTGATACAAGTCGTAGAATATGATGTCAAAAGTAGAATCTGTCAAATGTAGACTAAACGTATTTTTAGTATTAGTTTAGGTCTAAGTTAGTAAATTATGTATTATATTGTAAAATGCTTTGATAAATCTGTTATGAATAGAGTTTTTATATATATTATTTTATTAACTTTTGATTTACATTGTAAAAGGGGATGATTTTGTTACCAAAAACAGGCCGAAATCTAGACTCCAGACTGCGACAGCGGTTTGCAGGAAATATAATAAGAAACCTAAACAATAGGCTTGTAGACTGAAAAAATCTAATTAGACCGTCAGTTAGATTATCATTAAATATTGACCCGTATTTTATCTTTTGTTACGTAAACCAAAATTGACGAACATATATACATATAATAATACGACGCTTTCAAAATTCTCAATACGTCACACCGTGGTATAATTTTAGTGCGTTCTGACGTCACGAGCGAGTCACGAGTCTTTGTCAATATTCATTGATTTACAAAAACAAAAAAATACGTGTCCATTATTTTCCAATACTTTAACTGACGAACTATTAAATAGATTTGCAATTTTTTGATACTGTCGTCATGTCTATGGTCGGACTAAATAGGGTTCACAATAAATTATCACAGCTTCTTCTTTCAACTCATCATCTTCATGACAAGAATGACAGATTATTCTTAAACGAATTCTTACTCAAACGAAAAACCAGGTTTACATACGTGCACCTTGCTGTACTTATCTTCTTTATATGTAGTTATGCAACACCCGAACACTTCGCACTTACAGTTCAAATGAACGAACTTAGTTTATGGACCTGGGATTTCCAATTTAACACCGTACAACTTGTTAGCAATAGTATTAACAATGTTTATTATTGTTTAGGCAGTATTAGTTTCTCACATGTTTTTGTGTATTGGTAAAGTACGTGAGACAAAGCATAGGCCGTCTCTATCGTCATTATTTTCCTTTCGTGTTGTTACGAGCATATTCAAATAGCTCCTCATGATCTGCTTAGCCTTTTCTTAACTATGTTTGAAACAGTTTACAGTCTAAACGTCTATATGGATAAATACCAGTATTTTACTTGGAGAATGCCACAACCCAATGTTATTTATAGCTGGTGCTCCTCAAATTACGAAAAGCTTGTTTTTTGAGGTGCTTATTTATGGTTTGATTGGTACCTGACACCAGAAGGCTTAGTCAAGGTGGTAATGGCCTAATCACCTAATGTTTCGTATTTCTACGTCTTCCTACAAATTTGACGTGAACTTTTCGGTAGATTAGTCAACCCATTTTTGACTTTTTCTTTGCTGGTATCGGTATTGCTATTACAAGTAGGGCCATTACGTATCTCTGTTGACAGCTCGAAATGAGAGTAACTGGGCTCAGAGTCCATCAATTAACTGTCAAAAGGTTAGTTTCGTATTATGTATGACCCTGTTAGTCACCTTATAGTGATATCCACTCAGTGTGATACGTAATACCAATATTATGACATTCACGGTTGTCATCAAAGTTCTGTGTACAACTGAAGCTAGATATAGAAGTCACTGGATATCAGAAAGATACGTTATAGCCCTGCAGAATGTCAATATTTCAAAACCCTCTGGGCTTTCAAGAATTTCTTCGAATTGAATGATTGTAAGCAGGTTTGTGTATCCAACCAACTTATTTCAGTTGCGCGCTGTTTTACGAAGATAATACCACTTTATATTTATTATTTTTAGTGCTTAAACAACTAAGCAGATTTACTTAGGTTTTCCTTCAGGTGAACAAATAAAACTCTCACGTAAATTATTAAAATAAAACATTAACTTACACTGCTTTGTTAATCTGTTTGTATTTACTTCGTGGTTAACTTATTATTTGGGGAAAACAGTGAATAATTATTTATTTTCTTAAAAACAGTTGAATTATTTTTTAATCTTTGGGTAGGAAGAGATAGGTACAGTTACGAGCAATATACGTATACACTCAGCAAACTTCATTAACATATTAAAGTATCTCAGTATTTTTGTTTGAAAAGTCTTGATTGAAATTATTAGTTGATATGAGAATAAGATCTTCGAACCTATGCTATTATGAAACAGGTCTTATCACAAAGTTTTAGTTATTAGATAAAATAATAACCTCTAAACTTTACTTACGGCCATTTTCAATAACTTAGGGCCGAGTCACACCGGTATGGCAGCGGCCGGCAGCGACGCGGCGAGCACTTTCGGTGTGAAATAATTTTACACTTTATATCTACATACTTATAAGACCAGTATTGCTTGAAAAGGTCACCACGCGCGTATTGTCGGTGGTTCTGCCCGCGGCTGCCCGCGGCACCACGGGCGGCCGCGCGCTCCTCACCCACTAAATCATATCCCTTTTTTTTTTTCCTTTGTTTATTTCGTTTTTCTTCTTCTTCCGCAATAAGTGCTATGATAACCAATTCCATCATGTTCACTCCAAACACACGAGTTTCCTTGCCGAATGTAGAAACTAAACTAGTTAAGAGGAGACTAGGCACGTGGGGTCAAGAGGTCGCGCGGGGCCGCCAGCTGCGACGCCGGCGGCCGCTGGCGTCGCCGCCGGCCGCCGCCATTCGGGTGTGACTCGGCCCTTACTGACAGGTATCGGTAGGTTGCTATCTCTGTTTGTTTGAC
This sequence comes from Xestia rhomboidea, assembly GCA_963853795.1. Lineage (NCBI taxonomy): Eukaryota > Metazoa > Arthropoda > Insecta > Lepidoptera > Noctuidae > Xestia > Xestia rhomboidea. The sequence continues at coordinate 15,400,243 of OY970759.1, read as the reverse complement.
ATTTACCCCACGGACGGTTAGAAACAAAATGTTACAGAAAAGTTTTTTTTGATTTTTCTTTGAATCAAGTGACAGGTAGTTGACGCAGATAAGATATCTCAAGCTAACTTTGTTTGTAAAAAAACCGATACCTACGAGACGTAGGCAGTTATACGTAAGTAAGTTCTTTAAAACGGCCTGTTTACTGTATACGTATTTATGTTCGTGTCTGTACCTATAGGTTCAAGGCCTTCCTGTATTAAAAATACAGCAAATATACTTCACACAATTTTTTAAATATATTTTAGACCTTTTTCTACAATAACATAACTATGCGCTGCTCTTTCTCCGCCCTTTATAAAAGTCATATAAAAGTTTGCGCTATTCAATGCGATTCCTCGGATCACATTATTATCGGTTCAAGGTGCACTTCGTGTCAATATGAGACTCGAATGTTCGTCTCAATATCTGAGAGCACCCTGTATATGTAGGTGTGTGAGTGTGCAACTGTGGGGTGTGCTGTACTCAAACATTCCCAGTGTGTGAGTGACGTTTGTCGCCGCTTCGGGACGTTAACGTCTCGACTTCGAGTGGATTTCATTGTTATTCAAACTGGTGTGGTAGTTTTATGCATGCACGTGTCTTCTAGAATTGAGGTAGCTATTAGGGTGCATCATTGATCTTTCGTTGGTGTCGGCTTATGAATTTGTCTCAAAAAAATACCTGATTCCTGCATACTCAATGACTCTAACCGTCAATGTTCTAACTGCCAACTTTTTTAATGTCCTTTTACTCTTCTTTTAATAAGTGTCGTCACATGATGCACGTGTGTGGAGTCTCAAGTTCGTGACCTCAAATAGATTTCATTGTTTTCTTACAGCATTACCCACAAATGGGGTAACAGTTTTATAAACCCACTAGCAAATTAGGGTAACTTACTCATTCGGACCTCTCGTGTTAGTATTTTATTCAGTAGGTAGGTGGTAAATTGCTCTATTTACCTGTGAACAGAGTACAGCTAAGGTCTTGATGTGTGTTTCGTAGTAAGTACATAGTTTTGAAGATTTGAGGAAGAAAAAAGTGTATGATATTTGCCATTGTGCAGTTTGAGTTTGTCTTTTAGGTATTGTTAAGTCAAGTTTTAAGTTACTGGGTTACCACCTTAAATATTCCTTGTATGATTTATCATTTCACAATTGCGGCTAAGCCAAAGACAATTTAGTTTTTTTTTAATGAAATGGCTATAACATTTAATATTGACGTAGAATGTCTTTATGTATAGAAATTAATTCAATTAATATAAAGACTAAAAGTATAGACGCTTAAAAATAACAGGAAGAAAATATTGCGTAGGTGTAGTGTACTAAAGTTTAAACTCAGTGTGAAGGTTGTGAACAGCACTTACAAAAAAAAAACAGCGACGAGAAAATTGCCTATATCAAAACTAAAACCTCTTACAACATAGGGATGTTCTAGTTAATCAAACGATTCGATTCCAATGACAAGTGACCGGCCGGGTCCATTCGAGTGTTTGAACCGGTATAAATCGACTACTACAATGATGGCGTTCGGAGATTGAGCGTCGTGTTGAAATACTCATGAATACAACGGATGTTCGGGGAATATTTTGGGCTTAAATTGTGGAATAAGTAATTATTGGTTGTAGTTAGCTATTACTTTGAGATCTTCAAATGGTTATTGGTTACCTACTTTCGTAGAGAGATACATTATTAGGAATACCTGTTTTAGTTGCTCTGACAAAAATTCTGTTTGCAAAGAAACTGATTTTTTTATGACTGTATTTTAGTGGGGATTTTTAACTGTATTTTTTCATTGTAAATATAAAGTTGTTTACACTTATCGGCCAGAAAGTAAAAAAATATATCAAAAGCTTTCACCTTACAAACGGACGGCTTTTGTTATCGCTCCTTAAAGTCCTTTAACCATTTAAATAACTCAACAATCCCCGAGAAAAGTCTACTGAAGCAGCAAAATAAAGATAAAAGATAACGTAAACACAGTTTCTACAAACGTAGTGACAAAAGAAGCTGACATCCGACGCTGTATGTTTTGTTTATAAAGAAAATATGAGTGCTAAGTCGAGTAAATGTTTTTTTTTTTGCTCGAGAGATAGATTTTGTGTCGTCTTGTTATACAAAGCGAGTCCATGCTTCAGCAACCCCTCTCTTTGATTTATTTTGATATGTAAAGAGGACAGATGACGATTCATGATTTTTGAAGAGGAGACTGGGATATACTTCTGTTAATTACTAGCAGAGCAGTTATTGGGAGATATAAATTTAATATCATATTGTTAGAATATCATATTTTTGTTATTCCTTGAGAATTAGGAAAAATTAGCTCTGAATCGTGACCGTTGGTTGAAACCATTGGGAGGCCTTTGCCTAGCAGTGGAACAAGATGAGTTAGCTATAATATAATAATTTAGTTGTTAGAATTAAAAGTCACGAAACCGAACAATAATTATGAATATTTATCTGAAAATTATTATCCTGAGATTCAACGAAATATTAATAAAGTTTATTTCTAAAACTAGTTCTTTAATCTTTTATGAAACAAGACTATTTTAACGTAACTTTAACTATAAAGCTTACAAACTGTGATTTAATAACTAAATCTTAATATTTTAACAAGAGTAAATAATAATATGATAAAACTCAATTGTGGAATTAAATTAATTCTGATTCAATTATGTACCTAGGTCGTTTTGATAGACGAAATTAATAAGTCCCGACATAATAACTCCACCGCCCTCATATTTATACTATTAATGATGTTTCTCCATAGAGAAGTTATCGAAAGTCCTCTATATACTACGCTCGAAACGAGTACATTCTGGCGAAACCAGACGGGACAGTTTAGCTTAAGTCCCACTACCTACAACACATTGAATGCCTCAATGTGAAATGCAGTTTACGTTAACCTGAGATGAAGTTGCCAAATTTCGAAATGATGATTTATTTTATTGTTTACCTTGATTTTGTTTTTACTACGATGTAGAATTACATGTAGCATTAAGTACAAACCTTAGTGGTTTATAAACGTTACTCTGCTAAAACAAATGTAATAATTTTTAAATGGTAAAAAAATGAAAAAAAAAAAAAAAAGTTATTAAGACACAATTGTCAACAGCCGCTCGGGTCGATCTTCAGGTTAAGCCGTACTTCCCTAGATTGGTCCATGGATGGGTGAAATCACGTTTAGTCTTTGGTTGCCGCTGTCATTTGTAGATCTTGGACAGTCGTTGCAGGCGATTTTTTTGGAGTTGTCGCATCATGGCTCCTTCTATCGTAAGTACATATATATACGAACTCAGTAGGTTTTCCAATCATCTTACGAGTTCCAACAAAAGTTACAGTCATCAAAGATATTCTTATCAAATTTACATTCCTAATCAAGCCCCCATCTTAAAACTTTCATAGAAAATCGCTAGTTAGTTTTAGTTATTTAGCCCTTAAAAGCGCCACATAATTCCTGAGCCTTCTGCACTTGCTTACGCTAAGGTTATTTGAAATATGGATCGTCTGTACACCATCGTAGATAGTTATTGGATTAAGAGACCTGTGTGGTGCTCCTCGGCTAATAAAATCTGTTCAATGGAGCTGGAGCTTCTCTTCCGACTTCATAAAGATTGCGTGCTTTGAGGGAGTATGAATAATAATAGAGCGCTTAAACCGATATTAAACGCTTCAATTTGCGTTCATTTTTGCCTTTTATTCGGTGTAACTTGAAGAGAAACCTGTCAACATAAAAGGGATCAGAAGTGAACGAAGAATGAAACAAAACTGAACAAGCATTTCAGTAATATAAGTGAAACGTGTGACATCGGATTTATGGATTCTATTGCTGACAAAAGGCATATTTTGCACTTTTATATTTCAATTTTAGGGTTAAAACCGTTACTGGTCGCAATTAATACTTTTAAGCACTTATCGTAAAAGCAATGAATATCGGAAAAAAAAGCTATTTGCCAAAATTAAATGGCAACTTTGTTTACAGTAGTATAACGGAGTTTTTGTACAGAAAATACACACATAAATTTATTATAACTTACTTTATATATAAACAACCGACAAAAAATTACAACGCATTGTGGTCTAGAACCATGTACGCACATCTCGTTGGCGTCCCTAACATCGTGTTATATTTTTACCTTTTAATACTAATTCCTTAACATTCAAGTTCCTAAACTTAAACTTGCAACAGCATCGAAATATCGGGAGCTCAAAATAATGAATAATCACGAAATATATCCTGTAAGTGACAGAACAAGTTTAGTTTTAAACCGTGAAAGCTTAAAACAATGCTTATTTTAGCATTTATATTAGCGCTCTACACCTAATTCAAGCCCTGGTCCCCTGAGCCCACTACTTGTAACATTACAGCCTATAACGTTCTTGATGTTTGTTTACCAGCCGTCGATGTAAACAACCTTTTTACTGAACATACATGGAGCACGATTTGCTAAGGGGTGTACGACTGGAAGAGAGGGGGGAGGGGGGAAGTCTCGATGTTCACGCACTGTTGGAGCTCCTAGAAAATCTCACAAGAGACCCTTATTCGTTATTGGGAAAATGATTTAAAAATCACGGTCTAGTGATTTATGTTTTAAAGTAAATGATAACTATCGATGTGGCAAGTTGTTTATAATTTTGTTTGTAGAGCTTTTAAAAGGTGCTATTGGTTTTAAAAACGAAGAGTATTTTTGTGCATGTTATCAAACCGCGATCATAACTGTGATTTAGTGTTCATGTTTAACAGCAATGTTTGTGGTGGGAATTACTCACCCTCGAGATGTTATACAGGGTGTAAACAGACTCATCACGAAGCCGTCAACCAAGCATTCTGTACATCAAACTTAGTAACTTTACGCAAAAATGATTGCTGGGAAACGACTTTTTTTTTGGGGTGAAAAATCATGATTTGTGGTAGAACTCAATGTAACGCACTCAAAACATTGAGCTGATGGATGGATTGAATAGTACGTACGGTGGCGTGCAGGTGTTTAAAGTAAAAATCTTACATTAAAACTTGTACGTAAGTAGGTAAAAAAAAAAAACCTGTCAAAAAAAACTTTGACCCCCAATATCTCCGTAACTAGAAGGTTCCCAGGTATGGTATAGAACAAAAATATGATCGCAATGACGAGGAGAAAAAGTGTCTTTCGGCTTTGATAAGAGGTTTTTACACGCTTTATTAAGTTCAATGTCTAATTTCATTTCTTGTATCTTGTTACAGGTAAGATTCTAATTTATCACCAATTAAGAACTGCACAACTTCTGTAATGGCGTAGGTAAGTAAAGCTATACGTAACCCTATACATTTTTTCATACTTCTACTAGCTGTTGGCCGCGACTTTGTTTGCGTGGAAATTGTGATGTGTTTTTCCGGAATAAAAAGTAGCCTATGTGCTATTTCAAACTATAATCTATCTCTATGCTAAATTTCATCCAGATCCGTTCTGGCGTTATTGAGTACCAGACATCCATCCATTCAAATTTTCGCATTTATAATAGTAAGATAGTATAGATTACTAACAAATAAACTCATAATCTTACCTATAAAATAGCCACACACGCATCATAACGCCATATAAGTACTAGGCAAGCATGAAATAGTAGGAATACACGACTATCCAGTTACAGCACTGACTAACGCTACTCTCCAGGCGAGGGAGAGTTCCTGGCTTCGCAGTACACATGAAGCCTTTTATAGGTCGTCAACCTGTCAGTATAAAGCCTAAGATATACCGCTACTGGAATAGCTGAGGCGGTTTTTTTTGCTGTTAGCTGAGGCAAAGGTATTTTGCCGTGGCATAGGTACGGTTTTTCTTGTTCGATGTACTGTTAGGTTATTTAATTGGATGTGACTGTTGAGTTCTTTTTGTACGTACCTAACCGTTCGATTTTTCATGTGTTTATTTTTTAAGATTTTATATAAAAAGTTTTAAGTAAATGATACAGTTTTCAGAAAAGTAGGTATTATTTTGAAAATTCGTCTAAAAACAAGATGTTGTCACAAAAATAGATAATTAATCAGACCATTTTTTTTTTTTACTTTCGTCTTTGTAAACGGCTATAATTACTTACTCATTTCCAATAATAACACATTTTTAAAATTCAAACTACATTTATCGGTTTATTTGGATATCAAATGTATTTAGTACTGATATTTATACGTATTTGCATAGTCTTTACTTGACTATATGAACACATAATGGTATCAAGAGAGTATATCCAATAGATCAATGAGCCTACACCACTAATGACCTGATCATAGAAAGCGAACATTCTACTAATTCCTAGCTTCCTGGTACTTCTAGTTAAATACGTATCACTTCATTAAATGTGAAAACAGTAATTAATGATGATAACAGTTTATTTAATTCTTCATCTGAACTTGAAATTCAAATGAATGAGAAATCGTAACGAGGACAGCGCAATGGTTAAATAACTGTTCATTTTACCCGGTCAAAAATAGATACATAATTATAAAATATATTGATTCTGGTTCATAATAAGGTCAATGATTTGCGAAGTTTTTTGACAACTATTCTTACCAAGGGCTATCGTATTACCCAGTACTAACTGGGTTGTGTAGGTCAGATAGGCAGTCGCTCCATGTAAAATACTGGTATTCAGCTGTATCTGGTTAGACTGGAAGCTGACCCCAACATCGTTGGGAAAAGGCTAGGCAGATGAGGCAGATGATTTACGAAGTTTTTTGAATTTGTATTAGATTAAGACTACATTTGGTTTAAGGCCGGTTTTTCAATCGCCAGTTTACTTTTAAGTTTTCGACGAATAAGTTTGACATTTCAAAACGTCAGATTTACTTTTCACGTAAAAGTTATCTAATGATTGAAAAATCGGGCCTTAGTCAAAAACTTTCCATGCAAGTATGTAAGCAATAGCCTCTTTTCACACACAGTAAGAATGAGCATAGATTTTACACATCCGTTCATACGTATCAAAAATGTGGAAGTAATCCGTCCGCCTACATACTTGTCAGTCTGTTGACCTGTCTGTCTATCTGTAGGTTTTTAAACGTATTTAGATGAAATAAGTACCTACACAAGTAGACCAGGGTCAGGAAACTTTTTATCCGACTAGGTTCCCGTGGGATACTTTACAACCTCCACGCTGGTGAACCACTGGTAGTTCATTCTTAATTTAATTACTATGAGAAGGTCAGCCTTAAAACTATGATGTTAAATTATATTTGTTTAGTAATAGTTACGTTCATTCGAAATAAACCAAATACCAACAAGTTTTAACTATCCTGAATAATTCTGAACTTTAATAACCAGTGAAAATGTCGACATAAATCGTAATTAATATATTTATTATGAATAAACACATGACCCTTGTAAACAGAATACATTAAACATGAAATTAGGTGTGTAGTGAATATGAATCCTTGTGGAGTTTTACATAAAATTGTTGTTAGTTTGTGATAAAGCTCAAACTATTTATTTTAAGAATATAGATTTTATCAGTGTAACAAATAAGAAACCTTCTTTGAACTTGAGCTACAATATTCCAAGTTGCCCGTGCCCGGCTACTTTTACAAAGGTTTTGAAAAAAGGTTAGTGTGTCAGAACTTTAAAAATTAGAACACAAATAATAAAATAAAAATTACGATCTAAACAATTGCTTAGCGCCGACGCTTCTACCAAACATCGACCAACCAACTCAGTCACTACATCATCCATACGTACAGTACAGTACAGTGCATACTATAGGTACGCTCGCTCACACAATCCGTACCCTAACTGCTAACAACATTTGCAATATTAATTATGCGAGCCGCCAGCTTGATGTTCCGGGTTAATAACAGACCATTCGGGATGGCATCGGGATTAAACAATATGTCTGCCGTAACTATTTAATGAGGCATATACATTGCCCTCAAAAATGTTTCGTGATATGTGTCACCCAGATTTTATAATGATGAGTGTTTTACCCGAAAATATTACGAGGAAAATCGCGGAAGTTAAATTGTGTTTTTCCGTAAATATGGGAGGTCCGAGGGTGGTTTTGAGACAGTCTTACTTACCCCCACAAATCTTTAGAAGACCCAAGCCGGAACATCCGACGTAAAAGACGTGAGCCCAAAACTATGCCTCTATAAAAATCACAAGTAGGTCATCAGTTTATTACTAATCACCAAAAGCTCGATGGCACCAAAAAATCAAGGCACACTTCATCAATTTGTTGATGCCGAGTAAATTACTTACTTTGTGAGGAGACACATTCATCAATAAAGGATGATTAATGAAAGCCGGCACACGATCCCGATCGCTTGATGGATTAGCGCCCATATGGTTCTGCATAATTTGCTGAGTGCTGCCACCTGTGCCCTTGTTGTTTTATCTCCCTCCCACCAAAACAAGTTAGCTGCTCCAAAAAAATCCTACCGTACTTTGTTAAGCATTATTTTTCTTGTTTAGATTACGAAATAAAAGTCGGGGGAAAACGAGCCGAATTAAATTTTCGTTTTCGTGGTCCTATTTATATTCCGAGCGGTCGAGTGTAAATCTAAGATTCTGTAAATGATTGTACCTCAAAGTGGGTAGCAAAATAAGTACTGGGAACGTTCACCTGTCGCAGTCATTGTTGTTCTAAATAAAATGGGCATTTTTTTTGTGTTTCCTTGTTAGAAACTTCTTTCAGGAATCTGTTAACAAGGAATAAGAGGACCTTTTTATCCGGTCGAAATGTTCGGTCGCCTCTAGTGGTTGCGGCACAGATTGGCAGCCGACAAATCCGTACAAATCCTGTATGGCAAGCAAAGCTTTCCTCGGCTCGAAAAAAAACGCGATTGATTCCAAACACTGCTAGGAAAACATGAAGTCGACCCAAAAAAATCTACTGCTCAATTTCGGATGATCTAATCTCCTTCTAGTTTTTGTATTATTGAGTAATTTTGTTAGATAAATAGTCAATTATTTCTTGTGGTTGGAAATTCTAACCAATATGTAAAAGCCCATTACGTGGGACTTAATAACGTCATCCGGAAACCCAGTTCACAAGCGTATACAATTTGCACACTCGCCGTGTTCTAAATAGCTCTATAAATAAGTTTCAATCTAAATCAGGATGTCATACAATGTTGCTAGGCGATTGGCGTCCGAGCATGATTCTATAACACTTAATCCGTAGGTATATGCAGACAATGGCAGGCATCCATCTCCTGTCGACTGCCATCGGAAAACAATAGAATGCATTCCACGTCGCAGCCTGCGATGTAAATGCACGAAACATGAACTTTTTGCCAACTTCAGACTTTTGTTTTGCTCTTTTTTAAATTGTTTTAAGTTTTTGAAAACCATTATTCATCAAACTATGAATAACGTTTCTCAAGGCTCCTTAAAGGTTTAAAAAAACATTTGAAAGAATGAAAGAAAGAAAATTGTGTTTATTTGGCATTGAAAACATTTACAAAATTTCACAAAATAAATAAACAAACAAAACTAATAATGCCAAAAGGGCCTCAGCTCAGTATAATGCCAGATAGCAACACAAGGTGTACCACCTGACGCTGATTTTCAGCTGCAGCCCATGAGTGCCATTTGGTACTTTAAATTTTTTTTTCTTCCATAGTTCGTGGCTTTTGAACATCGTAGCCTGTACTAGGAACAGGGTCCATGTTACCAGGCCGTCATAACTCAGAGAGTTACCATTCGCAGAAAACAACTATGTACAACTATGTAACAATATTTTCAAGCTTCGACTACAAAAGATTGAGTCAGTTGCCTTTGTGAAGCGCTTCACAGACGATATGGACGATTCATGCCAATTATTTTTCTAGTGCTTCAGTTAGTTTCGGTGTGATACACTCGATATTTATATGAAATTTACGATGCTCGAGTTTTTCAAGTGTGCGATCTGTTACTCGATATATTTTATATTCAGTTGGAAACCTTGCCACAATTTTCTTTGATTATTGTGAAATGCTACTTTGGCCACAAAGCATTTTCTTAGATGAATCAATTTCCCAGCCAGAGCATTTACCTAACAATCCTAAAACATGTGAAAACCTAAGCTCATTAATTACAATCCAACAACTTGATCTAGGTATTATGAATCTTAGCAAAACAAACCCAAATGAAAAAAATCTTAACCCAACAAGAAAACAGACTTAACCCACAAAAGGTAGAATCAAAGCTTGTAAAACTTTGGGCATTCATGTAGCGCACGTACTTATTTAATAAAATTTTGTAGTCGGCTTTACGGTTTGTTTAGATAATTGTTATTGGGTGGCTAGGTGCTAAAAGCTGGCTTGCCCGTTGTAATTGTGCATATGCGATGTCCCGAGTAACCGCTTGTTTAATTTTGCAAATGTTATTAGTAGGTGGGAAGGGACGTTTGCCGCGTGTCGCCGCGTTGCGTCGCGCTCGTGTGGAACTACGCTTGGGTACAAACAAGCCACGAACATGGCTAATTAAGAGACTAGCATACTGCCACTCTGCTAGTCTTTGATATTAAATGGTTGCGAGTGCGATTGGTTTATTGGCTGAGTTTGTTTATGACTCTCAATCTTACTACTATTATAAAGGTGGATGGATGGAACGGTCGATATTTGTTCTTTATCTTTCACGCAAAAACTGCTGAATGAATTTAGGTGTTTGGCACACAGATACTTTATAACCCGGATTAACCCATATTACACATAGGAGACTTTTCTACCCCGGTCGTACGATCCAGTCACCAGCTGGACATTCACCGAATGAAGCCGTGGGTATAATCTAGTGGATTATATTTCTATAGTCTAGACATCTAACTTATCTGTAGATAACTTGTAGATAATGTTTCTGTTGCTAACGGTAAATGTAATGAAAAGCAATAATATCAGAAGATTCATCGCGATAATAATTGTGATCAGCATCGAAATTTGTAACTCATCTAAGCAAACCCATGTTAAAACAAATATTCGTTAATGGTAAATTGTCATGACAACAGCAAAGAGGCTCTCAAAAAAGTAGAATTTGAGGGCAGGTTTTAGGGGATGAAAGTGGGAAGTCTATGCGCTAATCCCGGATAGACACGACCTCGAATTTAATTAAAATTTTGTTTCACCTTTCTAGCGCGTTTGTCGCGGTTTGCACCCCTACCGCTTACAGCAACGACCCGTGATTCTTTTTCATACATTACAGATTTGTTGATGTTTTTGTTTATTCCCGCTGCGACAACCCCTCAGGGGTTGTTTCTATAAGCCAGTTCAGAAATTATGAAGTTAAACACAGGTATAAACCTAAGAGCACTCGTTTTACGACATTGTAAGTATTATAATAATTATGACTATTTTCTTCATTATCTCATGTGTCAAAAAAAAATGGTATGATCGCTTTTTTTCTGTTTTTTACCCACGAGTAATAAGTAATAGGCTATTATTAATCCTTCTTCTAGCTGTTGAGCCTTCTGAACATAAACAAATAAATAAACAATTCAACAAATCCTTAAGGCTATTACGACTCGTCCTTGTAAACTGACGTCATCGACTCTAAACAATCAATTGCCATCAAAAACACAGCCCTGACATCGAGCCAATACAGCTCAATAGGGCGTGTAGACACGAGTGGCTATAGAGATGCTAATAAGTTGGATCTAGTTAGGGATGCACGACTCACTGAGCGCACAGAAGGTGCGAAATTAAAGTCTGTTGTACAGTCTACACCCAGCCTTATAGACCAGAACCATCTTCGAGACGAGACCTCAAGATAACTTCGGAATTAGTTTCAAACAATCTCTTATTGTCGACTTATTACAATTGTTAGTTGAAATAAATGGATAACTATTAATTTTGAACGAGGGATATGCTAAATTCGCGGAAGTTACTTGGGATTAAGTGAGTTTGGAGAACTATTGGTGCTATTTGTTAGATTGATCACTTATGATTATTTATGTCAGATTCTTAGTAGCGGAATAATACTGTAAGCGCTGAGATGTAGTATTTAAATCTTAACGTTTGTAGTAGCGACCTTTATCACCCATTATTGTCATTAAAAAATATCTAAAATTCCCAGAAACTGGATTTTTGATTAAGTACAAGTTCTCTCATCATCATCTGCCTAGCCTTTTCCCAACTATATTGGGGTCGGCTTTCCTGGCTGTCGTTTCACGATGCGACGTCGAATCGTGGGAATCTACGTTTGAAGTCAACCTACTCCTACGACGCCGCGTCGTAGCACGATGCGACGTCGTATCGTGTTTATGTGCACGACCCGTAACTGTCAAAGATCTACAAATGACAGCCGGGACCAACGGCTTAACATGCTTTCCGTAAGTAAGACACGTATAAATTACGCTAGAAAGAATATCATATATGAAGGCGCACAACTTTATAATAATTTACCATCTGTATAAAAAAATGTAAGCTCTTTCAACGGTTTTAAATCAAAACTATCAAATTATATTATTGTAACCCACAAATAATGTTACTAGCCTACCAGTTAAGGTTAAATCCGTTGAACGTGTATCCCAACCAATTTAAAAATTATATAATTTTTAAACTAAGAATTAAGAATATTTAAGATTAAGAATATCGGTGATCGTTACCTAGAATAAGGTAATTACATTATGTTATCATAAGTTCTCAAGTAAGTGGCTCTTTTGTCTTTTTGAGAATAAAGTATATTAAACCTAAATAAAGTACTCCATAAAATATTAAAATGCAGTATCACTTACATTTAATAACGAAATAGAGAAGCCAATTCAAAACATTTCTGAAAGGTAAATTGAAAAATAAAACCCTGTATTGAAAGTTTCATCTGCAGTTTGTGAGACACATCTCAGTCAATATTTAACCCGACACCGCTTCAAAGTTTCTGTTACACCAATTCAATAAGTTTTCTACTACCTTCAATAAAACAGCAATGTCTTGCTTGCTTTGACTGCATTCGAGTTCTTTGTGTGAAAACTTTTGATTAGTTTCGATACTCACCTAGAGTTTGTTTATGGCTTCCAAGAACTGTTTAACGGACTTTGGGCTTGCTTTATTGTTGTCCAGTTTGTGCTGGTATTATCTACAGAGTTATTTGTGAAAGATTATATCTCTTATTGGAATTTCAATAAATTGTTTATTATTTTGCGTTAGTGTACCCATACCTATTTTATTTGGATTGGGATACGAAGCAGCAAATGCAATTCTAGTTTTCCCAGGTTACGGTGAACGCAACGGATACCTAGCAGATAAAACAGTGATAGAGCGGTACCTACCATTTTTTTTAATATACTTTCTCTAAGTTACATACTGCTAGGATTCTGTTGCCAACGCTTCTGGGTATAATATTAGCTTCATTATAGTAGCCTTGATGTTATGTTACTTTTTGGTAAAGTTGATGATTACATACTTAATTAATTTTCGGGAGCCACACTGCCCAATATACTACACAGTAACTATTTTTTCTCGAGCCCAAAATAAGGATTATGTTTATTTAAAGGTTGTATATTGAACACACTTACATACATAATCGATATCCATTGCGTAAAAAAAAGGTATTAAAAGAAACATACCAAAAATTCTCCACTAAGTTATATTTGAGAGTAAGTATGAGGTTAATCTGAAACACGTTTGAAGAACACCTTTGAGAATATATAAAGGAGAATTATAATTTATAATCTCTCAGCGTTCAAACGCTAAGTAAATTAGAGATTAGATTCACATTTATAATTCTCTTTATGGCTTTTCAGAATAAGGGAAATTTTAATCACGTCTGTACTATGTCCCATGAGCTTGTATTTCAGTATTTAGGTAGATCTTACTACTATCATGAATGCGAAAGTTTGTGAGGATGTTTGTTAGTCTTTCACGCAAAAACTGCTGAACGGATTTGGATGAAATTTGGCAAACTGATAGATTATAAACTGGATCACTACATATTATAAAGTCATATTACAAAGTCCTCCGCCGCGTCTGTCTGTCTGTTCGCGATAAACTCAAAAACTACTGCACCGAGGTGGTTCTCGAGGAAGGTTTTAGTATATAATTTGTCAAGTTTTGTATACATTGGCTAAAATATATAAATATATATTTGTTGGAGGTGTCGGACAAAAAATAAGCCGTCTGGGAGCTTTACTTTTGGTCGCGATAACCGACATCCACGCGGGCGAAGCCGCGGGCATCAGCTAGTTAATAATTAAGATACTTTTTATGTCGGAATACATATATCTCGGCTTAAAGACTGTTATCAATTTATGTTAAAACTAGGGTGACATTTATATCCCATTTACTTTTATACACACACTTTTTACATTTCTCTCGGAACCCAATTCTGAAGTCCTCGCAGACAAAATCGAGACCAGAAACTAGTTTTAAATAAATCTTGCCCTTTGTAGCTCCGATTTAGAGTTAGTCGGCGATTTTAGTTTAGTAGCTCACCTTATGACCTAGCTCAAGTTATTTTTAGGCATGATAGGCTGACCTATTGTGTAGTCTGCTGAAATATCAGTATTTTGGTGGGACTTATAACAGGTTGTACAGTATCAATTGATTTTATTGTCTGGTTTTCTTTTCTATATAATATTCCTATATTTATATCATGCAATCCCGATGTAGAACTTACACTTTGTTTCACAAAATAAATGATTGATACTTTTATTTATTGTAATAATGATGATTTCGGTTAAACAAGTACTTAAATGAAGAAATATTTACAACAAAAAAAAAGTATAATAAACTGTATAGCCAAAAAATATTTTTTACTGCTTAGTAAATCCGCTAACGGAAAAAGAACTGATTGTCACCGAAAATGATCCACGTTCTTACCGCAATACATTACCTACATTTGAGTAGCAATAACTATTCGTACCGGTACTCGATGCTACTAGAATACGGTTCAAACTATTTATACCCGGTTGTAGCAGTGACTAATTTGTTCTTACTAGACATACATATATTCGGCGCGTACTAAATTTACTGTCACTTACTTTAGAGTACCTATCTCTTATCGTTGAAAACAGATCGTAAATTTTGATTACGTTTCGTCGTGTTTTTAAATGAATTTAACCGTACAGTATGGGTAAAATTGCCTGTTTTTTTATTATGGATCTGTAAAATTGACTCATGCATCAATTAAGGATTACAAAACTATTTAAAGCAATCGTTAGAGTTTAAGGAATCCTTTTCCCAGCAGTGGGACAGTATATAGAATAATACCAACCATTCTCGGATAGCGTATGTATGGTGAATGAATTAAAATCCTTCAAATTTGGGTTACGTTTTTCCTTTCAAAGCTATTTCTTTTTTTTATTTGAATTTCGAATAACATGCCAAAACCAAAACATTCTGGCATCGTTTCCTTTTTTTTTCACAGAATAGTAAAAACTGCAATAGCGTTTTTTCCATAAATAAAGGTAGGACAGATTGTATTGACCAAAATATAAGTGCTTCTGACACACAATTTCATTGTTATTTGACCAATATAATATAATAACATTAAATCCCCCAATTTTCCGGTCGCTGCGTATATTATGATTTTGCATAAAATTCACGATTCTGTTTGCATAAGTAATTGAATGGAAAATATTTTTAGGTGGTTTGGTTTCACAGTTCGATGCTCGCTTTGCTGTTTCGTTGTTAACAATGACTAATAATGCGATTTAAATACGTTTTTATTTAAAAACTTATTGAAATTGCCAATGGGGCAATGGGCAAAGTTGCTACTGTCCGTAGCATGTCAACTTTGTCCTTCAGCAATATCAGCTATAGATGATTATTAGATAAGTTTATTGTTGCTTAAAACTATACTAAATGTAACATTTTAGGAACCTTAAAACTTTCCTAATCCCGGTCTTCAGCTAGAAGCTAAGCAAAATCCAACAAAGGTCTATTCGCCCAAAACATCGTCACAAAGTTAGGAAAACTTTCCAGTTTCGGGCATATTGAGATTGTATTACAAAACGGATTGTTTCAAGAAGGGTAGTAGTCGTAATAAATAGTTCATTAGTTTAAACACAATTAATATGAACGGCGGTGTTCTGAAACTGTAGTTTTTAACTGAATATCGGATAGGTAGACTGGAATGGACTGGTTGATCTGTAACTTTGTTGTAATAATGAAGCTCGAATATTTTGACGACCCGAATGGCGCAGCGGTAGTGAGGCTGCCTTACGTTCGGTCCGGTCGTTGGGTCCGGGGTTCGAATCCCGGTAGGAGCAAATGTTTGTGTGATGAGCCCACTTTGTTTCCGAATCATGGATGTTTATATGTACAATAGGTATGTAGTATATCAACTATCTGGTGTCCACGATACAAGCCTCGTTGCTTAGTGTGGCATTAGATGGCGCTGTGTGTTAATGTCCAGTGATATTAATGTATTATTTATTTAATAGTATTTATTATATTAATGAACACTGTTCTACAAGTAACCAGAATTTGTGTTGTATATAACCACTAAAAAACCCGCGTACTGAAAAATCATGCTCTAATTAAATTCGGAGTTTGCAAGGTAAAATCGACTCATCCTATTGTCAGCTGAAGTCGATTAAAATGTAGCCTATGTTATAACGATTGACACCTTATTCATCAAAATCGGATGAATAGTTTAGGCGTCACGAAGGAACATACGAAAATACAAACACATAGACTGCAAAAATTATAACCCTTCATTTCGGCTCGTCGTAGTCGAGTAAAAAGAGGCTAGTGGCTAAGTAAAACAGTCTGTTTTTTGATTTATTATTTTACTCTGGACGCTCTTATGTGCACGTCTTTCTACATCGTTCTCACATATATGTATAATCTCAACATGAATGATGTAACCTAGATTTTGTAACAATATTTTGATTTAAAAGAGTATCCATGGAGTTTCTTGCCCGTTCTTCTCCATATAGATCTACGTTAGGGAATGGGCAACTACAGTACTTTCTCAAGTTATTATGCCTTGTGACTGTGACTGTAGCTTTGCTTTTTTTTGTACTTTCGACATTTAAAAGTGCCGTAATGGTCTAATTGAAATAAATGATTTGATTAGATTTGAGTCGCACGATAAATTTGGCCGAAGAAAGATCCGTGGATGGGTGACATCTGTTACATATTGACTGGTAGAAAATGTGACATTAAGTCCACCTATGTACCTACTAATTTAGGTGTTAAATAAATAAATAATTACATATCCAGACCCCTCCGTGCTTCTTAGAGCATATTAAGCTTTTGGTCCTGGCTTCAAATCATTAAAGCAAGACGATCAACTTCACCAAAGGGTATCGTATTACCCACTAACATGATTGGTGGGGTGGCTCCATACTCTGTAGGTACATCTTAGGTTTGTTAATAAATATTATACATCTGCCTAGCCTTTTTCCCAACTATGTTGGGGTCGGCTTCCAGTCTAACATGGAGTCACCCCCAAGCTGACCTGCACAACCCAGTTAGTATTGCGTTATATGACACCATATGACACCCTTTGGTAAGACTGGTTACTTAGTTTGGTGGACTTTGGAGCGGCTGTTATTATATAGCCATTTTTTTTCGTATGGGAAATCATTAAATGACTCCTCCCTTCCTCTGGGCGGAGCGGGAGGGAGTGTCAGACTTTTACTGACTAAAACCCATCCATGTTCCTTCTTCGCCCTTTGTGTTTCGAGGCCACGGTATCTCTTTCGAACAGTCCCGCAGCCCCGTCAGGCATTGGCCCTTGCGCGACGAACACCTCCGTGATAGTAATTATTATTATGACATAGTATATTATGTAATAATAATACTCATGAGTTTTCAGGTAAGGATATTCTTCAATACTTCATGATATTCAAAACATAACACACCTTTTGAAACCATGACAGCCAATCTACAACTTTTCCAAACACGTAACGCTATTTCCGTACCATTCACAAAAAGGAGTTACGGAATCCCCATGCATCACACTGCCGACGCACGTTCAATTCAAACAGTTTAGTGCAATCAGTCTGTACGTTGTACAACATAGTGCAACATTCTAGAACATAGTGCTCGGCTTTAAAGCTAGAACTGAAGTTGGACTCCAACAAGTTGAGAATGACAACATGTCATGTTCTGTTGAGTTTCGTACCCTGTTCTTTAAATTCTTGTTGTCTTTTGTTAGTGAAGTTTTAATTTTGTTAGACTTTGTAATAGGTTGTTGGGAAATAATGTTATAACATAACGGTTAAGTTTTGAGATGTTGAGGACAGCTGTATTGTATTCTGAACATTTTAATTTGGAATTCACTGAGAAGTTTCTCTAAGCTCATAAACATCCTGCATTGCTCTGAAGACTGCTTTAAGACCATTTCAATGAATACTCGTTTTTTTTTTAATTCTTTCGGTATTTGAAAAAGCACTAAGAAACTAACCTAACTTATGGATAATTCCCTCATTAATCTTTCTTCTCCTATCGACTAATAGCAAACAAAGTACCTCGTGAAATTAACTTCCTATTATCTGTCTACACAACAAACGCTTGTTTAATATTATGAAAGAATGTTTTTCGGAACTGTTTCATCCGCAAACAAGGTTTCCAAGTTGGCCAAAAGTCGGGGAGCTCACGCTATAATCCTGCCCACCTAATCGGGGGAGTACGCCTGTGTTGTTGCTCGTAGCGTAAACTCCTTTGTGTGAAGTTCAGGCGTCATCCATCGGTTTGCTCAGGTAACAAACAGCCGTAAAACATAATAGAATGTCAATTGTAAACGAAAATAGATATACATAATAATCTTTTTAGTGAGGGTTTTGAAGCCTACTGTTGTCTAATTAATACTAAACAATGTTATATGCCTTTGCGAAAATAACTCTGTCCGTCTTTTTGTCGATTAACGGATTCCGTGAAATTTCGCACACAATCGTATACAGGGTGTCCGGTAATAAAATTAATGGATAACCTTGAAATGGTTTATAGTAGAACTTATGGCCATTTAGATAAAAATACGAAAAAAACCTAACATAAGCAGTAAGTACCTGTAAGCAAGTTCATTTATTTTGGAAAATTAGTATGAATTAATTTTAAACAAAGTTTAAACATCTTGGGTAAACAAAATGCGTGCATACATGAGTGACCAATAATTTTAAAGTAATGTCAGTTTCAAGTAGATTTGATAATGGTACAATTTATAATTGTATCTGCCTTAAATAGTGAATTAAGGAGAATAAATTACTGAAGCAAATAAATGTAATATGGCCCCCCATTCTTATGCAGGACATCTGCGGATGAAATTTTTTATAACATAGATTTTTTTTCGTATTTTTTTTTCTGAATGGGGTACTGCTATGGGCCATTTCAAGGTAATCCATTCGTTGCCGGACACCCTGTATAGTCTAAACACTTTTATAAAATCACTACGTGGGTAGAACTGCGTGGAAAAGATATAAATGATTAGTTGTTTAATTGCTGATCGAGTAATCACTACATCTAATTAGATTTACTAAGCAAACACCTGATCATTCTTTCAGAATCGGGGAGAGGGTGAAGGACGTTGGATTTCTTGCAAACAGTGGAGTGACCTTAACTCAACTGCGAGTGCCGTGTTATTGGCATGTGCAGCATTCAGGATCTAACAACAAACAGAATAGAATAGAATAGAATAGAATAGAATAGAATAGAATAATCATTTATTCGTTAATGGACAGCAGCAACACAATAGAGCAACACATACATATACATATAACAACAAACAGAACAATGAATTAAACAGCTCAACTGCGCTGAGCATGCCCATAACGAAAGGGTAACCAACTCAGCATATGCTGGGTGTAAAACACTCAGCGCTGGTTTTCAGTAGGCCCCCCGCAGTGACAGTGAACAGCGTTCACCAATTTATTTACCAAGCATAATGATTTCGTTAAATATATTTTCTCATAACACAACATCACGCCTGTATATCCCTTAGAGGTTACGCAGAGGAATACCTTTAGTACCTACACCCAAATTTAATGTACTATAGGACTAATCTATGGCCAGCAATCGGTCTTTTACCGAGACATTCATGATGGGAAAACTACCCTTGATTAGATTTCTTCTAACTATATGGTGACCATGACACAAGCCTCGTTGCTTAGTGTGGCACTAGATGGCGCTGTGTGTAATGTCCAGCGAATTTATTTATTTATTCATAACATCAAAAAAGGTAATTAGGTCAGTTTCATATTCAGCAGCAAAGAATCGTATGCTCAAGAATGTCATCACGAATAAAGGTTGTCACCGCATACCTATCTGCATACAACGGTTTATACCTACACAAATCAATCTCGATAGAAAAATCTGGAAGATTCTTCCATCTTGCGGGAGTGTATTAGAGGACAACCCAAACAAATATGGAAGTAACGGATTATGATCGCATTTCCCTTTACAACCTTCCTTGGTTTTATCCTCCACGCATACGACTATATAAGGGCGAGTGGAAGAAAGCTTTTTTCACATTCATTTTTTAGCAAAAGGGACCTACTAGTGAGTAGGGATGCGTACATATGTCGTTACAATGACAAGTGTGTAAATATTTTATTATTCAGATTGGGATTGCATTTTGGGATTAAAATGGCCGCTTTCTGCTTTTATTTTGTACCTATAGATTATTTGGTTATCCCTTTTCTTACCCTTGCGCTGTATCACTTTTATTTTTTGCGCGTTTGTTTTGTTGATAGCTATTTTTGTTCAATATTGAGAGCATGATTTGGCGTGGTATCGGTGAGGTTTATAATTTTTTTCTTCGTAAATCATGGTTATTGAGTTATGATAAACAGATTTGTTGAATCTAAAATCGCGGATCTCGAGATGTTATGAATTCAAGTGTCATATAATTAGTTATTGATATAATTATGTCCTTAATCCTAGGTAAGAACTACACTGAACAACAAGAAAAAAAATGCTAAACCGAATAACTATTCAGGTCTTGAAAAATACGTAAAAATAATATCTTTTATTATGTTAACCTTGTATTGTTATATCAGGCGTTTACCTAAATCTATACTTCAATAATAAAGAGGAAAGATTTGTATTTTTGTATGTAACGAGTAAACTTAAAAACTACTGGACCGAATTGAAAAATTCTTTCAGCAATGGATAGCTACGTTATCAGCGAGTAACATAGGCTATAATTTATCCCCGTACTCCTACGGGAACGGGAACTACGCAGGTGAAACCGCGTGCCGTCCGCTAGTAATTTAAAAAGATGATACCCATGTTATTCGATACATGGTGGATCCTTATTAGTTTCCAATAAACCGACGTTGAACTTCGAACTTATTACGCCCAATCCGTTTTTTGTGACCGTAATCTTACTACTATTATTAAGCGAAAGTTTGTGAGGATGTATAGATGTTTGTTTTTCTTTCAGACTAAAACTTATTTGGATGAAATTGGTAAGTACACAGATACTTTACCTTGATTAATATGTAGGATACTGTTTATCCCGGGTAGTTCAATCCGAACCGATTACCGAACTTGTCGGGGGCTAAGTCGCGGGGAAAAGCTATTCTTATATACACTGGCCTGCAAAACTAAGTACCTACTACACTTTTAAAAATTTCATTTTTTTCTAAACCATAGAAGTTACAGATTTAAAATAAAATAAAAAAACGTTTTATAGCAAATTTTATCAGCTTTCTTTGAAACTATAGTAAATTATACATTAGTAAGTACAAAATTAAACTCTTTTTCGAGTCCTTTTGGTTTCGAAAGTATATTTCGTGTACTTAAAAAGTTATTGCAATTTTAAAAGTGTGTTACTTCGTTTTGCGGGCCAGTGTATTTTCACGAAAATTACGGTATAGTAACAAACGGTCTCGCTGCCCTAATGGTCGCGAGCATAATTTCTGACCGTGGTTTACAGTTTCGACGCCCATTACATGCAGTGTCTAGAATTAGATCGGAAGCTGTTCGTGGATCTATTTCCAGTTAAAGGTAGGTTTTCTACTTAAGTAATAGGATTTAACACCGACAGGCTATACTTACTTACAGGTAGGTACGTAGACTTCTGCCCATCTCTTAGGGGAACACAGCCGTGATAGTGTTATGTTAGGTACACACATTTCCAGACGAAATTTTACAGTCGCACCTGATAAATACTGACGCTTACCCATACAATGGAAACCAATAGTGGTATTTAGTTACACGTGATTGTTAAACTACTATTTATCGAGTTCCCAGAAAACCGAAATGGACAACGGACTGAAATCGAAATTGAATTGACACAACGTTACCAACTGTTTTGTGCCTAGCCGATATATTCGTGGAATTTTACCACTGTGTAACAGGGTTTCCGAACAACATTTAACCACCCGTTAGAGATTCGCAGAATTATCTCGAATATTCAATTCAGGCCAAATCGGACTTCTAAATCTAAAGTCGGCTGTAGAATGACAAATCCAATTTGTCAAATAACTTTACCGAAAATTAAGGCTCATTAACGACATCAAAAGATTCCACAATAACGAGCATATAGTTACAGTAAACACAAGTACCTACTTAAGGTACTTAAACTTTTGACGCTAGAGGCACAAATTACCGTGACAACCTTCTAATTTCAAATAAATAATAACAAAGAAAAACGGAACACAATCTTTGAAAGATTTTCTATTAGGTAACAATGAAAGTTGGAGATGATTACATCAAAGACTTTAAACTAAAAATATATGCAAAACAAAGTCGTTTATTTTGACGTTTGTAGTAGGTACCTATGTTTTTTTTTCACAATATATAGATAATTTACATATATCATGATCTTTCAAAGGACCGATTTGTTCGAGACACCATTGTTTAACTATTGTGTCTTCGTGGACAGATCAAGAGTTAAGAGACCAAACATATTAATAAAAATAGAAAAGAATTAAAGGGCGTCAAGAAGTTTGTCCTCGTCGCTGGGAAAGTATCTAGAAGGCTGGGCAACACTGATGCTTTGGCCAAGAAATAGATCAGCCCTCTGGTCACGAGCAGAGTCAACCAGCCGCTTGGTGATGTACCGCATAGTGCTAGTAGTTTTAATAAAGTCTATTTACTAAATATAAACTCAAAACCCGTCAAAACGTGTAACCCAGCAAGTCAATATATTAACTAAACACGAATCCGTCTGTACAATAATATTACCTTGTCGGTAAATACAAACGCATGTAGTATGTCAGGTTGCGGTTTGTGGCGGCTACCACAGACTATCGGCGGCAATACGACGCCTACCTCGCATTTGTAGGGCAAACAAGGCATCGGAATCAATTCCCAATTGGAGGTTGTTTCACATTTACATGGAGTCATTTTTATTTTTTTTAATGTTTGAACTTTTTTTTTTTTCCAATAAGGGGTGACTATGCAAGTGGACGGAGGTACTATAGGCCTTAAAGGAGGAATTTTCAGGCAAGTTATCATAAAAGCTAATACTTTACCGTTCGTTTTTACTTCAATGTAAAACACTAAAGAACTGAACCTGTTCCTAATTAAAATAAGCCATCTAACCGCAGTTAACACGAAGACAAAGACGTCTCATTAGATGTGCAAATTCTTTAATCACCATGTCGAACGTGTAGCATGCGAACTGGTGATCACCATGTATATCATTAAAGTAAGATGAGCGCTACTGCCCATTCAACTGGCATAATCCCTTTCTCACCCCTAACGACGCCCAGGGGAACTAAGGGGGAGTCTGGAGACCCCTTGCCGGGACCGCACCGAGCAAAACAGAACCAGCCTCAAAATACACCCTATAGTTAAACCTTCCAAATAGCGTCGCTCAAACGTTGTCAGTCAAAAAGCCTTCCTGAATTGGATTCCAAATAAATTAGAACCTTTAGAATTTCATCATTTAGTGAGCACTGTTATTGGATTTCATGAACCAAATCGTAAATTCAAAATTAAATTTAGTTGAAAGGAACTCGATAACACTTCATTTAATGGGTTGGTCCGCTAACATTTACATCTGGAGCTTTGTGCGCCGCCGACACGTCATTATCAGAGGGAGTTTATGTTTCATGTAAATAACGCTAAATACACACGAACTAATGTTTTACATCGCGGTTTACAAACGTTTGCAAGTCGCACGGTTTCGCATAACCAACGATGCTAAAACAAAAGACAGACTAAATCGTTGTATGTGTTGGACTGAGACTAAACGGAGGTCAATTATCGCCCAATAGCCGTAAATAGTGTTTGGGAAAACGCATCAATATTGCCATTTTGCGACCAGAAATTGCCAGTTCGCTGTGCTTTATGGAGTTCAGCATTTGTAGTGCTTCCCCCATAACGGTACTGCCAATTTCCAAAGCTATTTTTTGCGACGGACAGCGCCAACTAAGTCGCAACACCGGTGTAAATTCCACCTAAGTCGGGGGTTGTTTTTATAAAGTCTGACGTCAGTCCTTCAACCCGTGTGAGTAAAGCATTTCAGGGGATCAGTTTTCAAAGAAAATACGCTTTGCGGATCCGGTTTACTAGTGTGATGCGGGCAAGCCTCGTCGAGCCGTCGAGAGGACGAAGATTATAGCAGGTTTTTGTTCACGATTTTTTTTCTCTTCATGTATATTTGTTTAACTGAAGAAAACCGTAAGCTCGGGTCGGTAAAGAATTTATTTACGCATTCATCCCGTTGCTTATGTAAAGTCGGTAAAGGACTCTTTTTGGGTCAGCACGGGCTAAAGTGTTGAAAAATTATGTCTCTATTTTGCTTGGAGAAAAAAGACAATATGGTAATTTTAGGTATCCAAGAAAGCTTGGGAAATTAAATAAGTATTTACACAAACTTCTACAATCTCCACTATTTTCCTCAATGTTCAATCAATATTGTGCACTTACTTATCCAAAAATAACTTTAATAATTACAAACTAAAACGTTTTATTTTTATTAAATAAACAAAGTAAAGGTTTCAAGCAAATCCACTACTCTTCAGAAAATGCGTCAAAAAACCGCGCCACTTGTACCCAATGTACTTTACGACTACACACAATGGCCACTCTTCACTAAAACGCCTATAAACTACAAATCCTGGCCACAAAGGTCGTACGTACTACATCAAGTGACGTCATCACTCCCTACTCCCAGGACTCGGCACTGGATTATTCTTTTAAATCTTACACAGCACGTGTATTAAGGGAATTAATTTTACAGCGAACCGCGTTAGCCCTGTAAATTTAATCAGCTTGCAAACAAATGACGAAGGTGGGACCTTCACATTACGATGGAAGCTCGGTCCACAGTTAATATGAAAATGCGGGTAACCAACGTGAAAATATGACGGCATTAATATAAATTGCACTTAGCGTCGGGTGGGGAAAAACAACTATTAGGGAGGAATAATGAGCAGTACGCAACACATAATGTGAGCTCGTTGCTGGTAGAGTACACCTGTAGGACATAATGATTGTTGGTTCATTGTCAATGTCAAGTTGGTTTAGACATTTTGATTTTACATGGCTAGGGAATGATTGATTGTTTAAAGGTTGTGAGGGAGCGTAAATAGTGATAGTCGGTAGAGTTAGACTATAGTCTAGACTAGTGGTGTGAGTGAGTGATAGTCTGCCAACTTAAAGGTCTCGAGTTCGAATCCAAGACATGCACCTCTGATTTTTTGGATTCATGTGTGTATTGTATAATTATTACTGGCTTCGCCGAAAGAAAACATCGTGAGAAAACTAGTTTGCCTGAGAGATATTTCTCGACGGCATGTAAAGCCAAGAGTAGAGCGTATACGAATAAATTGTGCTCAGACTACTGGCTACTCAATTGCGAAAGGGTATAATATAAATTTCATACACAAACCAATAGTGGTCACTTCTATGGATTCCGAAGGGTTAACAACAGTAGTAGTCACTGATCAATTCGGTACATCGGAACCCTTTAACCTAATATACGCGGTTTTCACATGTGAAAATAATTACGAGTCTATGTTTAATTTCAATTTGCCAATAAAACCCTGTCATTGGATATAAATCGAATTGTATTCATCAATCAATCTACGTAACCCTACACATATATTTCCTCCATTTCCATAAAATTATATCTACATAAACAGTGAATATACAAAACCATCAAATTTTAAAACATTCACAGTTTACTGAATCTTCATAGCCGCGCCGCCTGGTTGGAATTTGATATTGTAAATGCCAACACAAACAAGTTGATTGTTTCACCATCATGCGAGCTTTCCTCCATTTCATTAATATTCCATTCTTATGGCCACCAAACCTTTGTTCTATCCCGCTAATTCGAAATAACATGAACGAATACCCTTTTGTTATTTTATTGTTATACGTACTCGTCGTATATTGTTCTCAAGAAACTAATTAATTGGCCTTTTTTGTCGTTCGTAATTTATGCGTAATAGAGGTTCAAGGGTTGTGAAAAGAAAATTTTTTGGGCAGGTGCGGGGACATGGGTTTTTGTTTTTACTTTATAATACGTTTTTTTACATTTATAATGATCTGGGGAGGAACTTATGCAGAGCGCATTTTTAGATAGAAAGAACAGTTTGGAAAAGTTATGGGTAAAAACCATGATTAAAAGCCATGCCCTCTCATTGAGGGGAGGCCTGTGTCCCATCAGTGGGAACATTACAGGCTGGTTATAACAGTACTTAATATGCTACGGGTAAAAAAAACTTTATAGATACGTATTGCATAAACGTATTACACGGTACTATAAATATTTGCTTTCAAAGACGTCTGTTGCTGGACATAATTCTCACAGTAATTTTAGCAACAAACGCTTCTGCCGAAATGTTTATTGCTCTTTATAAGCGAATATCCAATAACGTAAAGACAGCTGCAATAATTGGATTCCCATCACAACATTAAAATGTCTTTGAAAGGGTGGTTTACCAATTAAATCAGGCGTCCTTACAATAAATGGAATAGGCATGACGACAGTATCAAAAAATTGCAAATATATTTAGTCCGTCAGTTAGAGTATTGGAAATTAATGGACACGTATTTTTTGTTTTTGTTAATCAATGAATATTGACAAAGATAAAACGCATCAAAACTTGGGAGTGGGGGTCGTGAAGTCAGAACTAGCTAAAAATTATACCATGGCGTGACGTATGGAGAATTTTAAAAGCGTCATATCTTCGTCAATTTTGGTTTACGTAACAAAAGAAAAAAAACGGGTCAAATATTTTTTCATAATCGATGATAAGTGACGGACTAATTAGATTTTTTTTTGTCGTCTCGCCTATTAAAGACCATTTTTTGTCATAAATGGATTTTATCTGTTTATCCATACACAATCTCAAGAACCATTCCGTTCAAAATCTCGATCTACAAGAATCGAAAACGTTATTAATTTTGAGGGAAGCAGGTAGGTTACTGGAGGTATTCATTGAGCATTTATTGAAAAGCCGAGTGCACAGCTTTTGAAAAGGCGCGCCTGAATGGCTACGTGGTATAAGGCGACTCGACTATAGTTTAATGCCTTTTCATGCGTTGAATTTGTCGTTGGTTCTCAAATAATACTGACATTTATGAGGTCTCTCGCGGGGAAAATAAAGTTTAAGTGTACGGTCAATTTGAGCTTGCACGTGTACTCACCTAAATAAAATATCCATTGGTTTAAACACGTGGAAGTGTCAGGAGGACAAGGTCAGGATTACTTAAAACGTGCTTTAACTTAAGGCCGTTTTCTATAACTTACTTACCTACGTATAGCTGTCAGTTAATATGCCTACGTCTCGCAGCTATCGGTGTTTCTATAAACAAAGTTAGCTTAAAATATCCTATCCGCGTCACCTACCTGTCACTTGATTCATAAAATAATCAAAGAAAGCTTTTCTGTGTCGTTTTGTTTCTAACGGTCCGTAAGCTAAATGTCAAACAGTCAGAGATAGCAACCTACCGATACCTGTCAGGAAGTTATTGAAAATGGCTGTTAAACGTTTTCCCGTATCTATCTTCACGTCATGAAGTTTGACAGTTGTGTGATAGTGACAGTAATAACGTTTAGTTACAGTAAGTGCTAAGATACGTTTTTACATGTTGGCTTTGATTTAGGCAAAAGAATAACTCTTTGGATGGCAATGGTGCCATTTAACACAGCCTAGCAAAAGGCGTGAATTCTGGACTTATTTATCTGATAACTAGCTGATACCCGCGGCTTCGCCCGCTTGACAAATTATATACTAAAACCTTCCTCTTGAATCTCTCTATCTATTAAAAAAACCCGCATCATCATCATCATCGTCATCATCCGTTGCGTAGTTTTAAAGATCTAAGCATACATAGGGACAGACAGACGCGGCGGGGGTTTCGAAAAAGAAAAAACATTATGTATTACGTAAAATTTTCTAATAAAGTATACGAGACTATGACGTACATTTCTCCAGTAAAGTATACGAGACACTTCAATAGGAATAATACTTCCCATAAAACTGGATAATGAATCGTCTTTGTCCACTTGCATACAATACAATGATCTCTCTTCAAGTCGAGGGCTTTCTTTTCTCCTTTCTCCTGAGAAAACTCGACCTTGACCTGAAAAACATATCTTCCTACCATTTTGTATACCTATTTAAAAGACCGCAGGTTTTGTCAGCTGGAAAGGATAGCCTATATTTACTTAATTATTTGAATGAGTGCTTGAGATTTGTACAGACTACTTGTCTAAGGGAATGGCAAATGAAATCAGTTCGGCTTTTTAATTTAATAACAAACGTAACGCAAAAATTAAAACGTTATCGTATTAGAAATGAATAATAATATAATTCTCAGATTTTATATGAATATTAATTAAAAAAAAAACATGGTATTCTTTTAAAACTTATATTGTAAAGATAAAAGTTTGTAAGTTCAGGTTATCTCCGAAACTATTCATCAGATTTCAAAAAATCTTTCACTTATGGAAAGCGACTCTATTGCCGACATAGTACTAAAGGATAATGTTTCTTAGACGTGAATAAAACCGCGCGGGCAGTATTTAATATTTACTTCAAAACATCAATATCAGTCTAGAAATTAAGCCGACCGTACAATATGTGATTGGGTTTAAGCGCTGAGCTATGAACATTCTTCAAGTTCCAAAGTGTCCGGCCATTTTATGGCTTCATTCTATCGCCTCGAAATAATTCCATTTTCATTTTCAACTTCGAAAATGAGGTAAATTTAGAACAGCTTTTTTAAAATTTAAAACGGGTTTGATGAAAAATTGGATAGTGGATGGTACACTAAAGAGTTCTGTTTCTTCTTTTTTTTTAGGAACAACTTCAAACGGACAGTCTCACAGATCTATTTTTCTAAAACATTTAAAGCAGCTTCTCGACTCGGCTTTGGAATTCCAGTAAAACATTATTTATGTTAAGAATACTATACGAAATAATCCGTGAAATTCTGGATGCTGCGGAAGGCAGCACCGACCCCGCTATTTGTTGCTCGCAATATTTCGGTATGTACTTGCTGTGATGCATAATTTTCGACGATGCATCTTGACGTTCCGCGTTGGAGCACTTTACCTTGTGTAAATGGAATTTTCTGGGTTGCCCTCACGTTTATAAATGTTGGTTATTTTTAAGTGTTGTAAGCATTTTTGACTAGAATTTTTGTCGCCGTAAATGGGAAGTGGAGTGAGATTTTATATGTATCTAAATAAAACAAGGAGGATGCAAAATAAGTAAATTAAAATTTCGAAGTTATTGTAAAGAGCTGCATAATGTACCATGGAATTCATGGGCATACCAAAAAGCCCGCAAAATAAAGAAAATATTTTTTTTTCTGACAAATGGCACACTATTTTTTTGTGACAGAATTAAAGGACAATTTGCCAGGTGGCTAACCAAAACACCATTAAAAACGCGTAGTATTTTTCGGTGTTTCTACATATAATAAACCGTCCAAACCAAGAACAACATACCAAAATTAAAAACAACAATTTCCTCGTACCAAAATAAACGCCTAAACACGGCCAAGTAACTCTCCGCTATTAAAATGCAAGTCACAAAGTTCCCGGGCGCGGCGGTTGCAGGGAGAACACTACATAATCATGTTTATTAACCATTACGGCCCTCTTACACGCTCATTCAACGAAGTTAATGTCCCTACCCTTAACTCAAAACAGGCTAATTTTATGACAAGTAAAATTCATTAAATTAATACCTCGGAAAGGATTTGATGCGATTATAAAGAATGGCATGTTGTTAGCCAACAAAGGGGGTCGCCTGGACCCAACGTATATTTTCGTCCATTTTCGTACCTTTCATATATTTTCGTTATCATCATGTCATCCCCTTAACGTTCATCTCGTGAAATGAGGAGCCATTTAAATTTTTTCAACCTTGGTCCTCCCAAGCAAACATTTAATTTAATATGGGGAAACACTTCGTGCCAAAAAATTTGGGCTATCTCAATTTAAGAACTTATTTGATTTTTTCGTGTAGGGTTATAACCCGTGTGCATAAATGACTAATTAAATCAAAAGTTTACAGCTTGTATTTCAGGAATTGTTGCTTGTAACGCTTTTCTTCTTGATTTTACGTCTATCCTTATCTAGCCATCTTTTACGAAACACTGAAAAAAGGAAAGGACACTCCAATGTTTTCTACGAACACTGAAAATATGCTTTCAGCAGGTGAAAAGCCAAATAAATTGGTATAATAACATTTACAATCTGTTAGTTCGCAGGTAACGTGAAAGCGTATCTGCCACATAATGGTAAATAGGCAATTTATTATGACGTAACGTTTGTCGGAGGTACGCTAGAATTGTAGAACAGAGAGATACAGTGCTGTTCGTTTTATGTACTCGCATGCGAGATAATTTTTGATTTATGTGACTGTTAACACATATCAATGGATGTTCGTTATAGTTCAGGTGTTTTCCAACGGGTGGCGAAATTCATGCATTTGTTAGTTACGGTTTAGTGCTTTTGAAATTAGAAGGTGTTGATCAGTAATTCTGGTCGAAAGTGTAGATTTTAATATCCTGAAAATATGTTTCATTTTCATTCATGATTCTTACTTGTAAAGCGGTTTCTTATTTGTCTCTAGAAAAAACGCCAAGATTGAAACAAGTGATTACGATTATCTTCAACGTGTTATTTGGGTTCCGTAGCCAAATATGAAATGAAAATGAAATCCATAAAATTTCGGTCTGCCCTCTCCGTCCAAATGTTATACCAGCCATTTTGTTAATTTTGTTTTATAAATATACATGATTACAGAACTATTTACCGCTAACCCGACACACGCACTTGACTGGTTTTTCATCATTGCCACGAAGCAAAATCATAAAATGGTGTCTTAATTTTTTTGATAGTAAGAAAAGAAAGAAAGAAAATTTGAAAATAATAAATAAAATAAAAAGGTTTATTGCAGAAACTTGTACAACTTTTACAGTGAATCTTACATAGGGACCTCCTTTTAAGTAAAAGATATACCTGTGCTAGGAGATCCCGCTCTTCAATGACACATTTTGTAGTGATAAAAGTAGTGTACAAAATAATAGCAGAATTTTAACAAAAAATACATTAAGATCTAAAACTAAACAAGACAAGACTTGAACTATACTAAATAAAAGAAAAAAGAAAACTAAACTTAAAGATATAACCTAAAATAGTGCATTTGAGTATGTGTGTATGAGTATGTGAGTGTATGTGCCTTTGAGTGTGTGTATGTTAGTGTGTGCGTGTGCGTGTGTGCATCTCTTTGCTTCATATTGACGATGCTTGCAGCAATAGTTCAATATCATCATAGGACTTCGGTTTTAGCCATTGAACTATTGCCTTTTGGCAGACTTTGGTACTCATAGGATAGATGTTAATCACTTTATTAATTTTGTTATATAAAGCAGCAGAGTTTGCGTTAAATTGTCGTTTGGCATATGCAGTTCTAACGAATTTAGCTGGTGCAACACTGTATTTACGTCTTCTTTCCTGTTGGTGAGGGTCGTATGGCAGGACTTTGACAAAATCATGTTTATTTGGCATTAAAACCTAAAAAAAATCCAAAATAAATAAACAAACTAAACTAATAATGCCAAAAGGGCCTCAGCTCAGCATAACCGATGATCAACGATATATGAAAAAAAACCTGATACAAAATTCATGTTTGACGTAATGTAAGGTAATATAATTGTGTACGACAGACCGCCTCGGTTTACCAGTGAAGACATATTTTACGGCTGTTAAACCTTTGGGGTAAATGTCGGAAAATCCTCTATTAACGAGCCCAACAATTATATTGTACCTAGTATAAAATATATAGAGGTTGTCATCATAGCTTAGATATCTTTACAGCTGCTATCATAATCTTGGGGTTTTATTAGAATAGCGCATAAAGGAAGTATAACTATCCTATGAATTAATACAGAGGCCAAGTCTGTACTGTCTCTCGTTATAAGAAGAATTAAGAATAAAATAGTTGAAATTTCTTCTTAATTCTTCTTTTATAAAGTACCTTATCCTGTTTAACATTGCAAGTACTATTGCAAGGCATACCTATTATTAATACTTTAGATGCTGGCTTACCTTAAATAAGTAACTTAGTGATATGTTTTTTTTTAATAGCCTGATATGTCACACTACTAGACAAAGGCCTCCCTCATATATCCTTCCAGGTACTGTTCTATCTCGAACCAGCCTTCGCCATTTCGCCACATTATTCTTTTGGAATACAAAAAAGGTGTCATACACACGACCCGCTCTCTCCCAATTTCTTACGAGTACCCTCGAAGAGGTATTTCCAAAAACTGGCAGTCACATAGGCGTTGAAGTCGGCAGAAAGAGGCTGACTTACCTTAGATCTTTATAAATTATAATAAAAAAAAACAATGCATACTGTTAAATAATAATCAAGTTTTTATTTCCACCAGTATGCTTTATGATCCATTAAAATGTAAATGTAAAAAAAATATATATAAATATAAAAAAAACAAGTACACCAAAGTATAGATACGAGCTTTTAAAATGATTCTCACCCACTATTTGACACTTGCCTCCATATTTCGCTCGTCGCAGCCTCGTCACGTCCTCTCCGGACCATTAGCGGCAAACAGCGGGCAATGCCAACGTGCTCATTTACTGCATTGCTAGCACAGTGTATTTTTGATTTTATTTTCATTCTGAAGAAAATATTTGAATTTTTTACCCTAAATTACAACTAAATATGTAATAGTGGGAGCTAGCCCAGTAACAACAGCCCTCGTGGGTCTAGTACAATGCTTAGTGTAATTTATGTCATCACCACTGCTCTCAAAACGTTTAAAAAGGAAACATCATGAGACAACCGTCATGTCCTAGAGGCAAAGAATCGAAGGCATGTGATATCCACCACCTAGCATTGGGCCCGCGTGAACGATTATGGACCGTATCTTCTTAGAGAGAAGAGGCCTGTGTACAGCCAATGGGAATTAAACAGCCGTCACGCTAAGTGCCTCGTTGGTTTAGTGTTCGCAAGCGCGACTGCAGAGCATGAGGTTCTTGGTACGATTCCCAGGTCGGGCGAAGTGTTATTGGTTTTTTCCATCAGGAATTTCTCAGTAGCACCCACGGAGTCTGGATTTGTGACCGGTTGATGGCAATAGGCTCGCCCCCTTTTATATGGGACTCAAAAACATAGCTTGCGAAATGTGGGTGTACTATTAGGATTACAGGCGTGACGTTATGTTATGTCACGCTAAGCCACTTTAGACGATGTGGTGTTCAATGCTGGTCCCCTTCTCCCCTCTGACAAAGAGACCATTCCTTTGAGGAAAACTAGACTGCTAGCCAAAGGATGTTTGTCATTCGTTACCGAGCTTAGATGGCAAACTAATAGCTGTATCGATTTGTAGACCGGGCTGTTCAGGCTCTTGATTTTAAACAAAATTGTTTGTCCTTTGACAACTAACACCTCTGTGACAGGCTTGGCCTCTTGCCTGTATATTAGTCGACAATAGAGGTGACTTGACATGGTACCCCTTCAAAGCGAAACGTTTAATTATATTCTATCATGAGAATACCACTTACCGATAACAGGCGAAGGTATTTTAGGAAAACAATCAACGCAAATTAAGTATCTTTTGACGAAATTTCTCTCTAATATGAAGAAAGCACTTTATTGGTATATCTAGCCTCGTGTTACCTCATACAGTAAATCAATATTGACGCAGAAATAAATAATCTGAAGTAAAACATAATCCAGGTATGTGTATATGTATAATATTTATTATTTACCTAAACGAGTAGTTTATAGACATGTGAACACAAGAGAGCAATATTAAATAAGCTTAGACGTCGTCGGTAACCATGAAACTGTACCTTCGCTCGGAATCGAATCAGATTATTGAATGAGTGTGCTGCGACATACGATGTCTTTGCTTCGACGTCGAAGTAAATGTTACTAGATATGGCAATAGAAAGTCAATACTGGTAATAATATAGACGGATAATAAAATTGTGATTTAGAGGTTTACCCAGCAAAGCAGCCACTTGCAGTCAAGATTTTCTTCTGTAAATCATACAAAAGAGACTTAAATAGAGCTGTATTATTAGTAATTACTTCTTTTTCTGTATTATTTGAATTTTAAAATTTATTATAAAATTTAATTATTATAAAATTTTACTTCCATAATTGAATCGGATTTTGTTACCAATTTCATGGGTTTATTTTTTTTGCACAGAATCTTAATTATCTTACTAAAATAAAAGCAACGTTACTTCTCTAAAATAAGCTATCTGCTAGTAAAAGTCCCGTCAAAATCGGTCAGGCCGTTTCGGAGATTAACCGGAACAAACAAACCGATAGACACACTTTCATATGCATTTATATATATTTGTATAGACAAGCTTTCCCTACAGATTTCCTGTTGGTTTCTTTTTCTTCTTTATCGTGTGGTTAGTACCTAACCTGGTGGCAGAGTTTTTATGCCACCCATGGGCCTCTGACTTAGGTTTATATTTCGGGAAGCCGACCCCAACATAGTTGGGAAAAGGCTTCGCAGATGGCGAGTACTCTTGTGCAAAATTTCCTGTTTCTAGATCCAGTGGGCTAGACTGTCCGTTGTGTGTTAGTGAATAAATTAATTTAAGTATTTTATTTAAATTTCAAATGCATAAAATACACTAGCACCTCAAATACGTCTAATCTCATAATAAAACCTAGCATACACATGCTTTTAGACGATTCAAAGAACAGCTTCATTTTTTTAATTTTCCTTTACCTAGTCGTATCCAGCTTCTCATATCGTCGAGCTTTCCAGATAATCACGTTAGAGGCAGGTCAGTTTGTTGGACAAGAGGGTTAGTTTCATGCTGGACGAATTCCTAACGTTTTGAATATCTCATTTGGATGCAGTACCTGATATCTGCTCTGAAGCGAGTCTTACTTAATGTATTTTAGTGAAGGCTTAGACTTTACTTCATTGCTGTCGTTTTGTTGTTGAGTTGTAGGTAGTTATTACGTTCAAGTTCTTAATTTCGTCTTTTGTTTTGATATTGTTTTGTTTCTTATCTTTAGATCAAACTATTGCCTTCCTTTAAGGCGACTACATGAGCTAAATTAGCAACTGTACTTGTGGTGGTTCAAACTTCGTTTGAAATACTGTTAGAATAAAGTTCTAATCAGCTTGCACTATAAAGTAGTGGTTACGTTAGTCACTGCGGGCCGAATAGCGCGAAATGAGTGGTTTTTGGCGATTTACAAAAAATCTATTGATTGGACTAAAAAAATAAAACACTATGATGCTAATATGTTGCTTGTAGAATTATTTGCCATTTTTGTTCACCGCCGGAGTTTTAGTTTTTCTCTTCTAATATGAAGGGCATATTATTATTTTTATTACTATACGTATACAGGGTGTAAACAGACCCTTTACGAAGTCGTCAACCCCCCCCCCCCCCCGTCTGTACCTCTACGCAAAAATCATTGCTGGGATGGGAACTTTTTTTTTGCGGTGTAAAATCACGTTTTACGTTAGAACTCAATGTAACGCAGTCAAAACATTGTGCTGTAGGATGCATTGAATAGTAGGGGTCGTGAAGGTATTTAAAATAAAGTTATAACATTAAGAATTGGTATTACAAAAAAAAGACTTGTGATCAAGTTAGAACTTTGAACCCCAATATCTGCGTAACCAGAAGGTACCTAGCTAGAATAAAAAATATAGCTAGAAAAAAATACATATATAAAAATATAAATATATATATAATATCGCAATGATGAGAAGAACAAGGCCCACTCGAATTCATTAACGGTGTATTTATACCTTTTAAATTATGTTTTTTGAACAGTTTAACTACATATAATTAAACCAAGAGCAGCGGTGGCCCAGTGGTAGCGGCCCTGACTTACGAACAGTAGGTCGTGGGTTCAAACCCAGACAGGCGTAACACTTTGTGTAATTTATTTCATCACCACTGCTCTCAAAACGGTGAAGGAAAACATCGTGAGGAAACCGGCATGTCCTAGAACCAAAAATTCGAAGACATGTGACGTCTTCCAATCCGCACTGGGCCCGCATGGTGGATTATAGCCCATTCCCTCTCATAGAGAGGAGGCCTGTGTCCCAGCAGTGGGAACATTAATAGGCTGATGATGATGATGATGAATTAAACCAACATTTAATCATAAAATAACATAACAAAGTGCCAATGTATTAACCGTATTGTTCCAAACTTCACCAAATAAGTACAAAACATAATCCTTTGTTCTCCATGTCCAGTTTTCTAACAAATTCTGCTCTGCCCCGTCATACAACCTACCTCGAAGCGTCCGACCTTAACTATGTGCTTATAAATGAGAACAAACTTTGAATTCACGCTTAGCTCATTATATGCTGAAGTAGTTAGTTGGATTAGTTAGCGAAATGTAAGTAACTGTTTGAAACAATGTAATTATTACGACATTGTCTGGCCTGAAATTAATAATAATAATAAATATCGCTGGACATTACACACAGCGCCATCTAGTGCCACACTGAGCAACGAGGCTGGTGTCGTGGACACCAGATAATTGATATACTACATAGATACTTTTTATTTGTTATACATATAAACATACATACTTATTATTCATATAAACATTCATAACTCGGAAACAAATGTCCATGATCATCACACAAACAGTTGCTCCTACCGGGATTCGAACTTAGGACCCTAAGAAGGTAAGGCAGCCTCAGTACCGCTGTGCTATTCGAGTCGTCAATTAATTTAGTGGTTTTTTGCGAGTGTTCGCGACTGCTGAGCTGAGGTCATAGGTTCAATTCCCAGATCAAAGTATTTTTGAGTTTTTCCACAGGAATTGCTCAATAGCAACCACAGAGTCTGGATTTGTGCCCGGTTGATGGCAATAGGTTCGCCCTCTATGTGTGTTACTCTCTTACTAATAATGCTAACACCAAGTAATTTTAATGCGTACATTTCATACAATTTTTCATAACTTTCTATTAGTACTTGCCTTTACATTAACTGAACGAGTAACGAGAAATAAGTTTTAAGAACTCGATAGAACTACCAACTAGTTTAAAATAAAATAACTTTCAAGCAGCCACTGAGTTTTATAAAGGTTATAAAGTGCAAAATATTTTAATTAAACGAATGGATATTTTTACTCTACTTGTAAACGAGTTAGAAGTAAAGTATTTACCTTCTTGTTAATGTAACCTCGTTGATGCAGTGGTTGCAAGCGCGACTGCTGATCAAGAGGTCCTGGGGTCGATTCCCAGGTCGGGCAAATTGTTATTGGGATTTGCCATCAGGAATTTCTCAGTAGCAGCCACGGAGTCTGGATCTGAGCCCGATAAATGGCAATAGTCTCTTCTTATCACATCAGACTTAACATAACTATAGCGAAATGTGGGTGTACTATTGAATACACGTCTGCCTATCACCATCATCATCAGCATATTAATGTTCCCACTGCTGGGACACACGGCCTCCTCTTTAGGAGAGGGAATGGGCTATAATAAATAAATAAAATAAATATCGCTGGACATTACACACAGCGACATCTAGTGCCACACTATGCAACGAGGCTTGTGTCGTGGACACCAGATAGTTGATATACAACATCGTAGATACTTTTTTTACTTTTTAAATATATACTTATTATACATATAAACTTCCATGAATCGGAAACAAGTATGTCCATGCTCATCACACAAACATTTGCCCCACCAATCCACCACGCGGGCTCAGTACGATACATACACTAAACACACGTAATAGCGATAGTTTGCATTTCTATCAATAATTAGTGCCAAAATACCGCGAAATGTATCAGAGTCTCTTCAACGGTTTTTCGTGTTTGTTGAAATTACTATTTCTGGCCAAAATCTTTAAAGGCACTATCAGCTATCAGGGCATACTTATTAAAACTAGTTAACACCTAGCTACAATACTAATCACCATAAAAAAACCGCCAAGAGTCAGTCGGATTCACCGAGGGTTCCGTTTATACTTTTTATAGGACAAACTTAACTTTGCTGTTCGATCCCATGAAACGGCTTATGCACCAACCGCAAATAATAAGTTTGTAATAGTAAAATTGCTTTTTTTTTGTTATTAAACTACATATTTTCGGTTCTCAGATATTTTACTTTACATGTGCTGTGAGACATTCCAGATGACCTAGAATTGTAAATTTTTGATAAAGCAAGGTCTTACAGTACAATTAAAGGGAAAATTCCGAAAAAAAAAGTTGAAAATTAAGGTAAATTTTGGTACTTACAAGTTTTCGCGAAAATTTAAATTATTCCATATATTTTTATGATGTTGACTCAGGACCTTGATTTTATATACACCTAAAAAGGACTATAAACTCTAGTATCTGGTATAAATTTCAACTTGCTAGGTCCACCCGTTTCTGAGAAAACTGGTGGTGACAGACTGACAGACGGACAAGAAAGTGATCTTGTAAGGGTTCCTTTTTTTTACCTTTAGATGTACGGTACCCTAAAAACAACCAAAACTATTACGTGCGTTTAGTTTCTCTGCAAATTTCTTTTCTTTGACAGTCGTTACAGGTAAAGAGTGACTCGAAAGTATGACAACCAGTCTTACCAAGAGGTACCGTATTACAGAGTACTAACTGGGTTCTGGAGGTCAGATAGGTAGTCGCTCCATGTAAAATACTGGTTTTCAGCTGCATCCGGTAAGATTATAAGCCGAAACGAATACATTTGGAAAAAGGCTTGGCAGATGATGAGTTTCTCTGCTGTATTTTTCATTTTCTAATCCTACATCACGGTGCTTTATAATTTTACCTACAAAACAAAAAGTAACTTCACTTTTCTACGTCCAAACATATTCTAATTTCTTATTAATTAAATTCCTCCCGTGAGGGGACTTAATCCGTTTTGTAGCTTACTAATACGTGAGCAAAGACAACCCACATCTCAGTTTTGACGTAGGTACGCATCTCCTAGCTAAACGTGAATTTATTTGCATATAATTATTAACAGTGCGACGGCCCCTTAATTTACCTGGATATATTATGCATTGAACTTTAATTATTTAGGCTTCTGAGAATTTAATTCAATGCTTTTTTTTTTGGATTTTTACACTTATTTTTCTTTAGTAATTCTCTCAAAATCTTAGAACAATGTAAAATTCATTTCTTTAAAGGCATGTGAGTAGACAACATAATTCCACTTAAACAAAAAAATACCAGTTCCCACATTGACGTGTACGTACTCGTATCAATAACGGAACACGGCATGGTTTATAACAGCTCGTCGGGATGGCACTGTTCAATTCCCAGCAGTAATAACTCGTAAATTTATATTACGCCGCTGAACAAGTTCAAACACATTATCTATGTATGTATGGGACACTTTACACGGGTATTTGGTGTATGGTTTAATTTAGATCAACTGTTCAAGTTGGGTACTTGACCAGTTTAGTATAATCAGTGTTTAATGTTCCCACTGCTGGGACATAGGCCTTATCTAACATGCGAGCAACATCTAACACGCGGGCCCAGTGTGGGTTAATAGATATAACATGGCGTATATTGTGATATGCCGGTTGCACTCGAATGGTAACCAACGGCACCCTATTACTAAGCCTCCGCAGTCTTTCCGTCCGTCCGTCTGTCAGCGGGCTGTATCTCATGATCCGTAATAGGCAGACTGTTGATATTTTCACAGAATGTGTATTTCTGTTGCCGCTTTATCAAAAAATAATAAATTTAAGGGGGCTCTCCTACTACGATGGCAAGGAACCCTTGATGAGCGAGTCCGACTCGCAATTGGCCGGTTTTTTGTTTTTTTATTTTAGAGAGCGTGGTGCAGAAATAGATTACTCAAAGTAAAATACAAGCCTGAGCTCAAACCCACAATTTAACCTACTACGCGTAAGTTGGAAGCCTATAGCTGACGGCCTCTTATATTACAGTAGGCATAAACACTTCCATGCATCACCATTTTTCCCCTTAAAAACGCAATTCTGAATACAACCCACCTTCGAACTTGCTTCACTTACCGCTCTGTCAGCTGTCAATGTCAGAATTAAAACTTTTCGTGATGTTCGCTGCGGATACAAAAAGAGAATTCAATACCGCACTATTTTTTGCAAAATAACCTGCCGAGCGAAACTTACTAACTGAATGTTGTGGATGCTTCCATCGTACATTGTGCTGTTAAAGCATTGCAGTAAACACTAATTAAAAAACTTGCCACATCAATTAACTACAGTCAGTGGAAAATGTTGGTATGAGGTATCAAATGCCTGCTGGGGCTGCGGGACTGTTCGGAAGAGATACCGTGACCCCGGAACACAAAGGGCGATGAAGGAACATGGATGGGTTTTAGTCAGTAAAAGTCTGACACTCCCTCCTGCTCCGCCCAGAGCAGGAGGGGTGTCAGTTGGTGGAGGAGTCATTTGATGATTTCCCATCCGAAAAAAAAAGGTATCAATTTTAAACAAAGAACATATTCAAGGGTAAAAGCAGAGTTGCTGATAATCGAGTTGAGTGGCGTGCGATTGAGGAGGTCTATGTCCAGCAGTGGACTGATGTAGGCTGATGATAATGATAATGACATATTCAAGTACCAAAGTTTGGCAACTTTCCACCACATAATACGTTCTTTTGTATTTATTTATACACCATTGTTTATAAAACCACTGAGCCCCCTCAATTTATCTATTACTAGCTTATAATACCCGCGGCTTTGCCCGCGTGGATTTCGGTAATTGTCCCACGGCATCGTATACCGGGATAAAAAAGTATGTATGTCTAAATATGCTCGTGCCTTCTCTGTATGAGAGCCCACGAGTGGGCAAAGGCCGAAGTAATAGGCTGGTATCATATATTATATTATATAATAATAATCATTTATTTAACAGATCATTCAATCAATTATATTATATGTTTAAATATTTAGGTGTGCCAAATTTCATCCAAATCCGTTCAGTAGTTTTTGTTTTGTTTTTGTTTTTGTATTTTATTTTAATGTAAATAGGTAAGCTAAGATTAGGTATATGTGCGTAAAAAAATAAAATTTAGAATGATTACTAGAATTATTATTATCTAAGTTCTTAAATTTAATTTAATGTATTTTAGTGTTTTAAATGTA
Source organism: Xestia rhomboidea (assembly GCA_963853795.1). NCBI lineage: Eukaryota > Metazoa > Arthropoda > Insecta > Lepidoptera > Noctuidae > Xestia > Xestia rhomboidea. The sequence goes on along the minus strand of OY970759.1, from coordinate 15,358,846 downwards.
ATTATTAAGTGTAAATATGTAAATATTCGTATGCCGCGACTAGCGGCGGATAAGTCCTTTCCTGCTATTTTTATTTAACAACTCTGTGCATATCCAACGAATAAATGTCTTTGTGTTTGTCTTTGGCGTGAAAGAGTAACAAACACCCATCCATCCATCCCCACAAACTTTCACATTTATAAAATTAGTAGAATAAGATAAGGCTTCGAGTTATTTCAACTTAAACCTTGGCGCCAATAAACAAAATACACTTTCAAATACCAAAGTTTTCAAAAGCTATCGACGTCACCTAGTCAAGCAGTTGACTAAAGGACTATAAACTCCTCAAACAGAACTTGTGACACACATCGGTAACAACATCTCAATCCGCTTATGTATGTACGAACTTCAACGTTAATCATGTATAGAAATGTCACCTGCATACAAGTCCTTTAATAGAACGTTTGAGTCGGTTTATAGACTTACTTGATACGGTTGAATAGCAGTTGCTGAAGATATTTTATTTTTTATTTTATTTTATTTATTTGGATCTCCAACAAAAGATACACATACATTAGAAGTCACAGTTATACAAAGGTTCTTATAAGTGTGTTCCTTCAATTACAGGAGACCACAGCATGCACATAAAACTAGGTGTTAACACAAAAAAAAAAAAACAAAATAATAAAAAGCATTTGATGACAAGAAATCATACGTATTACAAATAAAATTGAATTGAAATTAAAATTGTATTAAAATTAAAATTGTATTAAAATTAAAATTGTAACAAAATTAAAATTGTTCTAAAATTAAATTGAATTTAAAATTGTATTAAAATTAAAATTGTACTAAAATTAAAATTGTTTCATATAAAAGATATGATCACAAGGCAAGCTTATAGTAAGTCACTACTATAATAGTTTTGTAGTGATACCTCGATCTTCTCTGCCTAATATCCCATATTGTTAATTTGTATTCTGAGTAGGTAAAAAGAATTTGTCCTTATGACATAATACTAATTTACTTGGACCTCAAAAAACATTGTTACTGTAAGATATGATTTCAGCCGATCGATTTTGCGTCCTCGTTGTTTTTCTGTGACTCCTTAGTTCGACGCCCACGTTAATTGTTTAATAGGACGCCTATCCAACGCATAAAAACCGTGAATGTGGTATTAAATAAAACAGATCAGTAGAATGCACCAGACCGAAAAAAAAAACATGTGAAATATTCCTAAGCCGCGGTCGTAGCACTACCTACAAGCCTACGCCGTAGCCACTTTCGTAGCACGGCGAATGCGCGAGCGCTACAACACAAGACCTTAGCAATTAACTAGTAGTGCTTAGAAAATATCATGACTTAATTTTTGTTTTCATTGATATTATTAAAACACACAATAAAATCAAATATATATATTTTCTTGTATTGGTAAATTCTAGAAGCTAACTAATCCTCTCAAATTCCTAATTGAATCCCTATAAAGGTTGTATTAGTTACGTACCCTCGATCAGTTCCTAACTAAAAGCAGTACTTACCGTTTCTTAGTATTTTGGGTTGATTGACCTTCCAATAACCAATTAGGCTCGACCCAATGTTTCAAGATGTACGTAAACAAAATTTATTAGCACTTAAATTGGCCATTAACGGTAATCCCCGTTTACAAGCCTAACACAATTCGTAACTATCAACTCCCATTTTTCATTTCTCAATCTGAGTTACATGAACTTTATTTTATGTTTAGAAATATTCAGAAGGAAGATTTTTATTTTATTTTAGAAGAGACTAGATGTTGCCTTCGACCTTCGTCAGCCAAGCAATCTGTACATGAATTTAAGTAACTTTACGCGTAAAATTATTGCTGGGAAACGACTCTTTTTTGGGGTGAAAAATCATGTTTTGTGGTAGAACTCAATATAACGCACTCAAAACATTGTGCTGATGGATTAAATAGTACAGGGGTCGTGGAGGTGTTTCAAGTAAAAATCTTACATTAAAAACTTGTATTAAATAAAAACCTGACAAAAAGTTGGAACTTTGACCCCCAATATCTCCGTAACTAGAAGGTTTCCAGGTATGGTATAGAACAAAAAAATTATCGCAATGATGATGAGAACAAGTGCCTTTCGGCTTCGTTAAGCGGGTTTTTACACCCTTTAAAGCGCGTTTATGAAAATATGACTTCCCTATTCGAATCGAGCTTTGTTACAATTACAAGTTTTTTTTTGCACGGAACCCTAATCCTTGTTCTATAATCAAAGTAGCCTTTACTCTACAAAGTATCGTTACTCCTTATAATATTAACTATTTGCCAAAAAAGTTCCGTCAAAATCGGTTCAGCCGTTTCGGAACCGGAACAAATAGACAGACAGACAAAAATTTGAAAAAAGTTTATTTGCTTTTATGCAGTTCTATTTTGCCGTTCTCGAAGCCACTAGAACATTTTATTGACTATGCACATGCACCACAACACACGGTTTACGGTCAAGAGTCACCGCCACGAGTACTAAAACGTTATACCATCAATATTAGATGACCCGTCGCTACTGTAGGCACGTGCTCGCTCAAATGGACTTCATAACTATTGTTTTTAGGTATATTTTTATTTGTGTTGCTTCTCTGACACTAGGATAAGTATTTTTTTTTATGTTGAGAGCAGTGGCCTTTACAAAAGTCTGATTTTGCCACCAGTGGTGGCGGACCGGTGGTGGCAGACGGGAATAAAGGGATTTTAGAGTACCGATTTTTTTCGATTCGGACATTCGTATGTCTATCTTTTTTTGACATTACGAAATCGAGCGAGATAGACATACGACTTTCCGAATCGAAATCGAATCGTAGCGTTGTGAATAGCTACACTGGTTAGATTGGAAGTCGAACTCGTTGTAGTTGGGAAAAGGGCAGATGATGGGCAGTTTTTTTGAATAGCCTATCTTGTCCCACTGCTGGGCAAAAGCCTCCTGTAGTGTCTGTGAGTGAAAGAGAGGGAGGCATTATGTCGTCCCTAACGCGCGTGCGGTGGGAAGGCAGTTTTTTTTTTTCGGATGGGAAATCATCAAATGATTCCTCCCGCTCTGGGCGGAGCAGGAGGGAGTTTCAGACTTTTACTGACTAAAACCCATCCATGTTCCTTCATCGCCCTTTGTGTTCCGGGGCCACGGTATCTCTTTCGAATAGTCCCGCAGCCCCGGCAGACTTCGGCCCTTGCGGACCCCTTCGTTAGGAAGTGCGTGCCTGAGAGCCGATAATATAGAGGGAAATACCAAACCTCCCACAATTCCTTCCATGTGCTCTTTTCCCGTGCCTCCTCGAACCTGACCTCGCGGTACGCGTCTAGATGGTCTCGCGACATCTTTCTGGGTCAGCCTCGGTGGCGCCATCCGTCTTCCGGCAACCATCGTGCGGAGACTTTTGCCCAGCGGTCATCGTGCATGCGGCTGACGTGATCCGCCCAATCCCGAATTCTGACGAAGAATGTTCCTATGTACCTAGATATCCCGCTTGCCATGAATCTAGTACCACAACAACAGTATCTATAATAAACAAATAGATAAAACTGTGTCACAATCACAACACAATCATCAACATAACCAACATAGAACAAAAGGCAACATTAAAAAAAAACCTTGTTAACAGACTACACGGTACATGCAATTGGTAACTCTAGACACAAAAATGTTCACAACGTCAACACGTATGACATTGTTTTTAGTTTTTACAATAATATTTTTCGATGACTACTAGAACGCTTGTTGTGTCACGCTCGTGTCATGTTTCATTGTGAAACATATAAAAGCGTATAAAATTCAAAAGTGTGCCAGGTTTTATTATTTTGTTAGTACAGCAAATGAAAATAAAATATCGTCAGTTAGGTTTAAAGAAACTGTGCAGGATGTGGGATGCACATTAAAATGCGATGTACATATTAGATGTATATTCAAGAATTATCTTACAGTTATTTTTAAGAAGTAGGTAAAAGTGTGTTGACGGCGCGGTTTCTGAGCTTGCACTGCCCGCTAGAGGTCGCGTCGCATCGTCGCGAGCGCCGGCGTGAAGTTGCCGCGGGCCGCGCGGGCTACGAAGGCCGCGCGCTCCACGCCTTACTTCAGAGTGTTGTGTCGTTAACATCGTTAACATCCTCGGCCCCCTTGGAAGCCGTGCTTTCAAGACGATCGGAGTCATCAGTTGGCAGGATGCAGACTTTGTTTAGAGCTCGTCGGAAGACTCCTTTAGTTGTGTTTATATCTGCAACTCTGCATAAACCGTCTGGTCCGACGAAAAGCTTCTCCACTCGTCCCAAAATCCACTTCATTGGTGGCAGATGATCGTCCTTGATTACAACCACATCTCCAATTTTGATAGGTTGACCACTGGATCGACGCCATTTGACTCGCTGCTGTAGCTCGGAGAGAAATTCTTGCGACCATCTCTTCCAAAAATGTTGTCTCAGTCTTTCTAAATGCTGATATCGATTGATTGATAATTTATCCACGATAGGAGATGCCAGTGACGTCAACGGACGCCCGATTAGGAAGTGGCCGGGTGTCAACGGGTTAAAATCTGAAGGATCCGATGACATCGGTGTCAACGGACGCGAATTCAATATTGCCTCAATTTGTGTAAATAGAGTGGAAAGCTCTTCAAATGTAAGATTAGAATTACCTGCGATTCGTTTTAAATGGAATTTAGCCGCTTTAACGCCAGCTTCCCAGATTCCACCGAAATTGGGCGCGTAAGCTGGACTGAATTTAAATTCAATACCCTCGCTCGCTCCGTACTCAGTCACGGACTCATTGGCGGCCTTAAGCATTCTGCCCAACTCGTTATTTGCCCCTACGTAGTTCCTACCATTGTCACAGTAAATTACACGAGGCTTTCCTCGCCTGGAAATGAACCTACGTAAGCATGAAATAAATGCATAGGTACTTAGCTCACTAACTACTTCAAGGTGCAAAGCCTTGGAGGAGAAGCAGACAAAAAGACACAAATAGCATTTACTAACTCTAGCGCCACGTCCCTTCCGATTTGAAATATGGAACGGTCCTGCAAAATCGGTGCCACAGATCTCAAACGGAGACGAGGGATTAACTCTCGGATGAGGTAGGTTACCCATCAAAGTTTGTACGGATTTACCCTTTAGCCGTACGCATTTAACACATTTGTTTACAGTTTGAGTTGCAAGAACTCTGCCACCAATGGGCCAGAAGTTCTCACGTATGAGACTAAGTAATTGCTGAGGACCGCAATGTAATAGGCGCAGATGCTCCTCTGCAAATAAAAGTTTGGTAAATGTATGCTTCGAATCAATTAAAATGGGATGTATTTTATTATAGGGTTGCAACGCACCTTGAATGCGCCCCCCGACTCTCAGGATATTTTCATTATCCAAAAATGGATTTAAAGATAGAATGTTAGATTTACAATTAACAACTCCTGTTGTTTTTAAAGAATGAATATCCTTTTCAAAGGAATAAGTTTGTGATATTCTAGCTAATGTTTTTAATGAAGTTTGTAATTCTTGTGATGTAAGGTTGCCTTTTAATTTATTATTTTTATTTTTACAGTTGTATATAAACCGTTGTACATAGCTTAAAACTCTCTGTAGTTTAGATAGTTTAGAATATTTGTCAAATGAAATAAAACATTGCTTACATTGTATAGTTAAAACAACCTTCATTTCAGGCAATGTGTTACTTTGTAAGTTAGTATTATGCTGAGGCCACTCATCCTCAGTTTTGGGTAAGAAAGAAGCGCCGTGCCACCAGAGATGGTTATTATTAACGTCCTGCGGCTTGACTCCGCGGGAAGCTAAGTCTGCCGGATTATCTTGAGTTGGCACATAGCGCCATTCATGTTGAGCGGTAAGTTCACGAATTTCTTGTATACGATTGCATACAAATGTTTTTAAGGTTTTTGGTTGGGTGTTAATCCATCCCAAAACTAAAGTTGAATCTGTCCACAAAACAGCACGTGAAGTTCCAAAGTTTTTATTACTTGTAGAATGCAGAACCTTTGTAAGCAATCTAGCACCTAATAGAGCACCCATTAATTCAAGGCGCGGTATAGTTAATTCCGGTTTTAAAGGAGCTACCTTTGCCTTTGCACAAAAAAGGTGAACATGTATAACGCCTTGTGTATCCTTTGACTTAACATACACACACGCACCATACGCAGTCTGGGATGCATCAGTAAAACAATGAAATTCTACATTAATTGGTGCTGGGCAAACTACATGCCTGGGCACCTCAAGATTGGAAATATAGAGTAAATTTTTAAGGAATTCCTCCCATTGAAGTTTGATGTTATTTGGAACTTCTTCATCCCAATCGTTTTTTAATAACCATAATTGTTGTAATATGATTTTTGGAATAATTGTAGTTGCTGCTAATAAGCCCAGCGGGTCAAAAATTTTAGAGGACATGGACAGAATACTACGCTTAGTAATTTTCGATTCAATTTTGAATTCTGTAGGAAATTTTAAAGTATCTGTTTGTGGACACCAATTTAGACCTAAAACAGTAGACTCTTTGCTAAAATCTTGACAGATGTTTGTTAAAGGAAGATCTTTTAAAATATCTGGAGCATTTGTCCGGAATTTGCGTAAAGGAAAACAGGCCTTTGAAAGTTTATTAATGACTTCATGAACAACGTTTTTCAAATCTTGTTTTGAGTTAGAACCCGTATTCAAGTCGTCGACGTAAAAATCATGCTCAATCGCATGCTGTACGTCGGGTTTATCAGCGCATTCACGTGACAACTCTAACAAACATCTTGTGCTCAAAAATGGAGCCGAGGCCGTGCCGTAAGTTACAGTGTTTAGCTGTAGTACCTGCAACGGCTTCGTTTCTTCGTCTCTCCACAGAATCAATTGTAGGTTTCGCTGAGACTCGTCAACTAATATTTGCCGGTACATTTTTTCTATGTCGGCCGTAACAACAAAGGCATTTCGACGAAACCTCAACAAGATTGACAGAAGATCATCCTGTATAACTGGCCCCACCATTTGTATGTCGTTAAAGGACTTTCCGGAGGTAGATTTGCACGAAGCATCGAACACCACTCGTAATTTAGTAGTTTCACTAGTGGGCCGCAATACAGCGTGGTGGGGTAAAAAATATCCAAAGGAAGGGCGCTCGATTGGTGTAAGATGACCCAGGCGTTCATACTCACGAATGAATGATCTATACTCCTCCCTTAGAATAGGTGACTTGTTTAGTTTTCGCTCTAAGTTAATGAATCTACGACGAGCTGCATTGTATGAGTCACCGAGAGCTAGTTCTGGTGAATCAGTCAGTGGAATTTTGACTACAAAACGACCATCATTTGATCGTTTAGTATTTTTTATAAAGATACTTTCACACAACTCCTCAGATTTAGAAAAAAAATATTTTTTAACAGGATGCAATTCTTCTATCTCCCAAAATTTTGTTAATGTTTGTTGAATACTTTGAGAAAAGTTACATACTGTATTATTAAGTTGTAGTTTGTTAATGATTCCAACACCAGTAGGCCCGGATATTAACCAGCCTAATTTAGAATGTTGCAACGTAGGTTTGTTTCGACCAAGTTTAATGAGCCTTGGGTTTACAATATCCCAAAAGATATCTGCACCCAACAAAATGTCAATGTCAGAAGGACTGAAGAACTCAGGATCAGCCAGCTGAAGATTGTGAGGTAAGTTAAGTTGCGATGGATCAATGTTCACGCTTGGAAGTTTGCTTGTAATTTGTGGTATGACGAGACATGACACATTGACACAAAAATTGGTTAATCGAGATTTTAATCGTAAGTTACAATATTGAGCCGTATTTACAACAGCATTATTGATACCACTAACAGTTACTGCATTTCTATTAGTGAAATCTAATTTTAATTTATTTTGTAAGCCCTTTGTAATGAAAGAAGACTGACTGCCATTGTCAAGCAGCGCCTTCGCAAGGTATGTATTATTTTGTTGATCGACTATCTCAACTAGGGCTGTGCATAACAACACCTGGCTCGTCATCACGACGGATAACGACACTGCAGGAGTGAGGCTGGAATTGGACCCAGAAGTTGAAGGTAAGTTGGAGTTTTCAATATTATTAGTTTGCTTTGATTCTTTAGTTTCATGTAATAATGTACTATGTTTTTTCTGACAGAGTTTGCAAGGACCTCGAAAACAACGGTTGACATTATGACCACCGCGAAGACAATTTGGACAAAGCTTATGCTTAGCAACCTCCTTCAGGCGCAAGTCTACACTTAAAGTTTTAAACTTCTCACACTCATGAACAAAATGCCCTTGCTTGCAGATGGCACACTGTTTGCTGGTCGACCCTTCTGTACTGTTAGAAGATACAAAAGATTTAGTCTGTGGGTATGAACGTTGAGGTTTAACATCCGATTTGAACTGTACCGTTTCTAAAACATCTGCTCGGTTCCGCAAAAATACGTAAAATTCATCAAGAGTTGGACAGACCGACAAATTGTTTCGATGTTCTTCCCATTTGCGACCTGTGGCGCCATCTAGTTTAGAGGCCATCATGTAAATAATAATTGTGTCCCAGTAGTTGGTAGGTTCCTTTAATAAATTTAAGGCACGTAAATTTTTTGTAAAATGATCAATCATATAACGCAACGATTTATGTGATTCCTTTGTGATAGGCTCAAAATTAAATAGTGATTTTAAGTGGTTATTCATCAAAAGTCTCTTGTTATCATACCTATCACACAAGAGTTGCCATGCCAGAACATAGTTTTCAGCAGTGAATTCAACTGATTTTATAACAAGTGTTGCACCACTGTTCAGTGAAGACCGAAGGTAGTGAAATTTGTTAATGTCTGGAATAGACTTATTTTTATTGACCAATGAATCAAAAGTGTCACGGAACTCGAGCCACTTCAAGTAGTTACCATCAAAGTTTGGAAGGTTTATAGTTGGTAATTTAATATTAGAATTATTTTTACAGAATGAACCGCTGCACTCGGACTTCACATCAACATTAATGTTTCCATGAATAGAAAGGCTTTGAGCTTGTGATACACTTTCAATTATTAGTTGTGCACATGAAATTAAATTACAAAATGTTTCCTCAAAGGATTCCCTTTCTCCAAGCTCAATTTCAGATTCAGGATCTAGCGCTTCAATTTTAGATTGAAGTTCATCAAATTGAGAAAACAAAGCCTGAAATCTTTCTAGCTTTAATTGTAATTCAGTAAGCTGTAACTTTGTAATTTGACTTGCATCAATTGATTTTAACAACTCAATATGTTTCTTGAATATAGTAATTCTACCCTTTATGTTACTACGAGACAACCTAAGCTTTTTAATATCGTCCGACATTATTTTAAATAGATCTAGAGAGGTACCTACGTAAGATACGAAGAGGCAAATAACGTTTGAACAAGTACTTTAGAGTAGCCGAATGACCAATATAAGTACAAGAAAATGGTACCGACAATCCAACCAGACGAGCCCGGAGCGCAGCGAGGGCAGGCTGATGCGTCAGCGTCACCTTCAGTTCAGCTTACTCTGCTTATCACCCACTGCCGCTCATGCGCCGTAACGACCGCGCGCAGACTTCACGTTTCGGTGGATTCTCCGAATCTGGAATAGTCGGCGAATACAAATGAATTTACTGTGTAGGGATAGGTATATCTATCACACTGTGGAATGCGGGAATTTGTTTTATTATAATTTAAAAAAGTGCAGGTAGAAGATTGATAAGTACGTAGTAAATAGTTTGTTAATCAAATTAGAAATGATATCCAACAGTTTGAACTTTGTACTTTGTATGAAGTAAGGAGCAAGATCGTCTTTGTTTTAAGTTAGGTAAACAAAGGAATTGGATTGCCCGATGTGTGTAGTACGAAGTAGGTAGGTTGTTATCTCAAGACGCTAGACAGAAAAATAAGCAATCACAGCGCATAGTTTTATAATTAGAATAATGAAAGGGTATTCATTTACTCGGTGATATAATGAAACAGGTAGGTAGCAATGTCATGCCCAATAACCAAATGAATCGTGCGTGCACGTGCACTCAACAATATAAGCACGAATTGCAAGCGTGTAGGTAGATTACGAAGCAATGTATCTTGCAATAATTGCTTACTTCTCCGTAATAAAGCTAGACCTAAGCTAGGCACGAAAAACAGCAGTTTGTATGAGAAAAGGTATGAATTTGATGGTCAATATTTCGACACGATACACTAAAGCAATAGTACACTATGTTTATCTAATAAGTACGAAATTCGTCGTTATATTTTAATAACGGAATAAAATGCAAACGAAAATGAAACACCGTCACACAAGAGGCAAATTGAAGTTCGCCGCGATAAAAACGAATAATTATGTTACCTCCAAAATGGCTACTTCCTTAACGAACGACAATAGGGAAGATCACTTTTCCACGGCATTAATCAGCACTTCCTGAGTTTTATTTAGATCAGCGATCCCAAAGTTGTTGTCGTGAAGATTCGTCCAGGCCCAGCAAGTAGGTACAGCTTGTCGCGATCGCGACTCGTTCAACAGGACACGTTGCGTTGTTCAGCAGGCGGCGGCGCAGAATTCGTCGACTATAACGCGTTGGAGTCTCGTCGGTAGTATCGTTTTACGCTTCTCGCCTCAGATATCACGTCGGGGTCACCAAATTATGTGCAGGATGTGGGATGCACATTAAAATGCGATGTACATATTAGATGTATATTCAAGAATTATCTTACAGTTATTTTTAAGAAGTAGGTAAAAGTGTGTTGACGGCGCGGTTTCTGAGCTTGCACTGCCCGCTAGAGGTCGCGTCGCATCGTCGCGAGCGCCGGCGTGAAGTTGCCGCGGGCCGCGCGGGCTACGAAGGCCGCGCGCTCCACGCCTTACTTCAGAGTGTTGTGTCGTTAACATCGTTAACAGAAACTTTATTTTCAATAAAGACAAATTTCACTCACTTGAGAACAATACTAACATACATTATAAATTACATAAAGTTCGTCGTCATCAGTTACAAACTAGTCTACACCCATTCAATGCCTTAATTTCTCTAGAAGTGCTGGATCCGCCATAATATACTGACTATTAAGTTGAGTTTTGAATGCATTGAAAGAGTGCTGATTTCTTACACTAGAGGGTATTCTATTAAAAAGCTGTGCTAATTCAAAAGTAAGCTTTTTTTTGCCGTAGTTAGTTCTAGTTTTGGGTAAAACTACCAAGCTAGCTCGCCGTGTGCTACGTTGACTGATTTGTTTGTATTGGGTGAGTGTGATGTTAGTGTGAATAGTTTTGGTAATTTTTTTTTGATGATAATACATGTGTGGTAAATATATAGTTGTTTGATATTCATTATTTTTGTATCTTTATAAATTTTACTGGTTAGGTTTATGCTACATGTATATTATCCTAAGTGACTATTTTCTCGCCTCGTTGGTCTAGTGGTTGCAAGGGCTATTGCTAAGCATGAGGTCCTATGTTCGATTCCCAGGTCAGGTAAGGTGCCATTGAGTTTTCCTCAGGAGTTTTTCAGTAGCAGCTTGAAGTCAGGATATACACCAGGTTGCCGCCGCGGGAGACGCCCCGGGCGTCGGGGGCCAAGTAGGCGCGGGCCTGTGGACGGTGAACTATGGGCTAGCTCGCCGTCCGTCCGTCTCATGACGACAGGCCGTGTCGACGGCGCGTTCGTGTTCCACGCGTGCCTCAAAGAGAGTCAGCAATAAGGAAGGGGTCCGCAAGGGCCGATGCCTGCCGGGGCTGCGGGGCTATTCGAAAGAGATACCGTGGCCCCGGAACACAAAGGGCGATGAAGGAACATGGATGGGTTTTAGTCAGTAAAAGTCTGACACTCCCTCCCGGTCCGCCCAGAGCGGGAGGAGTCATTTGATGACATCCCATCCGAAAATAAAAGGATATTCACCCAGTTGACGGTCGACTCCTATTACATATACGACCTAATTAAACGGATCTGGCGAAATGTAAGTCCACTATAGGTACAGTGTACACATCTGCCTAACCCTTCAGAAATTATAAGCTTGATGTTTTTATATAATATCCTCAGTTACATTTTTACATTTTTTGGTTCGAAATTAATTCGGATTGGGTCAACTAGGTCGGGTTGAGCATAATCGGAGAGGGTAGCGAGCTACGAATTGGGCATAATGATCGGTTATAGGATCTCTCTTATCAAATTGAACATAATAACGTCTTCGGGTTGCTGTGTACAATTACTTTTGTAGATCCCTTCAATGATTTATAGATCATCAATATAGTTTCTGATCATCATTGTCTTGCCCTTATGTCAATTTTTTATTGGGGGTCGGCGCAGCATGATGTCTTCCTCTTCCATGAACTTCTATAAGTTGTCATCTATTCTAGTCTTCTTCTTTATGGTTTAAGAACTTTATTTCTCAAAAACAATTACATTCACATATATTAGGATACATTAGCGACGCGACGGTTACACAACAAAAACAGTTTATAGTATTACACTACCCGTAGATAGCTTACATTTTTAAATCCGCTTAAATGTGTTTCTTTAGATATTTTTTAAAAGCATACATAGATTTTTGATCTTTCACATGCCGAGGCAATTTATTGTAAAGCTGTGCTCCTTCGTACAGAATAGTACTCCTGCCGTAGTTTGTTCTAGGGGCCTGCAACGCTATGCTATTTGCTTGTCTAGTTCTATCGTATGGTTAGTGCCTAACCTGGTGTCAGAGTTGCCGTCCAAGGGCCTCTGACTTGGTTTTACATGCCGTCAAGAAATATCTCTCAAACATGCTAGTTTCCTCACGATGTTTTCCTTCACCAAATTTGCAAGTGATAATTATTATACAATAAGAATAAGATAAATCAGAGGTTCGTGTCTTGGGTTCGAACTCGAGACCTGTGAATTGGCAGTCCGAGGGTCACACCACTAAGCTATCACTGCTATCGCTTTCTAGTAACATCAGTTTTTACACAATTGCCCCACAAGGTACCTTCCTATATGATACAAATATTACACGTTTATTTTCGCAATATTCAGATCATTATCAACGTTGTTTTTCGCATTAAACACTCAAAAACATAAATTATGAAAGGCTGTACAACACCAGGCAGTGATGCGTCAGTTTTCGATGCAAAAGGCTGTTCGCCGAGAGCTGGTTGCCGCTAGAATTTCCCTATACATATTTGATCGGATTTACTCGACAACACTTACCTCGGCCACAAACTCTCGCCAAGGTGCTTTATATATCGAAAAATTCTCTTTGGTAGCCATATTTGGTAGACTAGACGATTTGTTGCTATAGTGAATGTATTTATAGTGGATATTGTACTTATTTTATGGAGTCCTTGGTGAGTTCTTAAGGGGTTTAGTGGATTTTATTCTTTTATAAGAATGGTTTAAAGCTTGAAACCCATCTGTCGATCTGCTTGCAGCTATCCTGGCAAGTTTGAAAGATCATCTAGTATAATAACGTTGAAGAGTTTGTTAGTTTGTTTGAGCGCGCCTCTTGAAGTAACAGCCGGACTTGAAAAATTTGTTTTCATATGATAGCTCAGTTCTTGAGGAAGGTCATCACGCAACGACATTCTTAGGAGCCCAGTGGCGGGACTCAACTAGTCAATAATAAAATATAGCCAAGAGAGACGTCAAAATCTGTAAAGAAATGAAAAGCCTGCTTCAAAAACCTTGCTTTTTCAGCGATTTATTAAACTGTTTTAATTTCCCGCGTAGACTACCAACTACACCTAAATCATCGCATTGTTTACATCCACTTCACCGACCAAATTCGATTTAAACAACAGACTTATCAAAACTGCATTATTCATAGCGATTGTGAACTATTAAATCTGTTGGGTACAGCAATAAGCCACGGCACTAACTTACTATAACTAACTGCAACTTGATTCCTAGCTACCCGATCTGAAGTCACTAGTTTATACTCGGTTACCAAGTTTCATTCAAACATTACTTCATCTAATATTCCAGCTAACGTTGTGTGTTTGAATTCATTGTCTTTCGTCTGGTTCTTAAATAATTAGTTTAAGTAGTAAAAGATTGTTTAAGACCATTTTCTTGGCAGTACACAGGTTTCTTTTAATTGGGACAATATGGGGAAGTCCGAATCCATTAGAGATTCCGAGAAACTTTATTAGGAAACTTAAACTCTAGTTTTATCAAAACTTTTTTGACGTTGGTACCTAATTATTTGTTTTATCAAGCGTGAGTTACACATAGAAATTTGTGAAACTGACCATTTTTTTTACACATTAGCGCCTGCTACCAGCGAGGCTTAATGACTGGTGCCTTGTTCTTCGATATTGCGAAGGCACTCGACAAGGTTTGGCACAACGGGCTGATACACAAGCTGTATCGGCTCGGTGTGCCAGATCGCCTAGTACTCATTCTTCGAGACTTCCTGTCGAATCGCACCTTCCAATACCGCATCGAGGGTGCACTTTCTGCCCCTCATCCGATTCGCGCCGGTGTCCCTCAGGGCTCGGTGCTATCCCCATTAGTTTTTACGCTATTCACTAGCGACATCCCCAAGAGTAATACAGCCCAGTTAGCCCTTTTTACCGACGACACGGCCATTTATTACTCTGGTAGGAGCCCCAATAGAATCGCCCTTACCCTCCAAAACTCCGCAAACGCCTTAGGCGATTGTTACCGCAGATGGAGAATCGAAGTAAATCCCGACAAGAGCCAGGCGGTTCTCTTTTGCAGACCCCGTCAACCCCTCCCTCCCACCCCTATCCCGATCACCATGTTTGACAAGCCGCCCTTGCCTTGGGAAAAGCAAGCCATCCATCCACCATCGCCTTAACTTCCGTGAGCACATTTAGTGTCATTTGCTCAGTTTAGTGTCACCGGCCTCTTATGATAATTTGTTATGGCTCATCACCGATTCCATAATTTTACCAGCAAAAATAAAACGAGATAATTGTAGACGCACAAAATTGAGAGAAACAACAGCAATAAACAAACTTTCAAAAGAAAGATTATTAAATCATTAATTGTCCTTTTTTAACACATAAAAATGCTTCCCCCAATTAACCCACCTGTTTAATTTCATCAAAACATTTCACAAAAAATCCTCGAGAGTCATTTCTTTCAACACGATTTGTATTAATTAAGCCTGTTTTCTCTTCTAATTATCTCCTGAATATTCACCGGACGAAATCACTTGACCCCAAAATTGTTAGAGATATTGTTTGTTTACTTTCCAGAGGCCAGGCGGAAAACAATGAATACTTTTTTTGTAAGCACGAGGCGATGGGAGCAGGTAATGAATATGCTGAAACAAAGAGCCTGATGCGGAGGCTCATTAGGCATTCAGTCGCTGTGCCTGCCTTAAAAATCATTTACAAAAGTCTTGATGAATTTTGGCCCTGTTTATTTCAAAGAAAATTGTTTAACATTTTGATTATTGTAATTTTTATTTTTGTAAGTTGTCCCGTTGTCCGTTTACACGTTTATTAAAGTTGTGGCATGTAGCGTTACGGAACATTACAATGAATTTCATAACGAATTCTCAACTTGGATTTGATGACAGCTAGCTGTCTGGGAAATGAGGGAAATAATTGTTATGAGTTGTGAAAGGCAAATAATAATATAAAGGCACTATGTAATATTCGTAGAAACATATTTTGTGGTTAATTATATATGTAGTTCAAAGTTAACACAAAGCTAACTTCTGCTTACCAACAAAGTCGCTACATTCTGAGTATATCCACAATTTCCTACTTTTGATAAATAACGTAACATCTGTAAATCCACTAAGGGTTAGCCAGTGGTACCTTCCACCTGACGCAGGTTCTTACCGGACACGGATTTTTCAGGAGGTTCCTGCACCGAATCGGCCCGGGTGTTACCATTGTGAAGATGGACCGGAGGACACGGTGGAGGTCTGCCCCGCGTGGGCGGAGCACCGCCGTGTCCTCGTTTTGGCGATCAGCGGCGGCGATCTCGCGCCCGGTCCTGGTTCAATCCATGGTCCGGAGCGAGACGGAATGGGATGCCGTCATCTCCTTCTGCGAAGCAGTCATGCTAGCGAAGGAGGTGGCGGAACGTGAGAGGGAGAGAACCTCACGTCCCAGCCGCCGCGGGAGGCGCGAACCTGTGGACGGTGAGCTATGGGCTAGCTCGCCGTCATGACGACAGGCCGTGTCGACGGCGCGTTCGTGTTCCACGCGTGCCTCAAAGAGAGTCAGCAAAAAGGAAGGGGTCTGCAAGGGCCGATGCCTGCCGGGGCTGTGGAACTGTTTGAGAGAGATAGTAGAGATACCGTGGCCCCGGAATACAAAGGGCGATGAAGGAACAGGGATGGGTTTTAAGTCAGTAAAAGTCTGACACTCCCTCCTGCTCCGCCTAGAGCTAGAGCGGGAGGAGTCATTTTATTATTACCCATCCGATAAAAAAAAGGGTTAGGCAGTGGTGTTCCTAGGTACGTACATAATAGTGCACCCACATTTCGCCAGTTATAGGTTGTCCCATATAATAGGCGGCGAGATTATTGCCATCAACCGCGCACAAATCCAGACTCCGTAGCTCTTACTACTAACTAACTACTAACTAGAAATGCCTGATTGAAAAACCCAATAACCACTTTGCCCCACCCGGGAATCGAACACATGACCTCATGCTCAACAGTCGCTCTTGCGACTACAAAATCCACGAGGCAGTTGGATAAATATAAACATATAAATAGATATAAATAGACGTATAAACAACAACGTTGACAACAATACAGATATCTCGTCACCAAAGTTTGAGGTCCTGGATTTGAAGGACCAAAAACGATTAAGTGACAAAATTCAATTTGGTCGAGTTACCTTTTACCAAAACACTGAATTATGGACTTACTAAAAGATATTGAAAGCTTTCAGTGGAGTTTGCGGTGTAATTACCGTAAAATATGTAAATCGATGTAAACAGTTTACTTTGTTTACCTAAGGTAAAACATTATAATACCGCTCCATTGATGCTGAGGTTGTGAACTGAGAGAACGAAGGTATTCTTATAAGCTTTATGTCTCGTGGTTCTACGATGTCAGTTTCAAACGTTTTACGGAATTTTCTTCGGACCATCCTTATTAAGTCCACTTTACAATGAAATAATCAAAAAGGAAAGAAAAGGAAGAAGAAAAAAAAAGAAAGAAAAAAAAAGGAAAAAGAAAAAAAAGGAAAAAAAGGAGGAAAAAAAAGGAAATGAAGGATAAAAGAGGACGAGGAGGACGGGTGGAGGAGGGGGAAAGGCAGCATAAGGATGGGTTTCGATAAAAGATCAATTGTTTTTTGTCATCAGTTTCTTTTCAACCGACTTCCAAACAAAAAAAACTTAAGCTTCAGAAGTCGGTGATAAATAAACTAAATCAATCAAACAAAGGTATCCGACTTCTGAAGCTTAAGTTATTTTTCAATTTTTTGTTCGGACTCGGTTTTATTTTTTGCAAAAAAGTTTTTTTTTGTGACCCTTTCAAACCCCAGAAATACCATGTAATTTACGATTTAAAGTCGGACTTTACCGATTCCATTATGACCATCCGTTACATACCGAGTTTTCTCCGTGTTTCGGAAAACATGTTAAGCCGTTGGTTCCGGGTGTCAATTGTAGATCTTTGACAGTCGTTATAGGTAGTCTGTGGCCCGAAACTGACAACCAGTCTTACCAAGGAGTATCGTAATACCCAGTACTAACTGCGTTGTGGAGGTTAGATAGGCAGTCGTTCCATGTAAAATACTAGTATACAGCTGCATTCGGTTAGACTGGAAACCGACCCCAACATAATTGAAAAATAGCCAACCCTTCATTTAAGCATAGTTTAGCTTGTTTAAAAAAAACTGAACTTTTTAGTTTCTCATGGGACTTTAACCAAAGATCAATATACCTACTACCTACCTTAAACCAGCTTACAAACACACAAAGTACAGTATAACCTCCAGGAAAGACTAAATTGCATCGTTAAACCCCCAGGGGTTCAAGTTTGACTACCGCACTGCGTTTAGTGATTGCAAAATTTAACTTTCAATTGAAAACTGAGCTTTTCCGCTTGTGTATACTAATATAATTTAAAGCTGCGGCAGAAGTTTGTATGGGGGCGAAATATTCTGAAAATATGACACACTCTGTATATTGTATGGAGACTTAAAAATGCATGTATATTTTCTCAGTTTTGAACTCGTGACCAGGTTAGCAATGGTTGTATAGGAGAAGAGTCACTTGCAACTTAATTCTATGTAATATCCTAAGCAAAATAAGTTTTTTTTCTATTTGATACCTCACTCAGTACAGGGCAGGACAGTTGCAAATTAAATAAGCCCAGAGTAACGGTGACAACTTTACTTTTAGAGAAAACTATGTCCAGTAATTGATTCCACTAGGTTAATAGTATACTTGTAAATGGCCTTCGAATATAGTTTAAGAACATTGCTATTAGCTGTAAGTTTCCCGAACAGTATAAATCATAATCTGTCAAATGGCCAATTTGGTCGAGACGCCATTGTTTAACTATTGCAATTACAATAAAATAAAATAAATTATAGGTACTGACCCAAAAATATTTACGAGAGAAAACGTGAAAAAGTAATATAAGTGCTTATTGAATAAAATATTTTGGGTCTCATTACGTACGCCACATGTCGCCGATATCCATATTTTAAGGTAATCACGTGCCAGTTGTATCGTTCTCTCAAGTTACCCACATATTAGGTATACGGGTGAACAATTCCTTCTCTATACTATAGAGAAGAAAGACGAGCTTCAACCATTCAAGCTTTACTCACGCCAAGGCTGCAAGGAACCGATACTGTGAATATCGTACCGGTACTAGTACTGTTCTAGCTTTAGTGTATAGAAAATCGGTCATGCATTACTGGTGTAAACCCGATAGGACCAAATGAATGGTTCTGATAAATTGTAAAGAAAATAATATAAACAATTATTATTTTAATGACGTCCGATCAAATTTTCGGCTCCATTTCATCTAGCAATTATCTTCAGAATAATAAACGTCAACGTAATATTATTATGACTTAAATTCGATACCCAGAAATATGAACGTTCCCGAAAATTATGAAAAAAGCGTAAAATAAAGCCTTGTTCTGCCAACTTAATTCAAAAGGAACAAAGTGTAATATTTTCTACTTCGTAATTTACTTGTATTGTTAATGCGAATACGATATCTTGTAAATTAGCATGCTGCTCAAAATTCTGTTTGCGCAAAACTTCTTAGAGTTAGCCAAGTTTACTGAATGAGTGCCTTCGCGACGTAAGAAGTACAAATTCAACTTCTGAATGCAATCAACTGAATTTTTACGGTACTTAAGCTACACAGGACTTCTACGTCTAAAAACCGTTCAGAAAAAGTTAAATAATAAATTCTTTAACAAAATTTTACATAATAGCAGGTTCCTTTACAATTCCGAAAGATTCGTCGAAAAGTAATTCGGCATTGTCTATTCGATTATACCTTTTTCAAAGTGTGAAATTAATTCAAATTAATTAGCATTCAAACAAGGATTATTGTTCTGGGAAACGCGTTTAGAATTTCTTAAAAATAAAACTCAAATACAATTGGGCGCGTTTATTAAGTTACTGAACTTTTCAATGTCCTTTATTTTGTTTTATTATTAGACTGGTTGTTGTAAGTGGGACATTGGTTCTATCATTTGCTTTATGAAAATTCTTTATGAAAATTTCCTTTCTCTAAGGGGAACAAGACTACTTACCTGATAGAAAGCGATTCAATAAAATCTGTGAAATCGAAAGCCAACTTTCTTGCTTGAAACTTTACCAAACTCCATAAGGTTTTAAGGGCCTAATAATAGGTCCTTGAAGTGTTACCTCTTGACCGAAAAACCTTTTAACAAAGGGCTGTAAACTAATAAAACACTGTCAAAACCAATAAATTAAAATAGACCTCACAGCATGAACATGAAAAATATTTACGTTCTAAACGTACCTAGATCCTATACTCGTACTTTGATCGTAAAAACGGAGGGTTAGTGTGAGGGGTCGTGCGTATGCCTGGCCATATGCAAATGTAACGATAACACGCCTTAAGGGTCAATAAACTGTTACCTCCTCAGTTTTACGACATGATAAATGTATTGCTTGTCTTATATCTTTGCCCGCCATTAGTTTTTGGGTCACGTTGCCTCTTACTGACGTTATGTATTGTTTTTGTTACAGATTGGACGACGGGATTTACTGTTGAGGTAAGGACGTTTTAGCTTCAGGCGTTTTTTGGAGGATTTGGATTTAATCAAAATGTTTTCGTATGTTTTGAACAGAATCGTTGTGTTATTTTACCTTGGGGCATTAAGAATCATTCCCCCTGCGTCGAGTCCCTTTACGTCGACTCGTGATTTTTCTTGATAAGTACTTTGGTACAAGTTGTGTTTTATTCAGTGTACTATCGTGGACACTCCCGCCTGATCACCACTAAGCTAATTTTTGCTTGCACTCGCAACATGGAAACGCTCTCGAGCCCCGTCCCGTTGACTTTGTATAGAAATAATGAATGAAATACAATACCGATCGGCCGAGCGCACTGACGATGCACCCTAAACGAAAGTTATTTTTATTTTGCGCGCCAAATTGACGCTTTCCTAATAGGCCTAAACTTGAAGGGGGCGTGGCTCGGCGCCTCCGCATGATTTAAGCGAAAAAAATCTTAACTGATCAGGCGGAAAAGACCACGACTGTACATACAATTTTCGTCGGTTATTAAACAAAATCATCTGTCTCATATACAATAGTGCAATACTATGAAGTCAAAATGGAAGAGACAGATGTGCATGTGCTGAAATCTTAGGAATAATTTACGCGTCGATGTCTTTACAAAGTGTGTTTAACATCATTAAAAGAAACATTGATAGCATGAATTAAGCCTACAGATCATTGTTATTTGAAGATATTCGCTACAATTTCACTGGTTAAACCCTATTGTTATTGAAAACCTTTCCAATATTGAAATAAAAAATAAATCAACAGGTTCAAGCTGATTTAAATAATGAAAATGTGCTTTAAATTCAGATGTTGCCATTGTGAGATCAAAACAAAACACTGCACGATGTTATGAATGAATGCGAAAATGAATACTCTACAAAATAATGAAGGCAAGTTCTGTTGAAATTAACATTGAAATCGACGTGTTTATTATACAACAAGTGTGTTATTGGAGGAACAATGACGTGAAATACAGTTACAGCTTTGGACTTTTTTTTTTAAATATAGTGGGGCTACTCTCGACCTCAATCTTGTCCTGAGGACAGAGATGAGGTCAACGATAGAACGAGCTAACCCGGGTCGGGGGCCACGTGGTGGCTTCCGGCCACCGTAGACTCGGGCCTGTGGACGGGGAGCTATGGGCTAGCTTGCCGTCCGTCCGTCTCATGACGACAGGCCGTGTCGACGGCGCGCCTCAAAGAGAGTCAGCAAAAATGAAGGGGTCCGCAAGGGCCGATGCCTGCCGGGGCTGCGGGACTGTTCGCAAGAGATACCGTGCCCCCGGAACACAAAGGGCGATGAAGGAACATGGATGGGTTTTAGTCAGTAAAAGTCTGACACTCCCTCCTGCTCCGCCCAGAGCGGGAGGAGTCATTTGATGATTTCCGATCCGAAAAAAAAAAACAAAAAAAAGGACAGAGATGAGGTCAACGATAAAACGAGCTAACCCAAAATAATTTCTATTTTGAAACCTTTATGGTGGTTGTACACTCTCGACCGAGAGTTGTCCCTAAGTCTCTCCCGAGACGTCTCTCAGTAAATAGACAAAAGACAGACAGCAAGCGACACCGAGGCTAGACGAGCGCTCCATATACACTCTCGCACTTGTCCTGCCTCGGAGTGTCTCGGCAAGAGTGTACAGGCACCTTTAGAATGTTTTTATTTCAAGGAAACAAGCAATTTTATAAATGACTAGCGGACGTCACGCGGTTTCACCCGCGTAGTTCCCGTTCCCGTAGGAGTACGGGGGTAAAATATAGCCTACGTTACTCAGTAAAGACGTGGCTTTCTAATGGTGAAAGAATTTTTGAACACACACAAATATACAAAAAGTGTGTAAAAGTGTCAAAAGTCAGAATCGATGTCAAAATCTTAATAAATGTAAAGGAAAAAGGAGCTACGTCTGCCAACAAACTGCTTTGCAGTTTGGCGGGGGTAATTATGTACCATGCAAACAATATTATTGTGAATAAACACTTTTTCATTTTTTTCATACAAATCTTTCCTCTTTATAATACTAGAGTAGATAAAAAAATATAAGAACCATCCTAAATTATATAGCTTTATCAGCCTAACCTATTTAACGTAATCATAATTTTAGAGCCAGTCGGCGTCATTCTTATATAGCGATTATACAATATTTGTCTGCCTGGTTTCGTACGTTGGCACAATGTAAACAAACTCACAAGGATACATCATATCACACAGCTGCTAACAGCTATTCAATACGCTTGGCGAGATGTGATCGAATCGAGTGCCACAATTATGTGGCAATGGCATATTTGGTGGCAACCTCGTATTAGGTGGCAACGTGGTATTAGGGCCGCGCTCACGGAAATTGACGCAAGGATTAGTTCATCAACAATATTGATTGTCCTTGTATTGTGAACGTTTGATACACCGCTTTAATTGTGTTCAATTAATAGTGCTAAATCATTTAATTACTGTTTGGTACTAATTAGGAGGCTGTTATATAAGAGAACAAAAATTAAACTAACATGTTTGAATAAACAAAAAGAGTTCTATGTTTAGCAGTGGTTAAAATTAGACTATGGATAATGATGATGACAGTCTTTTTTTTTTTGTGGAACTAAAATTATACGTGGCTTTAAGAATTGAACTAACTAACTAATTAGACCTAAGTGAACAAACCTCACTTTCAATGCCGTCTATAAATTCTGTCTTAAAAACAGTTTCCAACTTTAAAAGATGAACTGCCAACTGTGCGAAAACATTAATATAAATGGCATCCCACAAAATGTTGACAATTAACGTGTAAGTCATAGTGCACTGTTGCCAGTTTTTGCCACTTCCACCATTTGTCTCCATTTGTCTGTGGAAACACATTATGGCACATAATGGAATAGTTCGCGACAGATTTTACGATACTTTTTGTTATTTGCTGGTGGCTCAACTGAACTTTTTTAGATTGTTTTTTGAACAAGAAACCTTACGCTTGAATGTCATCATCATTCATCATCATTTCAGCCGAAAGACGTCCACTGCTGGTCATAGGCCTCCTCCAAGTGTCGCCACATTGACCGGTCCCGTGCGAATCGCATCCAGCAGATTCCCGCAACCTTCACCAGGTCATCGGTCCACCTAGTGGGAGGCCTTCCAACGCAACGTCTTCCGGTTCGCGGTCGCCACTCCAGAACTTAACTTAACTTCGCTTTAATGTAAGATAGCTGAATTATGTTAGTTCTTATTGCTGAGCAAAGACTCATAATTTGCAAGAGTTTAAGGCTAAATGCCGTATTATTTTTTAACCTGCTTTGTCCCACTGCGGGGCAAAGATCCCATCATAACTTTTGTCGTTCTATATCATATATTTTTTTCAAATTTCAATAATCTTTTAAGAGGTTAACAAACTCTCAATTTACAAACTCGCGATCTTTTAAAAAATAAATAACAAATTCGATTGGTTGCTCAAGAAGCAGATAATAAGTCTTAAAACTTTAAGATCAGTAGTCACGGAAGCAATGAGTCGTAACATCCGTGTTTATACATCTGCACTGCAAGCGAGTAACGAAAGAGGCAAAGGAAACTGGAGAGAAACTTACTACTTTTTTACAAGCGACTTTTTTTTTATCTTACGACCTTTTAAAGCAGTCAGAATAACGTTTTCTCAAATGGTTCGGTTCCGTTTGTGGAAATAAATGCAGTAAATGTTTACTTATGTTGAAATAAAAAAATGATTTATGTTTTTTTTTTCTAGCACTTTAATCAGTGCCTAGAAAACCTGTTTATCAACTTGCAACCCGTACAGAAAATTGCTGTACGGGTTCCTAATGCCTGTGCTCATTGCAAAGAAGATTCAAATAAACACGGTTAAGGTTTTCATAGTCAACCGTACATAACAATAATTATGTACATTTACGATTATGAACATAACCGAGAGTCATTATAGAATAAAGCACACTGAATCGCATTCAATACCTTGTAAACAATTAATAACGTTTATCACTAAATTAATATCACAACACATTGACAACGTGATGGTATGAAGGCATTAGTCTTGAAGTGTGGCCACCTAGCGAGACAGCTATTGTTACGTGATAGAACCGTAAGCTCGCCTGGACGTCAATAGACGTTCGATGTTTAATTACCTCGGGCACAATCTCCATCTTCACGTAGTTCCAAACGTTTATCAACAATTAATCTACATTGTGTGCCCGTTTGTTATTGATTTTGATTTTTAGCGATTTAATCCTTACCGTTAAAATGGTCCTTCGAGCCGGATATCGTTCAAGAATTATCTGTACGAAGGTTTCAGCTCCGACGTGTGTTAATAGCGAGAGAACTGTTGTTGCTTGATAGAATCGCAATACTAAGCACGCTTGGACGTCAATAGTTGTTTGATGTTTTAATACCTCTCACACAGTCGGCGTCTTCACTTTATTTCAAAACGTTTATCAATAATTATTCTAAATTGTGTGCCCGTTTGTGATTGATTTTATGACATTCTGTGAATGAATCCGCATGGATGTTGGAAAAGTGGTCCTTTGATCCGGATTCCGTTGAATAATTACCAAATGTTTGGTTTGTGACTTGATCAGTCTGTTTATAATAGAGATTTAGGTAGATTTATTGTGTTGAGATGTTGACGAAAACAAAATAACCAACAATTTCACTTTATTTCCTTAATTCTTAATTGTGGCGCTTGACGCCGTAATGTCTCCAATAAACTCGAGTTGTACAACAAAATAATTATTTACACAGCGGACTCCACTCCACGAAATTGTGAAATCCGTCTTATCGAAATCCATAGAGCTGAGAACATCGCAGAGAGACAGACGATCCGATATTGCGAATTACGCTTGAGTGAAGTCTTTTAATTAAGGCGGGGTGGTACGTCAGTGCACGCCGTTTGGAACACCCCATCAATTTCTGCTTGACTTCTGATTGTTTGAAGCAAGCTCGTTAGCAAACGACGTACGGCCAACCCCTACAACCCTAGTGACAAGGACCAAGGTGCAACCCTACCCACACAAGACACAAGGTGCAACCCTAGACGACCAATAACACGCACGGCCCGATATTTAGCCGCTTTTACCTTCATCCCAGTTCATTGTTTATGCTTGACGCGACGAAAGTAATTACTTATTTAATGCTGCTACTGAAGTAATTGACACCTTTATTGCTGTAGGATAACGATGACATGTTTTTCAAGTGTTTATTTTACTGTCGAAGTTTTGGGTAATGAAATTATTCCTGGGCTTCTTTTGTTTTTTTTCCGAAGTTTTATGTGATGAGAGCCGAGTTGATGCAAGAAAACGATAAACTGGGAAAAAAGGCTTGCCTGGTCCATTTTTTAAAAGATCGACTTTTTCACCTTTAAAGAAATTAGAAAAAGTAAAGGTAAATTTTCAGTTACGATCACAGCCTATGTTTACGCGAAAAAAATCAATCAAAATCAAAATCAATCAAAATCAATCAAAATCAAAGCATTTATTTCAAGTAAGCCAGTTACAGGCACTTTTGAATTGTCGAAACAAAGATGAAAATTCAATGTACCTACAGTCCCAGTCACAAGACATAAAAACTGTGAAAGTACCTGATTGCCCATTCCCTAGCGTAGATCTCTATGGAGAAGAACGGGCAAGAAACTCCATAGACACTCTTTTAAATCAGAATATTGTTACAAAATCTTGGTTACATCATTCATGTTGAGATGGTATATTATGTGAATGAAGCAATGCAGCAGTTTGTGTGAATGTAGCAAGATGTGCACGTTAAAAGTGTCCACAGTAAAATAAAACAAAAAAAAACAATTCAAAAACTAAAATAATTCATTAAAATAAGCCATGGCAACTGAGAGATGACCAGTCACAACTGACAGCGCCCGTTCACGGACATGACGCATAGATCAGCACCATTCAACTCAACCATTTTGAAGGGAACTAAATGATCCGACACATGCGCCACCATCAGCGAGACATTTGAGTGAGCATGACATACTCTCAACCGCCAGGGCACATTCAAGTCAAGAAAAGACGTAGGTTTCTAGTGAATGATAGCTTTCTAGTACATAGTACTCACACAATATGGGCTATGAGATTATATAATACTAAAGAGATTGAATCTATACAATGCAAAGATAGTTGTACAATCTTCAGCAGCTCCAACAATACCATTTAATGCTATCAATTTAAGCGCCCCTGTCCTTGTGGAGCAGGACCAGCATTGACCCAAGCATTTTTATCAGCGATATAATCGCTCAACTTGTAATAAGCTTGCGTACATAGTGTGCCTTTAATGCATGTTTTAAATTTCGTCTCATTCAGTTCAAGAATACTTTGTGGAATTTTATTATAGCATCTCAAACAGTACCCCATGAAAGAAGAGTCTACTTTAGCGAGTCTGTAGCCTGGCTGAACTAGTTGGTCCCTATTTCTAGTACTGTAATTATGTCTGTCACCCCTTTTACCAAAAAGTGCAGATTTTTTCTGACGTACATTATGTTTTCGTAGATGTATTGACAATGTACTGTCATGATGCCAATATCCTTAAACAGTTCCCTTAGAGAATCGCGCCTACGAAGATTATAAATATGGCTCTGATGGCTCTTTTCTGCAGAATAAATATAGACTCAATATCTGCAGCCCGTCCCCATAGCAAAATGCCATAAGACATTATACTATGAAAGTAACTAAAATAAACCAGTCTAGCGGTATCTACATCAGTATATTGACGGATTTTTCTAATGGCATATGCTGCTGAACTTAGCCGCCCCGCAAGAGATGTTAAATGAGAACCCCATTGTAGCCTTGAATCAAGCGTAATCCCCAGGAAAACCGTTTTATCTACGAATTCAAGTTTCTCTTTATTCAGTACTATATCACAATCACTACTTTTAACATTCGGTAAAGCAAATCTTATGCATTTGGTTTTTTTTTTTCATTTAATACCAAATTGTTTGCTGTGAACCAGTTTTGGACCTGAAGTAGGGCATTATTTACGTCATCTAGATTTTGGGCCCGCCTATTTATCTTAAAAATTAAGGAAGTGTCATCAGCAAATAACACCATATTTTGAGGTTGGTTTTTCAATAAATAGGGTAGATCATTTATATATACTAGAAAAAGAAAAGGACCCAATATTGAGCCTTGTGGAACCCCCATTTTTACTTTTAAACCATGTGAATTAACACCATTTATTTGAACATGTTGTTGTCTATCATTCAAATATGATTTTACCAAACTAAGTGCAAGTTTACCCAGTCCGTAATGCTCAAGTTTCAAAAGTAATAAGTCGTGATTTACACAATCAAACGCTTTGGAGAGGTCACAAAAAATTCCTATGGCGTCTTGAGACTCTTCCCAAGCAGTAAATATGTGCTTTAATAAGGTTACATCGGCGTCAGTTGTACAACGTCCCTTGGTGAAACCATACTGTTGATCATGTAAGATTCTGTTGGTGTTAAAATGATAGAGCATTTGATTAAGCATCACCTTTTCAAAAACCTTGCTAAAAGCTGGTAAAACCGATACAGGTCTATAATTATTAGTGTCTTTACTGTCCCCGAATTTGAAAAGAGGTATGACTTTACTGTATTTCATTAAATCAGGGAAAACTCCTTGGTCTGCACATAAATTAAAAATTAAAGCTAGGTAAGGGGCTATAGTCTCAAGTATGGATGTACAAACTTTGATAGACATTCCCCATAGATCTTCGGTCAGTTTGATTTTTATTTGCCGGAAAGCTTTAATAACTATCATAGGGTTAATGTGTTTAAATTTAAATTCAGCCAGGCAGCCAGACACTTTCGCCTTTAATAAACCAATTGAGAGTTCAGGTGAGGAAATAAGAGCCTCTGTAGTTTTTAATGGTACATCGGTAAAGAAATTTACAAATTCTTGAGCTACTTCCTGATCAGAGCTTTTAGGACCACATGCTGTATCTAATGTGTAGCTAGTGTTACGTATTTTCCTCCTGTTAGTCTCGTTATTTATGACTTTCCAAACTGTCTTTATTTTATTTTCTGCTGTTTTGATCTTGTTGCTAATGTGCAGGGCTTTAGCAACCTTGCATGTATTTCAAAAAAAATTTGAATACTTTGCTACATACTTGTTAAAAGTTTCAGTGTGTTTCAAAAAATGTGGTCTTTGATAATTTTGCACTCCAATTTTATTTATCTTGTTGTGAGATACTAATTATAGAACTAACTGGGTCGTAGAGGTCAGATAGGCAGACGCTCCATGTTTTTACTGGTATTCAGCTGCATCCGGGTAGACTGGAAGCCGACCTCTAACAGCCGGGACCAACGGCTGAACATACTTTCCGAGGCACGGATCAAACTCGGTATGTAATGACAGTCACCCATCCACAGACCAACCTTGACATGTACGGCTTAACCTTGAAGGTCGGCCCGAGTCGAAAATGCAGCTGTTATTATTTAGCCACGACTTTCTATGAAATGAGCAACAAATATACCACTCAGTTAATGAGAAAATGGTGGGAAAATGCAAATACAAAATAACGTTACAACACAATAGGTAGCGCGATGTTCGATCTCTGATGCCCGCGGCACTGATCAAATAATAATACAGAGTAGCTCTACTACTTTATTAAATTACTTCGACAAAGCATTGCTCTTACAAAAGTTATAACTAAATTATATCGGGGGCAAGGCATCACGAGTCTTTCTAAGAGACTAGCTAATCTGACCTCATGAAACTTGCATTCCGTTCTTCCACGTCAAGACGAGTTTTGTTAAACTTTTCGGAAATCCGCAGGTTGTTTTATTTGTCAGTCTATTTCCAAGTATTGGTGGAAGCCATTAGGTTCATTTTCAAGTATCTTCTTAGTTGACAGATTCGGGAACTTTGCGGATGCTACCTACCTTTAAAGTTAATTGAAGGACTATTCCCATTAGTTCTACTACGGTAGAACTAATGGTAAGATATTTTTCAGTGTACGTGTACGTTGTAAGTGGTACAAAATCGTAGAATTCGTGGGAGCAAAAATTCCCGTTTATTCTACTATTCTTTTGCACATTGTAGGAATAATCCTCATTGAAAAGAATGTTTATATCACACCTCCGTTTAGGTCATCTGCAGACAAAGACGTTACTCTCAAAATTTAAGGGTTGCTCATTGAATATTTTATTAACGTGCAGTGATAAGAATGCTTAAGCGATCCCCTCAGCACTACAGACACCCTTTTATGCTTATAAGCCAGCTGAAAGGCTGATCGAACAACTTTATTTTACTGAAAATAAATTTTAAGAATCGGGTTTTTAAAGTAGCTTTTTCTATGAAACAATAAAATTTTCCTTTATTGTAGAACATACTTATTCTAAACAAGACGTTTATTTTTGGGGAACCTCTTTTCATAAACCCGGATCGTGCTTTTATTCTCTTTTATCCAATTACCAAAATTGTTGTACAAGGATTTAAAGCGTATTTCATATTCATACTTAGATTTATACACAAGTATCGAAATACATTTTATAACAGTCTCTTTGTAAGCGTATTTACTTTTACATAACCCTAAATTGCGTTGAACATGTTGGTACGTACAAGTATATCTTGGTTAATTATTCGCTAACGTATGCAGCAAAGAGAGATTCTATTAAATATGAACGAGTGTCTGCATCAAAGTATTATGAACAGGCAGGTAAACACTGAGTTGAGAACCGAGTCACGTCTGGGAAACACACCGGTCAGAAGGTCATGGGACCTTTTGGCCTGGCGCCACTAAATCGTCTGCGAATCTCGAGGCGGTACGTAAGGGTTGCCCTCTGATAACTGGAAGCTGTAAGCTCTGCCAGATGGATAGCGTACATTGTTTACCTTTGATATAATTTGCATGTAGTATGCTTGAATTAACTTGGTTGGTATTATGTGTTGCTTGGTCTAATTGCTTAGTATTACAATGTAGGTTAGGGACCTCTTTCCTGGCGATCGCCTTTCCTATTATGAATCTATAAGAATATTTGAACCATTTCTGAAGGGTCCATACTGGAATCGAATAAGATGCATCGAAACCACTCCTTTAAGAGTAGAGGAGACTAGTACTGTTTGTGATTCCGCTACTCTAGAACATTAAAAAATAAGATAATACATTATTTTTTTGATGTAACAGTACGGTCACAAACTAACCTCCAAGAAATATGCGATTTGCATTATAATATTTGTATAAAGCATAAAGAAGTTCTTCCTTAATGAAGAGTAATGAAAACAAGCAGTTTTGCTCTTTACCATAACTAAGACGAAGTTAACTATTTAATTGTTGAAGACCCGAATGGCGCAGCGGTACTGAGGCTGTCTTACGTTCTTAGGGTCCTGGGTTCGAATCGCGGTAGGAGCAAATCTTTATATGTATTATAAATATGTATTAACAAACAAAAAGTATCTATGTGTAGTATATAAACTATCTGGTGTCCACGACACAAGCCTCGTTGCTTAGTGTGGCACTAGATGGCGCTGTGTGCAATGTCCCGCGACATTTATTTATTTAATTTTACTAAGTTTAACTACAGAAATCTTTACCTTTAACAAAACTGGGACTAACAATAACTTCATATTGCAAACAACGCTAAGAAATTTTACAAGACTCCGACCTTTTAATTCATAACATAACATTAAAAAATATTTCAAAAAATGGCCAAAATGATGCACGGAGACAGACATTTTAATAACCGAGAGCGTAATTCTTGCCCAGGGCTATAGTTTCGACAGAGATAACGACAAAATCGCTAACTTTCGATTGCTAATTACTAACGAATAAATTCGGTTGCAATAATGATGCTTGCGAGAAACGCATCTTGGATGTAAAGACTTGCTTTACTCGCAAGCCGCATGATTGCAACCGACTGAACTATTTACAGATTCGTTAAAAAAAAACCTCAAGACCACTTCACTTGAGGTCGGAACTCAAATGAAGTGTCTTTAACCAAACTAAGATCTACTTTAGGCGCGCTTGTACAAAATAGCTAGATCAACAATGCTCTTTGTATTTCAGAATCAATAGTTATTTATTCAAATTCGGCTGAGAATCGGCTATTTTTAAATAAACAAATCCGTGTCCTAAGTAATTATCTTACTACAGACAAAGAGACACCACAATCGCATAGAGCTTGCGGTTGCTAATGCAAACTTAAAAAAAATAACGTTGAAACCAGGTGGGGTAAGTGCAAATTTCCAATGTGTTCCGGACCATTAAGCTACTTGCTCACGCATCGGGGATCTACTTTTGAAACTTGATCACGAATTGCTACTGGTGTGATTTAAATAATGAATACGGTTTCTGAGGTTGAATTTTAATAGATTGTTTTTTGGTTAAATATTAAACAGAAATAAAAGTATTATTACTTCATTTAAAGACAAATGTAGGTTGTCAAAAAAGACAAAACATATTGATAAAAAAATGAATAGATAATCTGAAATAGCATTTTGCAATGAATCTCAGATGGGAAAAGATATACAAATTATGTCAGTCCTCTTACTAGCATTACTTTTCCCGTAAAACAATGGCTTTTCTAACTACAAGTCTCCATTATTATGACTATATTACCATTTGGCTGTTGTAAAATGAATTATACATACATTGACACAAGCCTCGTTGCTTAGTGCGGCACTAGATGGCGCTGTGTGTAATGTCCAGCGATATTTATTTATTTATTGCTAAGTATAAATCGTAAAAGAGAATAACCGTTGAGTACAATAAAACAAAACGATTAAGCACCCAGTATGTAGCTGTTAAGTGGTGTAACACGGTCGAGCCACTGGCTACTGATGCTGCGTTTAATACTAGCACTCAATAAACAAACATGTAATCTAATTAATGTAAATTTTATTTCATCATCATCATCAGCCTATTAATGTTCCCACTGCTGGGACACAGGCCTCCTCTCTATGAGAGGGAATGGGCTATAATCCACCACGCGGGCCCAGTGCGGATTGGTAGATGTCACATGTCTTCGAATGTCTGGTTCTAGGACATGCCGGTTTCCTCACGATGTTTTCCTTCACCGTTTTGAGAGCAGTGGTGATGAAATAAATTACACAAAGTAATGCGCCTGTCTGGGTTCGAACCCACGACTTACTGTTCGTAAGTCGGGGCTGCCACCACTGGGCCACCGCTGCTTGCTGAAATTTTATTTAACACAGGCTAATTATTTACATTATTTACCCACTTTAGCTCTATATTAGTTATAAATATATGTACAAGTATCAAAATGGGTTACTGGGCGTCGAAAAATTCGTCTACATCGCTGTCAACAGGAAAAGTGCCCGGACAGAAGGCTGGCAGCATTGCCACGTCGGATGGCAATGCTGATTCTTTGGCCAAAAAATAGGCCCACCCACTGGTCACGTGAATGTAAACACATAGATTTAACTTAATGTAGACATTAAATTTAAATTACACCTATAATATTATCTAGACTGTGTCAACAGCTCTTGTGAAACAAAATCCATCAGGGGAAATACATATTAAATTATTTGAGGAGTACCATGGGACATTCCAACTTGGCAACGCATCGGTAATCCCCTAGTGTTGAAGATGTCCTATTCATCAAACATTTTCTATAAGGTTGATCCCTTGTTTGATTACATAAAAAAACCAAACTAAACAGTGACAGTTGGATTAATAACATAACAGCATATACGAAAACAAATAATATGTACATAATAATGTTAGTTACGAACATCTTAAACCAACATGCAAACATAGAAGACCGTATAACGTACACAAGAACAGCGAGTTACCTACCAGTACCTCGTATTATTTCGTACCGCACTCGTCTCGACGACACTAGATAACAAATACTGTCGCAGCCGAGTACTCGAGTGAGCAGCTCACCCGTTCGAACAAACACTAATACCGAGAAATGTTGTGCTAATCGGCTCTGCACTAATGGCGATTCCCCATTTTCTTTTTAAAATGTTTTATTCTGTACAAAGCTCAGGAAAATATAAACTGTTCGTTTCGTTAAAATATATGGTGAACGATGATATTTCTTGGGAATATTTACGTCTTACAAAAATAAGCTTCTGATTGAGATTTTTCTTTTGAATTGGGAGATTATTTACTGATTAAGACTTGCTCATTCATTTTCTTAGGAAGTAAATCTTATATTAGTTACAGACCTAAACCAACGTAACCTAACATAAATATATGAATTTAATTTCAATAAAAATATAATAAAAATAATAAAATAATATAATATATATTTATAAATAAATAACACACACACATACACATACACCACGTAGTATATATACTTAATTTTTCTAAGTTAGTTTCTCCTAGAACACGCAATTTGTATTAATTTTAATGTAAAACTTTCCTTGCTATGTGGTGCTATGGCACCACAAACTCTAAAATACGCTTCAGTAATTCTGTAATGTACTTACTTGTTCAAAATTCTCGCAAAAACGTTTACCGCGTGTTTACTGTAGGTTTCAGTGTTTCAGTACTACAGTAAAAACTTTTGAGTAAGTGAATGACGTGGGTAAATTTTATTCGGGGCTAAAATTAATTTGAATAAGAGTAAAAACAATCGGGTTCCCATGACCAGCAACTCCTTTAGATTCCAACTCCAGTAGACCGTCATTTCCAGACGTGTGTAATTACAATTTTAATTATTTTCAAGTCGACGCATGACATATAGATAATAACAAAATATGTCTCCGTCAGGTAGCGCTGAACAAATGTAATTTGTTTTGTAATTTTCGAACAAAAAGTAGAACATTGAAGAAGAAGAATATGAAACAAATTAATGTTTATACTCCGGTGCCCCGAATGCCAGCGAGCCGAGCGTTTTCACTTTCATTTAGATAATGGTCTAGAATTCAGAAATTTGCCACAAGTAATTAAAATTGATAGAGTCCTACCATTGATATTTAGTTGCTTTCAGTGGAACTGTCGGACTTGGGGGTTGAGTTTCATCCCTGCGAGTTTGAACTTTGTTGAAACTTGCCAACTTCACCGTTTTTGACTTGTTATTCGAGATGGGGTTGAATTTTACAATGACGAGGGCGAAATGATATGAGTTTGTGAAAGCTGAAAGTTATCAAGATATCTTTTGACGAGGGTTTTGTTAAAAAGGAACAAATTGTAGTGGAATCTGCATTAATTCCATTAGCCGTGAGTCTGGTAGACGAGTGGTTCTCATCAAGTGTTGCGGTAAATGTATAAGTCAGTAACGATTTTGCTAATGTCTGGGAGTAGGGTCGCCTTGGAGCTGGTCACTTTACCTTTTGCCCGAAGGTTTTGACGCAGATTAATGGTTCCGCGTTATACGGTAATATGACGTGAAATAAACACTACATCTATACTCCAAAGAGTGTTAATAGTTAGATTTTGGATGACTCTTCAAAAAGTATGTGTTACGAAATAGGTATTAGCACATAACATAACATCACGCCTGTATACCCCGAAGGGTTAGGCAGACGTGTACCCATTAATACACCCACATTTCGCCAGTACTGTTTAAATACCATGTAATAGGGGGCGAGCTTATATCATCAACCGGGCACAAATCCACACACCGTAGCTGCTACTGAGAAATTCCTGGTAGAAAGACCCAATAACACTTTGCCCGACCCGGGAATCGAACCAAGGACCTCCTGCTCAGCCGTCGCACTTGCGACCACTAGTCCAACGAGACAGTCTAGCACCTAGGAACAACAAGTGCCTACACAAAGTTGACTGTAGTTTAGATCTTGATTAAGTCTGTTATTATTTTGTTATGTCTTGCTAGTAGGTAAGTTATGTTACTATGAGAAGATCAATTCTTATTGGGGTGAATGAACCTCTAATTGATTTCAGTAGATCTAGAAGTTCTACTGAAATCAATGAGAGGTTCATTCACCCCAATAATAATTGATCTTTGAAATCACAAAGATCATAACACAAGTTTAGTCGTGTAATACTGAGAAATATGGAATACTGTTTTGTAGCAACTTGAATTACTTCTTCTTCTGTTCAATTTCTGTAGTTATTATTATCTGGAGGTATCAATGTTGTAAAAATGATTATATTTTGGAAACCTATTACATGATACCTACTTAGGTATTTTTATATTTAAACTCACGTACAAAAAAAAGGCCTGACCCGGAACAACGACAGGTAGGCGATACAAATATTTGTTCCGTCTGGGAATCGAACGCAGCACAGCAGCCAAACACTCTACCACTGCACCAACCACAACCGTGCCGTCAATTACGTTACTCTTTTGCAAAATCGTATACTTAACAAGGTTAGTTAAAAGTAAGTTATTGCTAGCTGCTAGTTATGTCATGACGACTCAAGTGATGTCAAAGGGATGTTTTGTGTAACAAAATAGTTCAAAGGTGCGTAATAATTTGAATATTACTTAGTTATACTTTAAATATCCAATTTTTAATCAGCTTTTCAAAAAATATTTCAGTCACAGAAATTGAATACTAAAAATAATAAGCCCATCCAAAAC
Organism: Xestia rhomboidea; assembly: GCA_963853795.1. Lineage (NCBI taxonomy): Eukaryota > Metazoa > Arthropoda > Insecta > Lepidoptera > Noctuidae > Xestia > Xestia rhomboidea. Next base: position 15,323,263 of record OY970759.1, on the reverse strand, counting down.
ATGAAACTTTACCAACCAGTCGACCACAACATACGTTAAAAAAAATGCACTGAAAAAAAAATCCCCACTGTAAAACGTTCGTCCATTTGATAAGAGTGCTTGGTGACATGTTCAATTTACTCTGATTGACTTGACGGCAGACTCGACACTCGATACTTGCTGATTGAAATCCCGATTCCCGACGATAAACTCGATTTAGTGTTTGATCGTATCCGTAACTACAAACGGGGGGAATTAGGCTCGGCCGTCGGGACCGGCCCTTAAATCGATTAAGAATAAAAAAAAAATCGACGTTATTTTTTGTTCATCTGCCTCTTTGGTTTCGTGGTTGCAAGTGCTACTGGTAAGCATGAGGTCCTGGGTTCAATTCCCAGATCGGGCAAAGTGTTATTGGGTGTTTCTATCAAGAAATTCTCAATAGCGGTCACAAAGTCTGGATTTGTGCCCATCATCGTCATCATCATCAACCTATTAATGTTCCCACTGCTGGGACACAGGCCTCCTCTCGATGAGAGGGAATGGGCTATAATTCGCCACGCGGGCCCAGTGCGTGTTGGTAGATGTCACATGTCTTCGAATTTTTTTTTTGGTTCTAGGACATGCCGGTTTCCTCACGATGTTTTCCTTCACCGTTTTGAGAGCAGTAGATTTGTGCCCGGTTGATGGAATGGGCTCGCCCCTTTTTACATGGGATTTAAAGATAACTGGCGAAATGTGAGTGTACTGAAACGTACTCCTAACCTTTTGGGGACTACGGGCGTGAAGTTATGATGTATTTGTTAGTGTTATTTGAATTCGATTTTGCTGCTGAAGATTTTACAGTTTTCTCAACATGAATTTGTAGTTGTTTTAGAAATAATTAAGCCGATTCTGCGATTTGTGGTTGAGAGTTTCTCGATGCGTTGTATAATAAAAGTTATATAACAGTAACAAACATGACGAGTTCTGGTTTTCTTCTGGTAAAATACTTTTTTTAAATTATTAAGTTATAACTTTCACTTAATTTAATTGAGTGGGTTACGTAGTAGTCATTAATTTACAGCGTATTTTTTTTTCTAAAGATCAATTTCGATTCCCAAACAAACAGCAATAATTGCCGTTCAATTCCATTAATGTACCTAAGTCGCGGTAAACGACATTTGCCCACTCGTCTCTGTGAGCAGTGTTTGCCAATACCTGTTAATGTCAATAACATCACATATTGGAGATTTCCTCCCTATATTTTTATACACGTAACGAGCTCATTTTCGTCCGGAGCGCAAGCTTCATGTTCCCGCTAACAAGATTTGTGCAAACAAGTCTCAAATCAGTATGGCAATGAAGCCGTATGTTATACATAAATGAATATTTGATTTTGTTTGTGATGCTTAAAAGTTGTGCTACCAAAGAAATTTCCTTGATAAGTAATTTCGTCTTTAATATGGCCCCGTTTTTGAGAAACTCATTCTGGTAGAAATATTTCTATTTACTCCTCGTTTTGTGTTGAAAATGACGGAAAGAATATTGCGAAAACAACTACAACTATCAAGTACCTAAATGTCGGTAACAAAATAATTGAGATAGCAAAAGAAAACCTTGTACCAAGTATACGATAACCGCAAAGGAGAGGCAAGCTTCAGTCACAGCAAAGACGATATTAATTTTCCTACAGGACTGGTAATAAAATTCAATCCAGTTAATAACTGGCCAATGCTCTTGATTTTATCTGCAATACTAATTAATTAAGTCTTAATATCTGCCGATTGCGACTTTATTCGATTCGTATTAACGTGCTACTCAATTTAATGATAAATCTCCAATACCTAGGAAAACACACAGCATTGCATGGCTTATATCATCGTACAGGTACAGTCGTGGTCTTTTCCGCCTGGTCAGTTAATTTTTTTTTAGGCGCCGAGCCGCGCCTCCCTAGTTTAGGCCTATTAGGAAAGCGTCAACTTTGGTGCGCAATGTAACTATAACTCTCATTTGGCGTGCGTCGTCAGTGCGCTCGGCCGATTGGTATCTTTTCATTCATTATTTCTGTACTAAGTCAACGGGGCGGGGCTATAGAGCGTTTCTATGTTGTAAGTGCAAGCAAAAATTAGCTTAGTGGTGATCAAGCGGGAGTGTCCTCGATATTACAAAGCACCCGATCCGAAAAAAAAGCAAAAAAACTTATTTTGTGTAGCTTCATATGATATTCCTATTATTTGAACTTTTTTCTTTGTTTGCTACCACGTGTTAGTACATGAACTAAATAGTACCTATCATTTTATTATTCATACTTTTTAAATGTAAGTATGTATATAACATATGTATATTTTATGTAACTTCGTTTAGTTTTATAAAATAACATAGTTCACAGCCCGGAAAAATAATAAACGTAAACTTGAACCGAGTGTAACATTGTCAATGTATTATTTACGTTTTGGTAAGGCAACATCTTGTCCCTGTCGCAAACATCCTGTTCAAAAAACAATATAATAGACCAAGAAAACAAGATTGAAAAACAAAAATCAAACTAGAAACCTCTTAAACGCTGTTAAGCAGGAAGTCTTTGAGAAACAACTAAAAAATTCTAAACTTGTCGCGATCGTCCTCTCACTTCGTTAAATTGAATAAAAAAGTGTTTGTCTACAAAGTGAGCCGATAATCGATTCTGTTGAATATTTCAAACACTGGGGAACGTGATGGAAATAAAATATACATCTATACAAGTGTACATCTATACAAGTTTACATCTATACATGTATATTTTGTATAATGTCCGCGGTTTCGCACCTCTACAGTCTATTGTTGTGCATTTTAAGACCAGCTCAAGTTTGTTTTGGTAACAATGCTAAACAATGCTAATGGTTTTCATAATAGCTCCCTATTTTAAACATTTTGTAAAAAAGAGATGCTTTTCTTCTGCTATTTGTAAGGAGCGTTATTTATGATTTTATGCTTTATGTAGGAATGTTTTTGTATCTTTAGGAACGGTTTTTTCTAAGCATCCGTATTTGTAGCCAATGTTTGTAAATGAGATTAAATGGGTGTTAAAATACCCTAAAAATGCGAAAAAACGATGTTCCAAACCATACCTTCGAACGTTCTAGTTACGGAGATATTGGAGGTCAAAATGTCAACTTTTCCACAAGTTTTTTTTTTAATACAAGTTTTTAATGTTATAACTATACTTTAAATACCTCCGTGATCCTAGTACTATTCAATGCACCCATGAGCACAGTGTTTACAGTGCGTAACATAAAGTCCTACCGCAATCACTTTTGCGAAGAGTTACTTAGTTTGATGTACAGAATGCTTGGTTGGAGACTTCGCATGACCTTGTATGATTTTCCATGATACCTAAAATATAGAAACCTTCATTAAAATTTACTAATAAATACAATAGACTGAAACTACACCGTTCGATTAATATTATTCCATAAGTTCAAAGCTGAGAATGTCGATAAACCCCAAATAACATTTCGATGAGTGGAGGTGTCACATTTAACTGCTCGATTGTAACTAAATCTAAATTAATCTGCGATTGTAAATTACGAATGTGTTAATCGAAATAGTTTTCCCAAGAAACAATTAAATGAAACCTTAACAAATATTAGATTTGTTTTAAGTTGGATTTGTTGGTTATGCAAACGGATTAAGAGAATTTATTTAATAATACGATAAAGCTAAAACTTTGTATGTTTATTGGTTTGGTGGCGCTGATCTCTGGAACTACCGGTCGGATTTAAAAATGTTTTTTTACATTTGGTAGCTCAATTGTTGGGGAACAATTGGCCCGTCCTGGAAATCGAACCCATAAACTCACGCTCAGCAGTCGCTATTTTGGCCACTAAAGCAACGAGACAGTCAACTAAAAAAGAAAAATTATCTCCAATAAGTTATAACAACAAGTCTATTGTAATAAATAACAAAGAGGGTTACGAGGGTTGTTTCTTGTACTTTTCACCGCAAAGTGAGTTTTCAGTGCGCTTTTTCGCAACAAAATTTGACTTTGACCTCCATTTTCATACAGAATTTTCACCAGGTAATAAGAACGCACTCAGAGATTTATGTAACTACCCGGCTCTCTCTATTAAAGCTTTTACGTCCACATTTTCCTTATGAACGTGTAATTTCAATTGTATTAAGGAAATGCTCACAGGAAAACACAACGTTTTTTAAAGGCATTAGAAGCTATTTCCAAATGTTAATTAATTTAACGGGAAGTATTATGTATTCCAGTATATAGCACAGAGAAAATAAGTCATCATTACCGTGTTTATTACGTTCGTTTAGTGACAGAGTAATGACACAAATCGTTATACGTTTATTAATATCATGTACGAACTACCAACTCGCTTACATCGTCATTCCACGAGTGGTATCCGTGGCGTATAATTTCTAAACAGAACGCACCGGGCTCCCCGTCAAAATATCGTCTGTGTACAACTGTGTGACGTAAACACACAAATATACGCGCGTGTGTGTGTGGGTTATTGATTCATGCCGCTGGAATTTATGCCTGCTCCCTTGCTCTTAATCACAACTACGTCAGTGTAAAAGGGAAGGCCTACCTGGTGAACTAACTACGTGGCTAAAATACCTTTGCTGGCAGAAGTTGTGCTGTTATCTTGGTTGCGCTATCCCATATTTTTTTTTATTTGAGTACAGTTTTTTTTTCTGGATTTCACTGGCTGGTAAATATTTTTGTTTTTCATTAAGAACATGAAGTCGACAAACATCGAGGTTATATTTCAAAATAAATGGCTCATGTTAAATAATCAACTCAGATTTTAGGTAAATATTTTACACAAAAAAAAACAAATAAAAATTTCACAGACCAACAACTGCGAAGGTCACGTCCAAACAGCGAAAATTCTGAAAACTTAATAATTATTATTGTCTTAAATCATAAATGGTGCCCTTGTCAATAAATACAGTCTGAGGGAACAATAGCCTGTTCTGAGTAACATGTTCGGAGCTTGTTAGGGCTGCTCAATGTTCGCGAATGCCCGGAGGCGACAAAGCAATCACGATGTTAAAACAAATAGTCTAAACGACTAATTAGTTTGTTCTATCGTAAGAGGGTACGCGATTGTTACACGCTTTCGGAAAATCCACAGCGTATCATCTACCTCATCCACGACGCAAATCTACTACTATATACCCTCTATAGTTGTTACTCGAACAGTACAAACAAACAAACAATATCTTTAATTCATTTATTGAGTTGTATTGCCTCAAGTGTAATTGGTAGTTGGAATATAAAATCATGCCAGCTTTAAAGGGTTGACGTGACCCAATTTTGACAGTATCTTGTTGTATAAGCATTCTTGGGTTGATTTCCCAGATGTATCAGTATTGTATGGTCTGCAAATAATTGTTTGTGGATGTAGGTTGATAAACCCGTTTTTGTACTTTTAAGATAAAATAAAAAAAGCTTAATTTAGCTCGTTTAATAAATAAAAATAATTTTATTAATTCCGTTTCAAAGCACAGTTATCGGAAATTCTATAATTACAAAGAGAATTCATGCCGAAAATTGTAATGCTATGATTTTGTGTACGAATTAATTAGTAATTTTAATATCCCAATGTGTTTTATTAATCGAGAATTAATATGAATACTCAGTCGACCTGAAAACCGTACAATAGAATTAATTTACCCTTTTATAAACCTATAGGTACAATACATGATTAATGTGTGTAGGATTCGTAAGTTCATGTGTTTGAATGGAACAAAAAAATTGGGCTAATTCAGTGTGTTTCAATTTGATGTGGTTATCATTTTTGTGAATACTTTACATGCTTTACGTTATTTGTCCGGAGACACGCAAAATTTCTTTTTTAGGGTTCCGTCTCCGAAGGGGAACGGGACCCTATATTACTAAGCCACCGCTGTTCGTCCGTTTGTCTGTCAGAGGGCTGTATCTCATGATCCGTAATAGGTAGACAGTTTAAATTTTCACCGAATGTGTATTTCTGTGGCCGCTATAACAACAAATGAAATTTAAAGGGGGCTCACCTACTACAATGGTAAGGAACATTTATGCGCGAGTCCAGCTCGTACTTGGCCCGTGTTATTTCGTGTCACTGTCACGACAGTATTTTATATTTTGTTAGCCCGTAAAATGACTTACACAGCACTAAAGTGACATAACAAATGAATTTGGAACAATATGTTCTAATAAAAACAAAAGAATGTTAGTAGAACAAAATTCAAAGTACATACGTTCGAATGTTCCAGAGTAAACATTCCAATGTATGGTTGCGCTTTGAGGAATAAACATTTTAATATTTTTAATTTGAATTTCTGAGCGCAACTAATGGTTGCGCTTCGAGGAATAATTTAGTTGGGCTCAGATGGTTGTGTTTAAAAATAGGTGCGCTCTGAGGAATACCTCAACCCGTTTACTAAGAGATACCGATATCCTAGACCTGTACCGATTTTCTGAATTTCAATTTCCTATATCCAATATTCGTATGAAAACGGCTTAACCTGCTCTCTCGAGCGAGAAGTCGTAAACTAACATTTGACCTCAGTGTCGTCGCTGTAGCAAGATTGATCTGCGTAGTCATTCACCCCGAGGCCTTCGTTAAGAAATGATCAAAGAAAATTACAATGTACAGGTAAAAAGGCCGTAAGGTAGCGCTTCAAACCGATCAAGAGAAGCTTAAACGTGACGTCACAGGACCCGGCCTGGTGGACCTCATTAAAAATTCGCAACAAATTAGCTATGCTCAGTGTTGGCTTCATTTCTCAAATTCCTCATTCTCATAAGTTCGCAAGAGCATTAAATTTTCACGAAATTGCTTTCAAACTTTTCCCCTCTCAATAAGCTCCAAACTCAATTTCCGAAGGCATAGTTTTGATCACGTAGTTCGTTGTTGTATAATAATTTACCTGGTTACGTTGTATAAGTAGGCCCAGTTAACTAGTTAAATAATTATTTCAAAATCTGCATTGAGAGTTGGCACGTGATAATATCTTCAAACATTCAATCGTTTATAAGGTTCCTTTTTTTATATCTAAATTGCCTACTGCGGCTTATATTCATTCAGCGACCACTTTATCCGGGTGTCAGAATTGAAAATGAGCCGGGTTCCGTTTATGGAGCACTACATACGTAGGTATAGAGTCAGACGTTGACTGCCGGCGGTACGAATATAGAGGCAGCCGGAGTTGCCTTAATAATTCAACAGTGCAATGCTTTTACAAAACCTGTCGGCGTCAATCCTAATTTAGCTTCACCGATCGACTCGCTTTCGGAAAGTGTCGCTAGACAAACGTAATGGAACTCCGCTGTTCTAGCAGAGCGGCTCATTTCGTTACTGATCGCTTGGCCGGTTTTGGATAAATTATTTTGTTTTCAGCACACAACGTGTAAATGGTTTGACTCCACGGTTTATGCTTGCCCATTTCTGGTTACTTGTTTTTGTTTAATTATGTATTACTGAATCATAAGCTGGATGAGCTACGCACGGAAGCGGTCAATGCGACGACACTTGGGGGAGGCCTATGTCCAGCAGTGGACGTCTTTCGGCTGAAATAATGATGATGATGAATCATAAATATAGTTTATCCTATTACATTTCCATGTAACATTGACTGAAATTTAAAATAATATTCTGAACAGAGCACGGAGCAAAGGAAAACACGAATGTGACAGAAGAAAATTCAACTTTCCGCGCGCATTTATCGTGGTAACGGTAACGTACGGACGTTCGTAATATAAATAAAATATGACGTAAGACACGTATCAAATATTTGGAGGATCGTTCTGATGTGGGGACGAAGGTAAAACATATTAGGATCAGCTGGTTATTATTCCGCTCAATTGATAAGAGCCATCTGGGAGGAATTGGATCCGCGAGTAAGTAATGAGCTACTTTATGTCGAAGTATTATTGCAGACGTAGACTGAATAGGACCTCTAATGAATGTGGTTACAAGTAGGTACAACAGCATCGATTGATACAATTTTAGAATTGTTTATTTGAAAGATATTCAGTACAATAGTACGTTCCCTATATTTGGAATAGTGTTTCTATTATGAATCAGATTATAATTACGGGGTCTACTATCAAACTTTCTTAAGGCGACACTAGTCGACATTTTTTTTCCATAGAAATTTCGGGAGGGTATTACACCACTGTTTGACACTGTAAATCCAAAATTAAACATGAAATCGTTTTGTCTTATTATTAATTTTGTCTATGCGGAAACAGAATAATAAAATAAAAAACCAGTAAAAAGTTACGAGCTACCAAAGATTCGTTTTTATTGCCAATTCTAACGCCACTTTGGGCGTAAATTAGTAATAAAAGATGTGTCAAATTTCCAAAATTAAGTCGGTACCGACAAAGCACAACTATCTAAAAACTCAATAAATTTTATTTGTAATTGATTTATGCAGTGGTTTTGTCATAAAACTCGATTTTCCAAAAGTCTTTTCGTATTTTTACGCGCGCTTTTTACTATGAATTATCGTGCAATCTCACTGAACTCACTCTGTCGGGCACGATGCCCGGTGAGACGGCGTGCTTTTTAGCCACGCCCACCAATGAGTACGAGCCTGCGACTAGTGTCACCTTAAGCAAGGAAATTGGTTAAGTATGCGTAATGTGTGCGCATTCAAGCCTAAAATCAGCCAATCATACAGGGTGGAAGGGATACCAACGCTAAAACGGATACTACGTGTCATTCTGAACCCCACATTATAAATTTTTCATAGGTAATTTTGTTTTTAAATCTTCTATTCCATACATTTTGACCGTGTGGTCACAAAATTGCAATCAGTTTTGTGCAGATTTTTCTTTCACCGTGTATAAACAAAAAAGGATGAAACGGTTTTATTTTCAAAACAAATTTCTCTCGCTTACAAAAGGTAGTCAGTCAGCAACCAGCAAACATTTACAAACCAACACACAAAGTTGATAGAGGCACCACAAACGACACTACGTTCAAGACACAAATCTAGTTTGGCGGCGTAAGATTGCTTAAACTTCTACCAAGTCGCACACCTGCAGTTGGTCTTGAGTTCATTTACATTAACTTGTGACGTGTCAGTGCTTGAGAACTTATTGTGGACTTAGTCGCAGTAATGACGTTAAATGAACAGCTTGGTTTTTTTATGCGAATTCTAAAAAGGAGGAGGTTATCAATTAGACTTTTTTTTTGTGTACATGTTCAGCGATTTCTTCGCCATTTTTGAACGGATTATTCTTAATTTTTAAGTGACAAACAATAGGCATGACGACAGTATCAAAAAATTGAAAATCTATTTAGTCCGTCAGTTAGAGTATTGGAAAGTAATGGACACGTATTTTTTGTTTTTGTAAATCAATGAATATTGACAAAAGATAAAACGCATCAAAACTGGGGAGTGGGGGCTCGTGACGTTAGAACTAGCTAAAAATTATACCTAGGCGTGACGTATTGAGAATTTTAAAAGCGAAATTTTGGTTTACGTAACCATAGAAAAAACACGGGTCAAATATTTTTTGATAATCTAAATGACGGACTAATTAGATTTTTTTTTGTCGTCTCGCCTATTGTATGTACGGCTGTACAGACAAATCAAATTCTGTAAAACAAACGTATTAAATGGCCAAAAATTAAACTAGTCGTTGCAAACGCGATTGAGCTGAGTATGAGGTCATGTGTTCCATTTTCAGTTCAGATAAAGTCTTTTCCACCTGGAAACTCTCAGTTTGATGGCTATTGACACACTCTCTAATACGTTAAATTAAAAAAAAAGCCTTTTATTTCCTAAAAATATGCTACAATTCAAATCTATATTATTTCCTTAAAAACTAATTAAAATATAATATCTTGTGCACAAAGTTGCTCATTTGTTTATAATATAATAGTTTTCTTTTTTCAATTAGCAACTTTTTTTTTTTTTCATAATACGTTACGTTCAACTTAATAATACCTGGCAAAATGTGAATGTACTATTAGGTACACATCAGCCTAAGCCTTCGGGGATTACAGGCGTGATAATATGTAAAACTTAAGTTTCAAATGGTAGTCAGAACGAAATAAATATACTCCGAAGGTACAACTAAATAAATATAGACAAAGAAATAAGATTCTGTAAAGTTTACTAGAACATGTTTTTAACGAGGTCCTTTACATTCATTAAAACGTCTATTTCATGACCATTTAACCTATTTAAATCCCGAAATATTAATGTTTAGGGTGTAATAATAGCCCTACTTTAACGAGACAAGATTTTGAAGAAAATTACCAACAAACAAAATTATCAGCCTCCAAACATCTATGTAATTGTTCCCATTGTTTTAAAAGTACTCTAATAACAAAGTGAACAAGATAATCACAGTGATTCGCCCATTGTCCTAATAGCGTTAATTACTCGCGATTTATGAACGTAACACAAACATTTTAATTAATATAATTACAAATGACTGTACAATCATTGAGATAGCTACTGATGAGGGTGAAAATTCTTAAATGTAAACATTAAGTTCGTCAAAAGGGACAATCAGATGGCGTCAAAAGGCGTCCCTCAGATGGCCCTGTAACAAGGAACTCTAATTAATTGAAATGTTTATGATCTCAAGTCCCAACCTTCCAGGCTATCAGTCTGCAAGGCAATTCGTAGATAAAATTAACAACTTCTGCAAAGTTTGATGAAACTTATGTCCAATATCAACAAAGGTAGTTTAGTAAACAGTATTGCAGTGTATAAAGGGTTAATATTTACTGTTAAAACAGGTGGGTTTCTTAAGCTAACTTTAGTTATATAAGTGTAATTTTAACTGGGAATACTCAGACGGGTTTGATCACGTTAGGCGTTAATTGATACACAGTGATAATTCTCTGACTCCGAGGAGGATTGAAATTGGTTTAACTCTGTTATTACATTTGGCTATCAAATATTCCTTAGATACTATCCCCGATCCATTCATCTGGTAGATATTTATTCATATCTAGGTACTGCTATCAAATCTGACTTTACTATTTGATGTGGAAGATTATATGTTTGATTAATTATTCAATCAGCCAGTGATGATACAAAAGCAAAAGTTTGCCCACTTTTCGTCTTGGATAATAGGGTAGATGACAAAAAAAAATCTAATTAATCCGTCAGATAGATTTCCAATAAATATTGAACACATATTTTTTCTTTTTTCACGTAAACAAAAAATTGAGACGATATAGTGCGTTGAAAACTCGTGTGACGTCACATTTGAGTACATTTTTACTCTAATGTGACGTAACAAGCCCCCACTCATGATCTTTGACGCGTTTTATCTTAATTTAATTTTTATTAATTTGATAATACAAAAAACACGTATTCAAATATTTATCGATAATCTAAATGACGGACTAAACAGAATCATATTTTTTTTAGTCAGTCATCATCCCTATTGAAGTGATCTTGCCCGGACGGAAAAATATGGTGCAAAGGTATAAGCATAGTTCTTGGTTTTGTAGCAATGTTTTATTTGTTACTTCGATTTGGTGAAATGAGTATTTTAAATAATCATTGGCTCTTCTCAAAAAAACAGAACATAAATTGAGGAAAAATATACCCGCTCATGCCCGCGGGTTCGCACGCGCCGAGTTCGGTAATTATCCCACGAGATCGTACTACTTGCATAAAAAGTACCCTATAATTATGTCAATCCAGGTTAAAAAGCCAATTTCACCCAAATCCGTTCAACCGTTTTTGCGTGAAAGAGAAACAAACATACAAACTTTCGCATTTATAAAATACTGTCTGATGCCCGCGGCTTCGCCCGCTTGACAAATTATATACTAAAACCTTCCTCTTGAATCACTCTATCTATTAAAAAAACCCGCATCAATCCGTTGCGTAGTTTTAAAGATCTAAGCATACATAGGGACAGACGCGGCGGGCGACTTTGTTATATAATATGTAGTGATGATAATAAAATAAATAAATAAATATCGCTGGACATTACACACAGCGCCATCTAGCGCCACACTAAGCAACGAGGCTTGTGTCGTGGACACCAGATAGTTGGTATACTACATAGATACTTTTTGTTTGTAAATACATACTTATTATACATATAAACATCCATTTCTCGGAAACAAATGTCCATGCTCATCACACAAACAATCATTTGGTCCTACCCGGATTTGAACCCGGGAACCAACGAACGTAAGGCAGCCTCACTATCTCTGCGCCATTCGGGTTGTCAATTCGGGTGATAGTGTTAGTAGTAAGAATAACAATTTTGTCTATGCGTAGTTCATCCTAAGTCAACCACATGATTAACGCCCCAAGAAGTAAAATATTAAATTCCAGAGCTTAATAAATATTAGAACAAATACTTCCTTCATTTCCTTTTGATGTCTATTTTACATACATTTAATTCAATCAAAGGGAAGGTGGGGCTATAAACACGGTATGTAATCCCCCGAGCCACATTGCAAGGGTTTTGCTTATAAATTCTATATTAAAATAGTTCCGGATTTCCTTGACATTTGCTAAGCTTAATGTTACGAATAAGGGTGTTATCCCCAAACAAATGTAAGAGAATTGGGGAATAAGTTATTTGTTATGATAAAATAGTTTGTTGCTATGGTTATTGTAGCTCATTTTATCTGATGATCTTTAGTGTAGTCATTGATAGGAAAACCTAAAGAAGAAATACATTGTTTTTCTCATTGACAGGCAACATTTTAAGATGAGACATTTTCATAAAATCGTTTGCCCTTGACTGGAGTCCTTACAATCAAGGCACCTTTTATTTATTTTTTCGGATGGGAAATCATCAAATGACTCCTCCCGCTCTGGGCGGAGCAGGAGGGAGAGTCAGACTTTTACTGACTGAAACCCATCCATGTTCCTTCATCGCCCTTTGTGTTCCGGGGCCTCGGTATCTCTTTCGAATAGTCCCGCAGCCCCGGCAGGCATCGGCCCTTGCGGACCCCTTCTTTACACTCAAGGCACCTACAGGATATTCCAGTTAAGCAGAAGCCAGCCTCATAAGTTGACTTACGAGACGCCATTACAAAAAAAAAAAACGTTTCTACGTCCAATTTTTCACTTTGCACTTTAACAAATCAACATAAAATAAAATCCGTATTATATCCCCATTTCTTTCATCTTTCAACGTAACGCCAGGTAAAACCATATTTTATGCCCCTTGAAGGGAGTTTCCTTCCTTAGGTACGTGTCGGTTTTTTGTAAATAAGGACCATTATCCCTTGACGGTTCCCTTTCGAGGTGTTTAATGTAGTGCCGAACTGGCCTTTGCCTTTGTACCATTAATAATAGTATCGCGCAATCGAGATTAACAACCCAAATTAAAAATCAATACATTCGGAACAGATGAAAATACTTGGGAGATGTTTAAAAGACTGTATTATTATTTGTGTTTGTTTTATGAAGGGGTTAGGTATCCTGCCGGGGCTGCGGGGCTGTTCGAAAGAGATACCGATAAAAAAGGGTTTACATATTTTCTAGTAACTGAGTTGTAGAGGTTAGATAGGCAGTTTTTCCGTGTAAAATACTGGTATTCAGCTGCAACCCGTTTGATTGGCAGCCAAGCCGAGCTCTATGTAGTTGTCAAAAGGCCAGATAGATGATGTTTCTATATTATTGTTTATCCTCGTAAAGGAATTATTGTTGCTATTTACAATTGAAGGTACAGGTATATTTTATGTAGGTAGCTTTCACAAGTTCACAACGGAATTAAAAATATTTTACAACATGCTGAAAAACTGAAATATGGCCCGGTAGAGCGACCGATGCAGCCAATCGGCCTAAATCCTTCATTCCGGAATTTATTAATAATAAAAATCAGTTTCCTGTTCGCAGTTCTGATATACATGTTTTGCATTATAATCGAAAAAGGTTTACAGATGAAATGTAAAGCAAACAAGAAAGATAAAAAAAAGAAAAATGTTATCAGTCAGTCTTTCCGATGGAGCATAAAGAAGATTGGGATCAAAAAGATCAGTGTTTTCTTTGGAGATGTTTAATGTTATAGGTACATTCCTATACATTCTGGTATTTAAGTACCTACTTCGGGAATCTTTGAAGTTTTTATTTTTGTGTGTGTTTTTTTTGCCGACCTTTCATTAGACGTTGCATGCCTTTTTATAACATAAAAGTGTGTAAATTTTCAATCTTTTTCATAAAAAGTTAGACACTCTACGTTAAAAATAAAACATTATTGCATTCAGTGAAAAAATGCAAACACAAACATGACCTCAATCAAACTTTTAATCCACTACTCAAAACAAATGTTATTTATTGATTCGCGCAAAACAAACATCATGTTTGGGATATCCGGAAAAAAACATTTTGTTTGGACACAGTGTAAACTATGAAGAGAACATTATAAATCGAGATTCTTTGAAACTGATAAAAGTTGAAATAGATTTGTTAGCTAAGCTACGAGGTGTGCGCCTAGTCAGATCATGTTCGGAGATAACGAGACTTTAACAACGGATGCAGGTTTCAAAGAATAACATCACTGAATTTAGAAAGTTTTCTCAAACTTTTTGTATTATTGTCTTAGTGTTATTTATTAAACTTATACTTAACTGACAACTGCTGTGAATCTGTTGATGGATTGAACTCCCTCTTAAGTAAATCACGTCAAAGAAACTCCCTTACGATTTCTTTTTCTGAATAATTTTCTAAAGACTGGTTGTCAGACTAAATGCTCACGATGGCTTGAGGTTGACAAATGAGGTTTTTAAATGCCACGGTTACAAACATTTTCAGTAATAAACAGCTATAATAAGCAAACAAACACCCACAGCTATAATAATAATAAACAGCATTATCACTTGCTTCGGTGAAGGAAAATATCGTGAGAAAACCAAAACAACATGTCGGAGAGATATTTCTCGAGGGCATGTAAATCCAAGTGAGAAGCCCAAGGGCGGTATAAAATCTTTGACACCAGGTTAAGCACTAACCACACGAAAAAGAAGAAGAATAAACAGCTATAATATAATGTATATCGAATATGGATCGATCGAATACTCAAGTAAAAGCTACCGCCCTTTCATCTGTTCCTCTAACAAACTACACATCCCTTTGTGTGTCATACTAATACGATTAACTGCAATCCTTTTGTTTCTTGCAATTTTTTTCACGGCTTGGTCCAACGTGTCCTGTGCAGCATCCTATACGATATCAATCTGCTCTGTGAAACGCACATCAATCGGAAATACGAGATTTTTCCGTGAAGCCGTGTCACAAAGCAAGCAAATAAAGTTTTCAGCGTTTCCAAACTTACTTTGTGAAAGCTGACTTTCGGCGAAAATCTCGAACTGAACTGAATTTTGGCTGTGTGGTTTGTGCGGCAAAATATGCCACTCCTTCACGTTTATTCAGCGAATGATGGTTAACGAAAGGACCTAGGTTTCTATTTTCGATTGGTAATCATTTTTAATAAAGCCAGAAGAAATACAAAAACAAAAAAAAATAATTGAAACCAATGGAAAATAAAAACTTTTATATTGGATATCTAAAAACCACACCAGTGGGTACGGTTTTCAACCACGCTTACAAACAGTCAGACTGCAATTTACAGTAAATACAAGTTTTAAACATTAATAGCTCAGTAGCAACCATGGAGTCCGCATAATTTACCATAGTTGACGGCAATAGGCTCGCCCCCTATTTCATGGGACTTAAACATAACTAGCGAAATGTGGTACTTACCAACTGTTAGCCTGTGTCATCCCACTGCTGGGCAAAGGCCTCCCCTCATGACCTCCAAATCTTTCCAAATCCCGGGCCAATGTGGACCACTGGTCGTTGGTTCTGTCCAGCTCGTCCCCCCATCTTCTGCGAGGTCTACTGCGTCGCTTTCTGGCTATTTCAGGGCCACAACGTGGTTATTTTGGCCCACAGTTCGTCAATGGTATATTTATAGATACTTAGTATCTGCATTACCTGTAAGAACGAGCTCCCAAAACTGATTTCTCGATTGAAATTCAGTACGTAATTGGTTTTATAAAGTGATTACGGAACTCATTCCACTTCATGCATGTAAGTCTAGAAACTTTGCATTCTCGTTACAATGTGGGGGAACATGGAAATATGCTAACTTAAGTTTAACTTGCTCCTATTATCTGATTAAGCTTTTATAGAACGCGTTATATGAAGTTACAAGTGTAAGTCTTAAGTGAATATGTTGAATCGGTCATTTGCAAACTATAATTGTTGGAAGAAGTTAGTAGTAATTAGTATTCAATTACATTTACAACTTACTTTCAGGTCTCTGCCAACTCTCGTGTATGACACGTGAAAGGAATGCTGAAAATACACGCGGCAAAAGCAAACAAACGTTAACTGTTACCCTGAATTCAGTACATGAATAGACTATCCAGGGTTGAAATTTTTCGACGGCTATAAATAGGGCAGATGACAAAAAAATCATTTCATTTTTCATTTCATTTATTTCAGTAACAATTTTTACATTGTATCGAAATTTTACACTAAATTATAAAAATAAAAGAATTACAATAGAAATCATGTTCAATCATTAATTTAAAAAAAAGTAAAACATTTGAAATTCCCCTGCTAAAATATGTTAAATAAAGAATATAAAAACAATAGATTCCACCATTACAATAAAAGTCAAAAGTATAAAATGTCAATCTAATTAGTCCGTCAGATAGATTTCCAAAAAATATTGGACACATATTTTTTCATTTATCACGTAAACAAAAAATGAAGAAGATACAGTGCGTCGAAAACTCGTATGACATTACTCAAACTTACACTCTCTTACCTATTACTTATTGTGTGTGTACTCGTGTGTGTGTACATTTTGCCAATAAAATTAGTAAATTTTATCGCACGACGCAAAGCATCGTAACTCACATCGACCACATTTCGCATTCTACCCAATACATACCATTACCTGTGTGTGAAATCTTGTGGTTACTTAGCAGTTATACAAAGGGTAAGTCGAAGACGTAGGCGCAAATTGCTCTCAGCACTGGTGATGTACAGGTAAACGCATTAAACGTCCTGATGGAGCAATCAGCCCGACACTCTAACTTTAATGGACTAGATTAAAAATCAATGTCGTAAGTGACGCGATATGCCGGAGCAGGTTTCGGAAACTTGCTTAGGGATTTTCTTAAGTTATATTCAGGCAAGTTAGTTGGGTTTTCGGGAAATGTGGTGTAAGTATTTTTAAGTTTTTAAATTTTAGGTAATAGCAATACTGATTGATTGGTATATTCTGTTTTTCATGCAGGTTTTGGCAACTTGCTTTTTGATACTCTTTATTGTAAGTTTCTATTTTTTTTTCTTTATTTAGTCATAAACTAACTATGTAGGTACATAATTAATTAAAAACTGTGAAATAAATAAACTAACAACAAACTATAAAAGGGCATCGAAAAACTCCTCCTCAACGCAGTCAGCCGGGTTGCCACGTTGAAAAGTTTTTTTTTAGAAGTGATTTGTGGGTATTTTAAGGTTTCATAATTAATTCTTAAGAGCCTGATTTTATTATGAGAGCTATTCATTCATCAATTTATTAATTATATTCTGTAGCAATGATGATATTTTGATTTTAACATGTGGTTATCGCCTCCTGCATCATTGGTAAAAATCATTCTCACTGATTGTCCAATTCATTTCCAATACACTTCCTCGAAAACGGGTTCTTATCGCACTACGATTAGGTTCAACATGCCATGTATTTCACACAAGTGGGTCTTTTTCATTTTCCATTACCGCGTGCTGTGCCGCGTGCTGAAAGGAGCTATTTTCGCACGCGGCACAGCACGTGGGTGTTGGAAGCCTCAGATAAAACTATACCTATACTTAGTACAAATTGGTGCAATGCCTATAGTCAGTGGTGTTTTTTTTTTATTATTTTGTTTTATTTCTTCAAAAGTGTATTGAAAAACGTCGTTTGATACACGTGGACATTTGTTATTGCAGTTCTCGGCTCAAAAACACCCTCGCCTAGGGCTCGGGTGTTAATTCCGCCTCGTATGCAATAACAAACTTTCTCCACTTGTATCAAAATGTACTATTGTAGCTATTTTGTCTTTAGTATGTAATCTGAATACACTTCAGTTTTAGACTGTGGAATATTCACCGATTTCTGAGAAAGCATTGAATAGTTCAGGCAATATAAATAATTAAGCAAAAGTTTCCTTGTCAAGCTTGCTTTTCTAGACTTGTACATTTTCCATTACTAAGAATTTTCTTTGGACAACTCTATTTTAGTTTTGTTTTGTTCGAACTAAGTAAAGTATATTTTCGCGGAGAATATCGTTTCTACATTTATGATATAAACAGTATTTAATTTACGGCGGGCAAAGACCTTTCGTCGTAGATGTTAGTGAACGGAAATGAGAGAACTTCACTTTCTGCTGAAAAGAGGAGAGTAGAAAGTTCACATCGCGATGTAACGATGTTACCTATCTACACTCGTATATTATGTGCCGAATAATATAACGCCTTATTTAAAAATGGTAGCGCTACGATGGGGTTTGTCTTCACCGATCACGCTATCAGATCACGTTAGCCACGGATCACGGCGAGTTGTATCCACTGATACCATGATCCGATTTTCTCGTTATCGTGTTACCCACTGATCACGATTTCCGTGGCTTGTTAGACATTTTTCAGAAGATAGCAAATTAAATAAGTTTTTAACCCAGTTTACATTTTTAATCAAATTAACTGTGCGATATAACTTTTCTTACTAAAACAGCGCTGCAATGAGAATATTTTTGGAATTCATTTCTTGAAAAACCAGTGTTACAGTTTTCTGAAAACTAACTATTTCTCACTTTACCCGATTTTCACAGTTAGTAGGTCAGTTTCTTTATTAAATCTGTCAGACAGTATGCACTCTGAAACTAACTGAAATGACTCACATGCTTCGAAAACTAGTCGGATGGATCCCAAAACAAAACCACATACCATAGCGGACATCAAAAACAAAACAAGCCCTCTGCGAGTTATTTAACGTTGTTCCCAACCAACATGGGTAGGTACCTACAGTTACCGGGTTCTGGCACAGAGGATGTCTCGTGGAGTGGCGCCCGGAGCGACGACTCTGAACATTTGTGTTGTGAACCCTCTCTCCCAGCGTTTCACCTACATCCATCGTACCACGTAGCTCTATAGGTACTTGACATGTCGTCAAATGTTTACATCGACTTACGACAGCATACACCTTAAGGTTTCAATGGACGGACATCTCTGGGTGCTTATTTAGACGCAATGGTTTAGGTCGAAGTGCACCTATCGTACCTACACTCAAATTTTGTCAGTTTAACCCCCGAATACTGAAACGTCACACAAAATTTAAGTAGCACTTATATTTAACAGATATTATAAAGTGACGTTTAGCCATACGAAATTTAAAGTTTCGGAGCTGCTCAAATGTTAAGTAGCCCTTAAATTTTGAGTGATGTTTCAGTATTCGGGGGTAAGTCCCATATAATAATTGGAGATGGTAAGCCATTCATGGAACCTAGAAATTAAAGCTATTGAAAAACGAAAATCCGGCCATGTATAGCAGATCATTTATTTTTTAATTATAATATAATTCTTTTATTGTCAGTAGTGTAAACGTTATAGATAAATGACACAATAAAAATTAAACCCATTAAAATAATCCTGTCCTCAATAACTATCAACTCCAATTTCAGCTGGCAACAATTCCTACATAAAATTCCAACACGACAAAATCGTAATTGAAAAACAAAATACCTTTAGAAGTTACATAAATTAGGCCTTTGAAGTAAAAGCCGTCTAAAACAGTCGTATCTGAAAATCGTACAAAAATAAAACCCCGAAACATTTTTTTTCTTTAATCTGTAATAATCTGTAATGTCGGGAGCACGGTTACCGTCTTGTTTTTGATGTTTGACAGTTATAATATCCGTCGTTGTCTGAAAATGTTTCATCCTTCGCGAGAGTGGATGCCACTCTGACACTTCTGTGAAACAAGATGGTTGAAATGACAAAAATCACTTGCTCTACTTAGCTTGTTACTGAAAAGAAAGTTTTTTATCCTGACTACTTACTGAATGTTTCAACTTAAAGATGTTTTCTCTTAGTTTTGCCGTCATTTTCTTAATGTTTATTTTGTTTTGTTTCAGGTAAGACACGTTCGTCAGTTGGCTTCTGAGAATTAAGTTTAATACAGGTATTGTAATTATTAAAATATTTTATAAAAGTTTTTACTACTTTAACGTTTGTTTATTTTGGGTGCTTTATTGAATAAATCAATGTCAACTTTAAAAAAAACTATGTAAGGCGTCTTATGCAATAAACTGATTTTGCACTTACTACATAATTATTAGAACGTAATACTTGTCAAAATATTTCAAAAAAAGAACGGCCTGATTTTCTCTTAGGCCGTTCTGCATTGATCGACTGCAGAAGATCAAATTGATTTTCGGGTTACAAAGAAATACTATTTAAAGAATTGTGAAATCTGAAACAGTACGTTACGAGGGCTTTGATCTTTCGTTAGTTAAATAATGTTGTCACAGTATTAACTCTAAATATCAGGAAATTGTCAGAATTAGCTTTTCATCACACTTTAAGTTAAGCAATATTGAAAACAGTATAATTATGTCGAAATTAATTTAAATATAACATCGATTAGCGATTCCATAGAATTAATTAATCGTACATTTCATTAAGATTCTAAGAAACGTAGAATTATGTGAATGTTTGTGATCTATTAAATGGAATCATAAACTATTTAAAGTGTCCTTTATAGTGGCTGTAAAGCTTTTATATCAGAATGGAAAACAGGCTCTTAGGACAGATATTCGACATTACTTGACGACTTAGATAAGTATCTATCATAACTTAAGAAAGCAATTACTACTTCTATATCTGAAAAGGAATTTACAAAGGCATTATACGGAGTGACGCGGGTCGGCATCCTTCTTGTATTATAATATCCGCGTTTAAAACTTCTGAAATTTAAAATGAGGTTTTCCTTCTAAACCAAAGAATTTTATAATGAAATCTCTTTGGATAAGACCTTTTTGAACGCTTTTCAACTTCCGATCTCCGAATGACGAAGTAAAGGTTGGCAGATCTTAATACATTTAACAAAGGCTGGAAGGCTTGAATTATAAATTTTACCGTCTTGAACTTAAAATGATATTTCTTTAAATAGATATCTGATCTTTATCTAAGCCAAAGAAAACTAAGAAAGATGGCTGACTTTTTACCTTATCTCTTACAGAAAAAAGTTTTAGTAGACGAAATTCTAAAGAGCGTGTTTGAGATCAA
Source organism: Xestia rhomboidea (assembly GCA_963853795.1). NCBI lineage: Eukaryota > Metazoa > Arthropoda > Insecta > Lepidoptera > Noctuidae > Xestia > Xestia rhomboidea. The sequence continues at coordinate 15,302,032 of OY970759.1, read as the reverse complement.
TCGGATAAATAGAGAACGACACGAGCAGTACATTTATTGAGTCTTGATTATACCCACTTCTGGGACCTAGGTCTTTTCTATGTGTGTGTGTGTGTGTGTTTTCTATGTGGTCTTTTCTGTGTGTGTGTGTAGATCATAACGGAATACGGAATGTTGGGTGGTATAATGGCACATGTCATTGAATTTTTGGTACTACGACTTGTTAGTTTCCTTATGACTTTTTCAACGCCATTTTAAGAGAGTTGGTGATGACATTAATAACACCAAGTTATCCCACCTGAGATCGCAATCACAATAAGCAAGTAAGTACTGTTTATCCAGGGCTACTACTAGTCTGCTACATCAAGAATCATCACGAAATTGGCACAACAATGTCGAGTTTATTCACCACACAGTCTTTACAACTGTACAAATATTCGCATATCATTTTAAAATGCCGTAGCTTAGTAGCACGCGGCGTGAGACGCGAGGAGGAGGGGGGAGGCGTATTGTTACGACGCGCGTCTTATCAGATAGTTTGGATGCTAAACTTCGCTAACACTTCCTTAAGGCAGCTCGAGCACGCACTACGTAACACTGACGAGATATGTGTCACGGATTTCGTCGTGTTTTGTACACTTTGTCGCGTTGTACTAGACAAGAATAAGTTTTTTTTTTTTTTTAAAGTAGGTATTACAAAAATGTTTATTTAGGTGCAGTAGTGTTAGATAAATGGTTTATATATTTAACGAAAGATTTTTTTCAATGAAAGGAAAATAACTCTTCCATAAATATTAATAACTAGCTTTTGCACTCGTAAATTTAGAATTCGACAATCATTTCGGCTTCTACTCTCCTTGTTAAAATATCATTCAATCATGATTCGAAAGAAACGTGGCGCCATCTATATCATAAAGACGTTATTGATGTTTTCCTCGGGAACAGTACTTTTTTTCGGGATGAAAGGTACCCTATGTCTGTACACCTGAAAATATATTCGTTTATGCAAAATTTCAGTATGGCCGGCTCAGTGGGGTAGGCGTGAAACGGTAACAAGCAATAAACTTACTTTCGCATTTATGATAATAATAAGGACTAAATGATGTTTCATTTAGAGTACCAAAAGCTATACGTTCAAGCGACCCGCGTCGACTACGTAAAAAACAAATCAAAGTAGTAGTTTAGCGTGTATACTTAAAGGCTATACGGATACAGTCTTTTGTCCAGTAACATTAAAAAAGTGCACCAGAATTTTTCCGCTTGGTGAAAACTGACCCTAAGCGCACTATAACGACGATGGCTGCTACGGCTACGCTAAGCGTCACCCGGCGTCACAGTCGGAAACGTATTGTTTACAACGCACCTCTTATCTGTCACGGTGAACGTCTAAAATTTAACTCCACTTCGAATTTACGAACTCGCTCGACATTCACTTGTAGAGCTAGTGACATTGGCAGTGAGTATTTTATGAGATTTTCCAAAGTAGTGTTTAATAGATTTATTAGTTAATTTACAAATAGCTTTTATCTTGTCTTCCGCATTGTATGAAGTCTAAAAGGTGTAGGTTAGTTTGTTCAAACATCAGACCGGTATTTCAATTACAAAACGAAATCAGTCAATCTGTCTGTTACCTTTTCTTGTCTGAAATTTAACACACAGAACATAAACTGTCACTTAAGACGACTACAGGAGCTAAACGCGAGTTTTATAATGCCTGAAAGTATATGATTCACTGCAATAAACAAAAGTAGAAAAATATATGATATTCTTCAGGAAAAATATATATACCTACTAGTTTTGATAGTGTTTTGAAAACATAATACAATTAATTTTACTCGATAAAAAATTTTTATTTATTTATTTATTTAACACTTCAAGCACAAAGTACAGAGGCGGACTTAATGCCGTAGGCATTTTCTACCAGTCAACCTTTGGGTGATGCAGAGACAAGCAGTGAAAAAATATCACGAACTTATCTCTAAAAAATTCTTTTACGGATAAAAACCATACTAAAATACATGCGATCATTCTGATTTTTTGGCAAATTATTCTACAGGCAACATATTAGCATCATAGTGTTTTATTTTCTTAGTCCAATCAACAGATTTTTTGTAAATCGCAAAAAACCACTCATTTCGCACTATTCGGCCCGCAGTGACTGACGTAAAAATTACTTTTTAGTGCAAGCTGATAACTTTATTCTAACAGGATTTCAAACGAAGTTTGAACCACCACAAATAGAGTAAATTGCTAATTACATCCTGTAGTCGCCGTATGGGATATCTTCCGTGATTATTAATTATTTTGAGCTCCCGATATTTCGACGCTGTTGCAAGCACCATGATCGCGGGATGACTGGAGAATAAGTAAGTGACAGTATACATTTTAATTTTTAAACCGTGAAAGTTTAAATCAATTTGACTTACGTCGGAACATAGTATACTTATCATCGTGGTAGAACTTTCGCATGGATTAATTTCAAAACAACCACATTAGAGAAGCTCCGGGCAAAAGCTACTTTAAACTATACCAGATATAAAAAAATATCAAGTTTTGCCAAATAATAAAATTTTGCTAAAACCTACACAATCAACTAATACACGACCATCTTTATGTGGTTCAACCTAAAATTTTTCCACCAAAGATCAAAGCAACCAGAAGTTAAGTCATTTACAAACACAAAAGCAATGTTCTAAATACAAAAGTATCCGTTCAATAATAGACTATGAATTTCTAATACTATTTCTGTATCTCGTCGTTGCCAGCTGAGGGGGTGTCGGGACGAGCCGACCGGGGGAGGGGGGGAAGTAACGTCTGAAAGCATAATATGATATTATTGCCAAAATAATATCGCGGAGTAGACAACACCGCATCTTCCCCTGTTAGGGCTGAGCTGCGTACGTCAGTTCATTTTGGAAGTAATACAGTTGTACAGTTATATTTGTACATGAGGTTGTATCCTGTAACTTGAGTTAAGTACTAAACTCTTACATTTGTAGTTTTGGAAATTATTTTATGGTATAAATGCAGTTGTATCCTATGTAAATTACTATTTCAGACGTTACTATGAGCCAGCGTCCCACTGCTGGGGAAAACACTCTCCCTATGACTTCCAGCTCTTTCGAACCAGGGCTAATGTAGACCTCTCAATCACGGGTATTGACATATTTAAAAAAAATAAAGAAGTTTTTCAATAAGTTTCATTTATTTTTAAATAAATTAAATGCCGAAACGGTTCAATTAAATAAGGTACATAGCTATGACATCCTTGAAGATTGACTTCAAAATTAAATGTCATAGATTATAGTGGACGGCACGATACGGTAGAGTTTAATCGTGGGACAGGTGCGTGTGACATGACCGGTCGGTCCGTGCTATCGGATTCTATTTATTGCCCTTAGCTACAGTTAGCGGCGTCCCCACTAAGTATCGGTCACGAGCAATCAATTTAGCGTTTATAGTGGCATCCACATTAACATTTCAGTTTATTGTTTAATAGTAGAAGTGAGTTACTGAAAATTAGGCGGGTCTTTTGAACCCGGTTCACTCAAATCTGTTTCGTACTTTCTTCATAAGACTATTTCGGACGCAAATTTACATAGTCCTCACGTGATCTGTCCAAGACAATGTCTGGACCTTAAAAATCTAATTTGTTCCAGTCACCGAAATCCCGACGTCATCAAGTTTATAAAAAGGTTTTTTCAAAAATAAATAGCATTAAGTATCATTCCAGTCGTAAATTTATTAAAAGACCGATACGACTTTCGAATCCTCCTTTCAATATTTAAAAAGAAATGAATTTATTATTATGTTCGAAACACGAAACTTTTAAAAAGTTCTTGCAAGAAGGCTTCTCTCAAGGAGTAACAAAATCCGAACGCCTGTCACTCTTCGATCCTTCTAAATTTAAACATTTAAATGGGTGACGTCATAACAGAGTTGACGCGTCTCATTCCGCGACTTCCCGGCTTGTCAGACACAAAATGGAGCGGAGGCAAGGCCTTTTGTACTTGTAGGCTTTGTGTGCAAAGTAAGCTTCCTACCGAAGCATCTGTGCGATGATGAAACTTGCCAGACAACGCTTTTAAGCACGCTTTATGTCTCGAATTAAAACTTTAAAGGAGGAAATTAAACGTCCGAAAAATTGTGCATGTTACACTCACGGGCTGTTTGTTGTTCGCTTTCGGGAGGGTTGAGTTGAACCTACTTTTTGTCACAGTCGTGTTCGCGTACAAGTGACTCGCTCGAATACGGACTCACTTGTTCTCGTGGAGACATCGTCTTTTCAATACATGCCTTACCTACCTTAAATACCTTTTCACCTGAAATTTGATGTTTGGGCTTTGTTTTATTATCTAGAAATAGAGAAAAAGTATTTATTAAAACAATAAAAAACTATGTAAATTAAAAATTAAAGAAAAAATATTGGTTCAAAAAGTAATAAAAAAAATCAAGATGTGCTCCCAGATTTGCTACATAGCTCATTTGAAAGACGCGTCCAAATGCAACATTTTCTTCTACGGATCCGAAAAAATCTGTCACACAGAGTCAATATATATTAGCTAAAACGTGAACTTGAGATAAAGTTGCACGTTCACTTGACGATATTTTCTAATAGCAGGCAGGTAAAACACAAAAAGAAGCCGACGGTCACACCAATAGGCTTTCACTACTAGCTGCTGTTTTTAATAAATAGAAATAAGATACACATTAAATAGATGCAAGCAATTATTCAACGATAGTCAATACTGCAACGATACGCTACGTTGCAGTATTGACTATCGTTGAATTAGTCTGTAACTGTGGGTTAGAATTTGATGCACATTTGCTCGTGACATAGTTAGTCCAACAGTATAAGTCAACCCATAATAGAGTCAACCTTGGGGCAGCAGATTTTTTGGACCAGACCCCTAACTTTTTTGGTCATTCTCCTTTTTAGATTAAACTACATCATCTGCAGTAACAGACTATCATCGGCAATTTCTACCCACTATTTATTAGACGTGTCGGAAACTTTTCTCATAAGATAAATAAAAGCCTTCCTACAAAGTTACCTACTTAAACAAACACACGAAAACACAAAAACCTCAACCAAGTGAACTAACAACTGAAGCTTAATCAAAGTACCACAGTTTCACAGCAGCAAAATTATCATTGCCGAGATGTATATTTCCAACCCTCTCTTGCAGAACAAATTCCACTTGTCAAAATGTTCACGCTATATACACGGGAATCACAAAGCGAGACGCTTACAAAGAACGAGCCCTAACAAATGGTTCCGTCGAGCCGGTGTGTGTATAATGCGCGGTTGGACGGCACACACTATCAACTGTGATATTACACATGTTTATTTTCAACACGTAAACTACGGTTAAACGTCCTGTTAATTTGGAGGTGTTCGCCATAGGACCTGCGGGTAAACATTTAGGCTCTTATTTTGTGTATGGCCACGAAATAGATTGGTGACTGTTTGAGGGTTAAGTACGTACTTATGATAGTCGGGATAAAACTTAGTTAAATATTTCTGAGCGGTTTTCCTCAAGGTTTATCTAGGAAATAGTCTTTTCTAGGCTAAAAGGTGTTTTAAGCTTTCACGGTTTATAACTGAACTTATACTGTCAGTTACGGGACATTTTCCGTGAGTCTCCATTATTCTGAATTCACGATATTTTTTTTTCGGTAATATCGGGAGCTCAGAATAATGGATAGGTGACATAAGTGACAGTTTGTTTAGGTAAAGAGTAAGTAGTAGGTAAAGAGTACACACCAAGAGGATGAGCGGAACTTTCTGATGCATATAGAAACTGGACAATCATATTGCAACCATGTAATACCATAATAGAGCAAGATCCCAGGGCCACCAGACCTTACTTATTTCCTCATGAACAAAATGTGTGGCATCAAGTAGGACGGCCAATTTTTAGATATCAGGTGCTAAAGTTGCGTAAAAATAATACATTTTTTTCTTAAAGGCCGATTGCTGTTTTTTTGTATGTTGAAAAGAAGATTGTTAAAAAAATATTATTAACACTGCCAGATGTCGGCAATTTCTGCCAAGGACTTCGAGCACGGAAAAAAATATGTGATTTTACCGATAGTCTGAGACTTAATTTTTATGTTTGATACTCAGGAAATAATTTCAGTACTTATTTTGAGCCAGACCAATCATAGTTCACTCAATTAAAATGTCGCTGTATGAGCGCATTGGTTTACTGCTTACAATGACTATTAAAAAAACCCTCTGAGTATCAAATATTAAAAAAAAAATAGACTCTGACATGATGTTTCACGTTATTTTTTCCGCGCTTTAAAGAGTCTGGCAGAAATTTCCATCAACGGGCGGTGTCAGACTGTGTTGGTTATTAGTTTTTAACAATGTTCTCTGTAACATATATAAAAATCAACACTCGGGCTTTAAGAAAAAATTGTATTATTTTTACGCAACTTTAGCAACTAATATCTAAAAAATGGCCGTCGGCACAAGTATGCATACGTTCACAGTAACACAACTAACACTACTTGATGCCTCACATTTTGTTCATGAGAAAATAAGTAAGGTCTGGCGGCCCTGGGAGCTTAGACTAAGTATAAGGATTTCTTTACGGTATCTACTTGATGCCTATCAAAACAACAGTCATTTGTTTGACGAAGCATTCGTTGCATTTCAAACCCAACAACCAATCAGGAAACTGACAAAACGGTATCCACCGTAATTTCTGAACTGAACTAAATAGCCACAAAGTACAAATCTACGTAACGATCCATGTATTTGGACAATTGGGGAGATGAACTGGATATTATGGTTTGTTCGTGTACTTACCAGCAGAAGCCCTGAAAGTTTCTTCATTAGAATTGTTTAACCTACTCGAATTGCTTCCACGAAATGCTAATTTATTTTCGCAGTTTCCTGACTGAATAGGATGCGTCAGTTGCTAACAACTTTTATAAAAGAATGTTTTGTCATTCTAATTTAATGAGTCTATAATAGATAGCTTGGCAAACAACTAACGCTCTTCATTTTACTGAACGAATGCATCAAAAGCGTCCTACAAAGGTATTTTAATATACGTTGAAGAAGTATAAAAAAACCGTGAAGTTTTCTTATTACCCGGGCGCTTTCTATCTCGTGTCACATTTTCCACAACGTGAAGATTAAACGTATTGTTCTGTCACTCAGAGAATCGCGTTACTGACATTTTTTTTCTCCATGTAACACGAACTGCGTAACCAGAGTTTTCTCGTCCCTTACCTATTTATAACATGGTTTCCCATTTCCACACTGACAGTAAGTGGATATTGATGTACTTACCTACTTAACGTGATACCTTGATATTAGACCGCTACAATTTGTCTCGCATGTTTCATACAAATTACGGAGCGCTATTATAATATATGAATAAGATATGGTACAAATCTTAGCGTGTTGTTGGCGGGATGCCAAAATGTGACAGAGTTTTGGACCACCGCGCGGCTGACCTGTGCCATTACCAGCTTTCTCCGTTTAACCATTTCGTGTTTATATCTTTAATAGTATCGGGTATTTGTAGCCTATTTCAGTATGTAAAAGTAGGTATCTTGAAATTGTTATTGTAGTAGTTACATCTGACTCCAAACCAAGAACGTCGTTGTTGTAAAAGATGTCTCTGAGAATGAGTATAGGACCTGTTACCATCTACGGACTGCCAACCAAGTGCCTGATTATTATGAGTGTTTTCTCTTTGACCGTTACATTAAATCATTGGGAAAGTGCCTTGCCTGCTGTTAGTGCTTAAGTTGATACTTAAATGTCAAAAAATGTTGCAGTAGTGGTGAGAAAAAAATGAGCTTCGGAATTGCAGTGACGCAAGAAGATTCTGTAGTTCTTAGCAACAAGATATCGTCTGGAAACGCAGGTGATCTTGCCAATCTGATATTACAAACCGTCTAGACTGGGATCAACGAAGGAAAATTGCATTTCTTGAATGAAATTAACTGACCCGAAAACCACTAGAGGGATGGCAATCACATTAAAAGCGTTTCTTACTTCTTCAGGATTGTCAAATTAATTTTTTGGTAGAATAAGTCAATCTGATATATTTCCGACTTTTTGTTTTCGCTCTACTTTTTCTTCATTTAAGTTGAACTTTGGAATTGACATATTGGCTGAAAATGTAGGTTCCATGTTACGACATTATGGCACTAAAGTTCACGTTAGCTGGGTAAATATTAACTCCTAATAACCATGATACCCTGGTAGGGAAGTTGTCGATGCACTAAATAGTTTACCCCACAGCGGTTTGTCAGCTAATATTCACTTGCTCGTCGATAGTTGTAGCATCTTGGCGTCAGAGTGTTGTGGAAGTTTATGGTCTACAAAGTATAGCTGAAATAACAAAAACCTTATAAAGTTTGTCGTACTCATCATTATAAATAACTGTCACTACGGGACCAACCCTAAAATCGTGAAAAGTAAGCCGTTCCATACATTTGTGTTCGCACAATGGGGACAAATATTGGAGCCTTCTTGTTTCCTTAGAATATTTTCAGTTATTTCAACATGCATACCAGCATGATTGACAGTAATGTTGGCAACCCAGAGAGCACCGGATATAGACCGGTGCTTAAGTGTCCTTACCCGTGGGGGCATAATACACCCCAGGACATACAAACTCATTACTCAATCAGCATTAGTGGGTACTTACTTACATGGCAAAATTACCATCCGGACCTGCATTTCATGCAGTAATTAAACAACAATGTGTTATCCATTAATTACAAGCAAACATTAAATTCCAATTGTGGAAAATTACATTTACACAAATGAATGAATATAATAAAATCAAAGAATTAATTTTACTCAATGATTTTACTAACAGAAACATAATTGAATACCGGTAATTGCACTCAAAAATGGTGAATAATTATTCCATTACCAGTAGTCTCAAAATCTGGGTTATGGAGGTAAGATATGCAGTAGCTCCATGCAAAATACTGGTATTCAGCTGCATTCAGTTAGGCTGGAAGCTGTCCTCAACATAGTTGGGAAAAGGTTTGTTAGCAGTGGCGAAGGTTTCATACAACTCGATTCTTACCGGATTCCCTATGAAAATGGCACAGTCAGTATTCTATAGATAAATAATATAATCACATTAAAGATATGTACTCCAGCTTACCTCTTACAAAAATTGAACTTTCGTTACTGTTCGGCAGATGATGGCTAGTCTCAAAATCGATGAAGAGGAAAAAGTGTTATCGAAACCGGCATGTCCTAGAGCTGAAACATTCGAAGACATGTGACATTCACCAACCTGCACTCGATCCGCGTGGTGGATTACGATCCGTTTACAAAAGAAAAAATCTGTGTCCTAGTAGAGAAAACGTTATAGGCGGATTATGTCTAGGGTCGAACGCTTACATTTATTAATCTTACTACTAAAAGGCTAGGCAGATATGATAAATTTGCAAATTTAGATGGATGGTTACTCAATCACGCCAGTATGGCTGACTGGATCTGGATTAGATTTTAGTCAGGCATAGCACATTGGAGGCTACTTTTTATCTATTTTCTTTTTACCAATTCAATAATGGCAATTCTCGAACTCCATAACCTAGTACCTACTTTTGGCAAACATTTCTCTATTACTTATAAAAGGGATCTTCCATTTCCAGCCATATTTGCCCCATCGTATCAATTTCGGCGCTTACCGCAAGTACAAACTTGAACGATCGTGGCAAATTATGATGAATGGACCTCCCAAACCCATGTCATCATAATATATTGACATGATAGCTTCTTTACTAACACGCCACATGCTACTCTGGTAGGTAACTACTTTTTGTTATTTACTCTCTAACTTGATATATGTTTGAAGTAGTAGTAATATGATATTGAGATTTGGTCTAAGTAAAGTTTAGATGCTAATTTCCGTTTTCACTAACAATGCCTAAGTAACGTGGTTATCACACGACACCGCTCATCCGCGCGGTCGGGTTGTGAAGCAGATCTCACGTCACATTGGTTTAAATTAAATCCATCGATGCCTAACACACGTAGCTACACCGCCCGACCGCGCGGCGCACCGTCAACAAAATCTTCGCCGCCTCCGACCAACCGCGCGGACGAGCGGAACGGAAAAAAACATAGTGCGATTTTCAATGCCGAAAGTTAAAACTCCAACGTTTTTATCTAGGCATTCATTCAGGTGCTTAGTGCTCATGAACACGTATTAGTTATATTTGGAAGCGCAGTCCTACTTTCACACCTACGATACAAGACAATATAATGATAATAAAAAGTAGGTGCATACATGTACTCCAAAAAAACAATTGAGGATGATCATTTTCTTAATGTTTTACAGCTGATTTGAGTATCAAAATGTTAACTTTAATGATAAGTGACATAACATTGCGTTACATTTCAGAATGTGGCCATTACGGTGAGAATTTCCAAGATAAAATTAGGAACCATTTTCTTAAAGCAGTTAAAATCAATCACATATTAATCATGAATTTAAACACCTCTTTTTACCTCACGAAAACAATTTCATAATCCTTCGACCACTGTTTAGCTGTAATTTATTTGCAAACTAAAGCAAGCGAATGCCCAGTAACCACAGGAGACCGCATACGGCCATAATTAAGTTTTAAAGCACAATGCTGCCTAACTAATAGCGCAATAAGACTTGCTAGTTACTGCTGTAATCACATGCCTGCTAATCCTTTAGAGGGAGAACATGAGAACTGATTGTGGATCAAAATGGATGTATGTTTGGACTTGTCTTGTGAATATGGCAATACGCTTGAGCTATTGAAAATAATAGATTAAAATTGAGCGTATTTGGAACATAATAGTTATTAAACTAATTAAACTAACTACTAACTTTAATAGGCGAAACGACAAAAAAAAACTAATTAGTCCGTCACTTAGATTTTCAAAAAATATTTGACCCGTGTTTTTTCTTTTGTTACGTAAACCAAAATTGACGAAGATACGACGCATTTAAAATTCTCAGTACGTCACGCCATGGTATAATTTTTAGCTAGTTCTGACGTCACGAGCCCCCACTCCCGAGTTTTGATGCGTTTTATCTTTGTCAATATTCATTGATTTACAAAAACAAAAAATACGTGTCCATTAATTTCCAATACTCTAACTGACGGACTAAATAGATTTGCAATTTTTTGATACTGTCGTCATGCCTATTAGAAAGATCGCTACCAAACATTTGCATTTTCACTCTACTCTACTTCTCAGTGTAAGAATCGCAAAAAAGTTTAAATATACATATTTGGCATCAGATTCAGCTATGATGCATGCAGCCATCAGGTGCACAAGTAACATGGCCATGTCTACCATTTACGAGTACGCACACCCAGAAAATAAAACATGAAACAGAAGAGTACATGTCATTCCTGCAAAGGACTAATTCAAAATCTCGAACAATCCATTATTTCGGCAATGGCTGGAAACACAAACTTTTATACTGCAGTAAGTTTCCAGCCATCCATGCAAATAAAAAAAAAACAACTCGCTCTTCCCCTTTGTGATATCTGAGCAGCCAATGTCAATAAAACATTTTGTTTCTTTCATCGAATCATCCGCGTTTAAAGGCTTTGTTGTCATTTGGATACCGGTTTTTCCATTCGCTGTTAACTGATCTAGTGGCCGTGGTTCAGCAATCTCGGTGATCCGTAGTAGAGTAAGGCCCTTCGCCCACGGTGTACTTTGTGTAGCGGTGCGGTCGCGAGTTTCTTAAACGCGCTTTGTATCGCTGTTTGAGCCTTTACACACCACGTTTGTTTTATGCGCTGACGACGCGCGTAGGACTCAATCAGGACGGTCAGCAAACGCGAGACTGAAGTCACGTTGTTAACTTTGCACACGACATTTGTGTCCCACACACAAATTTGTGTACACATGCATTTCTGTAACAATGCTGAATGGCGTTTGCATTGCGATAGTAGAGATACAGAATTGTGATTTACGTGGGTGATGGTACACAACCAACGACAGCATCGCGACTAGGTCTCAGCCATCTTGGCGTTTTGGCGTTTGGATCGCTAGAAAAATCGCAGTGGGTGAGAACCCTAAAAGCGGGTACGTGAAAGAACGGACAGACGGTCGGCCCAATCAATTACAAACGGATTTGAAGCGGCTGCCGATCGTTCCAGCGTAGCCACCGCCGAATAATGCACCTGCCTGAAATTGGACTGTGAATGTAAGATATTAATATTAGTATTCCTTCTATTGACCCTCTGGATTTAAAGAGAATTATTGGCATCCACCGTTGCGCAATACTTTTGATAAGCGTGGTGATTATTTCGGCTGATATGTTCCTTGCAATGGTCTAAATTGCAGTATGATTTTTGATATCTATTTGAATATCATCTGCTTAAAAAGCAAAGATCTGCATGAAGATAGGGAATACAATGAGCACTTTCTTACTTCAGCCCAGAAGTTCGACTCTAGGACCTTTGGTGGAAAATACCGTGGGTGTCTCATCTGGTTCAACGATTTTCCTCCTTTTCCTGCATCTTAGCTACAAAAAAATGTATATATGACCTCGGCGCTCCTAAATCAAAATCAAATCATTTATTGCAAATAGGCCTGTAGTTGCCAATGGGCAACTACAGTACTCTCTACGCTAGGGAAAGCCCTAGCGCAGATCTCTATGGAGAAGAACGGGCAAGAAACTCCATGGACACTCTTTTAAATCAGAATATTTTTACTGTTTCCTTGGTCACATTATTCATGTTGAGATGGTACATTATGTGAGAACAATGTAGCAAGATGTGCACGTTAAAAGTGTCCATAGTAAAAACAAAATAAACAATTCTAAAATAAAATAATTAATGCAAATAGGCCGTGGCAACCAAGAGCTGACCAGTCCCAACTGACAGCGCCCGTTCACGAACATGACGCATGTATCTGCACCATTCAACTCAACCATTTTGAAGGTAACTAAATGATCCGACACACGCGCCACCATCAGTGAGACATTTGAGTGACATACTCTTATATAGTTTATAGTCATTTCCGTAGAATCTCATGAATGCTCTTGTTTCCTAAAAGCTGAACATGTGAAAAAGCCTGTATGCCTGAACAATGACATAATTATAAACATCACAGGAATAATACGACTTCCTGCATGAAGTGTAGTAACAAACGATTATATTCCAATGTGGAGCTCCATGTCTACATATTTGATACTGAGCTCGTACGTGCTTGTTACCCACCAAAATGTAATAAAGTAAATGGAGCCGAAAATTATCTCGTGCTCTCTCAAATACAGGGGCGTTACATGAACATTTTTATCATAATTCTGTTGTCTATTACAAATGTAGGAACCTTTTGTGGGATTTAACGAGCGATTCTGTCTGCGTTTAGGATCCTATATGGTGGAGTCTTTTTAAATATGTATGGATGGTTGTGTTGCATTTATTGTCTCCTTTATTTATCTTTTATACACATTTTTAAAGATTTCGTGAGAACGTAAAAAACCTATAAATAAGTGGTCCGCCGTGGTCGGGAGCAGGGTCCAAGCTACCGGTGGTTAGGGCTGCAAAGACAGGAACCTCGTCACAATGCGGGTCCAATCGAGGAGTACTGCCTTCTGAATCAAGCCCCCTGATCCAACCGCCTAAGGAGAGCCTCGACTGCATGCACTGCATGTTCGTCGAGGCTCCTGGCCATCTTGCCAACTTAGCAATTATTTTATTGTTTTGGTCAAAGTTGATTTTAAAATCCCTTATACGATAGGTAATAAACACTGGAAGTTTCATAATATTGAAGACAACATGAAAATAAGCTTTCCCTCGCAATCTGCTTTTAAATCAAAATTACTTTTCAGAAGATACAGGTTCGAATGAATTTAAAATACGTGTTTTCTTCACAAAATATAAAACTCCGTGATGTATTGGAGTCGAGGGGCTATATCTTATCACGGATCCCCCTCGAGGATCAATCATTTTCAATAACTAAACGTCGCATAAAATGACAAAAAATAGAATGGCTACGCTCTTTCAATCTTTTCTTTTCTCCTTCTAATTCAACGATTGTCGCAGTTAATTAACGAAAGAAATTAAAGAAAAACCGACCAAGTGCGAGTCGGACTGGCGCACGAAGGGTTCCGTACCATTATATTATTAGACAAAACACGTTTGTTGTATGGGAGCCCCCCTGAAATATATAATTTATTCTGTTTTTAGTATTTGTTGTTATAGCGGGAACATAAACACATCATCTGTGAAAATTTCAACTGTCTAGCGCTCATGGTTCATGAGATACAGCCTGGTGACCAGACAGACAGACAGACGGACGGACAGCGGAGTCTTAGTAATAGGGTCCCGTTTTTACCCTTCGAGTACGGAACCCTTAAAAGAGAGAAATATAGTGAATCGTGGTGAAGATGGTCTAATAATAATCTTATAAAATGTTAAGAGGAAGGAAAAACGGAAGTGAAATATTTTCGGCGGTAAAAAGTGGCCGGTTGCAAATAGTATTAGACCGAAGCTAAGTGATTTGTTGTGTTGCGGTCAATCGCACTTTGCGTTGGTTTCTTATAGTTCCCAACACCAGAGTGACTTCGAAACTTTGACCGCTAGACTGTCGTCCTCTTAGAAAATGGCCTCGCATTTGATCTTTATTTTGATTAAATACTTTTGTTTAGTTTTCAGTATTTTTTTTTCTATGTCATCCAATTATCATCGTAAGTTTGTGATGGCCATCAGAAAGTCATCATCTTTCAAGCTGTCTTAACCCTAATTTATTTGTGATTACTTGTTTTTGTTCTTTCGTACATTACTCAGTAGAGTTTTTATGATCTGAAAACAAACAACAACTCTCCGATTTGAAGAAAAAAACACACGTGTGTACGTTTGTATAAAATATTCATACACCTTTGAGAAGTAACAATCAAATATAAGTCTAAATAGGCATACAGGCTACCTTGAATTTAAATATTACTTGGATCGGTATTTGAATTAGTTGAAGCCTTCATCTCTAGAGAACATTAATAAAAAGCCAACAACAATTTTATTATGTACCAAGTACTTTAAAATAAATAGGACGTTTTTTCATTTGACCAATGCAAAGTGTTTTGATGCAACACAAAGGTTGTCGGCTTATCGTCTTCAATTCATTCAATTTTGCTATACCTAGATTGAAAAACAATAACTCTTTAAAGGAAAAAAAAATCTTTTTCAGCGATGAGACGGAAAAGCATTTTATTTGATTTATACTCGAGGAATTTTGTTCCAGTAAATAATCACTTTGCTCTTTTATTTCTCTGAAACAAATCTTTAATTAACAGTTTAAAACTATTATGACCTACAACCATTCAGAGCTGACCTATTGTTTTATTATGGATGCAGAACCAACTGAGTGGTAACTTAGTAGGTATTAGGATAACTAAAATAAGATTAATTAATTATTACAGTAGTTTGCTGAGCGTAAAAGTTTATTCAAATCTGTGTTTCTAATTGATGGTCTAACAACGACTCAAACAAATATCAATTTAATGTAAGGTGATTTTAGAGTGTCTAATCCTATTGAAAAGGGCAGAATTCGTTGAAATTGAAGCGTGAAGTGGACCTTTTTTTGAAGACTATAAAGTTATTTTTCCAAAAAACAATATTTATTTACATTTTTGGAAACTAAACATCGAAACCACAATATACGTTCGAGACCGCTGATCCAAACGGCTGGCCTAAAACACGTCAAAACGAAATAAAAAAATCGTGGTCAGGTGCACGAAATTCTGACAACAAGTCTTACCAAAGGGTTTACCTAGTACTAGGTAGTACCTACAAGGCAGTTGCGTTGTAAAATAGCACGCACCATGTAAACTAGTGGTATTCAGATGCATCATATTGGACTAGAACCTAACTCGTGAAAAGGCTCGACAAATGATGGTGTGGCAAAGATAAAGTTAAATTAAATCATCGGGTCATCAGAAAATATCAATTAAACAAACAATCATTTCCTCACGTTAATTTCGTTAAGCCTAGGACACAACAGCGCACTATTCGCCAGTGTACCAACACGGGCCCAACGCTCACGAACAAAGAAAACGGATAATTAAAGCCAAGCTACGAGAAAAGAGATTTTTAATGAGCCCCGACGTTTGCCACGTAATAAGACTTTATTATAACCGTAAAAAATCCAGTAATTAAATAATAAAGATGGGGAATAAATGCTTCGGTACACATTTTGACATAAATATTTTTGTGATTCGTCGAGGGAAATTGTTTTCGATAAGCATGTACTTGGATGATATTGAAATTACGTTTGAAAGAAACACGATGACACGTATTCGATAAATGTTTTGGTGATTGCAGATTTTTTTTATTTTGATAAAATGTCTTATGAGAGTGAGCTTTTCTTGTTATTCAAGTATATTGATACCAATGATGTTCTCACCTGAAAAGACTGTATCAATATTAACTGAAGAGGTAGTTTTTTTAAACTACACTGGCCTGCAAAACTTCACACTTTTAAAATTGCAATAACTTTTTAAGTACCTACACAAGATATACTTTCGAAACAAAAAAGACTTGAAACGAATTTATTTTTGTCTGTAATTTCAAAGACAGCTGATAAAAATTGCTATAAAAAGCCTTTTATTTTAAATCTCTAACTTCTGTAGTTCAGAAAAAATTGAAATTTTAAAAGTGTAGTTTAGTTCAAAAAGCTAAGATCTCGACGAATCTTAATTGAATACACTGTCTTATATCTACTACACTAAATTATAGTTCGAGAAAACCGATAGGATTTTTGGAGGTGCCAAAGGCGTCATCGCTTCTCAAAGGCAGTCTGTTCGCATATAAATTGACGAATTTGCTTCCATTTACACCTTGCTGTCATGCAGGCCGCTCTCTCTCTCAGCTAGCTCGTTAATAATTTATAATCGTTTCAGATTATACACATGAATGCTTCCTAGCTAATTTCGCTTGCTACGGACGTAAAATAGACCCTCATCATGAAAAGCATACATTATACCGTGCTCATACAACTCGGAATTCATGCTCCGTATTATTAAAACAACTTTTACGAACAACACAGAGAGCGAAATAATCAAACCATAGAAAAGCAAATAATTAAGTTGGTAAAGAATTTAACCTCGTGCAAACAAGGTACTTCAAACATAAACCCCCAAATTTTACGCAAGAATTATTATCGTGTGTATTTAATAGGAGCCTTATTTGGCTGCCAAGAACAGAAATTAATGATCTGATCGGAATAATTAGTACGTTATACTTTGTTGGATCAGTATCGGCTCATGGTAGCTGTGACCCGGACGCATGTTTAGCGGAAAAAAGCGAAATTAAACGAATGGTAGAATAAAGGACTCTCCAGATTGTGGCAAGCAGACGTGTTCAAGTAGCAGGTCGTGCAGGCTCATAATAAGAGGGTTTCATCAGGGCAGCTTCGGAACACGCTGCGACCCTCGCACCTTATCTTCTAATCATAAAATCTCCACCTTTACTGTTTTCAGCCGACTTCTAAAAGGTGGTTCTGTATACAATGCGTATAGGCTCCAACCCAGTAAGTAAAAATGTTTGGGTGCTAGAGTTTTCTCACCAATTACACATTTTCATGTATTAACTCCTGTAAGCAAGCAATAGTTAATAGTGATAGTCTTCTAAAAATGTTTAATATTAAGTAAGACAAGTAAATGAATGTCTTTCATCGTTGTTAAACAATGGTTTAAACAGGAAAAGTAAAGTTTGTCAGTTACGTCTAAAAGAAAACATTTGGTTGTTTGTAATGAAGAAAAATTAAAGACACATTGGTTGAGAGACTGCAGGGTGAAGACTACAATGATGGTGTAGGTCTGATAGTCAACATCTCATCTATCTATGTATATATTTATTTTATATATGTAAATGGTACACCACAGGCTACCTGCAGTATTGTCTCTCCTTCCCCCTTAAATCCATCCAAACGTTGTCTTTAAAAGATCGCTTTTAGCGATAAGACCGCCCATTGTGTCACCCTTTGTAAAATGTTTTACATTTGTATCTGTAATTTTTATGGTGTACATAATAAAGAGTATTCTATTCTTTTCTAAATATTCTATTCTAATCAATTGTGATACCTAGTTTAAATCAATAAGCCCTCAACATTGACGTGACACAAACTATTCTTTGAAGTGATCAAGTCAAAATGAGTGTATAATTAAAATTCTAATTTTAGAAATTCCATTCAATATTTCGATTAACCGATAGAGATTTCAATTTCCTTTAGTCACGTGCGCCGGGATATCGGATCCAGCGGTTGGCTCCGTCGGTAATGAGCAGGCGGATGGCAATTTCGCTAGATGGGCTTTTGGTTACAGGAGCCTGTTTTTATGTCAATGTGCTTTTAATATGTCTACCTCGCTTGTGTCAAGACTGAAGATACTACGTTTTTTATCGAGTACCACCCTGGTTTTTGCAGTTCGCTTTTCATTTTTATGCTTTCACCGCTTTGAAAAGAAGTGTTTCCTCTCAACGATAAATTTTTATTGCGCCGACAAACCCAAATAAAACAGGACTTTTTCAGGACTTTCCGAATTTTAGCACCGTAATAGAGATTTAAATTCTTAATGAAATCAGGAGGTCTATATCAAAATTCCATTTTTCTTGAATATTTCAACACGTCGAGAAACTAACTTAGGAAATCCCATAGGATACTTTCAAGCAGATACGGCGGACCCGAAACGGTGGGTAGCTACTAAATTGAGTTGGTCATGAAAAATGCAAATGATGTAACGTAGGGGTCTGAGGCAAAAAGTAAATATTTTCCCTTCAGGGATGAATGTATGTTTGGTATTTTTTCGAAAAATTCGGGTCAAACAAAAGGTTCATTTTTGATGTTTGATTTGGGCATCTTCTCCCAAATTTAATATTAATTAGAATACTTAATTATGTAATATCAGTTTGGGGTTTGTTTTGGTTCACTTAACAATTATCGAGGGATAATTGAAGTTTATGCTCAGCTTGGCTGCGGCAGGCAATCCAGCTGACGTGGCGTGTGTGCGTCGGATAACTTAACGCAGCCTGCCATCCATCAGGTTAGTTAATATACGTTTTAGTTGGCTTGTTGCCTGTCATCGGGATGCACCATGTTTCGTGGATGCTTAACTGTTTAAGTTAAGTTGCTTGAGTAGAGCTTGCTGATGTAGTAGCTTTAATGGGTACTTATAAGTTAGGATTACGATAAGATGGTGTGGATAAGCGGTGACATTACCTTAATGAAGTAAACTATATAAAATCCCTAACTGGCTACCTAGCTACCGTATGCCCAGAAATATTCAATGTATCATTGTTAATCCTGACAAAAGCGAATATTAAGAAAACTCATGGACTTACTAGTTAAGTATGTACTTTTTTGTCAATATTAAGGTAAAAAAATAACAGAAACATTTACAAAAACATTTTTATGATACCACCTCATCATTTATAATATTACAATGTGTTTATTTAATAAACCCTAGTCTATCTACGTTATCACGAAACGCCTATTGTTGTAAGTTTTGCGCAATAGTAACATAAACCTCATTAAAATTTACGCAGTAGTTTTGTAGAAACAGATGAATATCGCAAAAAGTATTAAATTCAATCTCTCTCCTAATTGTATTCTGAGATTTAATTGTTCTTATTTACAGATAGTATACCAAAACTTGAATGAGGGGTGGAAAACATCATCACAAATTGGCCGAAGGGTAGGGATCAACCCTAAATTTGACCTGCGAATGAAGGCACCGTGTTATCTAAGGGATAAAAAGGGTTAATCAAAGTGAAAAAAACCGTGGATATCTTGGACCTAGGTGTAAATAAAGGAGAGATAAAATGTGCCAAACGTAGTGAGTTAGGGCCTGCCGAATGCCTATTAGACTCTTCCAAATTGCTGTGTTTTCGACGTAACGAAATCTAGACCTTATTGTTGGTAAATAAATTCCTGATGAACATTATTCATAGAATAAATGCGAAAATAACTCTGCCTGTCTGTCGGTATGTCTGGATAAGGTACCTTTTCACAGACTTATAAATTTTTGCCTTTTTACACGACTACCAAAAAAAAGGAGTGTTATGTTTTCAGGGTTCATGTATGTATTTTATATATATTTTATTCTACCATAACTTCTAAACGCCTAAACCGATTTCGATATACGTGGTATCGTTAGAATCCTTGTGTTGCCCGGGGTAATATAGGCTAGTGACAAATTTAGAGCTTTTTTTTTATTTTAAACTAAAAAGGGTAAAATAAAAAATAAAAAAACCCGACTGATTATTTAATGGGTCCCGACTGTTGCATTCAATATGTTCCGTCATTAGAATTTATTATTTGTTCTTGTTTTTTCTTTTCAGTTCTCATTTAAAGTTATGAGTTACTGGTTTTCTTTTTATCATACTTTAATGATGAACGGAATAATCAATCAAATTAGACACATCAAGTTAGTATGACCAATCTATGTGTGCAGTTCAAGGTGGCATTGCTTGGTAAATTAAAAATTTCAAATTGCACAGATTAGTTTGTTGAAGTATAGGATACATTTTATCCCGGTAGTACGTTCAAATTGTTTTTATACTTTGCCTTACAAAATAGCCACGCCGTATGTCCACGTGTATCAAACGACGTTTTTCAATACACTTTTGAAGAAATAAAATAAAATAACGGAAAAAAAACAATCACCGCCGACTATAGGCATTGCACCAATTTGTACTAAGTATAGGTATAGTTTTATCTGTGGCAATTTTCCAACACCCGCGTGCTGTGCCGCGTGCGAAATTGGCTCCTTTCCGAACGAATGAAAACAATCCACGTGTGTGAAATACATGGCATGTTGAACCTAATCGTAGAGCGATAAGGACCCGTTTTCGAGGAAGTGTATTGAAAAAATAATTGTTCCGTGCGGAGACCGTACCTGCATAGCGCAGCCGATCGCTCAGCCACTGCGCCAACCGTTTTTTTTTTCGGATGCGTGCCGTCGAAACAGGTTCACTTCAAAATTTCAGTCCTTAACTGGCGCAAAGTCGCCAGCAAAAGCTATTCATTAAATAAAACATAAATCATTCTTAAGAAACACTTACCCACTAAAGTCTCAACAATTTATCCTGTCCTTTTAACATAACATGGCCCGATTTACATCGCCCCTGTCTTCATAAGACGGAGTTAACTTAACTTGCTTAAACATTCATGCTGGACATTACTTTGCCTAGAACAAGGAACACTAAAGCTATTACTCAAGTAAGAATACACCTGCAGAACATTAAACACAGTAGAAGAACAGGTCGCAGAGGAATTGAATTTGAAAAATTTTCAAGACGTAAACCGTTTTAGACTGTTCGTGGCGGAGAGACGGGGAATATTTTAGATGTTGATGTTGGTACTGATATTGTGAATTTTATGGCTATGCACTGTGTGTCAAAATGTTGTCTTTTTTGATACTATTAAAAACAGAACATAAAATTACACCTGTAATCTCTCAAACTCAAACTCAAACTCAAACTCAAATCATTTATTTCAATTAGACCATTACGGCACTTTTGAATGTCGAAAATACAAAAAAGCAAAGCTACAGTCACAGTCACAAGGCATAATAACTTGAGAAAGTACTGTAGTTGCCCATTCCCTAACGTAGATCTCTATGGAGAAGAACGGGCAAGAAACTCCATGGACACTCTTTTAAATCAAAATATTGTTACAAAATCTTGGTTACATCATTCATGTTGAGATTATACATATGTGAGAACGATGTAGAAAGACGTGCACATTAAGAGCGTCCAGAGTAAAATAATAAATTAAAAAATAAAGTAATTAAAATGAACGAACCGTGGCAGCTAAGAGATGACCAGTCCCAACTGACAGCGCCCGTTCACGAACATGACGCATGTATCGGCGCCATTCAACTCGACCATATTTAAGGGAACCAAATGACCCGACACACCCGCCACCATCAGCGAGACATTTGAGTGAGCATGACATTCTCTCAGCCACCAAGGCATATTCAAGTCAATGAAAGATAACTAAATGTAAGTGGTGGCTGAACAGTACAAAGTACTCACACATGTGCTATGCAATTATATAATACTAAAAACCGGAATCTATACAATGCAAGTGGGTATATTTTTACAATCTTAAGGGTTAGGCAGAACTTACGTAATAGTACACCCGCATTTGGCGAGTTACGTTTAAGTCCTAT
Source organism: Xestia rhomboidea (assembly GCA_963853795.1). NCBI lineage: Eukaryota > Metazoa > Arthropoda > Insecta > Lepidoptera > Noctuidae > Xestia > Xestia rhomboidea. Next base: position 15,279,887 of record OY970759.1, on the reverse strand, counting down.
AGGGGGCGAGCCTATTGCCATCAACCGCGCACAAATCAAGACTCCGTGGCTGATAATAAGAAAATCCTGATGGAAAAACCCGATAACATTTTGCCTGGCTCGGGTATCGAACCCAGGATCTTATGCTCAGCAGTAGCGCTTGCGACAATTAGATCAACTAGACATTAATAAAAAAAGAATTATCCTAAAAATAAATCCGTCTAAAAATATATTACCTAATTTAAATCGGATGAAATAGGAGTTTTTGTCGCCTAGAAAAGATTGATCTGGCCCCTTATTAACAACGCTTCGATTCGATTTTCGATTCGGAAAGTCGTATGTCTATCTTTTTTTGGCATTACGAAATCGAGCGAGATAGTCATACGACTTTCCGAATCGAACATCGAATCGAAGCTTTGTGAATAGCTATGCTGGCCAATTTTTTCGATTCGATCCTTGCCTTCATACATATAAAACCACTCAATAAAATAACATAACACATTTCTAAGCAACCTAATTACCTAATTATCGAAGCAACTCGTAATTAATCAAAGTAAGATTGTCATTAATTGGCAGTGTTCGTATTCTAAGTCTCTACGTGTACAACAAACAAATAGGTATTCATTAAATATTCGCTTCTCAATAACTTCACTTTGTTTTGACGTCGCGTCGGCCTAATTGGATACTTCAACATAATAGTGTTTTCGCTAAAATTATTCCGTTAATTTTTCTAAATAAAAAAAAAATGCCTGTGAGCGGATTTGCCTATGAAACTGCACATTAAGAAAGAAAGAAAGAAAAAGCATTTATTAGCCCGCACAGGACATACAAAATAAAATGGTTAACACACCATGGAAACCACCACCACCACCATGGATGCCATGGTATCACAGTATAAACGGTGTAAAAAACCTCTTAACGAAGCCAAAAGGCACTTGTTATCCCCGTCATTGCGATCATTTTTTTGTTCCACACCATCCTTGGGAATCTTCTAGTTACGAAGATATTGGGGGTCAAAGTTCCAACCTTATAATTTTTTTTTTTTTAATACAAGTTTTTAGTGCAGGATTTTTACTTTAAGCACCTCTACGACCCCCGTACTATTCAATCCATCCATCAGCACAATGTTTTGAGTGCGTTACATTGAGTTCTACCTACCACAAAACAAGATATTTCACACACAAAAAAATAACCGTTTCCCAGCAATAATTTTTGCGTAAAGTTACATAATTATTCTGATGCTGAATATTTTGCTGTATATTTTCACAGAATGCTTGGTTGACGGCTTCGTGATGAGATTGTTTACATCCTGTATAATTCTGACTTTGTGTTATTTGACTGAAAATATACAGAACAGTTTAAATACAGCTCTGTGGAAAATAGTAACCGGTAATTACTCAATGATAACGGTCGCATTTCTGTTTTCATCGACTCATTTTATTGCAAACACAGCTTTGAGCCACCTTGTTTATTTAAATAAAAGTTTGTGGTTGAGTTTATTTTACAATATTGAATCATTTTATTCAGTGGCATTTGGCTCACGAATTTTTGACATGACAAAATACGCGTTCGGAAAAATGGTGTGCCATGATGTTTTTTGAGCTCGTTTCCTCCTACCTAACAGATGCTCAAAGTGCTCATACCTACCTATTCCAAAACTCTGTCTTGTCTATTACAATATTCGAGCATCGCGTTTCTGGGAATGAGAGCAAGATTCTGCTTTCAAGAGAGAAATTCACAACACTGACATACATTTTCATTCGTATACGAGTGAATAATAACTTCAAACAGTAATTTCGTAGCTTCATAATAAACAGGCTTAATTCTTGATTTATTAATCACCATATTTGTCAAGCCCTAATCTTTTGATGTCCCTTAATCCAAACTGAATAAATTAAATGGTTCCCCGTAATGCCTTATGGAAATAATTGGTGGATAAAGCCCGCAGAAGCCGGCAAATGCCCACATTTCTCACATTTATTTACATTATCTGATTTCATAACCTCCAATCCGCGGCTTATCGTTAACGTTTACAAGTTGGCCAATAAATTTTCAAATAAACGATGATTAAAACTCTTGTTTTGGTAAATAATTAAACACATTAACTTCTCCTCGGAGACAGATTGTTGAACGTGAACTGATTTAATGCCCTTACGTCTGATCTCGTTATTTTATTCGCGTCGCTTATCATCTAGGTGGATTGCCTCATTATTAAAAACTGTCTGACTTCGGGTTACAACGAAAATGGAAGTGGAATTTTAAATATGTCGTACTTCTGGGTCACAATGTGGAGAATAGCTCCGTGTATTTCTTCGCTAAGTGTTACTTACATTTCCCAACAGTTCAAGATTTATTTTCTCTTTTAGCAAGTTCGAGCTAATAGTTTAAACTTCCACAGTGTTTAAAAACTTAAGAGCTCAAACTCTGAAGTTGTTTTCATTAGTGCAATCTCTTTTAATCTTGAATCAACGCTCTGTCCGCGACGGCGCTAAAGGGCCAGAGGCTCACTTAATGGTAATTCCGTTAATAGATTCCTTGCTCAAATGAAGCAGTGGTTCGAAACCTCATCCCACTAAACTGTTATACCGGAAACTCATTACGGCTTAAACCAGCTAAGAAATCTTATAATCTTTTCCTTGAAAATTGAAAATCTTGAATAATTGAATATTAAAATTATTTGGAGCAAAAGCTTTTTCATCTTGCCGTTCTTCCTGCAAGTTTTCTTTTGCAGCTATTCCATTTACTTAATAAGAAATCATAAGAAAGTAGGTAGGTATAAACTACGTTTAACAGACCAGTAAAAAATTACAATTTGAATATCAATTTGGAGGAAAACTCATGTTTGTTAATGATGTTGCAAGAATCTAAATTGCGTTAATTCAATGTTACGATCCGTAACAAAATTACGACTGTAAATAAAACATAAATACGAAGTCCATTTTCCTCAAATTGAATGTAAAATATATGACTCCGGTGTAGATACTGCTCGTTGGACAGTTTCCAGTGCCACATTTTTGCCTTACGTTACGACTGTTCAGAGTAAAAGGAAATAAGACATCATTTTATTATACCTGACTTTCGGAGTGCTGTAGATGGAAATGTCATAAATTACTGAAAATTTTATTTAGTATGACCGTATTGTTTGCTAGAAGTAGGTTCATAGATTTTACGACAGTGAATGAATCATGGGCTGTTAATGTGTGTATGTTACATTAAAAACAGTTTCCGTCATAAAAATACACAACCCCACGATACTTCAACACCTGATTCCATACTGCAGGCTATTAAATAGGCAACATTTCTCATTAGTTAGCCGCTCGCCCTCGCTTAACCCAGTTCCCCTGAACCATTACCTAAAAATGGCCATTCGTGCTAATATCGGGCCGCAGGGAAGATTTGTGCGGACTATTATTAAAAGCATTCGTTGCGAATAACCGCAAATAAAATCAAGCAGTTGAATACGGTGCAAAAATATCGCGTAAATCAGTCTGACCAAAGTTTACCGTATAGCTTCACCTCTATTGTCTCTTTATGATTAAAATTTACCCGGGGCAGGGTAGGGAGTTTTAAAATGAGACCCAAAACTTGTGCGCCGTAGTTCCCAGTTCACAGGTTCGAAGGCACGAAACAAACAGAGTCGGGACGTAGGTACGGCTAATGTAAAAAGTTTCACGAGGTGGTAACGCTGTTGTTTGCACACAAAACACCAACCTGTGCGACGATCATCTAAATATTTTCACGGAAACCAGAACTTGGCTGAAGCGTTTGGTTTTTGACTTTGTATTTTTAGGATAAAGGCGATAATATCCCCGATGTTTTACGGTACCATTAAATTGTTTGTGTTTGAGACTAGTCCCTATTTCGCTTCAGGTACTGTTACTGTCAGCCTGTGTCATCCCACTGCTGGGCAAATCCTCCCATGATCTTTCGATCCAGGGCCAATGTGGACCACTGGTCGTTGGTTCTGTCCAGTTCGACCTGCCATCTCCTGCAAGTTCTACCGCGTCGCCTTCTGGCTGTGTCAGGGCTCCACATCGTGGTTATTTTGGCCCACAGCTCGACTTCTACGTAGATACAGAAAATTGACAATGAGTTGAAAATTCTTCTTTTTGTGAAAAAACCTAAATATATCACTACACTCTCACAGAAAATCACGCCGCTATGCATTTCACATTTTATTCCCGTCTCCAGTACAGAGCAGTATAATCATTTTCATGGCTCTTTTACTAACAAGGCTGTGTGAATACTCTTTGTGCGCCGTAAGTATTTATTCCTCTAAAATGAATATACAAGACGACGGTAGGTATTGTCTCTTGGAGTCCAGCCAAGCTCGCGAGTCGGTAATATTTTTTAAATTCAATTTCGGTGAAGCCACAGTCCTGTATCCAGTCGGCTTAATGTACACCTGCTGAACATTTAAATGAGATACTACGCCTGCTATTTACTTATTTACTTGAGATTTTATTACAGGGAATATATTCATGGAGGTTACTATGTAAATAGTTTTAAGCTTTTGTGTTCAATTTTTTCAGAATTTAAAAGATACGTAAAGGATAATGCCCAGTTACGATTAAGGTAATTTCTGAATATCGAATAGGTAAATTACTTTATTAACATATACGTAAACAGTTATGATTACTATGAAAATCAGAATATTAAGTTTTGATCAAGTTTTGTATTTTTACAAGAAGAAAAAAAAAGGTTATTAAATAAAACATTAAAACATATTGGGAGGTAGGTATATCATTTACTAAAGACTTTTAGGCTTTAGGTCGTATGAAGCAAAAATACAGCTACTTAGCTTTTTTACGCTACTTTAACCCAAACATTGTTAATGAAGTGTCTATCATCCACACACGAACAAATACACACTGCAAATCTTGAAAAAACACATTCATATTTGTAGAAAGTATGTAAAAAAACTCGGCTAGCATTAAAATAAAGTTAATAAAACACACTATTCATAGCGCATAAAAGGCTGGGAGTGATCCTTTAATAACGTGCGGGCGCATCCTGGCTTCATTAGAGCGGTTAAGCCCCTCCCCCACCTGCCCGCCAGCTGCGTTAAACTTTATGAAAAAATCGTATAATTTTCATAATACTCCACATCTTCACATACAGGTAACACCCCTTTACCCACAATATATCACCCGTATTCGAAAAAGATCGCCATTACTCTTTATTTAAAAAGTTTGCAACAATCTGCGACATAACGTCGTGTTACAGATAATCCGATTTGATAAAACTTAGAAACTTAGAAGCTACTAGTTGCGAGATAATCTCCTCCTAACAAACTTTGTATCCAAATTCCAATACAAGTTCATATTACATGTGTTCCCCTATCAAAGTTTGGAACCACTTACACAGAGCAAGGTTTAGAAAACGAGTAATTTGAAAACTAGGGCTTTTTTAGGGTTCCGTACCTCAAAAGGAGAAAACGGAACCCTTACAAGATCACTTTGACACTTTCTTGTTCGTCTGCCACTACTGATTTTCTCAGGAACGGGTGGACCTAGCAATTTGAAATTTATACCATATACATGATCATAGTCCCTATTAGGTGTATAAAAAAATAAAGTCCTGAGTCAACACGATAAAAAGATATGGGCAAATTTAGATTTTCGCGAAAACTTGTAAGTACCAAAATTTACCTTAATTTTCAAATATTTTTTTTCGGACTTTTCCCTTTACTAGTGCTGTACCTTGCTTTTAACCAAAATTGACAATTTTAGGTCAACCGGAAGTACCCTATACTTTTTGGGTCGAAAACCTATATGGTAGTTCCCGTTGACCTAGAATCACGAAATTTAGCAAAAAGCAACGTCTTACAGCACATGTAAAAGTAAAAGTCAAAAAACCGTAAATATGTAGTTTAATAACAAAAAAAAAGCGATATTACTATTACAAACTTATTATTTGCGGTTGAAGCAATAGCCGTTTCTAGGGATCGAACAGCAAAGTTAAGTTTGTCCTTTAAAAAGTTTGTACGGAACCCTCGGTGCGCGAGTCCGACTCGCTCTTGGCCGGTTTTTTATCTGCGTAACAATGCAACTAGCTTTGTATTCTTGTCATGACAATCCTATGAGAGCCCACTGTTCGCTGGGGTCGCGCTGAAAGCCACGTTAATTACGACTTTTCACGGCGCACTGCAGCGGCTAGTTTATTTTAAAAATAAGCTATCACTAACTCGGAAACTCGCATAGTTAAATATATTTTAACTCTTCTCGGGCAAACAAAGTTGGCAGAAACCCCGTTGTTGGCCACGTTAGGCGGAGCCACCTACTGAATTCTGAGCGGGAACCCGGCCCGATATCAAATTTACCTGTACAAAATACTAACGCGCTTTCAGATAAAGCCTGAACTGGGTTGCAAATAAACTTTATTTATTATTAAACATAGTAGAGTTGATAATTAATTCATTCGTTCATTTCAAGTCGTTGTATTTGCGCCAAGTTCTCAGGATCGGCTGTTTTAACTTCATACGCCATTTTATTCGAAACTTTCTGTTTATGTTTTACTTGAGCAATTTGAGCCAGTTCGTCTAAAAGAGGTTTACTTACAATTTCGCGTAAAAAGAATACCGCGCCCGCAGCGACGAGCAAAAATAAATATCTAAAGTTATTGAAGGAAAACTAAGTTCTATAATACGATACAGAAACTGGGTTTTTAAATGAAAAGAAAATATGGACGGCTTTACATTTGTAATTGTTGTATCTTTTTATCCAAAGACAATGTTTTTTTTTAATTTAGTTACGAATTCTATCACGCTGTTAGTCGGTTTAAATACTTATATGAATTATGCAAAGTAGCAAGTAATTTAGTCAAATAATTTAATCTCTGTTATACTTGTAATCAGTCTTCATCCAAAAGATTGTTCTACTTAAATGTTTTTAGTATAACTAATTACTAATTCTATGAAGTACCAACATAGTCCTCTCAGACTTCTGGCAACTTACTCGTACATGACAGATTCATCAATATTTTTTTTAATTAGACTCGTATTAATAGAATAAATAATCCATTCTGTTTCAAATGTTTTCTCTCCCATTTTGACAACGCCTTCCCAGAATCTAAAATTAAGCCGGAAAGCCTCTTTACAATCGGGTCTTAAGTACTTTATTAAAAGATCTGTATACCTTCTTCAGCTCGGATTCTTCTTAAAATCTTTACAAAAATATTTAATATTTTAATTTTATTAAAACAACAATCTTTGTTTCATTAAGTAAAATACTTGTTTTGGGCTTAAAGCCTTGTGTTTAAGCAAAGCTAAGGTAATCTCCCAATAATTACTTTTTTGACCTAAGTTTTAATTCTAGTTGAGATTCAGAAAAAATCGAATGGAGTTTTAGGTAAATAAGAAGTACCTATAAAAAAATCACTTGAGGTATTGCAGGGCTTGTTTCATAGTTGCCGGATGGGAAGTACATACGTACATAAGTACGTATAAACCTGGTAATGTTTGAAAATGATCTGCCGACTGCCTAGCTCAGTGGCCCAGGTAGGGCAAAGTGTTTTTTGGGTTTTTCCTTCAAAAATGTCTCAGTAACAGCATCGGAGTCTAGATTTGTGCCCGGTTGATGGCAATAGGCTCGCCCCCTATTCCATGGGACAACATAACTGACGAAACGTGGGTGTACTATTAGGAACACCTCTGCCTAACCCTTTGGATTATAGGCGTGATATTATGTTATTATCTGCCAATTGAATCAAAAGGAACACAACCGGTCGTAGTACCTATACCTTAGCTTAAGAATTATGAGGTGGTCTTACACGAAACTCTTTTATTATGATCTTTTTATCACTAGTCCATCCAAAAATACACTTGCATTCAGCACTCTAGTGTTTAGGGTTTTAAACTTAAGGAGCATTTCAGTTAAACCTTCAAAAAACCTTATTTTTGTGTGAGTCACTATAGCTATCAATTAAACCCCAATAATAAAATAACAAACAACGTTAAACAGTTTCTGACCCGCATCCCGCATCATTCTGCGCGACAATAACACAGCTTAGCGAGTTAGGTGTTAATACGATTTACTTTTATTAAAGTTGTTTCATTGTTTGCTTGCAGTTGCCCCAAGCGGTCGAGACGAGATATTAGTGTCAGACACGAATATAATAATACGAATTATTATACTTTCCCTCGCAATTTTAAAAGATGGCGTTTTGTTCTGTTGTTGCTACCGTAATGCAATGGTTTGTAAAGTGTTACGTTTGAATGAAAGAGGTTTCTTTTATTTAGTTGCTGTGGGATTTATTTTATTTGTTGCTGAGTAATGGATGTTTTTGTATGTTGTTTTCTGTTTTATCTGTACAGCCATTTTCTTTTATTGATAATAGAGATTAGACAACCTTGTCACATTAAGCAGGTAGTACCTATAAGAATCTGAAATTAAATTTTATATTAAAAAGAACAAAGTATTTCGAAATTTTGCCTAGCAGTGGTACAGAACAGGCTGATATAAAAAAAAAATCTTCAGATTTTCTGTAACTGCTTGGAGTCTGGATTCGTGCCCGCTTGATGGCAATACACTCAACCCGTATAACATAAGAAAACTGGGATTAAATTAGTAAACCTCTGACTTACCCTTTGGAAATTTCAGACATGATGCTATGGTATTTTTTTAACGTCATAGATGGTTTCTCTTTTCCTCAGACGTTGACGTCAAACCTGCTTCTAACCCGACCCTAATTCCAGCAGACAGCACTGTTTTGGCTTACCGGCACTAACAGCACGTCGATGACGGAATTGGATCCCATGAGATTGAGAGCGAACCTAACGCTATTTACCGGCACAATTGCACCTCCGGGCTGACAGAAACACCCAATACCACTTTGCATGCCCCAGGGATCGAACTCAATACCAAAGGCAAAGCTGCTGTCTATGTACCTACCAGTCTGTTTGAGACCCATTGCAGGGAATCAGGTATAAAATCCTTTTTTTACTGAGACAAAGAGTCCAAACTAACGAAAGCCTATTATTTTTATCCGACTTCAAAAAAGGAGGTTTCTCAATTCGACCGTATATAGGGTGACTGGTAATTAGTGTAAGATACTTAAACACGTGATTGTACTCATGATAACAAACAACTTTTACTATGGAACCAAACCTAAAATCGCGAAAACGAAATCAGCTGTTCTGCATTTTGACCAGGCGAGGCCAGAATGTACAAAAAAGTTTTCTCATTGTAGTTTCTACTTAGTCAAGTCCTGGGATGTACTATAACCATTTTAAACATGGCACATATTTAGTAAAATTTGTTTTTTGTTCCTGCCCGATAACTGATAAAAGGTAAGCTTCACTACTGTCTTTTGGATTCCGTTGGTCTGTAATTCAAGATCTTATTAGAAAACTGTACAATATTAGTTTTTGGTCTCGCAGAACACTAAAAAAAATCCATTCATAAAATCACAACCGAGCGAAACAAAAAGTAACGCGATCTAAAAATAAAAGTGAGAAATAGCGCGAAATGTGACTGTTGTTTCCATTACATTACAATTTTTCAACTGAGAAGGTATCCACACAGGTATTCGATATTGAATAAACTATAAAAGATCAATATTGTCCCAGTGGTTCGACAACCCAAACGTCCTCAATACAACAATGCCCCTAGTTCGATACTGCACAAGTTTGCGTAGGACGTGGACTCATTCACTTCCATCAATCCCTTGCTACCATTATTTGTTTACGTAACTAAAAACGAAACGTCAAATCTGCTCAGATTATCCAATACACTTTTCACCTTAATCCCTTGCCCTTAAGACCCAAGTTTAACTCGAAAACGAGCTAAGGAGTATCCAATGCTCAGATTTTCGGATAGTCGAGGTCGTTCGTTTTGTAAATCCGAGGAAAAGACTTTCAATTTTACAAAGGGGTAAGCGTAACATAAAATTTGTTTTAGGATGTTACTTTACTAAGTCAAATGGACCTTGTAGTAATTAAACGTGAGTTTACAGTCGGCTAAACATGTCAGGTAATGATGTCGACCACATTTTTAAGCCTGTGCTTTATAACATCGCGATCAATGAGCCCGCCATGTGCAACAGTGCTTAATCAAAACTTCAATTAAATTTTCGTAATACCTTTCGTCGAGCGCCCTCGCCCGGGAGAGCACACAAATTAATACCAACCTCCCGGAATATGTGAATATGTTTTAATTTCGATATATCATGATAGTAGCTGATGAGTTTCACTTAAATTAAAACATACTGTAGGAGGCTTCATTGTGGACGTTTACGTCGCTTCAACACATTCTATTTACTCAGTGATAATAAAACAACAAAGTTTAAACAAAGTTGCTTCACAATAAAACTGTAAATTAAGACCAGTCAAGAGAAATAAAAGAGGTATAGTTCTCAATTAAAACACAATTCACTCGAGCGCGCTTTAGTTTATTTTTTCATTCGTATAAATGATCTTGGTGGCAAAGTTTGTAAATACTAATAAACGGCTCGGCAAAGGCGCCAACTCTTCGCGTTTCGCACCATTTGTCTCGGGAGGTAACGAGGACCGACTAATGGGGTCCCGGCCGAACCTAAGTAATTTAGAAAAACGATTCTTAAGATAGACGACCCCGTTTTATTTACTCGTGAAAATGTGGAGAACAACCGTGTGTGTGGTCGTAACGTGTGCTTTAGATTCACACTGATCAAGAAAGCTTTTCACCATTTTTCGAATTAAGTTAGTTTTAAGCAAAGGGAATGCTCGCTTGAATCTGAGCCAAGTTACAGTTAAGTACTTTTCTAATCTGATTCTAACGATAAAACACATTATGTAGGTTTTTGATTTTAAAGTTAACATTATATTATTTTCATCAAATTGCTGCCATCTATAATTTCGATGTCATACTTCATCATCGTCATCATTTCAGCCGAAACACGCCACTGCTGGACACAGCTAGGCCTCTCCGAAGCGTCGCCTTGACCGGTCCCTTGCACTTAATCTCACCAAATCGCTAAATAAATGAAAGTACTTACCCTTAAGGTCGACAAAACGAAGTAAGCAAACATGCTGCTTTTTACCTCCAAAATATGTGCACGGAAGCGTCAGCTTCGAGCACAACATACCATAACTTTTCCTCGGAACCGAGGACCATATCAGGTAGATTGTGGTGGTTTCCTCCCGAGGTTGTCGTAGTCTAGACTCTAAACGTTCATAAAGGTCATAGTGAAAATACAGCAGTAACAACATTGCTTAGTAAAGTTCTAGAACACTCCAACAGAATGGTAGGTACACAATGTGGTGGCTATAACCGTTCAGAATCTTGGAATATGGGGCCACAAGTAATAATCTGCGGTATAACCTACAGGATGCTATCAATCTATAAAGCGAACATTTCAAAGATCGTATACAAAAAGATCAGGCGAGGTAATTGCGAACTATACTCACAATTTCAATCATATTTTCTCAACAATTCTAGAATATTCATTGCGTTTTTGACGATGAAAGAATTTTTCAAACGTAATTTGAGTAGTATAATATGGAAGGAATTTGGAGAGGCCTTTACTCAGCATTGGGACAGTACAGACTAACACGAAAAATATGAGTTACGAATTTCTTAAAGAATCCTTATGGTCGTGAATTCGTGATAGAAATATGTGTCACGCAATTGAAGTGCAATTCCCCATTTTTCATATCAGCGCCCTCTCCCGTATCCACTCGTGTGGAACCTTCGGTGATTATGCCAATCCCTCCTGTGACCATTCTTCGGAACTATGACGGAGGCTCACGTCCAGCAGTGGACGTTTACGACCTGTTGAGATTGATGGATTGATCCCAACGACTACGCTACGTGCTTCGACTGACTACAGAACATTTCTTTTTTAATTTTTCCTTGTTTTACCAGAACATAACGAAGAAAACGCTGCTTGTTTAAAATGTTCGTTCTGAAGTCATGAAAGGTATCATGGGTTTTTTTTACAATTCTTTTACATAATTATCTTTGTAAAGTTAATAAGCTTTTGTATAAGACCTCTATAATAGAGATCGAATATTTTAATGTTATTTTTCTATAGATAAAACTATTTCTTTTTCAAAGTTAATTGTTTTTTTTTTTTAATAGTATTTGATCTTAGTTATGTTTGTAGTTGTACACCGGTTCCTTTTTGTCTTTCTTTTCATGTAGTTAGTACCTAACCTGGTGACAGAGTTTTTATGCCCCCCATGAGCCTCTAACTTGGCTTTAACAACCTTTGAATAACCAGTACTAAAAGCTAGACTACCTAAATCAATTTACACTGTTTGCTCAAGGGTCGAAGTCCCTACCGCTGAATTTAGATATCTAATTCAACCTGTTTCTCAAAGCCTAATTTAATCTGCTGTCAGCTTTCATGTCCAGTGATCCGGTTAGGTAGCCGTAGTTATTTCTGTCGATCATTATCGAATCATAACAGTTAGCTTCAGGTTTGACAGCAGATTTACGGAAATACACTACGTAGGTACATATGACTTTGCTTAAACAAAGGATTTAATTCGATGTACTCTTTGATATTACCAATATTTGACGACTCGAATGGCGCAGCGGTAGTGAGGCTGCCTTACGTTCTTAGGGTCCCGGATTCAAATCCCGGTAGGAGCAAATGTTTGTGTGATGAGCATGGACATTTCTTGTTTCCGAGTCATGGATGTTTATATGTATAATAAGTATGTATTTACAAACAAAAAGTATCTATGTGTTATATCAACTATCTGGTGTCCACGACACAAGCCTCGTCGCGCTTAGTGTGGCACTAGATGGCGCTGGGTGTAATGTCCAGCGATTTATTTTTTATTTTTTATTATAGTTCGATGTACTCTCACCGTACTTTGATCGCGTGAAAAATTTCTTACCCTGAGTCAAGCGACATCCTCCATGTAATGTCAGGTACAATTTTCAACCATCATCATTCTCCTGCCCTTCTTCCATACTTCTCTATTACTCGTCATCTCATCAGCCATCTCTTTTCTTGCCATATCATCCTGCACACAATCCATCCATCATTTCTTTGGTCTTCCTCTACTCTTATACCCACCCACAGTCACAATCGAAACTTTCTTCATGACTTTTTCCTCATTCCTCTGCATCACAAGCCAACCCATTTACAATATGATTTGGCAGGCGAGATGATACAAATCTTGAAACTTTAGTGCTCGAGACAGAAACGAGACCATTTTTGAAGTGATTGGGCGATCTATTCTTAAAATCAAAGATTAAAACCAATTTATAATTTACTTCCTGACCTATTTTTAGTTCTCCTCGAAAGTAGGTAAATATCCTCACCGAAAACACCCACAAAACCAATAAAACAGTTTAAACATTCATTAAGACATACACTAACACTACGCATTTACAAAAAGAACTCTCAAACGTTATTGGTCGAGCGCAAACATCATTCTACACGAGGAGTTTGCTTAGGACTGTCGATACAAACCAATAGACAGCTAGATTAACCACTTAACTATCGTGTTCCGACCCACTGGGCTTGTATCGTGTTTCAGATTTACTTGTAGCGGTGTTATTTGAAGGTTTTTGTTCTTTTTTGTGTTGTGCCTGTATCTTTTTTTAAACCGTGGTATTGGACCAATCGCGCCTTAAGGGTTTCATGATTAGGTACTCTGGAGGTTTCAACCTCCATTAGTCCTAACTAACTTAATGTTAGTGTTCTACACTGTTCAGTTCATATTTAGAATACCACCAAACGCAGCGCTGTATTTTGTATGTTTTCTTTCGTGCCTTTGTCTTTTTTTAAATCATCGAACTTTTAAGTTTTAATAAAGATCGCTGTTAACATTGTAGGTATTTTAGGGTACACTACATAATTCCAAAAAACAAAATTCCGAAAGTCACAATTCCAAATTTCAAAATACCGATTTTCATAAATCCAAATGGTTCAAAATTCCGAATATAACAATTCCGATTTATCATTAATCCTATTTTCATAATTCCGAAATTTCAATATTCCGAACTTTTATAATTACTATTCTCAAAATACAAAATTTCATTATTCTGACATAATGTGAAACAATAAAAATAATTTTTCAATATTTTTTTTTACCTACATGTTGAGAATTACGCGGCAGGGGGCAAATTTTTCATTATTTTTGCGATGAGACGCACTGTTTTCGGATATAAGCAAATTTAGAACCAGTTACGACTCCATGACGCGCGTTCGCTACGCTCGCTACGCTCGCATTTTACATTACACACCCACTTTCTGTCACAAATGCGTTGTAGCTCCGCGCCGGCCTTTGGCCTACGCTCTTCATGCCAGCTAGCAAGTTTTTCGGACTAACGATTCATCGGAAATAATAACTCTTCGGAATTATGAAATTCGGAATTGTGACTTTCGGAATTACGTTTTTCTGATTTTTTGAGTGTTCCCCTTATTTTGGGCAATTTCTCTTGGACCGAAATCTCCAGAAATAAACAGAAAAGCTTTGCTGAATTTTATCAATTTATTTTCAAGACAACTTGTTTGGTTCTGCGTCGAAATAAAATCTGAATCAAATCAAACAAACGACACATTCTACATTTCAAAATTCGTATAAAAGAATTCATTTTAGTGGTCGATTGCAACCACCATCTTTTTTTTACTAGCCGGTATGCATCACATGTTACCAAGGAGGTTACTTCTAAGGTAGACAACCTTTTACAATGTCCACCTATTTAATAATTCACTCTTATTGTTAACGGTTGTTTTTGACGTATGTTCAATACGGGATTGCTAAAATAGTTCGGCTTGTGAAACCGCTCTGTGATGGATTCATGATTGAGCGCGGTCGAAATCGAAACTGGGCGGGAAATTCGGGAAAATACTCGATTTTATTGCCCAGAGTGATGTAAAAAAAGTGTTAACAAACAAAATATTATATGTTGAAAAATGTAAAAGTAGGTCACAATCGATTTAATTTTGTTTGAAATTAAATAAAAAATAATAATATAAATCAATAAATATAGTAGAAATTAAATAAAGTAAGATAATTTATATTTTAACATTACGCCTGTAATACCAGAAGGATTAGGCAGAGGTATACCTTCTCAAGGTCTACCTACCCAACTTATTATTTTCAAAATTACTTAAACTGGCCAAAGATATTTTTGTGTAGAAAAGCCACGCAATACGGCCTCCTTAATGGTACTAAGCAATTTAATACCCTTGTACAAAACAAGGTAAATTACCCACTTTTGGGGGCACTAATTGTTAATAACTACGCTTCTCTACATGCTCGAGTCTCTAAAGGATTCTAAATAATTCCAACGTTTCTTGTTTCAGACTACAGCTCATCTCGCATTCAATACGGTCCAAGCAATCTAATTAGGTAAGTACTTTTCACCTAATTAATGATCAAATTACGTGTTTGTAATTTATCGTTTCCTGTTACCGAACTAAGTGACATCTTCTATTTCTTTAAGAGCGGATTTCTCTAAAGAAATTGAACACGGTCAGCAGAACTAAACCTTGTTCAAGAGCTGCTGGTGTCAATATTCCATAGCAATTAAGACCCTGACAGCGCTTGAACGCCGTTAAGATTAATTTATTGAAAAAAAGTCTCACAAGCTGAGCTATAAATTCCGGGCCATCAGACTTGCCACGAAAGAATAGATGTAGATAATACCGATCACCGAAACCTGCCCTAAGTAAATCTGCATTTATATACCTAGTTCCAACAAAACATAAAATAAGTACAAACGAAATTACCTATATAACTCACGATTAATTAGAACTATTCAAAAACAAACGACATTATAATTACAACCAATTAAAATTAGATTTATTGTTCTATTCTTATACATAACATTTAACTGAGACATTTATACTAACACAATAATTTCATCAATTAATTATTGTTCCGTCTGAACAAAATCACTAATCGTTATGTCATGCTTATGCCAATAAGAGACGGCTTAAATCATGATCTGTCAAATGACCAATTTGGTTGAAACGCCATTGTTTAACTATTGTGTCTACTTCGTGGACAGTTCATGCGTTTTCCAAAATCGACTTTTGTTGACAAATGACAAGAATAGCTCTTACACATTTACTTACAGTCGTACACGATCCAATTTGATCACTTCATCCAAATTGAAATGCAATAGTGAACCATGTATCATTGCTTTAAGAGGTGTCGCCGATCACGCTTCGCAATTGTTTATATATGGTGTCTGACAGCCGGCGAACTGTCGGCTTAAACCGTCTCCGGCGACATCAGAGGAGTTTCGTATGACAATGAGATAAGCCCGGCAGAAGCGCGACAACATTATTGTACGGGAGGGGGCTTAAAGCTAGACGGCTGTTTTACAATATACTTATTTGTGACTCATGGAGGGCCTACCCTCCATGAGTCAGATGCTATAAGTAAATCAATACCTATATTGATTTACTTATAGCATCTTGTATGGAAAAAAGCTTCTAAATATTTACGATTGCGTAACGAAGACATCGTATCATCAACAGCGTATCATACCTTTAAAATCATGATCATGATAATTGTTATTCTGTAAATTGGTTTTAACAAACACGATTAGAACTCACAAAAATCACACACCACACACCGCAGTCAGGACCAAACAAGACCAGAAATTCCCGGCCTAATACTCGCCGAAATAAAACACCCAAAGTATTGGGCGTGCAGTGCTCGTCAAACCTCGCCCTACAATAGTGTCCACCTCCGTTTGCTCTATTGACTCAATAGAGGCCGTGACTGTCGCCACAGGATTCACAAAAAAAATGGAAAAACTAGATGAGCTCAATATTTCCTATCCTGCTACTCTTGGCTGAAAAACTGAAACGAAGTCAAGAAGTCTCAGTTTTTTAAAATTCCAGACATAATTTTGGTTCATATAAATTAATAAACAAGATAAAATAGAGTAAAGATACATGTAAATCAACTATAAAGATTTCTAATATTCAAAATACCAACTAAGCAGCTAATCTCGATTCACAACTAAACTGCAACAGCACGAAACCTAATCGGAACCACTTATATAATACCGGACTGACCGTCAAAGTTCCACCTCAAACAAGATTCCCATCCAATGCGATCATTTATTATTCAGCTACCTACGGACGTCTGTAAGTAAATAACGGCTGCATCTAGACTAAGACGAGCTAGCCATTACAATATTTAGCCCCACGGACCGTTCTACCTGATGTCTGACAGAAATCTGAACGCCTGGTATCTGGCACATTTTGGTACGGTTGAGACGATATCAATTATTTGGGAGTCGACGCAACGCAGCCGGCCATCGGACGGCGCTAGCAAATTGCAGGAAGTCAACTCGCTTTGAATTTGTAAGATGCAGATATAAATTACGGGTGCAGTTGCAAAGATAATAAACTAGGGAGCCGGGTAAAATGGAGGCGGTTTTCTGGTTTGACTAGGAGCGTGTTGTACAGGAATTTACTGCTTTGACCAATATCATATTTCTCTCTGAATGTTGTAGGAACTCTAACTCATATAGCTTCTCATTTATTTTACCACCGCATTGTTTTACACTAACTGAGCCCTGCGAGCTTCGTCTGCGTGAAATTGTTATAAAAATATGACTTCCCTATTTAAATCGGATTTTGTTAACAATTTCAAGGGTTTTAATTTTTTTTGCAGGGAACTCTAATCCTTTTCCAAAAATAAAAGTTGTTTACTCCTTATAACATCAGCTATCTGCCAATAAAAATCCCGTGAAAATCGGTACAGTCGTTTCGGAGATTAGACGGTACAAACAGAAAAACAGACAAAGCTTTTTTTGTTATAAAAATACTTTCATAAACATTCAGTAAAAAGCTGTTATTTTGAAATTACGAACAGACACTTCAATTTTATTTATATGTATAGAATTGGCAGCGTGTCTGCCCATCAAATTAAAATCATAATAAAATTTATGAATCTGTTAAAATTAAACACCTCTTTATTATGTAATTGCTTACCCACAGTGAAATAACGTTAATATAATTCTGATTGCACAATCAAACTATAATATTCAGCATTAAAACATCAAATTACTACATAAATTCGTACTCCGCAGTCGAAAGCTCAGTACAAAGCTCTTATTTCATTAGACACGGAGTGAACAATTACCAAATACACCAGGAGTTATTAATTCCCCTAATTACCCCACTTTTACAGCGGGTGGGGGTGAAACGTGAATATTACGGGGTATGTAATTCTAGCTCAATTAGTCCGGGTTTGAGTTCTAAACTAGTGTTTTTAGGTGAGCTTAGTAGTATGTGTAGCTAGTTGTATGTTCCCTTGGTGCAGGGGTATGTTCTTCTGTAATTCCTTATTTTATGGACAAGGTTGAATCCCTCAAATTGAAACACTTTGCTATGAATTGTAGTACTTTTAGCTTGTTTGTGGTAACAAAATATGTATTTTTGTTTTTATGTTTTTTTTTTATTATAACTTAGTGAGCACTAAGTTAATTTAGTAATTACAAGTATTAATCTAATTCTTTACACCTCATCGTCACCTCATCAAAATCAAACAAGCATATTTTTCAGACATTTCTAAAAAGGTCCTACCGTATTTAATTTTTCTCTTATTTTTCCATGAAACTGTATCAAACCCCTTAAAGTTAAGCACATAACGGCAACACGATACTTAAGCGCCGCCAGTGTATAAAGCACAAGTACAAAGTTAGTCTACGGTCAAACTTACGCAAGGATGCACAGTGCGACACTAAAACCCACTTTACCTTGTGTAAGTTTACCGCTAAAACAGCTTAAGCGCCCACTGAGCAAGCATTTATTATTTTAGCTTGATATTACGATAAAATGTAGACAAGATACTTTTTTTAAATCTTGTTATATAGGATAAACAGCTGTGTAATTTATCTTTTTGGAAACTTTGAGTAAGTTAATTAGGCTAAGTAATCGAATTTAGTCTGTGGTGGCAAAACCACCACAGTCTAAATTCGATTACTTTCAATCTCTCTCACTTAACTTTTCACTTAAGTTTCTCACTTAAAAAAAAACAAAAATCAGCAAAAGGGGCTACACCCCCTTTTGCTGATTTTTATGTTTACACAACACTCGTTAAATAAAAGTACTTATTACAACAGCTTTTTACGTTACATAAAATGAGTAGCTTACACATAAAATAATTGTAAAACCATCGGACTACGGAGATTTTTACACAGAATTTATTACTCTGTAAAACACCTCATGCGTTCACTTTTACGGACTAAATTAATTTTTCATTAATGCAAATAAAAACGTTGGAATATCCGACGTTTAAAGTAGAAAATGTTTAAAGAATGATTAATGAAAAAACCTTTTTTGAACTAACATTGTGAATCGAAATTTTCACTGAATCCCGCACTACAAATAAACCGCATCGGGGTTAATTGGCGTAAAAATAACGATGTAATTGAAATTTACACGTTGTTCAATGTAATACGGGCTCGGTAATATTTAAAATACATGACTGATGTACTTTTAATGATAATTAGGGCATGATACTATGTTTACAACACAATCGGGAACATCGGTTTTCAGCATTGTTAAAAGGTCTATTCGTTCTTGCATAGCTACAAGACGAATAGACCTTTTAACAAGAAAGACAAGAAAGAGTTTACCTTACTATATCATCATTATCATCATCTGCCTAGCCTTTTTCCCAACTATGTTGAGGTCGGCTTCCAGTCTAACCGGATGCAGCTGAATACCAGTATTTTTCATGGAGCGACTACCTATCTGACCTCCACAACCCAGTTAGTACTGCGTGATACGATACGGTAAGACTTTACCAAGGGGTATCGTATTACCGTAACGACTGTCAAAGATCTACAAATGACAGCCGGGACCAACTGCTTTCCGAGGCATGGAGGTAGGTATGTAATGAGTGGTCACCTATCCACAGACCAACCTAGGCAAGCACGGCTTAACCTAAAGATCGACCCGAGCGGCTGTTATTATTTGGCCACGAGCTCCTCCGAAGTTACCTTACTATTATATTCTGGGAAATAAAAGCTTCTTTACAAAATAAAAACTTTTCCGGAACATGTTAGGTAATCAATTTATTTCTAGGTGAAATAGGCACCTACATACCTATCCATAATTATGATTTAAATTTAACTGGATTTCGTATGACTGTCTCTCTCTCTCGGCAGAGATAACGACAAAATCGCTAACTTTCGATCGCTGATTACCAACGAATAAATTGGGTTGCAATAACGATGCTTGCGAGAAATTTATCTTGGATGTAGTGACTTGCGTTTCATGCAAGCATCGTTATTGCAACCGAATTTATTCGCGAAGCTAAAGTTAGCGATTTTGTCGTTAGCTCTGTCGAGACTGCCGGGCCTTGGATCACAAACGCTTTCAATCCAAGTTTATTTTTAATTTCATGGTAAGCTACCTAAAGCGATACTTCTGGCCATCTTCGCAAGAAAATGCCTAATTACAAACTAGAGCCAAAACTTCACAATTTGTGAACTAAAGAAGATATTAAAGTACCTAAATCACTTTCTCCGTTACTTTAGTGCCTACTCGATAAAGATGATTAACCCTTCGAAATAACGAGGCGGCCATCTTTGTTTTACCAGACAATGTTTCTCAAGTTGCTGTAAAATTACTTTTGTTATACTCTTAAAGTGAAAGTGTTCAAAATTGCTGCTTTATTTCTGATTAATCAAACGGAAAGAAAATAATTGAGCGAGGAAATTGGTCAATTCTTAATGTTTGGCTTTTGGTCGAGTTTTTTTGGTAGAGGTAAATAAGAAAGTTCCCGAAGGCTTTATTTCATTAGATTTCTATGGAATAAGGAAGAAACAATAAATACATTGATCTTAATATTTGTAGAGTAAAGATAAAAACAACGATTTTTCCTTGATTGGATTAAATTTAAACACCGTCAAAGAATCCGGATACATTTAACTAGAAGAATGGATATATAGTATAGGATCTACCACAAAGCTATTTGTCGAAGTTATCGTTTCTTTTACCATCAACGATGAGATTATGCTTTAAAAATGAAATGAAAGCACTATGCTTGAAAGGCAATACCGCCATATATAGCAGAATAGCCTATATAAAACTGTTATGTGCGATATTGAATAGTAAAACTTCCCGAGAGCGTTCATATAAATGAGAATATTAGTAGAAATATTTTATGTGGCCATTGTTGGCGGGAACTTAAGCAAGATTTCCTCGGGGGCCACAATTTATAATCAGCACCATGTTTCATTAATCTTCAGTACTTTCTCGATAATGCACACGAGTTTGTAAAACGATGTGGAGAAGTTGGAAAAATGAGTGGCGATATCGGAAAAATATACAGATTTATCGGCACAACACTTTTACTATTAAGGGGAAGCGCCGCGCCGCGCCGGGGCAGCTCGCGAAATTCAAATGATCTTGGGATTCTTACAATTTGCAGGTCAGTGTCAGGCTGTATGTTAAACAAACAACCCGACACTGACTTGCTAACTGAATTTGAATTGAATTTCGCGAGCTACCCTGGCGCTTTAACCAGCCTAAGGAACGCGCACTACAAATGACTAAATGCGTTTAGCATTAAACTTATTTATCAATAGATATTTGTAACATCCTTATCGGGTGAGGAGCCTGTGGCTAAATAATAACAGCCGCTCGGCTCGATCCTTAGGTTAAGCCGTGCTTGCCTAGGTTGGTCTGTGGATGGGTGACCACCCATTACATACCGGGTTTCCTTCGTGCCTCGGAAAGCACGTTAAGCCGTTGGTCCCCGCTGTCATTTGCAGATTTCTAACAGTCGTTACAAGTAGACAGTGGTCCAAAAAGTCTGATAACCAGTCTTACCAAGGAGTATCGTTTTACCCAGTACTAACTGGATTGTGTAGGTCAGATAGGCAGTCACTCCATGTAAAATACCCACTGACCCCAACATAGTTGCTAAAAGGCTAGGCAGGTGATGATTTATTAGATCCTTCTGTTTCCATCAATTGTTTGAAGGTGATACATTCAGTGATTCATGGTGCAAGCGGGTCTTAGTTCATGATGAAAACTTTCAACGAAAAATGTGAAAAGAGTAGTGCGCAAAATATTTGGAATATTTTTAAGCGATGTTGCTATTTAAAAGTTTCTTTGAAGTCCATGCGTCGAGGTGTGACATTACATTCCCTCAAAAAGAATGTGCATTTCAACAGCTGCAACATACTGGACATACTTCGAACTAAATGAAGTTGCTTTCAGGCATTTTTTAGTCTTCAAACAAAGTGTCAAAGCTATTTGACAGAAGTTTTAAAACACTTTTGTGCTAAATCCTATTTTTGGTACAGTGCTACGGAATCTTTTGGAGCTTGAATGACATTGACGTTTTTGGTAAAACATTTGGGATATTTTTTTCGGGCAATATTCTGGATAGTGAGATAAGAGAAAGTCTGAAAGTGGCGCCGATGGGTGACTGAAAAGTTGTAATCGGTTGGCTTGGTATGGGGAAAATGTCGTGAAGAAAGTTTTGAGTATGAATGTGGATGGGTATAAAAGCTTTGGCTTTCAAAAGAGCAGTTCGGAAGTTTTATTTAAAGTCAAACTAAATTGTTTACTATCTAGTCATTACTAGAGTCGTAATTATTATTAAAAGGTTTCTCGTATTTCGGACTATTTGTATGTATTTTAATATATATTAGTTTATCTTATATACATATATAAATGTATTACTATGTAGGTACCCATTTATGTGTTTTAATTTACAAAATGGTATTTTTCTTATTTATTTTTATTGTACTCTATCACAATGCTGTCCTATTTGACCCAAAGGTTGACTGGTTTAAATAAATACATAAAAGCAAAAGAAGAACACAGAAATGATGGATGGACTGTGTGAATGATGATATGGCAAGAAAGGAGGAATTTGATGAGATGACAAGTAATAGAGAAGTATGGAAGAACAGAAATGCTGCGCCGACCCCAAATAAATTGGGATAAGCTCAGGAGAATAATTAATATTACGGATAGAGATAAAAACAACATGACTTGACAGCGTTAGTTGGATTTTGCCCACGTCTCTAAGAATCTTTGTACAAATAATAATAAATCATATTGGAACCGTTGCGAAAGGGGGCTAGACGGAAAAAATTAAGACGAAAAGTTGTAACGACACTTTTTGCTATAGTAAGCTATTGTAAGCCGTGAGGCGTGCGCATGTTTCTCTGTCTGTCTCTCTCTCTCTCTCTCTCTTATAGAAAGCAAGCCAGATATTCGATTAGATATTTTCACCAGTTTTTTTTTTATTATTTAATTAATCTGGCGAAAATATCTGATATACTACTTCGTTCCATCCGGGTGTCCCTTGACACCTCTCAAGTTTTTTTAACCCTTAAGGTTGATTTGTATAGTATACTTTACACTAAAATAGAAAAAATATTATCAGAAAACAAATACTTTAAAATGAAATGTTCTTATCAAAAAATCATTTCAGAACGTACCTCTTTTAAATAATGACTAGATGAAAGTATTATCTGTGGTAAATTTGGCAGTTATGACGTAAATGCGAAACCATGCGGAGGAATCTTGTTCATGTGAAGGTAAAATCTATTATAATTTCTTATTCACTCTAAAAATATATTATGTGTATTGTGTATTCAAATCACAAATGTATTGAGCTCAAGCTAATGCTATATTTTCTACGTAAGACACCAATTTTCATCGCTTTTTACGAACATAATCTTGGGTGTATAATATTACCATACATTGCGACTGTCTGCTAAAAAAAAATCTTGTCTGTGATGTATATTATTCTATACACTGCCAACTAATGGGTAATGGTGGTATTAGTACTATAATTTGACTTTGATCGTATTACGTTCACGTTTTTTTACTTTTCGGTCATTGTTATTATTCATTTTTTCTTGCATGGTGTGGGCCTTGCTTTCATGCTTTCTTTTAACAACTTTGTTCTAGCCTGGACAGCGCGATCGGTGTAGACGCATACTAGCACTGGTCCCTAAATTTAATGCTACTTCCGATCTCAGTGATGCCACAAGCAATGAAGAAGTGAACAGTCGCGACTCGTCCCCTGCTCCATTTATTAATTCATCTTTAGAAAAACTTGTATTCAATAGCCCAGATCCATTCAGTAATAATTCTTACATAGAAAACTCAGATGAAGATTCTCTATCGATTAGTACTCGTTGTACCAAGTGCAATGTCCGTCTTTGTTACGTGGCTAAAAGAAATTGTTTTGTAGCATAACATATGCACTGATGTCATTATTTTATTATACTTTGAAGCATATTTTGTTGTTTTATTAATTTAATCAAGCTAAGTCAACGTGTATTTTGTATATTATGCTATACGCTCCTTACAAATGAGATTTACTAACGTCGGGAGCAATGTATAGTATAATATACACTAATTATCTCCGATTATTAGCTAATTAGTTTTTTTCTACCATTTTTCCTACCCTTATTAATGGTCTAATAATCATATTCAGGAATTATTTTGATCTTTTATTTCGATCAAATGTCAGGCGAACTTAAGGGTTAAATATGTTTGACAACCAGAAAAACTATTTTTAGTTTAAAACAATTGCGGAAACAAACCTCTAGTAACATATTTAGCGGTCTAAAGAACCAGTGCTTTAGCAGTTGGTAAAATATTTATGAATAGAACCTTTTCTCTGGGCTATTTTATACCCGTATAATGTGAGGAATTTACTGCCCTGATCCTTTAATGTAATTGAATTTATAAAATCGATAAGATACTAAACATATTATTATTTAGGAAAAAGATGTGTTTATAAACGATTTGAACTGAACGTAACATAATCTCTTCAAAAGGTTTGACTGTTATTTTTGAGTACCATGTAATTGGGGGCAAACCTATTGACAAATCCGGGCTACTACTGAGAAACTCCTATTTGGAAAAACTCTGACCTTCCTGGGAATCGCACTCTGGACCTCGTGCTCAACTGTAGCGCTTACGAACACTACACCAACGAGGCAGATCAATAGAAAATCAGTTTATCATCATTATCAGCCTATATGTTCCCACTGCTGGGATACGGCCTCCTCTCAATGAGAGGGAATGGGCTATAATCCACCACGCGGGCCCAGTGCGGATAGGTAGATGTCACATGTCTCCGAATTTTTGATTCTAGGACATGCCGGTTTCCTCACGATGTTTTCCTTCACCGTTTTGAGAGCAGTGGTGATGAAATAAATTACACAAAGTAATGCGCTTGTCTGGGTTTGAAGTTTGAACCTACGACTTACTGTTCGTAAGTCGGGGCCGCCACCACTGGGCCACCGCTGCTCACCCGAATCAGTCTATAAAAGATTTTAAATAAAATTGGACCTACCTACATATAAACCAGACGTGATAGAAGTGGTTTTTAATGGTTTATTGTTTCTATTTATTTCATTGAACGTTTGAATTTCGTTGCTGTGAGATATGGATATCGTTGATTAACTTTCAATGATTCGGTTTACTGAACTCAGTTAGCATTCGTTTGTTGAAATACTGGTTACGGATATTTATTGTGAACTTTATTATAACCCAGTTGATTCATTTTTTTTTGCAGTAATGAAACAATGTAATAAAGGGTACTCTAGTACGTAAATCCGTAAAACAAATTAAAATCTGGAATGTTATTAAAATTCAGAATGTTATCGAAACCAAAACATTTTACGGGTACCGTTCCGATACCGAGAAACCGAGAGCGAAAAACCGGAATTCGCAGATGGAGTTGCATAGTTACCTGTGTGGAACAACCAGCTGCCGTCCGTAGCCAAACTACCGCTAATTAGTTAGGTATTTTCGCGGGAAAACTTCAATTAATTCCGTCAAAGCCACCACTGGCGGTCCGCTAGCCTTTTTGTTGGCGAGAAAAGTCAAAGACGCGCGAAAATCGGAATGAAGTAATGAAATTTCTATTGGCGAGCCGGTTAGAAATCCCGCCATTTCTTTCTTTTTTGGTTAATCTGCACCGATTAAGTTTATAATCGTGGTTTGAAGTTTTTGTTTGGGTTTTAAAACTGGTCATTTAAAAGGGATTAAGTTGTTCGTATAAGACTTTGTCACATCACTGCAAATAAATATTCGAATGTACGAATAAACCACCATAACCAGGTATAAATGCTCAATCCCATATTTTCTTATGTATACATGACAGAGGAAAAGTGAAATGCGATTTACCCCCAAAGTATCAATTGCATACATTTTACATGCGAATGTACATTTTTTATTATATCTTCTATATTTCTGTACAGTAATAAAATGGCAGCACAACAAGGCGCGAACTCATCGAAGCGTCGCCGACTACGGACGTTGGGATAATCTCATCGAAAGATTTGATTTTCCGCTAAATTACATAAAAGTAATGAAATACTTTCCCGAGATCCCGGGAACCCGGAGACATTGAAAGAACTTTACACTGATCTTATTAAATGTTCACACGTTTTTGTTTTGCGTGCTGAAATGAAATGTTATAATATTGCAAGGAAAATTTTTTGCAAAATTCCATCGCATGAAGCAGTTCTATATCTATCGCCTTGAATAGACCAAATATAAGTATCTAAGTGTTTTAAAAGTAACTTAAAATCTTTAACAGATGGAACCCATTGAATTACACAAGAGGATTCAATAAAATTCGAATTTTATAACCCCTAAAGTCACACAGTTACTGAACACCCAATAAGCGCCCAATAAACACTTACAATTTAAATCCATCCGTCTCAATAATCCAGTCGAGTACAATATTGACGTAACACTAGTGTGCAAAGTTTAACATTTTCATTAGTATAGAGCAATAGCATATAAGTGAAATGTTTTACAGTTTAAGCGGGATATCGTCCTCGTCCCCCGCACCCGGCGCCAAGCACCCACTCTCGCGGGGGTATATTCCGTGCCTCTTATTCAATTTGTGAGCGAATCAGTTCCGCCAACCCGATTATCTTCCACGTCGAGATTTATATGCTCACAAGAGAGCTTTTTCAGAGGTTTTGCTCCAAGAATGTTGCAAAAAATTTCATATTTGAAGCTTGTGAATGTCGACATTTATTTGTGAACTATTATGTTTTGTGAGCTTTCTTTCTTATGTTTGTTTTATTCGCATGAGTTCTTTCTCAAATATAATGTTTTCTTTATGTGAGAGAGTTGTTTTGAGACTCTAAATCGTATAAAACACAGTCTATTAGTTTAATGAACTCAAAGAGCGCTTCAACAGAAAAGTAAATGCAACTATTAAGTATTAGTCTCGCTTTATTGGCTCATTGTGCTCGCAGCGAGTCCCTGAGAAAGCAACTAGTACTTTTCTATAATGGGAAAGCACTTGGCACATGTACGGAGCACAGAGCAAGAGGCCACTCGGCTTGGTAAACATTTGCCCAATAATTGCAAGTCCTCAGTTACGCTACAGGAATAAATATTCCCGCTCCCTGCGGAGAACGGCCCACATTCCTTTAATTCAAAGCATTTCTTTATTGGAGAAAAAGTCATAGAGCTTATTGTTTTATTACGGAATAACTTGGAGAATTCGGCCCGTGGTTTGTTTGTATACTTGCTCCAGCAGAAATCAAGTTATCTGTTTTGTTTAGGAGATGAAATGTTTAATATTTCGTGATGTGAAGCTGTTGTAATGTAATTAAACTGGCCTAACTTAGTTTGTGTAACAGTTGATGCATGGCTAGTAGATTACTTTTTTATTAAATAAAGTACTCTAATATACTCCTAATCTGTTCAATGTTCATAATGTATGGATTGTGAATAATTACTTACTTGAACAATGAAGCAAAACAATGAAAGGATAATTGGAAAGTATGGCATTCCAGATTGCAGACAAAGGTTGAAAAATTACTCTTTATTAACTTAACTTTATTCTGTCTGGAGAATTCTTTATTTTATTAGGATATTGAATATAAACTGGGGCCGATGGATGGCTCGATTGAACGTTCATAGCTGGAGATGGTTGGAGATTGTGTCCATTATGGCGGCAATTCAGTGCCGGGCAAATGGTCTGCGGCGATTTCCATCACTGCCCTTTCCTTGCCCGTCATTGTCCCCACTTTATGCGATACCTTACAATTTTTATCCGTTGTTTATTATACGACTTTTACAAAGGTCATGTTTTTACTTGTGCATGAAAAGGATCTTTTCTTTAAATTCCTGGGTTTAGCTTAGATTTTTGATGCTATAAATTCGGTGTTTTAAGCACCCCTACTTATTTTCATACAGTTTAGGTTGATTGTTGCGATGGTTTGAGTCGTGATGGCCCAGAGGTTATGGCCTCGCCTCCCATGTATGAGGTTGTGGGTTCAAATCCGGGCAAGTACCAATGTGACTTTTTCAATTCATATGTACTTTTCTGAGTTTATCTTGGACATCACAGACATCGGTGAAGGAAAACATCGTGAGGAAACCTGGACTTGTAATTAATATAAGTCTGAAATCGCCAACCCGTCTTGAGCAAGCGTGGTGATCAATGCTCGTGCCTTCTCTGTATGAGAAGAGGCCTTTGCCCGGCAGTGGGACAGTAACAGGCTAGTATTATTTATTATTATTATTTAGGTTGATTGTTTAAACATCTATCATCATCATCTGCCAAGCCTTGCCCACCTATGTTGGGGTCGGCTTCCAATCTAACTGGATGCAGCTGAATACCTGTATTTATTTTATACATGTATGTGTGTACGTAAATATAAACTTAAGAGATAATTTAGCGTGCTCCGCAGTATCTGATAAGCTGTGGAGGTCAGGTAGGCTGTCACTCCATGTAAAATACTGATATTCAGCTGCATTCAATTACACTGGAAACCAACCCCAACATAGTTGGGAAAAGGCTAGGCTGATGAGATAATTTAGCCTGAAGACCATTAAAATTAAACTACAAATATCAACATACTGAATTTGTAATAGTAGTTAGCTAGTGCCTAATTGCGTTAACAGCTTAAAATTATAAATTCAGTACCCAAACTGAATATCAGATGCCATAATAAATTTATGACATAAGTCCATCTAATCAGTATTGTAACGACAATCAATGTTATATTTAGGGTAACATTTTGACAGGACTTTTATGTCGTAGCAATAGGGATAGCCTATAACGTTCCGACTGCGACACGGACCTCTCCTCAGTGAGGAGTGAGCCATAATCCATCCACCATGCACCCCAATGCTGATTCGGAGATGTCACATGTCTACGAACTTTTGGTTCGAGGACGTACCTGTTTTCTAATTATGTATTTTTTTAGGGTTCCGTTGCCAAATAGCAAAAAACGGAACCTTTGTAGATTCGTCCTGTCCGTTTGTCTGTCCGTCCGTATGTCAGAGCCATTTTATTCCGAGACTATTGGCACCATTCAGTTAAAATTTGGTCAGTATGTGCCTTGTATGGACCGCTATACAAATATGATATGAAATTTTAAAAAAATCTTAATATAGGGTTGGACCTCCATACATGTTACGGAGGCTAGGAAAAAAAACATCTGCGTATATAACTGTGTGGGGTTTTTTGCTGTGTCTATCGATAGGTCTTAAAATGATATCGAGGTTTCTTTACTACTTTTTTTTTTTTAGTCAACCGTTGAGAGATATTTGCTTGTAAAGACATAAAAAAAACTGAAAAAATTGGGTTTGAACCATATATATGGTTTGAACCCTTTGTGTGCGAGGCCGACTCACGCTTGGCCGGTTTTTCACCATTTTGAGAGCAGTGATGACGAAATAAATTACATAAATTGTCTGTTTAGAAATTGGACCACCACCTCAAAACAATAAGGATGATTTTTGTATATCAAGGGTCATCGTTACCGTAGACTGTACAGCCAGTAAGGGAGCGTTAATTATTTCCAAAGTTATTTGAGGGAACGCTGTTAGATTGTTCTGCATAAATAAATGTTGTTTGTCTGCGACTCCCAGGAGAATGTTCTGAAGTGTTTCTTGATGGAGTGGTTCCTGTAGTAGATCTGTCATGTAGGTACCTATGTCAGATGTAGGCATGATGTAGGTGATATTTTGGAGGTAGGAAATATGACGCTATGTGTGTTTTGTGTGAATAAATTATCATTAATACAAGATTTATAATATGTTTTCTGTACACAAAATGAAGGAAAGTGTATAATAACGGGTAAAGGCAAGATCAAGCAGACACAATTACTAATATTTAAAAAAATAAGTAGATTTTGACATGATAACGTCTTATTAATCGATGAACACCGGCTGCACGCACGAAAAAGTGTCACGAATCCTGCGATCAACGCCCAGCCCAAACCCTTGGACCTAGAAAACTGAAAATTTGCAGTGTGGTTCCCTTTATAATGTAGACAAAGAATAAGGAAGGACTTTCGAAATTCAACCCCCAAGGGAGTTAAATAGGGGATGAAAGTTTGTATGATAGTCCGTCAGTTTTAAAGTTAGGTTTTTTTTTTTTTTTGAAAAATAGCCCATGATCTGTCCACGAAGTAGACACAATAGTTAAACAATGGCGTTTCGACCAAATTGGTCATTTGACAGATCATGATTTAAGGGGGTGAAAAGGGGGATGACATTTTGTTTTTTAAGTTAAAATCACTAATATCCTGAAAAATGACGTTATCACGTATACAATTATTGTCCGTAAGCCGACTTTATAGACAACCATTTTTTTTGTATTGTATAACGGGGCGGTGTCAGCAACTCCACATCTAAAGCGCATATTTTGCGTACGGAAAGAAATAGGTACTAAACTTACCAACGTAGGCAAGAAAATTAAATAGACTTAAATTGTCCGTTTATTCAAGACTAACTTTACTTGTCCGTATAATCAAGATAATAACTACACACTATAATTGCAATAGCACAGTAAGCTTGATAGTTGAAAAAAAATAAAAAGTAAAGACAGTTTTCATTTTAGTAATCTTTTACAGCTGCTAACTGAGATAGTACTAGATAGTCATAAGTTGGGTATACATTCACTTTACACAGGGTGTTAGTTAGTTGTTCAGTATCGATAAAGGAACCCGTAAAAAATACTAAACGATTGCTATTTTAAGTTAGTAGGTACTATATTAGGTTGATCAGCAATATTTTTCTTTGTTTTTTTTTATGTTTTTATTTTCTACGGGTGTCGTTATCGATACTGAACTCACCCCTAAGCTATGGCACGCGACTACTTTAACACCCTGTATATCCACTAAGTAGGTATCCCAGGTAAGTCATAATTTTCAACCTACATCAAATTATTTTATATAATTTTGAGCAGGAGTGGTTGTGTTCGAAGAAGCGTGCACACAAACACGCAAACAGTTCAGTTAACTTGTAACAAACCTCACGAAATTACGTCACACGTCAATTAATCGGGTTGCACTGCTGCGAACTTCGCTTACTCTGTGTCTGGAATTCCGGGCACCCGTGTAATTTTTTTTTTATAAAACTGGGGTTCATTTCACACTGCGTTATAATTTTGGGCACTTGTTTTAAACCGTATGAATCATGGAGTATGGACAGTGGGATGTTGGCATGTGTTCCCAACTCTTTAGTATTACATAATCATTTAGAATAGCGCCATGTGAACGGCCACTTTAACTCCACATAAGGTAAAATTTGTTAGCTTCAATTTTATGACATGGTTTATGCTAACTAACGTGAAATAGATTAGTAATCACAATTTTAAGCCTTTAAAACATTAGCCAAATACTTAAGCAAAAATTTCAAAAGATTTGATTAAACGTCTTGCAACTTTTCAACATAATTTTCAACATTCTTTAAAAAGTCTGACCGCTTTTTGAAGTCCAAAAATAAACCTACCTATATCTACGTTACTAGTAGATCTAAGTCAAATTCTAATACTTAAGTAATATCTACAAAATAGTATTATAACTCCGTAGATTTACAATAAAATCCTCTCATAAATAAAATATGAACCTTATTGTTTTCTGAAACAATATCAACATTAAAATAAATTTAAAAAAAAACTCTTTATGAATTCAAATATTCAAATCACAAAATTTGCGTAAGTGAGACAATTTATAACTTAAAATATACACGGGCAAATCGACAGCCCTTGAGTTTATATAAAATAAAAGAGAGGGCAATTCACAGAAAATTTCATGTTTCTGCTTGGTAGATCTTCAAAATTAAATTAGCATTTAGTGGATATTAGATCAAATTGGTTTCCCGTGGGTTCAATCGGGTTCATGTTTATTTATTAGACCCTAAAAGGATGCGGTAATAATATGCTGAGCTCAATGAATTTGCATAACTAACTAATTTGGTGCTTATGAGAGTATAGTTAAATATTTAACTGGTGAACAGTTTGTCGTTAACGCTGTGATCTATTGTTAGTTGTGATTGGAGATTATCTAGTTATTTTTTTTATCTAATGTTGGTTTTAGGTCTCCCCGTGATACGCCACAACGATCGATCTAAATATACAAACATATAAATAAACCTATTAATAAATATCCATACCGATAGGAATTTTCCAAGAAGAAAATGCGATAGCAAGTTTTTCTTTTTGAAACGGTGGAGTCGA
Organism: Xestia rhomboidea; assembly: GCA_963853795.1. Taxonomy (NCBI): domain Eukaryota; kingdom Metazoa; phylum Arthropoda; class Insecta; order Lepidoptera; family Noctuidae; genus Xestia; species Xestia rhomboidea. The sequence goes on along the minus strand of OY970759.1, from coordinate 15,247,504 downwards.
CAAAGGTAATTTAAAACCCAAAGAACAGGTATTTTTCATTCTGTTTGAGGACTGAGCAGTATAGCGGAGGATTACTACGTGCAGAGGTAATTTAATATTCGAATTTCAAAAATAACGCGGCCCACGGCTGCTTTCTTCTAAGGATTAGGCAAAGGTGCAAGTATCTATCGAACACCCTCATTTCACCATAAATATTCCCATGTAACTCACGGGTATATCCTGGATAAGTTGGCACAGGAGCGTGGTGCTTGGCACAAACCAAGAGAGGTCTATACCCAGCAGTGGGTGAAGTCGGGCTGTGGATGATGATCTCATGGCAGGTCTACTGCCATCCACCAGGGACTGATCAGGCATCCAGACTTCGGGCTGTTGAGAAGTTTCAAACAGGAAAACCCAAAACTGAAAACTCCATCTTTTGTACATTTCGTCGACTTCACAAAGGTTTTTACCTCCTATTTTGTATCGTCTTTTATTTACAAATAAAGTGTATTACTAGCAGTCCATTAACACTACAATAAATAACACATTTTCCTTATGTGACTGTAACAAATTACACGAGGTTAGAGAGCATCATGTATATTGCTTTGCGGTCCACTAAGAAATAAGAATGGGCCTCCCCATAGCGTCCCAGGAGAATCACTGGGGCATTCGTAATGTATACCTTTACTAGAAACTCAATAGATCTAAGCTTCTGCGTATTATTTACAGAACTGGCAATACTCGTACTATATTATTGCTTTACAAGGATTTAGACGCGCGTGGCCAAAATCTGAACTAACGCCAACTCCTTGGTTTTTTAATAAATTTCACAAAAAATCTTCACAAATATTTTCCAGCAGCGTCACCTGTCAACTAAACTAACTACTAAAACTACAGTACTATAGTACTGTAGTTTTAGTAGTTAGTTTAGTAAACCTGTGTAAAACCAACGGAAAAGCAATGAAAATTGAACCGTCTAAAATATTTTTTTTCCTATTTGCAAGAGACTGAAATTTAACAAATATTTTCAATCTCTTTTTTGCTGTCGTGACCAGACGTTTTTGTTTTCTTCCTAAATTAACTTTTCAACATTATTTTTAATTTAAAACTGTATTTAATCGAGAGATTCTGGTGTGCCGAATGCCACCCTTTTTTGGCGGAAAAAATGCCTGTGAAACTTCTCAATATGATAAAAATTCTATTGAGTTACTTTTTGTGCTTTAAAATATCCCCAATTTTCCGTTAAATTTCGAAAAACACATCTAAATCCAAAACAGCCAAACCATTAACTGCTATTACACAAATAGTTACTTCAAGTTTTACCTTCACAAACTTAATATCAGCACACACGAGTTACAAAAGCCGACATCACAAGCATGCGCCTGAAACCTCCATCACCGAACTATGACAGAACACACCACAGGATCTCACAGACATGTCGATAACACATCCTCATTTTAAAGTTAGGAAACCCCAGCTCCGTTCATAAAGATGGCCACGTCTATCAGCTGTCGACTCACAAAAGCATCGTAATATCTAGAGCAGTAAGGTGTAAGGTATAATACACATTTATCAGAACAGGCTGCCTTGCGACAGTGACAAGTGTTTCCGTGAGTGTCGACCGTTATGCCTAACAATAGTGTACCTCTACCCTACATCTCTTCTCGCACTATCGCCATGTCTCTTTCTGTACTATGATTTCTATAGGGTTCCGTTCCACTATCATTGTTCTGTATCTTCTTGACGTTTGACGAATCAATGAACTTTAGTTTGTCAATCTATTTGGGCTTTGTACACTATTTGATTTATCCCTGTCCTATATCAAATATTGTTCCATGAATTGATGTTGCGATAAACATTACTCGTGATAAGTTTAATAGAATATTGGGATTGAGACTCGATAGTTTCTCGCAGTTGATAAGAAAGTATCAAATACTCACAATAATAAAATTTAGTCGTGTTTCGCTTCATCGCTTTTATTCAAAGAAAACTTTATTGTATAAATCTCGAAATAATTTTAACCTACGAACAAACGAAAATATAGAATTCCGAAAAAAAGAATTTCTTTTTGATATTAAAAACGAACTTCAAAGTAAGCAAAAAGAACGGCTATTCAAACATTTTAACTTTTGTGCGAATTTTCCACTAAATAAGCAGCAGTAGCTGTTAGTCATTTTTGCGAAACGATATAATTTTTTCACCGAAATTGTTTTGACGCGTTCCGGGAAAAAGGTTAATTTTTCATCAGACGTTTTAAATTATCCGGAACATTGTCTCATGTTAATAATAAAGCGTGACAAATAATTTTGAAGTTGGAGGAGACAAAGTTTTCTCATTGCACCAAAGGAACAAGTTCATAATTATTTGTTAGCCTCAACGAACTACTGCGCAATTTTAATTGAAACAAAACAACCGAAATACGAGACGGGCTTGACCTGCTATTGAAAAGTTAATTTAGTGCTGTATTTCGGAGTTCACGGGAACATTTTTATCTTTGCTTTGTTCCATGATAACGAGAATCAGTTCGCGCTTTCCGATTCAATAAATCGGAATCAAAGTTCGCAGAGTCGCGACAAATATTCGGGTAAAATGAAATTGAATAGTAAATACAGTGTTACAGTTCGTTTCAGGATCTTTCATAAATTATGTTAGTTGTTCCCAGTGCTGTGGAAACTTAAATTACTTTTGCTTTAGAATTTTTATTAGACCTGAAAGTATATGATTGGTTTTGTAAGGTAAGGTTTTAGTTTCAGCTGACGTGCAATTTACTTTGTTTGTGATAGATATTATACATTGGATGAACATTTTTCTATTGACGTCTATAGTGCCACCATGCATTACCTAACAGTCTACTTATACGAGGCATATTAACTAACAGTTATAGTAGTTATATACGTAGGTAAGTTATGGAAAATGGCAGTTAGTGACTATAAGTCAGGAGTTTGTGTTTCTATTGTAATTTTTTGTAATTCTGAATAATTGTAACGGCCCGTCGACGCGTGTGCCGGCGGCGGCTCGCGCTGCTACAATATATGCTACTATAAATTATTGTGTTAATACTGTTTGAACCAAAAATGTATTAGAATGAGCGCTAATCCCGCCGACCAACTGTTACGCAGTTTGGTGGGTGCATAAAATATACAAAATGTTTGGTCCTAATTAAATGATTTATTTATTATTATTTATTTATTACTATTTATTTATTATTATTCTGTATGGGAGCAAAAGGATAATGTTTTTGTGAAAGGGTCATACACACAAATAGTGGTGTCTGAATTTATTCCAGTCATGTCATTAAAAAACCTTTTACAAATAAAAGATGGATCGATTGTGTGAGGAATTATATGAAAGAGAATGGAGTAGTTTATTTATGCCGTGAAGGGGACAATGGAAAAAGAAAACGAATTGCGCCAACCCCAAATAGAACAAACAAGGGTAGGAAGATGATCATGATGTCATTATAAAACTTTTCCACTCAGTTAAAACTTAAAGCCAACCTTGAATCTACACGTGTCATTTTCTTGAACTTTATCCTCCTTGCCTGATATTTGACACGTTTAGAGAATAAAAATTGTTGGGATTCTGAAAACACTCGTATTAACGAGGCTTTTGTAAATGGGTGACAATGCCGTGAATAAAATAAGTTTATTAGATGTTGCAAGTGATTTTTTTGTGAAGGAAAACATCGTTGGAAAATATATTATAATGAACATAAGTCTGAGATCACCAATCCGCCTTTAGCAAGCTTTGTGATCAATGCCTTCTCTAAATGAAAAGAGGCCTAATTTGATTAATTAAATTTATTTATTTAATTCAGACCTTAGATTGTGGGTCAATCAGTGGGACAGTAAGAAGTTAGTATTGTTAATTTAAAATCATCATCATAATGGTGGCTTTTTGGTTATCCAATCTTGAGCTGCGTCTATGCTAAGCGAGCCGAACACAAGCAGACCACAAGCGGACCACAAATTCAATTGACGGGAGTGCTCGGTTGAGGCTTCTAAGTACGTCTACGCTAAGCGAATCCAGCCTCCGATCGTATTCAGCTCGCCTGGCGTAGACGTAGCTTTGGATGTAGGCCTCTTCCCTCTCCCTGGTTCAATCCATGGTCAGGAGCGAGACGGAATGGGACGGCGTCACCTCCTTCTGCGAAGCAGTCATGCTAGCGAAGGAGGTGGCCCGGCCACCGTAGGCGCGGGCCTGTGGACGGTGAGCTATGGACTAGCTCGCCGTCCGTCCGTTTCATGACGACAGGCCGTGTTGACGGCGCGTTCGTGTTCCACGCGCGCCTCAAAGAGAGTCAGCAATAAGGAAGGGGTCCGCAAGGGCCGAAGCCTGCCGGGGCTGCGGGAATATTGGAAAGAGATACCGTGGCCCCGGAAAACAAAGGGCGATGAAGGAACATGAATGGGTTTTAGTCAGTAAGAGTCTGACACTCCCTCCTGCTCCGCCCAGAGCGGGAGGAGTCATTTGATGATTTCCCATCCGAAAAAAAAAGGCCTCTTCCCTCTTCTTCCATTCCTGTCGATCTTGTGCCCGACTCATCTAGTCTCAACCTCCTTGTCGTCAGATGTCGTCCACCCAGCGCTGTGGTGGTCTATAATAATTCTGGTCTGGTAATTTAAAATTAAAAAATATATAACACTTTTTAAATTTTTTAAACATTTGAGCTCCATAAACGACACGTGGCTACACAGGTAGGTTCCCAACAAACAAGCCCCAAAATATTCTAATTGAAACATGTCTGAAACAGCAACGAAAGTTAAAGTTAGGTTATTACAAAACTGTCGTGGTAACCTAAATTCTATCGAACGGGTTCAATTAAAAAGTGCCGATACTAATTAAACTACAGTTTGGCCGGTCGGTGTCACGAAGTTACCTGGCTGGTCGAACCGTCGAACGGCTGACTCTGTCAAACCGAAAATTAGTTTCCAAATTTCGATGAAAACTTTAATTGATTCCTCAGAGCCAATATGTGGGAGAGCTCGTTCAATCGAGTCTGTGAGTCCCCTCGACAAGTTCGCGTGTAACTTTTGTAATGATTATTTGTCAAGTAAATAGACTGACGACCCATTTAGCGACCGAGGACATACAAGGCATAAAGGACGCGTAAACTGCTATCATGAATTCTGTTGGATGATACTAGATCCACAAGCTCTGAAATCTTTAGTCGTTTATTTTAACTTCGTGTGGCACTTTAGTATAAAACAGCTCTTTTAAATTCGTGTTACTTCTTATACATCAACAAGCCGGGCTTTTTATTCGTGGTGCTCAAATGTGCATTTTCATAATCATCATCATCATCATCAGCCTATTAATGTTCCCACTGCTGGGACACAGGCCTCCTCTCTGTGAGAAGGAATGGGCTATAATCCACCACGCGGGCCCAGTGCGGTTTGGTAGATGTCACATGTCTTCGAATGTTTTGGTTCTAGGACATGCCGGTTTCCTCACGATGTTTTCCTTCACTGTTTTGAGAGCAACTTCATAATAGGTAGTAATTATTATTAAATATTTTTAGCTACGTGTAAGATTGAAAAGTTATCGGAAAAAGGCAAGAAATTTAACTCTCAATATAATCAAAACAGAAACAATTCGCCTTTCTTATTTTCATAGACGATCAAGTGGTTTAAATAATTCAAGTTTGGAGACACCCTGTATAGCGATGGGCTCAGTTTGGGGTAGGCCATATAAAATGTATGGATGCGGACATGCATTTACCTGCCGTCACGTTTTCTCCTTCAGGATTAAGCTTTATCCGAAGCGACATGTAATGCATATGAATATGAAACTAATGGCTACCTATGTATACAGAGGATTTTCATAAACAGGCAGATTTGGCTTAGACAGATACTATTATAATTGTTGTCATCGCATGGCATCGTTTATGACGGTTTTAAACATGTGATATTAGGGTTGACATTTCTAAATTTTATGTGCCGATGAAAACCTGATTAACTGCAGCAAAACAGTCCCGGACGTTTTTTCTTTTTATTTTAGTGCATCAATTTATGTCCCAAAGAAATCCCCTTTTTCGAAAGTCACAAATACATGTTCAGATAAAACCGGATAGATTTCATTTTTCCATTTAAAAAATATATTTTCAACGTTATAATCCTTACTACGGAATACTGAAATAATATCTCCTAAAAGCAGAAACAGTGTTTCGCATTTCCTTTTCAGAAATTTAGAGTTGACTTCCATGTTTAGCTCAGGGTTAATCAGAAGCTTAACTTTTGACCTTTAGCTACGAAACATTCCTGCCTAACTTAGCTTTACATTTTGCTTAAAATGTAACATAACACGCGTAACACAACGCTCGTATTTCCCGACGGAGTAAGGGCCGGATTCCGCCAAAGCGGAGACGGGCGGAGCGGAGAAGAGACGTGCGGAAACCGACCAATCACATTGATTGAAACGGACTTAGCGTCTCTCGTCTCTCCTTTGATTGGTGTAAACTTGCACATCTTTCTCCGCTCCACTCCTCTCCGCTTTAGTGGAGTCCGGGCCTTACGGAGGCGTTTGGCACTTATGTCTTCTCCTTCATGTCGATGACAACACTACAGAATTTCGCCACTTCCACGGCGTCGTCGGCGGCAGCGCTGAGGTCACTTCGGCTGCATTTTTTTGGGCTAAGAGGGTAGAATTGGAGGTGGAGCTTGGTTTGTGACACAGCTCTACGTCCTCCAAGTCTCTTCTAATAGAATGCAAGCCTTTTGCCACTAACAGGGCACACACACCTACCAGGCTCGCCCCCTATCACGTGGCGTGTTATGTAAAGTTACGTTATCCTATAAATACAAGGTGGAATGGACACCTACGCACACGTATTCAATACATCATTTTGAACCCCCCCCCCCCCCCACAACGAATTCTGCCATTCCATTCATTTGACCGCGTAGGTATTGCTCTTTCAGATTACTTTTAAATTCATCATCTGCCTAGCCTTTTCCTGTGTTGGGTTCGGCTTCCAGTTCAACCCGATGGAGCTGAATACCAGTATTTTACATGGAGCAACTGCCTATCTGATCTCAATAATCCAGGTAGTACTGGGTAACGATACCCCTTGGTAAGACTGGTTGTCAGACTTTTTCGGGCCACTGACTACCTGTACCGACTGTCAAAGATCTACAAATGACAGCCGGGACCAACTGCTTAACGTGCACGGAGTAAACGCGGTATGTATTATGGTCACCCAATTCACCCATCCACAGACCAACCTAGGAAAGCACGGCTTCATCTAAAGATCCACCAGAGCGGCTGTTATTATTTAGCCACGAGCTCCTCACTTATTACTTTTCAATTACTGATGCAAAATTTCTATGTGTACAGGATTATGTACTAAATACGTGGTAACGGTTTGTGCATCGGTGTCTCTCCCACCCTGTATAAGCAGGTAATAAAGGGTGTAAGAAGACCCGTCATTTCGATCATTTTTTTGTTCTAGACCACACCTGGGAACCTTCTAATTACGGAGATATTGGGGGTTAAAGTTTCAACTTTTTCACAAGTTTTTTTAGAATAGATGTTTTTACTGTAAGACTTTTTCTTTAATCATCACAATGTTTTAAGTGCGTTACATTGAGTCCTACCGAAAAACGTGATTTTTCACCCCAAAAAGATGGTCATTACCTAGCCAACATTTTTTTGCTTGGTAGTCAGCTTCGTGGAGAATCAGTTTACACCCTGTATACATCTAAATAGCTATACCTACACAATATCAGAAGGAGCGCTAGTGAGGTCGTATTATTGTTTGGCGAGCCATTCTTCTTAGCGTCTAGTCTTGGAATCTGATTAATAACAGCAATATTTGGCGCTTACTATGAACCGCAAGAATTGTTCTACGGCTCTGCTGGAGTTTGTTGTAAGATATCCCTACGAAAACTTGTGTTTATAGTTATGCTTGTAAGAACTGAGTAACTTATTGAAGTAAAGTATTTGGTTTAGTGTTTTAACAATATAATAAACGAAGGAACTGTTTAAAAATTTACGATTTCTTATATAATGAATGTCAGTGAATTAAAATGGTCCCAAACTTTTTACGACGTGAGAATTTATATAAAAAGAAAACTTTTGACGACTGTTAAGTCCCGCAATAAGGTTACTGAATTTACTTATGGCATGGGATATGTGCATTTTTTCCAAACATCATTAATAAAAAAGTGAACTTTTGAAAACATACCGAAAACACACATTTTAAAAACAATTTAATCTAAATCCCGCTACGTACAACTTAACCGTATTTATTCTCTCACACTTCAAAACAAAAGAAAAACCAAAATGGCCACGCTTAGCTAAAAGTATCTTCATAATTCTAAACCGTCTGTATAATAACGCGCATATTTTTAAACTTCCCGAGATACCCGGGAGAATGTTATCTTTCAATCTGAAAATTTGTGAGTAATTTTATAAAGGGAATAAGCTCCTATTTTGTACATTGTTTATTTTGTGGTACCCTGCCTATATAGATATACCTACGCAATGATAGCTTATTCACCAATTTGCATTGTTAATTTTCACCGTATAATTGCTTGATCAATAACATGAATGTTTGAATAGAAATCCGTAAATGTCCATAATATTGATAATCTGAATCGATTTGTATTTGCATGTCGTATTATCACCGTGGGATAGAATTATCTCACTTTTGGGATAATTATCGACTCTATTCCTAATACTTACCTAATATAATTTTCAAATTTATAACTTTATTAAATCAACCTTCGGTCGTCTAGCCACTAGCTACTTCACCTACTTACTTTGCTAATAGAACCGCATTATTAGAGGAATCCCAAACAACTCACTTTCGGCATAAACGGATTTAATGTCGTCTCCTCTTTCTCTCCTCTAAAGGATTTAATGGATGAACAACAACGTTCACCTTCACACGTCTCTATCAGATATTTCTCGTCAAAAAGGATTGACTGATCCCACACACTTTGCTCTATAGACGCAATCCTACAATCCTCTTGGGTTGGCAAATGTTTGCGTATGAAAACTGTCAGCATGATGCCTATACGACTACCGTTTTACTCAGTTTGCTGTTATTTGTCTCTCATAAATAATGCTAGCACATGATAAGCCAGGAATGTTGGTCCTTATTCTGGTCCTTCGAGCCGGATCATGTAAAAATCTTAGAAAATAGGAATGAATTAGATTAAACTATATTGAAGTCGTGTTATTTCGAGAAAGAGATGTAATAAGTTTTCATTTGCACAATATATTTCAACAGGCACCTCACACCATGTAACACTATTTAAAGGAAAATTTTGCAAGCTACTCTCAAATACTCCTTCTTCATCTCAGTTGCTTGATGTCTGATTTTTGCATCAACTCCCAGAATCCGAAATTACACTGAGATACCGAGAAGTATAGCGTGACCCCACACACTTTGCCCCAGAGACACCATCCTATACTCCAGGCCACAATCCTGCATTAGGCCTCCAACATTAGTTGGCAGGGATTACAAATGTTTGCGGATAGGTTTGCGGCAGCTATTGAAAACGATCGGCATGTTAAGAGGGTACCTATTTATTTAGCAACCTCCCGGAATGAGCAGAGTTGCGGCCAACGATAGCTTATTTGCCAATTTGCATCATTAATGTGGAACGCTTAATTGATTTAATATGTAAATGTCGTGATAAAATTTTGTTAGCCGTTAACATCTATTATTTTGTGTAGTGATTTCAGAATGAAGTAGAAAATTAAGGACGTGTCTATTTAGTCACGTAAACATGGCGCGTTTAGGCCCGAAAATTATCTCGAAAATGAACACCGAAATATTGTCGTCGTCGTCATATGTGGTAGATCATGTATAACATGTTGTAAGTGGAACCTTCTGCCCTTCTTAATGTCAGTATTAACTTTTCCATAAAGAAAAAACTTTTTGCAGAAGTGGGTTTTTCTCCTTGTAGGAGAAACTCCCACTAAAAGAGGTTCCTTCCAGATATGAACCTTCCAGAAAGGAACTATATTATATAATTACCTGGAACCTAGATAGAGACTTAAAATAAGTAGCTCAGCCGATTCTAGAAAGTTTTTACTCTCGTTCATAGACAATGTGCAAGCTTTTTCCCGTCAAAAAGCGTTGACAGATTAAAATCGAAATGGCTCTACCATTTTGCGTGAGAGTTTAGTTGCTGAAAAAACATTTCACGTACGAACCGATGTTAACCAACACGGCCTGTGTCAGGCCACTAAATTCAGCAGGCTGACCTACATGTCAGCCCCGTACCTCAGTGTATGACGTCACTGGCTTATCTCAGCTGTTAACATGGCCGCTGACACATAATGCCAGCGCAAATTCTACTTATCTTTTAATCAATTTCTTAATTAGTGTTGAATATAATTATGAGTGTTTCTTGTACGTAGGGGTGTTACTTTTGCGCCCCATATCATAAGCATGTCACCATTTTCAGTTGTGGGTAAACTATACATAATCTGACCTAGCGATTTATTTCTTGCATACGGAAACTTCAATTTTATCTACAATGTGTTCTTTTTCAACAAAGGTATTTTTTCGTTTACCTTTTACATATTTCTCCCAACCTGTCATCACAGGCAGACTGAATAATCGAAAATTTGAAACGTTAAGTCTAGCTTTTCACTGTCTCACCTTTGAAATGCATTAAAAAGTCAATATTGAACGAGCAAACTGCATTCACAAAAAAGGGAACGCATTTTCATTCACGATTAACTTCGAGGTACCAGTACTTCATAAATGCTTGGAGCACTTCGAATTCTTACGAGAGAGCAGCACGTTGTTGTCTGCAAACGGCTCGTCAGTTTACGCGCCAATGTTAATTGTCTAGCCTGGCAGCCTTGTATTGTAATGCTGTAGAATTTAAACAATGCCTCTTTTCTTTCTTTGGAGGTTTTTTTTTAAATACCGCTTTAAAGACTACTGAGGGATGAGCTTTAAATTACAAGTAATGGAGGAATTTATGGTCTTGCCTCGAGTTATTTAAATACGTATTTTGTCTGTTGTGCTCTCACACCCAAAACATAATTTGTTTTTCAAATATAATGCATCTTATATGTTCATTAACATTCATTCGTTTAGATCAGCAACCAAAGGCCAAGTATTAAAACTTAAGCAAGATGTGCTGAGATGGAAACTATAAGCTCCAAGCTTTCTTAAATATTTGCACGAGAAGGCTTTTCTTCCAGCTCTAGCAGCGAATTTTTCTGTTTGTTACAAAAGTTGGGATAGAATTAGCATTTATCGTCTATAGACAGGATTAAACAGCTCTGCAAGTTGCATTTTTATAAAGAAAATCTGCAAACACAGGAACAAAGTTTCACAGTCGATGCTCTCAGTTTTAGTTATGTTAAAACGACGTTAGTGGTGGATAATATATGTTAAAACAATTCAATTTAAAAAAAGCTGGTGTGGTTAACAAGGAAATCCACACGTACTGGATGTATACTGGATCTTCCGGAAAGCTTTGAATGATAGTGGAATCCGACCAATATTCAATGTGCTTGATCAATCTAAACATTCCATAATCGATTGTGATATTTTTTTAGAGACGCCAAAGAAAAAAAGGTTTTATAGATTTACCTATACCTATATGTACGTTAATACACAGATACTAAATGTATTAAAAACTCCCACTGAACTAACAGTATCCAAAAAGTCAAACAAAATGTCCACAAAAAATAACCCTTTGAATACCGAGCCACTTTTCCGAGGGGGAGCGAATGACGAAATTTGATTCGACAGGCATTTCGTTTCGGCTAATAAAAGGGGATGTTTCGTTTGATCCGGTTTCAAACAATATAGATTAGCACTTCACAACAAACTACGGGAACCTGAGAGGTATTATTAATATTGTAGAACAGATAAAATGTTTCGCGACCAGCTTAGATGGCTGAGATGAAATTACTTGTCTTTTCGAAAGCAATAGAGCTTACGTCGTCGGAACCAATTTCTTTAGGACTATCATCTAGATTAGAAACCTTTTTGAACTTGTTTATATTGATTAGAAAACTGTAGTGGTTTGTATAAGTATAGATGGTATTTGATACTTCATTTAGTTGTGAGTTTTTTTATTAAATTTAATGCTTGACAACGTTCGTTGTCACCGACGTACCGGTTGGCGACCGCCTGTGTTTGTGGGCATTTTCTCTGCTTCCCGATAATTTCAGTGTACTACTGTTGAACCACTTATATTATGGTAACAATGCCTACATTCGTTATTAAAATACGCGACATTATCCTTACTTTTATGATTCGATCAATTACTTCATAATTCGATCTCCTTTCTTGTCTTTATAGCACGTTCCCCTTGTTCTCGGGTAGAATTTCTCAACGAAAAAAATAATTTACATAAAAAAATTGTAACAAAATGTCTCTGTTAAGGTGATCCCTTAATTTTACGGAACTGTGCGAACATAAGAAGATAAAAGCTTTTTTGTAACTGATCCTTTAGCACTTGTCAATAATAAACAAATTTTAATGTTCTTAAAGCACGCACGATTTTCAAATACGTAAATATCGGCTCATTTACAAAAAGGTATGTAAATGTATTTCGGAATTTTCGGTACCGTGAAAGCTTTTAGCTTAAACTCCGTATGTGTATATATCCACATTTCGCATTTCTCTCTTATCAAAAAATCACGATGAAATCACGCGACGTTCCCATTGTATAAATATTTTTTATTCGGGTTACATCTGCTCTTTCTCATACCCTTGTCTTATCGTTTACCCTATCCGATTTTCTATCTTTGTTATACTTCATAACAAATATCTTTGACGACTGTATTTGAATAATATGTTCAGTGTACCTATAGTTTTGTAGTTTGTTAACAATTATGGGTCCTGCCTACTCGAATGCCATCCATATGACCGTCTTCGCTTAAAGACACTAAATATAATCGCGTTATTGGATTTGCAACTTTCAGTACTAAGCTGAGCTTTCAAAATTCAGCTGCGTGCTTTTGTTGATACATTACTTTCAGTGTGGCCTAGTATTCGAAAAACGGTCTTTTTTATATATTTAAATATTATTTTTATTAAATGGTTATAAGTTTTCTAGTACAGTGCAGTAATGCTCCTCTCTGACTGCTGCGTTTAAAATCGTGTAGTCACTAGATGATTCATAGTAAATCACATCGCAGAAAATAATAATAAACAGATATTTTCATTGAACATTAAATCTGAGTTCATCTTTTCTGCATTTATTGGAAAACTTTGATTTGCTGAAGGCAAATAAAATTGCAAGAATTTTATTGAGTCATTTAAATTATAATGGCAATAGAAAGACCATTGAGCAGACGAAAATGCCATTAATCGTTTACAGCTGTAGATTTGGCTATCTTTCACTATGATTTCGCTTCAGGCTTATGAGGAGCAGCTGATGGACGAGTTCATGATCAATCTCCGAAGTTTGCATTTGAAAGCTTATCCAGCTCAATAAAACTAATGAAACAACGATTTATCTTAGAGCGGTGGGGTCCAGTGAACACGACCGCGATGTATGATTTCGCAGGTGCGAAACCAGACGGGCATTGCTTACATTTTTTTTATTAATGTTGCTCTCGAAACACCGTAAAGAAAACTGTACAAGTACTACAATAAAAATCAAAGACATTGTAACATCATTTGGACAGATTCGTTAGTCGAGTGATCGCAGACGCGACTGTTGAGCATGAGGTATTTCCTGGGTTCGACTCCTGGGTCGGGCAAAGTGTTATTGGATTTTTCTATCTGAAATTTCTCAGTAGCAGCCACGGAGTCTGGATTTGAGCCCAGTCGAGGGAAACAGACTCGTCGCCCCCTATTACTTGGGACTTTTATTTTATTTATTTATTTAAGGACAACCAACAAAGCATACACCAAGAATATATATACCTTACTCTGGAGCCAGGGTCTCACATTTGTCTGTAACCTGTTTTTTATGCTAATAAAGAAATTTATTATTATTATTACATATTTCAGAACTCATGTTGAGTATAACATTTTATAGTGTAGCCTTAATTAAAGGCTGCCACGGCATGCACTACACATAGGAGAAAGAAAATGCAGTTACAACATACCTCAACACTATACTACTTCAAACATAACTGGCGAAATGTGGGTGTTATATTATAGGTACTTCCCTGCCCAACTCTTCGGGGATTACAGGTGTGATGTTATGATAACACCCACCAAACCGCACTGGGCCTGCGTAGTTTATGAGCCACTCCTCTACACAGATAGAAGACCTGTATATCCCAGCAGTGGGAACATGGTTGACTAGTACCCAGCTAGTTATTAAAATAAGAACGTGAATGAAAGCTATAGAATAGAATAGAATACTCTTTTTTATGTACACCATAAAAATTACAGATACAAATGTAAAACATTTTACAAAGGGTGACACAATGGGCGGTCTTATCGCTAAAAGCGATCTTTTAAAGACAACCTTTGGATGGATTTAAGGGGGAAGGAGAGACAATACTGCAGGTAGCCTGTGGTGTACCATTTACATATATACAATAAATATATACATAAATATATACAACACTTACATAAATATATACAATATTATCTTTTTATTATTATTATCAAGAAACAAGTGCGAAGAACTAAAATTAAAAATACTTAGTAAAAATTATCTATCTTATTCATCTGCCAATCCATTCATTTCCCTTAGACAAACTGTGAGATCTATTTCACTATGCTAAACACCACGTGTGTCCCGCTCATGTTTATTTATTCACAACTCTGAATTGACATTAACATTGGACGGAAATGGAGTTAGTCAATTATTTGACAATGTCCGAGTGTGATCTGCTTTTAGCTATGCGGACGTTTGAGCATTATCATTCAAATCAATTTCTATTGTATTAGCTTTATACGTCCGGTGTTTAATATGGGGATTTAATATCCGTCAAATAATTAGGTGATTCAACTATTTAGATATTTGGTGTGAGTATTTTATTAAAACAGTTTATATTTTAGTGAATTTTAAGTCAGCTTTAGAACTAAACGGTTTCTTTTAAAATGAATATTATTAAATGATAAGGCCATTACCCAGTGGACAGAAAATGCGAACTGTATCAAGTAATTTAAAAAAACGGAGGTTCCACAACGTTACGAGTGTGTGCAAATGCGTGAAACACTAACTGACTGTCTCGTTGATCTAGTGATCACAAGTGCGACTGCTGAGCTGCATGAAGTCTTGGGTTCGATTTCCGGGTCGGGCAAAGTTTTATTCGGTTCTTCCATCTGGAATTTCTTATTAACAGCTACAGAGTCTGGATATGTGCCCGGCTGATGGCTCGCCACCTTTTTATTACCTGGGACTCAAACATAACTGGCGAAATGTGGGTGTAGGTACTATTAAGTACAGCTCTGCCTAACCCTTCCCATTAAAGGCGTGATTTTATGTTATGCAAGACTAATTTTCGCCCTCTTCCGACACAAACACCCAGAAACAATCTCAACAATCAGTAATTCAGCCAATCCTCTCTCACTTAACACAAAACTTTCCTATTTGGCTTTTTCTTTTATTTCCCGGACATCTGTCCACTTCCCGGGCGCCCGGCACTCGGACCCTTTTGTACCCTTGTCCGGGCACTATTTACCTGTCAATGTCTTCATAGTTTGTTGTCAATATTTCAGTTTATAATGTTTGATTTTTGCTTTTGAATGTGTTTGAAGAAATTCAATGCATATTGTTGAAATATTACGAGTTTTTTGAAGATCATTTCAATCTGTGTAACGATTTGAACTTAATGTACTGTTTAGCTTATTTATTAGGGCTAAAATAAGTATATTTATGCATTAATATAGCGAATTATTCACATCTCCTTTCTTTCGTTTTTTACCGTGTTAGAGTAGTGTAGTAGTTAGTGCCTAACCTGGTGTCAGAGTTTTTATGCCGCCCATGGGCCTCTGACTTAGCTTTACATGCCGTCGAGAAATATCTTTCAGGCATACACATCAAAAGCCCAGATTCACAGTGACTAAATACCTGGCATAGGTTATTATAGATAAAAGAAGAGAGGTAACTCTTGATAAAACCTTTAAATGCTTATACAAAATACGCAGATAAACAGATTCTTAGATTATTTATAGTAACCAGTACCCACAAACATAACAAATATTTCCAACAGTAAATATTTTCTTTGACGTTTTGTTTATATAATCCCAACATGAAGTTTGTGCAAAAAAAATATTATATTTGGGATACGGCCGCTTATTATCGGAGGAGGCTCCTAAAAGAGGTTCTTAAGAAAATTTTTGGTGTAACACAAAGACATTTTGCTCGTGAACCCACTCGGAGACGTCAAGTGTAGCCACGGATTAAAGCCACGAGGGTAGCTTCGCGAATTCTTTGCTACCCCTACAAAATATAGAAATAGGTTTATATAAGTCTAGGTTTTTCTTTGCGTAAGGTAAAAGGTACTTTAACAAGTTGGTTTAAGTACTATAATGAGTACGTAAAGAATCTACAAAAAAAAGTATTCGCATTATCTGCTGAGATCAATTCTAAAACATTTTTTTTTACTTTTTTGTCATTCGTAATAAATATTATTTGTTCTATTCAACCAAACCCATTAAGGTAAGCCTTATTTGCCTCATCTTCCTTCATAAGACTACGTCAAATGTGTTGTACCACAGATAAATGTCCCAACCACTCAGTGACCGCACAGACACTCAGTGACATCGATAAATGTACACGTATACAGATACAAATATTTTCCGCTCCGATGGTTGGTTACCCCTGCGTTAACCGCGGCGATGCTCTCAAGCCGTGAAGTAGAGACGCGTGATGCGGCGCCCCTGGGGACCGAAAGGTAACATCACATTACCTTACGGAAACCCAGGACCGGAAAACTCTCATACAAATTTAATAAACGCGTTTTTGACAACGCCATATCAACGTGTCGTTGTTAAAATAAAAAAATGCTTTTTCTACACTGATATAAAGAGGTATAGTTTGTAAGTTTGGATGTAGGGGAAATCTTTGGAACCACTGATTCGATTCTAAAAGTTCTTTCTTTAATCGTAATTAAGCTACATTATCCCTGAGTTTCATATAGATCGTTGCCGTGAGAAAATTTCTGACCATGCCGCGGGCATAATTTTGATTATGTAATTAGGGAATTGAACCTAACTATTCGGGTCTGTCTGCCTAAAATTACAACGTATACAGTATATATTTTATTCGAAAACCCTAAAAACAGAGGTATCTAGTTTTTATTATATTCAGCAGCCCTGGGATTTAGAAAGAAAACATAAATATACAATTAAAGCGTTGTAAGCTCAGACTGCGTAACATAGGACATGGTCTGCCCAGGGGCGCTTGGGTCTAAAATGTTCACATAATAGATATATAGGCACAGAAGGCCTTTTATACAGGGTAACCTTTAAAAAGTCGGTAACAAAAGAAAACATATTTGACCTGTTTTTATGTTTGCAACAAATACCCGGTTTAGCTATACAAAAGATTTTCGTGACTGAGTGACTGACTGATTGACTGACAAGCACGAAATTCGGAAGAATGTTTCTTAGGAGGTGTCAAGAGGGTGTGAATTTTTCAAACTTCACCCCTAAACGGGTCAACGAGTTTATGAACGAAGTCAGGAGCATAATAGACGAAGCTGAGAATATTATACATAAAGAAACAAAATAGACGGTGCAAATAATAAGTCTTACAACAAAATATTTAAGAACCCATTGCAATATCATAGAAGATTTAATAAAAGCATCCAGTCAAAGTAGCGTAAACATGAAAAAATAATAAATACAGCTGCAGTTAGTTCCGCACATAAAGCATACACCTTAATGGCGTTAGTTAACACCTAACTAGACGTTTTAATTAAATTTTACTCTACATTGTAACAATTTAACGCCGGCCATGTTATAAAAAGTAATGTTAATAAGATCCGGGCCCTGTTTTACGCAGGTTGTAAATCAGGCCTCTTTTCATTTTGGCAGAGATGTCTGATCATTTCTTTTCCGCTTAGGGAGGAATTAAACTTGTCTATGGGCAATTGTGAGCTTCCTTCGCGCTTTAAAAATTAAAAGAAGTCGCCTTTGCCGCGTCTTGTGACGTAATTAGAAAATATCACGTAGGGTTACGATGGTTTATGACTGACGTAATGATATATTGTGCCAAGCACGTAAAGTTTTATTAAACTTTGTTGTAAAAGTTGGGCGTGTTTATTTTTAATTAGAAAACGTCGTTCTGATTGGAAGTCTGACGTCGCATGTAAAGTCGTAAACAAGTTTAAATTAATTGTTTTTCTTAAAATTTTTGTGACATAACTGCCGATTCCTAAAAGACTTATTTAAAGTTTTGCTCTGAAACCAACCTGAAACTTTATCTTGCTCTGTAAATTTTCAGTCATCCAAATACACAGACAGATATTATCCCTTCTGAAAGGCTGATGCACACTCAGTATTTCACTTTCACAGCACTTCATCTCAAATGTAACTGCACCTTTATCTTACCTATCATCTAAGTTGGGGCCACAACTCAGTTTTATAGTGGCAATCGTTTACCGACACCCTAAGCTTTAACTTTCCAAGTTGATCATATATATTTGCTAGGATAAATGTTTTCAATTGAAATGCTCAAAGTTATGGGTCTGAAATTGAGGTAGCCCTAAGTGTGCAGATTTGTGTTTGGATTTATGATTTATGTGAAGGGGTTTGTAGGATTTATTTTTGACTGTCTGGTAATATAGGTATGACATGTCACACATGAACAGTGTATGTATTAGGTAGGTATATATCTAGGTTCTAGCCGACAACCTGCAGATTAAATTAAAATACTTTTTAGACTTATAAGGTTCCCACAAGTCCACAACTACCTATTTGTATTGTTGCAACGATTCCAAAGTAAGCTAAGCTCGCAAATTCTGAGAGTTTACGAGGAATTGAATTTACGATCTCTTGCACTTAGTTTGTATCATTTCATTACAAATATTTCAAAATGTCTACAAATCTGTCTTCCAGTCAATTTATCAATAGAAAAATAACAAAATCGACATGAAAATCAAAAACCTAATAACAAACACCGGCTCACAAGTATTAAATTGATTGATGCATATCCAAACGGTTTTCACCCCTCTTAAACCACCGTTTCACCCCGTTCCGTCACAGCCAAATGAAAACGGATTAGTGTTGTGCCTAGTGGCAATGAGCTAGCAAACAACCGCTAAATATGCGAGCTACGACCTTTAACAGCTCGCCACTAAACCTGGCTTTGTGTGAAACGAGCGGAATTAACGTTGATGGCGCTACGAGTTTTTGCCACCTAATAAGAGAAAATGAGCGAAAGATATAATAAATAAATCATCTTTATTATTTGCTACACAAAAATAAACGCTAAGATGCTGGCAGTTATTAGCGTTATTTTTCAGGGTTTTTTTACGCATTATTAAGCTCATAAAGTAGTACTTAGTTGTTTTAATAATTGTTTTCGTGTTTCTTGTTTTTGCCCTGAGCTTTAGAGCTAGAGATTTCTGGGAGATTTTATGTCATTAACAGAGGGGTCTGTTAATGACATAAACTCTCCCTCCTTGTCTGCAAACATGTGAGAAATTGTTTCGTGAAAATGTATATTGAAACAAGAAGGTGATAATTCCGATTTTCCACAAGTGCCGAAATATGATTGTACTGTTATGATATAGGTACTTAAGTTGAACTCTGACTCTTACTCCGACGACATGTAAAGGTCAAGGCTTTATTTTACCACTTGTAATAATAAATACATATTTTTATAACAACCCTAACAACTGTCAGAGAAATAAAATACGTTTAATTAAACGTACGTAAAACAGAAAATGATTTAAGTTCTTGACAGCTGTATACGACAGGCGTCTGAAAGTACCGACTTCGGTGATGAAAGGATGCGAGCAAATGTTAAATGAAATAAATCAACCCTTAATTTACCCGCGTCTTAATCAAGACTCACGCAAATTAACTTTTCGACTAAATAATTAGATCCCTATGACCCCTCAGAAAAGTACCCTTCGTACCCCATAGAGCAAAAATTTCCTTTTTTAATATATGCGGTCGAAATTCTGAACAACGTAAATCTAATAAAATAACGGAGGTCCCACAAACTCGTGTCTACGCAGCTGAGATATTTGTTCCAACCGTATCATATGCATGCCTTCATGTTCTTGAACTAAAATTAAATTCCCTCGATTTTCAAAGTTCTATAAACAAGGATTCTTCCGAAACACGGAGAGTAGTACCAGCAGAGTACCTACTATACAATTTCGTAAACTTAGGGGAGAGAGTCTGGGGTACAACGTCAATGTTAACAAAACCAGTACAAGTTGGCCTCTTATTTTATTGAAACTCCTTACCAGGCCAGCTCAAGGTCAAAGTGTAACCAACGGTGTGCGGTTGATTTTGCACATTTTACTACTATTATAAATGCGAAAATTTGGATGGATAGATGGATGAATGTTTATTTCTCAATTTCGCCAGAACAGCTGGACGGATCTGGATGAAATTTAGCACAACGATAAATTATAGTCTGGAATAGCACATAGGCTACTTTTTTCCCGGAAGTACAATCTAGTAGACAATTCCCAAAAATGCAGGCAGGCGAAGCCGCTGGCTTAGGCTAGTATGTCATATGAATATGTGATTGCCATGACTTCTGAAAATTTGTCAAAGACTAAGGCGACAGTTCTGAGCAGAGTGGAAATTCCTGTGTTGCGAACTCCAGTAGGCGAGTCAACCGCACACGCCTCCCTCATACTATTGACAAGACCCTCACTAAGGAATGCTTTACCACATACTATTAATTGACTTGAAGCAGACGGTAGGTTCCTTTGAAGCAAATGCTTTCAGTTGGTGTGATGTTTAGAAATGGATATTAATATCGGAGGTGACTTGTCACCAGAGCAAATGTTGGTACTAATTGCGAGGTTGGTGGTTTATTTTGGGTATTTATTTCTTTACCACAGCGCTGAAAACGGTGGGAGAAACGTCGCGAGAAAACGTAGCAAGCATTCAACGATATGACGTACACCAATTCACACTGAGCCAACGTGGTGGATTACAGACCCCTCCCTCTCTCTTGGAGGCCTGTGTCCCAGTAGCCTCATGATCAGCCTATCCTTTTTCCCAACTATATTGAGGTCTGCTTCCAGTCTAACCGGAGTTACCTAGCTAAATACCAGTATTTTACATGGAGCGACAGCCTATCTGACCTCCACTACCCAGTTGGTACTGGGTAATATGAAACCCATTGGTAAGACTGGTTGTCAGGCTTTCGGGTCACTGACTACCTGTAACAACTGTCAAAGATCTACAAATGACAGCTGAGACCAGTGTGCAGCGGCTTATCCGGCTTTCCGACGCACGGAGGAATTTGGAATGTAATGGGGCACCCCGGGGGCTATGTACTACTGGTACATAGCCTACTTAAATCATTGGTTGATTATCCATAATGCACAAATTGCTTCTCATAATATGTAATTGGTACCATGTACCGAAGCTAAGACAACTTTGACTTAGCTAACTAAATGTTGTAAGCTAAGAAAGATAAATAAAACGAACGAAACTATTTTATTAGATCAAAACTCACAATAAAGTTTTAATCCATTATCCGATCAGGTCTGGACAATTCATTTTATATCCGCTTTAACAGCAAATAATTTCTACTGGACCATCATTTTCTGCCTTTCCCAAGACGAGGGTAACACGAAATCCCTTCACAAGACTTTCGGGCTCCTGACTGCCTGTAACAACTGTCAAAGATTTACAAATGATAGTCGGGATGATTATATTATCTATGTTGAGATGCAAAGCTGGCTTTCCAAAGTAGAGGGGTCTCGATGTGTAATGGATGGTCACTCATCTACTGACCGAAGTCGTTAAGAGGACCCTTCCCGGCCCGTCTATCGTCAACGCGAGCATGATCGAAAATCTTGTTGTTTCATCGAGAGCCACAGCGGCGATATTCTTTCAACTCTCCTGTCTTACCTAGCCCGACCCCGCACTACTCGTCTCCCGCGCACCTCATACCGCCTAACGCGATAGCATCTGACGCAAAATTGTTCGTAAATTTATAAAACTTGTTCCAGGAAATACGTGTTTTTGAATAAGTCTTACAAGTTTGTGAAATAACTATTTGTTATTTAGAATCTCCACTACATTTGCAAGGGTTCTGTCAGAATTTTTTCTTTACTTTTTGAGGTAAAATTTGTGCAAAACAGCAATTTTTGGAGGCTTATACTGAATTTGTTTCTACAAAATATTATTTCTTGCTTTGATAGAAGCCTAGATATACAGGGTCAAAGAGTATAATAATAATGTACAGGGTTATTTGTAAAACACCGACAACCTCTCAGGACTGTGTTACTAACATCATAATTAACAACTTTTGTTCTATGACTTTTAAAAATTCATCATATTTTAGTTCATCAGATTTTCATAAAAAAATAAAAATATTTAAATTGAACGCTCTAAATGTTAAGAAATCTATGCGAAGCAAAAGAAAGCGATAGTACAATAGTGAGGGGAGCGGGTCAGGGCGGCGAGGGCCCGTAAAAGCGTTCAATATTTTTTTTTTTTAATGAAAATTTGATGAACTAAAATATGATGAATTTTTAAAAGTCATAGAACAAAAGTTGTTGATTATGATGTTAGTAACACAGTCCTGAGAGGTTGTCGGTGTTTTACAAATAACCCTGTATAGGGCACAAGATACCTATTAGTTAAAAAATCAAAGATATATGTGTAACAACGGCATAATCACGCACGAGCGTTTGTATGAAAAGTATGGCGGGTTGGCTTACCCTTGAATATCAAGCCAAGCGGCTGTTACATAAATAACAAATCCAAGAATCTGTACGTACTCCACAAATTGATTATACTGTACTAAACAACTGCAACACGAAACCGATTGTCTTAAAGTCGGATAAAGCATTCTCTTTCACGCAGACTTCTGCCAACATGTTAAGGTGGCCTAAGCAGCGAGTACCAACGAAATACCTCCATAATCCGATTACTTCACTCCGGAATATTAGAGTACTACACGAGGGAAATATATCTGAACACAAGACGATTTGACGAACTACAGCTTCGACCAATATCAAATTTGACGAATTGCCGATTAGACGAATATCAGACTTGACCAATGTCGTGCAACCCCTATACAGTCTGGGAGCCTAGTACGAACGTGCAGACTAAACGCCACGTTAACGAACTTAGGCGATGCGACTTGCGTCATTCGAAGCGCACGTGTTTACTTGTTTCCTGAGCAAAAATTCAGCTTTAACTACTAACTGGCAGTCAAATCTTGCATCTGAATTTCAAACTAGTTTTTCCCAACCGATTGAGCTGAAATTTTGCACACACATTTGGTTCTGGTGATAATACATTTAAATAACAGACATGAGGCGATCCTGCAGCCAGGATCGCCTCCTCACAAGAAAACACCTCAACGGTTTACAACACTGACACGAAACTTGGAGTACGCGTTCAATGGTGAAAGTTAAAAATAATTTTATTCTTTGAAGCTTATTTTATTTTGTTGACAGTCGCTGTCACAATACGTGTCTAGTTCGTGGCCATGTATTCCTGTTCATGCGATAAATTCGAAAAAATTAAAAAAATAAAAATCCATGTTTTGCACATAATATATTTACTTGGTTTGGACTTTATACATCTATGGGTGATATTAAATATACTGGTCGCAAAAACAGTTCGACAACGCTTCATTCATGTCGCACGTTCGTGCTAGACCCCCTGGTGCAACCTTCCCGTTTCAAGACAGAGGGATATAAATTCAACCTCAAATTCTAACCCCCTATTGAAACTTGTCATAACTTTGCAATTATTGTTTGTTCTATGTTGCTCAGCGATAACAATTCAATTAACTTTTGGAAACTAAAGTGGATGGTTATAAATACCATGCTGCATTGTCTTTTAGAAGGGTTTCAATATTTTGTACTTACATATTGTACTTGCATATATGTCTGGATTTTTTGTGAGACAGTGACAGTCCAAATATCTAAAATAGTGTTTTTTATTAAAATATGTCATGATGTCCCGATGCGATGTTTCACCTTGTTCTCCTTGTTTTACATTTTTGAGGGAAGAATTTTCAAAAATACTTTCTCAGTGGTCATCTTTCTTATTTGTGAATTAATTTTGTAAAAGTGGATAACTATGAATGTACTTATATGGATCTTGTGATATCTGAATGAAATTAATTTGTTTATAATTGTTTATTTAATTTATTCTCTCTAAAGACCTAGCGAGTTACCCCCGAATACCGAAACGTCACTCAAAATTTAAGGGCTGCTTAACATTTGAGCAGCTCCTAAACTTTAAATTTTGTAAGGCCAAACGTCGCTTTTGAGTATCTGTTAAATATAAGTGCTACTTAAATTTTGAGTGACGATTCAGTATTCGGCCATTAGGCTGTTAGATTTTTAATAAGTCAAAGATCTACAATAAAACAATTATAAGTGGCCTGTAAATTGGTTAGAAAATAATGAACTAGGTAGGTTGTAACGCAATGTTGCTCTTATAGCAATGTTGACGTCATCAATCAATTACTGCCGGAGGACGGTAGTTTGACAGGCTTGCAGATGGATGGTAGACGATAGATAGAATAGGTAGCCGAAATCAAAACCAGTCAAAATTACACTCTATTACCATATTCATACGCCGCATACGGTCCACCTGGCCTAAAATGGCCGCTTTATCAGAAGTTTATAATAGGATAATAATATGAATTACGTTACAATTCCATAATATTAAGAGGAAACACTGAGGGCGAGAGAAATGAAAAATAGGTATTTGTAAAATGTATTGCTGTCGTGCAGTACCCAAACGCCCGCGCGCAGTGCGCGAAAGAGACAACAGCAGAAAATATCAATTAAATATACACAAAAACAACGTTTCGTAGTCCCTTGATTACTTCTTCAAAACTTGAGCGATATAACAATTTTTTTCATTAAAATTTAAAGAAAGGTTTTGGCCGTGTTCCTATGTTTTCCTTTTTCATTTAATCTAGTCAAAGTTGGTTTTCTGGCTGTTTGAACACAGCGGAAAATCTGGCCATTTTTTAGGTTTTTGAGTTTCATATCACATATAATAAATAATTTATGAAAAAAGGATAACATAGAGACATGCCAATAGTGGTCATTTTTTGGAAAAGAAACTATTGCTCTACTGACATTAACCAGGGAGGAAACAGGAGACTAGGTTTGTATGGAAAAACCGCCGTGCTGTTTCCTCTTAACTTCATCACCAATTTAAGAATTTAAACGTGATTCACATGATTATCCTATTTAAATGATTCTGTTAAAGCGGCCATTTTAGGCCCCCAGTTATTCGCATAACCGTTGCGCTTCTGAAAATCTTTAGACGTACCTAACTATGTCTATTTCTCGTTACAAACATAGTTCAATAACATAACAGCCTCAAGCGAGGGGTTGAAAACCCTGGTAACAAGTCTACCGCCATTTGCTAAATACAATTTCTAGCATCATCATTAATTTATAAGACCGCTCATTTGTAGAGACTGGTAAATTAATTGATGTTTGCTGATCAGATGTTTTGTTTTATGAAGAAGCAGCTGAACTACATCATGAAGGAAATCCTGACTTTTTTCAATGATGGCAATATAATATAGTACATTATGATATAAGTGCGGTAAGTTGAAAATTACAGCCGAGGCGATATTGCTAGCCCGAGCCGTAGGCGAGGGCGATAAAAAAGCAGAGGCTGTAATTATCAAAGCGCACGTATGTCATACGACGTTTTATAAAATATTTGCGAGGAATAAATAAAACAAATAAAAACAATAAAGCAAAAAGAAAAGCGCGCGGAATAATTTTTACTTGTTCACAAATTAGCATGCATTTTACTTTACAGCACAAGTACGTAATGAGATACATTACGATATTGAAATTGGTGAAATAAGAGACCCTTTACGAGCAAATGTGTTATAAAAGAAATTAAACCTGTCTCTTTCTAGAACCACTTCAGAAAAACCTCGTCGCAGTAGATTCGGAGGTTTAAAACCTCGTCGCATTTTTATATTTTAGATTCGGAGGTTTGTAGTTATGGGTAACCAGCGCTGTGCTGTGGGCCCCCCATAGCACAGCATCATGGTGAGTGGTAACCACTGCTTGTCGTAGTCATCGACGTGCAAGCTGTGCGTTGTATGTTTATTGTTAAATTAAAATCAAAGCATTTATTTTAAGTAAGCCAGTTACAGGCACTTTTGAACTATCGAAACAAAGATGAAAATTAAATGTAGCTACAGTCCCAAGACATAAAAACTGTGAAAGTACTGTAGTTGCCTATTCTCTAACGTAGATCTCTATGGAGAAGAACGGGCAAGAAACTCCATGGACACTCTTTTAAATCAGAATATTGTTACAAAATCTTGGTTACATCATTCATGTTGAGATGGTATATTATGTGAGAACAATGTAGCAAGATGTGCACGTTAAAAGTGTCCACAGTAAAAAATTCCGCACAAAACAATTCAAAAACCAAAATAATTCATTCAAATAAGCCATGGCAACTAAGAGTTTTTTTTTTGCGATTTTGTGATGCTCGTCATTTCCTTGCGACAAATAAATATTTTTTCTTTCTCATTAAGAATCGCATTATTACATGGGACTTAAAACATAACAGGCGAAATACTGGTTTAGGGACACCTCTGCTTAACCCTTGGGGGATCACAAGCATGCATTGCATGAGACTAATCAATTTCATCAAGTTCTCATCATAATTATCACAGACACCACAAAATCAAACTTTACACAGATAAAAGAAGCATTGTACTAAAATATTCTATTTAAAACGCTTCCCCATGCATGTCAAGGTATTCTGATTGAAAAGCGGACGTCGACGCCGTTGTGAATTTTTGCAAGGCAACATAAACTTTGCGTTGCATCTCTTTTACAAGCGCAAGTTCTTTTATGAGAAGATGCGACGTTGCAGACACCGTGAATGACGCGGAGACTCACGAAGCAATTAAAACTTGCTTGCACGTGTGTGTACAAACGTAATTAGTGTTGTTGCTACTGTCTTCAACTGTTTTGACGAGTATTTTGGTAGAATTCTTTTTGGGAAGGTAAAAAAGATCAATAGGGTAGTAAACACCACTAACCGATAAATCCAAGAAACAGTTTCTCTAAATAAATACTTTATTTAAGGCTCTAGTCCGATAAATTTATAATTAACTGTATAATTAGATGTTTAGTTGCTATGAAATCAGTTGAGTCATTGAGATGACACATTGGTGACGACACAGCGTGCTATTGCCGTGCAAATCTATGGGTAAATCGTGTTTTGACAGCTAATAAAAGGTATGTCAATTGATTGGTGTGACCACTAGCCTACAGTTACGCAAACTACGCTCACTGATGCAGTCATAATATCATCACGTGCGCAGGTTTCAGGGCATGCGGCAACCATGGAAATTAAATTTTGGTAGACCGAAATTGGTATATTTTATGATGTAAAAGGAATTTCTTAATCAATTGCTGATGTGTTTAAAAAATTCGCCTGCTCAACAACGTAAACCACGCCATGAATGTTGTTGAACTGTCAAAATGAATGGCTTTGCCATTGTGTGTTTCACAAAATGTCCCGCTGATCTTACCACGGTAGAATAAAGGTCAAGAAGATTCGACTCAAATGCTTAACTAGATATTTGCCAGCATATTTACAGCAAGACTGCAAACTTTTATATAAGACAAAACCAAAAATAGTTAAGACAAACTTGTAAAGGGCAAAGTTATTTTAAAGATCTTGATCTTAATCACTTAAAAAAAACAACAAAGACATATTTGTGCAAAATAAGTTAGTAAGTTTAAAGGGATTTAGACTAGAGCTAAGAGGTTTATCCGTCCACGGCATTAACTTCATAAATACCTAGGTACAATGTCCAACCATGAACATTTCAGGTTAGTTGATCTCTGCGTAAGAGCATTGACCTCGTATGTATGTGAGTACGTACATAACAACACGGGTTTAACGTAGTACGCCTGTATGCAATGTTATGTAGAGAGCTTATATTATACAGGGTGTTATAGTAGTCGCGTGCCATTGGTTAGGCGTGAGTTCAGTATCGATAAAGGAACCCGAAAAACGTAAAAAAAAAAAACAAAAAAAATATTAAAAAACATAAAAAAGATATTGAATGTCAACCTAATTTAGTACCTACTAACTTCAAATAGCAATCGTTTAGAATTAAAATTATTTTATATTTTTGTGTGTTTTTTTTTTGGATTTATTGTTTTGTTTTTTTTTTATTTTATTTTTTTTTGGATTTATTTTTTACTTTTTTCGGGTTCTTTTATCGATACCGAACTCACTACTAAGCTATGGCACGCGACTACTTTAACACCCTGTATTTCTACAGAAATTTATAATTGGTTGATCTAGTGGTTGCAAGCGTGACTACAGCTAAGCATGAGATTCTGGGTTCGATTTTTAATTGTTATTGCGTTTTTCCATCAGAAATTTTCTCAGTAGGAGCCACGGCGTTTGAAGAAGAAAAGAAAGAAGAAATATTTATTCGTCGCAAGGACATGACGTACAATATTTCGACAAGCAAACAATAGACATACAACGCATTTAGACAAACACAAACATTAAGAATACAACAGAACCAGATTATAATAAAATTGTAATATTCTGTGTTACAACGGAACAAAAACAAAAAAAAATAGAATAAAAGTTGGAAGTTGGTTTGGATTTTTGCCCGGTTGTTGGATGGGCTCGCCTAGAGGGTGAGCCGGAGTGACAGTTTTTTTTTTTTATTCTAATATATATATATTATAGTATATTAGTATAATTTCATTGACCAAAAGTTCGCATACATTAAGTGCTAACTGATATTGATCATACGTACCTTCATAAATTCCAAATAATTTCTTGAACAAATATTTATGAAAAAAAGAAAAAACACTAAAGCATTGCAGTCTAGCTGGGGACCACTAAATCGATGAGGAGTTTGTTAGTTCGATTTCTTATAGGTCGAATAAGCTTTCATTGGCTGAACAGTCTCTGCAATTTTTCAGCCCCTAAGGGTTAACATTTTGCTGCGGTGTTTTCACAACAACCAATACTTATGTTGCTGTTGCAATATATAAGTATGTATCAGCTCTCGATCGTGTTTTAATCGCTTCACCTTCCATAGACAATAGGCTCTCCGATAGACATGCTACTATACCAAACGGCGGCCTCAGACGCGTTAACAATCCATCTCCTGCAGTCGATTCACATAATGGCTACATATGCCATTCTGTTTCTCTATAATCCTATGATGTGTCATATAATCCAGCAGCTTCCTTCTATAGCCCACCCAGGCTGCACAACAGTACATTATTAACTGCACTAGCCATTAAGCCCCGTCATCATGGCTGGTCTTGTATGCAATTAACCGTGGGCCACTCGCACAAACCCGGACATGGACAGTTATCATGGACTACATCACAAGCAGCTCGTAATATCGGGTATTCAGCTCGTATCACAATTGGCCCGAGTCCGAAAACGAAACGGGGAGGTATACACTGTATACCGGCTGTCGAAAGGTAAACACTAACAAACTATTCCAATATTGTTGAACGGTGCTGTACAACGGCTTTGCGCGTTATGGTCCAACGGGCTTGCAATAAATAATATACGTACTATGTACTTTCTCTACGGAATAATTGGTTTCACTGTACATATGTTGTGTTTTCAGCCGTGAGTGATTACGCCAAAACGTGAATAACCCATCCTGGGGTTAAACGTATATTTTATTCGTGTTTGCTTTCTTCCGTTATATTGCTGGACTGTATAAATAACTTCAGAAGTTGTAGACTCTTTCTTTCCATGGTTTTCATTTCGCGGACGCTGGGAAATGTAAACAGGACAGCAAATAGACCAGACGCTATGAGAATATGTCGTAACACAAAAGGCTGAAACTATGAAAACAGTGTATCTGACTAAAAATACATTCATAGCTAAGAATATTTCTTCGTTTATGTAAAAAGAACTTACATCTTAAGATCGTACAACTTCTTACTACCTATACCAATACGATATAATTATTATTTATATTCTTATGTTTTCTTTCTTCCTTAAATACCTTGATGTACCTACCTATAAGTTACCTACTGAGTTTCTTTTTCATTTAACTTTGGTACAAGTTATCCATCAATCGTCGAACCATTTGCTACTCAGGAGTAAGTTCGTATTATTGTTTTACAAACATTATTTATTTCTACAAATTAGACCAAAGAATGGAAAAAAATCCGTCAGAGATTTAGCTTGCAGTAAACAAATTTTCTGTGATTCAAAATAAAAATGGTAAATTTATCAAAGAATTTAAGAGTCATTTAAAAAAAAAACTAACCTGCTTCAAATTGTTATTGTTTTTATAATAAAAATAATCCATAGCTAACAAAATTAATATCAAATTCACAACGACACAACGTAAGATGTTACCAACTAAACAATCTGTTAATATCAGTAGGCGTCTAATCTTCCAAACATATAAGCTATCTACTTATTATAATGTATGCATCTTTAACTTAAGTAGGTATAGTAACCAGAATATTCACAGATAACACCCGCACGGAACTGAATCAATCGCTATGGAATGCTTAAGGTATATCAATCGGTACTTATATACCAGTACGCATAACAGTACACCTGATTGGTAGAATTGCTCACATGAATTCCTGCGGTATAAGACGGCACAACCAATATCCCGATGGAAGATCAGATGTGGGCGCATTGTGTTTGAGTGTTGTAGTAAAATGATCTTCACACGACATGTCCGTAACTGACAGTGTCAACCACTGTTCGATAATACGTACGCAACAGATATAATAATACTAGGTACGGTCAAACCGAACGGACTAGTCTTCGGACAGGACTGTGGACTGGGTGGGGCTGCGGGACTATTCGAAAGAGATACCGTGGCTCCGGCACACAAAGGGCAAAGAAAGAACATCCTGCTCCGCCCAGAGCGGGAGGAGTCATTTGATGATTTACCATACCAAAAAAAAAAAGAGTGTGGACACTTTGACAGATAATGTATTAAAATAACTGTCGAAGTCCGATCCTCTCGGTTTGGAAATTTTTACTCATAAAGGTTAACCAACAGCTGTGTTTAAGATATTGGAAGATTTATTCAGATTGTAGAAGACGAACCGACCTGTGCTGTGCTATCGTTACATAACGATAAATCTGTTTACAGAAATACCTAACCACAAATAAAGACCTACGGCCCCATTTTGCGGGTAGAAGTGACACAATAAATAACCATTAGGGCTGTAATCCACGACAGGTTAGGAAAAGTTGAGCTGTCATACTCCCAAACTTTTCCGACGAAAATATTAGGTCCCTTGTGATGGGGACGAGTGGTTGCCGGCCTTAGTTTCAATCTACACCATATATAAATTATAAAGAGGAAAGATTTATATTTTTGTGTGTATGTACAAACATACACACAAAAATACAAATCTTTCCAGTAGTTTTTGAGTTTATTCATTACAAAATGAATAAACTCAAAAACTACTGCGCCGATTTCAAATTCTTTCACCATTGGAAAGCCACGTCTTTACTGAGTAACATAGGCTATATTTTATCCCCGTACTCCCACGGGAACGGGAACTACGCGGGTGAAACCGCGTGACGTCCGCTAGTCCTTAATATTTAGAATAACTTACCCATGTTGAAAAAGACGAAATAACTTTACTTAGCACGTCCTTTGACTAAGCGTTATTCTGGTCACTGTCATAGAGACGGAAACGTGAGACTAAATATTTGACTCTAGGTTTGATCCTACCTGCATTAAGGTGGATGCTTCAGGGTAGCCCGCGAAATTCAAATTTTCTTACGTTTTTTGCAATTTCCGGTCAGTGTCAGCGCATAAAGGTGCAGGAATGACTTTGACCTTGAAAAAGTAAATTCCTACATCTTTATGAGTTTGGAGGGTTGTATTGATGATTTTGATTATTATAATTCTATAACTACATACGTGTTACAGCCGCGAATCAAATTTTAATCAACATACAACCTGACACTGACCTGGAAATTGCAAAAAACGTAAGAAAAAAAAATTTGAATTTCGCGGGCTACCCTGGAGCATCCACCTTAAGATGCCTGATTCTCAAACTAAATCATTGGAGGACTGTGCCTGAGTGTGGCTTTTCTTTTCAGATAAAGGAGAGGCTTTTATCTCAAATAATCACCATATAATGTCCAAACATTACAGGGTGATTTGTAAAAAAAGTGGGCGACACTCTAAGGCCTAAGGGAGTGAAGTACCCATAATTATGAGCAAAGTTGCACATATTTATGCTCATACTATGGGACTAACTATCAAATATGATAATAAAACTACTCTCGATTAATGTCTTTTTCCAGTACGTAGTGGCAGATTCAA
This sequence comes from Xestia rhomboidea, assembly GCA_963853795.1. Taxonomy (NCBI): domain Eukaryota; kingdom Metazoa; phylum Arthropoda; class Insecta; order Lepidoptera; family Noctuidae; genus Xestia; species Xestia rhomboidea. Next base: position 15,215,147 of record OY970759.1, on the reverse strand, counting down.
AGCTAAAAAAATGTTCTATGATATTTATGATAAACCTTCATTATGCAAAATTGGTTAAGATACCAAGTAAATCTAACATTCTAAAGAACACAGCATAATATTTATGTCTAAGAAAACCAACGTCACGCCATTTCAGTATATTAACCGTCCTTGTTATTCTGTTATAGGTAAGTGAAGTACAGATAATAATCTCTCGTTGCTCAGGGCGGTAAGGGGTCTCCATCATCAATTACCCTTGCCGACTTAATCTATTTATTTACTGTCAATTTACAAGAACCCTACTTCGTCATTTTATATCTCCGTGCTTTGATTAACTGCTAAAATGAACAGGTGAATAATACAAGAAAATGGCGTCGATTTGTTAGAAGTTTTCGACAATCTTTAATTACGTATTCGAAAAGTATGGAGAGGGAATGTCAGCCGAGATAAAGCGGCGGAATCTGGAAGTTTGCTTAAAAACCGATTGTTTTATATTAGAGGATTATTAACTTTAATTGGTTTCCGACCGTGGGTTGAGGATGACATTCACTGTAAGCTTCCTCGAACTGTATAATTCACGGGCCTATCTTTAATTAAAATTAAAATAATAAAGTTACAAAGTCGGCAAAGTTTTAAGTAGATATTTTTTACATAAAGCCAGAATTTTCGCATAAATACCTTTAATTAGTCAGTCATTAATTTAAAGAGATTCTATGAGAGGAAGAAGGAGGGGTCCGTTACTCTGTAGTCGAAGCAAACTGATTGCTTCGCATAATTGATGGAGCTCAAACGAGATTATGTGTACAGTACAATAATATTATTAAATTTAATGAAGCATTCTGTGTACACTGTAGTAAGATTTATTCAATATTTGCATGCAATATAATGATAACGTCTGTTCGGCTTTCCAAGAAAAATACAATGAAATTAATATGGGGCTGGTCGAAAGCTTATTCGAAAGAACGAATTGATATTTTTTGCGAATAACAGAGTTTCCATTGAACAGTTTTTAATTATCTTTTGACTGCAGTTATACGTTCAGTCGGAAGTGAAACATTTTTTGATAAGAGTAACGAAAGGGTCGGAACTCCTTTGTTGTCACAACCCTATACGCATGGCCACCGACTGTCCATCTGTCCGGCTTTTGAAACGCGACACAAATAAAATGTAACATGTAATGTTACTTATTGTGTGGGTACCTTAAAACTCATATTATTATTTAGATCATGGGTTCGATAAAGGTCAGGAAAAAACCGGCCAAGTGCGTGTCGGGCCACGCGCAGTGTAGGGTTCAGTAGTAGCCCCTTATCCCTATAGAACGATTCTGTTGTTCTTTATTCTGAATATAATTAATAGTAAAGATATTAGGAGTTAATGGTCGGACTAATATCATTAACAAGCAACTATATACTTCATCTTAGTCACTCTTAAGGATTTATTCGAAGGATTTTGTATTTGGTACAAAATTATCCAACACCCAAGTTATTAACCCGACTATTAACTTACTGCTAAACTAATAAAGTTATCTTAACCGCTATAACTTTCCTTTAAAGTTCATGAATAAAAAAAAAAACACCCCCACTTCACATGTAGGGGGGAGCTTCCCTAAAAAAAATATTTTCTATTTTATTAAACTACTTTGTCGGCGTAATTGATATACACACCCCCACAAAATTACAGCTTTCTAATACTAACGGTCTCTTAGCAAAATCTCGGACAGACAGACAGACATGACATGACGAAACTATAAGGGTTTCTTGTCAGGACTACGGAACCATAGAAAAGGAATATTGGGTGGGTAATCTCCTTGGGGTTGTTTTGAATAGTGTTTAATCTCAGTATAGATCTAAGCTGAGCTTGATTAGTTTCGACCCCAGTGTTATTGAAAAAGCAGGTAGGTTTTTGTTAATTTATAAACATAGTAGCACTTCGCCCGCGACTTCGTCTACAAAAATTGTGATAGCTCGGCTAATATGTATGATATACCTAAAAGTAATTTTATAGCCTATTATGACCCACGAATAATGTAGCTTTCAATCAATAAAAAAAAATTGTACTGGATTATTAGTTCCGGAGATTATAATCCCTACGTACAAAAAGTTACAAACAAATTTTACCTCTTTAAATACGTAATCGTATTTTTTTGCTTTATGTAAAACTGTGATTTTGTTGTGAATTTTTGTGATTAAGAAAAATAAAAAAATAACGTTTTATTCTACTTATTGTTTGATTTTTCTGCTATCTTTACGGAAATAAACAATATGGCGGATTTTTCTTCACGAAAATAGAGTTGTGGCGAGTTTACACATAGGTACTTTTTTTCGTGGCGAATTAACTTTGTGGCGAATGTATAATAACCTACACATCTCTAATTATAGATAATCGTCTTTTGTTATTCAAAAACCCAGTTATAAACCTAGGTATATTCTCTATTACTTACAGTAGAAATAAAATTATGTACCACATCTATCTGCGATGGTAAAATCTTCGCAAATTGGTATCGTCTTTGAATCAATTCGTGACATCACACAGAGACTCTAAATAAGTAAATAACCGTCTATTTCTAAGTCAATTACCAAAACATTTGACTCACAAAACTCTTAAGTAATTTCTTCAAAGAAATCTTCTATACAAAACAGAACCAATTTCCTAATACCTAGCAATAAATGATTGATTCACGTAAGCCTAAACGGTTCAATTAGGAGTTTTAGAAAAGCCCTTCACGAACATACCTTCCTAATTGGTCCTGAAACTTTCTGAATAGCTCAACAAATTACTGACACAATTATTTACTAAGCAAAACACATATAAATCAAGGAAAGCAATTAACCCTTATGTGCTGAATCAACGGAAATTGGTAGTAGCTACAGTCAGCATTCAGTCAGCAGTTTAAATAAGAAGTTGTAATGCCTACTTAGTATAGTTTTATTTAAGTAGGTAGGTACCTATTCTTCTTTACTGTGCAATTAAGTGTTTTTGAAACTGGATTAATTCTGACCGATTTATGTGGCTAAGCTTTATAATTTACCTAATGCTAATGCTTTTGCTTCCAGATTTCTTCGCAAAGAACACAACATCAGCAAAGCAGCCTTATTAACATGTGAGTATAAGAAAATCTGAATGTTTTTCGTAAATATTAGATAGGTATGATCCTAGCTACTTAGTACAAACTGAAAGGCAGGTAATTGGCATAAACATACTTATTATCGACTGCCTACGGCTATGCCATATCCCTTAGATATCGCTTTTAGAAAAATAAAGCATTCCACACAAAGACGAACAAATTGATAAAAAATGTATAAGTACCTACTTATTTGTAGATAACAAGTCGTTTTCCTGATCTAAACAAAACCCTTTAACCGTATAATACTTAGTCAAACATAAAAGTGATGGCTCGTTTGTCGTATTTTTATTCGAATTTTATCACGAACTGAACACGATATTCGAATAAATTTGCATAAAACGAATGGACATGCGAATAATCCCCCCCATCTATGTCTCTTTATTCGATGTAACGGGTCTCTAGAAACAATTCAAAGGATGAATTGGTTAATTTTGAATGAAATACAACTCTTTCTCGTCATGTCACACAGAAATATTAATGTAACCCGCAACTAGGATTTAAAACGGTCCGAAGCGAAGCGGTATTTCACTCGCAGGGCAAAATGTTTCGGGTAAAGTTTTCAATGTCAAGTAACGTGGAAATAACTCGGCCGCCGGTTAAGGGTTATGTTTTCTCAACATGCGTTTTATTGACTGTTTGTTTTCGATGTTTGAAACTTGACCTAAATACTTGATTCAAGCTGCGTTTCCATTTCCACATAAGATGAGCGATGGTGCGTAGCGAAAGATGTGTGTGAAACTAACCAAATATAGTTAAGCTTCTTTTCCACATTTTGAGCTAAGCTAGCTATGTGATTGGTTAGTTTTATGCTCGCTGCACATCCTTGCACATAAATTATCTGGTGGAAACGCAGCGTTAGACATGAATAATTTTTATGGGGTATCTCTATAAAGGTTACCGAAAGCTCACTAATCTAGGAGTTCTTTGATCGAAAAAAAATATCAACAAACCGACCACCTGACAACACAAATCAGGCTTTTATAAACCACTGAATCTGCTGTAGATACTATTGGATAGATTCTTAGAAAAAGACAAACAAAAAGCTCACACCTATCACCAAAACCTCACTGAACAGTTTACGATCCTATTCTAAACTCTCATCTACGTTCTCATGCACAAACACTCCTTACTTATTAGGTATCCTCCAATAATTATTACCTCAACTACGTATACATAAGCATAGCTAGAGGATACCTACCTAATCACAAGACAAATGACAATGGAGCCCACTTAAGCTGATCCGTCCACGCGAGATTATCCTCTCAGCTGTTGTTGTTATATACGCACTTGTACTGGATAATCCTTTTCATTATGTGGATGAAGACCTTATTTCTGGGATTGTAATGGTAGATTAGTTGAGGGCTAATTGTTTTGTTTTTTAGGTCTAGTTGTTTTGTTTTTAGGTCTACCAATTGTTCTGTTTTTGAAAACTAAGCGTTCAGTAGAAACCTAGGTAAGTATTATGCGCAAAAAAATTGCTATGTCATGTAGGTTAGCACTAGGCCCATCACCGACAGCGACAATGTGCTTTCTAGGGTGTGAACCGAGAAAACTAGACACCACATCTTGCAACAAATCAGAGATTATAGGCAAGCAATATCTGATTCTGACATTTTTCCTACAGATAATAATTATGTAACTTACCTACATAAAGTATTTGAAAATATTTTAACCGAAATACTCTGCGCATTCACTCCGAACAATCTCTACATTCTGTGCCCATAAAAACGTCAACCTTTATTTCAATACATATCCCACCTTCCCAATACAAAAACATCGAAAAACAAACTCGAAATATCCAGGAATATACAACCCAAAATCATCATTAAAATTAAACGCCGGGTCGGGAGGACGATTCGGCTCGTCGGCTCTCGGCCCTCGGCTTTCAGCGTCAGAACGGTGTCATGTGAGAATATCGTTGTAAATAAATTGTTGGCTGCCGCGGTGACCGTTGTCAGGAGATTACGTGTCCCTGTGACATGTGATCCATTACTTTTCATATTTCAAAATGTACCACGACTAGTTGCGTAGTAGGTAGGTACTTGTTTAATAGGATTATGGCTTTAGTACCTGTGGAGTTTGTGTGGAGTGGATGTGTAGAAAAGGGAACAGCCAGTTCTTACTTGTAAGGAGATGTATTCTCACCAATTCACCATCAGTAAGGTCGGCACGAGGCGATCCGGTCCTACCGCGGACCCGGCTTGTGAGGAAGTGAAAGAGACCCGAAATCAAACATGGAGACCAATGCGGACACGCTAGTTTTGTTCGCACTCTATTTTAGTGTTGGGATTCCAACAGTACCTACAGCGCGTGTTCAGCTGTCCCATACAAACTATCATTACCTATTCAAATTGTACGGGACAGCAGATTTTTTTATTCGCCATTAGGTAATATTTTGGCCCATGGAGAGTTGTTCAGTTTACCCATCTGTTTCACACAAATAAATGACCACACTTTTCCGATACATAAGTACTTTAGTAGCTGGTTAATAGTTAGGTACCTAGGAGCAACACTAAGCATAACTTTAATTAGCAGTGATAGCCTAGTGGTGTGACCGCCGGACTGCCAAGTCATAGGTCTCGAGTTCGAACCCAAGGCACGCACCTCTGAATTTTCGGATTCATGTGCGTATTGTATAATTATCACTTGCTTCGGTGAAGGAAAACATCGTGAGGAAACCAGCATGCCTGAGAGATATTTCTCGACGGCATGTAAAGCCAAGTCAGAGGCCCATGGGCGGCTTAAAAACTCTGACACCAGGTTAGGCACTAACCACACGATAAAGAAAGTGTTGTGATATCCAAACGTACCCCTATGTTGAGAGTCTGTGGTATAGTTAATCTGTGAAGAGTGGGTTGATGGTACTGGTGTGTGACCAGAGAGATTACTATGAGTATATATGTGCGTGACTAATTTAATAAAGCTTGGAGGACTTAGACAGGCTTTTATTACATGGTGGCAGCGGCAAAAGGCCTAAATTTTAATAGAAAATGGCGGAGACCGGTTACAAAATTAGTATTCCTCCACCGGAACCTTTTTCATTTGAGCCGAAAGAGTGGCCGTCATGGCGGACGCGCTATGAGAGATGGGCTAATGTGACTCAAATGTCCACACAAAATGAAAAAGAACAAGTAGACTGTTTGTTGTATACAATGGGACCAAGGGCGGAAGATATATTACTCCAGTGTGCAGAGGATGATGTCAAGAGTTACGGTAAAGTAATCAAATGTATGGAAGATTATTTTTTGCCCAAAAGAAACATAATATACGAGAGGTACATGTTCAACAGCAGAAAACAAGAGGAAAATGAAAAAGTGGGGGAATTTATAACTTCGTTGTTCAAGTTAGCTGAATATTGCAACTTTAAAGAATTAAAAGATGAGCTGATCAGAGACAGGTTGGTGGTTGGTCTGAAAGACAAAAAGGCGAGTGAAAAATTGCAGCTAAAGAGAGAGTTGCAATTGGAAGAAGCCATATTGATGGTAAAGCAGGTGGAGAGGCAGAAAGAGCAGAGCAAAGTTATAGAAGGAAAAAAGGATGACTTGGTGTTGGAAGTAAATAGGGTTAGAATGGCTAAATCAAATAAGGATGCTGTAAATTCAAGCAAGGAGAAGTGCTGGCACTGTGGTCGAGCACGCCATCCAAGAGAGCACTGTGGTGCGGTAAAGTCAACATGTTTCCAGTGTGGACGTGTGGGACATTTTGCAAGTATGTGTAAAGCTGGAAAGTTTATTAAGAAAACGGAGGTACTGACAGAACCAGAAGAAGTTCAAGTATTGCAGGTCAGTCTTGGAGAAGGCAGTGATAGGTATATGATAGAAGTGCAAATTTTTCATAAAGAAAAATTTCTTAGTAACTGTAAGTTTCTTATTGATACAGGGGCAGATATAACGGCGATACCGAGGTCAGTCTTGGGACCATGGGTGCAGTTATCAAGTACAAGAGATAAAGTGAGAGGACCAGATGGTAGTGAACTAAAGGTTCTCGGTAAATTAGACTTAAGGTTAGTATATAAGCTACAATGGTATAATAATAAGGTTTATGTTATAGAAGACTTGCAATGTCCAATATTGGGTCGTCCAGCATTAGAATCGATGAAAATACTGCATATTAGAGCTATATCAACTAATGTTTCATCTCAAGTTAATGTAGATAGAGAATTTGAAGGCATATTTAATGAGTTAGGGGTATTTAAAGACGAGTTCAAAATTCAATTAATTAAAAATCCAATACCTTATGTCCATGCTTCTCCTCGATCTGTATCTATCCCTTATTTACCTAAAGTTAAAGCGGAATTGGAAAGGTTGGAGCAGCTGGGGGTAATCAGCCCCATAGAGGAGCCAACAGATTTTGTGTCACCTATTGTAGTTGTTCCTAAAGGAAACAATATTAGAATATGCGGAGACTATACTCAAGTGAATAAAAGTATATTGCGACCAATATTTCCAATTCCTAAGGTAGAAATGACACTAGCTAGATTGAAAGGGGCTAATTTTTTTTCAAAAATTGATGCTACTGCAGGTTTTAATCAAATTAGGTTGGAAAGTAGCTCTAAAAAGCTCACTACTATAATAACACCTTTTGGAAGGTATGTGTACAATCGCTTACCATTTGGACTTAACTGTGGACCAGAGTATTTTAGTATGAAATTTTCAAATTTATTTAAAGACCTTGATGTAGCAATTCACGTTGACGATATATTAATATTTGAGGAGACTATTGAACGGCATGACATGGTTTTAAGAGAAGTATTGAAACGTTTACAAAATGAAGGTATAACAATTAACAAGGATAAATGTGTGTTTGGAGTTAGGGAAATACACTATTTAGGGCATATTATTAATGAAAAGGGAGTAAGGCCTGAGCCAGAAAGGGTAAAGTCAATCATTAATTTTCCAACACCTACAAACAAAAAGGAATTATTGCAATTTTTAGGAATGGTTAATTTCGTTGGTCGTTTTATACCTAACAAGTCACATATTCTGGATCCTTTGCATGTGTTGTTAAAAGAAGGTTATTTATTCACTTGGGATACTGAGCAGAAGCATGCTTTTGAAGTAATTAAAGATCATTTACAAAAGGCTCCTATACTGGCTCATTTTGATCCAAGTCAAAGAATAATCATTACAGCAGATAGTAGCTCTTATGGGTTGGGAGCGGCTTTATTACAGGAAGATGTAAAAGGAAATAGGAAGGTTATAGCATATGCAAGCAGAACTTTAAATAAAACAGAGAAGCAGTACGCTCAAATTGAAAAAGAATGTTTGGCATTAGTTTGGAGTGTTGATAGGTTTAAGGATTATGTGAAAGGCATAACAGTCTATTTAGAGACAGATCACAAGCCTTTGTTACAAATACTACAAACTAAACCCCTAGATGATTTGTCACCCCGACTTTTACGTTTTAGATTAAGATTAATGTGTTATGACTATAAAGTTAAGTATATACCAGGCAAAGAGCTGATATTGGCAGATGTGTTGTCTAGAAATCCTTTATGTACTCAAGAATCTGAATTGGATATTAATACAGATAAAGCAATATTTAGCTTTGTTCATGAAACATTTCCAGATACAACATTAGAAATAATAAAGCAGGAACAAAATAAATGTGGTACATGTGAAAATTTAAAGATATATTGCACAGAAGGATGGCCCAATAAAAGTAGATTAAATAAAGAATTGTCTAGGTATTATCAATATAGGCATAATTTTTCTATAGGGGAGGATTTATTGCTGTACAACAGCAGAATAGTTATTCCAAAAACATTGCAAAATACCATGCTAAAAATGATTCATGAGGGTCATATGGGTATTACTAAGTGTAGGGAACGTGCCAAACAATCAGTATGGTGGGTTGGCCTATCAAGGCAAATTGAGGAATTGGTTAGAAATTGTAGTCAATGTTTAGAGAATAGAATAAATTATAAAGAGGAAATTATTATAGAAGATGTTCCTGACAGATCCTGGCAAAAATTAGGTATGGATTTATTTAAATACAGGAGCAGTTGGTATCTAGTAATAGTAGATTATTACTCAAGGTTTTTGGAAATATTTCTTCTTAATAATTTAACTGAAGATGCAGTTATTCTCAAATGTAAGGAATCCTTTGCTAGGTATGGAATTCCTGAAGTTATCCGTACTGACTGTGGTACTCAGTTTAAATCTAAGTTTCTTAATTTTGCTAAGGAATATGGCTTTAAGCTGAGAAATAGTAGTCCCCATTTTCCTCAGAGCAATGGTATGGCTGAGTCGGCAGTTAAAATAAGTAAACAATTGTTAGCTAAGAATGATGATATTTATTTGGCACTTTTAGCTTATAGAAATACACCATTAGAATCGGGATATAGTCCAGCAGAGTTAATGTTTCATCGCAAATTAAGAGAGAAATTGCCTATTGTAAAATCAGAATTAAATAAGGTTGTCCAGCCAGGCCAAAAATATAGAAATATAAGATTTAAAAAAAAGCTTAAAGATGCTGATCATTATAACAGTAGACATGGAGCTAGAACTCTAAGACAATTATCAATAGGAGAGACTGTATGGGTTACAGATTTGAAATTGTATGGTGAAATAGTAAGATGTTGTAAGGAACCCAGATCGTATATTGTAAAGACAAATAGAGGAGAATTCAGGAGGAATAGGTGGCATCTTATAGAATGTAAAACAAAAAGAAGTGTAGAAAACGAGGATGAAGAAAGTGATAGTATAGAAATTGAAGATGATTTAGAAATAAGGAACGTTGATTACAACCAAGACATGTCTAGTAATTCAACAGTTGAAAATGTGGTTCCTTGTAGAGTAAGGCGAAGACCAGTGTATCTTGAAGATTATGTAACTGATTAACATAATTTTAAGTATCGTTTATGTAACTGATTAACATAGTTTTAAGCATAGTTGATTATGGATAGTTAATAGGGAGGATGTTGTGATATCCAAACGTACCCCTATGTTGAGAGTCTGTGGTATAGTTAATCTGTGAAGAGTGGGTTGATGGTACTGGTGTGTGACCAGAGAGATTACTATGAGTATATATGTGCGTGACTAATTTAATAAAGCTTGGAGGACTTAGACAGGCTTTTATTACAGAAAGAAAGATTAGGAGTGGTTCTAATATCAGACCAAGTTTGTAAGCGAAGTGGTAACAAGATCTACTATAATAATCTTCACTTAATAATCAAGTCTTCACTTGATCTTCTTAGCAGGGAGCTAAGAAATGTGTATAAATATTATTTATTCACCAATATTTCTATATAAACTACTCTTCACGATAATTTAAACGAAATGAAGAGCGGGCGGAGTCATTTGATGATTTCCTATCCGAAAAAAAAATGTAGGTACTGTAGAACGAAGTAGAAAGAACATAGAACTGTATTAGTATTTGTAATGATGAGCGACAAGACTTTTCTAGTTTAGCAAGCCTTTTAAAAGTGACAGAAATCACAGAACGTTAGGAAATCATAAAATCGTATTATCGCAAAAAAAATTAAGTGATTTAAAATCGCGGCTGTAACACGTATGTAGTTATATAATTATAATCATCAAAATCATCAATACAACCCTCCTAGCTCATAAAGGAGTAGGATTTTAGTTTTTCAAAGTCATTCCACCTTCACCTCACCTCACCTTCACTTTCACCTTTATGCGCTTGGAGGGTTGTATTGATGATTTTGATGATTATAATTCTATAACTACATACCTACGTGTTACAGCCGCGAATCATATTTTAATCAACATACAACCTGACACTGACCTGCAAATTGCAAAAAACGTAAGAAAATTTGAATTTCGCGGGCTACCCTGACGTTTTCACCTTAAGGTGGATGCTCCAGGGTAGCCCGCGAAATTCAAATTTTCTTACGTTTTTTGCAATTTCCAGGCCACTGCTAGGTTGTATGTTGATTAAAATATTGCTCGCGACTGTAAGACGTATGTTATGTAGTTAAAGAATTATAATCATCAAAATCATCAATACAACCCTCCAAGCGCATAAAGGTGCAAGAATGACTTTGACCTTGAAAAAGTAATTCCTGCACCTTTATGAGCTTGGAGAGTTGTAAAGGACATGGAAAATAGCTAGTATAAGTACTTAATGGTTTGTTAACGTGGTAAAATAAACATAACATTCGAGAACTGCAGTAAATAACAAACCTATTGCAAAACATCCGCTAAATAGTATCAGTGAGTGCTACAATGTGTTATAGTTATTATCGAAATGTTTATGCTTAAGTAGATAGGTAGGTACCTACTCACCGTGTCTAGGTCAACAGGTAAAAATAGCATTAATTACATAGCACATTTTATTCAACACTGTTTTCTTTTATTGCGATAGTACTTATACAAACTGAAACATTTAATTTGCACACTCTTCCCAAATTGTATTTTTATTCACTTCGAAAACAAAAACAAATTCGTTCAGAATTCAAATGAAAAACTACACACTGGCAACTTTTTTCTACCTATTTAGTACTACATTTCGATGATAAAAAAGGGTTAATTCTTTCCTATGTTTTAAAAGTAAGTAATCAACGAAATTCAACGAATCGTTGTAGATAGCCAATCGTCGTTCTGGGAAACAGCTAAATAATAATACTTAATATAATAATCATTTATTTAACAGATCATACAATCCAATTTTTTAGTAGTACATACACATCTTAAACACTAGTGTTAGTACATAGTTATATTTTGTAAAATTTCGTTAATAATTATTAATAATGTCAAAATAATTATCCTGGAATAAAACGTTAATTACGTGTCTGAGCTGAGCCTTATAATATACTTCGAGAATTGGCTTAATCCGGACTACCTATTGTACGTACCCTGAGTAGGTACCTATAATATTTTCCTTATATAATAATCATTTATTTAACAGATCATACAATCCAATTTTTTAGTAGTACATACACATCTTAAACACTAGTGTTAGTACATAGTTATATTTTGTAAAATTTCGTTAATAATTATTAATAATGTCAAAATAATTATCCTGGAATAAAACGTTAATTACGTGTCTGAGCTGAGCCTTATAATATACCTACTTCGAGAATTGGCTTAATCCCGACTACCTATTGTACGTACCCTGAGTAGGTACCTATAATATTTTCCTTTTTTCCTGACAAAAAACTAAGGAACTCTCGACAACAGCCGAATGAAAAAATGGTTACCTACTTCAGTAATTAAATAAGTACCTACCTACTTTTACAAAGCAAAGACTTTTCATGACCTTAGGCGATTTTCAATTAAAAGCTTTTCAATTTTACTCTTTTATGTCTCACGGGAACTTGTGAGCGTTTTCCCAGTTCTATAATCGAAGATTGTTTGTTCACTTATATTCTTCTTAAAGTTTTATCCAAGGTTTCAAGAGTTAGTCAGGGACTTACTTTACTTGGAGCTTTTGTCAATCTTAGAACGATGAGGAAAATTTCAGTTGCTCTAAAATAATATAAAAATAGATAGGTATCCAAGTATAGATCTACCATTTGATAATATGATACTGCCGACAATAATAAATTAGGCCTCTAATGCCAACCAGCATTTGAACGCGAAAGGTCTGTGACTTGATGAGGGCCGTTAATTATTATCTGATTAATTAAAACGCCCTCAGTATTTAATCTGCCTCTAAATCATAATTAAACTATTAAAATGTAAAACTCCATACCCCTAGCCCATAGCTGTCCTGAACTAGTCTGGAGTTAGATCTATTTATGTGCAGTTTACCTTAGGAAATATCCCGTCGACCGACAATAAACGGGGAACGAATTTGCATGGGACAAAGCATTCAGCTTCAATATTGGCGTGCGGGGGACAAACGGGCTTTTTTGTTCAACTCTTCCCTATCAACCACTATAGAATTTTATTCAGTGTTTTTTTTTTTTTAATTTTGCAGCTATTAGGAGTGAGTGTTATAGATTTGCCGATAGTTTATGTTTTTCATCGCTGCAAATGCTACTGTATCACAAAGTTATAAAGGATACCGGCAAGGAAATTGTTGATGAAATTATTAAGCGTCTACTTATGTCACCGTGATAGATATCGAAAGAATTTCGATATATGATTTTATTTTGAAATAGGTAGTATGTGGCCAAATTACCCTCGTTTGGTGAAGTGTCTAATAAGGATCTCTATTACATTTCTGAACTCTCATCTAAAAATCAGTGAGTGAAGATACTTACCTCTAACTTTACCAATTTTTTAAGGAAGGAAAGCTTCAAGAAGCGCCTTAATTTGGGGATAAAAATAAACAATGAGACTGTGTTATTTTTAACTCCCAAAAAATAACCCTAATGGTCACTATAAGTTCAACTAAAGGAGTCTCACCTGAGCCTCCCCCTAGGCATCTCGTGACTGCCGGGGCTGCGGGACTATTCGAAAGAGATACCGTGGCCCCGGAACACAAAGGGCGATGAAGGAACATGGATGGGTTTTAGTCAATAAAAGTCTGACACTCCCTCCTGCTCCGCCCAGAGCGGGAGGAGTCATTTAACGATTTCCCATCCGAAAAAAAAAAAAAGGCATCTCGTGACCACTACGCTACCATTTTCCCTGATGTCGTCGCTCGGTGGTCGACTGAGGGCCCAGTCTAACCCCAAAGTCCCGCCTGTCTTACAATGTAGACTCTATATTGGGTCTGGCATCTTCATTTTCTATCCTTTTATTATGTGACGCTGTTCATAAACCCCATTTTGCAAAATCACCCTTAGAAACTACTTCAATCTCTCAACATTTAGTAGGTATTACGGACTACAAAAACAAAATACTTGCTTATTTATAAATCACTACATTCATCCATCAGCCAGGCGTGGTGGCATTTCAGCGTCTGCCAAGCAGAGTCAACGTTCGTAGTAACAATCTCAGGGTGAGACTATGTCAGTGGACGGGTCGGTAACTACGAGAAAGAAAATAATATTGGGTATAGCACTCCTTGGCAACGACTTCCACGCACAAATATTGCGACAGCCACTGCGGAAAAACAAATGTAAGCAGTTACTTGGAGCATAGGTACCACAAGTCACCGCGATGCGACTAAGGTACCTACGACGAACAACGATAAGTAGGAATAGGTACCTACTCGGTCAGATGAGTCGTCTTCACGCAATAGACTCAAGAGCGGGAGTGTCCAACAAAAAAAAAATCGGGCTCTAAAGTCACATAAATACCCATTGTGACTATTCACTGCACAGCAAAGTACTGTAGGCCGAGAGTGCAAATATAATCAGACCGTGGGTGATGACCTATGCGATGAACACGTCATAGTGAACATATCCCTATAAATAATAAATACCTTGTGGGACGTTTATGGTTTACCGTTATGCGGTTAAGGGTACACGTTGTCACAAACACAACTGTCTATAAGTTTATATCTGCCCACGACCAAGGTACCAAAAAAACATGCTCCTTACGACTAACGTCTTAATTTTCACCAGTTCAGTTATAGCAAATACTGCTGCAATCGAAAGTTTAATTCTCTAGCTAATCGATTTCCAGACCGGGGTCAGATGGTATTGGGTTTTCTCTTCGAAAACTTACAATAATTGATAAGTAGCAGCAAAGTTTGGAATTGTGCCAAATAAATGGCAAAAGGCTTGCCCTAATAACGTGAGCTATGCAACAGTAGTTACATTATCTAACTTTACCTACATAAATCTTCAGAAGTTTCAGAAAATACAAACGTGATGATGTAAGAAACTTGCAGAACGCAGAGTAAAATAATGAAATATGGACACATTAATACTTGAACTAATATTTAAAACTGGCGCCAGGTCAAGTTCTACAACTTTATTTACAAACATCAACAACCTCTATTATATTTTTTATCGATAGGTAGGTCGTTTTTATGGGCACTAATGTCGACTGTTTTACCGACAAAAACGTCATCTGTCAAAATTCGTCCCTCTCTGCCACTAGGGGCGCTGTAGTCAGCTTTTCCCTCTATCCTCTATTGTTTATGACAACTACAAGCTTCACACCGACGCGTCACCGTCGGGTTTTATTTTAATTTTATAATTATATGTGACAAAGAAAATTGTGATAAGTGTGATTTTTATACACATCTTGGTGATAATATTAGTGTTAAGATTTGTTAAGTTATTGTTGCAACGTGGAAAACAAACGAGGTAAGGAAGTTGTTGAAACTCGACTGTCGGGAGAGTTGTTTGGGATTACTGGGATCGATAACCTGGTCGGCTAGCCATGAGGCGCGACGCTGAGGTTATGTCGCGAGCCGCGAACAGGTATCGGAGTTCAAGTAACGGTCCCTCCGTCCGGAGCGGGCCGCTTCGCGTTAAAGCCGCAGAATCCGGTCGTA
The DNA here is from genome assembly GCA_963853795.1 of Xestia rhomboidea. Lineage (NCBI taxonomy): Eukaryota > Metazoa > Arthropoda > Insecta > Lepidoptera > Noctuidae > Xestia > Xestia rhomboidea. Next base: position 15,199,741 of record OY970759.1, on the reverse strand, counting down.
CCTAAGACCAGTTAGTTCATAATAGCGTCTAGATCCTCATTTGCCGTCCTCATTCCGTTACGCTTGCCATCGACCGTCACTGTAAATAAATATTCGGTAATCGGCTTCGCTTATTAAAAATCGCCGAATGCCCTTAAACCCTGTACCTTTAGTTCGCTCGAGACCTATGGACGTTCCTTTTGAGATGTGCGCCTGTTTTCCAGCTTACCCTGCCTGCAGTGCGTGCCACGAGCCCCAGAGTCCCAGCCATTAGATTGAGTGGAGTGTCCCCTGTGCCCACACGTAGCCCTGTACGCAGCCAAAATTCCGCGAGACACATCGGACACCTCCTCCAGCATGGATCTGGAGAAACCCCCTACTCTCCACGAGGAAGACTCCAAAGTTACCCTCACAATCAGACTGATTATGCAGGGGAAGGTAAGAGAATGAACACTTGATTTATTTTCAAAATTGGCACTGTTTTCAAAATATTTTACAAATTGTGAAAGTGTACACTTTACCTTCTTCTAAATTCCACTAAACGTAATATGGTATTTTTACTAATGTAGTGTAAACAAAGTATTCATTTAATGTGTCTGTTTCCCAATATCAGTAAGGAATGTAGTAATTAGTTCCTGTACTAGAAATTTAATTTTAGCCAGCATTAAACCCAATTAGTGCCATTTAACAAAGCAGGCTTACATGTGGTAATTTTTATTGTAATCAGAATCTCAGTCAGACACTAAAACAACGAGTTTTTAAAGTTGGCATAATTTATTCAATAAATAAACTCTTTCAAACCTTGATTGAAGAATCAAAACTTTTTATAAGAAAGTCAGTAACAAGAATCATTAGCCCACGGGCCTATTATGTCCCAAGAGGTATCTTCACTAAAAATGTACACACATAAAATACCTCTGAAACAGATAAAGTCTACCCAAGTTGGTTGCTCATTGTTTTAATTTCAATGCCAGATACACAAAGATTGCATTTAATCATTCCTAGGTCAGACATTTTGTATTACTGTATTTATGTGACAGTTGTATTGTCTGATAGACACTTTAAAATTAGACAAATGAAACTAAAAAAATATTAGTAGAGTTATATTTATTATTAATATATCAACATCTATACTTTTAACAGTTAAACAAACAAAGTTATTCATAAGTAGTCGTTGACGTATAATCAAATAAAAAAAATATATGTATATAATTAAATAATCAAATAGGATTAGTAAATACAAAAATGGTGCAATAAAAAAAGCAAACTGAGTGTTTGAAAAGCACAGTGGATAGTTAAGCCACACACTGATCAAATAATGGGCTGTCCATCCGTTCAATCTATAAGTTTGTGATGATGGCCAGTATCATCCCGCTTTCTTCGAATATTTAACTATTCGTCCTAATAAATTAACATAGAGGTTTACAGGGGCTAAAAATCGATCTAGCTAGGTCACATATCTGTTAAAATTCCATTTTCTCTTTTTTCTCCTGAGCAGAGCTCGGTCGCCTAGGTACTATTGATTAAAATGTCTGACTTGCCTAGTATTTATAGCAATTTCCAATTTGATCTTGTTCATTATGATTGCTTATTAATTGACAGCATAAGTGAAATACTAAGTTAAATTAATTTATTTTACTTTGGAATATTTTTGATTGCAAGTTTCTTTTTCACCAGCATCTCACAACCTAAACATTTTAATAAACTTGAAACAAAGTTGTTTACTGTACTTATGTTATTACCTTACAATACACCCCCACCTATAAAGGTTAAAATGTAACAGGTCATAATCCAAAAAAAAAATCTAATTAGTTCGTCAGATAGATTTCCAAAAAATATTGGACATGTATTTTTTCTTTTTTCTCGAAAACAAAAAATGAAGACATACAGTGATACAGTGTGTCGAAAACTCGTGTGACGTCACATGCAGGTTCCTACACCCACTAGTTTTTACCCACAAGTGACGTCAAAAGTCCCCACTCATGATCTTTGATGCGTTTTATCTTCGTCAATTTTTATTGATATGATAAAACAAAAAATACGTATCCCATATTTTTCGATAATTTAACTGACGGACTAAATAGAATCATGGTTTTTTTAGTCAGGAGCATCCCCCCTATTGTACACATTCAATTAGTTAAGGACTTTTATTAAAACATTCAGCAACAATTTACATTAAAATAATTTATTGTTGTACTCATAATGTGAAAGAGTTGTATTTGTTTGAACATATGGTAATCTAATATGACTTTATTTCAATCTTGTTAGGGAACACACACTTGTAAGGCTGCGCAACGCAATATCCTGTTTGTTAACCATGTAGGCTTGCTTAACGACTAGGCTTTCATTTTATTATTTCTAACAAACCCATAATACTGCTTCGGGTCAACCTAAGTATTCTACAAACTTGTAAAAATAATATCAAGTTGCATGTTTTTGACATAGGTAACAGTTTGTTAGCATGATATAAATCACATCACATCATGACTGTTTTATTTAAGCTCTCATTACTCAACAGCATCACTAATTTAGCACACCTAGATGTCGCTAGATTGCTCTGACATGCGAGATGTATTGATGTTAACATCTACCTATATCTACTCTTACATGTAGGTACTTTTAATTGGCTATAATCCAATACAAAGTACATTTGGCAACAGGCCAACTATTGGCACTCGCCCTGTTCATCAAACTTCGATTTGTACCTTTTTCTAATTGGAGTAATGTTTGATATTTAATGTTGTCATTGTGTTTGTCTCTGCTCACTTCCTTAGTCGCAGTCTGGGATCGGTATATTTTTGTTTCGTTGATTAGCTCCCGTATTGTGTTAACTGTACGTTTTGTGTAAACGTTCCAATAAAAACCGTTTCACAATGGGTTTTTATTTATATTTGTTTAAGTAACGTAGGAAAGGAAGTCCAAAATACCTTCACGAATTCCAGGTTTCCGCGAGAGTAACTACCTGCTTTTTGTTTCACCGACTTTTCTTTTCACGCTACAATTCGTCAATAAACGTAAAAGTGAAACGAAATTCTCGGCATGTAATCAATTATTTACGACTAGCTTAGTAAATAATTCATAGATTAATCTGCAGTGAAATTGGTCACTGTCAATCGTCACAGTAGTAGCTGGCTGCTTTCTTAGATTATGTTCGCTATTTGTGTCGTGTAAGCGGCGGCGTTGGCCAATAGCATTGTTCACATACTGTAGAAGTCATGATGCTCAGTTGCCAGCACCGATCTGATACAACCGTCTCTAAAACCGTCTCAATGCAACCCCGATGCGTGTGCCTGTAGCAAAGAATCTCTATGCAGTGACTATTATAGGCGGCCAGACAGGAAATCTTTTGTACTATAAATCTCAACGCGACTACATTAATTACAAGTGCGTGCGCCCGTTGCACAATACTTGCCAATGTAGCAATCCCTTTGGTTATTTTGGACGACAATTTTAATTAAATCGAATGTAACACTTGTTCTAAGTATAACAAAGTTTTTGTTTGTTTGCAGGAGGTTGGCAGTATTATTGGCAAAAAAGGAGAGATTGTTAAAAGGTTCAGAGAAGAGGTGAGTCTTATATCGAAGTCATAACCGGTCAATAGCAAAATGTTTCTAACATAACTTTTTCAATTCAACAAAAAAGAACAACGAAAATAAGAGCAAACTTGCAAAGAAATGCTCGGCTTATCAGCGAAATACGACGGTCGATTAATATTTATTATGTTTTGTTTTCAGTCTGGAGCTAAAATCAACATATCCGATGGATCGTGCCCAGAGCGTATTGTCACTGTTACTGGCAACACAAGTGCTATATTCAAAGCATTCACACTTATATGCAAAAAGTTCGAAGAGGTTTGTATGACTTATCATCATCATTCTCTTGCCCTTGTCCCAATTTATTTGGGGTCGGCGCAGCATGTCTTCTTCTTTCATACTTCTCTATTACTCGTCATCTCATCAGGCACCTCCTTTCGTGCCCTATCATCCTTCACACAGTCGATCCATCGTTTCTTTGGTCTTCCTGTAATCTTATACCTATCCACAGTCATACTCAAAACATTCCTCACGACATTTTCCTCATTCCTCCGCTTTTGTACGACTTATCATACAATTTAAAATGTTGTTCACTAATATTGGTTGATATGAAAATATTGTTATTATGAAACAACTATTTTCGTATCTTGTATTGCCAAAGACAGCGAATCATGCGCTAATGTTTACACCGCGGGCGTCATATGACTCCCTTCAACTTCATAAATTATTGAAATATTGTCCCAACATACTATTTTAACTTACTATGATAAGTACCTACCTTTTAAAAACCACGTGGTTCTCATTCCTAACTCGGTTACGGTTGGTTTTTCGCTTGTGAAAACGGGCTGTCGTTTCGCCTAAGTGGGAAAAGGAATTGTTAAAACATTTCCCATTGCTTATCCTGTTCTTTAAGTCACATCACAAACGATGGCCCAGCTCCTTTGCTTTGTGGAACTAACTAACTGCAAACCACTACCAACGCCGCCGATGTGGCAAAGTTCCGGTCGAAGCTAATTTAAGGCTGGAACAGAACTTGCGCGCGCGTGGTGCATGTCCGAGATATCAGATCGGTTGCCACGTGCAAGCGCCACCATAGAGTTGCATATGTTACGACTAAAAGCCGAAGTACGGTTACACTTATTCTAGCCGGCAATACCTAGTACCGGTAATTCAGCGTTTAGCCGTAACACATACATTACAACCGGTGCGTGCGCAAACATGCCACTCGCACGCATTTTCTTTGCTCCGGCCTGCCTGCTTTAAAAATAAATGCATTCATCAGCACGACGAAGAAGAAAACGAAGTAGTTCAGTAGCCTCACATAGTAGACCGTCATTCTATAAGCCGTCACTTGTAACATTCCAGTGGTGCTCGCAGTTCAATGAGGGCGGCGGCGGCGGGTCGCGCGCGCCGATCACACTGCGCCTCATCGTGCCCGCCTCGCAGTGCGGCTCGCTCATCGGGAAGGGCGGCTCCAAGATCAAGGAGATCCGGGATGTCACCGGTGCTAACATTCAGGTAATTGGAGACACTATTTCTTTACCGTTCCATCGGAGTATGACGAGTAAGACCCGAGCGTACACCTATGTATGCGCACATCCGCAATGTGATGTGAATGCAAAATGCGGAATCCGCTAAATACGACAGGTATCGGACCGGTCGATGCCGCAAAGCATAGGAAGGCGAATTATCAAAAATGGATGTCGTCAGGCAATTCATACAATAGTTGGTTAAAAGATTATAGAACACAGTTTGGTAATCATCTAAGCGGGAATGTCGGCAACCCACAATAAGCATTGTACTAGGGCAATAATCTAATAATAATAAATAATTATTCTATACCCTAATTTATTTTGCATTAATGAATGACAGCCACGCAAAATAAGACCTTCACCTTCTTATTCGCCGGAAACTAAAGCATTTAAATATATCGAGGGTAAACGTTTCTAAATAAGAACAGTACAAGTTCATGACCATTAAGACCTGAGGCCTGCGCGGGCGCAGGTCCGCCCACTTCCTCGGGCCACAAGTTTAGTACAACCGCATTCTTTATAGAGCAGTCATGAGCCTACACCGTTATACGAATTCGTGTGGAAATATATAAAACATTCCGATAAATGACACCAATATCGTTCGTTCTAAAACAATCCAAGGCCTTGAAGATTTTGGTAGACAAAAATAGCATGCAAAACTACAATAGCATTCTCAATTTGGTAATAATGCCTGAACATAATATCCCAACATGAAGTTGGACGAACGAACGACGAACGACGAAAAAATTTGGTGGTGTAAAAAAATGACCCAAAACCTCATTATTGGCACAATTTCAGCAACATATTCAACAATATAATATTCACACTATCAAACCCACATAACTTAGTCAACATGTTATCAAACTCGTGTTATTGTTATTATTTTCAGGTGGCAAGTGAAATGTTACCAAACTCCACAGAGCGAGCCGTGACTATCAGTGGGACCTGCGACGCTATCACACAGTGCATTTATCACATCTGCTGTGTCATGCTAGAGGTAAGTCTATCAAGAATTCGTAATCATTGCTACAATGAAATTGCTAAAGAAAATATCACAATTTTCGCCACTGATTGACAAACATGACATACAGCTCAATATCGTTATTAAAAGACACAAAATTTGGACTTGCTAAGTATGAAATAGACGATCACTTTGGTTCGTAGCCTAGCGAACATGCGACAGTCGCGTAAATTTTGTTCGGCGAACATGAACGCCTGATCGCTTTCCGGTTTTCCGAACAAATAAGTAGCATAATGAAAACGAAGATCGCGTATTCGCGAGACTTACCCCCGAATACTGAAACGTCACTGCAGCAGCTCCTAAGGCAGCTCCTAAACTTTAAATTTCGTATGGCCAAACATCACTTGAGTATCTGTTAAATATAAGTGCTACTTAAATTTTCAGTGACGTTTCAGTATTTGGGGGTTAATCGCTTAAGCTACGTGGCATTTTATAGCTGACCTGTTTTGTCTATAAACTCTATGCTGCAAATAGTCACAAACTACCAAAACAGTAGCAAAATAAAAGACTGAAGAAAATTTCCAAATTGGATTAAACCAAAACTTAATCAATTTAACTTACGGTTTAGGGATACCAAGACGGCCGTATACCTTAGCTGAACCGTCTTTATCTCTCATTACCCGACTGCAAAAGATAGCAACAATTAGTAATAAGTAGTCTAATCATCGAACTAATAAAGCCACTTATGTTTCAGAGCCCACCAAAAGGCGCCACAATTCCGTACAGACCAAAGCCGAATGTCGCCGGGCCAGTCATACTAGCCGGCGGACAAGCGTACACAATCCAAGGCAACTACGCGGTTCCAGCGCAAGATGTAAGTTTTAAATACTCTAACTTGTTATATTACTAATAATACTTAAACTTAATAAACTGCTAATCGAATAATTGGCTTTTAATTTTTTGTGAAAATATTTGACGTAATTTTTATAGGAAAATTACTAAGTTGTAAGTTCATTATAAAAACCTTGATGTCTTAATTTTCTAGCTTTATGAAAACTAAAATTTAACTTTTTAATAAAATTGCATTCGAAACTGGCAACTCTACTATATAATATATTTATTATAACTGGCTATACCATTTGTTCGTGTCATTTGTGTGCGTCATATTTCAGCTTCGCATTGTTAGCAATCTGAGTAAAAGAAAATGGATAGAATTTAGGTCAGACTATGGGAACTATCAATTACAAGATATAACAATAACTTATTAAAATGTGGGACAGCTACATCTTTTTTTTAGAAGCACACCGATTTTGCAATCACGTAAGCGTCACAAATACTACACAATTATATGAATTTTGGTATCACCTTCACAATTATTTAGCAACCGGTCAAAATTTCAGGAACTCGCCTACAGTTTACCTTACGAAAACGTTAATATTTTTAGGTGTTAGTTATAATACGCATTAAACTTTAATTTGACGTCGTGGTTTGCTTCGCATACTCTGACAAAGCTATAAGTATATTTATGGTTTTCATAAGGTAATTGTACAGTTACAACAGGCAATTTATGTGCCCAGCGCTACGTTTGATTCTTTGAAGACATTCTACTGTCTTATTGGTACGCGTATCATCTTTATATCTGGTTTAAGACCGAGGTTCCAACATAATGGTAAACATACTAATATTGCTGCGATGGACATATCCAGCCTTTTGTCTCCATTATTGCAAAGTGCGCTGAACTTCTTGGCCGGCCTGAAAGTCGTGACGCGAAATTATACGCCAGTAGACACATACTTTTATTGGACGTCCGTGATTGTCACACAGATATTCAGTAGTACATTATTGCAAAGGCCGTGAAATAGGAAATTGCAGGTCGAGTATGACTTCACTAATACGAGACAGGCAATTGCCATTTCCGCCGAGGCATATACAGGGTGTCCGGCAACGAATGGATAACCTTGAAATGGCCCGTAGCAGAACTCATGGCCATTCAGAAAAAAAATTGAAAAAAAATCTATCTTTTAAAAAAAATTCATCCGCAGATGTAGGTAGGGCCTGCATAAGAATAGGGGCCATATTATTTTTTTTTGCTTCAGTAATTTTTTCTCCTTGTCTACATTAATAGCAATAATTCACTATTTAAGGCAGATACAATTATGAATTGTACCATCATCAAATCCAATTGAAACCGACATTATTTTAAAATGATTGGTCACTCATATATGAATACTTTTTTGTTCTACCCAAGAAGTTTAAACTTTGTTTAAAAACTAATTCATACAAATTTTTCAAAATAAATGAACTTGCTTACAGGTAGATTTTTTTTCGTATTTTTTTTCTAAATCGCCATAAGTTATACTATAAGCCATTTCAAGGTTATCCATTAATTACCGGACACCCTGTATAGTGCTTTTCTTAAAAGAATGCAGGGAAATAAAATATACTTTATGTTTCGCTAGTAAAATTATTCCATTTTTCCCTTTTGAATCTGGTCGATTGTCGTTTTTTTTTTCAAGATAATGCCGTTTTAAAAAAAATGTAATAGCAATCTCATTAAAATACGCCAAAACTACTGTTTCGGAGAAAATGTTCTCTTTTTTCTCGTTTTTCCAAATCTTAAAATTTTCATATACCTAAGTACTTTCATGTATTTTTCTTTTGACTTCGCTGGAAGCAGGTTTTCCATTGCCAATTTGGCTTCTGATCTTAAATCTGGTGGAGTACAATCAATCTTCATTTCACTCTCTGAACCGTTGGAACTCATTTTAATGATTACATTTATATTTAATAAGTATCTAAATAACAAATCAAGACGAATTTTCAGCTTTGCCGCCAATTTTCTATTTATCATCTGTGCCGAAAGGCAAACGCATTTATGGCTATACAGCCGCGTAAACGCAATTTGTACTAAGCAAAGAGATTTACTTTGGTATGCCAAGAATGATAAAAGAGATCCAATCAAAGAGTATTTAATAACCCAAGCACGCCGTTTCATACAACATTGCTGGAGCGTTGTAATGTTCCAAATTCAAAAAACGCTCTGGCTCAACCAATGGATTTGGTTTTCTTTGTCCGTAAATTCGATACTTCGCGTGTTCTTTTTTCGAAAATAATGACAATATTTCCATGCATGTTTGAGAAAACATATTATAGGCTACTTAAGGTAGCGTAATCACGAACGATACAAGTCAGTTTGAATGAGTTCCATAACATAACGCAAAAATCAAGCAAGGTCTGTGTCTATAAGCTTTATCGGACAATCCTACACGCAGAATACGATCGAAATAGCTTGGACAAACATTCCAGCCATTTTTTAAAGGCGCTACAAGGCATTATAAAATATTTAACTTTATTCAATGACGCATCACCAGCGCCACCTATTAGAAAGATTTTTCCGGCTGGCATTATATTCAGAGCGGCCAAAAAGTTCAGTGCACTTTTGCCCGGCGTCGTGGAGCTCCCACGCGTGTGGGGAGGTCGGAGACTGAGCGTGTGGCTGCGCAGTGGGGCGGCGCGGGCGCGGTGTGCGCGCCGGTGTTCCCGCTGCTGGAGGTCAAGGCGCCGCTCGTGGGCGCGCTGCCGCCGCACCACCTGCTGCCGCCCGCGCTGCACGACCACCACCTCGTGAGTCCGCCCGCACAACGCATACAGAGAGTTCCTCACCCACGGCTCCCGGCTGGGCGGCAATCTAACCGGTGCGGCGACACATCTGCTGAAGTTCGTCGAGTCGCTCGAGCTTACAACTGCAATGACCGACAACAACAAGATCGAAATTACGTCATGCATAGGTGTGGGCGGCTTCAGATTAGCGTATGTTCGACGCGTATAAGCTCGTTTTAAGTAACGCGCGTAGGCACGTTACGCGAGAGACTGACATATCGCTACTGACAGAACTTATGGGTTCGAGTAAAAACGCCGGAATGAGCGCGTATATACCTACGTAACGTACTGCATTCTTTTTTTTTGAAGCACAAAATATGATGCGCGTGTACGCGCGTATTCCGATACGAGCTTATTCGTACTGAAAAATACGCTAGTCTAAAACCACTCTGAGCGTAAAAATTGGTCGCAGAAATTCTTTAAACAACAGCAACGCCGGTCGCGGTGACGGTCGGTCGGCGGTGACGTCAGCGACGCAGTATGGTGCTATATAGAACACAATGTATACTGGTACGCGACCGACCGTGCGCGACCGACCGTCAGCGCGACAAGAATTCAGGCCTTACATTTTGCATAGGAACTACGACGTCATTTTTGACACGTAATAGGAACATGAAAAAAATGTTACGGCGCCGACTTCCACGACGTACACTTCGGCAGGCGTGTCGGTAGGTATAGGCTCCTCTCGCATCTGAAAATAAAAAACTAAACCTTTTTGCCCTCCATATATCAATGCAGGCCTATCTGGTAGAAAAAACGTAATAGCGATTCCATTTATTTACTACACTGTACGAAATAAGTCTGCATGTAGGATAAACAACAGAAATCCAAGACGCTGCCTGCCTAGCTGGGACCAAAACTAGGGCCTTCCGTAAGATCTTCACGTCCGTAATGAATGCTGAACCGGTTGATATAGAATCTTCAAAAAAACACTATTATGCTAATTCCGCCCCGTAGACTTGAAACTACCAGAATGTTCTACTTTGCCTGTTAGTACATACGAAGATCTTCTAGTTAATACCCATGACGAGAACTCCATGAAACAAGTATTTAAAACTCTTCTCTATGAGGTTGTGTGGACTGAGTGACGTAATGTGATTGGTGCTGCCCCAGAATCCCCTCGAATTGGATGTGTGGTGTCGAATCCCCGTAGCGGCCATGAATTAACCCTGTACTATAGTTGGTGCCAGTTGAGATCGCAATAGCGGTCATTGCCCTTTCCCTAATATCTCTTCCTACGAAACAAAACAAATGAACCATGTATCGTTTTTCATTAGAAAAAATGTTGAAGATCACGATAGATGACGATTCAAGACTTGAACAGGCTTATTTTTAGATTTCAAAGTTGAGAACTTTAATAAATGTAGGTGGGTCAATGACCGCTTTTGCGCGCTTTTGCGATCTTAACTGGCACCAACTATATAATAGTTTTAGAACCCCGGTGATGTGGCGTGTAGGAATGATATCCATATTATTTTGCGCTGCTCTCTTGCACCTTACGCTTGAAACTCATCGATATATTCTTTCTTGTTTGCACGTATACCCCACATCTGTATCACTCTTGTTTTCCATTTATCGATCCGTAGTGTAGCATTTAATCTTAGCACATTTGAACCGAATGTAATTATTATAGTCGTGTAGTGATAAACACATTCACATTCAAAGCTTTATCTGTTTGTTTTCTGGCATTGCCGAGATACGAGCGTATGTACTTCAAACAGCTCGCGCACCTATCTGCGATGTTCAAGTTCTTACAAACGTTCCTGTACATGCACCTCTCCTTATTTTGCCTTTGCCTTGCCTATTCCATCGTTTTTTCTTTTTATTTTCCACACGAATAATAATAATGGTGATTAACCATGGTCGCGCATGGCTTAACGTGAAACAAATTTATATTTTAGAGTATACAGTAATCTTTGCCTTTTTGTTATTTAAAAGGTGCATTTTATGGGCAGCACCATTCAAGAACTCACGACGTGGTTTTAATTTTTTTCTGAGAATTCGCAAAATGAAATGAAAATTCGCAAATCCTTTACCTTTCGTCCAATCTGAATCCATAGACTTCATTGGTCCAGTATGTTTAATTCAGGTGTTGGAATAAATACTCCAATTTATTAATAGACGTCTATTTTCATAATCTGAATTATTCATACGTCATGTCTAAATTGAAAAGAAAATTGCGAATTTTCCTAAAGTTTAATATTTACTTTGTAAAATCTAGTTTCTACCCAGGTAACCCTATCCAGCGATCCCATCCCGGCTATGTCAAAGAAGATGAAAACAAGCAGCTGGAGCTCATAAATATATTAAAAATTAATTAATTTTAGCATACCTACTGTTATGAATTTTGTTTAGAATAAGGGTCGAGTCACACCGGAATGGCAGCGGCCGGCGGCGACGCGGCGAGCACTTTCAGTGTGTAATAATTTTAAACTTTATCTACATACTTTTTTAAGTATGTAGATAAAGACAAGCGGTATTGGTCTTTTGACCAGTATCGCTTGAAATGCTTGAAAAGTTCGCGAGGCCGCCCGCGGTGACGCGAGCGGCCGCGCGTCTTGTCGGTGGTTCTGCACGCGGCTGCGCGCTCCTCACCCCCGCATGTAGAAACTAAACTAGTCATGAGGAGACTAGGCGCGTCTGGAGGTCGCGCGGGGCCGCCAGCTGCGACGCTGGGGGCCGCTGGCGTCGCCGCCCCGGCCGCTGCCATTCCGGTGTGACTCGGCCCTAAACATTTTCAGAGAATGAAGTATCACACTGTGTAGTATGATTTCTTCTTCCCTTGTATGAAACTTGTTTGGTCTTGTAAAATAAACTGGTTTTGTAGTATTTATATGTTACGGACCAAGTGATAAATGAGGGCATTATAATAATGACAAGTTAATTTGGGCAAAGTGATTAATTGTTACCCTTAATTCTCAGTTTTAATCACAGTTCCCAGTCATTATGAATATTGCTATGCTATCATCGGGCAATTTGATAATGTAGGTCTATTTGTCAGGGTGCGGATATAAGAAACAAACACGCGGCACGTAATGACCAATCAGAGCGCACATTATTATTAATACAACAATGTTATAACGTTTTCTGTGTTTTACAACTTAATTTATTGGCGAAATCCGATCTCAGGCCAAACGAGTTTTCCTTAGGCTTACCGGTTTATACTACAACAAACTTAGATGTACCCGTTGTTGGTTACGGTTATATCCTAACCTAACTCGTTTACTCGGTTTGTCCTATAATCATCTTTTAGCTATGAGTACTAAACATTTGGATTTCATGTTGAAAAGAATAGTAATAAAACATGTACATGTTTTATATCCTGCTCTGTGTTTGATATTATGTATAATGTCCGGGCAATTTAATTATTTAAACACTTAAAATCAAATTGCCCTCTCATATTGGGTACTCCTCCTAGTGCCCAATTAATCACTTTGTCCATAACATATACAAAAAATAATACTTTTCCAAATTGTATAATACTTATTTTACATTTATTTTAGTAAGTATGCTTACTAAAACATTTGTATGGAACGCAATATGAAATTGTAGATCTAAGGTTTGGATTGGGAACTTGAAGGAATAATTTTAGAACCCAAGCAAGGTGACAAATATGCTGATTGTGTATCTTAACGTAGCTAAGATTTTTTTATGAGGTGGTTTGGTGGTGCACGCACGCAGAAGCCGTGCAGGCATTCATAAAAATAGACTTGTTGCTAATGGTGTTTCAAATAATCTATGTAAAGTCTGGTAAATTGTTCGTATATTCAAATCGCAACTGTTATTTTTTGACAGCTGTCAAAAATGACAGATGCCTATTTACTTAACAATTACTTTCCCTGACCGTGTTTACCAATGAATAAAATATTTAATAGTTGTCTAAATCAAGCCAAACTCAGATACACAATCATACCAGCTTGCTTGGTAATAAAACTCGAACTAGAAACTTGACTAAACATTGATATTCTTTTCTAGATGGGAGGCCTAGCTAAGTCACCACTTGCCGGTCTAGCCGCGCTCGGTCTAGGCGGCTTGGGGCCTGCCAATGCCACCGGACTAAACCCTGCAGGTAAACAGAGCCTAAGTATGTATTACTATTTTTAAATCCATACTAACAACTAATGTTATTTATAAGTAAAAAGAGGTAGATACGTTATACGTGCTTTAAGGTACTTAACTTACTTAAAACTTGGGTAGCTTTAAAATTAGATTAAAAGAATTAAATGATAGCCTAACGTTTGACAGAAGAGAATGGAAGAAAAAAACGAGTTGCGCCGACCCCAAGTAACATGGGACAAGGGCGGGAGGATGATAATGAGCTTTAAAATGAGCAAACTTGAACTTAATGTAGTGCCGCCGTCAACAGGAAAAATATATGACTGTCTCTTTTTCGCTCCCGATAGTAACGATATGCCATCCTACTTCCACGATGATATCCAAATTAGTGTCACAGTACGTTACAACATTACTTATGTCTGCGGTTGTGTTCCGTTTTTGAAATTGAAATATTGTGTGTGTAACCTTATCCACCTCTTTTTACCCATTGCTATTAACTTTATATTTTTACCATTTGTAGATATGTATAAATGAAGTTTTTAGATAAAATAAATAAATAGTACTTTAATAGCAAAATAGCGGCGTACAACGCGCTCAAATAATAATCAAAGCCAAAAGACAGGATTCGAATCCTTATACCACCGCGCAGTTTTAATAGTATTCAAGGTGGAGATGACAATAATGTATTATTTATTATTCTAAAGAATTGTAAAGCGTCTCGTCCACGAGATTGGGTCTTAGAACCATAATCACATGTAAGAAGTTTCAGAACCATATACATTTAAAATAGTCCTGTAATGAATACGTAGAAATTATATTCTGTTCTAGATATATTAATCAAGCTTTAATGAGCCTATCTGCCACAACTTCATACTAAGTGCCAAACAGGGACCAATTAATCCGGTTAACCGGCTTAACATGTAACCCATATGTTTGATAAACCATTATACGGGTTAACCCTTATAATTTATATGGGTTAACCATTTGAATATTGGTGAGTAGCCAGAGTGAAAGAGACAAAGCACCAAGCGTAGCCTAATTCCGTCACCGTGCACAAAAATGAACTGATGTGAACCTGTTATTATAAGTTGATTAACCCGGTACGGGTTAACCTTTACTCTAGGGTTTTTCACTTAACCTTAAAAATTACGTGATGAAAACCCAAATCCGGTTAACCTTTTTAGTCCCTGGTGCCAAGCGATTATGAACCATGTGCAGTGCAAGCTTGTCGTGGACGCCGCGCTTTTCAACTCATTCAGTAGTTAGTTGTAGTAGTGTTAGATAACACAAATAACAGTCCCATTAAGTGAGTAACCAAACTTTTCGACTCGGAATCCGGCTGGGGCTGATAACGTATGACCATACGGGGTGTAAACAGACTCTTCACGAAGACGTCAACCAAGGATTCTGTACATCAAACTAAGTAACACTACACAAAAAAAATTGCTGGGAAATGTCTTTGTTTGGGGTGAAAAATCTGACTTTTCGGTAGGACTCAATGTAGCGCACTTAAAACATTGCGCTGATGGGTGGATTGAATATTACGGGGGTCGTGAAGGTGTTGAAAGTGAAAATCTTACATTAAAACATGTATTTAAAAATAAGAAACTTGTGAAAAGTCGGAACTTCGACCCCCAATATCTCCGTAACGAAAGGTTCCTAAAAAAAAATAACGCAATGATGGGGAGAACAAGTGCCTTTCGGCTTCGTTATGAGTCTTTTTACACCCTTTATTTATCGCATTCAGCTTTTAAAGCAAATACATAAAACTCTCTGCCTCGTAGACTACCGTCGCTCCACCGAGCCTGAGGGCAACCTTACGGTTGCCGATTTGCGGTCGGAACAGTCATCAGCCTATACTGCCTCAAAAAATGTGATTAATCCCTAAAATAAACGTTATCACAGTTCAAAAGGCTGTAGACGTGAAATAAGGTTCAGACATGACCTCTCACAAACTCAATCTTACAATCATTACCCCAGCCATTTTTCAAGCGAGTCTTTACGAGTAGCTTATCAGAACATTCTAGAAAGAACATTGAACATTCTCATACTTAAAACCTGTTATTATTAATCGAATCTATGTATTGTTTGCAGCGTTAGCAGCTCTAGCAGGCTCACAACTGCGCACGTCGAACCAGTCGCGCAACCAGCCCGCCACTAACCAACAGTCGCATGAAATGACCGTGCCCAACGAACTGATAGGCTGCATCATTGGCAAGGTGAACACCAACACAAGATTTATTTTGCCCTGACAGAGATCCTACTTTTTATTTTGTCTTGAGAGAGATCCCGTCGAAAATATGTAGATCCCTTTAAAATTCATCTCAGTTTCCTCTAAACCATATGATGACAATACATTTTGAACCGTTTCAACGCCTATCGGTACGATACGATAACGGGAAAACAAAGCTATTCCATTATGAACCTTATTACATTTGAAAAAAACGAGTTTGACCCTCTATTTTGTTGTGAAACACACTTGTAAAATGTAATTTTGATGTTTGCCACGCACCTTAACGCACTTATAGACAGGCCTTTCACCAATATCAGATGTGTTCTAACCACCAATCTGTTCTAAACAAACATAAATCACCAGGGCGGCACCAAAATCGCTGAAATCCGACAAATCTCCGGCGCTATGATCAGAATATCGAATTGCGAGGAGCGCGAGGGTGGCAGCACTGACCGGACCATCACGATCTCTGGCAACCCTGACTCCGTGGCCCTGGCCCAGTATCTCATCAACATGAGGTAAGTCGATACTTAACAACAAAACACCGTTAATTCTATCCCCCATCCATCCAACTCCTCAGGAGTATTATTTTGTCCAGTGAAGTCTTGCCTAGTCCACCCTTAAGGTCGATTTTTTTTATAATCCCTCAATATTCCTCTGATTTATCTACCTTATGGGCCGTTTCGAAATCGTTTTCGTACAAAAAAAAAGAGTTTTTAACAAAAAAAAAGGCGTCTGACCCGAGTAATAAAATAGGATACTTATTATTATTTTTTGTTTATTTTAATGCTATCGTATCATTGCTCATGATATTCGATGCAAACCATTGTTATTTGTCCGATTAAAGAATTTGCAGTTACCTTTGGTGGAATTCAATTTTATTTTAACTCTCAAACGCTCGGAAAGCCACTATCATTACTTTGATAAAACATTAATTGACTTCATTGTTTACTTTGTTATTTTTTTGTTTGAAAAGAATAGTTTTTGGTTCGTAAATATTTGGAAAGTATCTGATATGAAAACCTTTTGGAAAAATCCTGATCCTATACCTTTTCATATCCTGCATTTAAATAAGCCGCAATAATTTACTTTCTACTTATATTCTTAACTGTAAGTGACGACATGATACGTTATTAACCGATTTCTAAAAGAAGGGAGTTCTCAATTTAAAACTCGCACTAAGCTTATTTATTATACATTGTTAAATGTTTATGTTGAGTTTTGTATAGATTATATTTTTTATAATACTATAACATATGCGCTTTTCCAAAAAATATTTATACAGGAATCGCTAGTTTCTATAATAAATACTATGTTTTGTGTACTTTACCGAGCGTTTGTTAGTGTAACTTATTATAACAATAAAAACATAGTTGAAATAAACGCAAACAAACGCCATTTGTCGCTAAACGAGAACGTGGTTAGAACTTAACTCGGAATGACAGCAAAAATTCAGTTATTAAGGTCACAATCGCAATGCAGTAAAACAGCATTACTACAGTTAAATGAGATCTATCGTATACGGCCTTATTTCATTCTTAAATAAAGTAATCTGGTTACTCTACTTAAGAATGCCGTGTTTCCTCATTTTTCCTCCTCGACAACGGAGTCAAAACACTGAGGGTAAACATCGCGGGGAAACCGGCATATCCTAGAAACCAAAAATTCTAAGTTGCGACCCACGGCCGCACGGATGCGTGACTCGCAAACAAATGAACCGCGCAACTGCCGTGGGAAATCTACCCAACCAGTGATCGGTCGACTTTACAATTGTACTGAGCCAAGCAAGCCTCGGGGTCGAACATGCGATTACCATGACGGAGACAAACAGCACCAGACGCATCGCAGCAGGAGATTAAAAATGTGCACGAATACTTAGACTGAATAGTCTCAACAAAATAAGATACCTAATGATTTTGGTAGATGCACCAAAGATCAAGAGCGGTGAAAGAAACCTTGGACCGACCCCTCCCCCTTTCGCTCATGCTCACGGACATGAGCGTTCTCCCCGCCCTCATCAGACAGACAGACATGGCGTCAAAATACCTGCAATGGAAAGCAGTATTTTAAGAGTGCAACTTATTTACCGTATACTGAACTCGACAGCTACACTAGCTCCAAACGCAAAACCCAAATTGTTTGTGTCGCACAGTTGAAGTGGAACTCAAACTCTCGAGAAAAGAAGCAGATGGCAGGATAGCCTAAAAGACTGGACTCAGATGGGAGCAGACAGGGAAAAACGAAGCCTTTACGCCGCAGTAGGCGCGTACATCATAGGCTAAAGGAATAATAGTAAAATGTTCGTTGGTTAAGTAAAACTCGGGCCAGCGCCGCCTCCGCGTCCGCGTGCACTCGAATAGGCCCAGAGGTCGCCTGACCCTCTACAACATTCCTGTCCCGCTCCGGCAGTGTGGAGCTTCAGAAGGCGAATCTGGAAGGTAGCTCGACGAGTGGCACCACCGCGACCTCGTCCACGACCAGTAGCCCGCTCGCGACCGTCATCCCGTTCGCGCAGCTGTTCAGCAAGACCGGCGCACTGGGCACGAAATCGATCTCGTTTTAGTTGAAAATAAAATGGCGTCTGACCCGAGCAATAAATAGGATTGTTAGTTACATTATGTTTTGTTTATTTTAATGCTATCGTAGTATAAATTCGAAATTTCAATGCAACGTCTTATCGGCCGTCTAAAAGATTGGTAACCGGTGAATCAATAGTGAGAAAAAAATTCAATTTAGGCATATTTAGCGTGCGCTTACTGCGCCAGCCCAAAAACATAAAATGCGTTTATGTCTGGGACAGGCCAAATTCATTTCGAAAAACGAATATACGGCCTGTCTGCTCGAAATTATGTCTCAATGTCTACGATCCACGGACCTGTCAGTCTACGATCTTCTACCATCTCTTACGAGGTATGGTGCCGAGACGTTGTGACTAATAGTCGGTTTGGTCCAACTAATTCAAGGTCACTGAGCGCGCTTGAGGTATATTTGGAGGTTCTTTGAACGATAACATAGAAATAAAGCGTTACCGAAGTAACTTACTGGGATAGTAATCTGAAGTTGCAATGGACCTCTCATGTTTGTCGAAGGACCGATGGCTCTTCGACCAGACGAGTCCTGGAGTGTCGGTACCACACATCGGTAAACGTTGCGTTAGCAGTCGCCCAGCTGCATGGACCGAAGAGATTGGGACATCTGATTGTTGTTTCACAACTTGGGTATAGGCATAGGCGTAACTAGACATAGGTCCAACAAAGAGACTGCGGTAAACTTACGGCTGCGTAGCTTGATTTGTATCAGTGTATGTACCGGTATTTTCTTAAACGACGTGGCTTGTTTTCAACAAATTTAATGAACTGACTGGGGAAGAACATTAAAAATAATGCTCTTGACTTTCGGTCGAATATTTTCAAATCACTTTTTTAAACAAACATAAATAACATTGGTTTGTGTCGTACTACTTTTACCGAGCGTTTATTAATGATACAGATTTAATATAAAAATAATCTTAATTTATGTTAGGTATCGGCTACATCTTTCGCAATTTTAAAGGAGGTTGCTCAAATGATGCCTTATGGTTCATAAAATCGTATAAATAGTTATTAGCACAACTGAGTTGTGTGAATAAAAAAAGCATAAATAATGAAATTACTAAAACGTCCGCTGTAAAACTCGGGCAAACGCCGCCTCCGCGTCCGCGTGCACTCGAATAGGCCCAGAGGTCACCTGACCCTCTACAACATTCCTGTCCCGCTCCGGCAGTGTGGAGCTTCAGAAGGCGAATCTGGAGGGTAGCTCGACGAGCGGCACCACCGCGACGTCGTCCAGCACGGCCGCTAGCCCGCTCGCGTCCGCCATCCCGCTCGCGCAGCTGCTCAGCAAGACTGGCGCACTGGGCGCGCTCAGCTCGCTGTCCGCGCTGGGCGGGCTCACCGACTTGCTGAGCGGCAGTGCGCAGCCCGTGCAGACCACGGGCGTGCACCGCAGCCACAAGTCTTTCAGTCGCCGACAAGATGACGAAGCGCCCGCAAAGTCCTCTAAGGAAAGGAAGTACAATCCGTACTAGCCGAGTACTCGCGGGCGACTTCGAATGCGCCCGGCTCGGACTGTAATCGAAGTGATCGTGACAGGATAGAATGATGAGGAAAATATCGAATTGAAACAGTAATCGATGCGACAAAAATGTGCGCCAATAAGTCCCCACGGTGAAATAAATAGTCCTACCCAGATTGCTGACAAAGTTTGCATGTAAAATCTTATTCCACAAGTTAATAACTTGGCACGAACACTATCCAATGAAATATAAAAGTGTCTCTCAAAATTCCTCCTCAAGGAGATTTAGGGGATTTTGTAATATGTTTGTATCGTCAGTCGTCAATCTTTAAAAGTGGTTTGAATTTTTTGGCCGGATTAACTTCCGCCATTTTGTTTTTTTTTTTTCTCCAAAGTAGCGGCCACGCATGAGACCTATATTAATCGATAGCTGGCATCAATACAAACAAGTTTTGTATGAAACAAAACATTCTAAAGTGTCACGTTTCCAAGATATGAGCTATCAAAAATCCATTCACTGATAGCATCTTCAGCACAACTTTGATTGGATCAGACACGCATAAAACTTGTATCAATCGATAGCTGGTATCAATACAAACAAGTGTTTTCTGAGACAAAATCTTGTAAAGCGTCACGTTTCCGAGATTTAAACTATCAAAGTTGTGCTGGTAGTAATCATAGGTCTTATGCGTGGCCGACAATTTGAAAAAAAAAATGGCGTTAGTTAATCCGGCCACGCTTCATACAAAAATCTTCCAAGCCCTTTTGTACTATCAACAATTTTTGCCTAAAATATTAATACATTTTTTAAGGCGAAAAACAAACGAGAGGGTAACAAAGTTAATAACTTCAGTTTGTGGTTTTACTGGGTAGCGTTATATTTCTTTCAACACCGCAAACCCAAATGGCACACAATTTTTTCGTATCGATAATTACTAGTATTTTGGTCCGCACATGTGTTGGACATTCTCCTTTGTTACTTTGAAATCATGTAACTAGAATTGTCATCGTAAGATTTTATTGATTATGTAAGAGCGAAGTTAATTGTCGCTGTAGGGGCCCACTACTTGGCTGGGTAACAGGGCTCGATGGAGCTAAATGCGTCTCGCAATAAGATCGAAACGCTACGTTCTCTAAGACACAGTCATTTATCATCCTTATATTATTTCTAAGAGTAAATAAACGCAGTTCTTTATTATTATGGGACAACTTTTTTCATCTTTTCTACTTTAATCAGTACATAAAGAAATTTAAAACACTTTTGTACACATAAATGGTATAATGGTTCTTTGTTCATCATAACTATGTATCTTTTTTTATGGTACTTTGTAACAGTACTCAAAATATAGCTCTAGGTTTAAATTATTTTAAACCACTTTCAGTACACACATTTTTTACTATATTCTTTTTTTGTGTGAACAAAATATTGATTTTCTATTTAAAATAAAATCAATACAGAATTTTCTGTTTCTGTTCATAAGTATGACTGCGCTAGAGACAGCTTTTGAAATGACGAAAAAGCTAAATTAAAATTATTGTTAAAAAGACTTCGATTTTTATAACTATTAAAATAAGACTAAAATATCATCATTAAAAATTAAGCAACTAAAATGAAATAAAATCGCGATGGTAATTACTTAGTAAGTACATAATAGTTATGTAAAGTTACATGATGGACTAAACGACGGAAAATTAAAATTAATACGACTAACGACAACTAGGGATCTTGACAATAGTAGAAGTACGTAGAAGCTAAATAAAGGCTGTAGAATATACAGAGTGCTTTGCGTTCAGATGTAATGAAATGTCTATTTGGAATCAAAATACAGGGTGTCACAATCAGAAGAGTACTTCAAACGATACTTCAAAACTCGAGATATTCTAGTGTACACACGCATTTTAACATATTAAAGAAGTATTGTTTGATACCTGTACATACCTCTGTATACACATTTTAAATGGAAGATCAAATTGGATTTTTTGACAGAATTATTGTATTAACTAATCACATTTTGGGTTTAATTACTTCAGTTTACGACTTTGACTATTTGTTGCTAAATTGATATTCCTTGAAACTTTTCGATACATTTTAGAAATCAATGAACTTAGCTTTGTAAAACTATAAATTAATAAGAATAATAAAAAGTCCTATTATAAATGATGATTTTACTTGGTAACGATACAGTTTATAGTTTTATAACGCTGACCGATCGTGTATGACTTTTATTTTGTTAAACATCAGGAAACTATTTGTTTGTAGTCCGTTTGAGTCGTTCTTTACGCCAAATATATTCCAACAGGAATGGGAATGTTGGATGTTTTTTATTATTTATTATACATTTGTAGCTACTTATGATTTTATTCAAGATTATTATAAGTAGTTTGGACTGTTTTATATTTAGGTGACCTTATTAAGTATAAGGCAAGCAGCGCCATTACGTTAGACATAGCGAAGCTATAGCAAGATTAGATTAGGTAATGGCGTTGTTTTGTCACTACATTATTTTATTAATTAGTGCGAATTTAAAATTGAGGTCCAATTCGTATGTTTCTAAACGTAGTTCCGTAGGGAATGCAGATTATTTAGCTGTCAACATTATTTTCTATTTGTAATAAAAATCATGTTAATTTTAAGGTAGTAAACGTTTTCGTTGTCGTTTCAGGTTTATATTACTCGCTAGAATCGTTAAGCAAAAGTGTATTGTTTTAAAGTACATACTAAATAAAAATAATAATAGTAAGCGTGTGTTTTTCATTGATAAAACTTTTGTCTGACAGAGCGCGGCTTAGTCTTAAGTGCAGGTAACCATGTCTAAGTAAATGTTCCGAAACACAAAGCCTCCTTGAAGAACCCACGCCACAATCCTGCCCACCCACGGCACCAAACATTCCCGTGATACATGACATGCTGAACTTTGCTCCACGCGTACTATCCTACTGCTCAATGGATCATCCAATATCCTGGTAAGAGATTTCCTTACATTTAATTTAAATCCTAGTGTTCCCAGATTTTAAACTTACTTGTTTCTATGAACGGGTTTACCAACAGAACCTGTTACTGCTTTATCCTATGAACTCCATTTCCATCCAAGCTGTTATTTGAATCTTATCTTTTGAAACCCAACACGAAAGTTTAACTCGTTTATTTCCCAATGAATGGGGTGTTACTGATTGTTATTTTGACGATTGTTTGACAAACGTGACGTAGGTTGTGGTGTGAATTAAGGGAATTAACGTTGATTGTAATGTTTTCCAGGATCACGATGGAGACAGCTGGGCTGCCGCTGCCGGGCTACCACTACATCGCTCCGAACCACATCGTGAAAGCACCGATCCATTGAATGGGGCTCCGCGGCCAGAATTCCAGCGTTGCGTACAAATGGTACAACACTGAACGCACGTTTCTGATGCAGCCGCAATACGGAACTCTGGCTCCGATATATTTCTTCAAATGAACGTGACCAAAACAATCTCTCTAAATCGAGGTGACGCTATTGGCAAGACATTAGATCCACGCTGAATGTATGTTTACATTTGTTACGAGTTTATAAGTATTTTAGATATTCTTATATTTATTCTCCACTGTATGATTGATTGGAGCAGAACATGTCAGTGATTTATATATCAGTAAGACCTGGGGATGGGGTTAAAAAAGTATTATTATAAAAAAAAAACTTCGACTGACATTTTAAAATTTTTGCTAATCCGTGAACAGTGAACATGTAATATAACTTCACAAAACACTTATTTTAAATAGTTAAATATTTATAATAATTTGTCTGGTTCACTGGTCACGGCTTATGAATTTATAACAAAGTGTGCAACTGGAGTTAGCTAAGCTGATCGAATTTACTATGGATTTAAGCGGTTGAGTGTATCAATTGTCTATTGGATTTGTTTTCCATTATGATCAGTACCGACCACAAGTAATAATGTTCAAAGTAAGTTTAATCGAGTGTCGGCGTACTAGTTAGGTGTAGCTGCGTTACAATCGACCTCGGACCCGCTGACGTAGCGTAGAGTTAGAGTAGCGAACAGAGCGAGAGGGTTTAAAGACAATATTTGTAAATAAAATAATCGTAATTACCTGAGAATTAGGTGTTACAGTAACAGTTGCGGCGCTCGGACGCGGCGCGGCGATACGAAACCAGTGGGATCAAATCCTTTAAGAAAACTTAATTTAAAAACGAAGACAGAGGAGAAGATAACATTTCAGTATATCATTTAAAATCGTCTAATATCACAAAAAAAGACGTTAGGTATAAAAATAGTGTTGCTAAATGTGATAGTCTTCTAATTTATTTTACATTTGAACTATTAAGATCTCTAACGTATACACAATGTGTAGGATACATCGGCTGCTGGAAAATTTAAGTCGAATTATTAATATTGGTCTAGGGATCAAAGCCAAAGATTGTTAAAGTTTGTTTAACATTAATAATGTTGTGGATTTATGCTAAATTATTCTGAGAGTAGTTCATGTTTAGTAATGTAATGTAGAAAGGTTAATTTGATTTATTTTATCACCCTCTCCAGATTGCTCATTGTACTTTAGTCTTAGATCAAATATAGTCCTGTGGTAATCAAATATTTCCAAAAAAGTAAAAAAAAAACATAGAGTAATGTAGGGTAAGATAACTATAGGACCACTGTATTGACAAATTTCTCACGAAATGTCTTTATATAGCTTGACAGTTGCATAGTGCCAAGTCACGATGAATATCGAGTGCCAAAATATCTGAATTTCAACTTCGTAAATAAGGCATATGTGTCAACTATGCATGTATTTTAAACATGATATATAATAAAATAACAGTAAAAGTATCAAGTTAATAGGAACTACGTAAGTGATTACTGTATTATCCACTACTTATTAATTTTGCACCCTAGTTATAAGATTACGCGATTAGACTATATTCTCGAAACATATCCCGATAACATATTCCCAAGTCTTCCCCTGCAGTATTTCAGTAATTAATGATTGTGCCAAAGTTGTGTCTAAAATTTATTTACATAATTATGTGTATTTTAATGTGACGTCGTTAGTATTGAAAATTAGTTCGTATTTCGTTAAATCGTCGGTCGATATGCTAGTCAAATTGTTCTGAGCGTAGAAAAAAAAATTAAGAAATTCTATAAGTAATGCTAGTCAAAATTTGTTTTTCTATCGGTGTATTTGCGTTATGTTAAAAGTTTAATTTTATTTTTGTTTACACATCTCTCAAAGTTTTAACTATTTTTGTGTGCTTGAAGTAAATTAACGTAGCAATAAAATTTTTGATAAAATCAATTATTTATAGTCTATTAAATTGCAATTAAGACAATGTATAGAGCTTCGTAAACTAAGTACCACACAGGTTACATAGAATTACTCTATAGATATAAATTTGTGAAAAGATGATTTTGAAAAAAAAAATAGTAATTTACTGAAGAGAAGAGATTTCATAGCTGTGATTAACTTTGAGGGGTTGCACTTTTGTGCAAGAGCTACGTCAGGAAGTCGTTTATCGCGTTATCGGATAGTGAAGCAGGTAGTAGTCATAGTGCACGCTTGTATAGTTCAGAGAGGAACAGCGAGCCGCGCCAGAGGGCGTCGCACAAGCGAAACACGTTTTATAAAACAAAGTGACAGGTTATTGTAACGCAAATACTTTCAAATAAGGAAGTATCAATTCATCGGTGTTGTCAATCATATTAATAAAATATAGGTCAATGCAATTTTAAATTATTAGTGAATAAAGTAATAATTAGTCATAATTTTTCATTATATCCTTGTATTATTACGTTCAGTTGTAATTAATAGTACAGCAATCGATATAATCTTTATTATACTCATTATATAATTATACTTAGCAATATTATTATAATTCGTATTGTTATTGTTATTTTCATTTGCTCAATTTTGTCAATGTTGATGTAAGCTAGGATGCGAAATGAAGTTTAGTTTGTTTTCTGTTGTTCGATAAGCAATATTATAATTTAGTGTGCTATGCACATCGTACTAATTTGTGCGACGTAAGAATTCATTATATTAAATACATATGGAGCATCTTGATTACTTACTTTTAGTCGCACCAAATATGCTATAGGCAAGATACGTAACTCGTTATATTACTTATTGTATAATAATCACTTCTTAATTAAATTAAATTTTGTTACTGTTCGGTCAATGGCTCGACATTTCTTTCGTTTCTCTGTCTATTGCGTATCGTGCCATATAACATATTTAATAATTAATTTTAACATACAGTTAAATGTCGATGATTTTATTGAATTAGGGGTTTTTAAATACAGGAATGTTTATTTAGGTAATGTTGAGAAGAGTATCACTGTGCCATCAAAAGGATAAGAGATTGATTAAGGGCTAGGGACCTCTAAACAAGCAACAAGATACATAGTTAGTCCATGATTCCGTATGATATATTATGAGATTTCAATTTAATGATTGTTTACTGTATAATCAGATATCAGTTTTATTCTCGTTATTTGTACGTTTCAAATATTCGTAATATATTAAGTCACTAAACTAAAAGTTAGTGCCTTTTGTTCTTAGATTTTCTTCAAATTATTTTAAACTGTAAGTTGTACGATTGTGGACTTCTTTTGGATCGTGTTATGAATTATATAGCCTTTATTGACAGGGTCAGGCAGCGCTGTATAGTGTAATTACATTCAATCTTAGCAAATATTTTTAAATGTAATAGTGAATTTCTTTACAATTTTCGAGATAGCACATGTATTTGAAGTTCTTATTGCACCGTTTTCGAGAATACCTTGAATTTTACGGTTAATAATATTAAAATTTGACATTACTACATTCTATAATTAAATATTTTGGATAAATGCCTACGATCCACTTCGTTCGCAAGTTTATTGGTGTCATTATATTGCTATGATTACATTCATAATACATAATATTTTGCTATGTCCTAATACATATTTATCCATATACAGGTTCAACACAATTGGGTAAAAAGGTTGTGTAATTTATTATCCATATTATACTATATTCAATGATATTATATTCGCTTCATCCCTTTATAAATACACTACGATCATATAGACAAAATATTCATCTTTTCAATACTACACTTTCGTAGTGAACAGGGTAACGTGATACAGAGGATTTCATCATATCTTCACATTATCTACACAGCTATATAGTTCAATTGTATGTATTCCGAATACCCTTTATGATAGAAGATATTTTTATCAATTGTTTTTTAATCTTCAACTGTGAATAAACAATTGTCTATGCGGGTACGACAGATCGTGCTAAAAAGCATGGTAAAAAATATCATTCGTAAGACATGTTCTATAAAGTATACGAACACACATACTGTGTGTTTACACAATTATCAAAGTAGATCTGCCATCTTATTTTCTGTCATATTGTGTATGTGCGTAGGCTATTAATTTGAAAGTTTCGACACCTGTTTAGTATTTAAAGTTAATAGTAATTATTGACTGAGTATAGTTAAGAAGTGTAATATCAAAAAGCAACAAGAATATCTGATGTTTTTGTTTTACTGCTGTTACTTCAATAAGCATTTAATTTTTGTATTCACTATAATTAGTAAACATTATAAAAAGTCTATTGTTCTACAAATGTTATTTGGTTAAAAACATAGACTTTATTGGTTTATTATCAATGACATAAATATACTGACATTTAAGTTTTGGAGAGTATGGTTAAGACGATTGAAAATGTGTGTATTGTGATCTCTAACGCGGCTATGTGTCTAGTCAATCTAACGTAATGTTATCGATACTGCTGGGCAGTTCCTTCAATGTTGATATATTTATGGCGCTGAATGCCACCAACATCATAATATGCCATGCAATAATACCCGGTACCTAATTAAAAGTTAGATGTAACTAGAAACAATTGACGATTGGATTCACACGCTTCGGGCGACATTGCGGTTCCCATCTAGTGAAGTGGGCTGGCGTGGGGAATCACTGCTTCCTGTAGAAATCAATTTTATTGATTGGATTTCACAGGCCTTCAATAATATTGGTATGAGGAGCTGACGTGGAGGCAGGCAGTAGGGATAGCTCGGTAGTCGAGCACTGTGTTATCGTGTTGTTGAGAGTGAGAGCTTATCATAGTAATAAATTGGTTGTGCGGATAATTCACGTAGCGTTCGTTTGGCCGGATGTCGCCGAGAATAGATAGGGAATGTGCATAGTATAATAATAAAGAATAACTTGCACATATTTTTATCAAATCTGATAAATAATGGTTTATTCTTTCTGCTTGTAATTTTACTGCAGATGCAAGATGTCGTGTAATCTCTATTATGTTCTCACAACTCTAGATGTTCACATGTCATATCTTTCGAATATCACTGTAATTATCTACATATCTAATCGTTTTGTGTATTGAATTGATTAAATGTTATGGATATAAAT
This sequence comes from Xestia rhomboidea, assembly GCA_963853795.1. NCBI lineage: Eukaryota > Metazoa > Arthropoda > Insecta > Lepidoptera > Noctuidae > Xestia > Xestia rhomboidea. Next base: position 15,171,319 of record OY970759.1, on the reverse strand, counting down.
GTTGTACTCACGGTTACAGTATACTGTCATGAGGTTCATTTCAATATGATATTAATGTTTGTTTTCATTATGTTAATTCAATAAAGTGTGTAAATAAATTTTGAGGTTTTATTGATTTAACACCCTGAAAAAGTCCTGAAGTAGTAGAATGACAGGATGTTATGGTGAATCCGAGAAACAAAACAATTTTGTGTCAACTCTTCTATGCGTTGGAGCTTTAAAAAATTCGATCAGGTACCTACCAACGTACCTACACCAGCTATATGTAGAGAACTTAGCGCAGGTCACACCGCCAGCTAGCGAACGAGGCCCTTTTCATACTTCGTTCGGCACTTTCGATACTTCGCGATGTGAACCAAAGTATGAAAAGAGGTGAAACGATGCCTCGGCCGCTCGCCAGATGGCGGTGCGGCCTGCGCTTTAAACAGACTGTTGTACCTTAACCTCAAACTTAGCTAAGGTTGGAGTTTCCTCAACACGATAAGTAAGTATTGAAATAGTAACAGTATTCAACGGCGGCGTGTAACCTATGTTTATTTGCAGTGTAAGTAAAGCGCATGCTTGCTGCTACTCAACATTTGAACCAAGGGCCTACAACTAGAAAGACGGAACTGCTGCCATTGGATTACCACTGCACTTTGATGAGGAGCACAATGCATCAGGAAGATATCCTATCTATCCAATAGCTTAGGCATCGAGGCCACACCAAGCAAGTTCGGGTTAAAATAATTTCGCCTCAGTATTTTTCCTGACTAACAAAGTGCCACTAGTAGTTACATACTATTGTAGACGGTAGGTAACTAGTCAGATTAAGTGTTGACACTTAGGTACTAACTCGGTAGGTAACCTACCCAATAACCACGAACTGTGCCCTAATTTGAGCCTAACGCTTCACATCCTGCTTAGGTAACCTAAGTAGGAAATGATACGTTTGCATGCTAAATGTGTTTACGTGTGTCAATTCAGCCTTATTGTACGGTACTTAGGGTACGTTAATCTGACGAAATCTTTCCATTCTGGCTGAAAATGATATCAAAAAATAGTTTTGCCATAGCACAGCTGGGGTTTACCGAAGTGGGGGAAGCCAAAGTTGTTAAAAGTAATTTCATATCGCGTCGAAACCTTATGGGATGGGATCACCTTCAGCCTAAAAAAAATGTCAACTGCATGAACGGTGAACTTAGAATTTTCGATTGCACATTAAGCTATGTTCGAAACTAGATATTACGACAAAGTCATGAAAGAAAGCAGTCCACACAATATCAATATACACTATACCTACACCATTATAAACGAAGCCTAAAGCGCAGGCCGCCGTTAGCTAGCGAGCCAGGCGAGCATCGTTTCACCCCTTTTCATACTTAGGTGCTGCACTTTCGGTAGTTTGTGGTGTGTACCGACCGAAGTATGAAAAGAGGTACCTAGGTAATGCTCACCCGCGAGCGAGCGAGCGAGCAGGGCGAGCTTTACCTCTTTTCGGTGTGTCCTGTACTTATGCTAGCCATGTCTAGCAATTATTGATGGGCCATAGGCAAATAATTCCCATGCAGCAGCAGCGTTCGATTTCGATACATATTTCAACGCTGTTGGCTGTAATGTAAGGGTCTAAATACTTATGTATATATGTACCTACCTGCAATACACAGATAGGTAGTTTCCCATAATTATGTTATAGGTACGGTTGCAAAGTTTACTGACCATTCATTGAACTTTGGCTGCTATGGATACCAAGTTGTCAACTTTATTGGATGCAACCAGTTGCATTATTGATGAGCCTTTGTTATGTGAACTATTTCAATAGCTAAGGTAGGTAGGTATAGCTACCTACCTTAGCTTAGGGTTTGGTCACGGTGGGGCGGATCTGTATTTATGCTTTTGCGGTTGCACAACGACATGCTTTGCTCATGCTTCGCTTGGAAGCATAGATGCAGGTCTACCTTACTGCCTCCCTCAGAGGCGGTAGTGTGGCGGGGTCTTGAAGGGGAGCGCTACGGTCGTGTAGATCCTCAAGGCAAACAGGACAGCAACCACGTGAAGGTGAACACACCAGTTCACCTTCACGTGGTTGCAGCCCTGTTCTTGGTCTAATTCCATAAGAAATAGACGCAACAAAAACCATCTGCATCGCACTTCGTATGATCAACTCCCGTCATGCGAAGTGCGGTGTGCGTTTCCCCTGCGTGACCCTCTGAGCAGCGGGCGTAGCAGAGGGCATGGGGTCCTCCTTTTGCGAGGTTCTCGCAGAAGGAGGAGGCGGAGCGGCGCGGCGAGAGGATCATGAGCGGAACATGATCCTCTCGCTGCGCCGCTCCGCGGGCGGTGAGGGGGGGAAGGGGCGTTTGCCCTCCCTCCTCACGGTGACGGGCGGGCGACAGGCACGGAGGTGCCTCCGCCCGCATTGCACCCGTCACCTCGCGGGTGACTGGGCCTCCCGCTTCCCGGCGTGCGTGCGGACGCCATGCTGGGGAGCGCGGAGGCCTGGTCATGCGAAATCGCAAAAGGAGGAGGCGGAGCGCGCGCGGGAGGACCTTGATCCTCTCGCTGCGCTGCTCCGCGGGCGGAGAGGGGGAAGGGGCGTTTGCCCTCCCTCCTCACGGTGACGGGCGGGCGACAGGCGCGGGGGTGCCTCCGCCCGCATTGCACCCGTCACCTCCGTCGGTCATTCCCGAACCCCCTCCTCCACGCCCGTGCCGTGAGGGCAAGAGGGGGAGTCCGCCTTGTGTTCGTCGGCGGGGGACTGGAAGTAAAGGCTGTGCCGGATTCCCAGTCCCCCTCCACTATGACGAAGCGGGAATGCGCTGGGTCGTTTTAGTGGGTATACCGGGTTCGACCGCCCGGGGAGTCCCACATACCCCTCCCGTCCCCCGACGGGAGGGAATGCGTAATGCATTTTTTCCCAGCGTGAAAAAAAAAAAAAAAAAAAGGGTTTGGTCACGGTAATATTATAATACAGTACTCCAACTTCATACAAACGGACGAAACGCGAGCTATACCTACGCGCCTCGATCCCGGGGTGCGCTCGGGGCGCAGACAGTCACGGCTGTACCGCAGTGTCGAACGGACGGTGTGTTGTTTTTTTAACAATAACCGCGCGATTTTTTCTCTAAAAATCAGTTAATATGACGAGTAGGAAATATTATGCTGTTTTTGGTTGTATGAATTCGTCAATAACGCATCCAGACATAAGATTTTTTAAATTACCTGGAAACTCTGAAAGGTAAGACCTATACCTATAAAATAATTTTACTTACTAGTAGATAGGTACCTACATAATGTGTGTCTTTTTAATGGATAAGTATTTCCGTTTATCTCACGAAAAAAAAGGTGTTTGGATTAATAAATAACTAAGCGAATAGAGTAATGGAAAGTTATTGAGACGAGTGAAATAGGTAGTTATATGCGGTTCTGAATAAATCATGATACGGTAGGTACCTACCTACTCACGCTTGTGTTAAAACTTCGGTGCATGTGTGTTTTGTTAGTTTGCATAATTCAAAGTAAAGACGTGGTTTTAATTCTACCAATCAAAAAACAACACGCATTTTTATTGAACACTTCCTTTTCAATATACAAAGTATTTCATTTATTTATATAAAAAGGATATTTACAATCACAAAACTAAATAGAAACAGAAAGTAGGCCAATCTAATTAAAATGCTGGAGACGGGCAGTCCTAACGCATGTTTACGTACTGCGCGGCTGTAGGCATTTATTTCTATCATGCGGCCAAGTTACACTACTGTATTATAATATTACCGTGGTTTGGTCCCGTAGTAGGTAAGAGTTGTTCATAATGATGAGTACAATGACCCCTTAAGAGTTTTCGTGTATGAATAGATACACCTTATAGAGGCTGAGTACTTAAAGTGTATTCACTGATCTAGTCCGATCATGCAGATGGTACCTACCTACTGCTATTAAACCTACATGAAGTTGGAAATAATAATACTATGTAATACCTACTATTTCATTTATAATTAAGTAAGTAAAAAATCTGCTGATCATCAGTAGAACTTAGTATTGGGCAGTTCAACATTGGAAAGTATTCATACGTACGTAACCTAACTGCGAGGGTATTACCTATAGATGAAACGAGGTGAGCCTGAAAGTACCCACATTGCTAGTAACAACAATATTTATTTACAATGAACCGTTTTGTGCAGTGTTTGCTTCATACCAGCACAGTAGATCACATGGTGTATCGTGGTATTGCAAATAAACAGTGCTTTATATTTTGGCAGTTTTTATTTGGTAAGTATAGGTACTTACCTACAACAAAACCATATTCCTACCACATTGTACGGATCAAATGTAACTAAATACCGTAGCAGGTACTGTAACGGGTGGTGTCCTGAGTTAATTACGTTTGTCTACTGAATAACGGAATTCTAAATTATAATTAGGTATAAGTTTCAACGCACGTCTCTAAGATTTTATCAAGGAGGTTTTATACGTCTTGGCCGACTACACCTGCAGGTCAGAGAAATAGATAGCTGCAATAACTTAAATCGTAAAAGGGATTGGAGAAGAGTGAACAAGTGTTAGGGTCACCGACGCTCTGACGCGTCCCTACACTTCCCAGGGGTCTTACTAACGGATTCGCCCGGGATCCTTACTCTTATACTGTGGAGCTGCCCTGACGCCTGTTCTTTGGAGCTGCCCTGATTCTTGTACTGTGGAGCTGGCCTGGCCTGATGTCTGTTCTGCGGAGTTGCCCTGACGCCTGTTCTTCGGAGCTGTCCTGACTTTTGTACTGTGAAGCTGGCCTGGCCTGATGCCTGTTCTGTAGAGCTGCCCTGACGCCTGTTCTTCGTAGCTGCCCTGATTCTTGTACTGTGGAGCTGGCCTGGCCTAATGTCTGTTCTGCGGAGCTGCCCTGACGCCTGTTCTTCGGAGCTGCCCTGACTCCTGTTCTGCAGAGCTGCCCTGACGCGGAGCTCGGAGTGCCTTCCCCTCACTTCAAGTATTGTAAACCTAAAACTTACTCCCTCTTACTTCCCGTTGAGTGCGTGTTATGTAGGTCTTTTTTACATTGAAATAACTGTATTTCTTATGTACCTTGCCTCAATAAATTTAATTGTTCAGTCTACTTTTACCTTTTTTATTTGTTAGGAATAAGTAGGTGTGACAACACCAGCATGTTTCAGGTGCTCAATGTTAATGCCGTCATGTCTCCCCTGGACATGACTTAGGTACCTCTCGTATGCAGTGCAGGCCTTAAATATTTTTAATTTTAGTAATGCCAAGAAAAAGCTTGTCAGAATTGTAAACTAAAAAATAAAAACTTCTTGTACCTATGCCATGTCAAAATGAGTGAGTTTCTTCAACTTTTAAGAATTTTCTAAAGAAACTGATAAGTTGTGTTGAACTTTTATGAAGTTGTGTTACAAACCGGACTTTAATGAGGATGTCAGATCGGTTGCCATTCGCTATGCGACAACCCGGGATGAGGGAAGTTTAAAAGTTGGAGGATGGAATTTAAATACCTACAAACCGTTGTGACATACAACCTACGAATTTTCCCTACATGTAGTAGGGAACTAGTTATACGGATACAGCAAAACGCTACATTCCATCTTGGCTTCTGCTAAAAAAAATTGTAGCGAAACAAAAGGATAGAAGACTCAAAGATTTTAGACTCATACTAAAACAATTAGGTTACCTACCTGCGCTAAGAACGTAATAAATAGGTACTACCTACATCTAGTTCGTTTTCTCGCTGGTATACGTCTAGTCGTAAGCGCTGCACCGCTGATAGATTCGATTCCCGGCAATCAGTAATTTCTCAATGGCAGCCTGGAAGCTGGACTAGCCCGCCACTATTCCTAAACCACTGTAACTCCTGAACACCAGCGTCATGAGTGGCGTCCGTCAATGAGTCCGCCAGAAAAACGACGTACCAAGAAGCTCGACGAAGTTCCGGAAAAACAATTTCACTATCTTGGATCCCGCAACGAAATGAATCAGAACAGAATAGCAGAGGAGTAAAAGATATGATTTCCACTTCCCTCCATGCGTTTTCTGTCTATTACCTAAGTAGGACTTAAACGTCCTGGCGAAGTGCGTTATGTACCTAGGTACACCTGGGCCTAACCCATCGAAGATTAGATACAGGCGTGATATGTTATGTACCTTTTCACTTCTCATGCTCGAAAAGTACGCCAATATAGCCCTACGAAGCGGGATTATAGTGACCACTTTAGTCCCTAGGGAGTAAAAGTAATTAATTTTTTAATTTCCTTCATGTGACATACTTAGACAAACTCAAACAGCCAGTACCTAAATATACTATTACTTACCTAATTTTATTTTACTGAAATATTCATGAAGAATGGAAAAGAAAGGTAAACACATACCTACGTAAGAGTTCACGAGGTACGTACCTAAGTGTTCAATGTATTGTAACGTCGATCGAATCTAGGTAGGTACATATATTGATAAGTCGGAAAATAAGTAGATTTAGCTTTTTTCGATTAAGTAACTGGCCTTTCTATTAACTTACTTGCTACCTCTGACAGAAGGTTAAATCGAATCATTGACTCGAGCTGATTAATCCTTAGAAACAATTTATAGCTTCCGAATTTCAATTTGTATCGAACTTGAGTAAAGGCGAACAACTAAGTAAATACTTGATTATAGGTATCTAAAGACTCAATTAGGTAGTACCTGCAATAGTGATTATAAATATTAAACAAGTTACCTACATTAGGTATTACACGTAACACATAGGTACGGCACATACGTAAAAAGGCCTGCGTCTACATAAAGCTGGTACCCATCATAGACTTAAGATCTAAATAAAACAAAGACAGTTTAGAGTAGTACTAGTACCGTACCTTTTTTTTCCTGATGGGAAATCATCAAATGACTCCTCTCGATCTGGGCCGAGCAGGAGGGAGTGTCAGACTTTTACTGACTAAAACCCATCCATGTTCCTTCATCGCTCTTTGTGTTCCGGGGCCACGGTATCTCTTTCGAACAGTCCCGCAGACCCAACAGTCCCGCAGCCCCAACAGTCCCGCAGCCCCAACAGTCCCACAGCCCCGATAGTCCTGCAGCCCCAACAGTCCCGCAGCCCCAACAGTCCCGCAGCCCCGACAGTCCCGCAGCCCCAACAGTCCCGCAGCCCCAACAGTCCCGCAGCCCCGACAGTCCCGCAGCCCCAACAGTCCCGCAGCCCCACTAGTACTGTACCTAAGGTTTAAGTTAATGCCCCAAGTTTGTGAATCTCGTTGGTTACAAAACTACAGAACTTCCGCCGTCTTCTTCTTCGAACGTCTGTCTCGTTCTATAGTTTCCTTCTGTCCATTCCTCACGGGAAAAAGGCTTGAATTTCTGTATGAATGATCCACGTTCGAGGCGAAATATCTTACAGCTACAATTATACTAAGTAGTTTAGCTTCATACAGCTGGATGTTAAGCGGAAATTCTTGGTAATTGTTACATGGTGTTGCTCTACTCCAGATGTGCCGGTTAATTGTTTAACATAAGGCTCGCGCTAGACGGGCGCAATCTACCCGCTGTAACTTTTTGTTTCGTCAACAGAAGATTTGCATTTTAATTTACTTTGGAATGCTGCTTGTAATGTAAGTAGCTTTCATAAGCCGCTGAAAAAAGAAGATTTTTCCATCACGAATTTCTCAGTAACCGCGGGCAGTCTAGATTTGTGCCCGTTTCGCCCTCTAGGCAAATGAGACTTAAGGTTAAAGCGTCAGGCTAGCCCGCAAACAGCCCGCCTGGTCTACAAATTGCAAAAAACGTAAGAAAATTTAAATTTCGCGGGCTACCCTGGAGCATCCACCTTAAACATAGCTTGCCAAATGCGGGTGCAGGTACTATAATAGGCACCTTCGGAGATGAAGTATACAGGGTGTAAACGAACCCTTCACGAAGCCAAAATCAACAAACCATTCTGTACATCAAACTAAGTATTGCTGGGAAACAACTAATTTTTCTGGAGTGAAAAATTACATTTCACAGTAAAACTCAATGACGCTCACTCAAAACATTGTGCTGATGGATGCTTTGAATAGTAAACGGGTCATGGAGTTATGTTAAAAATATAAAAGCAGCAAAAAAAAAAAAAAAATGGTACTTACGTAAAAAGAAATCCACTCTGAGTATCCGAATGTCGCTATTTTCATAGATGAATGTGCTAGACGTGTGAGCCTATAAAAGCTACAATAAGCGACACACGACCAGCCCCTTTAAATCAAAACACCATTTAGTTCTGGCTATAAATTAAAAGAGAAAAGGAGAAAGCCGGTATAAAGAAAACACGTTACGTCTTGTGCAATAGATAGGATTCTTTATTATCACTATTTAAAGGCTAACAACGAGGTCACATCTTTTCGGAATCTTAAATAGGTTGTAATCATTATTTTTTCTGTTTAGTGCATATTACGAGTAATCGGTGGTTCGCAGAAATTTAATTTTCAGAAAATTCACCGTTTAACGTCGCAGCATCACACCCGCACGTTGGTTAACCGCATCGCGTTTATCAGAACAGGGCCTAATTGTATCTCGCTAGTTACGCCACAGGTGTGCACGCGGCTCATAATCACAGCTTCTAGTTATATTGGTGTTTGTGCCTGTATGCTATTTTCTTCAATTTCCCCAACATTTTCCAAAACTTAAATGATTTATTTAGCCATTGTTTTTTCCCTATGACGCACGTTATAAGTTATTTTTGGTGTAGTTTGCACCGTCAGTTAGAGCGAGAGTGATGATAAATACTCGTCTTCTCTACATCAGAAGGACTCTGTACCCAGCAGTGGGACAGTAGTATTATTCCTTTGTTCATTTTTCTTACATAACATAACATCACGCCTGTAATCCTGAAGGTTTAGGCAGAGGTGTACCTAATAGTATACCCACATTTCGCCAGTTATGTTTAAGTCCCATGTCTTACAAACTATTTCCATTTCTAAATGTATATATTTATAAATGTTTTTGTTTACTTATTTGTTAGGTCGCTTGAAAAATGGTCAATTATTTATAACCATAAAAGTTCAATTTCAATTCCTCACAAACAACCTACATTGTGTTTGAAATAAAAATAACAACAATAAAAATTATTATTTTTATTGACGCATGGCTTCACTCCCGCGCGAAATTTAACCGCAATCTGAACAGAACCTAATGGTATCTCGCTGGTTCCGCCACAGGTGTGCACACGGCTCATAATCACTGCATGTGATAATATTGTATGCACAGCACTAGTTCTGAGAAGATGATAATTATCGTCTAGCTCAGAAGTTTGCCCACTGTGTCTGAAAACGGGAGAGATAGATGGCGCAATTTCCAGGGAAACGATTATCTTAATATGGAAGTTGGTAAAGCTACTTTAGTTGACTGTTACTGTACTGTGTGTGTGTGATACTGTGTTTTGCCGTGACTTATGCCCGTGCCAGACTGTTGTAAACAAGCCATTTCACACAGCTCCACATCGGTTTCCACCGGCGGTTTACAACAGTGCCTAGTGTTGTAAACCGCCGGTGGAGACCGATGTAGAGGTGTGTGGGGGGGTTTCTTTACAATAGTCTGGCACACGCTTTAGTGACGAGTTCCAGTAGTGCGCGTAGCAAAAGAAACAGGGTAGACAGATTTGTTTGTTCCTAACATTTTTTTCCATCCACCCGCATTTTCCAGTTAACCTGCGATCATGGCGCTTGCAACAGCGTCGAAATATCGGGAGCTCAAAATAAACAATAATCACGTAATAATTTTAAGCTATCACGGTCACTTCTGAAAATAGGCCTCATTGATTACCATTCATTGCATAGGCTCTATCTTAAGTATCTACCTTTACTTTAAAGGTGGCTACGGAAAGACCGGCACGAGTTGTCGTCCATCGCCATTCAACAACAACATTTTCTAAAATCCACCGCACCTACGCAGGTAAAAGGCTGGGTCAGAATTACTTAGAATCGAACTTTTTTGGGTAGGATTCGACATCGTATGAAGTAATTTTCAGGTATTTCCAGTCGGTCGCGTGTCTATCACAGCCGGGGACCTTTTCCTTATTTAGGTGTTCCCATGTCTAGTGGGATGGTGAATATTCTATGAGTTTCGTAGGTAAATGACAGCCGAATGCGTTGCGTAACCCAGTCAGATTAAACCAAGGCTTTTTATACAAAGCTTGTTCAATCCTGAACAACTTAACCATGTACGAGTATGTATTTATTTTCTCACGGCACTTATGTAAACGCTATTCGCAGTTTTTGGTTAGCTACATTACCTGCCGCACTTGAGATCGCAGATAGCGCCCGCGTTCCGTTCTGCCATTATCGCTGCTTCACGCGATTCTTGGCACCATGACCTCTGTTTTGTTATTGACTTTCCTCTGATGCTAAGCCAAAAAGTGGGTCAGGATATATGAGGAAGGTTGATGAATTCCGTTTGATTACACAGCGATACCCTAGCGATGTGTCGCTGGAAGTTTGTTCAAGGTATACGCTGGGGAGTTGTGTGTAGTGTGCTGTCTTTACTTACTAATTAGGCCAGTCGCTCATATCAGTTGAAAGGAGCAGCTAGTGCGAGTGGTGAGGAGTGAAAAGATTGGCGAGGAGTCGCTGTACGTGAATGTGCGGCGGCGAGCGGCTCGGCCGACAGTCGCGCGGCAGTGCGCATGCCCGCCACTGCGCCACTGAGCGCGCGCTCCCCCTGGCGGCGTGGCGCCGCAGTGAGTTGCGTAACAAAAGCACACTCGGCTCCCGACGCTACGCTGAAAACTTTCGGCCGCACGGCCCGCGCCTACGGGATGGAGATACGTAAATTCATATAAAACTTTTCCGCGGTGCGCGCTGTTAGACTCGCTAAAATTCTTCTTATCTAATTGGATAGTCTCGGTCGTGGTCCGATCGTCGCTTCTGCTTATTTTTAAGTTGTTGAAGTTTTCTCTTGAAGTTGACTGTGGCGAAAAGTGAACTGTTGCGGTTTTGCCGGCCGCTTTTATAATAGTGTGGACTTTCCGAGTGTTGTGTTCACTTGCTTTGTTTTTCTTTGCTCGAGTGGTGGCCTGACGGTGGTCTGCGTGGTGCTGGGAATCGATACTGCGCTGGGAGCGGCGAAGGTATTTATTTTTTATTACCTTTTGTATTAAATTATAGAGTAATAGCTTTAAGTAGAGACGTGTCTGTAACTTTATATTTATCGTTACTGCTGAAAATATGCGGGTAGTGCTGTAAATTTTAACTTTAACTACACATTCTGTAAAGTATGTAATAAGTTAATAACTTTGTAATGTGTTGATATTTAATTTACATGAAGTAAAACGTAATATTCTCGTGAACGTTATTTTAATTTTGTAGTAAGTAAGTTTAGTTAAACTCAAATGAACTTTTCGAGCGCAAAACTGAAAAGAAAAGCCTAAAAAATACTTTAAACCTCTCATATTCTAAAGGAGAAGCGCATAACATATTTAATAACTTTTCTTCTTCAGAAAAAGTACCTATAAAAATATTCTATTTGTCCTGTCTAATGTAGCATGTAGTTTTAAACGGTTCGTCTCGACAGCCTGGCTCCCGGCGACATTCACCAATCGCTTACACTTTCTACTCCGAAATTTTATTCCCAAATTTGGGATACAGCCAAACCAATGACGTAGATATCTTCGACAAACTAGGTCACATTATATAGGTCTGGAGTTCAGACTTCTTTTACGACCATGTGTAAAATATTACCGAACATAAGTACCTACTATGATATTAATTAGATGTATCTATTTTTCTATTTATAAAATGTATTTGAAATACTTGGCGCGCACAACTTCCTTTGTCGTTTCATTGCACCTCTGTGACAACGTTACTCAGTTTTGATTTATATAGTACAACGTACATACTACATACAAAGTAACGCTATACGAACTTGAAAGATTGAATTACTTTTCTACATAGCTCGGCTGACCTAATAAGTTGTATAAGTTTCATTCCTTTGTTCAAGCTTACATTTCTTTGGTATTCTTAAGAACGTGATGTGTAAAATGTACACAAGAATGTACAGTGGCTTCAGCTGTAAAAATATGAATAAAGCAAATTACTAGCACCGGTTAGCTACGTGTTTTATGCGCACACAATACCTTTTCAAACGTAATAGGTGTGCGAACAAATTCGTGTTAATTTATTTGTTTAATTTTAGCCGAAGCAACCTTTCGGCTAAAATGAATTCATTTTCCGGTGAAGTATTGGGGTGTAATTACAGGGGAAACTGATAAAAGAAAGCTCGGCTGTTATGGACATCCGTTTACATTCTTACGACTAAACTTACTTTTTTAAGCCAGTCAATAGGGATGATGACTGACTAAAAAATATATGATTCTGTTTAGTCTGTCAGTTAGATTATCGAAAAATATTGGATACATGTTTTTTTGTTTTATCAAATTAATAAAAATTGATGAAGATAAAACGTGTCGAAGAGCATGAGTGGGGACTTGTGACGCCACATTTGAGTAAAAAAATGTACTCAAATGTGACGTCACACGAGTTTTCGACGCACTGTATCGTCTTCATTTTTTGTTTACGTGAAAAAAGAACAAATATTTGTGTCCAATATTTTTTGGAAATCTATCTGACGGACTAATTACATTTTTTTGTCATCTACCCTATTGTTACACCTCAAAAGGTTCAAACTTTTAACAAAAACACATTACATGCACATTGCACACTCACATTTTTTCAGAAGGGTTTCCTAACCTATAACACTCCGTCCAAATTATGCAATTTAGGGAAAACGCAAAGCCTTGCTTTCTCGCTATGCCTCTGATCCTCGGTTTATTCATACAAAAATAACTGGTAGGTACTGTGAAGGTAGAGAATTTGCCAGTTGGTTTAAGAGCCGACTACCCAGAGGTCCTAGGCAAATTTTAGCCACTTTCAAAACGTTAATTATCTCTACAACATTTCTACAAAGTTTGGAACAGGATTGGCATCCTAAGCTTTTTTCTCCTTTGTCATTTTGTCTAGGCGTACCTACAGAGTAAACTGGATGAATTAGGGTGCCCATCGTCTTTCATAGAGGCTCTTCTAATGAATCATACATACGATACCATAATGATGTCTAAACCCAACTATAAGCCATGCGAGGGACACTCTTACAGAAATAACACCTCAGTTTGGCGCCGTTTCCCCCTGAATCAGTTTGATGAACGACCTCGTAAAATTGTTAATGCTCTGTTTGAACCGCGGGCGACACTCGTTGAGATTACAACTAGCCACTATGTGAGACTTTATGTTGATTAAAACATCTATGTTTGTTCAGCTAATCATGTTAACATAGATCAGTAAAAGTCCAGGGAGTGAGTGACGGAATAGAATATACTTTATTGTATACCGAAATTGAAACAAGATTTTACAGTATTGCTAATTGTATGGTAACAATGGCGGTCTTATCGCTGAAAACGATATCTTCCATCGGAATATTTTAGAAAAGCTGGTACCGACAAGAGAGAAGAAATTGTGATAGTTCTTTTTCATGGTAAGGCTGCATGTTTAAAGACATGAATATACAGAACAAAATCTGAAAAAAACGAAAAAACGAATTTACGCTGCGACTCTGTCCAACATTGATTGCATTTCTTTCATCGACTAAAGATAACTAACACCATGATTAATAAAAGATATAATGGATTTCATTAGATACTTAATAATTATTTTCAAACATAGTCGTAGTAGTTTAAGTCGGTGTTCTACAAGAATGTTTAATTAAAGATTCTTGACTGAGTGCATGAATCTCGATTAAAACTGACACCTCTGCAAATAATCTCGACTGCAATCAAGTTTTAAATCAAGATTTATGACAGATCATCCTCCTAGAAGAACACGATACCATGTTTCATTTAAATGCGTGTCGTAACCCTCTTTTCCTACATACTTATAGCTACATAGAGAGGGTCTAAAGCCTCCCAACCTTCGAACCAATTCGTCTTCGAAAGGATCGCCTCCCGCGTCACGTTTTAAAATCGCCGGAGCTCCGGCACGTAGCCAGACATTTATTGGATAAGGACCCGGAGGGAAAACTTCTCGAGGGAAGAGGGAAATTATCTTACAAACACCCAATTTGTTCCGTACATTATCGCACTTCCAATCGGGACTTACGTTCCTGTTTGTTTCACAAAAGAGAGGGTAACGGTGTTATTTTGTATCAGTGTTAACAGATAGATTTAACAGTAGGTACTAGAAGTCTTTGATTACGATTTTGTCCGGAGAATTATTCTTTCCTATTTCTGCCAACAATCGGCATCCCCAGATTAAAGCATAGCGCCGCTAAAATCATTGTTATGTGTTGTATGTCTATTGTTTATTTTGTTCTTTTGTATGCACGTCATGTCCCTGCGACAAATACATATGTTTCTTTCTTTCTTTATTCTTATCTAGATGTCACTGCCCTAAATTATTATTGTTAAGGCAATTCAATTTCCTCAAAAGTAGGTCATTTGTAGTGCCTATTTAGTCCAAAAGAATTGCAGTCACCACGTCATCATGTCATAACTAAAGTGACTTTAAAAAGTTCCAGACTGTTATGTCAGACCAAGCTTTCATTTGTTTTTTTGATCGATCCAAGAAAGTCGTTAGTCCTAGACCAAAAACAAAAGAAAGCTCGCAGAAAATAAATCTCAATGTAGGCCTTGTATTGTATGAAATATCATTATGAAGATAAAATTGTTGGACTAGTGCCAATAATGCCGCGAAACCTCCTGACCTCCTACTTAGATCATAAAACGAAATCGAGTCTTGGACGACGTAGGTTCTTTGTTTGACTAGGTTAAAATACTTGAGAATTCATAAACGGGTAATTGAAATGGTAATGTTCAAAGGCTCTCTCGTTTGTAGTACAATTTGTTAATAGGATTGGGTAGAGGAATGTCTGCTGGGTTAGTAGGGTAGGTAGCAACGCCATTTACATTAATATTAGAGATAGTGTTGGAATTGCAGCAGCTTGGTGGGAAATCTGAAATTGCAGCCATATAGTGTTTGTGATTTATTTGTTTATTACATTTAGAACTAAATTAAAATATGTAATCCTTTTACTTGGTCTTCTCGCAGAACCACAAACATTCTAACATCATCGTCTTCCATTCATCAGCAAACAAGTCCAATCCAGGGTTGGTATCCAAGAACGCGTTGTCAGCATACGCGAGCTACAGTGCGACAAAAAGGAACATTTAATCATTAATGCTTTCTAAAGCAATTTCTTTTCTTTGAAACAAATAATTGACACATCTCCGCATTTAAGAAGAAGTACCGTAGAACCATGTATAATCTAACACGCTGTTGACAAACAGCAAGTCTAATTTGATGATGATGCATTGTTATCGCAGTCATGTTCAGCTTCAAAATAGGTGGTCATTTATCAATGAAGTAAAGGTTATTTTTGTCACAATGTAGCTGCTCTGTACCGGCCAGCTCATTTATGTGGACTCCGGTTGAATCCAAGGTAGAAATACATATCACAAAATGCACGTAGAAATTAGCGCAAAATTTATACTTACTCCTGAACATGTTGTTCCACTGTTGGCCAAAGATCTTACCCATATTCTTCAAGTCCACTCTTATGTTTCACTGGATCAATGAACCTTGCTGTCAAGCGTAAACTTTATAAAACAGATGTCATTTGTTTCGCGAATCGACATAGCAGGAATGATTCACAATAAAGTAGCATAATTTAAAAAAAATATTTGATTTGAGTTTAAAATAATATTGATAAACAAAATTCTAACATTCGTATTTGTGTTTGTATTTATCACAAACGACGTAGTAAAACAACAATTAATTTGAAACAGGTCAGTACCTACCTGCTTGCCAGAAATGTTTCACCTTTCACTGACCACACGGTGGGTGTTGTCTGTCAAAATGGCGATAAAATTAGATCGTGAGGCGTTACGGTGCCACCTTGCTCTTGACGAAAATAAATAATGTTATTACAATACTACTATTGTAATTTGTAACCTACGTAGGTATGTCAGATTTTCGATCTCTTTGATTTTTATGCTTCCAAGCTACATCTGTTCGCTATTATTACTAAATGCCTGACAAAAGAGCCCTTATCTTATCTAGTATTATCCAGGTCTTCCCGAAAAGCTTTAGTTCTGTAGCGCGTTACAAACTTTTTGCACAAGTTTAGCCGCGGAAGTTTGCTTCTCCTTCAACCTGGCGAAAGCAAAGCGCGGAAATAGGCAAATTAAATCATAGTTTCCTAAAATTCATGACAAAACGACTTTTCGTTCTAATTTTTTATTGCTTCGACAGTGTATTGAAAACTTCGTTTGATACACGTGGGTATTTGTTACAGTTACAGCTTTCGATTATCCCCTCGCCTGCGGCTCGGGTGTGAATTCCGCCTCGGCTGCAATAACAAAGTTTTTCCACTTAGGTATATTAAATTGTACTATTATTTCCTTCTTACTTTATAGGTTTTATTTTAGAATTTATTGGAAATGTCCCAATGCGACCTGCATTGGGACATTTCCAATAAAAAGCAATATCAAAAGAAACGAGCATTGATGAACATTTCGCACACTGCTCCGGCGAGCTCAGATAATCATTCCTAGCTTCCTCACGATATCTTCCTTCTCCTTATAAATTCAATAATATTTGAATCAGTATTCCACCTCGTATCAACAAAGACTAAGAGTAACTGCTATAATAAAATTAACGCAGCCATTTTCTCAAGTCCTCAAGAGTGATAACAGCAGAGGGATCGTAAACACAGCGTCCTAAATCCCGACGACTTCTAACAATTGTTCGGCGATGTCGAGGTTTTGCGTAGCTCGTAGGTACAAGCGGCAATGATGTTTTCATACGCAGTTTTCCTTCTATGACAGCTATAAAAATGTTATAAAGATACCGTGGTCATGGCAGTAGGTTATTTTTCGGATACAGTAATATGAAGAGGTCGGAGAGGGTTAATGATATCGTTAAAGAGACGAAGTCGATGTTTTTAGACGACTGCCCAAAAAAAGGAGTGTTTATTAGAATATCTTGTTTGTTAGTGTGTGCTCATACAGGGTGACCCATGTAGGTATTCAGTAAAGTACATCATTCTCAAGCTGCCCACGTAAAAAAAAATCATCGGTACTAAAAAAAACCCAGAGGAGCGCGTGGCCAAATAATAACCCGACCCGAGCAGCTGGCTCGGGTCGATCTTTAGGTTAAGCCGTGCTTGCCTAAGTTAGTCTGAGGATGGGTGACCCATTACACACCGCGTTTCCTCCGTGCCTCGGAAAGCACGTTAAACAGTTGGTCCTGGCTGTCCTTTGTAGATCTTTGACAGTCGTTACAGGTAGCCAGCGGCAGTCTTACCAAGGGGTATCGTATCACCCAATACTAACTGGGTTGTGGAGGTCAGATAGGCAGTCGCTCCATGTAAAATACTGGTATTCAGCTGCATCCGGCTAGACTGAAAGCCGACCCCAACATAGTTGGGAAAAGGCTAGGCAGATGATGCAGATGATGAATTAAAAAAAAAACAGCTCTTCCATACATTTTGATTGATTTGTAGGAAAAGGCTATTTTTTATAAATAACCGACAGAAAATTTCTATTCCTTGTAAATAGCGGAAAATGTACTGAAAGGATTATTTTTCTTTCGATAAATTATACATACAATATACAAAAATTCCCTTGTCTACGATAACCTAGTTCGCAACTACGATTGGACGGAATTGTGGAAGTCCGCTCTTTCTTAGAACATTTTGTTCGATACGGGTAATTTCTTTTTCAAGGAACTGATTACGGGCTTTCAGGTTTATAATTTGATCAATCAGTCAACGAGTGATTGATCGATTGCTAATATCGGTGATTGTTTAAGAATTCATAGGGGTTACATTACAAGTTACAACCACTTATACATAGTTCAGAGTTGAAACTGTTTAGTAAGTTTATATGTTAAGATGTTATTTTTGAAAGAGTTGGTAACACTCTTTCCAAACTAACATCTTTCATATTAGTAGGAACGCTACAATTTTGTGGATTTGTGCCTGGTTGATGGAAATGGGCTCGCCCCCTATTAATGGGACATAAACACAACTGACAAAATGTGGGTGTACTAGGGCTCTTTAGTCAACTGATCCTGCTGATTTGGATCCCGCGGGATCAGTTTACTAAATTATTATTTTTATGTCATTTTCTTTGGTAGATTGGTCTTGGTACACTACTGCCTAACCCTTCGGGAATTACAGGCGTGGTGTCATGTGGTATAGTATGCAACATAATTTTATTAGGTTCTTAAAACTACAAAGGTTTTCAGGTATCTCCCTATTTCAATTCGTAGAAAGTAAAGTTTTTCCAAATACAACAATTTCCAACAACCCATTCCTTATCCAATTAGTTTTCAATTAAAAGCATGCCTTGAAAGAAAAATCTATAACCGGTAAAGCTCATTAGTGTCGTCGCGTCAATAAACTGCCCCAAATAGACAGTCAACGACCTTGCGTGTGAGTCGTATGACATACTCTGTTCCTCATACTCTATTCCCCATACTCTGTTCCCCATACTCTGTTCCTCATACTCTGTTCCCCATACTCTGTTCCTCATACTCTATTCCCCATACTCTGTTCCCCATACTCTGTTCCTCATACTCTGTTCCTCATACTCTGTTCCTCATACTCTATTCCCCATACTCTGTTCCCCATACTCTGTTCCTCATACTCTATTCCCCATACTCTGTTCCCCATACTCCCCATAGTACGCGACTCATCATCATCTGCTTAGCCTTTTACCAAACTTTGTTAGGGTCGGCTTCCAGTCTAACCGGATGCAGCTGAGTAACAGTATTTTACATGAAGCGACTGCCTATCTGACCTCCCCAAACCAGTAACTGGGTAATACGATACCCCTTAATAAGACTGGTAGTCAGACTTTTGGCTTCTGACTACTCGTAACGACTGTCAAAGATGTATAAATGACAGCCGGGACATAACGTACTTTCCGAGGCACGGAGGAAACTCGGTATGTAATGATGGTCACCCATCCACGAACCGACCTCGCCAAGCACGGCTTCGACCCGCAGCTGTTATTATTTAGCCACGAGCTCCTCCCCATAGTACGCGTCTATTGTATGATAATATTTATTTACGAGCTACCTAAGGGTTAAAAATACATCGCCGCGCATCTACCTCTATCTATAGTGTGCTTCGGGACGCGACGGATGAAACTAGTTAAAACTGGATTACTCATTAACGTTTCTTCTGTGGGAAATAAATTAGTGTAGCACGCAGTTTGTTAGTAGCATTGCTTTTGTGTTCCACTGTAATTGATATGAGATGTGATTTGCTGTCTTGTTTTAAGTTATGACTTAGTAGGACTCCGATATTTTATTTATTTAAACTTCATGTACAAGAATGGTACATAGGTGGACTTAATGCCACAAGGCATTCTGTACCAGTCAAGCCTTTGGGTCTTATAGCACAACATTGTGATGTGAAACATAAAAAATACCATTTTGTACATTTTCCGTCGACTTCCTTTAGCGGAAGGCATGAACATTTTCCATTGGAAAACTAGACGGTTCGGGATCCTAGTTAGGGTTGCGTTTTTGCGATTTGGCTACGGAACCCTAAAAATAGATGTCATTTTTATAACTGAAAGCTTGCCATTGTTTTCGAATTTCGTAATAAATTCTTGACATGTGACAGCCATGCATGTAAATAATAAATTTTAACAATATTTATGCGTGTCACTGAAAAAGCCAAATTATGACAAAGCTCAAAGAGCTGAACATTTTTCAAACAAAAATGTAGCAATATTGTATAAATTGTTATTTATGACATGTTTTTCAGCGCTAACATAACTAAACGTTGCCTGAAAGCAGTCTTTCTCTCCCAACCTCAAAGCATTTATTATAATTACAGGCACTTTTAAAACCAAAAACATACAAGAAGAAGATATAAACACACCTGCCGCATGATATAATATCTGTGGAAAGACTGTCTTTGCCACTTCCTAGGCATAGATCTCAATGGAGAAAAATGGACAAGAAACTCCTTGGACGAGTATTGGTTCTTTACCGTGTGGTTAGTGCCTAACCTGGTGTCAGAGTTTTTATGCCGCCCATGGGCCTCTGACTTGACTTTACATGCCGTCGAGAAAATATCACTCAGGCATGCTCGTTTCCTTACGAAAGAGTTAAGAATTTTCACTTGAAAACAGTGATAATTCCTAAGATTCCTAATCAAGAATATTGATAAAATCTCCCCCTACCTACTTCTATAAACGTAAAGCATGTCTAAACATAAAAGTGAGCATGGTACAGTTTGCGTCTTGTTCATGAAAAGCAGTGCTTGCATCGGTGACTGAAAGCCCTGAAACGTACACAACCCAGATGAGTGGCACAAAGGCTATTCATAAATGACAATCGAGTTCTTGTTTGTTACAACACAATTGTACTATTGGAACATCACGTTGATCAAATGGAAAAGAAAAATTGATTAAAAGTTTAATCAGTAAAAACAACATCGGTGACAAATAACTACCCTGTTGCGGCCACACTGTGCGAATTTGTTGGCAGATGCAGCTATGTCCCATTTTTCTTTTTTCGCTGCATAAAACATGGACAATGTTATTGTAGGTTAGCTTGTATAACGTAATTTACAATGATTACAAATAAAATTATATCTAAAAGAAAATCAGCTTGTAACAGGGCTGGTTCGAGGAGGCACGGGAAAAGAGCTCATTGAAGGAATTGTGTCCTAGTCTGTCCTGAGGTGGGTCACACTCCATCCGTACTACTGGCTCGCTTGCTTGCCGGGCTGGCTTTTAATAAAACATGTGACGGAAACGCTATCGATTCGATTTGAATACGGCCGATACAAACGTTTGATCAAGTTGGCTCGGTTTTTTGTGCCTTTTTGGTACCTACATTCACCTATCTACGTTCATACCTATTTTTTGATATCAAAGTGAATAGGAGGGAGGTGTCAATTATGAATAGTAATAAAACCTTTATTTTCAGGCTACAGACTAACTTTTATATATTTTAATAGTACCAGTAGGCTTAGCCAAGTTGACCGTCTACAATCGATAACGCATAGAAAACTAACCAAATGTATGGGAATGACATCATTTCAACGTTAAGTCACGTGGTCAAAACAAACGAATAGAAACTTTAAAGTTCAGTCAAAGCTGTAAGTTAACTAAGATTTATATGGGATGTAGTGATCACGATTTTAGAAACGAATTCTATCATCTTGATCGATGTAAACTTGTCTACGAAGTTTCTTTTCGTTTGTTTTGACCACGTGACTTAACGTTTACGATTATAGAAAGAGAATCGATACAAATCGTTTGTAACTTGGCTAGGCCTGCTGTAGTATTGTAATTATACCTACCGTGTGAGTTTTTGGCTAAATAAAACAACCAGTTACCAGTATCCTCACAGTTCTACCTATCTAACACGCATCATCATTTCCCCCCCCCCCCTTGTCCCATGTTGTTCGGGGTCGGCGCAACACGTTTTTTTCTTCCATTCTCCGTGTCAATCGTCACACTATCATTTTTACTCCAACAAATCTAACTCATAGGTGAAAAATGTTGAACTAATAAACTAAAAGCAAAAGTAAAAAAAATACAAAGCTTATGCTCCCATTATACATTATTTTGTTCGTTTTAATGACTTAATCCATAAAACCTTCAAGTATTTTCATTTCATAATGAGTTAGTTACGAAAGAAATGAAATAAAACCTCCTGCTAGGTTTTATTTCATTTCAATCATTCTCACACACCTGCACCTCACTATAATTTTAATGTTAAAAGTTACATGTATAATTTCGCCCACCGCCATACATGACTGAACCAAGGACATGAATGCGGCATTTTGCCCAGGCCTCTATTATTCATTTCACTTATTACCTACTCACTAATACCCAACTTAAGAACTTAAGGTGGATGCTCCAACCAGCCCGCGGAATTCAAATTTTCTTACGTTTTTTGCAACTTGCAGGCTAGTGCTAGGTTGTATGTTGATTAAAATATTCCTCGCGACTGTAAGATGTATGTAGTTACAGAATTATAATCACCAAAACCATCAATACAACCCTCCAAGCGCATAAAGGTGCAGGAATGTTTTTGACCTTGAAAAAGTCATTCTTGCACCTTTATGCTACCCTGACGCTTTCACCTTAACTAGGCTATTTTACAGTACTAGGCGATCGATACAAATGGTATAACCTAACTACTTCGTTACCACGTTTGTTTAACTTTGTAGTGTGGCGGTTTTTTCTTCTTCATGGCCAGTTCTAATACAATTAGGTCAGTGTGGAGGATTGTAGAAGTGTATTTTCTTTATTTCTTCATTGTGATCAGTGATCTGTTCGCAAAGTATATTAGATTAAGCTTTGGCTGTATTTTTTGGAGATGGTTGCTGATGTTTTAGAGAAGACCAAGCAGAAGCAAGGTGGTAAAGTAATAAATTCGTTCCTGCCAATTATATCTTATTATGGCTTATTAAAATTTTAGTTTCATAGACAGTAGGTAATATGTGTCATGTCTGTTCGAGTTCGTTCTGTTCTATTCTTCCCAAAACTTAATATTTTCATTTTCCCTATATTTATTTTTGTCGCCTCCGTCCATAGGTTCTTGAATAAAATTATAATAATGTTTAGTTTCTCAACACAAACGTTACAGGGAACAGGAATTATTTAATCTAACAACACAGGGTAAACATTTGTGGGAGACTTCTGTGTAACTACATTTTAAATACTTAATCTAAGTTTTTGAAGTTTGAAGTCAGCTGTCACATTTCCCTCTAAAAGTAAAGTAACGGAAAGGAATTAAGCCGGGACAAAAGCGAGAATTCCGCTGACTTCACAGAATTAACTTTTAGTTACGCTCCGCTCGACTCAAAAACTGCAATTTCGACCGTTCCGCCATTTCTTTTGTACGTGTCGTTTCGTGTTTTAAAAGTCACTCAGTCAGTAGTAATTTACAATGTTGTAGTAACACGAATGTTACTAATTTCTGTTTGTCAGCGTGCTGGGTTAAATATTTGGTTAACTATGCGGAGACTTAGTTTAATACAGGGTGTAAACCACCTCATCACGAAGCCGTCATCACCAAGCATTCTGTACATCAATCGTAACTTTACGCAAAAATTATTGCTGGGAAACGACTTTTTTTTTGGGGTGAAATAGTATCGAGGGACTTAACGAAGCCATAATATACCAGAGGTGGTTTGACTCCCGAGCGTGCGAGGGAGTCAATGAAACCGAGGGTATATTAAGTTGGCGTTTAGTCTCGAGGTGCAAACTGTACTTTTACTACTGACTATTTTTCTCGCACTCAAAGTGTTGAGTGCGAGAAAAATAGTCAATTTAGTACAAAAACATTAATATTCCTCCAGTCCATAGAACTTTCGTAAGTTTTTAGGTAAATCCTCCACGATTTTGGCGGCAAAAGATTATCTATTATGTCTTTTGCTGTTTGCTCGACGTCAAACTCTTCACTGTTACTGGACATTCTTAATAAATTTATTTAAAACCGAACAAGTTTACACTCGACAAATTCTGAAATTTTCGCGGTCAGTTTTTTCTTCCAAACCAGTCACAGATTAACAATTTAAAACGCATGGCGCCATGCTAAAACTCTCAACATTTTCGCAATGAAGATGGTCCATGAAAATGGCACAAAGTACAACTAGCGCCACACCAAAAAAAAAAAAAGATGGTCCACACTCCACAGATAATAGTAGTATATAACTGGCTGTTTGAGTTTGTCTATGTCACATGAAGGAAATTAAAAAACTAATTACTTTTCACTCCCTAAGGACCAAAGTGGTCACTTTAGTCCCGCTTCGTAGGGCTATATTGGCGTACTTTTAGAGCATTAGAAGTGAAAAGTCATGTTTTGTGATAGAACTCAATGTAACGCACTCAAAACAATGTGCTGATGGATGGATTGAATAGTACGGGGGTCGTGGAGGTGTTTAAAGTAAAAATCTTACATTAAAAACTTGTATTTAAAAAAAAAGTTCGTCAAAAAGTTGGAATTTTGACCCCCAATATCTCCGTAACTATAAGGTTCCCAGGTATGGTGTACAGCAAAAAAATTATCGCAATGACGAGGAGCATAAGTGCCTTTCGGCTTCGTTAAGAGTTGTTTTACACCCTTTATATTACTATTTGAATTACCAAAATCATTTTTGACATTAGAATTTACTTGCTATTGTTGGCCTTTTGTAGGTAAATAAAAATGGGAAGACTTTCAGCAGAAAGTGTTAACAGGTTTATCTTGTTGCAGTAACTGGGTTGTGGAGGTTAAACAGGCAGTTGCTCCATGTAAAATACTAGTATTCATCTGCATCCGGTTAGACTGGAAGTACACCTCAACGGTGGGCAAAGGCTCTGCAGTGTAACACTTCACTCTTTTTTCAAGATCGCTTGTATTACTTTATCAAAAATACACCAAAAATACCGGTATCTAAACCTTATCTATTTTAATCCTCACCAAAACATGGGTCTAAGTGAAGCCTTACACCTGTTTAGTAACAACAACCCCACCTTTATATTCGATGTGCGGTTTCAGGCTCACACCCGTAAGTAACACACAGTAGTCGGTGACTAATCACCGATTCAAACGGATAATTTGCTTTGCCCGGATAATCCAGATTAACCGGTTTGAGCTCACCATCGAACATTAACTGCTTCCGGTGAACCGGGTTCGGGGTCAATGCCACGGATTAGGTAAAGGCTAACTGAGCTATTTTATTTTCTGGAATTCTTGTACTGTAATCTTGGAAAAACGTTTTCCAAGAATTTCTCGCTTCAAAGGTTTGTATTCAGGCACACGTTTTTAAAAAAAGAAACTAAACGTTTGTATTTTTAATAAACCCATTTTTCAGCTTCTTATCTAAAACTGAACGAATGATAAAAATCACCATTCAAAACAAACACTGTATTTCTGACAGCAGATTATGACAGCGATCATAAAACATTTTTAGATCCAGACATTACTAGGAATTATTCGTAAAGACGTTGGCTTAGTAATTCCGGAGATTAGTGTTCACACACAATGACGTAATCTATCATTAAGTCTAATTGATTCAGTTGTCACACTGTAAATATTCAATTCAATGTTACACTTCCTTACTAACTGTTCTTGAAATGTTAATTGTTTGTACAAGTCATTCCTTGTTTCAGTAATGAAAAGTACGAAAAAGTTCTGCGTGCTTCCTGTACCTTACCTTGAAGGAATAAAAATGTTAGGACGTGGTGACGGGATGTTGGAACGTGAGAGGGAGAGAACCTCTCGTCCCAGCTGCCGCGGAAGACGCACCGGGCGTCGGGGACCACGTGGTGGCCCCCGACCACCGTAGGCGCGGTCCAGTGGACGGTGAGCTATGGGCTAGCTCGCCGTCCGTCCGTCTCATGACGACAGGTCGTGTCGACGGCGCGTTCGTGTTCCACGCGTGCTGATGGAGGCCAAGGGCCAAGGGCCGATGCCAGCCGGGACTGCGGGACTGTTCGAAAGAGATACCGCGGCCCCAGAACACAAAGGGCGATGAAGGAACATGGATGGATTTTATCAGTAAAAGTCTGACACTCCCTCCTGCTCCGCCCAGAGCGGGAGGAATCATTTGATGATTTACCATCCGAAAAAAAAAGGCACCCCTATGTTAATTTTACTTATTAACCGAAAGGTGCCTAACATTTCTCGGGTCTAGAATAGAAGCAATACTTGCTTACTTTCTTATTTTACCGAAGACGTGTTGGCAAAATTTTCAATGGAAGTGACGGTTCGAAATTGTGAAGTGTGTCCGCTATGTCGGAAGGGAAAATGATTGAAAATTGTTCAACATTTTACGCTCATTGACCTTGTCTTGTGAAGTTTTAAAAAAGAGGCCAGTTAGCTTTCAATATGTTTTGTATTTCGTAGTGAGGTCATTACTCATATTTAAAACCCACCTCTTAAGGCGACTACAGGAGCTAACTTAGCAACTCTAATTGTGGTTCAAACTTCGTTTCAAAATACTGTTAAAATAAAGTTCTAATCAGCTTGCACTACAAAGTGATTGTTACGTCAGTCACTGCGGGCCGAATAGTGCGAAATGAGTGGCTTTTTGCGATTTACAAAAAATCTATTGTAAATCGCAAAAATGTAGAATTATTTGCCAAAAAATCAGAATGATCGCATGTATTTGAGTATGGTTTTTACTCGTTAAAAGAATTTTTTAGAGATAAGTTCGTGATTTTTTTTATCGAGTAAAACTAGTTGTATTATGTTTTCAAAACACTATCATACTAGCATGAATCCTGAAGAATATCATATATTTTTTTGGTTTTGTTTATTGCAGTGAATCATATGCTTTTTTGCATTATAAAACTTGCGTTTAGCTCCTGTAGTCCCCTTAAGTGTAGCATAACGGCTGACATCACAATAAATCACGCCTGTAATCCCACATTTCGCCGTTCCATGTAACAGGGGGCGAGCCTATTACCATCAACCGGGCACACAGCCAGACTCTGTGGTTGCTACTGAGAAATTACTGATGGAAAAACGCATTAACAATTTTCCCGACCCGGGAATCGAACCCAGGTCCTCAGGCACAGCAGTCGCGACTGGGACCACTAGACCAACGAGTCAGTCATAACAACTGTCTGACTACAAATCAATTAATACCTACAACAACACACATGTTTATTTCAAGTAGGTACTATTGTTCCAGTCTAATTAAAGTATTATAAATTCATAAGATAGACTTAAGTTTGCTTTTTTCTCAAATAATTCAAATATACATCAAGAACAGAGATATAATTAGAACACGTGAAGCCGGGAACGTAAATACCATTATCATATTAACTAAACAAACAGCCAGCGAACTCCCTCCTCTTGCGTTGAAGACTTAATTAATGCGGATAACTATTTAAATTCTGAAGAATTAATTTTCTTACTCGTTAACGCTTTAACATAAGTGTACATAAAGTCCTACGATATATTGTCAAGTGAATAATACTCAGATTCCTTGACAAAGGACACACACACGCACACGCACACGTGGTTGAGATCAGTTTACTGCTATTGGGGTGATTGTTCATAATTATTTCATTCAATGTTAACAAAAAATTGCATAGGAATTAGCGTTCATCTGCAGCTTTCATTTCATTTTTCATTAATATCCCATGATCTGTCCACGAAGTAGACACAATAGTTAAACAATGGCGTCTCGACCAAATCGGTCATTCGACAGATCATGATTTATTATGCGAATGCATATACCAAGTGCAGAAATCCAAAGTCGTTGGATCAGCTCACCAATGAATTACTTTTTGGTTTTTAATCATTGCGCGAGAGTATCTATCTGTTATATTATGTGTTGTATCTGTATGTTCAGGGAGTGATTAACAAACAAACAAACAATCACTTTAACCATTCCTGAAACTGAAATAAGTGCTTTCGGTAATAATTAAGAAGATAAAGAGACTGCTGACAAAGCTACTAGACATTGCCTACCTTTGATACACAATTAATTTACTTGCAAAGGGAACCCTTTCACTGCTCATTACAGAGTTATATTCACGGACTGACAACGCATTTCCGTGATCATTCTATGACTAGTTTTGACCCACAGCTCTTCCGCTAATTCACTTATTTTAACCCTTTCAAATTTGTTAAAAAAAATCAAATTTCAGTTTCAAAAACGACGTTTTGACGACCCGAATAGCGCAGCGGTAGTGAGGCTGCCTTACATTCTTAGGGTCCTGGGTTCGAATCCCGGTAGAAGCAAATGTTTGTGTGATGAGCATGGACATTTGTTTCCGAGTCATGGATGTTTATATGTATAATAAGTATGTATTTACAAACAAAAAGTATCTATGTAGTATATCAACTATCTGGTATCCACGACACAAGCCTCATTGCTTAGGGTGGCACTAGTGATGGCGCTGTGTGTAATGTCCAACGATATTTATTTATTTATTAAAAAAGACACAAACAAAGAGAGGCCTATACCCAGCAGTGGGTGAAGTCGGGCTGTGGATGATGATGATGAACCCTTTCAATACCACAGCACCTCCCTACCTACGCATAGGCGTACTCGCACGAAAAAGAGGGTTTGACAGCTATTGCTCTCATTTGAACGTTCAGGAGACTTACCATGATCTAATTAAAAACGATTCAAAAGCAAGACAGTTCAGTTTAGGTTCCTAAACTGCATCGCTCAAACTCGTACCATGACGTCCAATACGCTCAGCGGCATTTGGATCGTTAAAAGTGAATGAAAGATCGCAATTTGTGGCTGAACCGCGTTTGAAACGTTTTTGGTGAAAAAGAGATAACGCTATTAGTATCAAATAACCTTGTTTCGCGCACATTTTAGTGTCAGACACGCTCAGAAGCAAGTAACGTTTTATTTGTTTTTAACTTATTGTCTAGTATAATCTTCCTCAAAAAACTCAAACTAAAGCTGTTCATCAGACATCTGTTAGAGAAAAACAAATGTGGTTAAAAAAAGCATATAAATAGGTATTTTAGACTTTAAAAGAAAGATTAAAGTACACTCACATTGGTTTTAAAACTTTATTTTCGTCAATAATTCAGTAAACGTTTCAGTTTAAGATAAAGAAATAGTAACCTATATTGAATCGCTTATTTTGACAGTTGAGCGTTTCAGTTGAGCTGCTTTGTGGACGTCGTGGTACCAAACTAGTGCAAAATTGAATGAATGAAACCAAAACTTGCGACTCAGTTTGGAGTCAATCGCTGTCAGATGGCATGGCTTAAATTGAATCGTTAAACTGACGTCATGGTACGAATTAGAAGAACAGTTCAGTTTAGGTCCTAAAATGGATCGCGTTAAGAGCTCGTGGTAGGCCTCCTGGGTATTTGTTTTTTTGGCGGCTAATGCAGACTGTGGCATTTGAAAGCTACAAAGAGTAGCAATACATGGAGAGCTAAATGATGCATGCAGCGTGCACAACGCGAAAAAGTTAGAACTTTTTTTACGAAATTGGCTTACGTTCGGCTTCAACTCGCCTGAACTTAACTGTGTGAGCATGCCTGCCTAGAAGAAACCGATTCACTTGAGCTTTGATTACAATGATCGGGAAACAGATTTCCTTCATTGTATAATGGTTGAACGAGTGAGACAGCTTGGAGGTAGCACTGATCGCATATGATTTATTTATTTATTTAAATTAAGGAAAAACAAACAGTAGCACAATAAAAAATTGTAACAATATTTTAAATATTACATTTTAAAACAATTATGCTACCCACAACGTTCTCCACAGATTACAATTTAAAGTATTTAAAACTAGCTAATACCAACAAAAATACAATACATATACAACGGTCATTGTCCTGGAACTAATATCTGGATTTATAAATGTGTGTGATTATACATACATATAAAAGAAAAAACAATTTTGTGTGTGTATTTAACATTACCTACTTACGTTATTAAATATCAAATTATACAATAATTTGCTGGTCCTTTATGGCTGCTTGGATTTGCTTCCTAAATGCATTTTTACTTAGGAAAAGAATGTCGATTGAATGGAACTCATTATTGTATGTCTCAACTAAACGATGAAGTGGTGAGGCTCACTCAGGGCTTTTTCTTCTCAGCTTTTCTATGGCAATCTATATCAAGTCATTCAGTAGCATTCATCAGTTTAATGAGCAAACATTAGTTGGATATTTTGAAAACCTTTCAGATATAACTTATTGGAAATCTTTCAAATGCCACATTTCCATCTTCAGTGGTTTAGGAATTCATTGTTTATCAACCACGGAACTGTTTTATTTGTATACTTAGACGAACACTAACACATTTTTGGCAAGCTCCCATAATTTTAGTCTCCGTGATGAATGAAACACTTAGAAAGGCCTTCCTAAACGCTATACATCACCTAATTTAATAACAGAATGTCCGCAGGGCGGCTCGCTTTGTGTTCCCCTAATGTCATCGTCGCGTGAACAAATAAATACAATTAGGGTTTCTTTCATACTTTCATAACACAAGTTCGTGGACACCGCAACGCGTCACTGTTACGACAAATATTGTCATAGCGAGTACCTACGTATAAATATGTCTTTGTCGTAGCGTAACAAGGTTGAAGTTTCTTTACCTTTTTTCGTGGTGTATTTTTAAGGCCCAAACAAAAGAAAATCGGATTCTTTATAATATCACTTTCTGGTTTCGTGTTTGATTTTTAAGTATTTTGTTCTTTCCTCGCGCTCATGTCGACTGGAGTATACGATAAGTACCGTAGTTAAAAGAAAAGACAGTCAACAAGGATAGAAAGTGGAAAGCACATTTATGGAGGCTCTTCAAATCATATTCCCACAATGACGACAGCCATGTCTTAAAAAAAAACGTTATACTTTTTGCAGTAAGCAATATAATATGTGATTAACAATCATGGCCTAAATATGTCGAGGTCGGCTTCCAATAGGTACAACCAGATACAGCTGAATTTTAGTATTATACATAACTAGCTGATGCCCCCCGGCTTCGCCCGCCCGCAAAATATATACTAAAACCTTCCTCTTGAATCACTCTATCTATTAAAAAAAACCCGCATCAAAATCCAATCAATCAATCAATCATTTATTTTGTCCGATGCGTAGTTTTAAAGATCTAAGCATACATAGGAAAAGACGCGGCGGGCGACTTTGTTTTATAATATGCAGTGAAGATGGAGGCCTGAATCCGATCCGGGGCTGCGGGACTATTCGAAAGAGATACCGTGGCCCCGGAACACAAAGGGCGATGAAGGAACATGGATGGGTTTTAGTCAGTAAAAGTCTGACACTCCCTCCTGCTCCGCCCAGAGCGGGAGGAGTCATTTGATGATTTCCCATCCGAAAAAAAGGCCTGAATCCGATATCTTCAAATTTCTGACTACCTGTAACGACAATACCTTAACTAAACCTAATAGACTTATAAAATTGGCATAAAATTCATTGGCAAAAATCGGCCAATTCGCGGACTGAAATGAAATATATACAAAAAAACATTGTAGAAATGTATTAGTCGTTAGTAATGTGTGTTTCGGAGTAATTTGATTAAATTGTCATTCTTGATCGCAGACCTTACCTTAACCTGTCTTAGTAACTCCTACGTTTGCCAATCTTATATTTTATTCAATAAACAAACACCGAAATCCAGTCCATAGAGTTACGACCAACTGCTACTGTATAAAGCCATCTATAAAATAAACTACAGTAAATACAGGTTGACAGCTTGATATCTGCATACGGTCGCAGATATCTGAATAAAGCTACTTAACAATGCACAAAGGAGTTCTATTTGTCATTACCGTACCGACGACGGCTAGATAGATATTTGCTTTGATCATTTAAACCGGTCCAGACCAACAAGGCTCGGATATTCCTTAAGTTATTGAAAGGGTTATGTTTCAATAATAAAGCAGAAGACGGTAGTAAAGATGATTGCTTGTAATTAATTATGTGTAAGTTCGATTATCTATACAAATAAATAAAATTGACAAGTCTGTTTGCAATTTCAAAATAACAGCTATTTACGGTATGTATACGGTAGTTTTAACAATATTTTTTTTTTATGTTTTTCCGGCTAATCTCCGAAATGGCTGGACCGATTTTGACGAAACTTTTACTAACAGATAGCTTATGACAAGGAGTAACGTACATTTATTTTAGAAAAAAAAAATGGGTTCCGTGTAAAAATATTAGAACATTTTCATGTTCTAATATTTTTACACGGAACCCATTTTTTTTTAACAAAATCCGATTCAAATATCTATATTATCAGCTAGTAAATTATAAAACGTTCTAAAGTAAGTACTTAATATTATATTTTTGTCGTTGGTTAAAAATGCAAAGGATGAAATTCTTGTTAGTAAAATCTCCTGAAAAAATATTAAAAATCAAACACTTATCTGAATGTCGGGTTTCAGCAAAAGATTTTCAAAATGATCGAACAAGAAAGACAACTTTGTTCAGACATAATTATGTAACAACTTTTGAAAGGTACGTCGGGTGTCGGTAAAACTTTGACGATTCAGATTTCCTGTAACACTCAAAGTGATCTCTGTAACAATTTATTTGAATAAATTATGCCTAAGCGGTCGGCGCTTTGAAAGAACCGCTGAGGTGAATTACAAAGAGATATTAAAAGGGTCGTAACAATATTGTTTTCAAATTTCAGTCATGATCTGTCGACCGATTTAAATGATTATAATCCTCGTTTTCTATCCCTAACTACTAGTTAATTTTGGGTAATACCTACTTCTTTGGCCGGTGTGATCTAGACATTTCATAACTTTCACGTAATCCAACCGTTCTTTTCAATGTCTTGAATTTTCTAAACTTTTCCTTTTAAAAATGTCTCTCTGTTTCCCTTATTAGCATGACATAGACACTATAATTAATATAGATAGTCATTTGTTTGTATCGGACAAACAAATGACTATCAATTTTAATAATACTGCAAAACAATGAAGAAAAAAAGCAGCATAGCAGGAATCTAGACAGATTGAATAGTTTGAAGCCAGAGCTGTGGAGTAATTAAATAGCAGCGTGATTTATCTGCAGCCAACTGCGGCCACTAAGCGACCGGAATGCAATCAATTTCTAGAGATACAGCAGCAACATGCAGTTCCATAGTCGATTTAGTCTGACGGGAAGTGCAAGTGCCTATGAGAAGAATAATGATTTTTATTTGATATAAAGATTAAAGAATGATATGAACTTCTGGTGATAAACGTCTATCGCCTAATTAACCCCTTTAGGGTATGTGTTCTTCCTGCTGGGGCTGCGGGACTATTCGAAAGAGATACCGTGGCCCCGGTTTTCCTTGATGAAGGAACATGGATGGGTTTTAGTCAGTAAAAGTCTGACACTCCCTCCTGCTCCGCCCAGAGCGGGAGGAGTCATTTGATGATTGCCCATCCGAAAAAAAAAAAAAAAGGGTATGTGTTCTTTTTTAAGCGAGCGGGATATAATCTCATTGAAAAACTGTTTTATGAAAAAGTAATTTAATGGGATTTAATGAACTTAAGGTTACTAGTTGGTTGTATTGATGATTTTAATGATTATAACTCTGTAAAGCCATATTTGTTACAGTCGCCAATCATATTATAATCAACATACAACCTGCCACTGACCGGAAAATTTTAAAAAAAAACTTAAGAAAGTGTGAATTTTGCGGGCTACCCTGGCGCTTACACCTTCATGTTCACCTTCGTTATAAATCGATCGTTGAATACTCTAATGCAAAACATGCTTAGACGCCACGGTTAGGCTGTGTCTGTTGATGATGTTGATGCCATCTATTCTATCTATTGATGTTGATTTCGGCTACAGCGACTGCATTCGATGGCTTTCTAGGGTGGTTGTCGAGAGCTTTGATGTGCTGCTCTATCATGAGCTCTCAAGTGGCTAGCATATCCAACTTAGGCCAAAAAACTCCAAGCACAAAGCGGACATACGATCAATGAATTTAGGATGGTAACAACATTAAGTATAAATGAAACACTTGACTAATAGGCTATCAAAAAAATAGCACACAACCTAAAACACTGAAGACACAAACAAGACGTTAATTTGAAGGATACGATCCTTGGAGACTTTTAGGATCTTCCCTCTCATCTCACACAATATCATCCATCACTAAAATTTAGGATCAATACGAAGAAAAATAAAAGAGGTTTTTCTAAAGCCATCCAGAGCATTTGATAATGAAGATTCAAGTTTATATTAAGGAAGACATATTCTGGAACATATGTAGACCAAAGATAACACAAACGAGGCTTCACAGCGTTAGCACATAAACGTTTGTACAAGCCCACTCATCCTCATAACGAATTCACAAGTAAGGGCGTCCCCACACGTTACAGTAATCAAGTCTCGCCAAATCCGACGTAATAATATTATCATTGCACGGATTATCTTGGGAATGCGTGGAACGCCGACACTGTTCCCATCCTTAGCTCGTAACAGTAAATATTTGTAGATGGTCGGTCCCTAATCTATTTTATTACTCTTACCTTGAGGACGGCTGTCGTGTATGACAGTCGAGTTCATTTCAATTATCCGTTCTTGAGTGTGGCTCGGAGATAACGTGAGTTTGGGTTCAGTAAGTGTCGTGATATTTCTGTCTGATAGATATTCGACGGTTAATAGATTAAATACAGCAATCGGAAACTCTAAATTTGTCAGGGAATTAAAGTCTATAATAATGTTCTCATAAAAAGTATTTTATGAGTAGGTACATTATTATAAACTTTAATTTCGTTAAGTAAGTTTCGTTTACGTTGCCAACAGCTATTTAGTAAAATAGCTGTTGGCAACGTAGACGAAAGGCTTCGCTTCGTAGGTGCTACGCATCGTATAGGCACAACATTACGCTACGCATTACATACGCTGCACAAATGCTATTATACGTAAACGCACCTCTCGCACTCAGAAACGACACACACAATCAACAATTGCACATACACTTCAAAATCTTACTTTACTAGTTTGTATGTTTGTGCCTCTTTCACGCAAAAACGGTTGTACGGATTTAGGCGAAATTTGGCACACAGCTACTTTATAACCTGGATATTTTTTATCCTGGTAGTACGATCCCTCGGGATTATTACCGAACTTGACGCGAGCGAGGCCGGGAGCGTAAGCTAGTATTTAATAAATCTATGCTTCGATCAGAGCAATTGTCTTTCTAAAACCAACAGAACTCAAGTTAAGTCCATTGTCATCAATCAATCCGAAACACAATAAATCCCTCGTAACAGTAAATCGTGAAACTTGAACAGGTTGACTAAAGTTTGCAATCGATTCCTCCGATAGGCTAGGCTTACCTCCAACTTGTATCCGACCATAAATTCTGATATTTCCGATTGCGCCGGTGTTATCCGACTGGGAAATATGCAAAGCAATATTGTTCCGATTTCAGCTCTCTTGGCGTTAAAAGATTAGGGTGTGAGTTTGAAATGTGTGTGTGTGTGAATGTGATGTGTGTGTGTGTGTGTGTGTGTGTGTGTGTGATTGTGATGTGTTTGTTTTTGTGTGATTGTAATGTGATATTATCACTGTGAACACGAATGTGTGGATTATTGTTTTTACTTACAATTTAAAGAACATTACGACGTAGGTATGGAGTAAGCATACACTTAAGGCTCTGTCAAGGCCAATTAATTTCATGAAAATACGTAGGTACGTTTATTTTTAGCCTAATGTGAGTTCTTAATTAATTTACTTTTCACTTTTAATTACTTTAGTGCTAGTAGCTGAGCTGTGGCTACATTTGCCTAGTGTGTAGACATTGTAACTAAGTATTTTAGTATTTCGATCATAATTTTCATGTCATGTAATTTATAATTTACTGTACATAGAATTATTTTTCTTTGAGAAACGTTTGAATGCTTCATCAAATAAAAGAAGCTTTAAAGACTCTAACCAAAAACACATCTGTTTCGTACTGTAATTTTACATTCATGTAAACAAGAGTCACCCCTGACGCAGAGGCAGATTGCACCAAAGTTTTGTTTCTGAAAACGCAAGATTTTGAATGTCTCACTTATTTATTTCACCCTAGAACTTTCCCCTGCCCGAGGCGGTCTTTTATTAAAATATACACAAGCCTCGGCTTGAATAAGACATAACGAGTTGAGTCGAGCCTGTAATGAAAGGACGCTGCGAAACGACCTAATGAATAATAATTGTCGGTGGAAAGCAATGTCACCCGAGACAATCTGTGAAGCAGAAAATCATACGCTCCGTTAGATGTTAAATTCTTACAAATGTTGACGCTCTCTGTTAATGTGGCTGGCTGTTCTGTGAACAAGATTCCAATAGGCTTTTATGTGTCAAGCTTTTTTGATTCATAGATTCAGTTTTTTTAAAAGCTTGTTTTGCGGGATCTTTTGACAGTTCTCCAACATTTATTTGTCAAGCAGACATATATTTATGGACCCTGTCGGGCACAGCAAATTTAGTAAATATGTAGAGAGGAAGACCGCTTTATCACTTTTCAGTTTGAAATGTTTAATATTTTACAATCTATGCTTTTCTTATATATTTAATTGTATTTTAAAATTGCTTATTTGTTTAGTCGCTTGAAAAATTGTCATTATTTTTAGCATTTTAAGTTCATCTCTTGGATTGTGATTTAAAAGTGGGTTTTACTGTGGGATATCTAAAGTTTATTAATAGTGCAATATTATACACATTTATTAAGAAATTAACATAACAATCAAGTGAAAAAAACTCCTCCTCAACGATTTCAGCTGGTAATGTCCCCAAGAGACTGACTGACGGCTTTGCCACGTTGTATGACAACGCTTAGCCACCGGTCAAGGTCTTGCAATTATGAGGTGTAGGTTAGGTAGATAAATTCTTTGAAAACAAATATTACAAAGGATTATTATCTATGTCTACCTACCTACGGGTCGTTACCCGTGGTCCCGGTGGGTCAACCCATTACCGGGTCCATGGGTAATTTTAATTACCCGTGGTCCCATGGCATTAGGGATTGTTTCCTGGACTTCTGAAAATATCGATAGAAAATACAAAGCCATAGTAACAGCATATCATATCCCACCGGGACCACGGGTAACAAGTCATTGCATAAATTGACAATGGGTTTATTGGTTTTTTTAAGGATAGTAAAGTCTCACAAACTACCAGGACGCCAGAATCATGCAGAAGTAATTTCTACATTGCATACTGCGTGATACTCGAAATTTACACGGATTGATTATGAGATTCCTACTAAAAATATAAAATACCTCCTTTATGGTTCTGCCCTCCTGGTAGTTGGTAGATAAATAAAAAATAGAAAACCAATAAACCCGTAGTCAAATTATGCAATCAGACCCGTAGTCCCGGTGGGATATGATATGCTGTTACTATGGCTTTGTATTTTCTATCGATATATTCAGAAGTACAGGAAACAATCCCTAATGCCATGGGACCACGGGTAATTAAAATTACCCATGGACCCGGTAATGGGTCGACCCGCTGGGACCACGGGTAACCACCCCTACCTACTACAAATAAAAAAAGCACCTGGACGTTAAATATACCTCAGACATGGAGCTAACTTATCGCTGCAGATAAAAATATGTTCAACACACAAAATCGATAGCCAGCACTATTTTAAAAGTCCACAAACGTATTCAGTTCACAGTTCCATCTCCGAATTTAGAATAGTACTTTGTATTCCGGGGAGATCGCTGTTTCAAACATAAACATTTTAGATGGCACCCGACACATGTACAAACGTAGTACACAATGAAAGTAATGTTATAAACATTTTTGTAATAAAAAGCAGGTTAACATTCCTAATGTTGATCCTTTATTTAGTTTCAAGCACTTCTTTTTAGCGTATTTTGACTGTTATACGACTTTGTTTCGAAATCAGAGCCCTTCTTGAACTGAACTCATGTAAAATGTTTGCTGTTTTTAATTGAGTTGTGAAAATTGCAATACATTTAGATACTTATTTTCAGATTTTATAAATGCTGCAATTTATCATAGCGTGCAATGGAGTGCAGCATACTAGGTGTTAAACTAATCGACCGTCTACTCTACACCACACTGCGCTCCAAAACACAAATTACTGACGTTGCTCATAAAGCCGCTATAAGCTGAAGTGGGACTGGACTGGCCACGTCTGCCGCATGTCCAGTGAGCTGTGGGCCAAAATAACCACTTTCTGGAGCTGACACAGCCAGAAGACCTCGTAGAAGATGGCGCGATCTGGACAAGACCAGCGACCAGTGGTCCACATTGGCCTTGGATCGAAGCTACTGCAAGTCTTGGGGAGGCCTTTGCCCAGCAGTGGGATGATGCAGGCTAACAGTATCAGTATATCATATGTAGCGTCTGGTCTACGAATGATTGTACCTTTAAAAATCAATCTGATAATACAAAAAATAACGGATGACGTGTTATCTAATACAGCAGGGTCCAAATCCAAAACTTTTATCTCCACACCACTAATTTTGTTATAAAACAGCAACCTCCTTGTAGCTTTCAAACTCAAAACATTTTCTGTACACGTACGTACTCGAACTTACAAGATAGTTAACCGAGTTTGTAACATCTTTATTAGTATATCTAGTAACAACTCTGAGAAACACGGTTTATATTCATATCAAACTATTGTGCCACCCCGGGGGTGTTTTGTAAAATGATCTTCGCATTGAATATTCATACGGAGACTGCAGTGAAACTCCGACGGTATGTAGCTAAGGTGATGATGAAACGAAACTCGTTTCTGTAAAATGTTACGTTATTTTGCAAAACGAAATTCTCACCTCCATTCCCTGAGGGTATAAACAGAGGTGAATTGCACTTATATTTCGCCAATAATGTTTAAGTCCATTGAAATATGGGGTGAGACTAGCCGTATAGGCCGTATAGCCGTTACAGTATCTGGACATATGTCCAGATACTGGGCTGGCACTGAAAAATTCCTGAAGGAGATACATTTGGACCTACCAAGGAACCAAGAATCACGTTTAGCATTTGCGGTTATTACCATTTGTTAGACAAAGGAGGCGGTTTGCAAAATCCAGGTGGAATAAAAATGCACTGCAACCGCAAAAGTAATATGCAGCTAGCGTAGCCTGGTTACAGGTGAAACTAGACAACTTTCTGCAAAATGTGCAAAATGAAAATTTTACTCAGTACAACTCTAAAATTCAATTTTAAGTCGATTTGTGGAAACGTAATAGCGCTATAATAGTGTTTGTAAATGATAGATGACTAGTGTCGCTGTCGAGTGCTGTTTGCACGATTTCAATCAATTAATCATGGCCTATCACAATCAGCTGGTGCATACACATGTTTGTTGGGCTGGTAGTGATAGTGTGGGGAAAATTATTTGCAAATACCGTTTGTCTTGTGGGTGTAATTGTTGTTTTATCGCAGTTTTACAGTTAACATATATTATTACTAGCTGACCCCGCACAAATTGTTCTGTAATATAAATTATGGTATAAAAATACGACGAAAAAATACTACGACCTAATCTCTAACCTACAAAATATACACAAAGAAAAATCATAAAATTTGGTCAAGCCGAGATTTTTATATTAAGAAAATTTAGTCTTTCAGGCTTTATATTCTTTTTTTTCTTAAGCATGTCGCGGCTATCGTTCATAGATCTTTGACAATAGTAACGGACTCATAAACTCAAAATTCGGACAACCAATCCAAGAATATCGTGTGACACAGGATGACGGATGTCATATGTGGGTGCAAGTGACATGACGCACAAACGGTCATCGCGCAGCAGTACATCACACTGAACGCCCCCACATCGAATGTACTGAATACATGGTAATCATGTGAGCGTCAGCGTCCCTTCCACCCTGTATACGAGTACCTAGGTAGCTGCTTCCCGAAATAAACAATGACATAGGTGTAGGTATATAAAGGGTGTAAAAAGACCCTTAACGAAGCCGAAAAAGCACTTGTTCTCCCCGTCATTGCGATCGTTTTTTTGTTAACGACCTGGGAACCTTCTAGTTACGGAGATATTGGGGGTCAAAGTTCCAACTTTCTCAGAAGTTTTTTTCAATACAGGTTTTTCAATACAGGTTTTTACTTTAAATACCTCTACTCTGCCGTACTATTAAATCCATCCATCAGCACAATGTTTTGAATGCGTTACA
The DNA here is from genome assembly GCA_963853795.1 of Xestia rhomboidea. Classification (NCBI taxonomy): domain Eukaryota; kingdom Metazoa; phylum Arthropoda; class Insecta; order Lepidoptera; family Noctuidae; genus Xestia; species Xestia rhomboidea. Next base: position 15,131,724 of record OY970759.1, on the reverse strand, counting down.
TTGAGTTCTACCACGAAACATGATGTTTCACCCCAAAAACAAAAAGTCGTTTCCCAGCAATATTTTTATCTACTTAGAATGATATACAGAATGGTAGGTTAACAGCTTAGTGAAAGGTCTTTTTACACCCTGTATTCAACTGCAGCGTTGAAATTAGTTAGTATTTAAACTGAAACAACAGGAATTAGACTTCTAACTGTGCCGGAAAAGGCTAGTCAGCAGATATTATTCATATGTTCCCTAAAGCGGATAGTCTTGGCATTTAAGTCTTGCATTTTTGTCTAAATCCAGATCCTATACCTACGGATAAGAATAAATTCAGTGTTATCCAGTAATTCGGTGATTCTCAAACCTAATTAACATAAAAATAAATTGTAAGCAAAGATTACCATTCATTGTGTACTATAAAAAAAACCAATCCTCTCTTGTATTTATTGAAGCATTGCGTGTTTATTTTGAAAAACAAACAAATGATATTATCTTTGTGTCGTTTTAAATAAATTATTCTTTGATATGATCTCCTCTCTATTTATCGTACACATTGTAATGAACTCTTACGTTTGATTTATTAGATGCATACTCGTGCCTCTATTGTAAATGACACAATTGCATTTGTAAATGAATTGCCTCAAGAACGTTGCATACCAATAATATGTTGCCCTAAATAAGAGTCACATTGATTTTATTTGAAAGATTTTACGACCACTGCGCGTACGTGGTTTTCCGTGAACCTGATTTTTCTTCATGATTCAACTTACGTTCATAATTTTTTCTAAGATGTCATTTCAGCGGAATAAACCACATACCTTAGAACCACACTACAGCCAACTTTAACTTAACATTAGCAAATAAAGACAATATTTTTTTGTATTTTTTTTTTGTTTTGTTTTGATGGTCTGCTTAGTACCTATCTTTAAATGATTCAAATGTACTTACATTGTTGAATGTATTGATATGTATGTTGTTTGGATACATAAGTTGTTCATTTTATAATGTAAATGTAAAAAATGTTTTTAAAGCATAAATGCTATTATCATGGCGGAATGTGTCCTGCTCTAAACCATCTCATAAGATGTTTTATAAGATGAACACATCAGAAACATCAAACACATAATCATGATGAAAAAGACGATAGAGATGATGATGATGATGTAAAAGATGTTTAAAAGATAAGAGAGAGAGGGAGAGAGGTTGCTTAAAAGATGTTTTATAAGATGTTTTGTTGGTTTGTTTTTGTGTGTAGTTTGATGTGTGTGTTTGTCTTATGTGTTATTGTTTATCTTATAAGATGTTTTAGAGCAGGACACATTCCGCCATATCCTTTATATTATACCACATTTTATGCAACAACTTACACTACTTACAATATACACGTAGATACACACAGATAATCTATTTCTTGTTAAACGTACCAGTATTTCTATTGCAGCTAGTTTATTACACTGCACATTAGAGCTCAGTTCCGACGGCAAAAAAAGGGTTCCTTGATTGAACTTTCTTTTATATCCTTCCTAAGTCAATTAGGGACAGTACCTACATGTAATGATGAGTTTCTATAAAACCGGGTAGATAGACATACCTATGTGTTTTTATCACATTGGTTGTAACTGTTAGAAAATTACTTGGTTGTAAAAAGTACTTGTTGTGCATTGTGTATTGTATCTTTATTGGCTCTTCAAAACTTATAGAATCGACTGACTCTTTATTTAATTGTTGTAAATAATTTGCTTTTCTTTTCTTTTCTTTTTCCCAAGGCGTACACTTTTTTTTTTTAAATTTCGTATGGGAAATCATCAAATGACTCCTCCCGCTCTGGGCGGAGCAGGAGGGAGTGTCACACTTTTACTGACTAAAACCCATCCATGTTCCTTCATCGCCCTTTGTGTTCCGGGGCCACGGTATCTCTTTCGAACAGTCCCGCAGCCACTAACTTGTATTCAGCTTTCATACGCTCCTACAATATAAGCACTTGAAAGTCGTCCAAGACCCAAAATACACCGAAAATTGATCCACCACCATTAAGTGCGATACCTAGAGGTAGGTACCTACACTACCTACTAGGTAGCACAATAGCTTCGGAACGAGAAACCTCCACACAATGCGTAGCCCTTCAAAGGACGTGCGTAACACGACAGGTCGTCTAACGAGAGCCGTTTGATAAAACCCCTGAGCCATTACTGCGTCGATCGCCGATTGCGGTACCTATCGCTGAAATCATTGGCGAATCTTCGACGTACACATCTGCAATATTGCGTCCGGGGTGTTATGTTTAATGTGTTTATCTTTTAAGATTTTCGCTTTCTTGTCCATTAAATAAAATGAATTAGGGTGACACTTGTTTAATTAAAAAAGGTTTTGAGGGTCCGGGATAAGTCGGCTTTTAATTTAGCAAATTATGTATCTACCTTTTATTTAAGCAGTCACGGAGATTTTTTCTTTAACTTTAGTATCTACAAATATAGACAGAAATGGAATCAAAGATATTTGTACCGAGAGGACGGACGTTAATTTATAAATAGGTAAAGCACCTATAATTCAATTGAATGGATGTCCATTGATTTTGAACTTTCAACAGCTTCGTGTATGCGTCAATCAGTTCGCTTAATTATTTTCTCGTAGTTCGCACAAATTATATAAAAAAATCGTGCTAAGTGGTAGTAGGGTTGACTAATTGCAAAAGTGAATGAAGAGGTTTATTTATGTATATAGCGGTGAGTTTTTGTAAAATAAATAATGTACTAGCATCGTCAGATCTTTTTTCACATTAATAACTAGTTGTAAATTAGACTAGTAACTGGATAAACTCCGATAAATCATTATATTAATACATCAATTTATTGTTAATTGTTTCAAACTGACATCTTTATTTGAAAACCGTAACTAATATACATACCTAAACCCTTCTGTAAGCACTTTTATTATACTTGATGTAAGTAAGTAGTACACTAGTTTTTACAATAACCCTCTGCTAGTGGGGTCAGGGAGAATATATAGATGTAGATATATGTATATGTACATAAGTATATTGAACCCTGAAGCCATTCAGTGGCGGCCAGATTGCCTCGCCTCAGTCTTCGTTGTTTCATACATACTAAAGCACTCAACTAATAAAATATTTAAATTTTAACCAACCTACCGCTTTATGTCTTCTCAAATATCTTAGCTTTCTCCCTTGCGTAACTCTGCGTAAGGGTGTAAAATGTGCCTTTGTGAAAAATGTGTCTTGGAACAAAAGAAATGTCTTGTATAAATAAAATTATAATCGCAGTCTTGCTATCTCTCCGAGTTGAGTTTTAGAGTTTTGTTTTTAGGTAACCAACTTAAGGTACTGAAGACATTGAATTTAAAATTAAATGTTACAAAATAACATAAAATCACGACTGTAAACACTGAAGGTTTAGACAGAGGTGTACCTAATAGTACACCCACATTTCGCCAGTTATGTTTAAGTCCCATGTAATAGGGAGCGAGCCTGTTGCCATCAACCGGACGCAAAACCAGTCTCCGTGGCTGCCACTGAGAAAATTCTGATGGAAAACCCCAATAACACTTTGCCCGACCTGGACGTCGAACCCAAGACCTAGAGGATGTTACAAAATTCTTTTCATAAAGTAATCGTAGCAAAAGAGCAGCGGAAAACAGTTGGATAACATATTTATGTAGTGGTCTAGATTAATGTGAAGTAGGCTTCTATTCAGCCAGTAAACATGCTGTCATAGCACATAACACGATTCACTAACACAGCCTATTAATAAAACTAGGTCAATGCCCTCTTCTAATAGAAAAACCACCCCAAACTTCTGCTGGCACAGTAAGTTATCCGTCCAAGATAAGTTATTCCAAAAATATTCGCCAAACTTGATAAATTGAGCGAATAAATAAAAATTTGCCGAACGACTTATTGATGACTAGTGAATGCGCCAGTCAACACCAATCAATCAGCTTCATCGATCGTTTGTATAAAAATAGCACTAATTAAAGCTTATGCGAACAAAAACTTGTTGGTAATACTCGTAATGCGATGACCTAAATTCGTTTGGGTACACTGTTGTGGTGAATTGGGAATTACAGGCGGATTACGAGCCAACACTACTGGGTTTATTGAGGTCTTACACTGGACGAAGACCTTTAGGATTATTACACAAGTGAATAATTTCCCGATGAGCGAATTCCTTCATGCGAATTGATCTTCGAAGATACATAGGTAGTTCTGTAAGTAAGAAGATAGAAAATGGGTAGGAACTTCTGATGGGTCGGTCATCATCTGCGTAGCCTTTTCCCAACTATGTTGAGGTCGGCTTCCAGTCTTACCGGATGCAGCTGAATACCAGTATTTTACATGAAGCGACTGCCTATCTGACCTCCACAACCCAGTCAGTACTGGGTAATACGGTACCCCTTGGGAAGAGTGGTTGTCAGAGTTTCAAGCCACTGACTATTTGGTGACTGCCAAAGATCTACAAATGACAGCCGGGACCAGCGGACATGCTTTCCGAGGCATGGAGGAAACTCGGTATGTAATGTGTGGTCACCCATCCATAGACCAACCTAGGCAAGCACGGCTTAACCTGAAGATTGATCCGAGCGGCTTTTATTATTTAGCCACGAGCGCCTGATATGATAGGTATTGGTGTAAATCATAAGTATCTTTCAAGTCAGTAGCCTGAATATTGTCATTGCATTAAAGTCCATAGCGTATATATAGTTCGTGACAGCAAACGGTATCAGTGTTGGTATCGTTCGAAGCTATGCATTTTAGATTTTTTTATGATATTTTTAAAATAGTTCAGCACCTATAATTATGTTCCTTTACGTCATCCACGCACGAATATGGCAACATAATCCTAGGAGTAAACAGTTTCATAGTTATTTATTGTCCTCTAGAATAGACAAAATAATTTAAACTAATCCCACACAGGCGGATCCCGCGGGATCAGTCGACCTAATGAATGTTTGAATTGGTCAACTGATCCCGTTGACCAATTCTATGATTTGTATAGTCAAGTAGAAAAGTTTCTTGATATTAATTTATATGGTGATTCTCGTAGGCCCTATCGCCCGTGTCCACACTGGTGGGGCGGGGTTGGGTTATATTTTAATTTTAAATATTACCTAGTCTAGTTACGGGCAGTAACCTTACGAACAGTACTAGGCTCAAAAATGGATTCCACGTGACGTCATTCTTTATTTATCTCGACACCCACGAAACAAGATGTAAAAGTCTATTCTTAACCAAAAACAAAAGAGAAAAAATATTGTTCCTTTTTTAAGAAAATATTTGACTTACGTAACAGAACAAGAGAAGTGAGGTTGTGTAACAAAAACCGTTAGGGAAACTTTTCACTTTTATCGTCTTGTTTGCTTCTATAGTACCTATTGTGATAGGTTACGTAAAGTAGACAAACAAATTAAATCGAGCTACAGTCCTTTTACAGATACTCTCCTATAACATCTGTAATCCAACATCAACCTTATTGTTACAAGGATACAGATCACTGTCATTTTGACAGACTTTTTAGTGACAGCAACGTAACAGCCACCTTAGTGTTAAGAAAAAAAAGATCATTTTGACTTTGACAGAGATAAAAAGACAAAGGTAAAAAAAAGCTTTGAAAAAAGATACTTTAGGTATATGTGTCATGTCCGCCAGACAAAATACATAGTTGTCGTCTACTATCATAAGCCTTGTCACTCAGACAGATTTATGAGCAATCTTTTTTATTGCCTCGCTATTTATTGAGGTAAGAATTAAAGATAGTTCAGTGACCGAGTGGGAAAATAATGTAGCGGGTATTGTTTTTCATTAGTCGTCTTTGCACACCTAATAGGTATTAGACGTAGGTAATATTTCTTACAAAACAAAAGAGACCATTATTTTTTTCTTTTCGAGACTCGTTATTGACTAAAATACACGCTTTTTTTAGGTCGTTCTGGAACCGAAAGCCATAAACTCGATCATCAAACTCGGTTTTTTTTTTCGGATGGGAAATCATCAAATGACTCCTCCCGCTCTGGGCGGAGCAGGAGGGAGTGTCAGACTTTTTCTGACTAAAACCCATCCATGTTCCTTCATCGCCCTTTGTGTTCCGGGGCCACGGTATCTCTTTCTAATAGTCCCCCAGCCCCGGAATAGTCCCGCAGCCCCGGAGGGTTCCGTACCTCAAAAGGAAAAAACAGAACCCTTATAAGATCACTTTCTTATCCGTCTGTCCGTCTGTCACCACCGATTTCCTCAGGAACGGGTGGACCTAGCAAGTTGAAATTTACACCATATACTGAGGTCTATAGTCCCTATTAGGTGTATAAAAATCAAGGGTCAACACGATAAAAATATACCTATGGGCAAATTTATTTTTTCGCGAAAACTTGTAAGTACCAAAATTTACCTAAATTTTCCACTTTTTTTATTTTTCGGACTTTTCCCTTTATTTGTGCTGTAACACCTTGCTTTTAACCAAAATTGACCATTCTAGGTCAACCGGAAGTACCCTATAGGTTTTGGGTCGAAAACCTATATGGTAGTTCCCGTTGACCTAGAATCACGAAATTTGGCAAAAAGCAAGGTCTTATAGCACATGTAAAGGGAAATGTCTGAAAACCGTAAATATGTAGTTTAATAACAAAAAAAAAGCGATTTTACTATTATAAACTTATTATTTGCGGTTGAATCGATAGCCGTTTCTAGGGATCGAACAGCAAAGTTAAGTTCGTCTTTTAAAAACTTTGTACGGAACCCTCGGTGCGCGAATCCGACTCGCTCTCGGCCGGTTTTGTTTTAAATAACAAAAAAAAATGTAACATTTTCGTGTTTTTTTTTTAAATACTTAACAATAAAAAAAATAAAAAAACACGAAAAATTTAACTTTAGTTATTTAAATAAACAGTCCCAATCGTTCCGACTTCGATGGTCGAGATTATGACTTTCGGTTCCAGAACGACCTAAAATTAACGGTGCATACAGGATGGAAAGTACACCGATGCACAAACGCTTACCACGTTCAGTACACTAGTATATCATTCTGAAACCCCCGCTTCGAAATTTTACATCGGTAATTAAAAAAAAAATCTGTTCCACATTTTGACCATGTAGGTATTGCATTTTTTGGAGGAAAAAGCTGCTTTTTTTTTAATTTACCGATGAAAAATTTATATCACTCTCTCTCTTCCACCCTTTATAAAAAAAAAACAGGTCATTGACCCATATTAGAGATTATTGAGAAAAATACTTTTGTCAATTTTACAGTCAGCTGACTATATACTCAGATAATAATAAAGTTAAATCAATGACACAAATAGGTATGCTTTTATCTCTGCCCTCCCTGCCCTAGCCTTCTAGTTTTACGATTACTAAATCGTTAAACCAGAAGACTTTCTACGGCTTAGGTATTTCGTTAATACCATAAGTGACCCAAAAACATTACGCCAAGTCTTGGTACTTGCTTAACCTACCCAATTACTCGTTGAGCCTAAATGCCAGTAGTCAGGAAGCGTCGTCTAGGCCAAGGGCTCGTAACAAGGCTATCGGCTTCTGATCGATATAATTAAACAGTCTTTCGTTGCCAAGTTGGCCAGACTGCCCGTGGCCGACTTGTCTTGTGAGATCGACAATTCTCTTTATGCTTTTTTTGCGGACATGGTTCTCTATTTCTTTAAAACAAAAAGACAACGTTATGAGTCTGCAGATAGAATTCACTCGCTAGAGTTTAGGCAAATTCGTTTCGATCCTGTGTGCATTGGTCAATGCAGATACACGCACACATGGGTTAAGATCGAGTGTAGTGACCGCTTAAACCATTTTGATCTTTTAGATAGACGATGTTATTATTTTTAAGTAACATATTATGTAGTAACTACGGTTTAGAATAAGCCATGCATTTGTGTGCTTATCACAATCAACATGTCTTATTGGATGCATCATTAGATCATACCATCACACGGGTTCTCTCCGAAGGGTTAGGCATTTAAGTCCCATGTCCCAAAAGCGAGCCTATTGCCATCAACCGGGCACAAACCCAGACTTCGGGCTGACAAAAAATATCGCAGTACCAAGATCATTCGAAGATTCTGTTCTTTGCTATAATATTATTATGGGATTCTGAACGATAATGGCTCATACACATAAAATGCCACTAAAACGTCTTGAACGACAAGATTTATCAATAACAGTCAGTGCCTATTAATCGAGATATTTCTAATGAATGTTTTATTCAGTCTATTGGCGCAGATTACCGAACAGCTGATCGAGAAGACACCAATGCGCATTCTTTTACGCAGTACGTATCGCGTTAGTCATTTGTTTTGAGTGGTCTTCGGAATTTAAATAATGGTTTTTGTTGTAACACACCAATCAATTGAGATACGTTTTAAGAGCTGTCAAAACGTGGTTCTCTCAAACTGTGACGTCACTGTTTAGTCAACTCAATGGCTCAAGTGTTTATTGATTTCAACGCAATTAAAAATCGAATTTGGCAATTACCTAATTGAAAATAAATTGGGTTTCAGGCCCAAAATGAAGTGTTTGCTTTAGAGATTGGTGTCTTGGAATTATTGTTTTATAGTGTCATCTACCCTATTACTAGATCATGGTTTTTGTCCTTGTTCATTATGAGTAGCAGAACTGTCAATTGTGATATATTTTAATTAAAATGTTATTAACAATTTAAGCACAGACTTATAGGTACTTCTGCGCTATTCTTTTCTGATTAATTTATGTGTGGGATCCAAGAGGTCATTCACTTTATTGTCTCGGCGCTTTTCTGGTGGTCGTCACTGTTGATTCTGGCTTTCAGGAGTTGCAGTGGTTTGGAAAGAGGGTGGCGGGTGGTCCCAAAAAAAAAAGGCCCGGCGTAGGTAAAGAGACGCACTCAATGCGATAGGCATTTTATACCAGTCAACCTAAGGGTGATGCGAAACAAACAGTGGTAGGTGTAAATTAATTTAGTTAAATAGAAGTTTGTTAAATCGCCGTCGAGGTAGACCGCGGCGAAGGTGGTGTAATGATCGGATCTTATTTGCGGGGCAAATAACATGGCCAGATATCGCACAAGATAGAGAGGTTTGGAAGGAACAGGGAGAGGTCTTTGCCCAACAGTGGGACATATGATAGGCTAACAAAAAAATAAAAGGCTATTTGACTGTATGGGCAACTACAGTTATACTTTCACAGTTTTTATGTCTTGTGACTGGGACTGTAGCTACATTTAATTTTCATCTTTGTTTCGACCATTCAAAAGTGCCTGTAACTGGCCTACTTGAAATAAATGCTTTGATTTTGATTTTGTATGTAAATCTGAAAATTTACACTCTCCAAACACCACTTCCAATCGAATTCAAATCCACCGGCATAAATAAAACTTCACACAATCAAAACATGTCCAATCCACATCGGGATTTGTCAAGAATCTTGTTACTTTCGGAAAAATAGAAAGGATACTCCAAAAAAACTGTACACTTTAATCAGCATTACTGCCACATAAACTTTTACAAGCCTAAATCTTATTGGACGTAACAATAGTTTGGGTCGTACCTACGTCAAACTTGAAAGATGACCCTCGTAAGTTTCCCGCACACATGCCTGTGTTGGGAGGATGCCATGCATACTAACTACAGGGGCTTACAGGTATTGGTGCTAGAAGTATTGAGGAAGGAAATAAGTGGGACTCCAATGATCTGATTCCTACTTCGCCCCGTTGGTCTAGTAGTTGCATTCGCGACTGCTGAACTTAAGGTCCTGGGTTCGTTTGCCGAGGCAAATTGTTATTGGATTTTCCAACAGGAATTTCTCTGTAGCAGCCTAGGAGTTTCACTTAGTTCCCTTAAATATTTAGTTCACTTAGTTCCCTTAAATATGGTCGAGTTGAATGGCGCCGATACATGCTTCATGCACGTGAACGGGCGCTGTCAGTTGGGACTGGTCATCTCTTGGCTGCCACGGTTCGTTCATTTTAATTACTTTATTTTTAAAAAAAATGATTTATTATTTTACTCTGGACGCTCTTAATGTGCACGTCTTTCTACATCGTTCTCACATATATGTATAATCTCAACATGAATGATGTAACCAAGATTTTGTAACAATATTTTGATTTAAAAGAGTGTCCATGGAGTTTCTTGCCCGTTCTTCTCCATAGAGATCTACGTTAGGGAATGGGCAACTACAGTACTTTCTCATGTTATTATGCCTTGTGACTGTGACTGTAGCTTTGCTTTTTTTGTATTTTCGACATTCAAAAGTGCCGTAATGGTTTAATTGAAATAAATGATTTGAGTTTGAGTGTAGTTGTATATAGTTACATGGGACTTAAACATAACATGCGAAATGTGTGTGTACTGTTAGGTACTGTTAGGTACACCTCTGTCTAACCCTTAGGGGGTAACAGGCGAGGTGTTATGTTATATGTCATGTTATGTTCTCGAATTCCACCATTATAAATGTATCAATGGTGTTGGTACATGAATCGGGACTTACCTTCTTGAGCGGTTTGCTAACTAGACAAATTGTACCTAAAATAGCGCTGTTGTAAGTTCTTAATGGAAACATTAAAGCTTTTGATGTCTGAAAGGTCAGTTTATGCGTTTTGTAGAACATTTGTATTGCAATCAAAACAAGATGGATCCGGTTCTTCCGTTGTCATCGTTTTAATTATTAGAGGATCGTTTTTGAATATTATTTAACTTCCAAATGGGATTCCTGGTGTGTCCGCGTAACACTGTACTACCGTATTCACTGACGGCCGACCAATTTTCAATCTTATTGCTCAGGGGGTGAAAGTGGTCGGCCGTCAGTTAGCGCGGAAGTAGGGTTGTATATGTAAATGAGTAGGTACAGCTGTCGGGATTAAGTATCGGGATTATAGTAAGTATATGTAAATAGAATCTTAACGAAGCCGAAAGGCACTTGTTCTCCTCGTCACTGCGATATATTTTTTTGTTCTAGCTAGACCGTACCTGGGAACCTTAGAATTACGGAAATATTGAGGTCAAAGTTCCAACCTTTCCACAAGTTTTTAAAAAAATATAAGTTTTTAATGTTATAACTTTACTTTAAATACCTCCGCGACCCGTTTATTACTCAATGCATCCATCAGCACAATGTTTTGATTACGTTACATTGAGTTTTACTTTACGAGTTCCTTTATGACTTCGCAAAGGAACAAAGAAACTAAGATACGAGTAAAGCTAGATTAATCTATTCAGATCACGAAGGGGACTAGGAAAACGTAAATACTACTAGACAAATAGGTTTCCATTCCAGCAAGCTCAATTCCAATCAAGGAACATATTAAATGGGGGATAATAAAGTAGAATTGCATCGTCCAGCAATAGGTTCTCACGTCACTAGAGGAGGAAATGGGAATGCCGAGATATAATATTTGGTCCTTTGATCAAAATCTGGGAAAAATATGACAGATCACATAGCGATGTCGCCTGTAGGATGCCTACATAAATCAAGCGTTATCTATATGAGGTAGTGTAATTTTATTCAGGTGATATTTGCAAAGCGACTAAATATTACAAAGAGGAATACGTTTCGCTAGTGCATAACCACAAATGGTGTTCTTATCTTTAATTATATACATTAAGAGGTTTGTTCATTCTTATATTCATACAAATCTTTATAAATCATAGTTATTAGTCACAAAGGCACTTCAAGCGTAGGTTTTGTGCCAGCAGTTGCGGTTATACAAAAATTAAATTAAATTAAATGACATTGGTTATTAATTAATAATTTACATAAGTGAAAAAAAAAATATTATACCTAATATTTTTTAAACCATAGATTTAGACTAGAGAGTATATTCAGTTTTAGCTCAAGCGAAGAGATAATCTTGTTCTTTCTTTAATTTAGAACTACTTAGAAAACATTGTTTTATAACTAAAATACAGAACCGCCAAATTCACGTTAAGTAGTACTACCAGTACTAGTAGTATACCATACTAACCTATCACGAAACATCTCTCGTTCCATGACACAGCTGATAACCGGCATCATTAATTTCCCATAGACATCTACCTACCTTCATCTAACCCTCATAATATTCTCACCCTCACACATTCAATATTTGCGAGTCATATTCTCCCGTGCCACTGTTACTTCCGAGGCATCAAGCTTAATGCAGGACTCGTAAAGACGGGAGAAAGCTGGACCCTTTCTCACATAGTTAAGCGCAGGCCATACCGCCAGCGAGTGAGGTGGATAAGGCCCTTTTCATAATTTGCTCGGCTCTTTCGATTGTTCGCGGTGTGAACCTAAGTATGAAAAGAGGTGAAACGATGCCTCGTCCGCCTCGTTCGCTCGCTCGCTAGCTGGCGGTATGGCCTGTGCTTTATTGAGATCGGTTGGTATTTTCACACGGGTGAATATGGATGAGAGTAGCCAAAGAGTTAAGATTGATAAAGTAAAGTTGTGTTGTTTTTACATAAAATTGGTGACCGGACTTAGCTTGATAAATACTTATTTAGTTAGATATTGCTCGTTTGTCCTAGTTAAGTGCTTCAGACTCAAGACATGACCAAAAGAAACAAAATTAGCTCGTTATATCTTTTGTATAAAAGATAGATGATAGCGTAGCGTAGACGATACATTTTACGAAACAAACAGATCGAAAGGGCAAAGACAAGGTGACATTCAATTAACGATATCTATGACGGGAACAAATAAATGTATGGTATTGACTAAGCTACCAAATTACTCGTTTATCCTGCCGAAAGTTGTCGTGGAAATATGATGACAAGCTTTGAGAGCGAATTACCACTTACCCTTAGATTATCTGCCTAGCCTTTTGCCAACTTATTGCGGTCGGCTTCCAGTCTTACCTGATGCAGCTGAATACTAGTATTTTACATGGAGCGACTGCCTATCTGACCTCCGCAACCCAGTTAGTATTGGGTAATACGATACCCCTTGGTAAAACTGGTTGTCAGACTTTCGGCTTCGACTTTCAAAAATTAGCATGTACTTACTAGTTGGTGAACTACATAGACCTCCATTAATGATGTAATTACTTAGCATCCATTTTAAATCTATATTGTCAGCTTTCGACGCGGCAAACAAACAAAACGCCATAGTGAAAGACGTTAATTGACAATGTAATGGATTTTGGTTAAGAGCTAAAGTTGGTGCCAGTTAAGATCGCAAAAGCGCGCAAAAGCGGTCATTGACCCACCTACATTTATTAAAGTTCTTAACTTTAAAATCCAAAAATAAGCCGGTTTAAGTCTTGAATCGTCATCTCTCGTGATCTTCAACATTTTTTCTAATGAAAAACGATACATGGTTCATTTGTTTTGTTTCGTAGGAAGAAATATTAGGGAAAGGGCAATGACCGCTATTGCGATCTTAACTGGGAAAGGGCAATGACCGCTATTGCGATATTAACTGGTACCAATAGTGAGTTATGCCCGACTCGTCACTGTTCCTACTCGTCATCAAAAAACAAAATAACAACTGTTTCAACAATTTTACTGATAATAATGCCTAATAGTGCCTATATTGCTGATTGACAGTTCAGAAACAACCATCTTTTTTAGTGCAGTAAAAGCCTACTATGTAAAATTACGTAACTGTTTTTTCCTGCCCGGTTCTATTTTTACTCGACCGGGTCAAAAAGGATATGAATTGAAAGAGGAATATTTTCTTTTCAGTTTTTCCACAACGTTGTTACAGTTTTATTTCCTGATGAGTTTTATTTAGTTTACTTCACCTGTAGATGAGTAGTTTGATTGACAATACATTAATTTACTTAACATAACATAATATCACGCCTGTAATCCCTAAAGCGTTAGGCAGAGGTGTACCTAATAGTGCACCCAATTATCACCAGTTATGTTTAAGTCCCAAGTAACAGGGGGCGAGCCTATTGTCATCAACCGGGCACCAATCCTGTCTCCGTGGCAGCTACTGAGAAATTCCTGATGGAAAAACCCAATAACACTTTGCCCAACCTGGGAATCGAACCCGGAACTGAGGTGCCCAGCTGCTTAACGAGCTAGAAATAATACTAATTTACTTGTTTTACCAAAACATTACACCTAGTCATTCACCGACGCTTTTACACAGCCATATAGAATTTCAACGCCCATGAGTTTCTCAGGGAATACAACACATACATATAACTTCATTATATACGTGTCTATTTACTTTCCAGTACATAAACAATACGTACATATGAACTAACAAGGTAAGTGGCAGTTGTCTCGGTTAATTTACCCCGACGGAACGAGTGCGGGTCGACGATTTATATTTATTTTATCGCTTTGTCGGCCACCGAGCGACGGAGCCTTTTTAAAAGTTACACACACAGGAAAAATTGTGCTAGAGGATAAACTAATTTAGGAATTACGGAATTTATGGGTAAACAGCTTAACTGGGCAGAGGAAATAATTAGTTCTGGCTTACTTTTAATATGCACCAAACTGAAAATTCAAAAGGAGTAAATGATAGCGTGACAGTTGACAGGTCGGGCCTGTCGACGGGGAGCTATGGGCTAGCTCGCTGTCCGTCCGTCTCATGACGACAGGCCGTGTCGACGACGGCGCGTTCGTGTTCCACGCGCGCCTCAAAGAGAGTCAGCAATAGGGAAGGGGTCCGCAAGGGCCGAAGCCTGCCGGGGCTGCGGGACTATTCGAAAGAGATACCGTGGCCCCGGAACACAAAGGGCGATGAAGGAACATGGATGGGTTTTAGTCAGTAAAAGTCTGACACTCCCTCCTGCTCCGCCCAGAGCGGGAGGAGTCATTTGATGATTTCCCATCCGAAAAAAAAAAAAATACAGTTGACAAGTGCTTCGTTCGCGTGTTACTGTTTAGGGGCTGACCACACCTAATTGATGTTTTTAAGCAATTTTTTAAGAAAAACTTTGTGTTCTAGCACTTCACAAAATATATTTCATGTTAATATTCATCATATCAAAGGCCGTGGACGGACTCGATACATAATTGGACGAAATCGGCTCGATAGAAAATAATTGCAGTCTTAAAATCATTATTAAACGGTTCTGTCTTTATTTTTTTTGGCGTATGGGTCTGCAATTAAAAACATGAAGTCAACAATATTGTTGTATTTCGATATTTATTCATTATGTTCTTCTAAAACTTGGCCGCCCAGTAACTCTCTCACTCTCGTTTAATCCGATACAAATAGACAGTGTGCTCGCAGTTTAGTGTTGACAGCATGAGGGCTTGGGTTCGGGTCCCAGGTCTGGTGGAGTGTTATTGGGTTTACCATCACGAATTTGTATCACCCGGCCTTAGGATATAGACCATCAACCGCGCTCTACTTGAAAATAAACTAGCGAAATCGCAGGTTCGGAGGTTATAGACGTGATGTGGTTATTATATAAGATACTATATATCTAGATAGATCAGAAAAAGTTGTCTACAGTCTTATTAGATACTAGCGACCTGTTCCGGCTTCGCACTGGTGAACATTTATTTTCCTCTAATTACCCCCTATTAAATTTTTTATAATCTAATTTAATTAATTATCTTTCCTCTTTATAATATTAGTGTTGATAGTGTTGATAATTTATCAAAACACGTCCTTCAACATCCGAAAGATATAAAGTCTACGAAGTGGCACATCCATCGTAATAAGCTCATAACTTTTCCCTTTGGTTCGGGAGTGTTGTGTGTGCCTGATTATCTATCTATCTATAGTCCAGCGACCAGCGCTGAAAAGTTTCTCTCTTTTGGAATCCCGGTCACGTTCTTGTGATTGCGCTGATTTCTTCCATTGTGCAGAGAACTTTATTCTATTAGTTAATTAAAGCGGGACTGTACGTTTCTAATTAGGTTTTTGTATTAGGTAGACGATAATTTGATGTTTGTGCAATTTTAGGGGGCTGTTTTAATAAGCATGACTCGAAAAAACAACGGTTTGGTCTCTTAACTCATGATCTGTCCACGAAGTATACACAATAGTTAAACAATGGCGTCTCGACCAAATCGGTCATTCGACAGATCATGATTTATAAAAACATGTATCTTCTCTCTTTTATAAAATTCTCTTTTTCTCTCTCTTCTTCTTTTTCTCTCTCTTATAAATCTCTTATAAAATCTGAAGTTTGATCTTCATCATTATCTACGTGCCCCTACCCCATGTTACTTGAGTTCAGCGGAACGTGTTTTTCTTCCATTCTATGATAGATTTAGGTTAACTCTAGAAATTTAAGTTTTCAATCTGACATAGTTGTTGGCACTAAAAACCGGATATTTATTGGGGACTCAAAATAAATAGTAAACATCACCAGTAAGTATTTTTACTGTTAATGATAATTCTAAAATGATTTTACAACAAAGATAGAATATTTTTGTTCCTAAGATTTAAAAAGGGTTTTCTAACGAAAACCCTTTTTAAATCTTAGGAACAATAATATAGGTTATATAGGTTATTTCCCATTCCGTATGGAGCTGCATATTAAATTCCAAAACCCATTTTCAAATAATTGTCTCTTGTTCCCATTACAAGCAATAATAAATCGTTGTCGTCTATTGTAGAACCTACTGCCGCTTGATAAATGAGATTTCTCTCGATTCATCTTTGTGGCGGGAAAATAGGTGATAATGGGAAAACCATCGGTCATTTTCCATAAGAAAATGAATGAGGGAATTCAATTTTCTTGTGGTAGAAGATATAATTAATCAAGATCGTATTATATAACAATTAATACGATTAAAGAAGGTAGGTATAATTAGTGAGGCTTTACATTCTTATATACCAGCTAGTATATAAGGATGTAAAGCCTCTTTCAAGAAAAGAACAAACAAAGCATGAATTTCTGAAAGAACTGATATTATCAATGCACAATTGATTTTCTATCCTGTTAAAGCGATGGTTTTCTTTTGTAAACATAAATGGGTATAAAAACACCCTTTACGAAGCCACAACGCACTTGTTCTCTCCATCACTGTGATATTTTATTTGCTTTGTACCATACCTGGGAACCTTCTAATTACTGAGATATTGGAGGTCAAAGTTCTAACTTTTAAGGTTAAAAATTATACAAGTTTTTAATGTTATTTAAGTATAACTTTACTTTTAAAAAATAAATACTTCGTGACCCCTGTACTATTTACTATTCAATGCGTACATCAGCACAATGTTTTGAGTGATGTACATTGAGTCCTACCGAAAAAACCGTGATTTTTCACACCAAAAAAATTAAAAAACTATTTTTCTTTGCGTAGAGTTACTTAGTTTTTAATGTACAGAATCAAGATATGTGAATGGTCTGTTCAAACTTTGTATGATCACATTCCGTTAAACTATTATTAATACCACAAACTGAAGTTTAAAAATATGTGTACATAAACTTACTTACTTACTTGTAAGTAAACGTTTTGTTTGATAAATCCTCGTCAGCGCGAAATAACGTGTCTCAATGAAAAACCTTGCCGCTTGATATCGACCGCTGTCGTATTTATAAACTTTAATAATGCAGTCAGCACTAGTTCTTTGTGACACATGCCTTTACCTATGATAGTTGTAGAAGAAAATAAAGCAGCCATACAAATTTATTACTAAATTATTAATCGACCTCTCGAGACATTCACATTTTATACATTAACATTTTAACACTTTCCTATTAAGACGACTACAGGAGCTAAATTAGAAACTCTATTTGTGGTGGTTCAAACTTTGTTTGAAATACTGTTGGAATAAAGTTCTAATCAGCTTGCACTACAAAGTAGTTGTTACATCAGTCACTGCGAAATTAGTGTTTTTTTGCGATTTACAAAAAATCTATTGATTGGACTAAAAAAAAAAAACACTATCATGCTAATTTGTTGCTTGTAGAATTATTTGCCAAAAAATCAGAATGATTGCATGTATTTGAGTATGGTTTTTACTCGTTAAAAGATATTTTTAGAGATAAGTTCGTGATTTCTTTTTATAGAGTAAAATTAGTTGTATTATGTTTTCAAAACACTATCATACTAGCATATATCCTGAAGAATATCATATATTTTTTTTTGCTGGTTTTGTTTATTGCAGTGAATCATATGCTTTTTAGCATTATAAAACTCTCGTTTAGCTCCTGTAGTCCCCTTAACGAAGCCGAAAGGCACTGGTTCTCTCCGTCATTGCGATAATTTTTTTGTTCTACACCATACCTGGGAACCTTCCAGTTACGGAGATACAAACGGTCAAAGTTACAACTTTTTGACAAGTATTTTTTTTTTTAATACAAGTTTTTAATGTAAGATTTTTACTTTAAACACCCCCACGATCTCCGAACTATTCAATCCATCCATCAGCACAATGTTTTGAGTACGTTACATTGAGTTCTACCACAAAGCATGATTTTTCATCCCAAAAAAAGGCGTTTCCCAGCAATAATTTTGCGTAAAGTTACTTCGTTTGATTTTCACAATGCTTAGTTGACGGCTTCGTGATGAGGTTGTTTACACCCTGTATAAGTACCACAATGCCTCCATTTAAAAAGACCTGAGGGTAACCCAATGTACTTGATTCTCCACTTTCCTCTGTTATGGCTGCTTTCTACTTATGTATACATACATAGTACTCTCACATTCAACACACCCTAATAGAGGAAATTACTTTCTGGGGTCTGGCTTAAAATCGTTCCCCATCTTACATAAAATGGGCGTAGGGCACAGTCGGGCAATAAAATGTATAACCTACCAAAGGACAGCTGCAAAGGTTTTCTTGTTATTTATTAGATATGGATTTTTTTTTTTTAGTTTGTATTTACATAATGTTACGCCTCTAATCCCCGATGGGTTAGACAGAGGACGATGTACTATCGTGGCCACTCACGCCTGATCACCACTAAGCTAATTTTTGCTTGCACTCGCAACTTGACCTTGTATAGAAATAATGAATAAAAGACAATACGATCGGCCGAGCGCACTGACGACGTAGGTACGCCAAACGAGAGATATTGTTATTTAGCCCGCCAAATTGACGCTTTCTTAATAGGCGTAAACTTTAAGGGGGCTCGGCGCCTCCACATGATTTAAGCGAAAATATTTTGTAACTGATCAGGCGGAAAAGACCACGACTGTATATAATTATAGTACAACCGCATTTCGCCAGTTATGATCAGTTCTGATTTCGACTAAAGCCTACATGAAACAGTAACTCATCATAACGTTAATCAACGCGTCACAGCCGGACATAATTACCTACATGTTCAACTACATACCACTAATTGGTACATAATTATAGTACATACACTCGAGAGCAATGAATCCGGGTCACTTAAAGAATGTTAAAAATCTCGGAAACTAAAAATGATAGGTTAATGCAATAAATTGTATTTAATAGACAATGTAATACTCCTTAAATGAAAGTAAAAAAAATATGAGTCACCATACATTTTATTAACACAAAATTACATAAAGAAAAAAACTGCTGATCTCTCCTTAAAACATGAAATTTTTGAACTTTATTACGATTTTCTTGAATTTTAATACTTCGTATTGCCTCCTCGTGCTTCCATTACTGCGTTTACGCGGTTTGGCATGCTGTACACCAAGTTCCTTATACGATTTTGGGGAATATTCTCCCATTCCTCTGTGAGAGCAATTTTGAGCTCACGAAGCGTGATTGGGGGAGGGTTTCGTTGTTTTACGCATCTGCCTAGCTCGTCCCAAGCATGCTCGATCGGGTTGATATCCGGGCTACGCGCTGGCCACTCCATACGAGTAATGTTCATCTCTTGAAGGTAGTCATTCACAATCCTACCTGTATGAGGTCGGGCATTGTCATGCATAAATATAGCATCCTCACCTAAATTGACCATAAATGGACCAACGTGATCATTGAGGATTTCTTCCACATATCTTTCGCTAGTTAAAGAGCCGTTTTCTATGATCACCAGCTCTGTGCGACTTTCAGAAGAAATTCCGGCCCACACAAGTACAGACCCACCACCGTAGGCTACTTTTTCTTCGATGCATGCTTGCTTGAATCTTTCCCCTGGTCTTCGATACACTCTGTGTCTTCCATCGTGCTTGTAGAGCATAAATTTTGATTCGTCGGAGAACATAACTTTTGACCAATCTTCAATACTCCAATTTACGTGGCTCTGGGCATATCTTAGTCTTGAAATACGATGCCCACGCTCCAGTTTAGGGCCGTTTGCAGGTCTAAGGGGTTTTAAGTTAGATTCAGCAAGCCGACGTCTTACTGTCCATGCACTTGGGTTACTTCCTCCGAGGCGTCGAAACTGATTTGTGAGTTCAGTTCCTGTGAGAAAGCGATTTCGAAGCATGGTGTTCACCAAGTATCGGTCTTCTCGTGCTGTGGTACACCTGGTTCTGCCCGTTCCTGGTCTGCGTAGGTTAGAACCAGTTTTTTCGTAACGTCGGAGAACTCTTTGTACTGTTGACAGCGACACACCGACAGTCCTGGCTGTATCGCGCTGACTCCGGCCGGTTTCCAGCATTGTAAGTATTCTGGTGCATTCTTCAGGCGTAAGCGACATAATTTCAGCTTGAATAATGAATATAGAGCACTATCAACATGGTTTATGTACCCACATAAATGACAGATTACAAACAAAAGCAAAACCAAATGCTGTAATTTCGTAGTTCCATCTTCGAAAGTGGCCCTTTTTCAAATTTGATTTTTTTATGATATAACTATACAATAACTAAGAAGTTTTAATACCTTCATTTAAGGAGTATTACATTGTCTATTAAATATAATTTATTGCATTAACCTAGCATTTTTAGTTTCCGAGATTTTTAGGATTCTTTAAGTGACCCGGATTCATTGCTCTCGAGTGTATATTACATCCAATAATAGCACATGACACGTGTATCTCACCTCACTAATGAACGAGAAACAGCAATAAAGGGAATACGCGAAACTAATACTATAAATTCTAAGAAATGGCACGCTGTTGGTCAATTCAAACAGAATTACATATCTCTGTCTCCTTCTCGCATATTATAAAAGAAACGGACCTCTCTTTCTAGCTAGGTTATTTGAAGAATTTCCTATTGCAGACTACGGTCCGTGCTGCACTGTAGTGATGCAAGCTAGATCAATTAAAGTCCCTAACTATGCAGTTAAATGCGGTAAAGCCATATAACGTTGATATCAATCGCTAATGAAAAACGTAAAACTGCTGGTCTAAACGGGCAATTTGCTTTATTTATTAAAGAGATACTAGAGTATACCTATGTGTTTTTTCAGTGTCTCAGTTTGCTCTATTTGGTAAAATAGCGTGTATTTTTAGTTCTCTTAGAGGGTGTAAAAAGACCCTTAACGAAGCCGAAAGGCACTTGTCTCCCCGTCATTGCGATCATTTTTTTGGTTTAAGACCATAAAACTGGGAGCCTTCTAGTTAAGTCCAACTTTTTCACAAGTTTTTTTTTTAAAGTAAGATACACCTCTACGACGCCCGTACTATTAAGTCCATTCATCAGCACAATGTTAGGAGTGTCCTACCGTAAATCGTGATTTTTCACCCCAAAACAAAAAGTCATTTCCCAGCAATAATTTTTGCGTAAAGTTATTTAGTTTGATGTACAGAATGCTTGGTTGACGGCTTCGTGAAGGGTCTGTTTACACCCTGTAGGTACTGTCGGACAAATTAATTGTTTATCAACTGACAGCATACTTCATCGATTTCCCGATTTGCCTTGCATGTTTACCAGTGTGGATTGAAAATACAGGCAATTTAACTCAGTACCTAGTAGCAACCAGCGTTGGAAATATTAGAGATAGTTGTCACATTTCTATATTTGTGTGGCGAAGCCAACTAATACGAGTACGACACTATATTATCAGTGTCCCAAAAAAAGTTAAGCAATTTTTGCACTCTCTCCGTTTCTCTTATTAAATTCCCAGCCAATACCAACCACCACATGAACTAGACATAACTAATAAAAAAAAGTACTAAAGGTAAAACTCACGTGATCCCAAGTACATTGAACCACAAAAGTGTAATTACAACATTCTTGCAGCGCTGATCGCTATTTTTTAATCGAATAGTATTGTATTGCAGCGGCCACGTGACATCTATGGACACCTACAAACCACGTGAGGGCGTGAAAGTACTAACTTGATTTCACGATTCTAATTTTAAATTATTACATTGTATAAATAGTTTAGGTATTTTGTAGATTGGCTGTTGTAAGTCCTTAATTTGTGACGTGAAAGTATTTCTTTGTGTGAACAAATAACGATCAATCGGTTATGAAAACAGTACGTAATAGTTTGGTATAGCATAATGATATGAGTATTTTTCTGTCCCACTGATTTGTTCCCGGTTGATGGCAATAAATACCCCTTTTTTTTCGGATGGGAAATCATCAAATTACTCCTCCCGCTCTGGTCGGAGCAGGAGGGAGTGTCAGATTACTGACTAAAACCCATCCATGTTCCTTCATCGCCCTTTGTGTTCCGGGGCCACGGTATCTCTTTCGAATAGTCCCGCAGCCCCGGCAGGCATAGGTGCGCCCCCTATTACATGGGATTTAAAACATACCTGGCAAAATGTGGGTGTACTATTAGGTACACTTCTGCCTAGCCCTTCGGGAATTACAGGCGTGATGTTATGTTATGTTACCGTCCCACTGCAGGGCATGCCTTCTGTGTATGAGAAGAGACGTGATGCTTAGTATATTTTTAGGTATTTTTCATGATTCATACTTTGAAGCTTTTGGCATCTCATAACTACACTGGCCTGCAAAAATTAGTACTACACTTTTAAAATTTCAATTTTTCCATAACTATAGAAGTTAGAGATTTAAAATAAAAAAGGTTCTAAAGCAATTTTTATCAGCTTTCTTTGAAACTACAGACAAAATCAAACTATTTTTCGAGTCCTTTTTGTTACGAAAGTATATCTTGTGTACTTACTTAAAAAATAATTGCAATTTTAAAAGTGTGATACTTATTTTTGCAGGCCAGTATATTTCTGATGTGTAAGTACATTTCTTCGGTGTTTCTAAATAGATTAATTACGTAATTACAAACGAGCGACCGGTACGATTTTGTTTATTTACACAAATATACTCGTATTCCTATCTACAAACGACCTTTACAGAATACACTGCGTCTTTTAAAAGAGATTTAATCTAACTGTATTGATTGCATTTTTATGTTGTTCCAAACATACTTGTAGTATTCTAGAAACCATAATATTTTGAAATATGTCTTTTTTAAAATATTTAAAGCTTTTTAAAGCGTTGATTTTGTAGAAAATACGCCTTTGAAGGTATATAATACGCATACATATAGGTATTATTGGCGTTCGTGACCTATGTATGTATGATATTCAAAACAATTTATATAGTAACGTACAGAGATGTAGTAGCAAGATACTTACCACAAAATACCTGGCATTATCCTAGAGTACAGAGAAATTTATAACTAAGTAGCTTTTGCTGGCAACTTCGCTCCCGTTACGTACGGAAATTAACCCACAGGAACGTTTTAAATGTAGCCTATGAGTCTATGACACTCGTTGATAATCTTCCCGTTAGTGACAGAATTTCTGTTTTTTAGGGTTCGCTAGTCCTGACAAGGAACCCTTACAGTTTCGCCATGTCCGTCTGTCTGTCTGTCCGAGGTTTTGCTAAGGGTAGTAATTTTGTAGAGGTGTGTATATCAATAACGCCGACAAAGTGGTAAAATAAATTTTTGGAAAATATTTTAAAAAAAAATTAAACTTTAAAGTGCACATTTTTGTTCCAGTACGGTGTCCCCCCCCCCCCCCCCTCTAAAAGCTAAACTGCGGGCTTGAAAATTCTGGAAAAATTCATGATGATAGTGCATTTCATGAACTTTAAAGAAAAACTATAGCGGTTATGATAACTTTATTATTTAGCAGTAATAGTCGGTGAACTAGGGTGTTGGATAATTTTGTACCCAATACAAAATCCTTAGAATAAATCCTATAAAGTGACTACGATGAAGTGGTTGCTTGTTTATAATGGGTGAGAGACTTGCATTGAAAAACAAAATCTAAAATATAACGGGCTACTACGGAACCCTACACTGCGCGTGGCCCGAAACGCACTTGGCCGGGTTTTTTTTATCGGATCATTAGTTCCGAAGATACAAATAACTTACAAACTTTTGCCTCTTTATAATATTAGTATAGCCATAAAATACAGCACAAGACTAAAAAAACCTAATAACAAAACCCATACATCTTCAGCTTATTGTATCACAAAGAAGTTGTATCGATTTGAACCGCGAATGCGCTCGTGGTTTGTGAAATGAACCGGTTAATGCAGTGAGCCGTGAGTAGGAATAAAGGTAGTTAGATGGCCCATTGTTATCGACCGACCGACCATCGACCGCCATGAATGCATGTGTATAGTTCCATATTTAATTTCAGTAGACATGAAACCTTTTTACACATTCATACTTTTTTAAGACAAAGTTTTTATTTACCTACCCATGCTGCATAAATACTCCTTATCGGTATCAAACTTATTCGTTGTTTTGTGCGATTGCATTTGGCTCGTATGCGAAAACCCTTGCCACTTTTCCACGGCAGGTACAATAAAAAATCGAACATTTTATTTTTAAATTTCGGTGACATTCAACACCCCTTTAAACAGCGGTAGCTATGAGCTGACACTTCAGTTTCGCTCCAATTTTTTAATTAAACGTCGAAAATTTTATATTCGGATCTACAGTTGTGTTATAACATCGTCAAATAACTAAATGAAATGTTTGGCACAAAAATATCCTTATATTACGAACGGAGTCACGTTCTAGCGTAATCGGCCTTACATAAAATTCGTACGTAAGTAAACGACATTTTCCTGCAATTTTGGCTTCAGCGCGTTTGTTTAGCGTTCGGAGAAATTTGAATAGTATTGAGGCCACGATGTTTCATTTACGGATGTTAATACCTAGTATAACTAATCAAGTTATACAGGTTATATCTTACTTAGCACAAATATAGACTGTTTATTTTATGACAATAACAAGATAAATACATCTTTGTCTATTTGTAAGTAAGTAATAAAGTAGATACGGGTAAGTACCAACCCACTTAACGTTACTTAATAATTCTAATATTATTATAGTGTTCATGAAGTAAGTAGTCTATTCTGGTGCTGAATACATAACGCTAAAATCTCAAGTTTACCTACTTAACACGTGTTGTACCTAATTACGTAATTAATCTATTTACACGTTTCATCCGTAATTACGGCATTTAAAACCCTACAAAGTTACAATTTACTTACTTACTAAGTAACAGCAATTCAATCTTCTCGAATCATCATACGTCTAGAATAGAGCCAATTCTTTGAATTAATTATACTAAATGTTGGCTTGTAATACTTACTCATGTGAGTTATTAACATAAATAATGACACCAAAAAAAACATTTATTTTTACCGCATTGCGCTTGCCTACGTATGCATTTTATGACGTTCCAATTTCAAAATTTCGCTTTTAAAATCGTCCATAAATGTCTTCATACTTGTCAGCCAGACTAACAAATGGATGCGTTCATTAAAATTACATTCAATGTGGAAATCATACACCTTATTTTAAAAAAAGCTACGAGGTGCTACCTTACTGCCTGAAGTTTTACATAAAATATAAAATTAAGATTATGAGTTATTACGTAGCACAAATCCTACTAATATTATAAATGCAAAAGTTTCTGAGGATGGATGGATGGATGGATGTTTGTTACTCTTTCACGCAAAAATTACTGAACGATTTATTTACCTGAATTAAAAGGATACTTTTTATCCCGGTAGTATGAACCCGTGGGACATTTATCGAACTCCACGCGAGCCTAAGCTAGTATGAAAAATATACAGCAAAAGATGAAAAAATATAATATTATAATAGCATGTCCACGCGACCAATTAGCTTCAACGTTGCGTAGTAAATCGTTCTGTCTAATTGAGTCGCTTGAAAAATGTACACACATTCCCGGGAGGTTGCACGACGTACGTATAATAGGAAAATGGGCACGGGCCAGGCTGCTCATCAAGCACGAACCGCGCTCAAAGTGTTGCCAACTAAATTATTCAGCACATCTGTTCACACACATTCTCTAGGGGGCCTCTACCTTTGCTTCTTGCGAATCCTTTTTGGCAAGGAGATTTTAAAGGTGCGAGCGTGTTTCGTGTTTTATTTGTCGACGAAATGTAATTTAAAACTTTTTCGGCTTTCATTATTAGTAGGGTACGAAATAAAGACCAAAGCAAATCACTAACTTCTATTTATAAATTTTCCAGGTACTTTTCTTTGAAAACACAACGTTCGTAAGTAAAAATTATACTTTCAAAATATTCATTTCAGATATGAATTTTCCTACCCGGGTAACCTATGCAAACTTCTCTTGACATTTAAACAGTTGAATTTTAATATGAAAGCGCCAAGGTAAAACGTTCGCCTTCATTACTTTAGTGAGCAAATAATCTTCAAAGTTGCAATGCCTGCTTATTTTACCTTCCAATGCTGATTTCACAGAAATATTATATTGCCTTTGCTTTCAATTTCTTCAGTAAAAACAAATTCCATCGTAAAATAAAAATTCGGATTGAACCCTTTTACAGCAATTTTTCCCAAAAACTGCTGACGGATGAATCGAATTTAACCGTTGCAAAGGTGATAGTATGAAAAAAAAAATTGACCAGACTTTATGGTGTTACGCCCTTTGCCTGTCTGTATTTGCGAATAAAAACAACAACGTTTATTAAATGGATGGCGCCGTTTTGCGTCGTATTTAAATAATTGCTATTTATAATATTTTCCTGTTGTTTTCTGAGCGTTATATTAAGTATTACTTACTAAACAATAGGTATACTTTGGGGCAAATTCATTCTATTAATAGACTATGTCAAGGTCGTTTCACCCACGTTTTTACGTTGTAAGGAAAAGTAATTTGTTTATTATAATCTTTTAGAAAGTTAAAGTTACTTACCTACGGAAGTGAAACTACAGAACATTTCAGATGGAGCTAACGAGCAAAAGCCATAAAAACTAGTCTTAAAAATAGCACCTAACAGGTTCTAACATATTTTCCATTAAACTTTTCAAACTGACTGACTGCCTCGTTGGTCTGTGTGATCTGGTCTGGTGGTCGTAAGCGCAACTGCAGAGCACGAGGCTCTCGGTTGGATTCCCAGGTCGGGAAAAGTGATATTGGGTTTTTCCATCAGGAATTTCTCAGTAGCAGCCACGGAGTCTGGATTTGTGCCCGGTTGATGGCAATAGGCTCGCCTAATACATGGGACTTAAACATCACTGCATGGCAAAAATGTACCTACTATTAGGTACACCTCTGTCTAACCCTTCGGGGATTACAGGCGTGATGTTATGTTATGTTATTTTTCCAACTTTAGAAAATATCCAAATTAAAATAACAGACTTCTTTATGAATGCAATTTCAGTCTGAGCTAAGCGATGAGCTTCATAACACCAGAGTAGTTCGCCGCTAAATACCTACGAGCAGTGGCTGTGCAATCCAATCAATATTAATTGACGCCCAATGAGACTTGAGACGGCTTAGCTAATTAATTTATCGTTTACCGACACTTCGAACAGAATCAAACAGCTTTTAGGAGATCATCTTTAAGTTTGTCTGTCGGTTAATTTTGTTGATAAATTGGCTGTCAAAGATAAATGGCTGTTTTGGATTGTGTTGGGGAGTTTTTTTTTTTTCACATGTTTTTAATAAAATGCTGTTATGTTTATGATTGTTTTGCGGATTACTTGCTAATTTAGGGCTCATCGCGTCATAATGTGACGGCTATTTACTTATACTACATAATTAGGTTTCTGTTTGAGTTCGTTTGTAGTCGGGAAATATTGCAACACACAGCATATTTTACATGTTTATTTGTAAAATATTCTGAGAGACGCAAGAAACACAAAAGTCTTAAGAGCTAAACTAATACGTAGAATTCGTATATACTTCATTACATGCACATGTAGGACGTATGCATATACATTTAGGAGGTGTGTCAACCAAGCATTCTGTACATCAAACTAAGTAACTTTACGCAAAAATTATTGCTGGGAAACGACTTTTTTTTTTGGGGTGAAAAAACATGTTTTGTGGTAGAACTCAATGTAACGCACTCCAAACATTGTGCTGATGGATGGATTGAATAGTATGGGGGCGGTGGAAGTGTTTAAAAAATCTAACATTAAAAACTTGTATTTTTAAAAAAAAGTTGTCAAAAAGTTGACCCCCAATATCTCCGTAACTAGAAGGAGGTATGGTGTAGAAGAAAAAAAATGATCGCAATGACGAGAAGAACAAGTGCCTTTCGGATTCGTTAAGAGGTGTTTTACACCGTTTATACTTCATGACCTACCAGTACGGAGTGGATAGCAACAGCAACTAGAATACTCTTGACTTAGTAGACTACAATTGCTGCAGTCATGCCATACCCTGCATGCACTTCAGTCCATTGAACTTCACATACAAATAGATTAGTGTTGCGTGTTTTACACCTCTTTTATAATTACTCAATCATTACCAAAGGTCTTTTACAGTACTAATTCAATCAGTTACATCGAAATAAAATTAAACTTTACAACACTATAAAATCAACGTATCAATGTCAGCAATTAATTCTGAAGTTACAACATAAAGGGACGAATTTGTATAACAATATAAATGCTTTTAAACACCCCTTATAAAGTCGAGCGGCAAGGTATGACCTTATCGAGTTGACTGCTACTAAATGACTAATCGATTCCGGCTGGCACGAAAGGTGTAAAGGTTTAACCACACTAACCGACGAGGTTGGTTGGGCAGGACACCTAGCAAGGCGCGGCAATCGCAAGTGAAGTATAGCTATGACGGAGTAGCGTCTAAAGAATGGAAAGAGAAGAGATGATTACCGGCAGCGAGACGGGCAGACGACGTTGTTACCATTGCGGGTAAAACATCGAAAAGGCTGGCACAGGAGCATGGATACTGGCACAAACAAAGAGAGGCCTGGTCAACAATGGGTGAAGTCTGGATGAATGGGTGGATGATGATGATGATGATAAGAAACGTCCGATTTCTAAAAACGCTTGTGAGAAGGAGACAAACGGTTTTATAAGACATGGTAAATCATCTCACCAGCTACAGCCTTAACTGTAACAATATTCGATGAGCAGGCAGTTCGTAGACGACCACGATCCGCCTACTGCGAATAGCTTGGAATGTATAAGATGTTTTTTTTCTCTATTCTAGCTTTTTTGTCGTGGTCGGTCAGTGTGGGGACACCCTTACTCTTTGCTGGACTGCTTTTATAACGAAAATGACCTGAAACTGCGTAAGCAATTTTATTTGAAATGTTATAATTTGTTATGTCAACTAAGTTGACTTATAATATTATAGGCAAATTTGAAAAGCGCAGCGAATTAACCACTACTCAACTGACGATTGTGTTGTTTCAAGATAATTACTATACGAATTAGTATAGTCAAATCTCTCAGTAGTTGGCAACACCCTAATCCAGCTTAAAACGCTAAATACCAGTCGACGTATTACAAACGAGAGCTTAGCAAGCCAAACAGTTGCTAAGCTACAAAACAAAAGCTTCATACCGCTGTGCAAACTGCAGCAAACTAAAACAAACCAACTGAAATTACTTCCCACAACGAACCAACGAAAACTCTCAAATTAACGCATCACATTTAATGACAAATTCCCAGTCAAATGGCAAACTATAATAATTATAATTCCTTAAACCTTTCATAAATTGTGCGGAACTTTGCCGCCTTAAAACATAAAACTGTTTTATCCTGATGAATACAAATGAGAGGGGAAGGGGCCAGGGCAGGGGAGAGGGTAAGTCGCGACCGCTTCCTACCCACGCCATGCCTTGCTTCAGCCACTAATGCGTGTTACAACCGGCCTTGACATATATTTACTTGTCATACCTTCCGTGGATTTACGTTTCGGTGTTTTGAAACTTGGAACTAACGTCAATGACAAGGATTTAGTTGGAGGGTAGCTAAACAATGAACGATTCGACTTGCTAAAGTATTTATTTCAAAGTTACTTTGCACTTAACGCGAAGAGATCCAAAATAATTGAAGAGACAGGAAGTTTACAAAAGCAAAAACATCATAGGTAATGAAAGATTAGAAAACTAATCCAACGAATGTCTGTTTAGTGTACAAGCAAGAGACAAGACAGCATCAAATAAGTAGATAAGCGAAGAAGTCGACGACAAGATGAAAAGAAAATTAAAGGAACATTCTCATGAAACTAATACCCACAATACGCACGATGTGTCTTCCAAGTGGTCGGAGCCCAACACAAATCTAAAACCATACCTAATTGATTTGTCACAGTCAAATCATGAACCAAATTTCGGCCAGTAAACAGACAATAAACCAACTCATTAGATGATTTTGGCAGCCAATGAACCGACTAAACATCGACTGAATAACCAACATGACGTGACCAACTAATGTTGGTCTGTGTTGGCCAAACATTGGCCACACGCGTTGTAGCGTGAACATAGCCAATGAACACGAGTTCCTAACACTGAACCGTTTACTGGGAAATGAGAACATACTGTGTCAGCATAATATTTGTGTGAACGGAACTTAAATGACAGCAATATTGCTTCAAATTATAGGTTTGAATAATCTATGATAACACGATCTCATCATGTAATCATAGATTATTGGGTATAGGAAATTCCAAATTAAAAGCCTGTTCACATGAGCATTGGGGTTGCGTTCCTGATGTCCATTACTTTATGTTGAAAAGCGTAGCGTTTATCGAGCGAAATCAACAATTACGTCCTTCTGGAAAACCTCTTGCTGTAAGGGTTCTTAATAAGTGAACGTGTTCATTTAACACTTTCAGAAGCATTTCTGTTGGTACTATAACTGATGTAAACACATTCTACTCCAGCTAAAAATAGGACTAACTTTTTCCAAAACAACATTCTATTTTCCACAACCAGTTCAATGTTTCATCAGTGCGCCATGTGATGACAAAAAAGGCAAACTCGATTATTTCACACAAATTGAAGTTTACTTTCACGCGATCAAGCAGGTGTTGTCCGTGATAAAAACTGGCACTAAGCTCACAGACAGTGTCATTAAAAACCAACACTAACTACCAACTGATAGTTTTTCACAATTTACACTATCAAGTACCGACATTCACTAACTGCCAATATGATGGATAGTTCGGAATACGTCAATTTGTAAATAACGAATGCATTTCCCTAAGCTGACCTTGCAACTTAGCCACAAAATAATATTCTATAAAAGGTCAAGGCACTTCATAAACACGCGATTACAATCTCACGCATGCGACCTTAACTGAAACATGGACGAAATGAGGGCGACCAATCACGGCGGCCCGCCTGATAATATTCCCAAAAGATTGGTTAAAATAGTAACGATTTATTTAGTAGCAAAGAATAAAAGTCATATTTAGTGAACTTGAACGCTTTGATGTTTAAGACAAAGATTAGTAACAATTCGAAACGATGAAATTGATACCTTTGCCTGCTTTTGGATTTACTGAAACTTACCGTTACTTTTTGTTCTTAACAGCAAGCAAGAAAAATAAAACAAAGAACAGACCTGCTTTTCTTTTTAATTAACATATTTTACGTCACTGCTGCGTAAAGGTCTCCCCATACTTATGCTGCTTTTTACACGACTGCCCAAAAAAAGGATTGTTATTTATACTTTTATTTCTTATTTGTAAAACTATTTTGTACGCCGAATATGGCAAAACATGTTGAACCAGCAATCTTCTCAACTCATATTCCATCCATATGTGCATATCCATGTATCATGTCACACATGTTTATACAAATAAATGCATCTTTATATTTATCTTCTTTTTAGTCTTAAATAAATAATAGTAGATTATTGCATCGAGCACAAAGTAATTTATTATTGCACCGAGTGCCTGATTTAGAGCCCGAGCGTTAGCGAGGGCTCTAATCTAACAGGCACGAGGGCAATATAAATTACTTAAGGCGAGGTGCATAATCTGCTTTTCTTTCAACTATTACCTATAGGAATAGTAGATAAAAGAAACTCATATCAAACAGTTAAAAAAGATTTTCTATAACACTGTCAGCTTCATTTAGAATGTTTTCCGGAGTTAATGTGTCGCTAGATGATTCCATTTTAATTCGAAGCCGAAGCATTCAAAATCAGATAGTATCACATTTTATCGTTTCCAAAAATATTGTCAAGCAAAATCACTTTTTTAAATTTCTTTCATTTTTTAATCAGAGTTAGCAGAAATCATTTTTTTAATTTGGAACAAGTAGGATAGAAACGAATAATACGTACGTAAAACAAAAGTATTGATATCGGCTGGCTGAATAGAGCTAATCCATTGAGATGGGCACCTTTTGGTGCGATAAAAAAAAACTGTGCAATAACAAAATTTCATACACTTTTATTGCTCTAGAGCATTAAAGACTCGCTTTGTACTGAGTTTTTAGTGTGATTGTGATGAAATTAAAGCATAGTTGGAAGAAAAATATTAAATTACACTCCGCATCTACCCGTGTTTGTGAAGTTATATTACTTACTACATTTACCAACCATCCATCCGAGTTCCTGTAGCTATTAATCTTGCTAAAAGTATATCTTTTGTCTCTTTATATTTCGCGGTTGCAGCGTACAACTGTTTTCTTTTATTCCATTTTTAATTCATAAAACAGCACGCTAGAGAGAGGTTTGTCCGTCCGTGCACTTTTAGCTCGCCTCAGGGAACTTTATACCGGAATAAGATAAAAAATGGACTAGCTAGATAAATGGCTTCTGACGTTAGAAGAAAAGTAGCTAAGGATTTATATGGAGTACTTACGAACGCAGTTTTGTAGAAAATGTTAAGAGTGTAATGGAAGGTCCTTTATCTTCTCGTAGGATGGAATGAGAATGTATAAAAATCCAGCAAAAGTATTGTAACTATAATGCATTCGATTTGCTGAGGAATCAAACTTAATCGCAAGCTCAGCTTGACTTGAGAATAGGCATGACGACAGTATCAAAAAAATGCAAATCTATTTAGTCCGTCAGTTACGAGTATTGGAAATTAATGGACACGTATTTTTTGTTTTTGTAAATCAATGAATATTGACAAAAGATAAAACGCATCAAAACTCGGGAGTGGGGGTTCGTGACGTCAGAACCAGCTAACAAATATACCTAGGCGTGACGTATTGAGAATTTTAAAAGCGTCATATCTTCGTCAATTTTGGTTTACGTAACAAAAGAAAAAACACGGGTCAAATATTTTTTGATAATCTAACTGACGGACTAATTAGATTTTTTTTTGCCGTCTCGCTTATTGTCTTTCAGCTAAACTAAGCTATAAATATACTTTTTAATATATACTTTAGCTGTAAATTTAGGATGACACCCATCTATACAAATTTGCATTGTATTCTATCGTAAATGAAGAAGTTCAAGTTTTCCGCAATATTTTTACGACACCATTCTATCCATTCCACAACCCACTATAAAATATGCGCTAAAAGTTTATTTTAGCCTTCGTTTTCAGTCCAAACAGGTCAATGTTTATGTTAGAATGTGTACCTACTATCCGAGTGAATCGCAGACGATCCAAACCCATTTCAGCTAAAAGGCTTTCCCAACGCGCATAACTTTTTAGACTAACAAATGAAAACAGGAATGTGATGAATGCGTCGCAGAAGTATCACTCTGTGTGAAGCGTATAATGCACTCATACGCTGTCACTTGAGTAGGTAAGAATGAGTTATAAAAATAAAATAAATTGTGTTTTATTTCAGGCAAAATACCCATATATGCAACATAATTATTATAAATTGAGACGAATAAAATAGTAAAAACCTACCAGTCCTAAATAAGTAATTAAAAAATCATTAAAAAACAACAACAAAATCATTCAAAATTAAACATGGAGTTATATGTAAACAACCTAAGCTTTGCCCAGTTTTGGCTTTTAGATTTTCTGTATTTGCTTTGTTTGTGAACATTCCATTCACTTTTCATCCCATTTTAACATTTTACAGTGAATAAGTCCGATGTTGTAGATATTACAATGTGCCTTTGTATTAACCTAATTCGAAGAAGGGTTGTATCTAATAGCTGCTCTAATTTATAATTAACTGTACGTACTTATTAATTTTGTAGGTTGAACAAATACAATATTTTCAATTATTTAGTAACTATTTTAATCATTTATTCACAGTGGAGATAGATAAGTACATATTATTAAAAAGAAGTGTTCTAAGGGAAATGAAACAAGACAAAGGAAAAATAAAACTTTCATTTTATTTTCATTTATCGTCCAAACGCGCGGCTACGACTCTCGGTTTGCTACGCACCGTGCTACGGCGTAGCCAGCATAGAGCTAAGACGGCGTAGGTTGCTGTACGTCGTAGGCCTAAGTTTTCGTAAAAAAATAACTTGTTTTCAGTATTGTATTATTTCTTGTTCTTAATATTATTATGAGCTTCTTGTACGCACAACGACGAATCAAGCTGTGCAAAACCACATTAAGCTGATCTATTTTTAACGGGAAATATTTATAGCTTGATGTGTCACGTGTGACGTGTGTATGGCAGAGTTCTGGTCGAAACAAATTTAAATCACAAAAAGGGAAATCATCGACACGACGAAAAAGATTCTTCATTTCTTGTGTATCCAAAGTTACACTTTACTAAAAAGTTTGGTACTTAACCAAGCCAAAAGTACCTACTCGCACGGCTTCGCGACCAAAAGTGACAGACGTTTAATCATATCAGCTGGCCGCAGTACATTGACAATAGCAGACAGCTTGATTTCCCCAAGGGTTGATGTCCATACGGCGGCCATGCCGGTAAAACTGCCGTAAATTAAACTGGTAAATATACCAATTTCAGAAAATAAAACATGAAATACGCTCTTATTTGAATGCAGAACTTAGCTTGATATCAAATATCTAATGGAAACTCTTTGTTGGTATGACTTTGCAAGATGGCTTTGTTTTTTAGGGTTCTCAAAAGGAGGACAGAGGAAAAGAGGACCTCAAAAGGTAAAAAAGGAACCCTTATAAGATCACTTTCTTGTCCGTCAGTCCGTCTGTCTGTCTGTCCGTCTGCCCGTATGTCCGTCTGTCACCACCAATTTTCTCAGGAACGGGTGGACCTAGCAAGTTGAAATTTATACCAGATACTGAGATCTTCCTATTAGTTGTATAAAATCAAGGTCCTGAGTCAACACGATAAAAAGATATGGGCAAATTTAGATTTTCGGGAAAACTTGTAAGTACCAAAATTTACCTTAATTTTCAACTTTGTTGTTTTTTCGGACTTTTCCCTTTACTTGTGCTGTTTTGGGTTGAAAACCTATATGGTAGTTCCCGTTGACCCAGAATCACGAAATTTGGCAAAACGCAAGGTCTTACAGCACATGTAAAGGTAAGAATTAATAATCGTAAAAATGTTGTTTAATGACAAAAAAAGGGATTTTACTATAACAAACTTATTATTTGCGGTTGGTGCAATAGCCGTTTCTAGGCATCGAACTGCAAAGTTAAGTTTGTCCTTTAAAAAGTTTGTACAGAACCCTCGGTACGCGAGTATGACTCGCTCTTGGCCGGTTTTTTTTTATTATTTTCGCCGAAAACGCCATCTACAGTAAAATATTTATTTAAGTTCCGATTATTTTCATAATAGTGCTCTTGACCCTGTCTGTTTTCGGTCACGGCGGTCAATCTCAGTGGAGATACGCCATTTGCGCGGGAGATTTTATAGTGCGAGAATGTGCGCAGACACAGGTGTGACCAGAGATAGATCAGGAGCAGGACCAACAGCTTAGCGTGCTTTATGAGGCACGGGGGTATCATACCCTCCCAACTTCCAAACTCCGGGCTACTACTGCTATTCAGGACCCCTATCTCAGCATTCCAGACCAACGGAGAAGTAGCAGCTTAGTATTTTGCCATGGACGCCTGCTAGTACTGTCAAGCCCAAAACCTACAAAAAATTGTCCTTCGTCACGGTAAAGGTGCCTCCACATAGAATACATACTTTTTTATGGAACACCGTTTATAAGTGTGAGCATAGCAACAACTTTATTAGTTCTAGCAAAAGTCGCAAAAGTTACTTAATGTTTTCATTTTGCAAAAATAGTGCTCAACTAAAAGTAACTTCGGTGTGGATAAGCGCTAAGCAATCTGCCTGATGTATCCGCCGCCCGTCGTGGCTGAGTGGGGACACAATGGGTGTTCGATAGAGAGGCGCTCGTAACACGATGTGTCACTGAGCACGTCAGCTGATACGTTCCGATGAAATGGTGTTGGTGGGTGACATGTTAGAAAAGTAATGAATAAAAGTGGAAAGCGAGATCATGTTTTCATGGGTTAGTTGTTTAAGACGTCTAAAACCCATCAAAGATATTTTTAATACTATAAATACGCATTCGTGAACAAAAACAAACTTCAAATAAAGCATAAGTGCTTTTTGGAAAACATACTGTATTTTGTACCCTACAGAGGCTAAGCCACAGCCAAAGAAGGTTTATGCTTACGGAGGTTATTAACTACATTTATCTAAAAGCGTAAGATAGCATAATCTTACTAAAACAAACTAATCCAACTAATAAAAACTCCAACTAATAAAACAAACACTGTTTCACATTGACGGACAAGGAAAAGAAACTCCTACAAAAAATCTTCAACATCAACATTATTTTATACAAGACAAATCTCATACATAATGACGAACATAGTCGGAAGTGATCGATGGGCCTTTTTACAAGGCATTGCGGATGTAGCTACGTCGGAATCCGTCGGAATCCGTCGGAATCCTCCGGATAGCGGAAAGATCACAACCTTTCATGATTAATGTAGCTCGGCGCGAAAATGAAGACATGCACACTATTTGTGGAAAAGGAAACGGTCTGATTTCACTTTACATGATGAACGGTTTGAACTTGGGGTGGAGGATTTATAGTTATTTTTATAATGATAGATATCTCTTTAAAAAT
Source organism: Xestia rhomboidea (assembly GCA_963853795.1). Classification (NCBI taxonomy): domain Eukaryota; kingdom Metazoa; phylum Arthropoda; class Insecta; order Lepidoptera; family Noctuidae; genus Xestia; species Xestia rhomboidea. The sequence goes on along the minus strand of OY970759.1, from coordinate 15,094,805 downwards.
ACGGTTTAAGGCCCCTCTAAATAAAGCTTGAAATATGCGAAATGAAGTGGATAAATAATATTTTATAATCAATCTAAATTAAACATACAATTCAATTGAAAATAAATTAAAGGAATTAGGTATCATTGCAATTAATTTAATTGCATATACATACAACGGAGTCTAGATTTGTGCCGGGTTGATGGCAATAGGCTGGCCCTCTATTATTACATGGGACTTAAAACTTAACTAGCAAAATGTGGGTATACTATGTAAATACCTCTGCATACCCCTTTGGGGATATCAGGTGTGATGTTGTATATTATAAACAAAGCAGTTGTGTGCTATGGAAACAAAAAAAAAAACAAGGCGCAATTCTAATTTATTTAAAAAAAATACCACTATACGGCATTTACTTACTTAATTACATTAGAACACTATTAACTCGTATTATTTTGATACATGTCTATTTAAGTTCATTCAACCTCATTTAACACTGAGTCGTCAATTTGATAATATTATTCCTCTCCCATTGACTACGCTAAAGCACACAAACAAAGTTTTAATAATAATAATAAATAATAAATATCGCTGGACATTACACACAGCGCCATCTAGCGCCACACTAAGCAACGAGGCTTGTGTCGTGGACGCCAGATAGTTGATATACTACATAGATACTTTTTTTTTTTTTGTAAATACATACTTAGTATACATATAAACATCCATGACTCAGAAACAAATGTCCATGCTCATCACACAAACATTTGCTCCTACCGGGATTCGAACCCGGGACCCAACGAACGTAAGGCAGCCTCACTACCGCTGCGCCATTCGGGTCGTTTTGTTTAATTTCATTACCGGCAGGTAATACTCCTCCCTGGGGCGTCGTAAGATTCTCAGGGATTACACCAAGTGTTAAACCACCGCTATCCACGTGAACAGAGATATAATACTGCAGAATCCGGAATCCCCGAGGAAGGTAGGGGTTAAACCAGAAATGTAACAACACGTTTTAGGAAATATTTTGAAATAACAAGGAAATATACACATTTTTTATTTTGGCGCTATGATTTTAAAATCTTGCGTTGTAATTATCAACTTGTAAACCTCTACTGATAAAACTTAATGAATACACAATTTCTACTTTCTAGTGAAACTTATACATACACACATAAACTCACGCCGTTTTCCCATGGGGGTAAGTAGAAACTACAGAGTGCTACCTGCTACATACTCCTTACCTTTCGAGAATTATTGGCAATTTGGTGCCACACAATGCACAAGTTCCCCAGTTTGTTGTTCCTGTTATTGGAAAATCTCCTCCAACTTATTTCCTGACTTACCAGATATCCACAAGGAGAAGATCCGACTTTACCTATATACTAATATTTTAAAGAGGTAAAATTTGTTTGTAAGCTTTTATGTTGGGGGTAATCTCCGAAACTAATAATCCAATTCTAAAAATGTTTTCACGGGCAAAAAGCTACGTTATTCGTGGGCTATAAATAGTATTTATATCATGCATAATTATAAGCCCAGTATGCTTAGCCAAGTTGACAATCTACAATCGTTAACGCATAGAAAACTAACCAAATGTATGGGAATGACATAATTTCAACGTTAAGTCACGTGGTCAAAACAAACGAATAGAAACATTAAAGTTCAGTCAAAACTGTAAGTTGGCTACGATTTATATGGGATGTAGCGATCACGATTGTAGAAACGAATACATTTCATTCTATCATCTTGATCGATGTAAACTTGTCTACGAAAGTTTATATTCGTTGGTTTGACCACGTGACTTAACGTTTACGATTGTAGAAAGAGAATCGATACGAATCGTTTGTAACTTGGCTAGGCCTGCAGGTATCACATTTTTTGCGGACTAAGTCGCGGGCGAAGTGCAGTTCTATATAAAATAGTTTTCATTATTAACATTAACACCAACGCCAGCTGTGTTTTAAAGCATCCTTAATTTCTTAATAGCTTAAACTTAGAAAAACCGGCCAAGTGCGAGTCGGACTCGCGCACGAAGTGTTCCGTACCATTATCTATACAACACAAGACAAAACGGCAAAAAAACACGTTTGTTGTATAGGAGCTCCCCTTAAATATTTATTTTATTCTGTTTTTAGTATTTGTTGTTATAGCGGCAACAGAAATACAGCATCTGTGCAAATTTCAACTGTCTAGCGCTCACGGTTCATATGAGATACAGCCTGGTGACAGACAGACGGACGGACAGCGGAGTCTTAGTAATAGGGTCCCGTTTCTACCCTTTGGCTACGGAACCCTAAAAATCTATAATAAAGAGACACCCATTAGGAACTTGTTAGCATGTCGGCGCATTAGACTAGGTACTAAACTTCGTACCACCAGTGCTTATTAGTGAGTTCTACAGATAACTCGTTAATGAGAGCGGCCAGTAAGTACTCGCAGGCAGGAGATAAACACACAAAGATAAAAGAAAAAATACTAAGTAAACAAGAAAAAGGAACATAATAATTTACACCAGAAAAGTTTAGAAGTAGGTAATATGTACTTTGTGCTAACAACATGGCTTTGAAGTTTTTTGCTATAAATCCGGACACATTAAGCTCTCCACGGAAACGTTATCCATGGTTTCCTCCCCCTTTTAGGGGAGGGATAACATCGTTCTTTTAGACAGCTTTCGCTTTCCGAACAGATTTTTTTTTTGTAAATAGATCACGAAAGACGGTTGGACGTTGAGTAAAAGATGGCTTCTTCGGTTTAGTGATAGAGCTACATAATTCATAGATCGTATGATTTAAGGATACATTGGTGTTATTGTATGTAACGACAGGACGTGTATCATGGATGTCATACAGCAAAAAAAAATACGTATGTTTTTAGGTGTAGAATGTCCACCTTGGCATTCGACGTCTAATATCCCAGGTCTTCTGTAAGATTTTTTATGCAGTACGCTTCTCTTTGTTTGATAACAGTTTGTTGGATTACACTCACCCACGATACGTGAGACAATTGTTCTAACTAACAAAAACCAGAAAATACCGACTGAAGCCGACACACCGAACATTAGTCTTACACACATTTAATTTACCTACACAGCTGTAATCAAAGAAACCGTACCATACATGTAATTAAGGCCAAGTGACCGTGAATTTAAATAATTCACAAAAATAAATAATTAAGCGCTCGGACCTGTTATTTATTATTTTCTTACAATAGGGTAGATGACAAAAAAAAACTTGACTTCTTTTAGTCCGTCAGATAGATTTCCAAAAAATATTGGAAACATAGTTTTTCTTTTTTCACGTTAACAAAAAAATGAAGACGATATAGTGCGTCACAAGCCCCTACTCATGAACTTTGACACGTTTTATCTTCGTCATTTTTTATTAATTTGATAAAACAAAAAACACGTACTTATCCAATTTTTTTCGATAATCTAACTGACGGACGAATCATATTTTTTTTTGTCAGTCATCATCCCTATTTCCCTGCACAGCTATAATCAAAGAAACCGTACAATACATGTAATTAAGGCCAAGTGACCGTGAATTTAAATAGTTCTAAATAATAAGTAATCGCTCGGACCTGATATTTATTATTTTCTTACAATTATACAAGCCGGGCCGCGTCGAGCCGGATTTAACTGAATTATAAACAGCTGTTCAGTGTTTTACTGTCCTTAATGCGTTTCAATTACAATTCTAACTTTTTAAAGTAAAGAAACGAATGGCAAACCTTGTTATTAAAACAATTGTTTTGAATCAAACGCTACAGGAAATGCTCTAGTACTTATTTATTATTATTATTTTTGTTTATTAAATAAAATGTTATTATTGTAATAACTATTATTGTTTTTTAAAAACAAAATATAAACAGAGAAACATCACAAAATCGATGTATTTATAAAGTTAACTGAATCATTCGTTACTGAGATATTGGGGGTCAAAGGTCCAACGTTTTCAAAACTTTTTTTAAACAAGTTTTTAATGTTATAACTTTACTTCTAATACCTTCACAATCCCTGTACTATTCAATACCTCCTACACAGAGTTGTATTTTGAGTGCGTTACATTAAGTCCTACCGTAAAACGTGATTTTTCACCCCCAAAAAAAATCGTTTCCCAGCTTTATTAATTGTGCTATTAATTTTTGCGTACAGTTACTTAGTTTGATGTACAGAATGCTTAGTTGACGGCTTCGTGAAGGGTCTGTTTACACCCTGTTTGCACAGTTTTGAGTTGCCTTTGTCATAACTAAACTAGGCATCATTCTTACCACAAAAGAGACACCCAAGATCGTACAAAAATATGACCAGCGGCCCTACCATGACGTCTTAAAGCAGGATCGTTTTAATTGCGTGCGACTGAGGGAAAGAGATGGCGCTAGACGTCCTCTATAGCTCCGTTTCTTTCCCTCACTCGCACGCAATTAAAACGATCCTGCTTTAAGACGTCATGGTAGGCCCGCAGGTATTTAAAACTTGATTATCTTTATGTTGTCTTTTTTACTATGTAATTACGACCCGGTTGTACTACGTTAACTACTTCAATTAAGCAATATGTTCCCATATATCCGAGTAGTAAAATATTCCATGATTATGAGCGTGCATTCAGTGAGTACTTGCTAGATACACCGCGCCATCATATTTGATCTCGTAAAGCCGCTGAAGCGTGCAGAATATATTGCTACCCGCGTTTGTTCACAGAGAAACTCATAATGTAACATGTACGTGCTAGATATAAAGATATAACGTTACATAAGTTACTCTGTAGAAAATATTTTAGTTTCCTTTTTTAAACATATATCAGGTCAGGTCTTCTAATAAAAAAGTAGGTAGTTTTTCTTTGTATATAAATAATGTTTTACTTCATTCTTGCTTTTTTAATATTTTATTTAAAGAAATTATAAATTAATGTAATTTATTTTTAATTAATTTAGGTAATTTCTTTACCTATCCATGATCATCTGCCTAGCCCCTCCAATTCAGTTAGTACAGCAAGGGGTAATACGATACCCCTTGGTAAGACTGGTTGTTAGACTTTCGGGCCACTGACTTCCTGTAACGACTGTCAAATAGATCTACAAATGATAGCCGGGACTAACGGCTTAACTTGTTTTCTGAGGCACACAGGAAATTCGGTATGTAAAGTGTGGTCATCCATCCACACACCAACGTAGGCAAGCGATTAACCTGAAGATTGATCCAAGCCGCTGTTATTGCTATTTATTTTATTTAAACATCCATCCGAGGACACGTCAAACGGTGAAACAACCTCATACAAATACTACTGAAATACCTGTCAGTGCCCGATTTCCGTAGCCGATCTGCATTTTGTCTATACCGGTATATGACCGAACCTTAACAAACTAAACTGCGGTTTGCGACAGCCCAGCTCTATGAAACGTTTCACAAGTCACAAATTGTTAATACCAAAAAGTTTGGTCTGACTCAATTATTTTTTGGGTATACGATTGTAACAAAATACATTTTTAAAGGAACACGTGAACAATATAATAATGTCGGTGTCAACGTGAATGATAAACGGCGAAACTTCATGAATTTATTACCTCTTGTCATGTCCGTTCTTTTCACAAATCTTATATATATAAAAGGCAAAAGTGATTGACTGATGTATCAACGCACAGGCCAAACCCTTAGGGCTAGAATCTTAAAATTTCGCACACGCATATCTCTTATGACGTAGGCATCCACTAAGGAAGGATTTTTCGAAAATCAACCCCCAAGGGGTTGAAATAGGGGATAAAAGTTTGTTTGAAACTTTTTATTAATTGGACATAATTGCATGAAATTTCGTATGAATTGAGTGCAGCAAAAATAAATGAGTTACTTATTTTAGTGTTTTCCAAAATTCAACCCCTAAGAGGGTAAATGAAATTTTGCACACAGGTAGTTTATAACCTCGGTTAACACATACGAGTAGAAGTTCATCCCAGTAGTATGATCCCGTGAGACAATTATCCAACTTCACGCGGGCGAAGCCGCAGGCAACAGCTAGTATAATAATATAATAACTGTGTCAAATTTTGTATGGAAAAAGTTGTTAATCTTAACTCCTTCATTTAAAAGCATTAAATATTTGCCTATTATATTTGACAAATTAAATGAAGATGTACCTACTTCATCTGCCCTTACCCCATATAATTTATGGTGTTTATCAGTCGTCATCTTTATGCTAGCTTCCTCCCTAGCCATCATCTCCTTTCAGCCATTTCTAGTTAAAATCTTATATCATTGATCAAGTTAATTTAGCTGTATAACGTCTGCTGGGTTTCAAATTATTGTATTGCGATTTAGTGACCATTAAAATTCTCCTACCGAGGGTATAATTATCATTGTCATTGACATAAATGATTTATAAATGCTAAAACAGACTACATATAAAATGTATGACATGCTCAGTGACTGTAAAATTTATTTATTGATAATGAGCCCCTAACTACTATAACATTAATGATATTCTGATTGGCAAGGTTTAATCAGAGTAACTATGTCCAGTTCGAAATCAGTACTCCGCGTTATAGTATTAAATCATACATGTTTAGAGAAAATGAGATTTATTCTCAGTGTAATAATTATCTTGCAACTCCAATCAATTTTGTTCTGCGTAAAGTACAAAATGATTTACCAAGGTCTAGAATATTGTCCCCATCCGAATCCGCCCTACGACGCACCCAGAAAAGTGAACGTCAACATCGTCGCAGTGAACAATAGTGACGCCTTTTACTACAATGCTAACTTCAGTGTCAACGACAACTTATCCGGGTATTCCTGGAGATTCAAAAATGGATACGAAAAATCTGGAAAGATAATCTATGAGAACGATTTCAAAGGGTTATCCTGCAAGAGTTTCCTACCCAAACTAATCTATGGAGTGTCAGCAATTAAGTATGATCGGAAGACGTGTGACATTTTTAAAGGAAATTATTCTTTTCACAAATTGGAAGTGACTAAGTTAGATCGAGCCGCTAATTTGTTGCCAACGAGACATATTGGGGTGAATGTGTTCTTTTTAAGTTATTATAGCCCTAAAGCAACCTGCTTTTGTATGGAATCACGCGTTTTGTTCATTAAAATTTAAAAAAGTATTGGTACTGTTTTATTTGAATCAATAGAGAACGGCTAGCTGACCGACAGAAAAAAAACAGGCTGCCGATAACAGCCAGGTTCAAACTACTGCAAAAAACCATCTAGGTAAACCTCATAAGTGCATCTTCAGCCAAACCGTTTAGAAGGAGAAGAATTACGAACATACGCACACCGGAATTTTGATATAATACAGATAAAAAACCGGCCAATAGCGAGTGGGACTCGCGCACCGAGGGTTTCGTACAAAGTTTTTAAAGGACAAACTTAACTTTGCTGTTCGATCCCCAGAAACGGCTATTGCACCTACCGCAAATAATAAGTTTGTAATAGTAAAATCGCTTTTTTTGTTATTAAACTACATATTTACGGTGATCAGTTTTTCCCTTAACATGTGCTGTAAGACATTGCTTCTCACCAAATTTCGTGATTCTAGGTCAACGGGAACTATCATATTTTCTAAGTTTTCGATCCAAAACCTATAGGGCCTAAACCTATACTTCCGGTTGACCTAGAATTGTCAATTTTGGTTAAAAGCAAGATCTTACAGCACAGTAGAGGGAAAATTCCGTAAAATATGGTAAATTTTGGTACTTACAAGTTTTCGCGAAAATCAAAATTTGCCCATATCTTTTTACCGTGTTGACTCAGGGCCTTGTTTTTTATACACCTAAAAAACTCAAACTCAAAACTTTTTTTTTTTTTTTTAGGATGGAAAATCATCAAATGACTTCTCCCGCTCTGGGCGGAGCAGGACGGGGTGTCAGACTTTTACTGACTAAAACCCATCCATGTTCCTTCCTCGCCCTTGGTGTTCCGGGGCCACGGTATCTCTTTCGAATAGTCCCGCAGCCCCGGCAGGCTTCGGCCCTTGCGGACCCCTTCCTTATTGCTGACTCTCTTTGAGGCGCGCGTGGAACACAAACGCGCCGTCGACACGGCCTGTCGTCATGAGACGGACGGACGGCGAGCTAGCCCATAGCTCCCCGTCTACAGGGCGTAGATCTCTATGGAGAAGAACGGGCACGAAACAACATGGACACTCTTTTAAATCAAAATATTGTTACAAAATATTGGTTACATCTTTCATTTTGAGATTATGCATATATGTGAGAACGATGTAGGAAGACGTGCACATTAAGAGCGTCTAGAGTAAAAGATTAAATCAACAATTTAAAATTAAACTAATTTAAATTAACCGTGGCAGCTAAGTGATGACCAGTCCCAACCGACAGCGCCCGTTCACGAACATGACACATGTATCGGCGCCATTCAACGTAACCATATCGAAAGGAACTAAATGACCCGACACACCTACCACCATCAGCGAGACGTTTGAGTGGGTATGACATTCTCTCAGCCACCAAGGCATATTCAAGTCAATGTAAGTTATCTAAATGTAAATGGTGGCTGAACAGTACAAAGTACTCACACATGTGCTATGCAATTATATAATACTAAGAGCTGGAATGTATACAATGCAAGAATATTTTTACAATCTTCTTGAGCTTCCACAGTACATTAACATGGGAATCCATTAGTTTGCCCCAATGGTTGTGGAGCAGGACCAGCATATAGTCAAGCATTTTAATCATCAATGTAATCCCCCAACTTATAATATGCTTGCCTACATAATTTGCGTTTTAAACAAGATTTAAATTTCGTCTCATCCAGTTGTAAAATGCTACCCTGTATTTTATTGTAACATTTCAAACAGTACCCCATGAAAGATGAATTTACTTTAGCAAACGTGAAACCTGGCTAACTTGTTGGTAAAGACTATAGACCTCAGTATCTGGTATAAATTTGAACTTGCTAGGTCCAGCCGTTGTTGAGAAAATCGGTGGTGACAGACGGACGGACAGACGGACAAGAGACTGATCTTATAAGGGTTCCTTTTTTACCTATTGAGGTAAGGAACCCTAAAAACAAGCAAAATAAACCAATACCTTTGGTCTGAGTACATAATGTAAGAGATAAACACGGTCACCCTATTCACAAGGTTATAAAAACTAAAAATAAATGTGCAGTTATTCAGTAAGCACTATACAGCGGGTGTGACATTCAGGCTGGAGTGGCTGCCGGTACTAACACCTCATTATACAGGGCGAGGTCAAACAAAAACATTAAAGAGATGCTTGACTCCGTGAGGCTGGGACTTCACTTGTGCTGGCCCTGACATGAGCTAAATACGGACATCTGATTGTTTAGTAGTTTATGCTGAAGCCCTCATTAAATCCTTCTTGAAAAAACAGATGTAATGATTTTTCTCCCGATATTTCGACGCTGTTGCAAGCGCCATGAAATATCGGGGGCTCAAATTAAATAATAATCACGGAAGATATCCCCGTAAGTGACAACATAAGTTTAGTTTTAAACCGTGAAAGCTTAAAGCAGTGTCTAAGTAATGATTTGTTCTTTGCAAGACATTCTTCAAAACTAATCACCCTAAATTCTACGTAATCAAAAGTTTATAATAATACAAGCTTCTGCGAGCCGCTTCGCCCGCTTGACAAATTATAATAATAAAACCTTCCTCTTGAATCACTCTATCTATTAAAAAAACCCGCATCAAAATCCGTTGCGTATAGTGGTGTTATAATATAGTCAAGTAAAAAACTGGCCAAGTGCGAGTTGGACTCGCGCACCGAGGGTTCCGTATAAATAGTATTAAAGATCTAAGCATACATAGGGACAGACAGACGCAGGGGGGGACTTTGTTTTATAATATGAAGTGATTGTATGTTCCTGTAAGCTGTATCTTCAACTATATGGCAACATAACCACACATGGGAATAGATCAGCAAAAACACTATTAAAAGCGTATTATTAAAGAAGACTGTAACTTAAACTCACTCAATTTCTGTCTCTATGAGCCATAGTGAGAGACAAGACAACGTTAAAATTAGAACAAGTTTATTTTGAATTTCACTTATTTTTATCTGTACAGGTATTCAATAAAGGTTATTGCGTATGTGGGTTTAGACTTATAAATATGTAGTAACAGAAGCCAACCATGTCACATGTAGCTTTACCTTGCTTATCCCGGTTGGGACGAAGCCCTGAAGGTATCAACGGACTTATACTTCGGACAACAAACAAACATATACACAAACAACACAAAAAAATGTTGTTGAATAAAACACTCCAATAAAAACAAACGTCCCAAAAATATTTTTTTATTTATCAACATAAACAAGGAGATAGTAAAAGCCGTATTTTTATATATCCCTTTGAAATATTTATTTAAACTCATCTACACAACGCCCACGCAATTTCCTTCGTCCTACATTCTGTTACATAATTTAAATAAACAAACAAGGAACTAGTATTTCTTGCTTTTATATAAAATGTAAAGTCACGCACATAAAGTCAACTGTATAAATAAGATTTGATCGCATATTCATAATTTTTACAAACACGTGGACGCTTTTCACGACAATCTATTTTGAGCTGTAAATGTTAGCAAAAGTTTCGAGTCGAGAGCTCTTTGTCTAAGAGAAAACGTCTGTTAAGTGGCCTCTCCGCTAAAAGGGCTTGAGAGGCGTTGTGGAACTACTGGTGACAAGAGTCTAACTGGTCTTTGTTTGAAGAATAAGAGACCGTCATCTGGGACAAGCATCCTTGACGACTAATCAAATAAGTGGAGATCTCTAGCTAATATACCGCAACTCGGGCGTAATTTGTTGCGCTGGTTAGCATACAAATTGGCTTTGTGGATTTTAATAAGCAGAGACGATTTTGGCTTTGTAGAAACTGATCAATTTTAAGCAAAAATGCTCTATGGGGCCATCAATAAATTACGTCACACGTTAAAGGGGAGGGAGGGGGTCGACGAAGTGTGACATTGTGTGACAAGGGGGTGGGAGGGGTCCTAAATTTCGTGACGTCACATTTCAAAATCTTTATACAATCAATTTATTTAAGTCAATCTTTAATAAAATTATTAATCGTTTTATGTTTTGTTAAAATTTTGAAATGTTTAATTTGATGTTAATTTTGTTAATAAAGAATTTAAATCGAAATAAAACTAAAATTCGAACTGCTTTTTAATTCAACAATTTGTAGATGTAAAATTGCAAAGTATGTGGCGTCACACTAGGGCCCCCGGGTCTCACAAATGTGACCAGCTGTGACAAGGACGGGGGGGGGGGGGTCAAAAAATCATGAAATTCGTGTGACGTAATTTATGGATGGCCCCTAATGTCTGATGATGTTGACAGAACTTTGAATATCTTTGACCTACTGACGGTAACTCAACTAGATTTATAAGATCGGCGAAAAAGTCTTTTCCTGTTTTGTATACATAAAATTGAAAAAATCTCTTTGGTTCGACTGTTTGTACCAGGCTGGTTTTAATATCAATAAATATAGGACATTAAAAAAAGAAACAAAACAAAAAAGTACAAAACACTTTCCCGCCATTTTTCTGTCCGTCAAAATGAGTCAAACGAATAAAATCGACACATTCCGAAGTTTTAATACAAAAAAGGGAAAAATGCGACGTCGTAGTAAGTGAGGAGTCCTTTGTAAATCAATCCTGCGATACAAATAAGGCGGTAAAAACAATAACTCTTTGACAACTACTTCAAAAATAAATCCATCTTAAGATAACCAGCAACAGATATCTTCTTTACGAATTTTCCGCCACATGTGCCACGATTATCTTTGCCTCTGTCAAAAGTTAGTTGACGGGGAAAAACTGCCCCAGAAACTTATTTCGCTAGAATGAGCGCCCTTTGTTTTAGACACAGGAAAAGGTCACAACCGAGTCATGTTACCAGTTACATTTACATTGTTGGTGGTATTTTTTGTTGATGAAAAGAAAATAGCACGCATCGCGAGGGCATTGACCTTAAAGATCTTTGCCCGCATAAGATAACATTTTGTTTTGTCGAAATATTTTTACGATATCAGCTTTAGGGTGACTCGACGGTTATTGTAGTTAAGATATCGTGTGCCTTTTGATCACAGCACATAACTAGTGAGATAGTGATTTAGGCCTCCTTTTGTGTATGTACAGTAATGTCTTTAATAAGAGACACGGAAAATAGTTACTGTTTTGGTTTGTACAATAGGCGAGACTACAATAAAAATCTAATTAGTCCGTCAGTTAGATTATCAAAATATATTTGACCAGTGTTTTTTTTTTTGTTACGTAAACCAAAATTGACGAAGATATGACGCTTTTAAAATTCTTAATACGTCACGCCTTGGTATATTTTTTAGCTAGTTCTGACGTCACGAGCCCCCACTCTCGAGTTTTGATGCGTTTTATCTTTTGTCAATATTCATTGGTTTACAAACACAAAAAATACGTGTCCATTAATTTCCAATACTATAACTGACGGACTTAATAGATTTGCAATTTTTTGATACTGTCGTCATGCCTATTCAGGTATATTTGAATGTCACTTCTTTTTTAAATAAATACTTAAACCGTTTTAATAAACAAGACGATAGATTAGATTAAAGATAGATTAAATACAAACAGTAAAACATTAACTTCTTATTGAAAAAATATAAAAAAGATTTCCAATTTTGTATAATAATGTAAAAAATGGCGTACAAAACCGTAAATATAATTGGCTCCAGATAAACAACATCAGCAATTCAGTATGGAAGCCAATCTCGCTGACAATGACGTAAATGTGTACGAAAATTGCAATTATCTCCGACCGCATAACCACTCTGTACGCAATTCCCAGGACAAGCGAAAATAAAAGAAAGACAATCCCGGAGTTAACATAAAACGTGCTAAGCCTACATTGAGTGATGGGACGAATAAATAATTCTTGACGTTAAGAAACGACTCCTTGAGAAAATAAATGTTATATCCTTGTAAGGCTTTTTGGTTTTGGATTGATACAAATGTAGCCACTTGACACCCGTTTGTATTTGTTAAATTGGAGTGGTCATGCATGCTCCCTTTTTAGTGTCGATATAAATGGGACGAAGTAACTCGTTCTCATTGATGGATAATGTTGAAAGTGGTTTAACTTTTAGGTACGTCACGATTTCTTTCCTAAGAAATATTACCGATTACCCAGAGTTCAGATTTTGGATTTGTGTCCAATTGATGGCAATAAGCTGGCTGTTACATAAGGCTTGACCATAACTAGCGAAATGTGGGTGACAACAGCGCTTATTTGCGACAATAATGACATTACTCCAAAAATAAAAATACAGGTCTATTTTACGTATCACGTTACTATTATTACGTATTTTAATATTATACTTTAATTCGTCCTTTAGTAAATTTTATTTTCAAGTACAAAAACATCGAAAAATCCAAATTTTGAGTTATGTCATCCTTTCATAATCCTTCATTACCTCATCATACACCTCTTACAGGTATAACAGGCGTGTGATTATGCCGTATAATATCAGCGACTGCTAAGTTACTAATTCAAAAACGATTTACTTTTTAACGGACCTGTCTCCGTAACCTATTCAGCCTCTTTTCTTTTCTAACCTAAGCTTCACACATACCGTTTTCTAAGGACATTAAAAAGTCAGCGTCACGTTGAAACGTGTGAGACACGTACGATGTAACCCGAGTATCCGGTGCCAAAGGACTCGTTTAGTCGAGTTCTGCAGGAGTTCCACTCTACCTAGGCGTAGTCGGATCGATAGCGAGCAGGTGGCACTGACGCCAACTGAAGTTCTAGATACCATGAGGTCAGTGAACTTAGGACGTGGAGTGACCTCTAGGAATGCCGTAGATTTTCATTCTTTGTTAAGACATCTGCATGTTGTGCCTTTAATAAAATCTCCATCAGGGTAGTTTCGATTTTTAAAAAAAGATTAACGCTTCAGTTTAAAAATCTTAAGAGCTAAATGTTATAATAAATCGGAACAAAATTTGATGTGTACCCAATACTAAAATAAGAATTACTATCCAATCAGTTTGTGTCAACTTATATGATGTGCAAACGTACAACTTACTAATTTTTATGTTCTTCTTTATCGTGTGGTTTATTACCTAACCTTTTATTTTTGGATGGGAAATCATCAAATGACAGGGTTTCGCTTTGGGCGGAGAGGAAGGGAGTGTCAGACTTTTACTGACTAAAACCGCGGTATCTCCTTCGAACAGTCCCGCAGCCCCGGCAGGCGTCGGCCCTTGCGGACCCCTTCCTTTTGCTGACATCTCTTTGAGTTAGTACCTAACCTGGTGATTTTAATGCCGCCCATGGGCCTCTGACTTGGCTTTTACATGCCGTGCCGTGCTTGTGCATGCTGATGCTGGTTTCCTCACGATTAAACGCGAAATTTTTACTGACAAAAAATACAAAAATAAATCCCTAGTATTTGACAAGAAGGTTTTTATATAAATGAAATACCAGTTCTATTTTCCGTGTGGAGAGGTTCTATATTCGTAATGTGACGCTACAACTATTGGCGGTAAAGAAATATGATCTGTGCTTCTGTTTCTCATCCATCTTTCGTTCGCCGCTTATTTTCATTGTTTTCCTGCCACTTGTAATTCCCGAGGGGTCCTATAACCTATAGTACGTCCACATTTCACCAGTTATGTTTATATTCCACGTAGTATGGGACGAGCCTATTGCCATCAATAAATTCTGACTGCTACTGAGAAGTAGAAGAAGAAGAAACTCAATAGCTCTTCGCCCGAGCTGGGAAACCAACCCAGGGCCAGAAACTCGGTTGCATTATCGATACTTGCGAGAAACGCATCTTGGATGTAGAGAGTTTTTTCATTGTTAATTTAGCGATCATAAGTTAGCGATTTTGTCGTTATCTCTGTCGAGACTGCCAGCCCTGGGCCGGAGTCTCGACAGAGATAACGACAAAATCGCTAACTTTCGATCCCTGTTTACTAACGAGTATATTCGGTTGCAATAACGATGCTTACGGGAAACGCAAGTCTCTATATCCAAGATGAGTTTCTCGCAAGCATCATTATTGCAACGGAATTTATTCGTTAGTAATTAGCTATCAAAAGTTAGGGATGTTGTCGTTATCTCTGTCGAGACTGCCAGCCCAGGACCTCACGCAACATTCGACCAACGAGGCCGTCATAGTATATTCGTAGTTTGCCCTACGACATTGACTTTTTAATCAAGACAGACGGCAAACTGAGAAACCGTTAATGACTGCTATTTCGAGACTGATCAATTGGTGATGTCACACGTTTATTAAAAGCGTCCTGATTGAAATATATGATCAGCCATAACATTCCATATCACCAGGAAGTAAGGTTGAGATTCGTATAAGGCGGAGATTATTTTTATTGTTTTGTATCACTGTATGAGCCTTGATTAAATGGTCTATATTTAGAATGGTCGTGGGTATTTCTGTAGGTATTGTGTTTGATTAATAACTGTGTTGACTAAACTTTATAATAATAATAATCAACTCACTCATTCTTTAGTTCATAGATTTTAGTTTCCAGTACATATTTGCATGGACCACACATGTTTTATTCTTGAAAGTATCAAAAAACTGTATCTTATCACTAAAATAAACAAATGGTCCTTCGAGCCGGATTCCCTACTCTAAAGAAAAACAGACTTATGACTGCATAGAGCGCACGAGGGAGAGCTAAGCTCGCAATTATTGAGATAATACTCTCCCAAATGTGTACTAGCCTAATTATTTGGAAAGTTTGTGCAAAAATATAACACTCGCTTCTCATAATGGGCCTCAAGAGACACTTGAGTCTGAAGTTCGTGATTAGATTTCTTCGTACACCTACTTTTAGGGGCGCTCTTAAAAGGCTCAGAAACTGGATTAAGTTGCTTTTTTGTTGTTGTTAAGGGTTTCACTCGCGTACAATTGCTTGGATAAACCAACCTCTTTTGTGTAATTATACCTTCATAAGTAAGAATACAGCTAATAATTGACAAGTGGGCACGCGCACTCGTGTGTACACCATGATAGGCTAGCACACGTCTTATCTATCAATGTCAATTGGATGGTGCAGTGGCTGCTAAGACACGTGTCGCGGGTTCGGGCCCCGCTTGTAACAAATATTTGTATGACCTACAGGTTCTTCCGGGTCTGGCTGTTTGTGTATGTGAGATTATATGTTTGTAAAGGCACCCACGATATAGGAGAAATTCCTAGTGAGGGCCAACGTTAAAAAAAAATAACCAATAAAAAATTTCCTTTACCATACTTATAATAATCCGTACACTCTCACTATATCCGTGCGATCATAACATATCATCACGCCTGTAATCCCCGAAGAGATAGGCAGAGTTGTACCAAATAGCACCCACATTTCGCTAGTTATGTTTAGGTCCCGCGTAATAGGAGGCGAGCCTATTGCATATCCGTGCGATCATTATTTAAATAAACCCGTGCGTGCGTATCAAATCCTTAACTAAATGAATTTGTATTTACAAAGAACTTAACAGACGGCTAGGCGCTCCTCCAATGCATATATTAATGCCGAAAATATCCTAGAGAACGCCAAACATGACCCACAAATGGATAAAGTCACGCAAACAATCGTGGGCCTTGCTTCTACTTGACGCCATTTAATGAGTAGCTGTTTTCGCTATTATTTGACATTGACCTAAATTGTTAAACACATTAATATTATTTTAATTTAGTCGGTTTCTTTTGTGTTAAACCAACGTGTACTACATATTTTTGTGGCTATAAATAAACGTTTAACTTTATCATTAGATTATATCCTGTTTTATTACAGTTTTTTCAGGAACAAAAATTGCCTTATATTGTAATTGAATTACAAGAAAAAGTTTACAAACAAATTCATCTCTTAAATTGCCTGAAACAGAAAAGTGGAAAAAGCTTTTTAAAGCTGAGAAATATCAGGAAATACAGATGCTAAAATGTTGTAAAACAACTTTTGCGTTTTTATCGATTTTATAAGTTTTTTTAAAGACTATTATTATTATTATTATCAGCCATTTGTGTCCCACTGCAGGGCAAACGCCTCCCTTCCTTCCTTCCACTTATCCCTATCCAGTGGACTGGCGCGTAACAACGCGCCAGTCCCTGTGAAAGGAGTCGAGTTCGTCCCGCCATCTCCTTCTGGGCTTACCGCGTTGCCGTTTGCTTCTGTTTGCATTGCATTGCATTTGGTGGTAGCTTTAGCCCATAGCTCCTCCGGCATGCGACAGATGTGGCCAGCCCAGTTCCATTTGAGCTTGGCAGCCGTGTGACCTACGTCGGCAATTTGAGTTTTGGAACGCAGTATCGAGTTCCTTACACGATCAGTAAGTTTCACTCCAAGAATACTGCGCTCCATTGCTCGCTGACAGACAGAAGATTATCTTAGACTAAATAACATTCGATATAATTACTTTCTGCTCGAAGTTAATTCATGAAGCATAAGCAGTCAAGCGCTCATCCACTGCACCAAGAAACAGTGCCGTCAGTTACGCAAAAATAAAAAAGGAGGAGTAACTGTCACTGTTAGCCTGTGTCATCCCACTGCTGGGCAAAGACCTCTCCCCATGACTTCCAAATTCTTCGGTCCTGGGCCAATGCGGACCACTGGTCGTTAGTTTTGTCTAGCTCGTCCTGCCATCTCCTGCGAGGTCTACCACATCGCCTTCTGGCTGTGTCAGGGCTCCACATCGTGGTTATTTGGCCCACAGCTCGTCGGGTACACGGCAGACGTTTCCAGCCCAGTCCTTGAGTAATTTATAAGTTAATTCTTTCAAACTTGTCTAACCAAACATACATTTTCGAAGTATAAGTTAAATAGAACCACTGAACCGTCATTTGTAATGAACTTTGATAAAATTACTTTCAGGAATGTGGTTCAAAGTTACGCAGTCAAGTATATTTTTTTTCGGGAAGTTTCCAACAACCATGGAGCGTTTCGAATGAAATGATTAACTCAAGTATCAATTACTCGTACCTTTGACTTCAATTAGTGATGTGCCACTAATTGATTGATTTTAACGAGTACCGAGGACCTACTTATTGATCTTTTTCTGTTCGTCCTTCATATTTTTAACTGTCGATTTGTTTCAATAGTCACCATTTTGATGGTGAAGGTCACTATTACTTTTGGACGCTAGCATATAACCGGAGATATCTGGAGCTCGTGGCTAGATGATTACAGCTACTCGGATAAATCTTCAGGATAAGCCGCGCTTGCCTAGGTTGGTCTGCGGATGGGTGACCACCCATTACATACCGAGTTTCCTCCGTGCCTCGAAAAGCACATTAAGCCGGTCCGGCTGTCATTTGTAGATCTTTGACAGTCGTAACAGGTAGTCAATTGCACGAACCAGTCTTACCAAGGGGTATCGTATTGACCAGTACCAAACTGGGTTGGGGAGGTCAGATAGGCAGTCGCTCCATGTAAAATACTGGTATTTAGCTGCATCCGATAAGACTGGAAACCGTGCCCAACATAGTTGGGAAAAGACCAGGCAGATCATGATGATATCTGGTGCATAGCTTATAGAATGAATTAAGACCAAAGGTCTCAAGTGCTTGTAAATTCAATTGTGATGTTACACCACGTTTGCTGGAGATTTTCTACTGCTAGTTGAAAGAAAGAAAGAAAGAATGAAAAATATTTATTTGGGACAAGCACAGGAACTACAAAAATAATAAAAAGAGGACCTGTGCGAGGCCAAAAAGGCTCCTATCTCAGCATGATCCTGCGATAGATGAAAAACAAAAACCGCAACGCTGGTATTCTGATAGGGCCCGCTGTGATGTCATGGTCACACCTATAGACACAAAATAGATTTACACAAAAAATAAAACATAATACAGTGAGTATTATGTTTTATTTTTTGTGTAAATCTATAAATATATATATATATATATAAAATAAACACTATAGGCATACAAATAAAACTATAAGAGTAATAGATATTAATAATAATCGGCTCGGCCGCACCGAACGTTCCGACTTCGCTTGTCAACGCTACAGACTATTGTCTATAGTTCTATCATTAATTCATTACCAACTTGTTCTAAATAGACAATTTCTGTTCAATCATCAACAGTCTTATTCCGAATTTAATTAAAGACGTGTCCCTGTTGATCGAGTTTTTATAAAACCCATGTATTTAAATTAAACAGCAATAACTGATAAAACTACGAGCAATGCGATAAACCGATCGGTAGGTTGCTGACACAGTACCGTGACAGACGGTTTGTTATCAAATATTCACGAGCTCATCGATTTACCATAGCTACCAAAATATTTGACTCTATGAATTATTTAATCAATTCCACTACGACGTAGGTACTTGTATAATAACTTTATATAGGAAATTGGAATAATTGCCTTTTTGGTAATAATGTGGGAAATTAAAACCTTTCCGTTATCTGAAGGGGTTTGACCTTTTGAATTTACCGTAGTCGGGTAAAAATACTTTCATGACTGAAGTATTTTGTGACAATCAGACTGAAATCGATGGAAGAATATTATAATCTAACTTAGTCTGTCCTGAACCAAATCGTTATAAATACTGGATACAAAAAAACCTACGTATAGTTGGGAATCAATCTGACGACCCGAATTGCGCAGCGGTAGTGAGGCTGCCTTGCGTTTATGGAATCCCGGTAGGAGCAAATGTTTGTGTGGTGAGCATGGACATTTGTTTCTGAGTCATGGATGTCTATATGTAAGTATAATAAGTATGTCTTTACAAACAACAAGTATATATGTAAATCAAAATCAAAATCAAAATCAAAGCATTTATTTCAAGTAGGCCAGTTACAGGCACTTTTGAATTGTCGAAACAAAGATGAAAATTAAATGTAGCTACAGTCCCAGTCACAAGGCATAAAAACTGTGAAAGTACTGTAGTTGCCCATTCCCTAGCGTAGATCTCTATGGAGAAGAACGGGCAAGAAACTCCATGTAGTAGTAGTATATCAATTATCCGGTGTCCACGACACAAGCCTCGTTGATTAGTATGGCACTAGATGGCGCTGTGTGTAATGTCCAGCGACATTTATTTATTTAAATTCATCATTTTCCCGCCCTTGTCCCAGTCTATTTGGGTTCAGCGCAACACGTTTTCTTTTTCCATTTTCCTCTGACAGACGTCACGGCATAATTTACTCCTTTCCTCCAAAAACCCATCCATCTTTTTTAGGCCTTCCTCCATGCATCAACATTCATGTCCCTCATATAGTTTGGAATAATACCCGAAAATATAGCTAACTTCAACATAACAAAACAGCATCTATTTTTTTTGTAAAATTGTGTTGACGTTTCATAGACCGAGTTTACATTTTATTCCCATCAAATATACCTATTCCCTTTTGTTTTCCTTCAATATAGAGTACAAGTACTTTCGATGAACGTACCTATTCTGAATATCGGTTTCTCTTTATCGTATACGTGGAAGGATTACGAGCTAAATAAGTTTCAGCACGCAATACTCAAGTCAATGTACGAAAGGTTATCGCCGTTTCTGAAAACATTCATAATAGTGCTTATAATTAAACTGAAACTGTAGCTTATGTTTTTATATTTTATTTGCCGATGACATTTTCAAAGTATGAATCATATTGTTGGAAAGACCATTTCTAGTTTCTACTATTGCAATTGATAAAATGCAGTGAGTAAATTCAATAAAGGTTGTTTTCCCTTTAATTGTGCCACCTACCTAATATAGCACGAAAGCCAACCATATTTTCTTCTATCCACTTCGTTACTCAAAGCCAAAATAAACTATCCAGAAAGCCAGAGAACTAGATTTTCTTCTCCACTATTTTCAGGTTGCCAGTCCGATGCAGTTAAAATCATGTTCGTTTTTCAAAAGGATTTTTTCCTGGCGTCATTTCTTGTTAGTGTTCGATGCCAAATTGGAAAAAGAACTCGTATCGAATCACTGTTTCATCGTTGACAACCTTGCAAATTCTAAAGAGGATCTACAGAAAATCTTTTAGTATTGGAGTGGTCGTATTTAAAACGTACATACAACCTTTTGAATTGCGCATAAATGCACATGGGCACTTATGAAACGTCTCGTTGGGTGGGTTACAATTGGCCGTTTCCTATCGACTAAAATCTCCACTGTTACTTTTTTACGGTTAAGTATTTAAATAGCTGTCAGATACAGTCGCATCAAGTAAGCATAATACTGCACAAATCTAATCAGGCTGTCCGTGTCTAAATCAGCATACGTCAAATAGAAACTGTTTAATTGACGCTATCCCGTCGGTTTAATTACTAGCCCATTGTGAACAAGATTTAGGGCAATATTTACATTCTACTGCAGCGGTCCGTCGCGTCGTGGCCATCCGACCGAGTGTAATTAGTGTGGTGAAGCGACACAAAATTATGTAGCTGCTACATTGTCCAACTAGTGGGACATGGAGTAGAGAGAACGTGGAGTATCACATGCGCAATCAGCATAATTATATCATAATTATTATTTATACATAATTCCCACGCACTGCTAGGATGCTTGACCATGCATGACGTATGTCCTCCTTTCCATGATTGGGAGAAATTACACAAAATAATACGACGGTCGTTACCGCTGAGCCACCATTGCTCTCGATCGCAATCATGGAGTAATCAACGTGATGAAAAAACTGCATTAGAGAGCTTGGTCTGCACACTCCAAAGCGTGATGTATAGTTTCAAAAATGCAGCACGCTATTGAAAAGGAGTCGTCATAATCAACTGTTCCACACCTCGCCATATTCCGCTGGACAAGTTTCTCAAATTTATTTCCGTAAAGTCTGAATATTGCTCCATTACTGTCTACTCCATGTATACATACTGTCTACCTCAATAAAATTATTTAATGTCGGAAAACGCTCCCGCCATGTGTTGAAAACATTTTTCAATAACGAAATGGTTCGGTTGGGGCACGAACATAACTTCATTTGTTCTTATTAAATTGGATGGAACGCCGCGCTGTTTGTGAACTTTCAGCAAATATTTGTTGAACTTATTTTTATCTTTAAAGTTTTTACGATCTTCGTATTATTTATATTTATTTTGTCTGTATACGTCGGCAGATAAATGTTGTCTTCGGATAGACTGCTACAAACAAAGGTACTGTCTTATTATTTTTTTTATGATGAAAACGCTTGTCATTTGGGCAGGTTATTCTTAGGCCTGTCTTGACTTCCTCAACGTTTGCTTATAGGTTTCCTTTAAACCACACGAAAAATAATAGTTTTCTATCATAATACTTATACTAATTTATATGTATAATAGTATGTATTTACAAACAAAAAGTATCTATGTCGTATATCAACTATCTGGTGTCCACGACACGAGCCTCGTTGCTTAGTGTGGCATTAGATGGCACTGTGTGTAATGTCCGGCGATATTTAATCATTACTGGATTTTCTATTACAAGACTCCCACGAATGCATATATTTTCCCAACATAACAATTATTATCAGTCCCGTTACTCATTAATAATCCACAATACAAACCTGCATATTAAAGCCCAATTCATAATAAATAATTAACGAGAAATTCGCGAGTATCACGCCAAGTCAGATATTGATTTGGTGAATTAGTTTGCCGGTCGCGTTCGAGGTTTGCGGCGTCTGCCCTGAGTCCCAGAGTCCCAAGCTCCCTGCACGCGACATGCCGACATGCTTCCGCTCTGTCTGGTGGAATATATTGCGATTAGAATATTACCATGGTGTTTGTGATCCCTGGGAAAACTGACGCGCTTTCGTTTTACTAGGTTGACAACATGTTAAGACTCCGATTTACTTTTTTTTCTTTTTTGGAAGATATTCTCATGGTCACGATTTTTTCTATCTTATTACTTGACTTTTTGATTTCCTTTTTCCATCTAAGATATAACCTGTCTGAAAAATGTGTGATACGCTACTGAAAACCATAAGTCAATTCTTTGAACGTCGGGTTGTATTTTTTTGGGATAGGATAAACAAAACACAATCGATCTTCGTGGCTTTCTGCATTTATGTCAAGATGAGGTTTCATCACGTCATCATCGTTTTAGTTACAAAAAAAAATTGCAGGTATTCTAGATTGGCCCTAAAAACCAGTAACAGTTGTAAAACTAAAAGATTGGCATTTACAGTCCTTGTTATAATAAAGCCTAAAGGTGGCTATAAATATATAAAAACTTTTGTTCTAAATCAAATAAGTAGGCATATAATAGCCGGCAATTACTCTATTTTCATTTTCAGAAAGTAAAACAGCACCCCGAGTCACGAATCAAAGTAATTTCGTCCGCGGCGCGATCGAGTTATTTATTGAATTTTGTAACAGCCGTGTTCAACAAACTTCTAACATAACAGAGCTTTTGTTTTATACTAGCTGTTGATCCTAACTTTGTTCGCAAACAATATTGTATCCCCGCTAAGCCTATCAAAAGTTTTTGGGCCGAGATCTGTAAACGTTACTTGGCTAGTGCTGTGGTTTAGACAGACATGTCTCCATCCAAGTATTGCACCAGTAGTTGTGCGACACTTGACTGACTGTAACAGAAATAACGCTTAGCCAAAGTTCGTGTAAGGTAACGGTTATAGATCTTATCTTATCTTGACCTTAGTATTTTGAGAGCTATACAGCCTAATGGCCAATCTTCCAAAATAATTTTGTTTTGTCAGTGCGGTTCCGCAGCTTTACACAAGTAATGTATTCACACAAAACACAGAAAAAACGACCTCAGCAAAAAATCGGGTTCTCTGAAAAAATACTGTCCCTTCTAAACGAGATTTAATTATCCCAAAACCACTCTAACGCGCGCCGTTTTGGTTTTTTATATCCTCAATCTATGTCAACCCTGTGTATGTATGTATAGGGAAGAAAACCAGTAAGTTCAAGCACCTACCGGCCGCTATAAGTTAGATTGAATTGGATGCCGAGTACCTGAGTGCATTTTATTACTATGGCCGATGTTTATTGCAAGCCGTATTCTTTGAGAAGACGATTGTCTTTTGTCGAGAAACAACGTGTGTTAAAGAAAAGTCTAGACATTTATTTTGATCTAGGTTCAAAGGAGCAATTACACCGATTGGGAAAGTTCCCGGAACTGCTGCGTATATCGGACAAGTACAGATTCTTCACTAGGTACATATATTTAGGTACATAGGTATATTTTCTGTCATAGTTCCGTGTCCGAAGCCGCGTCCGCAATTTATCCGGACCGTTTTGAACTTTACCTTCGTTTATTCAAAAATGGCGTAGTTACTCTAAAATGTAGAGCTGTGAGAGTGTTATGATATTTAGGAACAAATTGGAAACTATTTCAATGAAAAATGCAGGAAAATAAAGTTCCTGTTGTTTTCGCATGCTACAGTATTTTTTGACACTTAAAAAAAACACATGACAAAAAAAAAA
This sequence comes from Xestia rhomboidea, assembly GCA_963853795.1. Classification (NCBI taxonomy): domain Eukaryota; kingdom Metazoa; phylum Arthropoda; class Insecta; order Lepidoptera; family Noctuidae; genus Xestia; species Xestia rhomboidea. Next base: position 15,070,455 of record OY970759.1, on the reverse strand, counting down.
AAAGTCAAAATGAAAAAAAAAGAATGATAAATGACATTGACAGGAGCCCTCCTGTTTTTCGCGTTGGTAAACAGATTGATATTGATTGTATATAAAACAGTTGTGATATTGTCTGTGGGAATTGTATTGAAAATACAAAATGGCCATGTTAGTTTCTTTTCAGGCCAAGCACCAAAACAACCATGGAGCACTTTAATCTTAAATGTAAAGTTTTTAATAAAGTAACAACAGAATAACTTTATCCATTTCGTTGTCCTTCATTAAATACCCAGTCCTCGTCCTAAGACAGTATTACTTTTTGTTCTTCATTTTAAAAGTAAAAGACACAGCGCCACACAAAACTAGCATCTAGCTTTGACGTATACAGCCCGCTCGAGGCAAGAGTTGCACTCGGCCGGGTTTTATTATTGCTCTTTTTACGTCTTGCTAAGTCTCGGGATTATCCCGGAAACAACTGTGAATATCCCGGGATTACATAAGAGGAGTGGGGTTGTATTCTGACGGTATTATTATTTGCTTTAACTTTAAACAGCGATTGGTGTTTTGTTTTGTCACTGTGATGTAATTTGTTGGTTTTATCTCTATTATATCAGAGGCAAGGCGGAGTTTATGTATAAAGAAAGAAAAAAACATATTTATTTGGCACATGCCATAAGTGCACACAACAAAACAAAAATAACAATAAAATAAAAACTACACAATTATAAAACTTAAACTAAACAGAAAATATGCATGTAATCACAATATTTTATGGTAAATATTGTGATTACATGCATACATACACATCACCATCACCGCCATCAGTTTTGTCTGCATTTCCAATATACGTGAAATACCTACCATTATCTGTTATTCCGATTTAAAAAAGTCCTCGCAGGAATACTCAATCTTGTTCAGCACAGTTACAGTGAAGATCATCGTTTTCGTTGTCCGAACATCCGAACAACGGAAACGATGATAGAAAAGTCAAAAATATGCTGACATAAACTACTGTAAACCCTTCTATAGGTCTCTTCTGTTCTCTTCCATTGTCATATAAGCGAAATTACAACTTATTTGTGCTAATCAGTCAGACGGACTTAAATGGTTCAACTTCGTTAAAGTCCTATCATCCAAATCGAAAGGGTAAGTTGATCGATTGTTTTGTCTGTAATACCTACTACTTCAGTACGTACATTGGAGATCCAATAAGTCCAATTATAAGGCGTGTAGGCGGTTCCCTTTGCCCATTCACCTGAATTAATCGTTTAATCGCGTTTTTACGCTTTGGAAGGCAGGTAAGCCAGAATTATACGATTGACATCTTCCGCCTACGTTTTTCATTTAACGTCGGGTTTAACCTTCTAGTTGTGGTGTAATTGGCTTAGGCTACTTAGGCCCAATAGCACCACTAATCATTGAATGCGTTTAGCGTTAGTCATGTTTAAATCATGGTTTGGTTTCGTGTAGCAGTCACGGAGTCTGGATTTGTGCCCGGTTGATGGCAATAGGCTCGCCCCCTATTACATGGGACTAAAAAAATAACTGGCAAAATTAAGGTGTACCTACTATTAGGTCACTTCGAGGATTACAGACGTGATGTTATGTTATGTTATGGCGGTTTCATTTTTACACGCATGGATTCGCGTTTTCGAGTATCTCTATCTCATTCCGTCACGTAAAGGCGTCATTTGGCTGGTGGAGCAAAAAATGCGGTCGCAAGCATCCGTTCGCATCGGAAGCAGTTTAACGTGCGATTGGAGCTCTGAATTTAGTGAGTTGAAATTCTAAGTGACAGAAAGGGAAACAGGTGCATGGAAATGCTGATCTATGCGTGTATTGTAAATGTGATTGACCCTTAACATGTTTCGCGTTAAACGCATCTATTGACTTTTGGTGCAATTGGCTTTAAGGCAGACCCAATTAATGAAATGATTAAGGCGGCCAAGTTAATAATCTAAGTTGGATACCGTAGCTTTAAAATAAAAGTGTAACAGAAATATAAAATATATAAGGCATTGAACTCTAAAAAAATTGGGCCATCCAGACTGTCCTATTTTCAGCAGGTGAAACAATATTTGACTATCAAATAACCTGACAGTGGAAGCATTACTCTTCTTTCACAAAAACCATTTTATTTCACTTTTCTTTTTAAAACAACTTGACCCAGGAGGATTTAAAGTATTTTATGTTTTACATTGTTTAATATTATAAGCCTTCTCCGTCCTAACGTCGAATTTAAAAGGAAATTGTGAACAAAAGCTATATAAATGAAAGAACATTCTTTAGGAAAACTTTGGCAATTAACCATTACCCTGAAGTAACTCACTCTGCCGGGACTATTGAACGGAACTCATTACATTATTCTTGATTTATTTTCATCCGGGCTATTAAGTATTTTTACATTATTGCTTCCAGACCGGATGTGGGCGTTGAATCTTTGATTACAATCGTAATACAACTTAGACATGAGTTTTATAGACAAAACAATGATTTCAGTACAACAACCTATTGTATTTATTTACTAAAGCCGTGATGTATCGCTCAATATAAGAACTATCCGAAAACCATAATGAATACGTGCGAATCAAATTCAACCCTTACAAAGTTGTGAAAACGAAACGACAGGAAAGTTGAAGAGCTGATGGTTGTTGCTATTATTATTTTGTTCGATTTTTCTATAAATAAAGGGTGTAAAACACCTCTTAACGAAGCCGGCACGCACAGCATGGCACTTGTTCTCCTCGTCGTTGTGATATTTTTTTTGTTTTACACCATACCTGGGAACCATCTAGTTACGGAGATATTGGGGGTCAAAGTTCAAACTTTTTGACAACTTTTTTTTTAAATACATAGTTTTTTAAACACCTCCACGGACCCCATACTATTCAATCCATCCATCAGCACAATGTTTGGAGTGCGTTTCATTGAGTTCTACCACAAAACATGATTTTTCACCCCAAAAAAAAAGTCGTTTCCCAGCAATAATTTTTGCGTTAGGTTACTTAGTTTGATGTACAGTATGCTTGGTTGACGGCTTCGTGATGAGGTGGTTTACACCCTGTTTATATTATAATATCTGTATATGTGTGTATCAGTATGTAGGTACCTAATTCAACGTATGCTAACAAAATGGTGTTTTTCTCAGTATTTTTTTTGTACTCAATCACAATGCTATCCTATTTGACCCAAAGATTGACTGGTAGAGAATGCCTTGTGGCATTAAGTCCGCCTATGATACCATCTTGTACATGAAGTTTTAATTAATAAATGAAGAGAAATCAATCTAAACTTAACACAATCTTGAAAATCTGTGCCCTTATGAAACAATAACACTTTCTCTTCAAATCTAAACAATATACCTAGATGAATCACTAGTGGTGTGAAGCGGAGGGTGAACGATAAAGCTCGTTATCTCCAGGAGGTCCACTTTACTTGGCTCACATTACACCGGCTAGCGTTACTTACTAGCTTAGTTGGACGATATTTATTAGTGCTCGTAGTCTTCTTTTGTTTTTCTTTTTATTTTATAAAGAACAAATGGAGTGGAGTTTCTCAGCAAGCATTCAACACGAAAACTTGATGGCTGAGAAGGACCCCGCGTGATGAAGGAACGCCAATACAATTTTTGAAAAGTTTCAGATAGTAGAAGCCCTGCCCCCTTCAGATTAAAAAAAAGAACAATAAAGATTTCACATTTCAAAAAAAGAACAATAAAGATTTCACATTTAAAAAAAAAACAATAAAGTAACGGGATAATCAGCGCCGTTGATTTCCATAACATCGTACTTTGTTGTAACGTCAGTGTAATCAAATTCACGTGTTTAAATGTCAGTTCATAAATTTTTATTCTTGCTAATGTATTCAGCAAGCAAGTACAACAGTGAGGTACTTACGACGTCCATGCACTTCCATTATTCATAGATATTAAGCAGACACTGTCACAATGCACCAAAAATAGAACTCCTCTCGTGGGAGAAGAGCGCAACTGTAGTTCATGACATTTCATTAAAATGTCACTTATGTGTCTGACTTTATATCTATGTTCAAGGCATAGCTATTTAATTATGGTTCCAGGTATGCCAAAACATCCCAACCAGCAATTGCTCAATTTGTGCGGTTGATTAGGTCAAGCCTTTGAACGGGAAACTACTCAAATATTCTAAGGGTATGTTTTACGGATGGCGTGTGATATTGCTATCCAGCAAAAACAGTTCAATACATATCGAGAAGAAGAGAAGACATACAAAGACAATAGAATTAATCGTATAAAAGAGTTGTTGGGTTAATTTCTTACTGGCTTGATTTGAAACGAACCATCTTTCCCGCCTGAATCCGCTCAACCAATCAGACGCGCGGAAATCTGCCAGCGCTCCGAACGAATGAGCGCATGCGTCCCTCTTGAGAGACATCTTGAAAGAAACGCGTGCGCGGCTCCGTAAAATAATAAGAAAACTCTGAAAATTACTAATTATAAACTGTGAAAACTGTCTAATCCTCTTGTGCTAAGTGCTGTGAACCTCTGTTAGTGGATTCCTAGTCCCGGGACAACGCAAAGCGGTGAAAACACGTCGGTAAGTTTCTTCTATATCAAGCCAGCGTTTTATTCCTAGATTCAAATTTAAAGCTATCGAACCACACAAGAGTTATGTTGACCGTTTAGAAGGTATGTTTTGGGACTAAACCTTCTTCGGTACACCTCTCCCTACACCTTTGAGGATTACAGCCGGAATGTAATGTTATGGCAGTTATGGCATAACTTGGAACAAGTAAAATGGAAACAAGTACCTATACTGCATTTATGTGTGTATACCAAATGTCCAAACTTGATCAAAATAATCGACAACAATCGACACGGTTTCTTGTTGAGCTTCTCATCAAATTTTAACCCTTGATAAGAAAGGGCCCTTTTAAACGGACGGGACTTTGAAATTGGAATGAAAGGGTTCGAAGTTTGAAGTTCTCGGTAGCTGCGAGGCGGATTGTGTGTATTTAGGCGGGACTTTCGACTTTCGGCCTAGTTGCTGGCAATTTAATTAAAACTAGTACATTGTATAATCACTACTAAATTATTAGACGTACAAATGTTGCATTCTCGATACTATATGTTTCCCGCAAAAGAGACAAAGAATACCTAAGCTTGGTTATTACGTGTTTGGGAATCTGATGTAGGTGAACATAAATTTACTGTAATAGCTTAAACTTTCAAGGCAACATGTCTAAAGTGATCACACAACACAACTTGAAAAGTGTTTCCGAACGTACACAGTGTCCTTTTATAAAATTATCCAATAGGCTTGTGTCCTGAAAAAATCTAATAAAGTCCGTCAGTTAGATTATCAAAAAATATTTGACACGTATTTTTTCTTTTGTTACGTAAACCAAAATTGACGAAGATACGACGTTTTTAAAATTCTTAATACGTCACGCCGCGCCGTGCTATAATTTTTTGTGCGTTGTGACGTCATGAGCCTCCACTCCCGAGTTTTGATGCGTTTTATCTTTGTAAATATTCGTTGATTTAGATAAACCAAAAATACGTGTCCATTATTTTCCAATACTCTAACTGACGGACTAAATAGATTATTATTATTGATTATTTGATTTTTATTATTTTATTATTATTGATTTATTGATGGTGGAAACTAGCCTAAACTAGCTAACTAGCCTAAGCCTTAGCCGAATTGTCGTCTAATATCTAAAACAAAACCTTAGCTATTTCTGTCATTTAAAACTCAAACCGGGCGAGTGTCCCCGTCCTCATCCCACAATCTGGCCGAGTTAAGCACGTCACTAGCAGGAGGCCGTAATTGCCTGCTTGGCGGCGCTAATAACAAAGTTTACGCAGCACGAATTCATGATGCGAACATTAAGAGCACTCAGGACATCAGCCATCAGGCATCTTAAACACACGCCGCAATAAACAAGTACTTACTTATGTAGGTATGTTGTACCTTTTAGTTACGTGCTAGCTTCATGCATTGTATTGTTTTATAAAAGATTAGGTTTTTTAGGGTTCCGTAGTCCTGACAAGGAACCCTTATAGTTTCGCCATGTCCGTCTGTCGGTCTGTCGAGGTTTTGTTGTTAGGATAAAACGAAATAGGTACACGGTGGTGATTTAGACACCGGCAATCGTCAAGTGGGTGATTCTAGCTGTCAGTCATATTAAATAACTAACGTAGCGAAATTAGTGAACAACAACAGCAATATTCATTTATTTTCAGGCAACTTTGGCCCATAGATACATACCTTATAGACTAACAAGCGTATGATAAAATACAAAATGTGTTAGTAAATAGAACCTTGAAACTACGTCTAGTTAATTATGACTATGAAAGTTAGAATTACCCTCTTTACGATTGTCAGTTACTAAAGGTGTTCATATAAATATTAAAAAATACCTGCGAGATCCTGCGGCGCGTTTAGGTGCGCCCACCTTAAATCGTCAACCTGTATTTGAAGTTAACCCAACAATAGTACACTCATTCTTAATATCATTTAATCCATACACAACTCCACACATTACTCTTCGTTTTATATGAAAAAGGAATAATTTTCATTACCAGCATTTTTACCGTCGGCTACGGTTATTTCCGCGAGTCAAATGTTTTTCACCAGTAATTCGTTGCATGAACCCGTGGAGTCTGTTTATTTCAGACCAACATTTTACACTTTTTATGTAAATTAATAGTTTTTCCCCAACATTTTCGGTACACCTCTTTATTACGAAACGCATCAACACAGTGTAAAAACATACTGAGACTTATCATAAATTCATGATTTAAAGTGAGAATATATATTATTTTCCCGAAAGAAAAACCGTTTAAAAACACGGAACATCTACTAAATGAATGTTTCACATAAATTGTATTTCGCAGGGAATGTGCAAACAAGATGAATACCTTCGCCATTTTATTATTTTCAGCTGAAATAATTGCATAATGTTAAACGAGAATTCTTGAAAAAACTTTATATAATTCCTGTAACCTTTTACCGTGTAAAACTACGTGTCAGAGGGGATTTTGTAGGAAATTTTAGGAAATAATTTAACGCAAGTATTACGCACGTGTTTGACTTTACTTAATTAACTTTTCTCCCAGATGGAGAAGAAACAGATTTATAGCAGTAATTAATCACTGTGCGTTCTTATAATGCCATTTTACCCTCTTTTCTTTCTAACTGATGTAACAGCTTGGCTCAATGTATGTATGTCAACTTTAGTTAAATTGATATGAAATTAGCTTCTGCACTTTCAGCTAGAAATTAACCCATCTCTAATAAACCGTACCTGACATTCTCAATAGCTATTTATTCACCAAGGGGAGTAAGGCACAGACTACTAATCGAGTGTGCATTTGAGGCCCGACGCGAAGCGGAGGGCCGTGAACCACACGAGTTTAGTAATCTGTACTTACCTTCGAGTAATATATACTGCTTTATACTACACTTGCTTACAACGTCATCAAGCTTAAAAAAAAAAACAAAACGCTTTAAAATAGTAATGGATTACTAGCCTGATTTTCAGGGCAGTAATGAAATTCCATACAATATAACTGCCTAGATTTTTGAGAAGTTTTAATGAACAGCTTTCAAGCCTTTTTAGTGGGGTAGTATTGGTACACTTAATAAGCAAGTGTAGTATAATATTTTTTTTTTTTGTGCGAGTTAGGGAAAAAGATGGCGCTAGACGTCCTCTATAGCTCCGTTTCTTACCCACACTGGAACGCGATTAAAACGATCCTGCTTTAAGACGTCATGGTAGGCCACCTGTCCGCAACTCCACGCTCAAAGCATGTATTTTGCAAACCTAATATAACAATTTACAAAACATCACGTCTGGTATTCCGCGGAGAGCAGGCAGTCCTGTAGCACAATGAGACAAAAACCGCAATATAACATATTATTAGGTACGTCAACATTTCGTCGTTTATATGCCCAGTGTAAAAATTGTTAAAAGCATAAACAAGGACACGAAAAAAAAAATACGTTCTTACTTACGGCTTTAATAATTCATGCTTCCCATAAAAATGAATCTAGAGTAATACTTACCTACTAAGACACTTGAAATAACGAAGGCGATCATATTTTTATGACTCACACGAAAATCTCAGATTTTTAATAACGTTACGCGACGCCACACTCCTAATAAAGAAAATATAGAGCAATAAAAATACTGACATGTCGCAAAGAAATAACAACGGATATTTATTAGGTCTTCGGTAACGGGAGAGCTGACCATACGATATGTTTCTTCATTCGAAGGAAGATTGTATCTTTTATGATTTATTACTACCGCCCGCTGCTGGTTAGAATATGAGATGAAAGAAAATCTTTTCATAATGTATATGTTACGGGTAATGCTTAATTAAAGGTTTACAGGACAATATTACCCAAGTTTGGTCCGAATAATCACTTAGATAATTTTAAAATAAATTATTCAATTTAATTTAATTTGGAGGTCTAGCCTTATTTTTACTGGCGATTTGATGCAACCATTTGGTCGGTGTGCCCTAGCAATAAGGAAAAGGATACACCTAAGTTTAAACCACTCGTACCGGCCGCACCTAGGTATAGCCAGCTTGAACTAGGTGCAACCGTACTTCGGCTTTTAGCCGTAACATAGTTACTTTTCGAACTTTGCCCAAAAAGCTTTCGTAATACTAAGTTTACCTGGGTAAACCTAGGTTTACTTCTACTTCTAGCATTACCCGTAACATGGGTGTAAAACACCTCTTAACGAAGCCGTAAGGCACTTGTTCTCCTCATCATTGCGATCATTTTTTTGTTCTACACCATACCTGGGCACCTTCTAGTTACGGAGATATTGGGGGTCAAAGTTCCAACTTTTTTTTTAAATACAAGTTTTTGATGTAAGATTTTTAAACACCTCCACGACCCCGTACTATTCAATCCATCCATCAGCACAATGTTTTGAGCGCGTTACATTGAGTTCTACCACAAAACATGATTTTTCACCCCAAAAAAAAAGTCGTTTCTGAGCAATAATTTTTGCGTAAAGTTACTTAGTTTGATGTACAAAATGCTTGGTTGATAGCTTCGTGATGAGGTGGTTTACACCCTGTATACATGGCATAAGGCCCATGGGCGCGTTAACTTTAACCATATATTTATCACATGAGGTGGAATGGAACCCTCCAGCGTTGAGATTTACACCAGATTTACACAAAAAATCAGCTGTTACAATATAGGGAACGTTGGGAGGCCTATAATTATGAACCTACTGAATTCATGGCAACTGGTTGTGAAACAACAATGTAAGGCACATCAATGTGTTACCAGTTATGATTACTAATTTGTGTCAAGGTACGCTCAAATATTTTATAACTCATTAGCTTGTCAGAAATAACATAAAAAGTTAATAAACCTCTTTTGGTACTAAACAACAGTAGAACGTCGTAATCATTTTAGATCTATTTAAACGTCAAACTTTAAAAAAAGAACTGAGTTTTATATTTTAATCCCACCTTTTTCAAACACGCGACTCGTTTATGCTTCGGTGAGTCATATTTTCACTACAGGTGCAGAAGAAGGGTTTTCATAACCTTGTGTAATAACAATATAGCCCGACCTTTTTAGGGTTATATTGGCATTTTATTGATTTTGAATATAATACGGGCTATATTGGAAAAGTTAATAAAATCACGGTCCATTGAACGGCATGCAACGAAACATGGCCATAATTGGTGACGTAAATAAATGTAAGTTATTTTATTGTATGTTATTGTATTGTATTTTGTATTGTCTTGTTTATGATTATTGTTTCGGCAATTGTATTGTGTTGATTGGAGAGATTTCGGAGCTTGTTATCCAAGTAAAAGCTTACTGAATCCGAGTTATTTTTATACGATTACGGGATGGAAATTGGTGTGAAAATAAATTATCATATTAAAGTAGATCACGTAATTTCATAGTGATATACTGCTGTATGAACTCTGAACTTCAATTAACACACATAACATCACGCCTGTAAACCCCGAAGGATTAGGTACAGGTGTATCAAATAGTACACCCACATTTTGCCAGTTATGTTTAAATCCCATATGGGGGGCGAGCCTGTTGCCATCAACCGGGCACAGATCCAGACTCCGTGGCTGCTACTGAGAAATTCCTGATGGCAAAACCCAATAACAATTTGCCCGACCCGGGAATTGAATATAGGAAGTTCTCCTCAGCAGTAGCACTCGCGGCCATTTGACCAACGATCCTTCCTTCGACCTCCGATGTCATTTCATCATTACTATAATTTATGTATACTTATGGTATGCAAAATAAAATGAATACGAATATGTTTTTAAGTCAGCTACGTCACAAACTAATTACCTAATGACACGTTGAAACACAGTAGCAACTTAATATAGATATATGTAGTGAATTCGGTTTGCGTCAAAACACCAAACATTCCGGGTCCTGTAACCTCAGAACTACTCCATCTCCCTTTCAAGCGTCAAAACACATCCACCTAATTAGACAACACAAACCGCCATAACGCACAATTAACACACACTTTCACATCACTACACTACAACACACACTCACACTCACACACAACAATAAAAGCTTGACAAGTAAAGTAATACGGGACCTAAATCCCGGTGTCCGGAAACGGGCATAAGCGATGCGGGCTGGGATTACGAGATGATGCGACCGGAACGTTTCTGAAGAGAACCGGAGGCATCTCACAACGTGAGCCTTTGACCCGGACTGAGTCCCGGATCGTACGGCTCGGAATTCGGATTTCATTGTTCATTTTAAGAACAATTTTACATGTCTCTGACGGAGTTAAGCTGGTGCATAATAATAGCTGATTTAGTTTTGGTCTGGCAGTCGCAAATGTTATATGCTATCATTCGCTAGAAACCTACGTCTTTTCTTGACATGAATGTGCCCTGGCAGTTAAGAGTATGTTATGCTCACTCAAATGTCTCGCTGATGGTGGCGCGTGTGTCGGATCATTTAGTTTTCAAAATGGTTGAGTTGAATGGTGCTGATACATGCGTCATGTTCGTGAACGGGCGCTGTCAGTTGGGACTGGTCAGCTCGTGGTTGCCACGGTTTATTTGAATTAATTATTTTATTTTGGAATTGTTTTTTGTTTTTACTATGGACACTTTTAACGTGCTCATCTTGCTACATCGTTCTCACATAATGTACCATCTCAACATGAATTATGTAACCCCCATTTGTAAAATATTTTGATTTAAAAGACACTCTTTTAAATCAGAATATTTGCAATTATAACAATACTTGCAAAGGCCTATTTGCAATGACGTGCAAAAAACAAAACAAATTGAATATAATTTGATATAGGGATAACCAATGTTTAAAAAAAAAACAACTAAAACGTAATAAACATGAACGGTTCAAATTTTAAAAGCAAATTGGGATAATTGAACCCTTGTTCTGGAAAAAAAAGTGAATTGTTTCGACGTTCAGTAAATTGGTAAAAAAGTGAAGAATAAACGTTACCAGTCGATAACAGACTGAGTGATTTATTGTTCTTACCAATTTGACTAATTACTCTGAAACAGCCATTATTCTTTCGCGGCTTTCATTGGGGCCCCTGATTGTCAACAAGGGTTTAAAATGACCAAAAGATTATGTCACTCCATTATAAAGTAATAAAGACTACATCTACTTTTTGTAAGCATTTCAATTTGAAATCACAAACATTATTTTGATTATGAACAATTATTCAGATCTTTAGTAGTTTATTTATAAGTCTTTTATGCTTAAGATTAGTAAAAAAAAACCCTAATTAGAGATTCGCTCAAACCGAATAAATGCACAGTCACTAATTTCACACGATAAACTTCAGTCGCTACATATTGCAATCGCTACGAGAATCTATATTCTAACCGCGTAGCAGCGTAGCCGCGTAGGCGCTACACCTGCTACGGGCTACGAGGCCTCTCCGGCTCATAATTACGTTAACGGCTACGGCCGCAGATAAGCCGCGAAACAATACCCTTAATTTGCACCAGTAACGGACTCAATGGGTGCTTAATTTTATTAGAACTTTGTAATTAAAATTAACTGTCCGGGATATAAATGGTAATGAGGATGTTTCTGGGTATTCAAATGATAAATGTGATTCTATTTTTAGATTTGTAGCACTTTTTTGTCATTTAAAGCTATCTTGTTACGGCTAATTATAGGTTTAAAGATTAACAAAGTCACTTACATGAGAACAGAGAACTTTATGCTAATATTATTAAATAAGTTTGTCACTGCATTAAACCATTTATTTTACACAGTTTTTGGAAAGCTAAATATACCAAATAACAATAAACCTGCAAAAATAAGTATCACACTTTTAAATTGCAATAACTATTTAAGTACACAAGATATACTTTCAAAACAAAAAAGGACTCGAAAAATAGTTTAATTTGGTCTATAGTTTCAAAGAAAGCTGATAAAAGTTGCTATAAAACGTTTTTTTTTAATTTTGAATCTCTAACTTCAATAGTTTAGGAAAAAATAAATTTTAAAAGTGTAGTACCTACTTATTTTTGCAGGCCAGTATATTATAGTTAATTGAGTCTTGAATGCATTGAATGAGTGAAACTTTTATACAAGCGGGTTTTTGTTGTATGTGCTGTGTGTGTTCAAATGTCAATTCTTTTTTTCCAAACTTAGTTATTATTATGTAGGTATATTCTTATTGTATTTTACTGTAAATAACCACGATATTGATTTCAATTAACACCTACATTCAATATTCATTCACCAATATTCGTGCGAATACATATTTCTGTCGTTCAAACTCGACAACGAATCCGTGCAACTAGGTGCCTGCTTTAACAGGTAGACCTGTACGTGAACCCAGTGAATCGAGTAATGTCGTTAATTAATTCAAAACTTGGAAACATGGAACAACTCTGCCATGTTTTACATTTCTCTTACGTGTTAACTGGTGGAATAGGGTCATACGTAATACACGGGGTAATTAACTTGCACCCTGTATATACCTTTATATTCACGTACATATTTACGTAATTGCATGTGTGTAAGTGGCTTTATGCATGCTGGCAACTTTTAAAAGGTGTTATTTGTCTTCCTCCGTCATAAATAATATTATGTAGTCAGCTATATGCATAAATTTTATACACTGAGCCTATGTCAGCCCACTGCTGGGCAAAGACCTCTCCAAAACTGCATTACAACACCCTGTCCTCCTTCGTCGGTCCATCAAACATGGACGCGTCCCACGTGACTTGTTTGCTTCATTTGGCCCTATGGCCAACTGTTCTTCAGTTTTTTTTCTTCTTTGTATCGCTGGCACGACATTCGATTTTAACAAACCAAAACTTCGCCACTAAGAAAGATAAAAAAATAATGAATAATGAATCTGAAAGATAAACTCAACTCAAATTAAAGAACGTTTATACAAATAAAACGAAACATCTAATTCGGGACAGGGCATTCTTTTACATAAAAAATAATGCATGAAAAGATTATTCTCCTAAGAAGGTGATTTAGGCTCTTCTCCGGAATTTACGAACGAGACAGAAATTAGCATAATGTGACACCACGGCACGGATTTAAGGAAAAATGACAGCATTTTGTAAAAGCAATGATTCCCAACCTTCTTTAGACGTTGGTCCTGAAAATCCCGGGCATCTGTCGAGTTTAAAGCTAGCTTATGTCAGACTCCTTTTCTTTTATTGTAATTGTAAGGAATTTTTCATTGTTTTAATTGAATTGAGACATAATATTGGTTCACACGCAACTTGAATATAAGTATTTTATTATTCTCGTAGGAAAGACCACTGAGAATATACCTCCTGCAGTCTATGCATTGAGTTAAGGTACGGACAGAATGCGTACACCGGACAGCCAGACACTGAGAGATACTTCAGTAGTTATCTGTCATAAATGCGACCGCAATTTTGTCCGGACTAATTTGGCCGAACCTTTTCACTTCCTAATACCACCCTTATCTGTCCGCTCGGCATTTAGGGAACAATAAAGAACAAAAGCATAAATCAAAAGTAAACAAATGAATGAGGCCCAATGTCAATTTCCCTTTATCATTTCCAAAACAAAAAACATACCCGTCAATGGGCTGCTAATGGCGGCAAAAACGCGTTTTTGTTTGCCAGTTACTTGTGTCTGATACCACGAGTTTATTTTAATTTCGGGGTTACGTTTTATAAAAACAAAACACAGCGGGTATTATTAAAATGGCCGCCAGTTGTTGACTTAATTAAACGAGAGAGGGCGCCAATGAAAAAAGGGTTTTATACTGACGGCAAATAGAAGAGTGGAAAATGCGGCAACCCTCGACATTTTTGAGAGCACACCAAATTAAGATCTAAATTAAAAACCATAACATTTCAACTTATTTCCACCAGAGGTTGAAGCCCAAACATTTTGCAATATTGTCGCTCTGAATGAGAATATATTTTTATGTCAGCCATTATTCTTGCTACAATGTGGACCGTTCTCAAGAACCTTGTAACAAGTTTCACAAAGAACCGGCAGAGCCCTCGGACATAATTCGCATTTAAATTAGCTCGTAAATAGAAGTGAATATAAATAACTGATAATGGGCCGTTTTAATTTTCGTAATGTAACTTAGTTTTTTCGTTGTCAGGACCGCAAGGTCGCATGTGGCGCCATCTCGCTGTGGTACGACATCGCATTAAATGTTATTGTAGAAACAAATTTGGACTAGAGGAGCAGTTTAACATAATGGGAATTTTCACTCCTCCATAACGTAAAGTATCAAATTCTAGCTCGGGGCGTCCCGAATCAATAAGTGTAATGTTACATAAGTTGATAGGATAAAAGAAACTTTCTGGTCGCACTGGTAACATTGTGTTCCAATTTATTGTTTCGACGTAATAAGTGGGAGCCCTACCGCTATTTTTCGAGCACGATTTATCTATATAAATCTTAAGGCGTATATTAGCTCAGCTTTCTTGGGTGAACCTAAAATTGTTCTCGCATTTTTCGTATTTTCTTCGCGTTTGGGGTGGGAAAATAATGTTGCTATGGGAGAAATAGGTAATTGTATTGGAAATAAATTACACAGGTGGTCATTAATAAAATCGTCGGGTGTTATTGAGATCGTGATTCCATTTTTATTTGTTTCTGTTGCCGAATTGGTAGCTTAAGTTTCTAGGAATTTATACTGATAGAAAAATCACATTTAGATGTGTATTGAGGCAATACACACTATTGAACGTCAGTATTTGTTACAGTACTTAAGGGAGAGCTGTCGTATGCATAACTTTGCGCATTACCACTGCCCTCAAAATGGTAATTGTTTTATGACATGTACTATCGAGGACACTCCCGCCTGATCACCACTAAGCTAATTTTTGCTTGCACTTACAACATAGAAACGCTCTCTAGCCCCGCCCCGTTAAACTACTAAACTTTAAGGGGGCGTGGCTCGGCGCCTCCGCATGATTTAAGCGGGGAAAAAATCAACTGATCAGGCGGAAAAGGCCACAACTGTACATGATTTGATCCTGCAGCCCGGATCGCCTCCAAACGCGAGAACTTGGTCTCAGTGGTTAATAGCACGGACACGAAACTTTGTGTACGCATTCAATGTTAATAGATAAACCTAATTTCCTTCTTTTCATCTTATTGACGACCGAATGGCGCAGCGGTAGTGAGGCTGCCTTGCGTTCTTAGGGTCCCGGGTTCGATTCCCGGTACGAGCAAATGTTTGTGTGATGAGCATGGACATTTATTTCCGAGTCATGGATGTATAATAAGTATGTATTTACAAACAAAAAGTATCTATGTAGTTTATCAACTATCTGGTGTCCACGACACAAGCCTCGTTGCTTAGTGAGGCACAAGATGTGTGTAATGTCCAGTGATATTTATTTATTTTATTTATTTTTATTATTATAATAAGCTTGTTTTTTAAAGTCTAATTTTTGTTTGTTGCAGATATTCAGCGGACATGTTGTGGCGGGCGCGGGGCACGCGGGCGGGTTGATCCATCACTCCACATGCCGACAAAGCTCTGCAGTCAGCAGAAAGGTATCTATGACTTCTAAGTTTATATTTTTAACAAACTTTAACCTTATCCATACTTCCATACAGTTTATATTATGGAATGGTAAACTGACATGTTGGCTTTGTGCTCGGAGTTTTTCGACCAAAGTTAGATACGCTAGGCTAGTCACTTGAGAGCACATGAAAGGACAGCACGCCAACCACCCTAGAAAACCGCTAGATGTGGCCAAAATCCGCTAGATGAAATCATCATCACTTATATTTTAAATGTGAAAGTAACCTTTGCACGCATTGACGGCTGAATGGATTTGGATAGACACACGGGTTTTTCCATGAGTGACGTCACTTTTGAGTACATTTTTTACTCAAATGTGACGTTGAGACGTCACATTTATAATCTTTGACACGTTTTATCTTCACCAATTTTTATTAATTTGATAAAACAAAACACATATCCAATATTTTTCGATAAACTAACTGACAGACTAAAACAGCATAATTTTTTTTTGTCAGTCATCATCCCTATTGTCCTTGGCCATATATTATTATGTTAAAGTAAAAAAAAAAATCTGATGCTTATTATAACGATAGTGGGTTCCTGCGGGATAGTTTCCGACATCCGTGAAAGGGTTAAGCCTTGTTATTAAAACATTTTACTAAATTAGTATTGAGTGAACAAAATACTAGGCAGTAGGCACCTCTCTAACAATCGTCTTACCTCGTTCACAAATATTTTATAGCATCAACGTTCATCTAGATACCATAAATAACCTTATATTTGTAGGTTATAAATAGAATCCAATTCCAAAGAAAATATCTAGCAGATCTGCTTATGCGAACAGGATTTTATTGGCGAACTCTACAAAGAGCTTCGCTTTAGCGCTCTCTCTAGAGAAAATGAAAAGAACGAAGCCGTACATTATGATATTTCCAAGATTACATAGCAGAGAAGTCAAATAAAATATATTACTTCTCAGAACCTATATTTCCGAAAATAAAAATAAGTTTGACCATTGGGCAGCACAGACACAATCACAAAGAAACTGTTGCCATCTGGCCAAGTTTGAAAAGGGAACGAGTATAAAATAGGCCCCGAGTCATAAATTTCGATATTTCCCCAGACACCGCGTTCCTTACTTCATACGTCAGTAGTATCGGGGTGGTAAACCTTTTGTAACTGTTTTTCTCGATTGTTTCCGTATTTTCATTTGTTTAACCAGAAATACATTTTTTTGTTAGCTCGTGGCTAAATAATAAGCCGCACGGGTCGATCTTCAAGGTTAAGTAGCGCTTCCCAAGGTGATCCCTGGATGGGTGACCAATCAATTCATGTCGAGAGTCCTCCGTGCCTCGAAAAGCACGCTAAGCCGTTGGTCTCAGCTATCTTTCGTTATAGGTAGTCAGTGTACCGAAAATCTGACAAACAATATTACCAGGGGTATCGTACACGTATTACTGGGATTCAGCTGCATCTAATCCTAAGTTGTCTAAGAACTTAGGAAACGGACTCTAACTGAGAAAAGGCTGGGCAGATACAGTAGTATCAGTATTTGTCAATTTTATTTCACATAATAATTTTTTACCGTTTTGACAAGTTGATATTTATATCCAGAGACCAAAACACGAATAATAAAAAGATCATAACATTAAACAAAACTCATTAAACCGACTGTGAAAATGAAAAAATCCAATTACCGAAAAACATGAAATGTAACCACAACATTTTATTAAAAAGGTCGTCATAAAAATGCACATACAGTAAAAACAATATAGGGGTAGGTAGGCGGTGTCGCTCCCGCCAATGATTCGCGTGCCGACTCTTATTGACGTCATAAGTATAACCATAATGTAACTTTTGAAAGTAGGTCATGTGTTCAGTTCTCTGCGCTTACATGTGGTGGAGCGAAAAAAAACCGGCTAAGTGCGACTCGGACTCGCACACGAAGGGTTCCGTAAATAAAAAACCGGCCAAGTGCGTGTCGAGCCACGCACAGTGTAGGGTTCCGTAGTAACCCATTAATAATGAAAAAATTAAATAATAAAGAAAGACGACGAAAAAAAAATTTATCCCCACTTCACTTGTAGGGGAGCTACCCTAAAAAAAAATATTTTCCAAAATTTTATTTTACCATATTATTGGCGTAATTGATATAGGAACACATCTCTACAAAATTACAGCTTTCTAGTACTAATAGTCTCTGAGTAAAATCTCGGACGAGCGGACGGACAGACGTACATGACGAAACTATAAGGGGTTCCTTGTCAGGACCACGGAACCCTAAAAAACGAAGTCGAAATCACGTTTCTTGTGGGGTGGTCTAATTTAACTTAATTTTATTATTTCTTCATAAAGCGGCCACAGTAATTGAAAATTTCAAGTGTCTAACTTTTACGGTTTCAAAGATAGACAGTAAAGGTTAAAAGGTACCTGTGTGACAGTCACCACAGGCTGAATAACCACAAAAATTCCTAGGATGAGGCAAAGATTAGTGCGTTTACAAACACTCATTTATAAGTCACACAGTACACCTGTAGGTCATACAAATATTAGTTTCGTGCGGAGATCGAACCCGCGACACGTGTCGTAGCTGCCAATCACTTAGCCACTGCGCCAAACGTACCGTCTTTTAGGTACGGAACCCTAAAAATATGCAATATTGTGGTGGAGTAGGCCTTGCAACACGCTAACAACAATACTCCGCGCGCATGGCCCTATACTTTGCAAATTAAGTACGTAAATTAAATAAGTACATACGGATATTTCCTCGCGAACTTGCCAGCTATGCCAGTGATAAATAATTGTTATTTCACCGTTGCAAACTTACGGAATGGACTTTCATTGTGATATACGGATAGTTTGCAATGTGCTCGTAATTAATGGGTCCAATCTGACCCCATAAACTTCTACATTGCAATCAAAATACTTACAGACAAACATCACTGCTATAACTGCTATAGCGAGTAAAAGTCTGTTATTGCCAATTGCTAGTCCAGCTGGCCATAGTCATTGCATTGCCTCCACAGCGAGATGTGATCTTCTTAAGCCCCCTGACGGCTTTATCGAGCCGTCTGAAAGCCTTCCAACTGGGTATGCTTTGCCGTGGCTGACTTGGAAATCTCTGAATAGACTCCGAACCCAGGTCGGCCGTAGCAAAGACAACCTCTTCAGATGGGGGATCATGGACGGCTCAGATCTCAAATGTGTATGCAGTGTGTCTCCACAGACAATGGCCCATCTTTCATCTTGCGCCGCATGCTCCTGACACCTGGACACTTGACGATCTTATGACTGCATCAGCGAGCAGAGTTCGCATAGCTGAATTTTGGGCCAAACATATTTAATAAAAATTTGCCATCGACACGCTAAGAAGAATTGCCCATTGAAAGAACTCAAAAAGCTATTCTCAAGGTGGCTACTTGCCGCCCTTTCCTTTTCCCAACTATCCTCCTGTTCGATGCAATAATTGCAATCGACCACGTTTTGCTGACCTAGCGATACGATGCCGCCGCACTAAGTGCCCCGCGAGCTCAGTGCATAACGGACAGCAACCGGGTGCATTCGTTTCCATCATTTTAGCAATAACTTAGCCTAGTTACCTCAATAAAGCCGTTAAAGTTGTTTGAGTGTTTAACTGAGTAGCGTAGCAATTCTCAATAGGTACCACCTAGTCAAGTCCCCTCCACCTCCTGTATAAATATTGTGAAGTACTAACAGTTCGGCAGTTATTTATAATGAGCACTGTACTAAAACAACACGCAGCACTTCCATACAGCACTGAATTTACTAAAAAAAAGGCGGAAAGATATAGTTTGCCCTCAAAAAAGTACAAAACATGCTTTCACAGCCAAGTTTTATATGTACCTCGGACCGCTACTCTATAACAGGCTAAATGAAAAAGGAAACATCTACTCCTTTTAAATCAAATTAACTGCAAGAAAATCCTTAAGGAAACTCTTCAAACGTCCTATGAAGATACAGAGTAGTTATTACTAAACTTGTTCTAAAGTAAATATTGTTCATATTATTGTATTTTTTTTAAATTGGTTAAGTTGTTTTTTTTTATATCCCTTTTTACATTTTTAAATATTTCTTAAAAAAAAAAACATTTAAAAATTTAAAAAATAGTAGTCCGCCGGTGTCGGGTGCAGGGTCCAAGAAGCCACCGGTGGTTTGGGCTGCAGAGACAGCTTCCTCACAATGCGAGCCGTATCGAGGAGTACTGCCTTTTGAATCAGGCCCTTCATCCAACCGCCTAAGGAAAGCTTCGAGAGATGGTCTTCGAGGCTTTTGGCCATCAGGCTATTGGCCGTTACGACCATCGGTACAATGATAACCAAGTTCATATTCCACATGTCGCGAACCTCGTGTGTCAGTCGAGATATTTTATTTGTTTCTCTTTCTCAGCTTTCACGAGGTTCTCGTCATGCGGAATGGTAACATCGATTATCATTACGCGGCACATTTGTCCACACCAAACTCTATCCTGATGGCGCTACTAAAAGTATCAGTTACTTTCAGTAGCTCCATCAGTCGCAATTTGTTGGGGGCACAGAGTTTCAGATCATCCATGTAAAGCAGGTGAGATATAAACTGACCATCTTTCCTCAACCGGCAGCCTTTTTTTTTTTTTTTTTTTTATTTATTTTTTTTTTCGGATGGGAAATCATCAAATGACTTCTCCCGCTCTGGGCTGAGCAGGAGGGAGTGTCAGACTTTTACTGACTAAAACCCATCCATGTTCCTTCATCGCCCTTTGTGTTCCGGGGCCACGGTATCTCTTTCGAATAGTCCCGCAGCCCCGGCAGGCTTCGGCCCTTGCGGACCCCTTCACTGATGCTGACTCTCTTTGAGGCGCGCGTGGAACACGAACGCGCCGTCGACACGGCCTGTCGTCATGAGACGTACGGACGGCGAGCTAGCCCATAGCTCCCCGTCCTCAACCGGCAGCCTAGGCCTGAATTCTCCAGCAATGTGTTTAGAGGATTCAGGGCTAAATAGAACCAAAGTGGACTCAGACTGTCGCCCTGGAATATTCCCCGTTTAATCCATATAGGTTCATCGTTCCCCTGGATCTGTCGACATCCTGGATATCGAAGGACCGTCCTCCATTGCCCCATACATGACTCAAGGAAGGCGCGTAGAGTTGCATCTATTTTGTACAACTCCAGCACCCTCATGAGCCATGAATGTGGCACCGAGTCGTATGCCTTCTTATTATCTATCCAACATGTCGACAGATATTCGACCGACGGACCTGCAGGCCTAGCCAAGTTACAAACGTTACATAACGATTCTCTTTCTACAATCGTAAACGCCTCGGCGTAAACAATTGTAGAAAGCGCTAAATTGGTAGCCCAGTTGACACGACCGAGTCAATCTCTAATGTCTAAGAAAAAACCTACACTTTAGTCTATGGTGAGCGGTCCTACCAAAGAGTATAGCGATCAACATGGTAGAAAAGATAACATTCTATTCTATCATTTTGAACGGTGTAAACTTGTCTACGAATTTTCTATTCGTTTGTGTTGATCACGTGATTTAACGTTGAGATGATGTCATTCCCATACATTTGATTAGTTTTCTACTAGCGTTAAAGATTGTAGATTGTCAACTTGGCTAAGCCTGCTGTTGGCTAATGGCTATGTCGATGAGGAGAAGCTCCTTAGTCCCGCGGGACCCATTCCTAAATCCATTTTGAGAGGCAGTCATAATGGAGTTTTTATTATTATTATTATTTCGTTTATTCATTTATATTCTTAGGTAATTACATTTTTAAGTATTTCTTAAAATGAAAGGATACAAAAAAATATATTATTATTATTATATAGCAGTGATAGCCTAGTGGTGTGACTGCCAAGTCATAGATGTCGAGTTCTGATTTTTGGTATTCATGTGCATATTGTATAACTTGCTTCGACGAAGGAAAACATCGTGAGGAAACCAGCATGCCTGAGAGATATTTCTCGACGGCATGTAAAGCCAAGTCTGAGGCCCAATGGCGGCATAAAATCTCTGACACCAAGTTAAGCACTAACCACAGGATAAAGAAGAAAGACTGACAAACATAATTTCTTGTTCGTAAACCAATCTGAAAGGATAAAGTAGTCCCGGAATGTCAATCCATTTTATGCATATTGTAGGAAAATTCTAAGAATGTATTTACCTTACACGGATATTTCAACTTATATTTTCTTTACTTTCAGTAATCCGCTTTTCTCAGCCGAGGGCTTTGTTAGTCCCTCTAAACAACTACAACTTTCTTTGTTTTGAAAATTTACTGATTTAGGTACACTGTTTACATTCCTTATTATATATAGAAATTTTATCAAGAATATGTAACCTACATATTCTTCATCATAATCATAATCCTAATATTCCAAAATAAAAATTGTTCTAAATTATGAATGGATTGTGTGTGTACGGTCTCATCGAAGTACATTTTTCTGCTTACTCTGTAATCTACTTTAGGCCAACGATGCGCGTCATAATTTAGCGTAATAAAATTACATAACTAACGAATAAAAATATAGTGAACTTATAACTTGGTAGCTATCAACAACTGAGAGAAATAATCGCCACTCACTCTTACTTTAAATAAACTTAACTACTTAGTGCATCTTAGTGGAACGTGTTTCTCTAAACTTACAAAACCTTCACGTAAAATCGGTGTACGGAGTTAACTACTGCAACACGTATACATTGTGAGGAATGATGTGAAAGAGAAAGGAGTAAATGATGCCGTGACGACTGACAAGGGAGAATGGTAGAACCGACCGACGCAAATAGAATGGGACAAGGCAGGAAGGTGATGAAGGATTGTTCTAATTATAGGTGCACAAATGCGTGGAATTCTTCAACTCCTAAGGTTTTCCGTTAAAGCAGGTACACTGTATACAAACTAAACATAGGTTCCAAATGCGATTTTGATTTTAAAATTCTAAAAAATGGTCAATCAAACTACAAAGCATACTTCTAGCGTTACGCTAACCAATCTTCAAAAATCCTTCAATATGAAAACCGTACCGAATACTAGAATTTATTACGAATTCTTTTTAAGTATAATAAGTAAAATAATGCTGGTTAATTTTACAGACGGTTAGAACGTGCAACAAAAACACACCATTAGCCTTAATAATCCTAGCTTTGTAAAATGGTTTAATTTGAGTGCTTACCACTGTTAAATTTTAAGTAAAAGAGGGTTAATCTTACCCATTTAAATATAAGACGGGGTTGTAATTATTTTGAAATGGGCCAAAAGGGAGCAACTATGTTTTCATGAAAATCATCAAAAGGAGCAACCATATTGCAACCAGTCTGTCCTTTGCATTAGTCCTCAAACTAATTTAAAAATGAGTATCGATTTGTTTTACTGAACCGACTTCGAAAAATGTCGTGAATCCGAAAGTGTCGACACAGTTTTTAACTCACTGACCGCTACGGCCAATCATTCATAACCGAGACATCAAACCTTATTTTACCTACAAAATAGATAAACATACTATCCGCTAGGGATATGAATAACACATTTAAGTCGTCACTGGTTATACAAAGGGTTAATATTCTAACTAAAAAAAAATTGATGTAAACAAGGCAGATTGAAGTAAATGACGTCACATCATGGCCGCGACAGTCACGGACGTTTGAACTGTCATAGAAAATTGCAGGAGTTTAATATTATTTTTGAGCGACATTGAACTTAACTTTTAATACCTTTTTTGGGTTGATAATACTGTATTTTATTTATGTAGGTGAGTGAAGAAAAAATTACATGCATATTCCCTATTGTTGGAATTGGATTTTTTGGGAAATGGACATTCTGGGAAAAGGTCACTCTGGGAAATGGACATTCTGTGAAATGGACTTTCAGGGAAATGGACATTCTGGGAAATGGATTTTTTGGAACCGTTGGACATTTTGGGAAATGGACATTCTGAAACTAGACTAACCAATCGCTTTCAGCAGACAAATACATGCCAACAGCAACGCTAAAAGGAATTGTTGTAAATGTACATACGTCGTAGTCACACACGTTGGGCAGTTTTGACTAGTGTCTATATCCAGCAGTTTTACAGTACAATACCTGAGGGCCTCGACAAGTGGCACTAGTTTTGGAAGCGTTTTACATTACTGCGACTTTCTAAAGATTTGCCATGAGTTATTCTGTAGTTGATAACCGTTATCAGTATCGGACACTTAGCTAATAACCCCAGGACATAAATTGTTATAACTAAGGCCCTAGCACAATCACACGGTGTAGACGTGACTGAGATGCGTCGATTTTTTAATTATTAAAAAAATACTCGTTTTACATTATAAAATTTACATAATTTTAATAATTTATTTATTCTATGGATGATACTAATTGTGCTTTTTGCAAACAATTTAACTAAAATACTATAGGATACTTGTATTTTCGATAAAAAAATCGACGTATTTCCGTTACCCTGAAATATACATACGAATACGTATTTTAACCTCTCCCAAGTAGCGTATACTATGTAAAACATAGTTTATGCTACTTGGGAGCACAATATGTTTGGTCTATGACACCATGCAAAAAGGTCTATGTGCTAATTTTGATCGAAATTCATTCAACAGTTTATGTGTGCTTGAGTTAAACATCCAAACGTCTCTCTAGAATTTTTAATTTAAAATACTAGTGTAAAAATTCAATATTTTTCTGTAACATTTCCAGATGTCCTAATATGGGTTGGTCATGCGTCGTGGCACGCGCTTTGGCCATCTTCCTCATGCTCAGTCGAGCATCAGCTCTCACATCAGACATGTAAGCGAAAAACATTTTTTATATCCCTCACAACCTATTTTTACCCTAGTTCCTGAAAGCCAATACATCTGCTGTCAAATCTCTAGTGAACTGTTATGATTGGTTGTCCAGAATAACAATAACCAATCACAGTAAGTGGGGCTTGGCTACAAGGCAAGTGACAAAAGTTCAATTGTTTTGGAAAACCGTCGTTTATGTCATTCAAGTTGTAACAATGGCTAGTGATTCATGAATATAACTTTTTCTATTACTACCCACTATACAATAGAAAACTTTTCGTTTGTTCTGTCAAATTGATTAATTGGTTTTAATGAAAATCTTTTTCAAAATTTCATACCGACAAAGCAGCGTTCTGTGGATTCATAGTAACGATAGATTTAGATGGTAATGAGTAGAGCGTGGAAGGACACACGGCGAGCACAGGCGGCGAAGCGTATTTAACACGCCAGCCGGCCCACGCCAGCCAAGCGTGAAGTTCCTCGCTCCATTAATACGCCCTGCGGCACTATGCAAAACAAATTGTCTGTGGCGAGGGTTATACCCCCAGTATGTTTATTATCCCGTCTACATTATCACTTTCCCTTGAATTGTGTAAACACAACTTGCTTAAGTTGCTTACTCTCTACGTTGTGCTGATGTGATTATTTTGATTGCATACAGTCCTCCGTTTAAGTTTCAAATCAGTTTAGCACGAGTAAGCTACTCCTTGCATCTCACAAAGCTTTTGTTTCCGCACACACTTACCAAAAGTTAGCTTTGAGTCTTTGACGTGTGTTTCGATATGATACAGTTGTGGTTCAATGTTACCGAACTTCACAAAGTAGTCAGTAAACACTGTTGTTCGAAATTTTGTTTAATTCGTAGTTAGTTAATGGTTGTATTTTGAAATGATGACTCAATACACTTGCCAGTTCCAATTATTAACAACTTACTATTAAAACTACGACATTTATTATTAGACCGTGTCATTGCTCTATTTATTAGCTTATTGAACGGCTTTTGTAGCAGCAAGGTAATAAGTGTTAATCTAAAATCAATACTAAGCGTACTGCTGTGCGTTTCCACACGCTTATTTTGCCATGATATATGTTACGTTACGGCATAAATCTTTTCTGGTACCCGCTTCCAGGCCATTATTTTGATGATTTAAAAGGTTCTTTAGAAATGCAAAATTGCTTCACAGTTATTATATAAAAGTCTATTCACTATTCTCCAGATTCGCA
This sequence comes from Xestia rhomboidea, assembly GCA_963853795.1. NCBI lineage: Eukaryota > Metazoa > Arthropoda > Insecta > Lepidoptera > Noctuidae > Xestia > Xestia rhomboidea. The sequence continues at coordinate 15,044,463 of OY970759.1, read as the reverse complement.
GCGGGAAAGTCGGACAAAGAGATACTGGACAACCTTCTGAAAAACTCCCGCTATGACAAAAGACTGCTGCCACCAGTAGATGGTAAATGTCAATATTTTTAACCATACTGATATCAAATATAACCAAGTTTTTAAATTATATATTTACATTTCAAAGCATCATTGATTTGATATAATTTGAAAACTTGATGATGTTGCGTACCTATTAATAAAAGGGTCAAGCCGGTCATTGAAAGTTGATGTAAATTGCAGATCCAGAATTCTGTTGTGGTCTAACTTCGCCCAACGACTCTCTGGCACAAAATAATGTGGGGCTCCCGTCTCTGCGGCCTCGCTCGCACAATCGTGGTGCGTTGTGTTCATGTTTATGAAAAGAGAAATTCTTCCACATGTACCTGGATCGTAGCTACTATAACTTTGTAATTAATTCCTTGCACGCAACTTCAATCTTTCTCTTACCTCACGCAACTGTAGATACCTACCCGATCCTATGCTTTAGAATAATTTTATACCTATGTATATGAGTCACGTATTATTTCTAACAGTATGCACCTGATAACATTGATGTATTAGATTAGAACACACCCACTTTTATTATTGAATTTGTTTCAACTGATTATTTTATAGTCGTCGGTGAGCTACATTAGTCATTAATGTCTACCTCATAAATAACAACACTGTGTTTAAAGGTTCAGTCACTCAACATTGAATAACGAGTTTTCTTTTTACGCCATGCTTTTTGCCTAAAATGATTTTCTCTTTTCACAAACATCAAACACAAATTATGGATTCTGTCTGTCGTAAATTCATACTTCTTTTCCAATAGAAATCGGATCTGCCAACTTCTTATTTACAATTTTCCTTATTATTGCAACATGTGTAGCCTGCGATTAATTTTCGCTGTTTAATTTTATTATACCTACTTACCTTCCAATCATTACTTCTACTACATTCTAAGTTGTTTCCTTCACAAGACGACTCATAATCAAAACCTTAAGAATAAGAAGGGTGATGTATCTGATTAAGCGAAATAAAAAGAAAACTGCTAGATAAGTTAGAAAGGTAGAGCCCTACTGAACTCAAGCACAATTGTTAGCAAGCATGTACTTTAAGTGTATATCGTTGTTGTGTCTTGTACCAATTAAGATGTATCCTAGATATGAATGTCATATATTATATTGTTTTCAGGTGTCCTCACCGTAAATGTAAGCGTACTACTTCTTAGCTTAGCCTCTCCGGACGAATCTAGTCTTGTAAGTATTTAGTAAACTAAGTTTAATTTCTTCCTGTCTTCTTCCTTCTCATGTTTCAATTTCGTTCTAACATGATCTCTTCCAGAAATACGAAGTGGAGTTCTTACTTCAGCAGCAGTGGTACGACCCTCGCCTGCGCTACTCCAACCAGTCTCATTACGACTTCCTCAACGCCATCCATCATCACGAAGACATCTGGTTGCCGGATACGTACTTCATCATGCACGGCGACTTTAAGGTCCGTATCGAACTTATCCTAGATTACTTACATGATTGATTACTTATCTGAAGATACAGATTACAAAATTATATTTTCATCTAATTTTATACATAATTATTTCCACCATGCTTTCTTCTGAAGGAGTTTTCCCAGCACTCATGGGTATTTATAACTACATACAATGCTTCATGATCTAAAAGGACCATTATTTGTACATACAGATTTTTTATAGCTGACACTTCATGCTCGCCTCGATTTCTTTCTGGTTTTTAAAATGCAATCTAGACGTTTGGAGTTGATTTTCGTAGTTTCATCGTAACATTTGGTCCGGTGGTTTTGGTGATAAGTAATATTTGTGAACACCATGTAGGAGTATTTAGGATAGGAGCGTATTTTTATAGTGCAAATGCTTTATTTTGATTACTTCTTCCACCAGATGATATTCTAACTATGCTTATTTTTCAGGACCCGATAATACCAATGCATTTTGCTTTGCGTATCTATCGCAATGGTACTATTAACTATTTGATGCGGCGGCATCTTATCCTGTCGTGTCAGGGACGGCTCAACATCTTTCCTTTTGATGACCCATTGTGTTCATTTGCCTTAGAAAGTAGTAAGTTACTTGGTCCTATTATGCATCTCCCCCTTCAAAGTACGCACTGCTATATTAAATTCCTTGAGTAGTACACACGTTTATAGTCACTCCTCAAAATCCTTTGCTTCAACGACTTGAAAATTGGCAGTGCTGTAACAGTGTTTGTATTCGCCAGTATCGTACGAGCAGTCAGCGATCACGTACGTGTGGAAGAACGACGAGGACACGCTGCGCAAGTCGCCGTCGCTCACCACGCTCAATGCGTACCTCATCCAGAACCAAACCATTCCCTGCCCTATCAAAGCCAGTTGGAGAGGTAAAATATACGATTGTTCATACCTACATTTTACATACATACAACATACCAACATCGCTTCTAAAACGTTATATTAAAGAAAGATATCCTCCAAATCATATATTTTGTTGGGCCTATACGGTAGCTTAGTAACCAAAATTAGATATTTTGTTAAAGCACATCTTATATTTTGCACAAGAGATGGTCAAAGGATGCCTAATTATATTGAAATTCTGATTAACTCTTTTCAGCTTGGTCTTGATTTATGTAAAAGGTTAATTTTCATAATTAATTTATTTTGTGTGTTATTTAAAATATATATAGTAGTCGCTTGATAGTGTACGTAATGCGATCACACGTTGTCGATACATTAGGTGTAACACTAGCTAACGAGCATGTTCATCTAGGTTGTCCGTCTGGTCATACAGTGATCACTAGTCTTTATATACATAGTGACTATGTAGTGTACAGTTATTGATACAAATTTTGCTATTCCTAACATCTAAATGTATTCATTAGTTTGTTGAGAATGTAGAGTGTAAGAATTTGTTAACGTCTTTGCAAGCAGCTGAGGGTAATTCACTTTACGAGGAAGACGAAGAGATGACATGTAATCTTTGCCAGAGACGCTTTGAGGAGCAAGGTACTTAAGTTGCACCGGACGAGGCACCGTTCTGTCCGGTGTCGTCGTATTTCAAATATTTTTTGCTTATGTGTGAGTAAATGCGTTATTGTGTTATAATAATAAAGTGTTGTATAGTGTTGTCAAATCGGCCGTGATGATGGAAAGTCGAAGGTTTGCTCTTTACGATACCTTTGTTATACTCACCAAGCATTCATGTTGTTTTAGTTAAGTGCTCATCACTTTCTTCATTGTTATCATGCATGCACATATAAATTCCATACATGACTGTGAGAGCATGCGTTTGAAATAGTACCTACGCTGTATCGTTTTTAATGGACGTCATAACGCTACGATGTATGTTCATAAACATGATATGACACGACAACACAACACGCATTACTCATACATACAAAACGTAGTTAGTATATTAGATGATGTTTTGGCTGTTCATATGTACTTTTAATTTTAACAAGGCCTCTGAATTGAGTTACTTGGAATTTTGTATCCTGGTTATTTTTATTTTGAAATTAAACGACAAACACTTCGTTACTGCTACGATGCTCCAATTGTACCTAATAATATTCACTCCACAGGTAACTACAGCTGTCTAAAGGTCGACTTAATATTTACTAGAGACCGAGCGTTCTACTTTACAACAGTATTTATCCCTGGAATCATTCTGGTGACCTCCTCGTTCATCACATTCTGGCTGGAGTGGAACGCAGTACCAGCCCGTTCCATGATAGGTAAAAAGTGGCTGGTCTCTGGAATGCTCTCGGTCTTGCGTATACTGCATATATTTTACTCTTCGTAGATGTTGGCTGCGGCTGTTGATATAACACGCTATCTGTTGCAGGATTCGCTTATTTTATGTAAATAATACTCATAGATACAGCCGACGATTCATTCTCACCTGCCAATTTTCTTTTTGTTTTATTTTTAGATTATGCTTGACATTTTTAGGTAATTACAGCTGCCTCAAAGTGGATCTTATCTTCACGAGGGATAGATCATTTTACTTCACCACAGTTTTCATTCCGGGGATCATTTTGGTGACTTCATCGTTTATTACTTTTTGGCTGGAATGGAATGCAGTACCTGCTAGAGTAATGATAGGTTTGTTCACTGTTTTATTTGCTCAGTTCTGAATAAATTTAATAACATTGTGAATATTTAGAATCTTTTCAAAAACGAGCCCTTTCACGGTTACCAAATTGACAGAAAATTACTGTAAGTACCGGGGTCTTTCAAAATTTTAATCATTTTACGCAATACAAGCCTTGCTTGAAAAGATTGGCTATTCGTAAGTAGATCTATATGTACTAGTTAGTACTTTGGTATCGCATGATCTTTCTACGTTTCTCTGTAGAGCTTTAAAACTTACATTCTCAATGTTCTAGTAACTGTGTCATGAACACGCTTTCTTTTTCAACTAATATTGTTAATTGTAGGTAATTGTTACCTTTCAATATTATATGTTTGTTGATAACTGTTACTGTGATAAGGTTCTTATGTTGCTTTGCTTTTTACGCAGGTGTTACAACAATGTTGAATTTTTTCACTACATCGAATGGATTCAGATCGACACTGCCGGTCGTGTCGAACCTGACGGCGATGAACGTTTGGGACGGCGTGTGCATGTGTTTTATCTATGCGTCGTTACTAGAGTTCGTGTGTGTCAACTACGTGGGGAGGAAACGACCCCTACACAATGTTGTGTACCGACCCGGAGAAAATCCAGTCACACAGGTGAATACTCTTTTTTATCTCCCTCAATTTCAGCGTCTAGAACGTCCTCATTGTTTCTTTCTATCTTTTACTTTACTTCAAAAGTTACTTTGATGACGATCTATTAAGCTAATTGAGTTTATACGTGTGTTTTTATTGCCAAGTTTAAAATCTCTATGTTTCAAAGTTAAAGCGTGTTTTCGAAGCGGATTTTCTTGTTTTATTATTTGTACAAAATTCAAAATCTGTTTATTAGCGTCTGTTGATAGGCTTCGTGAGTATAGTGAAAAGCATATGAATTCCAATACAAAATTTGTCCAAAATTTCAGCAGTACCTACTTACATGCCCAAAGCCCTGTACATACACTCACTACATGTTTACGCTACTAAACGCTCCCTCTCCTTATTGTGGTCCTTGTAGCCAGCAATTGGTATTAGATTCGTAAAAAAAGCACTTTGATATTTTATGGTGGTATTAGGAGTATTTTCTTAGAAAACCCACAATGCATTCACGAAGGAATTTAGAAGTTTCGCAAGTCCGAGATAGCAAAAACATTTTGTATTGATCCCTGACATAAATTAGTTAGCCAAAATAACAAATAAGTTCCGTCGTGAATATTTTTTTTCTATCTTTACTCTTTGCAATGTTTTCTTTCAATCTTACAACAACAAGACATGGCTTGGTAAACGAGTACGTACTTTATTTCATACGTAAAATGGCAATGTCGTGTTGTTTGTTTTCTTCCTACAGCATGCTTTACCTCTTTAACGTCTTTGCATGTATTTGGCTCATATATTTACAAAATTTAATGGGTAAGCAAGAATTCATCACATGTTTTTGTATCATTGGCAATCGTCACTTCACCAAAATAAGACTAATTTGTGTGGCCATAGCGTGTCTTTTAGTCATCATTCCTTGCTTTTCATAATAAATTCCATAATTCTGAGTTGAAATTGTGTATCTAACATATATTAGAAAACATTGCAAAGATGCATATTGACTGACTTGTACCTATTGTGTGATTGATTTTACGTTCATACTTTTGTGACGTGGTACTGATGGGTACCGTATCTATTTTAAAGTGCATACTATCCATTATTTAAATGTGGCCACTACAATCTAGTCTACGTTCACGATTGCACATCGTTAGACCATCTGTCACGAGTGTACAAACTGTGTGTGATGTGTTCGCAGCGACTGCCTGCAGTTCTGAGCAGAATTGGCATTATACTGGCCAGCCCCTTGGTAAGAACATTCGCCGCATTCATTGGCACTATCCAGACATTGCTCGCGTGTTTCTCTTTTACTTCTTTCTGGAAGGCTGATTAGCTGTAGAGACTAGCCTAACAATGATTGCTTCTTTAACTAGGATAGAGCAGGTAAGTTTTATAATAGTTTTAAGTTTAGATTGGCAAAAATCAGTCTTCTTGCAACATTTTTTTTTTCATTTTTGACACAAGATGGTACCCTCATAGTAAAATTGTAATTGTTGTTTTCGTTATTTGAAGTAAAAATGAAATATGCGGAGCTCTAGTCATCATCTTCAAACAAAAAATGGTTGACAAAATTGCATGCTGTAATCCTATTAAAAAGCTTCTGTAGAATTGGCCTCTATCCAACTATTTTCTTTAATATGTACTAATTTCGTTTCTTTTTCCTGTCATTTTTAACTTAATTTTCATTTTTTTATGCCCTAAATCTGAAACGTCCACTTTAGATGCATGCACACCTATCTTACTAAGTTCCTCCTCTTTACCCATACATACTCCGACATTATTGATACTTCAAGTTGATCAAACTATAGTAGCAATCCCTTCTATATCAGGGTCTTCTAACTTTATTTACTCAGATTCAATAACTTCAAAAGTACTTTTGGTAATCAATAGAACGCTTATAGTTACTTCTTTTACATCGAACACTTTGCTTGTATGAACCTTGAGACTAGGTTGATTCTGCAGCTTCAGCGGTATGATACTAAGTCATGCTTCGGCTAACCACCGGTTAAACATTTACGTAGGAGGCGATGGCTTTCCTCCAAAGGGCACGACAAGAGCCCCAAGCGGAGAGTAGCGGCGCTGTAAGTGACGTCGACAATGACACTAGTTAGCCCCACATCATCAGCATCATCATCTCTGAGTCTGATATCATGAAAACTAACGCATTCTTTTTCTTAACGCTGCTTCGGATCGCTCCAGCCTGTGAGTATACTGTCATTATCAGCTATGTCACTTCTTTCTTGAGTAGCTCTAAACATGTAGAAACTGTTTTTATTTTTTTGATATTCTCACGTATTAACCAAACAGAGTGACTATCTTTAGAAACTATGATATAACCGAGAAATATTTTGATGTAGGTAGCTTACTAATTTTATTAATATACGTTTTAGTAAGTTCCTGTGTATTGATGAAAGAGAACAAAACACAGCACACATACAGTTAACAATAAAGAGGCTTGTAGTGAAAATGAAATCATTAAGATGTTTAAGGTTTTTCTATTCGAATTGCACAGTGCCAAACACATGACGTTGAATTTCCCAGTGGTCAACCACTTACGGCATTTGTTTTTGGTATGTTGTTATGGGATACATTAACCCCATTGCAGTGGGAGTCCACTCACATGGTACAGACGGCTTGAGTCCCAGCAGTGGGAGCATTATAGGCTGTCATGTGCTCTGCACGTCTTTGTCTAATAGGCCAGTGGTCATATTTGAACAAGTAAAATAAAAGAAATAAACCAACTGGTGTTACAGGGAGACAAAAAGCGCGAGTCGACAGGCGGCGCCGACCTCGTGTCTTGCACCGCGTGCACTGGCCCAGGGGCCTGTACACACACCGCCAACAATGGCGGAGTCTCGGAGGTAACTGTCCCTCCATCAGACGCTAGCATAAACTTACCAATAATTTGCGTATGACCCTACATTCCCATTTATTTTAGTACAACATTACATAGTAAAAGCACTTTAGTAATAGCTTGCAAGTAACAATTTGCAGCTTCCACAAGAAAAGGGTTAAATACGCTACTTTTTTATTTTCACGCTGATGCGTAGATAGCCAATAAATACATCACAGTGAATGCGAGAGAACTTTAGTACCTTCTGAAACGTTCATCTGCAATAGGGTTGGTCCGTAAATACCAGAAACACAGATCCACAATTCCATTAGCCTGATATTCACAGTAGAAGCTTACGGTATCATCATTCATGTTGCATAATAATCTCTTTCAGCCATGTTTCGTCCAGGTTCGCAAAAAAGAACCGCCGCACCCGATCCGCGTGGCGAAGACCATCGACGTGATCGCGCGGATCACGTTCCCCACCGCCTACGCCGTGTTTCTCATCTTCTTCTTCATCCACTACAAGGCGTTCTCTTAATGCTGCCTTCACTTATCGCTGTCGCTGGCCGCTTCGTGTGAACGGACATTTACTGTGTTTTCTACTATTCTTCTACTGCGTCACAAATATGTATGAGATTAAGCTACTCACTCTATTATAATACATATTTGATGATTGTCGACGGTCGAGAATTGTGATTATACCCGTTTATAGTGATCGTACTTTTAAGATAATTATAGTTTAAGAGACTTGAAGCAGAAAGCTAACGTCGCAGCTTTCCATGGTTTAACGTCAATCAATTGAAAGATGTGTGCGATTTTTCTACAGGTTTTGAAATAGTTTTCTACAAGTTCAAAGACGGACGTTTATAATGTATATCTACGCGTAAGAATTACTTTCTTGTGAATACACGAATACTTATGATAGGATAAAGAGGGATCAACTTATGTAATTGTATGGAAATTCTTGTATCAACATGATTACATCGGATTTTGTATGAATTTAGAGAGATCGTCTAAATATCGAACGGCGGAGTTTATAATACGGAGAACTCCTTCGACGCGCAGGAGAAAGAAATCTATTTCAAACCTAAAGACAGACCTAGCGTATTTTATTGCTTTTAAGTTATTATTACTAGTAAGATAGCAAAAGACATGATTACTTTTATATTTATTATTAGAATATAATCACCATAGTTATTAGTTTGTCCAAACCAACACTTACATAATATGTTGTGATAATTATAATAATATTTACTTATTGCTTTGTAAAGGTGAGACGTAGGCAATGATAAAGTGATTAAGTTTCGAAATAATATAATTCGGAGTAATGTAAAAAATAGCTGTAGATGCATAGATGAAGCTCAAGTCATTATTATCTTTAAATTCTAATATAAATATGTAATACCAATGAGTTCACGCTATTCCAGAGGTGTACAAGTGTGTATACCTACAATTGTGTTGTATTGTACCATGAACATGCCTTCTACATGTCAAAGAGTTATTTTTGCCTGATATAATATTAGTGGTTAATACAGAAATTGATGAATATATTGCCGGCTGTAAATAATAATGAAATTAAATTACACCTATCAATACGTAAGGTATACTAACCTAATGAGATATTGTAACTAGATACTTGAGTATAAGTATCGTGAATATTGTGCTGTGAAACCATACCGTCACCTTATTCGTTGCGTAAGTAGAATACTCACCACGTTTACATATTTGTAACATTATTAAGATATTGTCCTCTGTCATCACACCCTAGATATTACGTAGTGTCCACAAATGCTAGAAGCCGTTTGTATTTAGGAATAATATATTAAAAACGAAATCTTTGTCCAAAACCGCAAAGCGCTTTAGTTCCCGTATGTCTGTAGGATGTGCGTTTTTTATTCATTACAATACCTACCTGTACATGGTTGATAAAAAGCAATATACATAGATCTATATCATAAACTGTTAACTACTTATTTTCTTTTTCAAAAATCCAGTTATTTAACTCATAAAAAAACAACTGACTTTAATTCAACACCATTGATATATTATGCCTTTTGCTTGTTAAAAAGTGGACCAAGGAGTCAACTGTTTTGAAACATAGATTTTATATCTAAATTATTATAAAACAATAAATTATAAGAAAAAGCGTTTTGGCTGTGCTTTGAAATCAAATTATACTTATAATTGAAAAAAGTAGGGATGCCTGAATTAATTAATTATGTATAATTATAATGTTATAATTTAATTTTCTTTTGAATCAATGTAACGGGTGGTCAAATGCCGAGTACCTGCGATTGAATTAAAAAAACAACGCTTTGGGCTGTGCGTAAAAATTAAATGCATCGTTCAATTTCTATTGGAAAACGTGAGGTGTCCATAATTGTACCTATATTAAATTAAAGCTTGGATGCCTTATGTACTTATAAGTAAGTGTATCTTACGAGGATGTGTTAGGTAATACAACCAACTTATGAATACAGTCAACATGAAGTATTGTACAAAAAACAGCAGCAAACTTATTTATTTCAGTGTCACGGCTTACAAAGATAATATTCATTATATAATATTTTGCTAATGATCTCTTTTTACCTGATATGTAATTATTACTGTTGTCCTATGTTAACAGTATTTTAAAGTTCAATAAATGTTGAAACAATGAGACCATTCCCTTGATATTTGGATAGATACAAAGTGATACTATGTATTTTAAATTCGCTACGTTTTTATAGGTACGATTTAAAATGTAAGATAAAAGTTACATATCATTCGCTTTATAAGATTCAACCTTGTACCTATAATATTGTGCTATCCTGTTAAAAATATATTATATATATTCTATGCTGCCTTTACATATATATATACACGTATAATTTATACATTTGATATGGGTAGGTATTATTTATTTATATTGTTAAGCACTACTTCGTTTATGTACATTACGCGTCGAGAGAATGTATTCATGGCAGACTTTTTAAATTGCTGATCATATTTGGTAACATGTATTATATTATTTATATATCTTTATTAACACTTGGAACTGACTACTTACTTATACCTATTTTAAGGCTCGCTTCCCTCCATTGTCTATGCTTATAGTCACTCCCTTACACCCAGCAAATGTACCCTTTGTATACTTCGGTGCTTGTTTCTCAAATATCTTGTTGATTTATATCACTCATTATTTGGGCCAAGTCCAAAATATGAAACGTTGATTTCATCTATCGAGTCTAAATTGTTCTACAATATAAGCTGTTGACTTTTAATATAGTTTTTTGTTTTTCTTGAAATATTTTAACAAACATTTTCACTCTTGTTCTAATGAATTGTTATTGTTATCGTAAAGATTTGTAAAATATGTTTATATTTCGTTTTATATTAAGATTGTGTTCGGTACAAAACGAGAAACACCTGGTATTGTTAAGTGTTTTACACAATAAGTTTCTACACCTCCTGTTTAAATAAATAAAATATAATTATAAATATCTATGAACGTTTATTTTTCTATCATATATCTTGTTCACATTTTCTAGTCATTTTTGTCGATGAATAAAACTGAACCTAGTGAGGTCCTGCTGTCAAGCAACTATTTAATGCTTCGCTGGATATGAGAGATTAGGCTTAAATATAAGCCGCTTAATTATAAGTGTAATATAAGCAACTTTAATTAATATATAGGAACTTGTATATGTACCATATATGCTGTACCATAAAAACAATAATATGAGTAGAGACTTCGTTAATATCTGAGATTGTAATCGCGGACGAGTGTTGTCCACTTTTAGATTTACTTAGATTGCATAAAGTTCTACGCAAACTGAGGTCAATTTTGTGGACAAGTCCAGATTCAAAATTGATTTCATCTAGACTAATTCTGGGTAGAGTTATTCTAGTTTCTTCTATGTTAACTATCACAGAATTATTCAGATTTCAGGAAGTAGGTTCGCAACCTGCATCCTATGGCTTTCAGTAAACGTCTTTACCTACCTCAGTATCTGTTTAATAATATACGTATATATTGATACTTCAGAATTTACCTCAGCTTGAATAGTAATTAACACGAAGCTAGAACCGAAAATAATTTTACCGTGCATTAGGTAAATTTTGCCATTATTTCATAGTTAATTCTAAAACCTTAATAAACATTGTGTACCTAAGCAATTGCTACAGTAGCGTTTTATTTCCAATGCAGTAGATTTGTTTTTTTATTGGGCTGATTTTAAATATGAAATAAACAACACAATTTAAATTATAGTTAGGTAATAAAACCTCCACATTCAAATCGTACAAATTGTTAAAATAAGAGATTTTGAAACCATAAGTAAAGCTAAGACACAATTTTCTTGCAACTTATTTAATTAGGAAGTGTTCAAAAATAATAATTTGCAAATAATAGAATAGGTAAGCAAATTCTATGAAAAACCTTAGCACATTGCGTTGCTGGTTTTTGCATCTTATAAATATTAATGTATAATTGTAGATACATTGTATAGCTTATTTTTAATTACTTAGTATAATGTATAAGAATTGATTGTCAACATTTTGATGCATGAAAAGACATTAGTGAGATACCTAACAAATAACAATGAAACTCTTCTGTATTTAAAAGTGATAGTTTGTCATTGTTTAAAATAATAATAAAATTGTAAACATAATTAATAAATCTTTATCATTTCACGGTATTTGGCAAAAGTGGCTTTTGAGAATCGACTGACGATAGTTGTCTTGAATGTTGTTATTTTGCTGTTGTATAGTATCCACGTGTTCATAGTAACTATTATAATAAAATGACTGCTTACTGGTCCTCAAGTCACATAAATAAACCTTTTTAAAAACAGAACATTTCAAAAATGTTAATGCATGATAGGCGCGCATTTTGGCAGAATTATGTAAAACAGATTACGAGTGGTACCTTTATGAGAGATATGTCAGCAGGCCTAGTCAAGTTACAAACGTTTCATAACGATTCTCTTTCTACAATCGTAAACGCCTCGGCGTAAGCGATTGTAAAAAGCGCTAAATTGGTAGCCAAGTTGACACGACTGAGTCGATCGCTCGTACTCTAATGTCTGTAGAAAAAACCTACACTTTAGTCAATGGTGAGCGTTCCTACCAAAGAGCATAGCGATCAACATTATAGAAACGATAACATTCTATTCTATCATTTTGAACGATTTAAACTTGTCTACGAATTTTCTATTCGTTTGTGTTGATCACGTGATTTAACGTTGTGATGATGTTATTCTACTAGCGTTAACGATTGTAGATTGTCAACTTGGCTAAGCGTGCAGCATAGACAAGAATTTGAAGAGAATTATTAAAGCAGGTATAAGTACACTCACTGCAGGAAAAACACTCACCTACTTATCAACAAAATGTGTGTCAAGCGCTGGACATACGTAGCCTTACCAGGCAGCAATGTAATACTACCAATTTAATTACCAAAAGTATTTTTGAAAAATGGTTATGCTTGGGCTACGTCTTGAACATCCACATTGTAAAACCGAGGTTTTTTAGGTCAAGCTAGCCACTACACTATAATGCTTAGGTAGAATCAGCACATAAACTTCGTAGGTATCTGTGGCGTGCCTAGGGATAAACAATACTGCAAGCCCATAAATCAAACAGCCTATTCAAAAGCCATAACATCATGAAGAGTAGGCTATAAGAGCAAGCCAAGCTTGTAGGGTTGTATGAAAGTACCGCCACCACTAGGTACAATAATTGGTGAACAAAATATACCTAACTATCTACCTAACCAAGAAAACTGCTTTGTAAGACAAGAATAATCATGTACATAAAATGTAGGAACAATAAAATTCAACTTGAAGGTGAGGACATGGAATACAGATTCTAAATCTTCTTTGTCCGTCCTGCGGAATACCTACCTAACTTGAAAAATATGTAAAGATTTTGATTAGGTAAATCTATTATTGATACTTACCTATAATGGTAACTAAAATTCCCGTAGGTGTATACTTACATGTATCTGTAAATATCTACCTACTGGTACTTCAGTCAACCAGATTTAAAATTTCGACAATAGGTAATATACTCCACCCCCATAAAGTTATTTTTACTTAGGAATTTATTTTGTTGGCTCTACGAACTAAAAACTTTTAGCTAAGTATCTGAATATTTTAAATCCCGGGACCAACATAATTTCAATTTTCTTTTAAAACTTCCCTCGAAACCTTTATAGATATAAAACTTAAAAGCACGTTTGAAAACAAGAGCCTTACTTTTTAATAGGTGGGTACATCTACATTCTGAAAATCTTTTCCCAAAATACGACAGGTACCTAATTTGTGAAAGGATTTTCTTACCTCTTAAGTAGAAGGAACATCGTTGACTAAATAATTAAATTACTTACATATTTGAAGACCATTCAGATAAATTAAGCTAACAGAACTCAATTTTAAAGCCGGTGTGCAATGAGAAATGATCACGTGTATTAAACGACTTTTTTCAGCACTCTTCTTTAGTAAAAGATGTCACACAAAGATCCAGAACTAAAATATAATATTGATAACAGTCGGGGGAAAAGGCCCTGAAGAAATCATTGTATCACCGGTATGGAATTCTGCACCTTCATGATAATTTTCAAATCCAATTTTCTTGCAGTTTAAAAAGCTCGACTACGTACCTACCTACACGAAAACAAACGTCTCATGATATACCTACCCTACCTAAAAAAACATAGGATTTAAACTGCCCTAGACAAATGTGCCGAAATCAGGATCTGGGACTTTTGCGCGAAAGACACTTGCGCGAAAAGAGACCTATATGCGCGATTGGAGTTTTGCGCGACTTTTTTATCATGAGTGTCGTTTTCAAGATTTTCAGGATCGCTCATAACAAAAATCAGGTCAAAATGAAATTCCAAGATGGCGTCGAGGAAAATTTTTTGGTTGTTCCATCATCAAATACAGGAAAACAACACCCATGAAGGAACAACTGAAACAACTCATTTTCGTTATCAGCGACTTCGAAAACCATGAAAACGACACCCATGATGAAACAGTCGCGCAAAACTCCAATCGCGCAAAACTCCATGCGCGCATATATCTTTTCGCGCAAGTGGGTTCGCGCTAGTGTCTTTCGCGCAAATGTCTTTCGCGCATGTGTCCTAATACACTGAAATCAAAGTGTGGCCTATACCTAATGAGCCCTTTAATAGGGTCGGTTAGCCAAAGCTTCTAATTACATTGCGTACTTAAACCCATTGGTGAGAAACAAAATTGCTGATCCAAAACATCGATTTGAAGTTGAATACGTAAGTATAACCTTCTGAAATCAAATTAAGATTTTGACAGAAATCAGTGCTTTGCAAGCTCACGTGTCTGATCATTTTATTTTAATTATATCAAATGATCCATCCAAATATCTTTACACATATTCTATACATGTGCAGGTACAGTCGACTTCATAATAGCTTCACATTGTGACATTCAACCTCATGGACTCTGCACACAAAAGTCGCCGATGTTTCGTCGGCAATAAAAAAATGCTGCATATCTCGTGCCTATTAAACTGAATTTCACATGCGTTTTAAAACGATCCTGATTTGAAAACCGATGTAATTGATCAATAGTTTCAACCCTCGCGACGTTTCAATTAACTGGCAGTTTACGGTTAGATACGGGGTCGACTCTGACTCTATTAATGGAAATGAGACGTGACGTGTCACAAGTAAGGTACCTAAGTACTCTTTGCTTTGATTGAGTACCTATTTGATATTTTGTATCAAGCAAATAATTATGTAAGTACCTATTCAATTAATATTTTCATAATAAAATCCATCATGTTGCAGTTCTTAAGCATAAAATTATTACAAAGAAGGACAAAAACCGAACACGTAGTTTTGAAAAAGTGTAGGTAATGATGAAGCATGATTAGGTACTTATTCGAAAATATATTATTGTTGTAAAAAATCTCTAAAAACTCCTCATTAAAATTATGTATTGTGTTCGCAATAAAATTTTAATAAGAGAAGGAGCAAAATAATTGATATTTTAGGTAGGTTTGTAGTTACATAAATAAGAATAGATTTGTACCTGCCACATAATTATATGCCTCACTATCGTTTGTACCTTCATATAGGAACAGACTTAAATGATGTTTCAGTATTTTTCAAATAATCTAAAAGTAGTTCCATGGTGAAAGCGTCAGGGTAACCCGCGAAATCCAAATTTCTTTAGTAAATTTCGCAAATCAATCAATCATCAACATACAACCTGATGCTGAGCAGCAAATTACAAAAAAAACGACAGAAAATTTGAATTTCGTCGGTTTCTCTGATGCTTTCGCCGTAATACAAGTGTCACAGTTTTGTTACTCGTTATATATTACCTATATCATTGCAGCATTTAAACACCGTTTGCTTTTGTAAATAATAAGATGTCAGCGCGCTGACCGCCCGTTCGTGTTGTAATAATGTAAATAATTTAAATGTAAAATTTATGAATTACCTACAATTTTCATCAAATAAAAACACAAATTCGATTTACAAGTTTTATTTAAAATCTCTTATAAGGGAATATCTAAATTAAGTACATAATTTTATACCTACTTAGAACTAGAACTCCATCAAACAGTTTTCATTGCACGTTTGTATATCTACCTAACCTTTTTTTCAACATAGACTGTTCCAAACTCTGACCAAATAAAAAGGTAGATTAAGACGTAGCTTAGAAATTACGTCTCGCTCTGTTCATACACGCTCACACGCACACATTTATATCAAACTACAAATAAATTAGGCCTAAATAAATGCACAACATGTTTATGAAACCGGCCTCACTTCTCTGTTCGTAGAGTTCAGTCTTAAGTTTTTTTTTTGGTCTGAGTGTACACGGCGAGACGTAATTTGACGGGCCTCACTTTGCTGTTCGCAGAGTTCCGTCTTTCCATTTTTATTTGGTCTGAGGTTAAAAAAGGCATGAAAGAGAAGTAACGATAAAATAGGTGTCCCATTCGTACCCTAGCGCTAAGCTATATAAGTACTTCTTCGTGTCGATGATTACACACTGATGAGACAAACACACTGATGAGCTATGAAAACTGATGATCTGGTTATCTGTCTCTGACGAACTACATTGGCTGTACCTGTAATTTATAAGGTTTATGTACTATCGAGGACACTCCCGCCTGATCACCACTAAGCTAATTTTTGCTTGCACTTAAAACATAAAAACGCTCTCTATCCCCGCCCCGTTGATTTTATAAAAAATAATTAATGAAAAAAATACCGATCGGCGACACATGCCAAACGAGAGTTATAGTTATTTTGCGCGCCAAAGTTGACGCTTTCCTAATAGGCCTAAAGTTTAAGGTGGAGTGGCGCAGCGCCTCCGCATGATTTAAGCGAAAAAAAAATTAACTGATCAGGCGGAAAAGACCACGTCTGTACATAGCATTCTATCAATATATCCCTTGGTTCCGCTTCCGTTCGACCATTTTCGAGTTTGAGGTCAAGCTAGCCGGACATCCGTGTCTGGTCCACTTCCGGTATATTCATTTTAGGCAGGAATGAATTTGACCTTGAAAAAGTCATTCCTGCACCTTTATGCGCTTGGAGGGTTGTATTGATGATTTTGATGATTATAATTCTGTAACTACATACGTGTTACAGCCGCGAATCATATTAATCATTTAATCAACGTACAACCTCACACTGACCTGCAAATTGCAAAAAACGTAAGAAAATTTGAATTTCGCGGGCTACCCTGGAGCATGCACCTTATAACTTCAAAACTAGTGATGAGGTTTATGTTTTATCAGCAAAATATAATAAAAGTCGACTAAATGGATACTGAATTCAATAGATTAATTTATCATTTTATTTTATTTTTTGTAATTCTGGATTTTGTTACGCTAGAGTCCTCGCAGACTACAGGTTTTCTATCGGCTGATAGAAAGTCTGTAGTAAGTCACTTTTAAATGATAAAAACGTAATCATGAGTATTCTATTTGGATAGAAAAAACCGTAAAACTTAACATTTGACAGAAGGATTGTTCGAAAATAAAAGTTACGTCACTATCTGGAATATAAAAGTTGTGGTCATGACAACCGATGTGAAACCGAAACGATCGAAAAAATATATTTTAATATTAAATAGATGCAGGAGTAGCGAGTTAATAGTAAAATTGTAAAAGAAATGATTATGTTTAACCTTTGGTCAGTGCTTCAATGGTATCTAAGACCTTTCATCAAATGGTTTCTCAGAAAAACGACGAAACTGTGTGAACTCCAAAGAATATGTTACGGTGATAAAGCTGGAGCCGAAAGAACGTGTAATGTGGAGAAATCATTGATGCTCTCTCGTACACGAGATGTGAAAGAGGTAGTAGCTTTTTTGGACAGCGTGGTATATGAAAGAAGATTCGTTCCTCGCAATTTTCGTGAGTTCTTAGAGCCATCAATTGGAATCATACTAAGGGTAAAGAAAATTAATCCCAAGCTTCATGTATCCTTTGTGGGATCTTTTCGACGATGCTTAGAACAGATTTGGAGCTACAGATGTTTGATGGACCAAGTGGAACACCTGCGACAGACTCAATTTGATAGCAATAGTAATGAACATGAGGATAAGTTACTGAAGCTGTGGTCCTTACTGGTGCCTCATGCTCCGCTTGAGGCACGAGTCACGAAGCAATGGCAGTATATAGGATTCCAGGTAAGCTTTGTCAGAAAATTGTAACCATCAAAGATGCATTTGAACTCAACATTGATGTGTCCTATTATATTAAAATAATCCCTAGGATGAAGGATTATATTTTAAACAGTCACACAGATATTAAAATGTTTTGTTCTAATTTTTGTTTCTGTTCATTTGCAGGGTGATGACCCAAAAACTGATTTTCGTGGAATGGGCCTCCTTGGATTAGAAAATCTATTATACTTTGCTATGGAGTATCCTCAAGTTTCGAGCCATGTTCTAAGTCATTCACTACACCCTAAATATGGCTACACCTTTGCCATAGTAGGTATCAATATCACATCAATGGCTTATTACTTACTGAAAGATGGTTCTGCCAAAACTTACATGTTTAATTCAAAACAATATTTGCCGAATGTAAACTTATTTCATAAATTCTATTGTTATTTATTCTATGAATTTGATAAAATGTGGATAGAATCGAAACCAGCAAATATCATGGAGTTCTCTGATATTTTTAAGAAATTTGAAAATGCTGTGCGTATTGAGCTGGCAGATCCTGCTTCAGTTTTTAGGATAAATGTTGAAGTTGATAATGTATAGTGGTATATCCAATGCTAGTTTAATTCACGATATTTAGTTGACGATATTACACTAAATCATTGAATAAGGCTCAGCACAAAAGACTGAGTGAAAATAATTATGTGTGATATTTGCTCGCCTTATGAATAATTTGCTTTAAAATATTATGTGGAAGCCTGTTGAAAAACCTTTATTAGGAAAACTCGTGCAATTATTGTTTTGCATTAGCAACTGATTACTGTAATAAGTATAATAAAGATGTTTTTACTGTTGAAAGCTAATATCCCAGTGTTAAATACTAATACAAGTGTAAGTACCTATTTATATTTCTGAATGACAATGTGTAACTGTATTTATTTTCTCGAAGTTAACAAGAAATATTTTTGTAAGAGTGGTTATTATATTTTGTGGACCATTAATTAAGATTAACATAACTATACTTTATGATCTCTCTGTTGACATAAATATTTAAAAAATAGTGCAATATCTAGGACTATGTTAGTTACTTTTTGTACATAAGTATGACATAGTAATATGGTTTATTATTGCAATTTTACAATTGGTACATGTTTTGTTATATACCTACTCATTTGTATGAGCGTGGTTATGCTACTTATAAAGTTACAATTGAATAATTATTCTCGACTCATCTATAAGTCTTGAATTACCATAATTATGCTTATTAATTTTCTTCAAAGTTATTGTATGAAGCTTTCTGCACTGCTAATTTGCATAGATAGTAGTACTTTTATACCTCTCGAATTTGACTGGATTTACCTATCACAATTTTATATCATTTTGGGTACCTAGTTAATTATATTTTTAATAAAATCATCTAATTTTAATGTATTTGACTTGTTGTTAGATTAGAAACAACAAAAGTTAGAAGAGTTGTATTTAGTTAAGGATTGTAATATAAAACAAGTGACTATATAGATTATTAGAAATCAAATGTTGCAATTTAGTGTTCGTTGGTGGATTTTTACTAGTTAATAATGCAATAATTAATTTATAATGTAACTTGAGTGTTGTATGTGGCTTTTGCTATTTATTTATTTATTAAGAAAATGCACAGAAATAAAAACAAGCATTAGACTCAATTTTTTATTACCTATCATAATTTTTTGACCTACAAAAGTTTTGCTTTTTGGACTTGATAATTATTTTCCCGACCCCAAATAAATTAGCAGGGCAGGAGAATGATGATGATATCTTCCTAGAATTAAAAGGCAATGAGATAACACTATAATTATGAACTTTAAACAGTTGATATAATACCAAAGTTTCTTTTATAAATAATAGATAATGTTTGTTTCAAGATTGCAGTTTCATATAAATAGGCACGTAATTTACATGGAAAGAAAAAAAACTGAAGTGTTCATGACCTTCACATATTTATTATTTCTTTTATTCTAATAAACACATAATAAATAAAATTATCTGCAACATTACTGATTTATAAATCTACGAACATCTAGCAACAACTTTACTCATGATTCAGACCCAATATCGCCATATTTCTTATTCACAACATTCAAGTAAATGCAAAATTTTATTTAAAAATAAGTATAAAATAAATAAAAGATAAATGCGTAAAAAATAGGTTTTTGAGTTACATATCATAGAAGTTTATTTACTCTTCTTTTCTTTTTTGGGGTCTTTAGAAGGCCTTGATCTTCCTGCTTTGAGAAGAGCTATGATGGCTGTTATAGCCACTAAGCCGAACCCTGCAACTCCTATTTGCCAAATCCAAGGATGTTGTGCTAGAATGTCAAGTCCAAATGCCACACTTATTTTGATCATTTGTACGCACCAGTTCACTAGCTCATCGCTGTAACAAAATCATATAATTTTATTATTCATTGAAAATATAGTAAAGTATATTCATATAAAGGATTTTGTTTATCATGATCAACTTACAATGGCGATTCCAGCAATGGCACAGGATCTCCTTTAGTATTCTTATACCAGTCTTGAGCAAAAGTAACAAAAGATTTCACATCTCTCTTGGGCAAATCAAAACGGTAGACCTTTCCGAGGCGGAAGCTGAAAAAGATTTTATATTTTATGATATTACTATTCCTTAAACACTTAATTATATTGTTATATACACTAACGATAAATAATCACCTATCTAAATATTTAATTTAACACCTATTTCAATATTACATATAAGTATGTACATTGTTAGCTGTAAATTGAATACTAATTCCTTATTATCACATGTACACTGCATCATTACACTCACACAATCGTGAATACAAAATTAAATCCTTGAATTTTTATGGATAAGCAATCTATTATATAATTATTGTAAAATATTTTAAAAGTGGTGAATGTGGCGACACTTGGGGGAGGGCTATATCCGGCAGTGGACGTCTTTCGGCTGAAATGATGATGATGATGATTTTAAATATGGTGATTCATGTCCATTCTCCTTCACACAAAACTTTGCAAATGGGCAACCAGAATATATTCCATTTGTAGTTTGTTTTACAAAAGTGTGTTTATTTTTTCTTTGACTATGCAATAATTGAAGCAATAAACAAAACTTGATACTCACAAGAGGAAAGTCGGCAGTTTGTTGACTTTGAACCTTTTGGCAGTGTTCAGACCTGCTTGGTTGGAGTCCATCCGCGCAACATTGATGCGGCCCTTCAAAGTGGCACCCACACTCTCCCACACTGCATGTAGCCTCTGACAATCAACACAGGATGCTCCATAGCTGGAAATCATAGGAGTAAATATATAAGGCTAACAAGAACCCAATGTTTCCCTCAAAATCCTTCACCATATTACTAGTACTACAGAGGGAGCCAACTTAATGGTCCAAATAATTTGTGTATTTGAGTTTCTTTCCCGTATGCAAAATACGTGCTTTGGACGTGGAGTTGCGGACACCACCCTGTTATACAATACAATATGATTCGAGTTTGTAAGTAAACAACAGAAAAACAAAGTAAATGTTAAGGGGTCAGTTTTGCTTAGTACATACATCAGGGGGTCTAAAATGGCCGCTTTAACAGAATCTTAATATGAATCACATTACTAATTTAAAATTCTTAAAATAGACCTTATAGTTATGACTATAAAGTTAATTTTAAGAAATTACATTTTTAACGTGATTCATATAAGATTCTGCTAAAGCGGCCATTTTAGGCCCCCAGTTGCCCTTATTACCCCTTAAAATTATGAGGTTTTGACTGCCATGGGTAATTATTGTTTTTGATAGCAACAAATAATTTTATGAAATACATACTTACAACATGACAAACCAATCACCAGTGGTAGCTCCTGTGGCTGCTTGAGTGATATGTTCAAATATTTTGTCTGTGAGCTCTTTGACGGCAGGTGCTTGGTTCTTCTCAAAGAAACCATATATTTCATTTTCATCAGGTTCCCCTAACAACAATAAATTGTATAACAATTTGAGCATATGAAACTAGTATGTGACTGAAGGAGAATAATTGCAGAACACCATTAACTCAGACAATAACAGAGATACATCCATGAAATTAGAATTGCTGCTGGGTTTAAACTATCAGGGTTTTGTTTCATGACAAAATCAGATCTAGAAGTTTATAAAATTCAAGATTGTGGCAAGCCATAGCTAGATCACTTCCAGACACTACTGTGATGAGGTAAAGCCATCATTGTTCCATAGCAAAAAAAGTCATAACCATAACAACAACCTGAAGCTTGATATCTCTCCCACTATAGTAATTTAGAATACCCCGGCACTCAAGTGAGACCCAAAAGAACATCCAGAAAATAAAGTTATCTCACCACTAAATAGTAAAGGGACACCATGTCTAAAGAACACAAGAGCGGGATCCTTGGCAGGGTTATACAGCCTACTCAGGTGACTGTTTACTGTCTTCACGCTCACAGCATTCATGTGCTTCTTAAAATCATCCTGAAGACTTTCTATATGGGTTTCAAACTCATCACATTTATCACAGTTTGGTTTGCCTGAAACAAATATACATAATTAATTGAAATTAATGACTATTGATGAAAGATAAAGAGAACAAATTGGACACAATGTACTTCCTGGGTCAGTTAGATAAACCTTTTTTCTGGTTGCGTCTAAAAAATTACATTTACTGTAGTTTCTCTTAGCTTAAAACCTCTTGAAAAGCAATCAATTCTAACAAAGGTCTTGATCAAGTTTTTATATGTACAATGATGTCACAGGTACACTCAATTACTAGGCAAGTGCAGACTTACAAAGGAAAGTATGCTACATCATTTACCTACTAAACAATGTGTCATAAAAATACCGGCGGAGATATTTACAAAGTTCGACCTAGATTCTAACTCCAACAAATAGTGGATAGTCCACCTACGGATATCTAAAAAAGCAAGATAATCAAGTACTTACTAAATAAAACAATAAGCTTTTCTTTCTCTCTAATTAATTCAAGGAGATCATCGTCGCTTACAGTTTGCAAAGTTTCGCTGCTTGATTTTATGAATGAAAAAAGCAAAACTACGAAACACACTTTGAGCTGCATTTTGTTTATATTTAGTCCTTGTCTAGTATTAAATCACTAAATGTTTCTTGCGCTTCTTATAAATATGAAGAACTCAAATAATCCCAATCCCAAAGCATTGAATTTAGTACATCGCGGCGGCGGCGCGCATGTCCTTCACCTGTAAAGGTAAACTAGTGACGTACCTACCTTTACACGAAATAGGCTAGTCGAAGAAATATCGATTTATCGAGATTTTACATACGAAAAAGTTAGTTTTTTTTGTATTTGTGTTATTTATTATTGTGTTAATTGATAAATTTTTTTCACACTAACTTATTCTTGTTCTATCCTGTTACTAATGTAATCTTGAGTTTTCTTTCTTTCTGTTAGAAGTCGGTTAAACAATACGCAGAGATCATGTAGGTAATATTTTGTTTTATTTTTTTAGGAGCTTGTGGCTAAATAATAACAACCACATGGGTTGATCTGCAAGGTTAAGCACTAGCGCTTGCCAAGGTCTGTCCGTGGGTAGGTGAAAATCCATTACGTTGTAGTCGCTCTATCCTAAATACTGGTATTCAGTTGCATCTAGACGGCACCAAAGTAGTTGGGAAAATGTAAGGCAGATGAGAATGTTTTTATAAATTGAAAGGTAAATCAATAAAAAAATTAAAAATATCAATGCCATATGTGTCGATACTTATTACGCTTCTGACATCCCTAACTCAAATGTCAACCACTTATCCAAAGCGCCACAGACTTCAACGTGGCCATGATAGATAAACAAAGTAAAATTGACACATTCTTTGTCATTGTCCATTGCTTGATTTAGACAATAGTTATTTGTGCAACAAGAGAGCAAAGTGGGTTTTTGCTGCGAGTGTTGATTTTGAATCCCGAGTAAGCGAAGGATTCTATAGTTGAATCACGAGCGTAGCGAGTGATTCTAGGTTAGAATCCTGAGCGTAGCGAGGGATTAAAAGACACGAGATGCAAATAACTTTGGTCTCGAGTAACACATACAACTTTTCACCTCAGCAGCGAGAACATATACCTAAAGGTAAAAAAAAACAACATAGTAAAAATTAAACCACCACGCCACATTAAGAGACTAGACACATGAGAGCGGCGGTGGCCCAGAGTGGCGGCCCCGACTTACGAATAGTAAGTCGCGGGTTCGAACCTAGGCAGGCGCATGACTTTGTGTAATTTATTTCATCACCACTGCTCTCAAAACGGTGAAGGAAAACATCATGAGGAAACCGGCATGTCCTAGAACCAGAAATTCGAAGACATGTGACATCTACCAATCCGCACTGGGCCCGCGTGGTGGATTATAGCCCATTCCCTCTCATTGAGAAGAGGCCGTGTCCCAGCAGTGGGAAGATTAATAGGCTGATGATCATGACAATATTTAAATAATTTCAAAAAATCAAAAGTGAAATGGTTTTTTGAAGTTTTGCAAATTATAAGTAACAGTTCAGTCTCCATTGCTTAAAAATATCATAAGTTTTTAGATATTTTTCGCGAGACTTTCCAGTCAGGAAACCGAATTCTGCATTTTTTACATTATGCTTCTATTCTTCGGGTGTTAAATAGCAGACTTCGTCACTGGACTCACTCATATTTATTTGTTATTATTACTTTATTATCCAATTTTTATTGTACTTTGTAGCTAGTGTTCACTGATCAAATTATTGCTAGAACACATAGAAAATAAAACAATTAAAATTTAAATCCCGCAATTAAAAAAAAAATGTGTTCTGAAACTACACTCGCGGTATTCTGTCTCAATAATAAAGTTTGTTATAAGTAACTATAAATAAATAAGTAGATACATGATAAACTTCGTAGTTTTTTCTTGAACATTCTTCATCTTGATATAAAAAATATAATTCGATTATTCGAAATATAACAATTTTTCATTTAAAACCTAAACACGTGATTTACAATATTACGGTTATCGATTTACAATATCGGTATCCGAACGTTTTATTGTTTGTTTCTTTTTTGGGCCTATTATATATGGAATTTGACAATCGAATTTCGAATCGACTTGTTTCTATCTCTCGCTTTTTTCGTATCGAAGTGAAAGTGACAGAACAAAGTGAAGTTGAAATCTTCCGAATTTGTGACTAGACATGCACAGTTCTCGATATTTAAAAAAAATAATTAAAAAGTTACTTTGTCTCACGCTCGCAGCAAAATCGAATTTTGCTCACTGTCTGTAAACAGCAAAACCTGCTTGTTTGAGGTGCTGAGGTGAAATAGTTATTTGTGCAACAAGAGAGCAAAGTGGGTTTTTGCTGCGAGTGTTGATTTTGAATCCCGAGTAAGCGAAGGATTCTATAGTTGAATCACGAGCGTAGCGAGTGATTCTAGGTTAGAATCCTGAGCGTAGCGAGGGATTAAAAGACACGAGATGCAAATAACTTTGGTCTCGAGTAACACATACAACTTTTCACCTCAGCAGCGAGAACATATACCTAAAGGTAAAAAAAAAACAACATAGTAAAAATTAAACCACCACGCCAAATTAAGAGACTAGACACATGAGAGCGGCGGTGGCCCAGAGTGGCGGCCCCGACTTACGAATAGTAAGTCGCGGGTTCGAACCTAGGCAGTCGCATGACTTTGTGTAATTTATTTCATCACCACTGCTCTCAAAACGGTGAAGGAAAACATCATGAGGAAACCGGCATGTCCTAGAACCAGAAATTCGAAGACATGTGACATCTACCAATCCGCACTGGGCCCGCGTGGTGGATTATAGCCCATTCCCTCTCATTGAGAAGAGGCCGTGTCCCAGCAGTGGGAAGATTAATAGGCTGATGATCATGACAATATTTAAATAATTTCAAAAAATCAAAAGTGAAATGGTTTTTTGAAGTTTTGCAAATTATAAGTAACAGTTCAGTCTCCATTGCTTAAAAATATCATAAGTTTTTAGATATTTTTCGCGAGACTTTCCAGTCAGGAAACCGAATTCTGCATTTTTTACATTATGCTTCTATTCTTCGGGTGTTAAATAGCAGACTTCGTCACTGGACTCACTCATATTTATTTGTTATTATTACTTTATTATCCAATTTTTATTGTACTTTGTAGCTAGTGTTCACTGATCAAATTATTGCTAGAACACATAGAAAATAAAACAATTAAAATTTAAATCCCGCAATTAAAAAAAAAATGTGTTCTGAAACTACACTCGCGGTATTCTGTCTCAATAATAAAGTTTGTTATAAGTAACTATAAATAAATAAGTAGATACATGATAAACTTCGTAGTTTTTTCTTGAACATTCTTCATCTTGATATAAAAAATATAATTCGATTATTCGAAATATAACAATTTTTCATTTAAAACCTAAACACGTGATTTACAATATTACGGTTATCGATTTACAATATCGGTATCCGAACGTTTTATTGTTTGTTTCTTTTTTGGGCCTATTATATATGGAATTTGACAATCGAATTTCGAATCGACTTGTTTCTATCTCTCGCTTTTTTCGTATCGAAGTGAAAGTGACAGAACAAAGTGAAGTTGAAATCTTCCGAATTTGTGACTAGACATGCACAGTTCTCGATATTTAAAAAAAATAATTAAAAAGTTACTTTGTCTCACGCTCGCAGCAAAATCGAATTTTGCTCACTGTCTGTAAACAGCAAAACCTGCTTGTTTGAGGTGCTGAGGTGAAATAGTTATTTGTGCAACAAGAGAGCAAAGTGGGTTTTTGCTGCGAGTGTTGATTTTGAATCCCGAGTAAGCGAAGGATTCTATAGTTGAATCACGAGCGTAGCGAGTGATTCTAGGTTAGAATCCTGAGCGTAGCGAGGGATTAAAAGACACGAGATGCAAATAACTTTGGTCTCGAGTAACACATACAACTTTTCACCTCAGCAGCGAGAACATATACCTAAAGGTAAAAAAAAAACAACATAGTAAAAATTAAACCACCACGCCAAATTAAGAGACTAGACACATGAGAGCGGCGGTGGCCCAGAGTGGCGGCCCCGACTTACGAATAGTAAGTCGCGGGTTCGAACCTAGGCAGGCGCATGACTTTGTGTAATTTATTTCATCACCACTGCTCTCAAAACGGTGAAGGAAAACATCATGAGGAAACCGGCATGTCCTAGAACCAGAAATTCGAAGACATGTGACATCTACCAA
This sequence comes from Xestia rhomboidea, assembly GCA_963853795.1. NCBI lineage: Eukaryota > Metazoa > Arthropoda > Insecta > Lepidoptera > Noctuidae > Xestia > Xestia rhomboidea. The sequence continues at coordinate 15,017,017 of OY970759.1, read as the reverse complement.
TCCGCACTGGGCCCGCGTGGTGGATTATAGCCCATTCCCTCTCATTGAGAAGAGGCCGTGTCCCAGCAGTGGGAAGATTAATAGGCTGATGATCATGACAATATTTAAATAATTTCAAAAAATCAAAAGTGAAATGGTTTTTTGAAGTTTTGCAAATTATAAGTAACAGTTCAGTCTCCATTGCTTAAAAATATCATAAGTTTTTAGATATTTTTCGCGAGACTTTCCAGTCAGGAAACCGAATTCTGCATTTTTTACATTATGCTTCTATTCTTCGGGTGTTAAATAGCAGACTTCGTCACTGGACTCACTCATATTTATTTGTTATTATTACTTTATTATCCAATTTTTATTGTACTTTGTAGCTAGTGTTCACTGATCAAATTATTGCTAGAACACATATAGAAAATAAAACAATTAAAATTTAAATCCCGCAATTTAAAAAAAAATGTGTTCTGAAACTACACTCGCGGTATTCTGTCTCAATAATAAAGTTTGTTATAAGTAACTATAAATAAATAAGTAGATACATGATAAACTTCGTAGTTTTTTCTTGAACATTCTTCATCTTGATATAAAAAATATAATTCGATTATTCGAAATATAACAATTTTTCATTTAAAACCTAAACACGTGATTTACAATATTACGGTTATCGATTTACAATATCGGTATCCGAACGTTTTATTGTTTGTTTCTTTTTTGGGCCTATTATATATGGAATTTGACAATCGAATTTCGAATCGACTTGTTTCTATCTCTCGCTTTTTTCGTATCGAAGTGAAAGTGACAGAACAAAGTGAAGTTGAAAAAGATATTCAACATCAAACTCTTCAATGGACGTAAAATAACGTAAGAATGGGGAAACACTATTTTCACCTCAGCACCTCAAACAAGCAGGTTTTGCTGTTTACAGACAGTGAGCAAAATTCGATTTTGCTGCGAGCGTGAGACAAAGTAACTTTTTAATTATTTTTTTTAAATATCGAGAACTGTGCATGTCTAGTCACAAATTCGGAAGATTTCAACTTCACTTTGTTCTGTCACTTTCACTTCGATACGAAAAAAGCGAGAGATAGAAACAAGTCGATTCGAAATTCGATTGTCAAATTCCATATATAATAGGCCCAAAAAAGAAACAAACAATAAAACGTTCGGATACCGATATTGTAAATCGATAACCGTAATATTGTAAATCACGTGTTTAGGTTTTAAATGAAAAATTGTTATATTTCGAATAATCGAATTATATTTTTTATATCAAGATGAAGAATGTTCAAGAAAAAACTACGAAGTTTATCATGTATCTACTTATTTATTTATAGTTACTTATAACAAACTTTATTATTGAGACAGAATACCGCGAGTGTAGTTTCAGAACACATTTTTTTTTTAATTGCGGGATTTAAATTTTAATTGTTTTATTTTCTATATGTGTTCTAGCAATAATTTGATCAGTGAACACTAGCTACAAAGTACAATAAAAATTGGATAATAAAGTAATAATAACAAATAAATATGAGTGAGTCCAGTGACGAAGTCTGCTATTTAACACCCGAAGAATAGAAGCATAATGTAAAAAATGCAGAATTCGGTTTCCTGACTGGAAAGTCTCGCGAAAAATATCTAAAAACTTATGATATTTTTAAGCAATGGAGACTGAACTGTTACTTATAATTTGCAAAACTTCAAAAAACCATTTCACTTTTGATTTTTTGAAATTATTTAAATATTGTCATGATCATCAGCCTATTAATCTTCCCACTGCTGGGACACGGCCTCTTCTCAATGAGAGGGAATGGGCTATAATCCACCACGCGGGCCCAGTGCGGATTGGTAGATGTCACATGTCTTCGAATTTCTGGTTCTAGGACATGCCGGTTTCCTCATGATGTTTTCCTTCACCGTTTTGAGAGCAGTGGTGATGAAATAAATTACACAAAGTCATGCGCCTGCCTAGGTTCGAACCCGCGACTTACTATTCGTAAGTCGGGGCCGCCACTCTGGGCCACCGCCGCTCTCATGTGTCTAGTCTCTTAATGTGGCGTGGTGGTTTAATTTTTACTATGTTGTTTTTTTTTACCTTTAGGTATATGTTCTCGCTGCTGAGGTGAAAAGTTGTATGTGTTACTCGAGACCAAAGTTATTTGCATCTCGTGTCTTTTAATCCCTCGCTACGCTCAGGATTCTAACCTAGAATCACTCGCTACGCTCGTGATTCAACTATAGAATCCTTCGCTTACTCGGGATTCAAAATCAACACTCGCAGCAAAAACCCACTTTGCTCTCTTGTTGCACAAATAACTATTTATATACTACAACTAGAAAAACTAAACGTAAGTACCTACATAAATTCAACGACGTCAATAGGCGTCGTTTTAGACTGAAAACTATTTGTTCTGAACGACGTAGTATATTTCTGGGAAAAGTTAAATGGGATGCCTCTTTCAGCAGGGCTATTACGTATCTTTCTGATATCCAGTGACTATCAACCTTCGGTTGTTTTGTTTGTTGGTTGTCTGTTGTGTGTTGTTTGATGACAACCGTGAATGTCATAATATTGGTATTACGTATCACACTGAGTGGATATCACTTTACGGTGACTAAGAGGGTCATACATAATTCGAAACTAACCTTTTGACAGTTAATAATATATTTTTTTTATAAAATTATATTAAAACTTGGACACTGAGCCCATCAAGAAACTTATATACTAACTGGAATGAGGACGGGCATGCCAAAAACGTTCCGAGCGAGAAAGCTTCAAGAGTGGATGTTGTCTCTTTCTAATAGGGTGCCCAATAATCTTATTAACTCTTGAGACAGTTACAGAGTAGCTGTTATTTTATTATTTAATGATGATGACCTGCAACTCAATAGCATTCTCGGCGAAATAGCTTCAAGAGTGGATGTCATTAACTTTTTATGTTAACTTAAATGTATGTCTGTACCGTCCAGTTGCGAATTATCAATTTTGCAACCTGTCTATCCAGACGTCTTTTGTATTCGGGGATTCGAGGACTCCGTTAGTATTATATATTTTTTCAGACATAGAAAATTGCTTATTCATGCTATGACTGTTTACCTATAATGTTTTAGTAACATTCGCTAATATTTATTTTATATTTCGAAACCATTCATTTTCACTCGCAGCTCGCCAAATGGATTCTTTTGCTGGAGAAGCATGGAAAAATCCCTAGGACCGGCATGGCACGGCACGGTGCGGCGGACTCTTTTCTTTTTTAATATTTGTATTTAAAAAGCAAACTGGGTACTACCGACACCATGTGCGATGTCCGATGTTTCTAATTTATAAAATATACTTTTGATTACTATGTACGACAACGATGTTCGAAACTTCGAACTTACTTACTTAATTTATTTGGATATTTCCCGTTTGTCAATCTAAAACATGGTAACCCTAGTCGTAATAAACAACCAAATTTAAAAAAAAATCCCTGAAAAACGCAATTCCACATCCAGCATACCCTTACACAACACAATTTTACCATATTAAAGCGGATTATTTCACTTGAATACAATAAAAAGTACTCATATGACTTCATCGCGAAAATGTATCGGCCATATTGTTTACATCGGTGACAAGGCAAGACAGAGACACCATCCACCTTTGTCGGTTTCTCGCTCGGAAGATTTTTTTTTCCTTTTCTATTGAATCCATTGTACAAATTTAAACTCTAAGCTTTTGAGATAGAGTTTATTTTTATTTTATTAGCATTTTGTTCGTACTCATTCCAGTTAGTACATAATTTCCTTGGAGCCCATTTACTATCATTTCGAGCTGTCAACAGAGATACGTAATAGCCCTACAGGATTTTGCCAATAGAGGAAAGAAGTCTATGCAAAATTCCAAATGTCAGTGTCAAATATATTTTTTATTTAGTCTGTGGTGGAGGTCCGAGATTAACACGATTTGAACAAAAATATTATTGTGAGATTTATTGAGCTTGAATTTATTCTACACGTGTATATTGAACAATTTTGCAGCAATCAGTAGATATTTAGCTTTGTTACTAGATATTTTTAAGTTAAGAAATTGAAGAAAACCAACAACAGGTGAAGTTTTATTATAATTTCAATGTCACAGAGCCTTACTGACCCACCTCCCTTGGTATCTAAACATGATTACCTTGTGAAAGTTCGATCTAACAAAGTAACACAGTATTAGAAATATCACTATTCTATCTCAAGACATCTTCGGTATCAAAAGGGAGCTTTTCGTCTAGAATTCTCATAAGAATAAGAAAGTCATAAAAAGGGAGGAAAGAATGAGTCATAGTTCGTAATTTGGTAGTGCTGATCTAATCCTTACCAGTGTTGTGTAGCTATTTCATCCGTTTATTTTTCTTCGAAGGAGTTCTCAAAAAAATGGCGGAAGTAGAAGAAAAGGTGGTGATGACACCAAAATCCAAGACTGCTAATTCAACAACCCTAGTGATTGAGAGAAAAGCCGTGGAAGCTGAAGCCAGTGATAAGATCCATGTAGCTGGTGGAGACCACACAGGGATTATAATAAATAAAGAAAAAAACTATGGTATGTTCTTAACTTTTTAAAATTAAACACTGGCTTGGTTTGACCAATTTTTTGGGAGTGCACTTAGTCATTCTAAAAATCCTTCTTTCATCTTACTGCATGTCATTGTATTTCACACACTACTGCATTGTAATTTGTTGAATTTTCCTTATTAACAAAAATTTGCCATACATTAGCCCAGCCTTTAGTCTGGAGACAAATCATTCATCTTTAAATATTAGGTTGAAACCTAATATTTCAATTTTAGTTATTTTTCAGTTTCAAGTTAATGTATGTTAGACAAGTTTTTACTTCCTGTTGCAATATATGGAAGTATATGGCAAGAATAAAAATATTATCCACTGGTCACATTTTCAAAACTTTGCTATATTAGTTGTAAAAAGTTGTGTTGTTATATGCAAACACACAACATATTTTTAACACTATCTTGCCAGCCACACAAAAGGTTATCAATATGGTTGACCTTGCTATTTCCTGTAGGCTAGTATAAAAATAAAATCAAATGTAGGTATTACACTACTATATCCTTAAACAGTCACCACAGTATTTGAGTATAAACAAACTCTTTCCTGGCTAGTTTTCCTGTGTCATATTTCGTAATTTTATTTTTCTGCTAAGTTTAGTCAAACTCCCGGTATCTGTTTTTAATTTTATTCATAATAACAATATCAAAAGTATAAATAAAAACAAAGTAAGTTTTGTGTGAAAGGCCTGGCAAAGTATAATCAATCTTAAACCTATGTTTATATAATTCATAATAGCCTGCATCATAAGCTGACATAAATAGTGAGTCTATGACTAATACAATCAGAGAATGAAGCCTATTCCTCAATTGCAATTAAAAATTATCATTCATTAATTTTATCAACTCATTAAGACAATGAGCATTGTGTTATAATGGAACAATGTTTTGTTAGATAAGGAAACTAATGTTACTGGTTGATAGTTTGTGTTCAAAATAAGGGTGTGTTTTGAACACAAAATAATTATTAATACTACTTTGAGTCACAACCTCAGATCAAATAAAACACCAAGACTCAGTGCTGCAAACAATAAAGTGAAGCCGGTTTCATAAACATGTGTGTATTTTTTGAGCTTAGTTTAATTGTAGTTTGATGTAAATGTGTGTGTGCGTATACTCACAGAGTAGAGCTTAGTTTTGCGCTGGCTTCACTTTATTGTTTGCAGCACTATGTCTTGGTTTTTTTTTGTCTGAGGTCACAACTTTATTATACGAGACGACAAAACAAATCTAATTAGTCCGTCAGTTAGATTATCAAAAAATATTTGACCTGTGTTTTTTCTTTTGTTACGTAAACCAAAATTGACGCTTTTAAAATTTTCAATACGTCACGCCTAGGTATAATTTTTAGCTAGTTCTGATGTCACGAGCCCCCACTCCCGAGTTTGTCCTTTTGTTAATATTCATTGATTTACAAAAACAAAAATACGTGTCCATTAATTTCCAATACTCTAACTGACGGACTAAATAGATTTGCATTTTTTTTATACTGTCGTCATGCCTATAATATCATTAATGGTCATGAGTCAAAAGTGTGTCAAGAGCAAACATACAAATGATTGCTCTCTAGAGCTCAGGCTATAATTGAAATGGGATCACTGTGTTGCCAAGGTGATTTTCTATTTAAACTTCTATTCTTCCTTTCATCATATAAGTAAGGTGAACTCGGTCTTTCATTATCATCTATTACTTTTTCATACCTGTCAATTTATACTTTGGGTTTCCCCACTTGACTAAATATTTTGTAAGTACTGGAGGTGAATTGATAGTTTTATAACATAATCTTGCCTGTAAGCCTATCTCCCGAAAGGTTTAGAACAACTACCTGTAGGCCATCCAATAGTACATTTTGATACAAGTGGAGAAAGTTTGTTATTGCATTCGAGGCGGAAATAACACGAGCCGTAGGCGAGGTTGAAGGAGAAGCAAGGTACAAGTCGTTATATGAAGCGGTTAAACAGCCTAGTTTTTTTTTTTTTTTTGTATTTTTGAATTTACAACACAAATAAATGTTAGTTGGTCTGTAAAAGTATAAATTAGTTTTAAATAATCATGTTTATCTATGATATTCTATTTATAAACACAATTTGAATATTCAAAAAATATTTACGCCGTAAAGACGCATATTGCTTTGCCGAAATAAAAAAAAAATCACCTCCGACTATAGGCATTGAACCGATTTGAACTTCGTTTAAGTATAAGTTCCCTGTGGAAATTTTTCCCGCACACGTGCGGGAAGACTAAAGAAAATGCACGTGTGTGAAATACATTGCATGTTGAACCTAATCGTAGTGAGTGCGATAAGAACCCGTTTTCGAGAAAGTGTATTGAAAATATTTATTACGTGTGGGCATCGAACCCGCCGCACGCAGCGCAGCATCCAATCGCTCAGCCACTGCGCCAACTCTGCCGTCAAAGTTGTACCTATAGTACACCCACATTTCGCCAGTTATGTTTAAGTCCCATGTAATATATATGTATAATCAACAGGGCAGAAATTCAGGCTTACTACTCCAGGTTGCTGCTGAAAAATTCCTGTTGGAAAAACTCAAATAACACTGCCCAATCAGGGAATCGTTTCAAGACCGTGTGCTCAGCAAAGAGCTTGTTACTAAACTAATAAAGAAGTTTTATAACACTCAGCCTTAATTTATATTTTTATTACTTCAAGACAAAAGTGTCATAAGGATGACCTCAATGTATGATCTAATGATTGCACAGCGCATCATCATTGTTGGCACTATTTGCTAATAATAAATTATATATGCATGTTTCAGAGAATGGAGTGACGGAGCCTTGCCATGCCCAGTTGGAATTCTACGTATATTTGGTGTCTGGCGCGACGGGGACGCACACTAGGGAAGCGCGTGCGTTGCGCTTTTGGTTCAAACCCAACATGACTCCTAATGAAAGGCCGTATGAAGCACAGGCTTTCTTCCGGGAACTTGTTAGTCCACAAGATTTTCCTAAAGGTGATTTCTAACTTTTATTTTAAAAAGACTTCTTTCTGATGAACAGACCAAAATTGGCGTATAATGGATAGACACAGGTACGGATACGCCGCAATATAAATTCGTCGAATTTCAAGTTATTCACAAACAATGCAAAAAACCTAAAGGAAAGTATAAAAAAGGTGATAAAAAAAGGTTTTTTTTTTTACTTTCTCCACACCTGTAGGAACTCAATAAAAAAGTCCCACGAAAATTCGACCTCTATATACTTAGTTCCACCTTTTTATCGAATTGCATTTGACTCATGTTGTTATTGTATTTTGAAGCACCCTCTTAATAATTAAGAGTATTCTGAGAATGCTGTCCAATGTCTAGGTTTCTTTTATCTTAATACTTGAAAATAATCGATGAAAACTTTAGAATTCAAAACTGCAAAGTAAGAAACCAGCCGGAGGTGCCTGGTATTACGTGACAATATCTAGCGTAAACTTTCGCTGTCCTGTGCCATCAAGAAGAAATGACCTTGATGATTAATGATGACTGTATAAAACATTTCAGATTACGTGGGCTACATTAAAAAGATAATGAAACTAATGCAGCACAAATACAATCAACTAAAACTTCTAGAAGTAGAATTAAGACAAGAAGCAGCTGGACCCGCATTACCTGGTAAGTACCTTCGAAACACAAATAATTATTACATAATATTTGTTGCACCAATATTGGGATACATGAATAACAGGAATAGTATAAAATATATTATGATGCGTATTCTTTAATATGGGGATGCTTAAGTAAAGGGTGCACTCAGTAAAGTTGAACTTACGAATTGTAACGCTGGGTACAGACTGATGATCACCAAAGCTGCCTAATCGCATCCTATAATGGTGCATTTCCATGCTTGCCAAGGCTTGACAAGCGTTCACAAGTACAAGCGTGTAAAGAGGGCGTTTGGCTTGGCTTGTGTGAGCTTGTGGACGCTTGTCTCCGATCTGGTCTAGTGTCGGTTTTTGAACACAGATCAAAGGGCGCTTGCGACACATTCACACGTTGGTGCGCGTTTACCGTTTAGTAGCCATTGTGATCTCGCGACGAGTGCATGTTTATAGTTCTTTGTTCAAAATGAGTGGCTGGTCGAACGAAGAGAGTTTATCGTTTCTGGAATATTACCAGAGCGAATCGTCGAGCTTTCCTTGTATTTGTTTTACTTTGCTTGTACCACACAACCAAACGCAATCGCCGACATAAGTTCGGTGTCCGCCATGCTTGGGTGTACGTAGCACACTGACGCATACACAAGCATGAAAACGACTTCCAAATGCCAAGCGACATTTGGGGATGCTTGGGGCTTGAAGACGTTTGCCAAGGCTTGGCAAGCATGGAAAGGCACCGTGGTTCTACGGTAGAACTAATTTGAATATTTTCCCCACTAGTCCTATGATACAAGGTGGTACAATATCGTAGAACTAGTGTGATCAAACATTCCCATTCGTTTTACCATAGAACTGTTTAGTCGAACTAGTGGGAACGAAGCCCAGTAATATGGGTTTATTACAACTCTGTATAGGGTCTCCAGGGAATTTGAGTTTCACCTGGCTGTTAGAGATTGTGGCCTTGTCAAAGAGTAATTTTTTTTGTAAGGGTAGACCTACCCTTACAAAAAAAATAATTGTTAACATTACAGTGAATGTTTCATGTATAATGATCCAGTCTGTACTTAGCAAAAAAATATAGCAATTTATAATTATTATACTAAGCTTAATACAAATAATAATAAGTACTTATCTGTTTTTAATTTTATGGTACAGAGGCAAACGGCGTTATTACGAGTAAGAGCGTTATATACAACTATTCTAATGGCTGTATGTATATTATTTTAGTATGTATTACTATTATGCATGTATGTACTGTATTCTATGACTATTTGAATTATGTATCTGTTCATCTATAATATCTTGCGTAGTACCTACAGTTGACCAAATCGTACAAAATGTCACAATTGCAACTAGATTGTTACAAGGACCGTAAATTCGAATCCGTAATTCGTTTCTTGTTTGAAGTATCATAAACTTTCGTAATTATACAAGCAGCTTATAGTTATTTCAGTATATTTGGTTTTCAATGTTTTTATACATGTATTTTGCCTTTAAATATATTGTATTGCTTGACCATATTATTCGATTATTATACCTAAGTATGTAAGAGATAGCTGCAATCCTTAGTATATTTGCGCCATTGACATGAATGTACTCATAGTAACCATTCTTATGTCGTTTAATTTTAGCGAACACATTTTCTTTTCGAAGCAATCCACTAACGTACTGATTGCATGTATGAGTTTTGTATTGTTTGAATTGAAATTTAGATTAGACTAATTTTGATGAGTCTTTAAAGCTCAAAATCGTATGGTTTTCCTTCACCCACTTACTAACAGTTTACATAATGAATGGTTGTTTAAATAGCGATGCTTGCTGATATCCGTGTTTCGATTGCTTACAATGAATGTACGCAATCGAAATTCAAAAAACAAAATAATTCATCTCCCATTCTTTAAGTAAACGAGAAGCAACGTTTTATAAAACGATCTTGTTTTTTTTTTTTTAATAACTAAAAATAGAATGCCTTGTTTATATGTGCCGACTAGGTAGGTAAAGTGGCGAGTCAGTATCCAATACTCAGAACACAGTATAGGTAGTGCTTGAGAGGTACATTTGTTCAAGTGATGGTCTGTTACTGAGGCCCTACTCTCTAACGTCTCTCTCACTCGCACTCATCTGCAGACGTGCGCGAGAGAGACGGATAGATCCGAATATACCGACGAAACGTCAGGGAGTAGGGCCCCTGCTCTGTCTTGGCACTGTACTCGTTACATGTACTCAAGGCATTATGTCAAAGAGATTATAATCGACCAGCAGAGTTCAGTTAATTTCAAATGCTCTGCTCTCTCTCTCTCTTCTGGTATGTTAAAATTTCTCTATAATAGTTCTATGAAGAGAATTACAGTCAATAAGGTCTAAAATCGCGAACTACAAGTTTCTTTTTGACGTTATCAAAATCTCATTTCATCTATAAGGTTTCGATAATGGTGTTTAATAATATAATGGTTTTATTTTAGCATATATCGAAGACAGTATATTGAATCAGACTCAAGATAATATTATCTCAGAACAAAGAGTGTTGGACATGATAGAGAATGCATATCCTAATCCATTGAGAGTGGACGATTTTGTCACGTAAGTATTGCAATTTATTGTTAGACCGAGATTTATAGGTAAACGTTAAGTCGTGGTCTTTTCCGCCTGATCAGTTAATTTTTGTTTCGCTTAAATCATGCGGAGGTGCCGAGCCACGCCCCCTTAAAGTTTAGGCCTATTAGGGAAGCGTCAATTTGGCACTCAAAATAACAATAACTCTCGTTTGGGCCTGCGTCGTCAGTGCGCTCGGCCGATCGGTATTGTCTTTCATTCATTATTTATATACAAAGTCAATGGGGTGGGGCTTGAGAGCGTTTCTATGTTGCGAGTGCAAGCAAAAATTAGCTTAGTGGTGATCAGGCGGGAGTGTCCACGATAGTACCTATCAATTATTCTGAGCTTCCAATATTACAAGTAACAATCAATTATTCTGAGCTTCCAATATTAGTGACAGTGAAAGTAAAAACCGTGAAAGCTTAAAACAGTATTTTACGGCTAAGCAGATATTGATGCTAACATTTTAATTCATATTGCAGTGCTGGAAAGTGGTCAAAGGCGGAAGTGAAGGATGCGTTAGAATCGCTAGAAGAGAAGGGACTGACCCGACCTATTTCAGAGGGACTTTACGTCCGACAGCATAGTGTAGACACGCAGGTAAAACTAAACTAGGAAGTACTTTTCTTTTAGTGCGCAATACTCCTCATTGCGCACTAATGAGGATGAAAACTGTCAAATAAGTTCTACGTAACTGTGGCTAATTGCTGCGGAAATTGTTAAATATAGTTCCTTGCTGAACACTTTGCCGAGAGATGGCGCTAAGTGTTTTATCTCATGAAGATGGCTTTGAAAAGTGAAAAACACTCGCGCTCTGATGCGGCGATGCTTCCAGTAGACTACCCTATTATGTTCCAAAATAATCGGTATAAACACACACTCGTTGAAGTCAAAACTAAAGGAAGAAGAATTTTTCGTAAAACGGCCACACGATTCACGAATTATTTTAAACCAATGACGATTTTCCACATATTTTTAAAAAGTGCGCCATCTGTTAGGAGTTTAGTATACAGGGTGTAAACAACCTCATCACGAAGCCATCAACCAAGCATTCTGTACATCATACTAAGTAACTTTACGCAAAAAATATTGCTGGGAAACGACTTTTTTGGGGTGCAAAGTCATGTTTTGTTGTAGAACTCAATGTAACTCACTCAAAACATTGTGCTGATGGATGGATAGAATAGTACGGGGGTTGTGGATGTGTTTAAAGTAAAAATCTTGCAATACGAACTCTTGTTAAAAAAAAAAACATGTCTTAAAAATGTTTCTTTGACCCCCAATATCTCCGTAACTAGAAGGTTCCCAGGTGTAGAACAAAAAAATGATCGCAATGACGAGGAGAACAAGAGCCTTTCGAGGTTTTTCACACCCTTTATAGCTTCATAACGACACAGATGGCGCCACTGTTACTGTTCAGAAATAACTTTGTAATAATTAAAAGATGAAAACTTCGTGACTGCCTCGTTGGTCTAGTGGTCGTAAGCGCGACTGCTGAGCATGATATCCTGGGTTCGATTCCCGGGTCAAGCAATGTATTATTGGGTTTTTCCAACAGGAATGTCTCAATAGCAGCCATGGAGTCTGCATTTGTTCCCCACTGATGGTAATATGCTCGCCCCCTATTACATGGGGCTTAAACGTAACGGGCGAATGCCTCTGCCTAACCCTTCAGGGATTACAAGACGTGATGTTATGTATGTTATGAAAACTTCGTTGAAAAATTAAACAATCTGATAATCAATATAGACGATGGAAAAATAAAAAGAGTATTGGATTGAAATAAGAAACTAAGAATCTTAAAAACATCAAAAAAACTTGTGTCTTGTTATGTAGGGACCTTCCTGTTTTTAAGTGGTTGTTTTTTTTTTTCTAATATCTTGTCTATATATCAATAGTTCGATTTAAGACACATGTTTTTTTTTTATTTAATAATAATAATTAAAACTTTGTTTGCAAATAGGTTTCACATAAATATTTGGCGAGATCAGTGTGTATTTTTTTAATACAAACCCTTTTACCCTTTTGTACCAGGTTGTGAAACAAATGCCACAATTGTGTTCATCGCGCCAACCGAGCATAGCCGTGATAACGGCGCTGTACTGCGAGAAGCAAGCCGTCGACGCCATGATGGATAACCAAGAGACCTACGTACGATACACTACCGTCGGTAAGTCTAACTCTATATTGATAAGTACTTTAGTGTTAGCAAGTTGAATCTAGCCCTGTATAGCTCTGTATCTTTCCGACAAGACGGCTTTATTTTAATACAGCTATTATACATATCCAGTGTAATCTGGCCTCGTTTTGTATGAACTTCCCGTACAATGAGAGATCAGCTTAATTTGGTTTTGCATAGCTTGATTGGTCGTCGTTCGTATAGCCCGCGCGCGAGCTCCGAGGAATCAGTGGCTTGTTTAAAATATCGGTGGTTCCACCTCAAGCACATAACACCCTCACAGAATGATTTCATAATTTAGTTCGCGCGGAGAACTAAATTATGAAACCATTCTATGAGAGCACTATGCACCCGAAATAAAGCCACCGATGATTTGAACAAGCCACCGATTCCTCGGAACTTGCGCGCGGACTATACAGGCCCAGAGCAGCTGCTTTGAGGAGACCGCCTTCGTACTGGTGTGGCCAACTGTGCAATGACCAATCCGCGGTCAAAAATGGAATAACCGTGGCACCCGCCGGAGTACCACCAAAATACAATTTGTGCGTGCACTAGTTTTATCGATATTTTCAAGATGAGGTTTTCACAAAGACTGGTTCGAATACCATGGATCACCGAGAGATCGAATGAGTTCGATTGTATAAAGTCAATATCATCAAAAGGAAAAATATCCCAGAAATACTATGTCCGAAAAAGCTAAGGCCGCGCGCCTTAGCTTTTTTGGACATAGTATGCGGTCACCTAAGCATTGTCGAGAAAGGCTGACGATACTGAACCAGGTAAAAGGAAAACGCTCTCAAGGTAGGTACTGGTAGGATGGAGAGTAGCGATGAGACAAGATGGCTGTTGTTCCGTGGTACCGAACGGTCGCGATCCACATTGCGTAGATTATCTACATATTTAGATAGAATATGCTTTTCAATACACTTCCTCGAAAACTGGTTCATAACGCACTACGATTAGGTACAACATGCAATGTATTTCACACGCGTGCGATTTTTTTCATTTTCCAACACGTGTGTGGGTATGAAAATTGCCACAGATAACTTTATCTATACTTAGTCCAAATTGGTTCAATGCATAAAGCCGGAGGTGATGTTTTTTTTTAATTTTGGCGAAGCATTAATGCGTCTATAGGGCGTAAATATTTTTAGAATATTCAAATTGTGTTTATAAATAGAATATCATAGATAAACATGATTATTTAAAACTAATATTTACTTTTATAAACAAATTAACATTTATTTGTGTTCTAAATTCTAAAACATAATAAAAAAAAAATATTAGGCTGTTTAGCGGCTTCATACCTTTGCTTCTCCTTCAACCTGGCGAAAGCAAAGCGCGAAAAAAAGAAAATTCTAATCATAGTTTCATATTAATTCATGACAAAAATAGTTTTCGTTCTTTTATTTTATTTCTTCAAAAGGGTATTGAAAAACGTCGTTTGATACATACGGACATTTGTTATTGCGGTTCTCGGCTCAAAAACACCCTCGCCTACGGCTCGGGAGTTAATTCCGCCTCGGGTGCAATAACAAACTTTCTCCACTTGTATTAAAATGTACTATTGCGTTACTTAGTTTGATGTACAGAATGCTTGGGCGACGCGCGACAGCTTCGTGAAGGGTCCATCTACATTCTAGATAATGCAAAATTAAGAATCTGGCGGCTATCTCCTATACCTATTTAATTCAGAAACCACCACTTGCACCAGTCCACCACTGTAAGATATGACGTTTCCAAATAACGTGGTGAAATGATGAAACTGAAAATTCCACTCCATAAAAGGCGTGTCATAGTAAAATCATACAATCACACCCGTTTTCCCAAGTCACGTACATACGTCATGCGGTTTTTTGCGACGAGCACAAAAAGGTAATATCAAAAACCGCTCACGTTGGCTCTACGTAAGCGAAAAGGGTGAGCAACGATAGAGAAATTAGTCATAGTGAGGTCACGGTTACCCCTTTAAAAACTTCCTGAATTTGTAATAATAACTGCCTAGCAGCCTAGCTTATCGTTAATCTTCCCGCTATTTAGGCCTCGTCAGATTGCAAAATTGATAAGTCTAGCCCAGTACATATTAACCTTCCGTTTAGGTACACTACAATGGCGCGTTCATTGAGGCGGCGTGGCGAGCCGCAGTCATGCTAGCGAAGGAGGTGGCGGAACGTGAGAGGGAGAGATCCTCACGTCCCGGCCGCCGCGGGAGACGCCCCGGGCGTCGGGGGCCACGTGGTGGCTTCCGGCCACCGTAGGCGCGGGCCTGTGGACGGGGAGCTATGGGCTAGCTCGCCGTCCGTCCGTCTCATGACGACAGGCCGTGTCGACGGCGCGTTCGTGTTCCACGCGCGCCTCAAAGAGAGTCAGCAATAGGGAAGGGGTCCGCAAGGGCCGAAGCCTGCCGGGGCTGCGGGACTATTCGAAAGAGATACCGTGGCCCCGGAACACAAAGGGCGATGAAGGAACATGGATGGGTTTTAGTCAGTAAAAGTCTGACACTCCCTCCTGCTCCGCCCAGAGCGGGAGAAGTCATTTGATGATTTCCCATCCGAAAAAAACAAAAAAAAGGTACACTAGGTACAATAGAGTAGATGACAAAAAAAAAACTAATTAGTCCGTCAGATAGATTTCCAAAAAATATTGGACACATATATTTTTTCTTTTATCACGTAAACAAAAAATGAAGACGATACAGTGCGTCGAAAACTCGTGTGACGTCACATTTGAGTATATTTTTTACTCAAATGTGACGGCACAAGCCCCTACTCATGATCTTTGACACGTTTTATCTTCGTCTATTTTTATTAATTTGATAAAACAAAAAACACGTAAGTATCCAATATTTTTCGATAATTTAACTGGACTAAACAGAATCATATTTTTTTAATCAGTCATCATCCTTATTGTACAATACATTATAATAATATCACAGAAAATATAGGTAGTTATTTTTACAATCCAAGGATTTTGCAAAGTAACGGAAAACTAAGAGAGATTTACTAACGGTGCTGAAACGTGGACGCTCACGCAGCAGTGGTTGAATTCAGGATGTGGATGAATAATTTATCAAAAAAAAAACAGTTTGTTTAGGACGATTGGAAACTTGATTGCTTGGCGAACACACATAACGCCTTGAAAACTATGAAATACATTTAATCCGAAAGAACTTTAGGGAGGTATGTCAATTCTCAAAATCAAGCTGAAATAAATCCAGGCGCGTGTCCATTGTCAATGCATATGTAATTATGCCAAAAACTCGTGAATACACAGTAGGTTGTAGTTCCCACCATAATCTTCTTACAACATACAAGACGATTAGAATATATACCTGTTTTAGACGGATGAGCAAACAACATGCCAAATGTTTATTTATAATGTGTTGCTTCACCGCCTTGCTGTCTGACCATGTGCAGATAGATAATAGCTTATCGAACAAGTGCATTAATCATCCATAATTTATACACCTCAAATATTGTAGGTATATAATAGATGAATTACATGTGTCAGCCTTGAAATGTAGTATATATTACGTGTACTAGGTACCAAACTTGACACATATCCTTGCGTTATCCTGATCATGATTCACCAATAGAAAATCTTGGGTTATCATATCACATTTCCGACCACTAACAGGTAATTGTCCACCTACGTTTTTTTTTCACATAAAATTATAAAATTTAATCTCAGAACGTTCATACACGCGAACATCATGCGAAACTCAAACCGGCAAGCGGCAGTCCCGAAAAAGCAATCTGGTTTACATCAAATTCCGAAAATTAACAAAACGAACAAGGGGTCTTACCTGTTTCGCTCGGTAGAGTAGGTAATAACGAATTTATATGAGGAGCCATCCATAAATTACGTCACACGTTAAGGAGGAGGGATGGGTCCTAAATTTCGTGACGTCACATTTCAAAATCTTTATAAGTCTGAATCTTTAATAAAAATAATTAATCGTTTTTAGTTTTGTTAAATTTTTGTATGTTGTGTGTGTGTTTCATTTGAAGTTATTTTTATTAAAAAATAATTAAAATCGAAATAAAACTATGTTTAGGAACTGGAAATGTAAAATTGCAAAATATGTGACGTCACACTAGGGCGGGGGGGTCTCACAAACGTGACCAGCTGTGACAAGGACGGGGTGGGGGGGGGTCAAAAATCATGAAATTCGTGTGACATAATTTATGGATGGCCCCTGATGACTTTTCCGCGAGGCAATCCAAAAATCAAAAAAAGTCCACCAGTAAAATTAGTATTCAACCTCGGAATGCTTTAAGATCTGAATGGATTTGAAAATTGGTATTTATGTCATACGTTGTCTCAATGCTTGGTCACAAGACGTCTGATGCCAATTCTTCCGATTTTTGGACCGAATAATAACAAAATATAATACGTTGACGAGATTGATTCCTGATTACTAGTGTTATATTACTTTGATTACCTACTTTATTATTTCATTGTGATTACATTATGGTTTTATTTTGATTAAGTCTAATAATTTATGGAACCTACATCATTAATATTAAAAATACTTGCGTAAATAGATATCTTATAGAAACTCACGAAGTCATGACCATGTGAAGTATCATGTGACATAAACAAAACAGGCAAAAATGTTATCCTGTTACAATACAACCTTTCTACGTACATGTGAATCAAAACAGGTAATTAGGTGCTAATTTTCTAACTCCTGCGTCAATTAAAAAAGTCCAAGACAATGACTCACTGAATAGCTATGTTACATTAAGTCAGCACTATCAAGATAGTTTTATAAATAAGTAATTGACGTCAATTTACTGTATAATATTAATATTTATTAAGTACTCAAGAAATGTTGAATAGATTACAGACAGGTATCGATTGATTTGAGTTCAAACAGTTAATTTTGCGCAGCCCTATGAATAACACATCCCATAAACGTAGACCAAGCTTTTGAAGACTATAATGAAACGATGGTAATATCGATAATTTCGTTGGTTCTAGTTTCATTATAGTCTTCAAAACCGCCAAGTAATATAATTTAGTGGGAAAAATCAACTAACTCTAGTTGATTTTTCCCACTAGCAGGCAGACTAGGCAGCGTCAGATTTAATAGAATTCTTATAGGATGCTGTGAATTAGAAAAAAAACCGGCCAAGAGCGAGTCGGACTCGCGAACCAAAGTTCCGTAAAAACTTTTTAAAGGACACACTTAACTTTGCTGTTCGATCCCCAGAAACGGCTATTACACCAACCGCAAATAATAAGTTTGTGATAGTAAATCGCTTTTGTTTGTTATTAAACTACATACTTATTTACGGTTTTCAGATTTTTCCCTTTACATTTCTGAAAATTTCTAAAAATAAAAAGTTGAAAACACAGTAAGTACAAGTTTTCGCGAAAATTTAAATTAGCCCATACCTTTTTATCGTTTGACTCAGGACCTTGATTTTTATACACCTAATAAGGACTATAGACCTCAGTATCTGGTATAAATTTCAACTTGCTTGGTCCACCCGTTACTGAGAAAATCGGTGGTGACACACGGACAGACAGACGGACAAGAGAGTGATCTTATAAGGGTTCCTTTTTTACCTTTTGAAGTACGGATACCTAAAAATATGGGGAGGGGAGGGAGGCCAAATAAAAGATGGATGGATTGTGTGAGGACTGATATGAAAGAGAAAGGAGTAAATCATGTCGTGACAGGGGGAAATGGAAGAAGAAAACGCGTGTTGCGCCGACCCCAAATAGAATGCGACATGGGCAGAAATAAATAAAACATATAGGGCCTCGTTAGGTCGTAAAACGCAACTAAGTTATTAGCTCGTCACGAGGGCCGGGTCTCGACAGAGATATCGACAAAATCGCTAACTTTTAATTGCCGAACGAACAAATTCGGTTGCAATTACGATGCTTGCGAGTGTCGCATCTTGGTTGTAGAGACTTGCGTTTCCCGCAAGCATCATTATTGCAACCGAATTTATTCGTTAGTAATTAGCAATCAAAAGTTAGCGATTTTGTCGTTTTCTCTGTCGAGACTGCCTTTAATAGGACCTCGTTCCACGAATTGATAACTTACGTCAAAGTTCTAAAAGGAAGGTACCTAAATGATAGTGTGATTATTCTTGTAATTGTTATATTTCTAAGTTAGAAATAGAATCCGTTTACCTATTCATGTTATTATTCCGCTTAATTTCTGTTATAAATATTCCAATTCCCTAGTGCAATGTAATTTATGAATGAAATATTACAGGAAAACAAAACAAAAATATAGGAACGAGACGATTATGTCCATGTAATTACATTTACGTCAATTAAAACACAATATTAAATACGATAGTAGTGGGCAAAGCAAAATCCCACGTTGATGCATAATATAATACTCAAATGTTTACCCACAAATCACAACACGTAGTTATCAACATAACAACCGGATTCTCTTCCACTGTTATTCGGCTCTTTCCATTTCCCGCGACTATTGTTTAAAAATTATATTGTATAAAAAAAACCGGCCAAGTACGAGTTGAACTCGAGTGGGTTCCGTACATTGCCAATGTCTTATTTTCAGTTTACCACTTTATTTGCAATTGATAGAATTCTATTGGTTTTCCTGTAATCTAAAATCTAAATTAACTAGGTACATTTTGTATTTTTTTCAAAATTTTAGGCTTAGTAGTTTTGGAGATCAGGGGGTGGGGGGGGGGGGTGGTTAATTTTCGACTTCTTTCATGAATAAAATCAAAACTATTTATTTTACAATAATAACAAAAATATATTTGAGATCCTCTTAACGAGCCCGAGAAGTCATTTGATGTATGGCACAGTAAGGTTTGCAAAACTTTTTTTTTATTTCCTGATTTGTCACCCGAAAATGGTTGTCATCCCTTATTTAAAAAAAACATATTTACTTATTTACTTTGCACATTTGTGTTTGGGTACATACACCATCCTACCAAATTTCACCTGATTTGGTCCAGTAAATTCGGAGTAAATTGGCTGTTGCAGACCGTCGTCGGACAGACAGACAGACAGACGCATGAGTGATCCTATAAGGGTTCATTTATTTTTTTCAGTTTTTGTACGGAACCCTAAAAATGGAGCTAGGGTATTCTGATCTATTCTGTAGGTTTACATTTATTAGAAGTAATATTTGATTCGGTCATAAAAGAAAAAAAAAAAACAAAATTAGAGATAGTGAAAAATTGTATTTTCATATTCAAAATACATGTCACAACGTGAAGGTACACTAGTATGTGCGTAAGCAATTAATACTTTCACAAGGCGCGTACACAAACAACAACATTCATGTTCAAAAACATACTAATATGTACCTAAATTTCTAAGTAAATAACAGTGACTATTACATAGTGAAATGTACATAAGTTAAATGGTGGGATATTGACTAAAGATTGAAGACGCGTAATTTTCATAGTTTTATGAAAATGTTGATTCATCAACATGACAGACAGTGATTCTCATTTTTTTTATATTTTATTTGTTTTATTTACGGCCAAGTCACGTCTCATTATAGAGGATGCAGAAATCAAACGAAAACAAATCTTATTTTTCAGATATAAGGTAGAGTGTCATGTAACGTAGTTTAATTAACTTTGACGCTCAGGGTTCTTACTATGTAGACAAGGTCTAGCAGCCATCAAGGTGAGATTTACATTTTTTTTACGACTACATTAATTATGGTCTCACCAATCGTTGCGTGGGCGCAGCCTGCTGCAAATAAACGATTGAATTATGTTTTATTTAAGACATATTGAACTTCTGTAAATAAATCCACCTACAATTCAAACATTCTTAAAAATATCGTTCGGATACACAAAAATCACGCGCCTCTACTAAAACATTACTTCATTCTCACAAATTATGTAATAACCAAATTTATTGTTACACATTTAAGTAAACGCTTTTTTGTGATTTACTAATCACTTGAATCCATTTGCATTTTATGCAAAGTCGGATGAATAGAAGAATTATTAATAATGGAAAGATGTATTCATTACCAACACAAGGTCATTTAAACATAATAATTATATTATAATCACATGCATACCTACTTACTAATAATTATGAAGCAAAATATCTTAAATGCTTAAGTAGGATATAACTGTTCTTTAACAATTGCCGGCGTTTATGATATCTTAACACCTTACTTATAAATACTTCAACAGTATGTATACACTTCTATAGTTACTGTATAGTTGCCATAGTTATTAACGTAATAATACAAGTGAACATAACAGCTGCAATAAAATCAACAACATAAAAAATATGGACAGATTCATAATACATTTTTGTAATGTCAGACAGCCTATAGCATTTAGTTATAAATACAATAGGTTTACAACACCTAAATAGTAATCATAATTGGTAAAAATATTAGGTCCACATTCGACCATTCTGAAATATTTATCTCTACTTAAATCTGACAGATATTATATTAATAGGCCAGATTACACTAGAGATTTACATTGAAAAGGTTAAATAATCAGTATTGTTCTGGAATAAGGACCTAAGACTGTCTTATCCAAATTGGAAATCAAGTCCTAATACTTTATTAATGTCACCGTTGACAGTTAAAAATCTTATGTTCTGTATATCATGCACTAGCTGCATTGTGTGTAAGTGTGATTGTCCTATGTTTATGTCCATCCATCCATTCTCCCTCATTCGAAATGTCATACTGAAATCGCTGCCTGAAAGAGATAATAAAAATTATTTGTTTGATGAGAAACAGTTCACTAAAACCATTATATTTTCTAGAATGGTTATGCTAGTGTAATATGAGAAGACAATGTGTGCCCAAAATGGCAGGGACTGAAAAAGTTACCAGTTTTAATCGCGTTATTTTTTAGAGTTCCGTGAAAGACCCTAAAGGTTAAGCCATAAGGGTCAATTAGCCTATGATAACTTTTCATTCTAATTAATCAGCAATATTTAACCCATGTATTATAAAGGTTAACCCATGTCAAGGTTAATCAAAAATTATAAGGGTTATAGATCTAAATGGTTAACCTTTTAATCTGATTAATTGCAAAATGGATACATTATTTTAATGGTGCAGCAAGTAATTAAAAAAAGTTATAAAGAACAACTAATATACTTAATATGCTTCCATAGCAGTTACAGATATTGGTCAAAATAAAGATTGTGGGTTAAAAGAAACATACAATATGTTGGTGCTATTTCCTTAACAAACGCAATCCAAATAACGATATTCACAAAAAAATGCAGTGTTGTTCATTTTGAAAATTACTAAATAATAATGACATTTAATAGTGAAATAATAGTTTCCCAAAGTTTTCCAAAGCTTGGGTTAGCACAAGGAATATTCTAAATAAGGGCCACAAACCTGGTTAAATGCCTATGAAGTTGACTTGGAAGTTGGCATGCCAAAAAACTAATATATAGTACATACTTTTACCTTCAAAATTATCCACAGCGGATTCTTCATGAACAAGTCTAGGTTCTCCATTCACTACTGTGGTAATTGCCAACTTATCAGAATATTGAGGCGGTAAATACATCTCTAATTGACAGGCAAGGTTACTATAATCAGGTGTATTGTAACCTGTTACTAATCCAAATCGCAATCTGAAATTAACACAAACAAATGAGTCATCACATTTCATGTGATTAAAGCAGGTTTATTAGCAAGCATTAGTTTATGGTTCTTGAATAGTTTGTTTTGTTAATATCTGTCTATTATACTCAAAATGAAAGGCTCATTACAATAACAAGTAAAATATGTAGTTTATGATACATACATGCCTGGTTGACTTGATGTCTCGCAGTTGACCGTGATTCTGTCTTGTGTTTCCAATTGTTTTGGTAATATAAACATTTTTTCGTTCTTCAGCTGTGGCGTTGGCCACGGCGGAGCTTTACTAACGTTCCCAACGTTGTTCCCGTTTAGTTGAACACTATACGGCTCTTCAGTACGCGCCCCGTCACTATTTTCATAAACAAATATGTTACTACTTAGAGTTCTACGTCTTATCTATCTAGACTACAGGTGTAACATTTCATTACGATATATTAATGGATGATATGATGAGATCTATCCTATGTTTACATCATATTTTGTAATTAGTTCGATCATAACATAAAAACTTGAAAGAACGCATCAAAAGTACATGACGCGATGTTTACTCAGGTGAAATTTCAGTCCAAGTCCTATGAATGGTGATTAAAATTAAATTCACGTGTAATTTTATTCTTTTTACATTACTATTTCGCATAGCAATCGGGAACAATATTTTCGCGTTATATATTTTGTTTGACGTTTCATCATAAACTGACGTGACATTAGATTTAGACAAAACGATGACATTGACAAATAAAAAGCTGCGTCCGGGAACGTTTTTGATACTATTTGACACGTTCATTAATCAATTTATTCATGACACCATTTTCTTTCAAAAGTGTATCATTTTACAAGTAATCAGAAACAAGGATTTAATAATAAGATACCTAGTTAATTAACTCATACCCGGCTAGGCAATCCCAACACGATTTCAACATCTTCGTTTATTTTGGTACACAAGATTTTTCTTACACGTCAAACGTTTACACGCGTCAGTGTTTCATGGTGACTACTGACTGCTAAGATGAATCTGAGATTCAAGTTGTTTTACGGTGACGTAATGATGAAAACAAACACACAGGCACTGATCCCACCGACCTCGAAATCGTCTCGTAGCTCGCACTACGTCATTTCACGACACGTAGGTTCGCTTCGACATTTCACTTGATACTGCTACTCGTTTTCTGTTTAAAATACATTCACTCGGAGCGTGTAACACTTGGAACAGATGCTGCGAGAAAACTGGTTAGAGAATTCCCCGCTTAGGTTTTTTATTAAGTAGGAGGTATGCTGGCAGCACGTGCTGGTGCATATATATTTACATAGGTAGGTAGGTATTGTATTGATTCTTATTTTGAGAATTGATAAAAGATAACCGCGGCTATTATGACATAAACTTACCAACTTAACTGTCGAGTTTGTAATTATTGTTGACTATGTGTAACTAAACTTTATTTTAAGACCGTAGCTATATAGGTACTTAGTTTATAATACCTACTTATAGAAATATACATAGAAATTTTAAGTAAGAACATAATAACAACCTAATTATTTAATTCGTAGAAAGGAAAAGCGGGGGTGAGGCTAGACGCCCACATTTAGGCAGAACTTATGTTTAAAGTTCCAATATGAGCCGATAGCCAATAAACAGGAACAAATCTAGACTCTAGATGGTTTGTTGTTGGTATGATACTTAATATAAACGGTGGAAAACCATTTCAAGGGAAATTCTGACACGTACTTTTCAAATAGGTAATTATTTAGATGCACGATTCTTTTTTTTCTCGTTTATCAATCAAAAACAAGGTGTTCCACCATGACATTTGGCCGTTTGGGTTTGCAACTTATCACGATCGCATGAAACGGTAGGTTTTTTTTTTAATAAATGATCGTATCAAGATGTATCCATGTTAAACTTTTCTGTCATTAATTCATGACGTGTATTTTTCGTAGCTGTAGGTAATGGCGTACCTACGTTCACGACAACAACAACAAAAAAACCAAATTAATTTCATTGTTTTCTCCGTATTCTACCTTCGGCTTTTTTTCTACACGATAAGAATATATCCAATAAAAAAAGAACTTACTTGACTTTAATCTGCTGTTTCTTAACAGTGGTTGTCTTTGCGTTCGTTTTGCCTGCTGTACGTTTCATTGTGGCCACTTCGAACACGAACTAAAAATTGAATAAGGACGGCCTCCCAATACATATTGCTAAAAACTGAACTACCTTAAACTGAATGAATGTGTCATAAATTTTATCAGTAAATCAGATAAAGTACCTACCTATCTTTTTATGGTTTCCGAAGTTCGTCATATTTGTAAATAATAAAATACAACAAGACATTGTGTAATCTAACGGTTACGAATGTTTGTGAAGGTTAAGTACGACAGGTAATTTTAGTTAGAACCTATGAGTAGGTTCGTTTGAATTTGTCTCCAATTGCCGTACCGGTGCCAAATACTAGTTTATGTGTAGGTGGACGCACACTGTCACGGTTAACATGAAGAAATTACAAGCCATGAAGGATAATGAAAATTGGTTTTAACGATTTGTACGTAGCAAATAATAAACTCGTAAGGGTATGTCAACACCAAAATGCGCGCACACTGTCTATTTGTATCGGAGTAAACGAGAGTGAGAGAGTTACTGGGCGGCCAGGTTTTAGAAGAAAATAATGAATAAATATTGAAATACAACAATATTGTTGACTTCATGTTTTTAATTGCAGACCCATACGTCGAAAAATAAACATAGATAATGATGATTTTAAGACCACTCTTTGCAATTATCTTCTATTAGATTTCGTCTAATTATGTATCGAGTCCGTCCACAGTCTTTGAAATATGATAAATATTAACATAATTATATTTTTTTTGATGTGCTAGAACAAATAGTTTTTCTTAAAAAACTGCTTAAAAATCATCAATTAGGTGTTGTCAGCCCCTTAACTGATCAGGAAGTATTTTTTTATTACAATTATTGTCCTGTACTGCATGGCAACTATTAGGTAGGTGAAAAAAAAATTTAGTTATCATCGATTGTAAAAGTCCATATTTGTATGGTCTTTACTGTAATACAACTGAGAGGCAGACATGACGAGTCTGACAGCTTTACGATTTGGTCTTTATTCGCTGGCGCCTTAGGATACTGCGAGACAAAAGACTTCATTCAATAAGTGTGACAGCATTGAGCAAGCCTCACAAATGTAATTGCGTCAAAGGCGCGGCGTGACTACGTAGTTTCGTAGAACACCATCTAGAGTGCAAGATAAACTCAATTGTATTTGAACTCAAAGATAATCTTTATACCATTATTTTATATTGAACTAGCTGACCCGACAGACATCCTACCCAGATTCAGAAATAAAACTGGCGGGAATAACTGATCGAGTGGTAACTGATCAATTATCGACCGCCGAAACTAGAAAATTGTTAAAGTACTAATATCGCTATTAAAAAAAACCGGGTTGGTGGTAGAATGGGCTGGACCACCCTTATCACTTGGGGTATGACAAATCGTTTACGTCCTATTCTCAGACCTACTGAATATACACCCAAAATTTGATAACAATCGGTCAAGAGGTTTCGGAGGAGTTTTGTTACAAACACTGTGACACGAGAATATAGAAGATCCATTATGAACCTTATCGCAAAGACTGTATATATTAGTGTGCACAACGATGCAGAGGTAACATAGGTAGGCAAAGGGACTGTTAAGAAAGAAAATAAAGTATAAAACCATAAAGTTATTCAGAATTTCCAATGAATTAGAAGTAGGACTGCCAAGTTCCAGTTACGGGTAGATCTCCTCGATAGATTAATGTTGGTGGTGATGGATTCATGTTTGTTTAGTTATAAAATTGCTACGGGAAACCTCATGTCCAGCAGAAGACATTTTGCGTAGGCCTAACGTGTTTGATCGAAGTTTGTGCTGGTATATATCTATGATTCTGTTATTAGTTCTGTAGTTAGTAACGGATTTCGGCACCCAAAATGTAACTTCTTAATTTTAAGATTCTTTGTCGATGATGACATCGAGACATCGGTATTTGATTGCTACCGTCGTTAACATAGCTTGAAATATTAAGCCCCAAGATTTGTCTTCTTCTTAAATACTAACGAATTCGTATTTAAATCAGTTACTAACCAAATTCGCCGATGAATCGCAGTGGTTGAAAGGAGATCTAGGATGAGTCCCAATTATAAAAATATCCAGTGCAATCTCTTCATCTAAAAGAAATTAAATAGAGACGTTACTAACAATAATAATGTTCTATAAATTAGAAGAAGGTGATTCAGTACAGCAGCCGTACTTGTTGGAACGGGGCCAATATCAATTATTTTATTATTTATGTATTTATCCTTTGAAACACTTTCGCTAGGTACAAACTAAATGCAATAAAAGTCTCTATGATTTACCTGCGCCCTAAGCTGTAGGCGCTAATACTCTGATCTACATTTTTTGATTATTTATTATTCTTTGTCTCATTGTCTTTGTCTAAAATAAATCTGTTTGCTGCATCGGTTCAAATTGGAAGACTCCGACATAGTGGAAAAAGACTAGGTTGATGAATAAAATGTGGGATGAATATCAATCAAACAAAGTGGTTTTATAATTTAAATCATTTATATTTAGGCACTTATTCTATTACACCTTTATATACAACTGAAAAATTACTTTAAGACGGAACCAGCCGTTCAAAGTTTCTGACTAGAAAAATAAACTTACAATTATACTTATTTCTATTGAGCCTCAATTTTTGCCCGTAGGGCGATATGTAATATCCATAACAATGTTTGGGGGTATAAAATGGTCGCTTTTTTTTTTTAAATGGACACAGTTAATATTATGAATTGTCTTTTAAGACCGTTTCTACGAATTGTAACGTAATTCATATATTATAATCCTATTATGATTCTGCTAAAGCTGCTATTTTATACCCTCTTGACCACATCTATTAATCCTAACTTATCACGGGCATTAAGTACTTATTTTGTACAATTTGATACTTATATCTAATTATTTGGTCGCTCGACCTAAACAGAGAGAAAACGCTTTTACAAGTCATATGAATAAAATAGCAGGAACAAAACAATGATACATTTTGGTTAAAAAGTGACTACAAAATGTTTTCCATCTGTTTAGTGAGGTGTGCAAGAAACCTTCGATGTAATTAAGAATCTCAATTATGAATATCGTTATCAACAATATGATAATACACGCATTTATAAACGACATAACGACGAACATTAGGATAGTAACATACTTAATGATTTTCTAATGATTTCACCACTTCTCTTGTATCGGGAAAAACTATAGCCTATGCCGTTGTTAAAGTATTTGCCAGGCAGCGAGATGGAAGCGCGACTGGACTACCCAGTGTACATTTAAGTATCATGAATAATATAACCTCTTATTTTGATGCACTCTCAATTATTTCACTCAAACTCAAATAATAAAGTGTCCACATTATCTACACCAGATTTAATTACGATCTGGTTGATGTCGTTGAAGTTTTGGATCTGGCAAATCAGTTGTGAACTTGGGCCAACGTCTTCGTTCAAGAAAGTCATGTCCAGCATGTCGTTGTTGTGATTATCAACTCTTGCAACTATCCTCAAGGAAAATGACGGACCTTCTGTAAAATAACGAAAAAAAAAACAATAAGAAAACGCATAAACTTAATATAGCTGCTATGGTGACAACTCTTAGAGAAGTGAGAAGTAGAAAACATACAGTGCTGGTCTCAAAAAGATGGTCTAAAGGCCATAAACAATTATAAAAAAAAAATGGGTCTTCAAATAAATATAAAAATAAAAAAGAATACCAACCGCTTGATCCAGGTGAAAAGAGATCTTTAAGATCGTATTCCGCACTCTCATAACCATCGAGAGCTGGTGTAATATAAATCATGTTTTGCTCAATGTAGTTGTATTCGATTCTACAGCTTTGTTTGCCACTTAAAGAAGGGAACTCCACAATAAACCTGTAATAGACAAAACAATAATAAATTAAGACTCCGATGTAATATAGACCACAACATAAATATTTTATTTTCAACTTAGTAATACTTAATCATTTTCAAGACTTTTTTTGCTGAGTATATTTAAAAAGAAGACTGAATCTCAATTTAAATTGAACTTTATTTTTAGAAAGAAAATTTTTAACTTAAATTGAACTTTAAAAACACCTACCATTTAGCGTTCGTATCAATGGTGCCGTTAATAGTGATGACAAGACCTTTCTCTATAGCCGTTGGAAGCATATAGGTCTTCAAAGGACCAGACTCTTCTGAACTGTACAATCTGAGAAAAAAAAACAATGGTTACTTTGGAGTTCTCACAACACATCCTAAAAGTGTATGCAGATAAACAAAGATATCTGTAATTCGCTTTATTTTATTAATAACTTACTCATTATTACTTCGTTCTTCGCTCATGGGACGTGCTGCACCTTGATTGTAAGTTATCGCAAGCACAACAAGCACCGATACGACAGACATTTTTGTCACTGCCATTTTTCTGAATTAAATTAAATCACTTAATGTCCTCACGAACAAACTGAACTGGTCACTTGTGTATGTTATGATAGGCGAACGTCAACTAAGGTGATGATTTTACTGCACATTAATTAATTACTAAATTAATTTATTTATTGGTCGTCCCAATTGTAGGACTATTACCAATTTGCAGTTGGTTGACACTAATGATTCAATCCAATGATCCTTTTATTTAAATGCTGGTTTAAATGAATCATTAGTAGCGAATCGCGTAAATACGTCATATTGTCTGTTTTTATGGCTTTAATTGACAGTGTTTGTTTGTTATGGTTCCACTATCCTTGTTGGGGAGTTCCCGTTTATCCCTTATGGGAGGATAAAGTTCATCCTGGACACTTAGATGGATGCAAATAATAACGACGTGTTTTTTCATGTTGTTTTTAATAAATATGTTATTCAATATTTTTAGTTACTTATCTAATACTGCTGCGGTTTGTTTTCGTCTGAAGTAACATGGACTTTAGTATTTGCACAATAAATCCTAGTAATGCATTTACCAAAATCAGAATATCTCACTGTGATTTTTTCTACAGGAGAATCGAACGTGTACACACTGGGCACAATCGGCAACCATCGGGTGGTGACTACAAAACTGCCATCCGTGGGTCGAACTCGAGAAGCCATGACTGCTGCTGGCAACACCACCACACGACTCCTAGGGATCTTCCAAAAGGTAACCTTCATCATGTTCCTATTATGGAGGCACAGATCTCCTCTGAGCTGCGTCTTAGGGAGTGGGCCAATATCCATGTGAGTCCAGTGCATGTGCTTGGATGTCAAATGTCTGCGAATGTTTGGTTCTATGACATGCAGGTTTCCTCACGATGGTTCGAACCCAAGATCTTTAATTCGTGAATAGCGGCCGTTGCTTTGTCTACTGCCGAATTTTTCTCTACTATGAAAATCATTTAGGAATTAAAATTCAAAAAAATTGACATTCACTTTTTGCTGGTCTGGCAATAGCTGATAGAAATATATGAATGGTCTTATAACGATCACTACGCTGTGTACCATTAAACCTCTCTCTCGAAATCACTGGTCATTAAAGTTTATGGAAGACACATTATGATAATGTAAGCTTTCAATAAAGTCCCTAGACATAGTGAACATTTCAAGGTTATTTACATTGTAATGCGTTTTCTGGAACACAGAGCACTTAAGTGCTTTGCGTTAGTGACTATTTTAGTAGGAGCTCGTCACTAAATAATACCAGCCGCACGGGTCGATTTTCTAAGTTAAGCAGTGCTGGCCTAGGTTAGTCGATGGATGGATGACCATCATAACACACTAAGTTTCCTCCGTGCCTCGGAAAGAACGCTGCGCCATTGGTCCCGGCTGTCATTTGTAGATCTGTGACAGTTGTTACGAGTAGTCGAGAAGACGACTATTTACCAGTCTTATCAAGGGGTATCGTATTAACCAGTTACTGTGTTGTGGAAGTCAGATAGGCAGTCGCTCTATGTAAAATACTGGTATTCAGTGGCATCTGGTTAGACTGGAAGCCGACCCCAACGTAGTTTGGGATAAGGCTAGGCAGATGATGTTAGTGACTATTTTAGATACTATTAGCGTGTCAAAGTATATACAGGAGTACATATAGTAGGTACATATTGGACGAGTATATAATATATTATTCTTAGGCCCGTCACGGATTATGATTTATGTACGGTTTGTGACACAATAAAGTCTAGCTACATGCTAGGCTTTTGATCTAGTTACGTAAACTACACCGAGTAGACATCTAAATAACATCCTAACATCATACAATAGTAAATTTTGATTTACTAGTTAGTAGTTTGATTAAGTAAATTATATTATCACCTTTCTAGTACCTTTCAAGATCTTAATGGTCATTGTTAGGCCATAACTATCCATCATCTTCCTGACCTTGTCCCATATTACTTGCGCCGGCGCATAACGTTTTTTCTTCCATTCTCCCCTGTCAGCCGTCACGATATCATTAACTCCTTTTTGTTACATGATACTATTGTACTGAAAATATAATTTAATTTTCGTCGAATGATTACTAACGGGTACTCCAACAGGTAATCCTTTTTCAAGACAGGAATAGTTTTGCAAAGTACCTATCTGTAGTACTATGATAAGCCAAAAACCGTTTATGGTATGGTGTGCTTATCTTCTGCCTATATTTATGACGACAGTGTCTGCGATAGTAATAGGTTTTTCCAATATCCAATACAAAATTAAACGATTCAGGATAAAATTTCAGTAAAGCAAAATCACAGGATTTAAATCATCACATTTAAATTACATATGTAAAATGGAATATTAATACAAAATATTCCTTCCTACCTTTTCCTTGATATGTACCTATATTTGGAATCGGTTTCCAAGCATACTAATATTTTACACATTTAGTACCGTCTGTCCTCCGGAACTCAACATAAGAGCTAACCTATGGACATAGGTCGTCCGATTTTCAATTTTCTTGTTTTACCTAAAATTTAAGAGGTAATAATTTTTACTAATTTATGGTGTTCCTAAACTTAGTCCAATGATAAAAACCTTTTTTTTTAAAGATATTTTGAACACTCTTCTCAAATTGATTTCAAGAACTTTTCGGACTTTAGCACATTTAAGCTTTCACGGTTCATAACTGTACTTAAAATGTCACTTACGGGATATCTTGCCCGCGACGTGTTGACCCGCGATCATGGCGCTTGCAACAGCGTCGAAATATCGGGAGCTCAAAAACAATAAATAATCACGGAAGATATCCCGTAAGTGACATTTTAAGTTTAGCACATTTTACAAACATTGCTATAAACAGCAAAACCGCAGCAAATGTTTCTGAAACATTCGATTTTCCCAAAATAATGCAATCAAATGTAGATTGTAACTAGAATACACCTGCAGCGTATATCGTCATACCAATGTAGCTAGACAAAACCTAACATAACATTGACTAATTCTAGATCAGCCATATTTGGTCTGTTAAGTTGATATCCCATGCATAGACCTAATAGTATATACGAGTGGCCTGTTATGTTGATGTCCCATGTATAGACCGACAGAAATATATACGAGTCCCATGAGCCTATTACCGTCAACCGAGCACAACTCCTGCCTCCGGGTTGTCCGATAGAAATACCCAATAACTCTGCCCGATACCGCTGGGGTTCGAACCCAAGACCTCATAGTCATACTTAGTAGCAGCGCTTGCGATCACTAGACCAACAGAGGCAGTACTGCTAGACTACACATGATTCACGCAAAAGACAATAGTCAATAGACCAAACTACATCGCACAACTGTGTGGGATAATTGACATAAATGGTCACTACGTACTATTGTGTGGTTATGTTTTGTTTTTGTGTTTCTTTTTGGTTACACTAGAGATAATTATCTTATTGGACGTCCCGAACTGCCAGAGTAATTTTACCAACTAAAGTAGGGCCAATTTAATAGACCACATTTGTGACATATGTCAGTTTACCCACTACTACATTTTGAAGTTACCTTATTTTGTCAGTATTACAATAAATACGTAATCGTAATTGAAAAAAGTAGTAAGTTCTAACTTCGAAGAAATAAATAATATTTAATGCTAGCCGTTACAAGGTTACGTTGTTGTATTTTGATGAAGTGTCAAATGTGGTCTATTAAATTGGCCCTACTGTATCAACCTGTTGATGGGCTTGTGTTTTTAGCATGGCATGGGTTTTAGAGTTACCGATGTTTTTTTCTTTATTCACTAAATACGATGCGACGATCAAATCTCGTGACTTTTTTGTAAGTGCCCTACAATGGGGCAGTAACAGACTACAATTTTCATGGGTTTTTCTATACCAACGACCAGTGGTCCACATTGGCCTGGATCGAAGAATTTGGAAGTCATTCATGAATTCGTAAGTGGGATGACACAGGCTAACTATTCATGAATTCGGAAGTGGGATGACATAGGCTAACTATTCATGAATTCGGGAGTGGGATCAGTGGGATGAGACAGGCTAACTATTCATGAATTCGGATGTGGAATGACACAGGCTAACTATTCATGAATTCGGAAGAGGGATGAGACAGGCTAACTATTCATGAATTCGGGAGTGGGATGACACAGGCTAACTATTCATGAATTCGGATGTGGGATGACACAGGCTAACTATTCATGAATTCGGAAGAGGGATGACACAGGCTAACAGTAACAGTATGGGCTTTACTAAGTACCTACAAAATTAACTCATACCGATATAAGAATATAATAAAGTATAAGGTACATTATGATCTTTGATAGGGAATTTACAACAAAATCAGTAGCACTTAGGCGTCAGTACAAGACGTCAATAAAATATTTGTGGCTTGTTCCTTCTCAGAACTACATCCACTGAGCACACCTCATGTTTTTCAATGTTCAATCGGTATTTTAAATGCTGCATGCTCATGAATAAATTATAATATTCACTATTACAACACTAAAGTTTATTTTAAAAATCGAAGCAATCCGTATCGATAATCCTATTGATATTTAGAGCTTATAATTGTGGCCTTGAGTTTGTTCTATTTTGTATCCATGCGTGAAATAGCAATGATTGCATGGGATTGGCATGTTTGGTTACCGTAAGGACAGAATTAGCTCAGTTGAAATAACTACTGGAATAACTTCGTTGCCATATGTTGCGTGTGGTATCTGGCTTGGAATTTGATTTACTTTATTGTTTTCGTTGGGAGTTTATTAAGGGTTATCTCGAGTGTTCTGAAGGAAGCTCCGGTTTTACGAATAGGAAATCGTAGAAAACTTTATAACCACACGCTGAAAACAATAATAATTATTTTATTTATATTATTATTTAATAATTAAATTTAAATAGCTTATAAATTGAGTATAATATTGAAGATATTAGGGAGATATAAATATCTTTAAATAATAATTATAAGTTAAAATAATTTATAAAAAATATTTATTTAATTTTACAATGAAAATGTAAAGTTTTAATTAAACTATATAAATAGAAATATTAATGGAATTTAACCACTAAAAGTTAAGTTAGCAGCTTAATTTTAATCTTTATATTTCTATTTTTATTTAATTGGAATATAATTCAATTTTATCATTAACAGCGATATACCTCTGTTTAGTCTGTTTTGTTTCTTAGATTAGAGGGGAACTAGCCCCTTCACACGCATCTTTGCAACAGTACCATTTTATCGATTTTGCTTCCGAGTCCGTTGGAGTAGGTACATTACATGGACATTAACCTCCATCTGTATTATTTTTCATTTCATTTCCGGGGTCGGGGGTGCCAGGGTAGACTTCCAGTCTAAGCAGATGCATCTGAATACCAGTATTTTACATGCAGCGACTGCCTGTCTGGTCTCCACAACCCAGCCTATTACAAAATATGAACTGTATATAAATAGGATCAGGAATTCCCCGATAACTTAGGGAAATCCTGATCCTATTTATATACAGTCAGGATAAACGGATTGGATTTGTCAAAACCAATCACATCGCATAGGTACCTACTTACTTAGATAAATAGGCCAGCTATTTTAGTCAATAAATGCTATTTTCAATATTATACCTTTGTTGAACATGTATTGTACAATTATTGTGTAGTTAACATGATAGCAAACTTGCTTAAGGAAGGTAATTGATTTATTCGGTTAATTATTATAATTAAATCACATCAAACCGTATGTTACCTATATATAATGTAATTGTAGGTTGTATTTACGCCTTTACGTTTAATTTTGTGGCGAGATAATTTGCTTATTATGTAGCTGGTTAAATCATTTAGGTGAAGCAATATCCTTAATACATGTTATCAAGACGGCACGGTATTTACAAGTGGCAAATTAGTTATACCATATACGACTTGTTTTTGTATTAATATTTATCATTCAAGTCATACGTATTATAAGAAAGTAACTCAATAGGTATGCATGTTACCATACACCGCCGCCTAAACCACTAAACCAATCAATATGTTGATGGATGTCGGTCAAGGCTCCAGGATTTGAATATGAAAGAAAAGAAAAAAAAAGTATTTATTTGACTCGCACAGGACAAAACAATAAAACAACCAAACAAATGAGACAAACATTAAACTAAATTGGTCCTGTATGAGGCCAAAAGGCCTCCTATCTCAGCATGGTGCTGTAACATTAAAAAAAAAAATGACACAATGAGTAGTAGTTCTAATTTTTTTTCTTTTTTCTTTCCTAAAAAAAATCTTTCGTCTTCTAAGATTAGTGAGAACTGAGAAGTCGGCGATGAGACTCGGTGTAAAATTTCCACTTCCTGTTTAAATTGGCAATACTTACTCACCTTGGCAATTTGTCCCGTGATCCCGTCCGGTTAGTCGTGATGGCTAATTAGATAAATAGATGATCCACTCAACCGCCCCTGGCTGCATGTGCAGCCAGTAGCTGTTTTGCTAAATGTCCCTGGCTGCATGTGCAGCCAGTAGCGCATTCGTCCAACAAATGCAATAAAAAATCTACTAAACTGCTATTTCTAGAGCTTATTCCTCTTGTAGCAATCTCTATACTATATTCCTCAACGTTCGGACCAACAATAACAACACTATTCCATCGACAAATTTTAAAATAAAAGTAAAAACTTTAATGTAAACAAACTCCGCCATTTCTGACGTGTGGCGTCGTATTTCAATTGTTCTGTTATGTATATTGGAATTTTCGGATAGTGTTATATATCAAATTAATCGTGAAAATCTGTGCTACTATATTATCATAAAGGAAATCTAGTTTTCGAATCTCAAAGTTGAGTAATTCGCCTCCGAAAAAGTGGTAGGTTTAAATACCTATAGTGATTGTGTTTATACAAGAAATAAGTGTTTTTGTGATTAAAACGTGTGTGTTAACGGAAAAACAGTGCATAATTAGTATTGTGAGCATATTATTAAATTGTATATACAAAAACAAGTGGCTTCGTAAAGTTATAGGTACGTAAATAACCGTGTTCAAAAACAGTCGTTGGCGCAGGCCGCGTCAAAATAAACAGTGAATATCCAAATTCTAATTTAATTCTAATTAGACTATCGTAAATAAACTAATAAGATTATGGTCTTATTGGAAAGGAAATATAATCTAGTTTATTTTTTTAATTATTTTTATTGAAATTTAATATTTCGAAAAATTCAAATTAATATTTTAATAGCGAAATATCCGTTTTCATCACTGTTTTTCATGTTCTACATTTTTTTTGAGTTTCAAATTAATATCAGTTTTTTTTTTTTTTTATTTATATAGATTCCATAACTATTCAGCTATTCACTGTAAATTTTATTTAGCTATAACTCTTGTAGTTTGCGATTGTTTATCTAAAGTGTCAAATTACATGCGAATATTTCGCAATTTTTTGCACGCGTGGCGGTTTGGTGCAAAAAATTCGCGCGCGGGGCTGGTGAGTGGTGATACAGTACTCTTTATTATTCACACCATTAAAAGCTGAGTAAGCACCATATACAGGGTATAAACAACCTCATCACGAAGCCGTCAACCAAGCATTCTGTACATCAAACGGGAAATGGAAAACGACTTTTTTTTTCTTGGGTGAAAAAGTCATGCTTTGTAGTTGTAGTAGTAGTAGTAGAACTCAATGTAACCCACTTAAAACATTGTGCTGATGGATGGATTGAATAGTACGGGGGTCATAGAGGTGTTTAAAGTAAAAATCTTACAATAAAAACTTGTATTAAAAAAAGACTTGTCAAAAAGTTGGAACTTTGACCCCCAATATCTCCATAACTAGAAGGTTCCCAGGTATGGTGTTGAACAAAAAAATGATCGCAATGACGGGGAGAACAAGTGCCTTTCGGCTTCGTTAAGAGGTTTTTTACACCCATGATCTGTCCACGAAGTAGACACAATAGTTAAACAATGGCGACTCGACCAAATAACAATTTGGTCGAGTCGCCATTTGACAGATCAGAACAGATATTATATACAGTAGGAGTAACCGAGCAAATTATGGGAAGATAAGCACTCAACACCGAACTTCGTCACAGCCCAATCATTTTTGCTCTTTGCGGTGGCCTGTATGAAAAGCCCTCAATCGACTGCGTACCCAAGTAGAAGTGGGGTATCAATGACCTATCCAATACCCATGTCCATGACCCACTGTCCATGTCCCACTTTTTGCAGTATCCTAATCCAAAGTACCCGTATACTTGCACGTTTTATTGACCTTAAGGATGACACCGATGCTACAATTAACTTACCTATAACAAAAAAAAAACAAATTAACCTTCGACACGAAAAGAAATAAAGTACCTATATAGATTAGAATTTTACATAAAGGGTGTCACCATGGGCGGGCCAGTCACTGAAAGCAATCTTCGGCGTGCTTTTGTAATGGTCCCGAGTTGAGATGCGTAGGTCGGGCAAAGTTTTGCAACGTGTCTATCTGGAGAAAGTAGTCAGGATTTATGCCCGGTCTCAGGTTGATGGCAATAGGTTCGCCCCCTATTACATCGAACAATAAGTGGCGAAATATGGGAGTACTATTAGGTACACGTTTGCCTAACCCTTGGGGGATTACAGGGTTATGATGATGTTACATAAATGTAGAAATTATGCAATACGTGGCCTTATGTCTCAAAGTCGGATCTTCAGCGTTCATCTCATGTTTCAATAGGTGACTAACATCAAGACATTTCTATTCACAGGTGGAGTACGTGTTCTTAGTGGGTGTCGGCGGCGGTGTGCCACACTACACGGACTATGCGAGGCACGTCCGACTCGGCGACGTGGTCGTCTCGTCACCTGCGCCGGATTTACCCGACAAGTATGGATCTATTCTATTTTATTCGGGTGCAAAGTCCATATATGGGGATTCCGTGTCTACTCAGTGGAACAGTGTACGGTGTGGGGCTGTACCAATCCCACCCTGCCTTAGGGTAAGCTATTGTGGAACACGGAGTACAGTGAATCTGTGTCTCGAGATATTGTGGATGGCTATAATGAGTAAAAGAAGACCAGAGACACAGTGGATGGATTGTGTGAAAGATGATATGGGTAGAAAGGAGTGACTCACGAGTTGACGACTAAAAAAGAAGAATGGAGGAACCCCAAAAAAATTGGGATAAAGTCTGGTAAATGAGGACGCTGGTGATCTTGAAATAGCATAAAATAAAGTTGATTTTCGTGGGCGCCTGTTTGACCGCTTAGCACTTCTAAACTACGCAATTAGACGCGGTTTTCAACATCATTTAGAGAATTTATTTCCGAAGGTTTATGTTTATAATAATACATTCTGAATAACCTTTAATTTATATGGAAATCTCGCTGTTTTTTCATGATGTAAAAACAGAGCGAAGCAGAGGCGCTATTAGTGCTATAAAAGGGCTGTATATACTGCTGACTCATAGTTAAAGACAGAAGGTATCTTCCTTCAAGTTGCTTGTAGGTAGCAACGCGCATCAAAAACGGGTTTTCCAAAAAATATTGCCTAATAAGGTTCTATGAGGAAATTCAATTTTGTGTGGCAAAATCTGATTCACAAAAGAAGTTGCGCGAGCGGGCAAGAGACACATTTCGACTTGTGGTTTGAATATGTCACCCATAATGTAACTGGAAATTCCGGAAGGGCACGCCCTAGCTAGACAGACGTTCATGGTACAGTGACCTCATTGGTCTTGACCTATTAAGTGTCTCATATGCGTACAGAGATATTTTGGCGCTTCAGTGACATTGATAGGGGCGTTCGTAAACGTTTATGAAGTTATTTTGTGGAATTCTATTGATAAAAAAGAAAGGCGGCGTTAGTCCTAATTTTGGCTTCACTCTGATTCTTCGTTCTACTATACCCATATCTTATAGGTGTACACTGTACAGTCGCGAGCAATGATATGGAAACACTTGTAATTCAAAAGCAATTTTCTTGTGATATAACGGTTTCGATCAAACGTCGAGAAAACGTTACAGTAGGAGCAAATCACTTTTAAAAGTCGCTTCGTGTTTACATATTGGTGCTCGTGACTGTACACGCCAAAGAGGTAGTGTGCAGTAAAAGATTGGTCGATTTGGTCGACTTATATTTAAGGTTATTCGCCCATCATTCAAACTTGGTATGCAAGGAGCGTAGCACATGGCATTCGGTCATTCGTTTGGAGTCAATATGACGTGGAATGGATGGGGTAAATTCCGCGACTCCGCCTCCCAAAATCGATTTCAAGTCAATGAACTGACTTCAGTAAATTGATCCTTAAACTTAGTTCGATTCATCATAAATTGTTCGTGCAATCTATGAGTTGTTTTATGGATAAATCCTTATAGCAGAATTTTTAATATTTTTTACCCTGCTTCATTTTTGTCAATCTAAACATGTAATCACGCCTGACTACATGTTATTGGCGGATGTGTGCACTAATGTGCAGATCGAAGACAGACATATCGAAATCATTATTGACGTCGAATTAGAAAGAAAGAAAAACATTTATTAGACTCACATCACACAGGATAAACAATAAAAAAAAAATGCAAACAAGGGAAAAAAAGACGAGCAAAAGGCCTACTTATCTCAGCATGATGCTGCGACATTCAATGTTAATTTCACAGCGCTGGTGTTCTGAAGATTCTTCGTCCCAAATTAAAAATTTACCGCCTAAATTGATGGCGCAATAAACATTCTTATACAATCTAGTTATGTAGAAACACAAAAAATTAATACTTAGGTATTAATTTTTTGTGTGTGTGTGATTATCTTTAGCACAGTTAACTTCATGACTCGCCTGGAAAGATAAGCACATAATACTGTCTATATGTTTTTTATACTTGATTCGATTCACGTGGGAGTTTGCAATCGCTTGTAAATATTCTTGGGAACTTATAGTACTGGAACATTTTTTATTAATTAGCTGTCCAGTAGTGACGTTGAAGAACTGCGTCAATTCTTATTCGTCATTGTTTAATGAGAACCTTAGAAATGATACTTTGGACTATGATGGCATTAACCCACAAATCGAGGTCTTGATTGGCCACATCCACTCACGGAAGCCGTTCGATTTGGTCTACTGTAAAGTTCCTATTCCCTTGATGATTCTCGCATTGACGTAGGTTTTTTAAATGCAATTCGCATCTTCGGCCCAATCTTAGGTTGCTAAGTCGCTACTTCTTCGTGCGGCCAACTTATTGGTTGCAAAGCTTTGTCCCACATTATGAAAGGTGTTACCACAGCTCACTCAAGTCAAATAATAACCCATTAAGTTTTATCTCTCATGGTCAAAAGGCCATTGTATGGTAATGTTATTATTTGCAGCCAGATCTCGGATCTTGCGTTCTTTACGGTCGGATGTACTGAAACTTGGTAACCGTTCGCGTCAGTGTCCCTTCCACACAGTATTCCTCAAACCTCTCCTGTCAGTCGACGACCCGATTGGCGCAGCGGTACTGAGGCTGCCTTACGTTCTTAGCGTCCCGGGTTCGAATCCCGGTAAGAGCAAATGTTTGTGTGATGAGCATGGACATTTGTTTCCGAGTCATGGATGTTTATATGTATATATAATAAGTATGTATTTACAAACAAAAAGCATCTATGTAGTATATCAACTATCTGGTGTCCACGACACAAGCCTCGATGCTTAGTGTGGCACTAGATGGTGCTGTGTGTAATGTCCAGCGATATTTATTTATTTATTTAGTCATCACGCCATCATTTACTCCTTTTCCTTTCATATAGTTCCTTACACAATCTATCCATCTCTTCTTGGGCCTTCCTCTCTATCCATCAGCACTTCCTTCCAAGAACCAGCAACCGTGATTTCTTTTCACAGTCTGAAATATCATCATCTTCCTACCCTTGCCTTGTCCCATTCTCCCCTGTCAACAGTCACGCAATCATTTACACCTTTTTCCTTCATATCATTTGCCACACAAACCGTCCATCGTTTCCTTGGTCTTCCTCTCCTGAAAAATACAAAGATTAAACATTATTCGGTTGTTAACATTGTAATTCATTCATAAGAAAGGTAAATATTGTCTCACCTAGTAACCAATTTCATTGTGGTTTAGCTAACCGCACACCCGATGCATCATTTCTATCGAGAACAATACATTGCGTAGGCAGTAGAACGAAGCGATTTGTTTAATGTGTGAAAGTTTGTAATCCATACAATACTGTAAAGCAAAGCTGTGGTGGGAACATAAAACAAACAGGAAGAGTAATGGGCTCATTTACAATAACAAAACCTTTCACGAGCGTTACAAACGTCACTCCCAATGATGAAACGATTGAGAATTTCAGTGTGTGCGCACGTCAACATCATATCAGCGCGGAATCACCCACTGCTGGTATAGGCCTCCCCTTTTTTCTGCCACACTTCCCGGTTCTGTGCGTCCCTTATCCAGGTGTTTCCCGCGACTTTGACATAAACACGTACTACTAAATAAATTGGGATAAGAAAATAATGATGGGGATTTCAGTATGCGTACCAGTATCCATTAATCTTATCTTTTAAGCTCTTATACACGTTTAACCGACGATGACATAAGCCGCAAATAAAATTGAGAACCGTAATAAAAATGACACCAAAAATCAATCGGTTGACATGATTTTTATCTCAAAGCTCTACTGTTCGTTGTTCTAAATACAAAATCCTGGGTAATACCCATACTTATGGCCGTGACTAAATAACCATGCAAACGTACCTAAACTAAATATTTTATGGGTAATACTTATGGTGTACGTGACTTCTATAGACGCGGTTACTAATACTACTGAATAGATATAATGATTATCCCCGTCTGTGACGTGCCTATTACGTATTGTCTTTGCCCATGCGCACGATTGTGTATGATCTATTTTGCTATTACGTCCTTGTTAATGAATTAGCGTACTACTAATACCAAGGAAGGTTTTCCGGCCTGTTGTTTAATGTGATAATTATATAGATTTATTGGACAGTTCTGTTTTTGTTAATATTAAAACTGGGTTGCGTACAGGAAGGCGTGGTGTGGGTATGCCCCCCACGAGGTAGACCGACGATGTAAGCCAGGAAACGGGAAGACAGCAGGACTGGTCTAGGACGATATTCGGAGGAAACCTATATTGCCCAGTATACCATGATGAAAACTAGGTCTAGTTGTTTAGACCTGCGTCTTGTATGGATCGGAATGTTGGGCCACAAAAGGGACTAATGAAATGCATTTGCATGAGGCTGAGATGAGATTGCTATGGGGGATGCGTGGTGTTTCGCGAATGGATAAAATAAGAAATTAGTACTTAAGACGAAGTCTGAAAGTGGCGCCGGTGACTGAAAAGTTGCGTGGTATGGGCATGTGATGCGGAGGAATGAGGAAAATGTCGTGAAGAAAGTTCTGAGTATGAATGTGGATGGGTATATGATATGAGTAGAGAAAGACTTAAGAAACGATGGATGGACTGTGTAAAGATGATATGGCAAGAAAAGAGGTGTCTGATGAGAATTATTGGAAGAGGAAAACATGCTTCGATCAATTGGGAAAGCGCAAGAGAATGATGATGATGACCATGAAAGAAAACTAGACGATGAATTGACTCTTTTAATGCAACTTCAGGTTACGAATCGATCAAAAATGAGGTTTCATAAATAGGTACATATAAGCTAATAATTTTAAAACTGGCTCAGGTAAATATTTATATAAAAGTTTGCTGGGATGGAATGTAGGCGTATTTTTATACGGAATGCGCCTACATTATATTATACGAAAATGTGAAATACCTTCTTAAACGTACATTAATTATTGAATTTACACGGAACATGAGCATCTTAGTTAAAGATGCACTTTATTAGGTATTTACGCGAATACCTATTTAAGTTTTAGGGAAAATAAATGTACTTTTAAGTACCTACCTACATTAGCACATAATGTACCTAGTTTATCTATAGCTTAAAAGTAATATACATCTAACATGCTACATCTTACAATTAAGTATGTAAATATTTGGAATTTATGCGTATATTTACGTTAGGAAAAATAATAGTACCTTTATATACCTGAACCATTTGCATAGTTCGTAATGTAGAGTTTATACGCATACTTTGTAGTAATGCATAGATACCTACTTACCTGAAAACATGACTATGCTATAATATATCTTGCTGCTGTTGTTTTCATGTTCGAAAAAACGCTGGATTACCTCTCACTGATCTAACCTTTCAGGTGACTGCTTGAAATGAAAGGGCAAATCACTCTTTCGAGTAGTCACTCGAGAGGGTGAATTAACCTTTCATTTATAGTAGTCACTATGGAGGGTGAATTGGGTATGTGTTTAATTGAAGTGTGCTGCGATGCCTGAGTAAGTTATTGAGTTAAAAAGCGTATTACTAAATGATCTCTACCAGATCTAAACCTTGATTACAGACTCAACCAACGAAGTTTGTCAAAGGCACTTAAAACTTCGAAAGCAGGCTTGTCCGCTTCCGTTCAAAGTCAATTACAAACAACTGCCTACTATTAAATACCTGCATATTTAACTAGGTAATTTTTACCTGTAATAATTCCTAGTAAATTTTGCAGTCAATGGTGATCTAGTAAAAATATTTACTACGAAGGAATAAGGTCAAAGTTTGACGTCAGGTAGGCCACACTGGAAAAACCTTGAATGTCACCACAATTTTTCAGAATGGTGTAATCACTAGTGATGTAGTAGAAGGTGAATAAGGCAAGGAAAGTCCCTTTAAACTGAATGAAAGGAATTTTTATGGGATACTTAATGGAATATTTCTGCGATAATTTGAATATTAGATTTATTGGCTTTGAGGACAAAGTTCATGTTATAGCGAAAATGTGGGTCATCGGTCATCGTTGTAGACTTAATCCAATAGGTACCTACAGCTTGACTAATACTGAACGTCCCCAACCTTAACAGCAGAAAGAGTAAGGGTGCCTTGAGTGTAAGGTCTTCAGTCAGGGGCAAAAAACTTATAGGATAAGCGACGGCGCAAATCTTTGTAGCATTTTATACGCGTAACAGCCGCCATCGTGAAAAACGTCCTATACCTACCTACTCGATTCTAAAACAAGACATAAAATTTAGGACTTGTGCGTCCATTTCCATACTTCCGCAGACTCGCTATATTTGGCCTAATCACAATCACATAATCTCAGGCCATACCAAATAAGGAAATTGAAACGATTGTAAAAATCCTATTGATATTTCTAGAGCTCTACATACGGTGATAAGCGTGGGGGGTTCAAATTATGTAACAATGAGTGGGATGCGTTTTGTATGTCCAATGACTGGTAATTGACCGCTGACATCGTTTGACCCTTGTTGAGTTGATTCAATTGTAGGTACAGTTGTGGTCTTTTCCGCCTGATCTGTTAATTTTTTTTTCGCTTAAATCATGCGGAGGCGCCGAGCCACGCCCCCTTAAGGTTTAGACCTTTTAGCAAAGCGTCA
Source organism: Xestia rhomboidea (assembly GCA_963853795.1). Classification (NCBI taxonomy): domain Eukaryota; kingdom Metazoa; phylum Arthropoda; class Insecta; order Lepidoptera; family Noctuidae; genus Xestia; species Xestia rhomboidea. Next base: position 14,972,549 of record OY970759.1, on the reverse strand, counting down.
ACTTTGGCGCGCAAAATAACAATAACTCTCGTTTGGCGTGCGTCGTCAGTGCGTTCGGCCGATCGGTATCTTTTTATTCTTTTTTCTTTTCATTATTTTTATACAAAGTCTACGGGGCGGGGTTAGAGATCGTTTCTATGTTGTAAGTGCAAGCAAAAATTAGCTTAGTGGTGATCAGGCGGGAGTGTCCTCGATAGTACAGTCACGAGCAGTAATACTGACCTCTTTTTTAATTCAACAGTTTTGACTATTTTGATTCAGCAGTACACACAGCCATTTTCTTATGAATAACTTTTGCAACTTTGAAGACCTAATACATAATGGCGCGGGTTCCCAAGTACAATCCTAGAGTAGACGGAGAAAATCTCTGTTAAAAGTTGCTCACTTGGATATTGCATCAATCATAATTTTATTGGGCAGTCAACGCTTTGTTACTCAGTGCGTGAGAAATTGCTTTCGGTTAAAATTTGCGAAAGCGTTTTATGTAGTTATTAATTTGTAATGCCATGTTTATTACTTTACCTGCCTAATTAAATGAGTCATTATTTCACCAATGTGCTCGTAAATTTATTAATTAAATTATTACGTATCTGCTGGATTAAATCAAATCAAACAGTTTGTTTGTGATACACAGGTTACAATATAGATCTTACAATATACATCTAATCTGTTTCTATTTATTCATTCATCAAACATTTTACATTGTGTTCGAATTAAAAAAAAATAATTAAGTACATTTCAAATCATAACAGAATCAAATACAAAGCAAAAAAAAAATATGTAAGAATATTACTATGTCATCAATCAAAAGCATAAAGAGCACAAAAAGTCAAACCATTAAAGTGACAGTGAGTAGATTGTTCCAAATGTCCGTCACCTGCATCCTTGCTGATCTGCACAACACCTCTGACGCTGCCATAACCATGGCCGTCTACTGGGCAGAAACGGTATAACATAGATAATAACACAATAACACAATAAACAAACAATCAACATTTGAACTCGACATTTTCGTTACTTGTGACTGTTAAATATTTTGTAGTGATAGTTTACTTCTAAGCACTAATTATACAATAGTTTAAGAAATAACACTACTGCACTTAAATGTACACTTTTGTATTATCTACTTTTTAAATAAATTATTCTTATTCTTAATTAGTCCGACCTGGGAAATGTACCCACGGGGTACTCTACCCAGGACCTCAAGCGCACCAGTAGTGTTTGCTGCCATTAGACTACGTTGGTGGCCACTTTGGGCCTTATCAGAATACCAGAGCTGTGACTTTTTTTTTAATGTTTATGTGCACCATGCTGAAATAGGGGCCTTTTAGCCTCGTGGAGGACCAATTTCATTTGTTTTATCTTTTTATTATGTTTATTTATTTAACGGTTTATGTACACACTACTACAGAAAAGAAGAAAGGAATAGAAAATATATATATATTTTTTTATAAGTACATGTACCTATATTTTTATATAATTTTACTTTATTGTTAATTCAACCATTTTATTTTTGTTTTGTCCTGTCTGTGTCTAATAAATACTTTTTCTTTCTTTCTAGACCAACGAGACAGATTGTTTAAATAAAAAATGTTTGTTCACAGATACGTGTATATATTCTGCGAGAAGGCAGAAAAGAACGACAAAGGAGGTTGGGACTACGAGGTGAAACCTTACAAGCCTGCTGATTTCCTTCTCCAAGATATAGCCGTGCGACTGAGCAATGCTAAGCCTCTTTGGGATGCGTTCGTCAGCGAAGGTAAAACAAAAATGATTTACTTAGTTATGTAATTTGTTCAGTTGTTTGTTGGGCACCTCAATTAACACTTACGTGGTCGAATACGAGCTAATAAGCCGAGTAATGAACAGACTATTATTAATTCTCATAACTGACTGTTCTTTGTTTTTTTTTCGGATGGGAAATCATCAAATGACTCCTCCCGCGCTGGGCGGAGTAGGAGGGAGTGTCAGACTATTACTGACTAAAACCCATCCATGTTCCTTCATCGCCCTTTGTGTTCCGGGGCCACGGTATCTCTTTCGGACAGTCCCGCAGCCCCGGCAGGCATCGGCCCTTGCGGACCCCTTACTTATTGCTGACTCTCTTTGATGCGCGCGTGGAACTCTCCTGCGCCGTCGACACGGCCTGTCGTCATGAGCCGGACGGACGACGAGCTAGCCCATAGCTTCCCGTCCACAGGCCCGACTCACAACTGACCTAAGTAAAGGTTCTGTCACAGCCGCCAAACCCGAGGATGTTAGTCTGGTAATGTTGCCCTACTTAGATGTTACTGTCTTGTCTCGGTACAAAAGCTACTGGCCGTAATGGCATGGCATTGTGAAACGAAAGTGCGCCATTATAAGAACACAACAACTTTTTTGAAAAAAAAAATGGCATCCAACGTTCGCATTTTAGGTTACCATGGAAACGTGGGCGTGGCCTATTTTGCCGTCACCTTCAAAAATGAATGTTTGTGTTGGAAATTATGCAGAAAATGTGTTACGAAAATATCTTTATGAGCTCTAAACAAAGCTATTAAAGATAATGGTGTTTGTTTTAAAATTCTTTGCATATTTTTAGCAAAGCAAAGAATAGGCTTGGTCTGTTTCCTGTTAGTTTATTGATTTTCTGCGTCAAAAAGATGCATAGCATCGTCAGACCACATTTGTGTAGCACTTGGTCTTGGCCTAATACTGTTTCTGTTCCTGGGTTCGATTAAAAGTAATCTTGGGTTTTTCCAATGGGAATTGCTCAATAATAGCGCGGAGTTTCGATTTGCTCGATGGATGGTAATAGTCTTTCTATTACGTGGGTCTTAAACATAACTGGCGAAATATGGGAAATATGGGGTACTAAAAGATACATCTCTGCCCAATCATTCGGGTAAACAAGGGTAATGCTTGCTTATTTTGTGATTACTCTTTTGTTTACAAACCGATCACAGAATCGTGCGGTTGGGTACGGGATAGCCCCCTAGGTATGATGCAGATTCGAAGTAATCCAGCGCTGGGGTAGTGTGATTCAGCACTGTTATGCGTGACATCAAAGAAGTCGCGTGTAATGGGAAAAGCAGGGTGGTTAAAGTCCTCAAAGAACTGTCTGTTGAAGCTGGCTTCGGGAAATAACTCAATTACTGAATGCTCTGAAGCTGGTGCAGTCACCCCATCGTCATTTTGATTTTTTTGCAACGTTGTTTGGCATGATTAAACTGGTATGTTTTGTTCCAAGGATATGGTACATTAAAGTGCCGCTTTGCAGAAAAACCAAAATGGCGATTTGGTCCATTTCTCCGTCTTGGTATGGTACCCGATATCACCGTTTTATCCTTTGAAATCACAACCGTGATGTCTTGTCTATGTTTTCAGGCTTGGAGCGACTTCGAGGTGTGCCCGGCAGATGGGAGCCCCCTGAAGGTGCCACGGACCGCTTGTGCGTCGACATCGGGCAGGGCGCTTTCATCGAAGTGTCGCACCCGGCGCCACAGGGAGATCAAGTGTGAGTGACCAAGTTCTCTTACCCGAACTAGTTCCTTTAACCCAAGAGACATACTATGTGTTGCTAGAGAGTTCGTTTCGCCACTCCTTCGCTCCGGCTAAGATTTCAATTATTATTAGATAATTTCTACACTAATATTATAAAGAGGAAAGATTTGTATTTTTGTGTGTGTGTGTGTATGTTTGTAATGAATAAACTCAAAAACTACTGCGCCGGTTTAAAAAATTCTGTCACCATTGAAAGCCACGTCTTTACTGATTAACATAGGCTATATTTTATCCCCGTATTCCCACGGGAACGGGAACTACGCGGGTGAAACCGAGTGACGTCCGCTAGTAATTCATATATTACTTACAGACAGTATTGGAGGACTGTCTTGTATAAATTGGACATTTAAAAAGTACATAATTATTTGCAGCCCATTTTCGATTTATGATTTTTTATAGGTAGAGGTACGTAGGTGCTCCGTGCATAATTATTTTCAGCCCATTTTCGATTTATGATTTTTTATAGGTACGTAGGTACTCCGTTCCAATCAACATGATGTAAGCTTGCAAATACTGCGTCCTTTTTGCCTCGTATCGATACGATATCAAAGTTACTCAGAACCTGGTGAATTGAAATTAATATTAGTCAGTCTGTCAGGAATCTGCAAGAGAAGATCAGAAAGAAAGCAGGCCGTGCATATTATTAACCGACTTCAAAAAAAGGGGAGGTTATCAAGTCGACTGTTTTTTTGTGTGTTTATGATCAGCCGTTTTTTCACCAATTTTAAACCGATTTCGATATATTTTTTAAGTTACCTGTACGAAGATAACCTGCAGATGAAACCATTTGTTACAATTCTCAGCTGCCTTGATATGCATTCACGGTCATGGTCGGTTCAAATTAAGTTTATCACAGAGGCCGAGTCTTATTTTACCTACAAAAAACACATGATTCGCTAGTGATGTGATAACGATTTCAATTCCCGCTCGCGGTTAAAAGGTTACTCAGTCTATTTTTGAACAAAATACGATAAACTTATATACTGTCACTTACGGAATATCTTCCGTGATTATTTATTATTTTGAACTTTTGAGTGGAAGCTCAAAATAATGAATAATCACCGAATATCTTCCGAGATTATTCATTATTTTGAACTTTATAGTGGGAGTTCAAAATATTGAATAATCACGGAAGATATCCCGTGAGTGACAGTATAAGTTTAGTTTTAAACCGTGAAAGCTTAAAACAGTGTTTAAAATACGATAATATTAAGTCGCGACTTCCTTATAATAAATTGAAAATATTCCATTCTCTACTATAACAGTAGCAAGAATTCTATAACTTCCTCAACAAACCGGGTCGAGGTTTTCAGATAGAAAATCTGAGCTATTTCTGTATTAATTCTACTCTTGTGTATATGAATCATGTAACGAACTAGTCTCAACACTCCCAACATTATATACTCTTATGTCACTGAAATGTATTATTACAACAATATTCCCGCAACTATATAAATTACTAAGAGTATCCTGTAAAAACCCATTCATACCGGTCGGAATAATCCATAGACAATGTTTACAAATAAGGTTGTTGTTTTTAGATAACCCTGAAAAGGCAAAAGGGATTGTGGTAAATAATTAATCTCACAGGAAAATCGTATCAACAAGGTTCGATTGGGGCTAACCAAACGCTAGGATTAGACGGCTTTAGACAGATTTATCCGCGTTTATGACGCACTTGAGGTGGTTCGCGCGTAATGCAAAGATTATTGTGTTTACTCTGAAACATTTACCGTATACTATACACTTGAGTAGGCTAGTGACCCGACTAGTAAGCGCAGTACATAGTAATTTACTGTAAGTACTGTTTATTACACCCTTATTCCTTCACTTTGTTATATTCCTATATTATAGGGGCGAGCCTATTGCCACTGAAAAAAACCTATTGAATAAAAAAAACTTAATGAAACTTTGCCCGATTGGGAGTCGAGTCTGCTATATATGCTACGGTCGAAACCGCAATTTCTGAGCATCAAGTTCATCCTATAGTTGGTGCCAGTTAAGATGAGAATAGCGGTCATTGCCCTTTCCCTAATATCTCTTCGTACGAACCAAAACAAATAAACCATGTATCGTTTTTCATTACAAAAATTGTTGAAGATCACGATAGATGACGATTCCAGACTTGAACAGGCTTATTTTTGGTTTTCAAAGTTAACCAAGTTTAATTATTTCATTGGGCTGACAAAAAGTCAACCGCCTCCTAGTAAAAAAAATATAGAACCTAGAACAATAGAACCTCTTATTGCTAGCATATTCTTAACGCCAGTTACAACATAAGAAGTATATCAAATTATACTGTCTTTAAAAAACACTAAATCGGTAGGTTATGATAACTTACCCACTCAAATTCTAAAACAAACTGCACATTTAATAGCACCAATACTATGTTATCTCATAAATCTATCATTATCACAAGGTACTTTTCCAGACAAACTAAAAATATCAGTTGTAAAACCGATTTATAAAAAAGGGGATAAAACAGAACCTAACAACTATAGACCTATTGCCCTCATACCATATAAAATCTGTAACAAAATAAACAGGTATGTTTACGCTCTTTGGCGTCTTACACGTATATCCAGCCAAAAAACTGCATTACAAGCCTATCATGGATATGTAGCCTCTAACCTACGATATGGTATTATATTATGGGGTGGCTCAGTAGAATTTAATAGAGTATTCCTGGCGCAAAAACAGTGCATTCGCGCACTGTATAATGTGTTTTCATTAACTTCATGGAAACCGTTGTTCCAAAAGCTAAATTTATTAACAGCACCGTCCATGTATATATATGAGTCTTGTATTTTCGTAAAAACACATCAGTACCTATACAAATCGTTTGGTGAATATTGTAATTTTAATACCCGTTATCCCAATAGCTTTCCCTTGCCAAACATAAAAACTGATCTATATAGAAGAAACTGTTACCCCATGTCAATTAAATAATTTAACAAATTACCTAATGAAATAAAAGACCTACCCATTAGTTTATTCCGAAAAAAAATGTACGCCTGGTTAGTCAATAAATGTTTCTACACAACCCAGGAATACCTTAGTTATAAGAATAGAAAATTATTACAACACCTCACTAAGTTCCTATTCTAGTGCAATAATAGATAGATAAGTTAGTACCTATGCATAGTTATATCACCCATTTTCGTTTAATGGTTATTCTAAGCTTTTATTTTATATTTCGTATACCAGAAATGGTTAATATGAGGATCCTCATTGTTATATTATGCAATGTAACATTTATGTACCATCTATTTACCCATATTATGCGAATAAATTATTTGATTTTGATTTTTTGCTTTTGATTTTGAACAAATGCAGGTGGGTCAATGACCGCTATTCTCATCTTAATTGGCACCAACTATATATAACTTGATGCTCAGAAATTTCGGTTTCGACCGTTTAACCGACGAATTACTTAAACATAATATCTCATTTCTTGTTGTTTTGTATGTTTCTAACAGAAAATGTTGTTTGAAATATGGAGTGCTCAGTACCAACAAGTACGTCTTTCAACAACACACACTTTCACATGAAGTCGCAGGACATTTGCAATTTGATGTCAGCGTTATGACAATATAGATTTATTGTATACCAACCTGAAACCTGTCTTGATCTAAATTATTTCCGAGTGCTTTTGTTTTCATGTCGGTCTTCAGCTTGTTCTACTCTTATAGTCATACAAACCGTTGTCATCGGCCTTGAGATGGGATTACCATTTGTCTATCCTTATTTTACCCCTTTACGGGATGTATTACCAAAAATGCTAAGTTTCATGCTTAACCTTTTGACCGCTAGAGCAATAGACGCACGCGCGTGACCTCCATGCTAAGCCACAATTTCACCTACCATTTTGTCACATATTTGTGTCGTTTGGTGTAAAGGTCACGCGCTTGCTTGTCACGTATATGTGACAGTGGCGGTCAAAAGGTTAAGGACTCAGCGGTTTAGACTGTGCAGCCTGTCGGTGAATGAATGAATTTAAGATTTTCCTTGCGTGAATGTTTTACTTTTTTGCATGTCTACTTTTTTTACAGATAATTATCTGCTAAACTCTGTACTTAATTGACACTTATGATTATTCGTTCATTCATCAATATTATCTCTTCATATCAATTTTACCTACCTAGGATAGGTAAAGTTGCAAATTATTTGAAGTAATAAGATATAGTATATTTTATATCGAGGGACTAAACGAAGCCATAATATACCAGAGGTGGTTTGACTCCCGAGCGTGCGAGGGAGTCAATGAAACCGAGGGTATATTAAGTTGGTGTTTAGTCTCGGGGTGCAAACTGTACTTTTCACTTTGAGTGCGAGAAAAACATTTATTATTCCTCCAGTCCATAGAATTTTCGTAAGTTTTTAGGTAAATCTTCTGGTTTTTGGCGGCAAAAGATTATCTATTATGTCTTGCTCTTTGCTCGACGTCAAACTCTTCACTGTCACTGGACATTCTTAATAAATTTATATAAAACCGAACAAATTTACACTCGACAAAAATTCAGAAATTTTCGCGGTCAACTTTTTCTTTTAAAACAGACACAGATTAACAATTTAAAACGCATGGCGCCACCTTCCTTACGGAAAAACCATGGAACTAAAACTCTCAACATGAAGATGGTCCACACTACACAGATAATAGTAGTATATTAACTGGCTGTTTGAGTTTGTCTATGTCACATGAAGGAAATTAAAATACTAATTACTTTTTACTCCCTAGGGACTAAACGCTTCGTAGGGCTATATTGGCGTACTTTTATGCCATTTATTTTTCTGTTCCAGTGACAGGAAAGACAGTGGTCTCCGCGTGCACCTGTCGCCGGTGGCGGGCGGGCGCGGCGTGAGCGGCGCGGGCGAGGCGCGCGCCGCCTTCGCCGCACACGCGCGCGCGCTCGCCTACGACTGCGAGCTCGACGCCGTGCTCGACAGCGTCGTCGGGAACAGGAAGGACTGCTTCGTGTCTATTAGAGGTCACTTATCATCATCAACTATTACCAAACTGAATAAAATTCATCTGCATCCGGTTAGACTGATAAGCCAACCCGACATACCCTCAAACGGGGTGAATAGGACCACGTGGGTAAATCGGGACGAAATGAACGGGATTACAATACAACGTTGAATACCAAATAATTTGTACTTAACTAAAAAAGTAATGGAATTGTTATTTGTTTTAATTGAATAAAAATAGGGTGGGTCCTTTTAGGCTACCATTAACATTTAAATGTGAAAATAACTAAGTTTCGTTTCGATTCACCCCCGTGGTCTTATTCACCCCGTTTAATAATATAAAGTTCTGATATTCTGATATCCTTCAATCACAAACTATGTTCTAACGCAACTATTTCTATTTAGAGATTATATATTTGCTTTTTTCATCCCCAGGCATATCCGACTACCGCGACGGAACCCGCGGCAAGGAATGGCAGCCTCACGCGGCTTTAGCAGCCGCAGCCGTGATGAAGGCTATCGTAGCCGCCATGCCGCCGCCATCCGACTAAACGAAACGCACACAGCACCTATATATATTTGTATGGCATTTACTTACAAAATCTATATGTATCACTGATCGGCCGATCTTATCACGGAGTAGCAAATTAATGGAGTGTTTACTTGTTTTTTTTTTAATGTTCGCGAGAGCAGTAGAAAAGTTACCCAATTTTTTAAACGGACTTCAATGAACTAGATAGAGGAATACTGTTTTACACACAAAATTGAAATATTGACAGTTGCAAGCAATACGAAAGTACTAAAACTGCCAATGGCAGAAGTGCCAGGCCCAGTGAAAACGCGCTTTTGTTCGTCATCTCTTCACTTCATCACTCCATTTGTTTATTACTCCGTGTCACGTAATTTTAATATTTGACACGCGTATATTCACGGTAAGAAGTGTTTACGACTCTTTTTATATTCTACACTTTATGATTAACGACCTATTGTCGTACCTAAGTATGTAGGTAGTTCACAATGTTCATTAAAAAAACATACCCTCTTAGGCTTCGCCGCAGTCGGGTAAAATGATATTACTGATCTTGATTATTATCTCAGCATGTTAGATATAAATCATTCCAAAATAAATATTTAACCTAATCTGATTACATAGAAGATAAAATTAGAAATAAAATGATGCATGTTTTGAAAGTGTTGCATGATTAAATAAATAATTATAATGTTTCAATATCAATCTGATATGTTTAAAATTATTGGCTAGGTTTTATACTTAGTATTAACAACTACAAGGGTTAAATAACATCGTTATTATTAATGTTTCTCAGTAAGATCATTGTTGATTAAAATTTCATAATCTGTGGTAGTTATTGATATGGTATTTAATCTAGCTTTTATATCTAATGTACAGGTTTACTTGCCTTAGCGTTGGCTGTTATAAAAGTAGTAAAAATAATAATATTGTCTTATTATAGATATTTACAAAATAATAGGGTAGTTTTTGTTAGTGCCGAAGTACACATGGTAGCCTTTATGAAAAAAAAGTTTTTTGTGTGGAAAAGACACGGTTTGTAGTAAAATCTTCCACTTTTAAACGTCCTAAGGACAAGAACAGAAAATTATAGACTAAAACTAAATGTTTAAGACTGTAAACAGATTTCTGATTCAATGGTACTATTTCGAATGTCTAGCTTACTTAGAAAATATTGAAAATGTTTAAGTTTACCACTTTTTATGTTGTGTTGTTTTGCCAAATCAATATTACCTAATAAAGGGCTCAAATGTTTTCCGTCTTCCCCTTTTAAAATTGAAATTCCTTTTTAAAGTATTTTACATTATTTTGACTATTTTACTTGCTTATAGATCTAGAAGAGTTACCATTTTCCAGATTATTGTTGAAATTCACTCGTATTATTTTAGATTAATATTCCTCAAAGTATTCCATATAATTCCAATTCACTTGAAAAAATTAGCGTGATGCCAATATTTATAGGAAATTGTTCACTTTGCCCGAGCTTAGGATGTACCTTAGAATTAATAAATTATAAGTATGTATCTAATATTTCAACAAGTAATTTATTATATTATTTATAAAGTACTAACTCACTGCCATCAATGGCCTATTTATATTATAAGATTAACTTTGTTATTGGAAGATGTTTTATCAAAAAAGTATGTAACACATATTTTAAAACCAAAGTTTAGACGTTTGGCTGTTTTTTGACAACCTGGTCTAGTCGCCTAAAATGTGAACATTTTGTTGAAATATTTTATTTACACGTAATTCTTAAGAATCATTGATCTATGTATAAATTGAGAAGTCACATAGTTTTATCCTCGTTGATGTTTGTGAAAATGTTTTCATGTTCGAATTTGAACACTCCTCCATATTTATAAATTTTCAAAACAAACTATTACTTCATTGGGGCCATAATTATTATTCTCAGGACTTTTCAATCCTGTTGATATTTGAGTATGTATAAACAATAATTATTTACTTTTCTTTTGTAGTGTATTGTGTTATTATGTTAGTTCATTAATGATAAAATCATGTTAAATTATTTTGATTGTTTGATATTATTATAATTTCTTTCGTAAAAGTCGTCTGTTATGTTTAAGTACTGTGTTAGCAAGCTATTAAACTGTCATTCTATTGTATCGCACAAATAAAGTCTTTCAAAATATAAATTATTTTCTTTTTTTTCCATATACACATGTCACAGTGTGGAAATCAAGAGACTACTGCCTGGTCTACTGAAGTAATCATTACAGATTCATGAATTGCAGAACTTCATCTGCTGCCTAGCCGTTTCCCAACTTTCACCAGTCTGTGGAATTCACTGCCTCTGTCCCTGATCATTATAATTCTAGGGATCTCTGGATCTATTCAAAGTTCCGAGTGAATCGGGTTCTTTTAGGCAACCATGCTCTACCCTAGGCCGGCCATTGCTTCACATCAGGCGAGTTGTGGCCAAATTAGAATAAAAATAAAACTGTTGGATTCCAGGTTTCAGTCTGGTTAGCGGCTGAATACCAGAAGAAAGAAACTACTGAAATACATAGGAAAACAAAAAACAAGATGACAAAATTAAACAATTTATTGTCTAGAACAACAAATTATACATTGAGGTTCTGGGGTTTGAGGAATGTCTTTTACAGTACAATTACAGATAGTATTCAAGAACTGAAATGTAAGAAAAAAATATTAAAACATTGTTTTTAAATTATTTCTTGGTGGCAGTAGTGGAAATACATCATTATTTGACAATACATGAAGGTAACATCCTTCCAGCCTATCCACTTCTGATTTATTCTGAAATATAAATTATTTTATTATCTTCTATTTCCAATTAAATTTAGTTAAGACCATTTCCCAACATATTTGATAAACATTAAATTGTATGGATTTACAAAATAAATATTAAATTATCATGTGGGAGTGATGCATTATTATAAGTTAGAAAACCTTATAACCATTGACAATCCTCATGTTACAATTAATATAAATCATAACAAATTGCAATGAATTTTGCGGTCTACCCTGGCATTTCTACCTCTAATATATTTTACAAAATTTCCCAAAACTACAGTGAAATATGTCATGACAAAGCCACCATTCAGGACCAATGGAGACTATGGAGGGGAGAAATTACAAGTACAAAATCATAATGATTAATCTCGTGTAAATATTCATTCAGATACTATTTTGAACATACCTTGATTTATTTCTAAGCTATTTGTTCTAAGGTAACCCAAGCTCTGCTCATGCGGGAAAGGAGTAGAGAGGATTGAAAATATAATTTGTAAACAACTGTCACCATTTTGAACACATGCGTGGTAAATATTTTATTATTGTTCTTAGTTTATAAAGCAAACTTTTTAAAAATTGCCTTCAATTTCTTTAAATATAATTCATTTAGTAAATATATAAAGAGGTATATCTGCGCTTATTAAAATACAGACCTTCAAAGAATTACATACTTAGGGGCTTATACAAAAAGCGCAATTTGCAGTATTGTCAATCATTGTTGTTGTTGACTCTAGATAAAACATGAAACTATCTGAGTGTCGGGTTTTAGCTTCATTGTAGTAGCTTACTTAAAAGGTAAAGCAAGAGTAGTGTTAACTTGGAATATAACAAGGGTTAGATTACAAGGGTTGATAAAAATATATTAGTTTGTGCAACCACAGAAGCAATGTTCCATAATCAAATATTGTTACTTGCATCAGGTTTAGAAGCATGGCAGCCTTGTTTGATCATCTATGTTATTGTTGATCTTCTATAATTTTATAAAAACACAATTATTACATACACACATCATAATATAAAAATTCGAACTATCACAACATTCATTATTTAGTTTATTATTCTTATTTCATTAGACATTAATAATAAATAGATCACAATGTAATTTCAGATAAGTTTGATTAAAGAAAATATACAGCATCACTTCAGTTACATCGAAAACAAAATTAGGAACAGATTTTGATATTCTTCGTTCGTTTACGAATTGACTTCTACTCACCAACATATTTAACTTCATCAAAAGCTTTTCTAGCTTTCTTGAGCTCTTCATTCATTGTTAGTAAATCCTTAACACGAGCATATTTACGTTGGTCTTTTCGGACTAAGAAAATTATATCTTCTACTTGAACTCTGCCTGTTCGACCCACTTCCATTGCCCTGAAAAATCATCAGCTTCTAATAAAACACAAATCAAGACTAGATTATGGTTGATTAGGATTCAGTTAACCTACTTATGTGTCGTTTCTGTTATAAATTCGATAACTAAATCTTCCAAGAAGTCTACACTTTCAGTGTATGGATTCTGGTCGTCTCCAAACCCGTACATCATGCATCTTAATTCTTTGCTGAATAGCCTTTTCCGTCCTGATGCAGTCGCCCCAAGCTGCTGCTCGGTTTCCTCTTCATCGAACTGTTAGAAAAAAAGGTGAACATTGATTTCAACGGAAGTCGCAACGGTGTTGTAGTTGAAGAAAGTTTGAGACCTATTTTACGAACCTGGTCGTAGTTATCTGGTGCATCTGGAGGGGTTGTCATTTTAATAGCAGTAATATAAAACAGATTTTTAAAACTACTTTTTTTCAGCGTATTCACAGCGTATTGTTCAAGAGTCTAATAGTAATTTGTTGTCTTGATGTCAAACAAATGTCATTACTTTCAAAATCAACCTGACATCGAGTAAATTAATTAATCATTACGTAAATGATATTCTCGTCAAATGAATAAATATTTTAGTCGAATTATTCACATTGGGCACAGTGTTGTTAATACCGTTATTGCCAGTTGCCAGCCACAATAAATAAATGACCGTGACATTTAACGAAAGACTGTCTGTGGCAGTAGATAATAAGAGGTTATGTTATGATTTTTTGTGTTTGAAAACATAACTAAGAATGATTTGCTTTACGAGGAATTAGAAACGATCGTAATATTAAACACGGAAGCCAATTTAAAAAAACAGCAAAATGAATCCTATGACGTAAGTACAATTTTTGTGTTAATATTTTAGATTATCTCTTGGTATTGTCCTGTGTCTCATTTGAATTCCTGTATCTCTTTCAGAAATATAAAGAACGTTCTGAAGCTAAGTGAACGCGAGCTGTCTGGTAAATCAAAGACTTCTTGGCATGATCAGTACAAGGACAGTGCTTGGGTGTTCGTTGGAGGTTTACCCTATGATCTAACTGAAGGCGACATTATCTGCGTTTTCTCACAGTAAGTTGAAACTACAAGTCCAGCAAGTCCAGTTATTGTGTTAGCTATTTATTTATATTGTTTATATCTTCTTGAAGTAAAGGCATACTCTATTTTGACACTGGTGAATATGAGTATCATTTAAAAGCTTCATAATAGTCTTGGACACTCCAAGAAAATCTAAATTGTGCCCAGACCTGAAGCCGCCTGTAGCTGCTTCTTTAAAGACTAACATTCCCATAAACCAACAATAACATTTTTAATTATTCATTTTATCTGCAGACGTGATTCACAGGTTAACTAATTGCACTTAAATTGCAGGTATGGTGAAATAGTGAACATCAATTTGGTCAGAGACAAAGCCACTGGAAAGTCAAGAGGATTCTCATTTATATGCTATGAGGATCAGCGGTCAACAATCCTAGCTGTTGATAATTTAAATGGAACCAAAGTATGTAAATCAAGGACCTTTTCGATATTATTTTTCAAGTGATTTTAGAGGAACAATCTATAAACAATAATAATATAATACATTGGATTCATGAAACAGAGTTTGTCTGATATCTCTCATACCGATGAGTGATGACCTATCTCCACAGTCTACTGAGATAGGCAGCCATGACCGACAATGGTCAACTATTACTCAATCACACATCTATAATTTCATAGTACAGATACCGCCACGGTTCTTGAGCGCTCGGCGGAAGAGTGGGGATCACTTTGCGCATCGTACACTTATAACAAGAGTAAAGAACAAATCCCGAGTGACGGCTATGACGCGATGCGCTACGGGCCAATCACTGCACTTCCCCGCCCCCGCGCCTCACTTCATACCACCAAAGGGACCCAATAACTCACTTTTGCGCAGGTGAAGGTCAGCGCTCAAGAATCGTGACGATGATTGTAAACAACTGATTCAATATCTTTCCGCAGATCCTGGGCCGTACAGTAAGAGTGGACCACTGTGAACAATATCGTGCTCCTAACGCTGATATGTCAAAGGTTGATGAAGTGACGGCAGCAATTAGGATGGAAGGCTGTGCGCCACAAGTTCAACCACTTATTACTAAAACAGAGACTGTCGTAAAACCGGTTAGTTGGATTTAATATTCATAATATAATATATTATTATAAACTAGCTGAAACTGGGCATATTTCGTTGGGGGCTCAGTCTAACATTAGAAATAATATATTGCCACAATAGGTCCGAATAGGATACCAAGTCCACTCAGTCTCTGAGCATACTCTGATTGTGTCAACGCAGCTTTAAAGTCAACACATCTACTCGTTTTCGATTTTACTGGCACAAATATTTGTAAGCCGTATTTTTATTGTTTTAAACCAACCTTGTTTAAGGTAAAGGAAAAAGAATCCAAGGAAAAAGAATCCAAGGAAAAAGAATCCAAAGAAAAAGAATCAACAAAGACTGGCAAGGTAAAGAAGAAAAAAGATAAGAAGAGTAAAAAAAAGAAAAAGAAGAAAAGCAAAAGTTCTAGTTCAGAATCAGAATCAAGTAATTAAGCAGTACTCACATTCATATTAACTTATACCTTACAGCCGTGAATTTGATCAAGTATTAATTTGATAGATGCTTGTGATAGCACCACAACTGTAGCTAAGTTCTGTGTCATCTCATTAAAGTGTTATGGTCAATGATTAATGTTTTGTATAATAAAAGACAAAGTATATTATGATATCTTTAATTCGAAACAATACATCACAGTTTACAATAACATGCAACATAGAGATCACAATATTTAAAATTAATATGATTGGTTAATACTGACTAGATATATTTTAATAAAGTTTGATATTACATTCACAAGTAAAAAGATATTCGACGTATTATACAAAAATCTTAGAATCAAACACATTTCACTTATACAGCTAAACAGCAATATTTCGTTAAAAAATTGGCCTCATACATTAAAAAGTAATAGTTATGAAATCAGTTTATCTAGAAATAGTAGGAATGTCTGAGAACTTGAAAATTCGTTTTTTAAGTCATTTCATGACCTTATCATGAAACTTGGTTTAGCACTGAATA
The DNA here is from genome assembly GCA_963853795.1 of Xestia rhomboidea. Lineage (NCBI taxonomy): Eukaryota > Metazoa > Arthropoda > Insecta > Lepidoptera > Noctuidae > Xestia > Xestia rhomboidea. Next base: position 14,956,275 of record OY970759.1, on the reverse strand, counting down.
ACGGGGGGCGTAAGACTAGATTTTTAGTTTAATAATAGATAGAAATATTAAAATCGTAGGTTCCTCTACATCAACTATTAGAGATTCAGGAGATACATTAAATTTTTGTAAATTGTTTAGTTATTGAGAATTTTCTTAATCTTTTCCGCTGTGGTCCCATCACTGTAGGCTATAATACCCTCTTTGTTGCTATAGTCTTGCGACTCCAGATCTATCTCATCGTTGTAAGTGATAGGATTTTGAGTGGAGTAGCTAATAAGATCCCCACCCTTAGCTTTGAGGATAGAGTGGGGAGCACAGGTATCCCAGCGGTAAGTAGTTCCTTGGGACATGACGTATGCTGCTGCTTCACCTGTAATAGAAAATAGTAATGAATATCATCTAAATTGTAACTACTTGATTCTCCTTTCAGTGTTAAAACAATTTTGGCATGATGTGTGGACCATACCTAAACTTTAATCTGAAAGGATTTTCATTCTGCAAATTCTTATTTTGAGGAGGAAATCTAAAATTAATAATTCTGCAAAATTACTATTTTGCAGAATTGAGTTATTAATAAGTTATTAGTTATTAATTTTTGTTGTTATTGTTATATTATGGATTTAAGTTTATCATAGATCAATATGGTTATGTTTGTAATCATAGCTCTGTATAGATCATCCATATTCCTGGAAGGAGTTTATAAAAAAAAGTTTGTTGTATTAAAACTGATGAGTTTTCTCACCTAAAGCAACTTTAAGAAGTTTATGCCCAGCTCCCGGTAGAGACTTGACTTCCCACCCATCCTGTCGGAACTTATCAGCAATTTCTGGCTTCTCAGCAGAACTCACAAGCAAGATGTTCCGTTCATTGCTCTCCACAGCATAACTGCTACCCCACTCATGCATATCTTTGTAGTTAATGCCCCACACAATTCGCCCTTTGCCACTGGAAAAAAAAAACAAATATATTTTCTAACTTTATTATTTCATCATTGTATGTTGTATGTATAAGGAAAAACATATTGAAATCAATTTTATTCTGAATATAATGTACTTAATGCCAACTTACTTGTCATAAAATGGCTGATTGATGACTCCAAGGATAGGCTCTCCAGTAGATCTCATATAGGCACCAATGAGAACTGTCACACATGGAAGCCCATGGTCTGCGTCAGCATGCCCCTGGACACCAGCAATGAACTCGGCAGTGGCATCTGATAACAGAAAATGGTCAGGTGTTATAATATTAGGTATCCAGCAAGTTATATTTGAGAGAATGCTAATAAACTGTATTTTATAAGTTGGTGTGAACTAAGAATTTACTTACCAATTGGATCTATCCAAATGCCTAAATCAGATGTGTCAATCTCAGGAATATCTTTTGGTATATTATCACAAAATGTATGGTCCGTGTCCTGGTGGGCCGCTTCAGCCATTCGTTTCGCAACAGCCGGTGCCACTAAATACTGTAATATGTCCGCAGTGCCTTCAACGCTATCGCATAATTCGATTCTCACTCCCCCAATCTCGGTACACTCTTCGCCTCTTACATGCTCAGCAAGTTCTGGGAAATGACCCGCTATTTCAGTTTTTGCAGCTTCTTGGGCCAAAACGTCCGCAATGGTTTTGAAGTCTCTCTCGAAACGGGCGTTGGCATCGCCTTCGAATTTTTCTGCGACCAATAACACTTCGTTTGTTGCTCCTGCACAACAGGACCGAGCTACACATGCCGCCTTCTCTGATGCGTTAATTAGAGTCTCTAAAATATTAGTCATTTTGTCAGGATTAACAACACATTAAATTAAATCAATAATTCAATTTACAAGATCTGCGAGATTCTGATCTGAGATCTAAAAATAGATTTGTCATCTGTCAACGTCAATTTTGTTTATATTTTTTTAATCGATAACAATAGGGATGGGACTACGAAGATACGAACCGTAATCATAAATCGACTAGGATTGCCATACTGTATGTACGCACCCGATGCCATGATGTATCATAGAGTCAAAAACTCTATCTAAGACTAAACCATAGATGATGGCAATGGCGGTAAAATAAGTGCCGCGAAATGACCGAATTCAAAAAAGAAAATGCAAAAACTTCGATCAAGTTTTATATTCGATTGGTAATGATGATTTAAAAGGAAGGTAATAAGTAATAAATTCGATCTCCGAAATGATTACATTCAGGTATGTACACACTCGTCTAAGGCTGAAATTTGTTTGTTGAATATTATATTGCAATAAAATTTTAGCCCAGTCAATGGTGAGCAACGCTCGCCTCGTACCCAACATAGGCTTTACCCATCAACAGAGTCAAACTTTTGTTGCAGACTTTTTTTTCTAAGTCGTAGGTAAGTGCATGCAATCTTGTCTATTTTTTTGAGAAGAGACCTTGATTAGCATGCAAAATGATTAATTATTTCATAAAAAACAGAGAAACCAAACACCGATCGTACGATTGTGCCTAGGTAGGTAATTGTGTTGGGTCTAAACATAATGTAGGTATTTTTTTTACCATATAAGTAACATTAAAAAAATCATAAACCTGTACTCAGCATGAAATAGTTTTGTTATATTCAATGAAAGTGTTCAAGGTTGCCAAATATCAGCGCGCAAGTGCAACGGTAGCAACCATCGTGAATGCGTGACACTTGTCGTGAAACGGTGCGTGCTCGACCTTAGGGGCGCGTGCCGATCGAACTATTTTGTTAAATCACTGCTAAATTAAATAAAGTACCGAATAAAGTAATTTTCTCGAGACATGTCGCTGTTTCAAAGTAGTTCATGAACGCTGTGTAGTGCAGGTATGAACGATTTTCTTTTGTGTTCTGCGGAGGTTTATGTACCTACTAATCCTACTATGACTTATATTGTTTAATTAATTATGTAGACCCTAGGTACAATCGTGGACACTCCCGCCTGATCACCACTAAGCTAAGAAAAAATGTTTAACTGATCAGGCGGAAAAGACCACGACTGTACCTACCTACTTAATAGAGGCCTATCTTTCAGAAGCCGAATAGATTAAGTACTTATTATTATCGAATATTACATAAGTACTTACTTAGATTTGTTAGATAGAAAGCTCACGATTGATTCAGCCAGCACAATAGTTAGAAAGGGAGACCATAGGCTGGTTTTTTAGGTAGCGATTTTAATGATTAGTCAAAGATTTGACTGATAAGTTTATAAATCTGGATTTTTGATCTGGACTGACTTTCAAAAAACCTTGTAAGTACGCTATCAATCAGTATCTACGTAGGTACCTACTGTGGGAATGTCAAATTGAATGAAAACGGTAGGTACGGCCCGCAAAAAAATAAAGTGGTAATTGAATTTCGCTGTAGTTACCACCGTAATAGGGAATATACTTACATGTATTTTTTTCATCACTTACGGTGGATGCTCCAGGGTAGCCCGCGAAATTCAAATTTTCTTACGTTTTTTGCAATTTGCAGGTCAGTGTCAGGTTGTATGTTGATTAAAATATGATTTGCGGCTGTAACACGTATGTAGTTACAGAATTATAATCATCAAAATCATCAATACAACCCTCCAAGCGCATAAAGGTGCAAGAATGACTTTTTCAAGGTCAAATTCATTCCTGCTCCTTTATCCAACCAGCCCGCGAAATTCAAATTTTCTTACGTTTTTTGCAATTTGCAGGCCAGTTCTAGGTTATATGTTGATTAAAATATTCCTCGAGACTGTAAGACGAATGTAGTTACAGAATTATAATCATCAAAATCATCAATACAACCCTCCAAGCGCATAAAGGTGCAGGAATGACTTTGACCTTGAAAAAGTCATTCTTGCACCTGTTCGGATCGGATTCAGATCGGACGTAGTGCGAAACCGCTCTAAGTAGTTTTTCAAATAAAAGTGTTTCTTTGACACATAGCGTATTTGACGTCACTACCGGCGACGATGCGTTTTGAATTTGCGTTCCGTTTCACTAAAAACGCTACATAAAATATTAAATTGTAAAATAAGTGTTGCATTAGAAAGTTAAACAAGTGTACCACAATGTTTATATGGGCCGTCACAAGGCATTTTTATGGGTTTTTTTTTCTAAATTGTTTTCATAAATTCCTTTGCGCTAGCATAATAGGATGCTAGTTACTGCGTATAATCCTATGTAAGTACATAGATATTACATTATACAAATTTATACTCATGGGGGTCGGTACGGAAGAAACCCCAAAACACCACCTCCCACGATCTTTACGTACACACGTTTACCTTCTCCAACACAAACTATATATGTAAGAAACCAACATGGTGATAAATTGGTAAAAATACCGAATGGTAATGATGCCAAATTGTAACGATAAATCACAAGTACTGATTTTGCGGGGGACATAAGTAGGTACCTACTTCGAGGTGAAACGTGGGTGTGTCAATCTAACTCGTGTCGTGACCGATAAATTTTATTTCAATAAACTGTACCCTAATTTACGTTCTTACAATGATTCAAACAGCTTTTAGCGAAAATTATTTCTTTAAAATGATCTTTGTTGTTAACTTCCATTTTCGTACAGGGAATGTTATGAAAGAGTATGTTTACATTTGGTTAGGCATTTATTTTGACCGAGTTTTGCTTTGTATGTCCTTTCTCTCGGAGATAAAGACCTTGTGACTGGTGCACGCTTAATCATTGGTTTTCAGAGGAATTAAGGAACTCTTAGTTGCACAAAATTGTTAAGTGCACGAGCTGCTTTAATTGCCTAAGTCGTAAATTTTTTGACGATCTGTTTTATTGAAAATAATAACGAAGTTTTGCCTGCTCCCCTTTGTAAAATAAGGCACGTGGCCAAAAATGTACCTAAGTACCAATTTTACTAAATTTGAGTAGGTAAGTAGCTAAATTAAGTCATCATCACATCATCTGCCTAACCTTTTTCCATGTCTATGTTGTTACCGGATGCAGCTGAATACCAGTATTCTACATAGAGCGACTGCCTGTCTGACCTCCACAACCCAGTGCGTACTGGGTAATACGATACGCTTTGGTAAGACTGGTTGACCTTTGGGCCACTGACTAACTGTAACGACTGTCAAAGAGCTACAAATTACAGCCGGGGCCAACGGCTTAACGTGTTTCCCGACCGAGGCACGGAAGAAACACGGTATGGAATGGGTGTTAAGGATAGGTTGGTCTGTGGATGGTTTGTCATCCACAGACGAACCTAGGCAAGCACGGCTCCGAGCGGCTGTATATTATTTAGCCACGAGCTCCTCTAAGAAGCTAAATTTAAGTACCTACCTATAATGCCCCGATGTTACATTACAAGTTACGTGTAGGTAGATGATGTTACAACTAAAAACAGATAGGTAGATAAACCTCATAATGATGACTGATGATTCTGTTAAAAGTAAACGGCAAACTTACAAACCTACAGTAAAATTGCACAACAATCAGTTTTCATCACTGCAATAATTACATATTAAATAGGTATTCGTCACATGATTTAGAAGGTCGATGTAGAAGTCGATCACGCACACACCATGTAGGTAATCGTGTACCTACCTACAAAATTTATAACAGTACCTACGTATAACGGCATAATGTTCTACCTACCTCTGAAAACAAGCACTTCTTTTTATTTAGTGTTAAAGGTTTAGAAAATGCTCAGATCCTTCATTTGAGATTGTAAAGTGTTGTTGTGCAACCGATCGATCAAATAAAATTAAATTCTTAACAATTTTATTTCAGTGGACTTAATGGGTTTCTATTGATTTATTTATTTATTCTTTTATGTTCCTACAAATGCCGCCAATTCTAATATTTCAATTGCGTAATGATGACATTTGGTACCACTATTTTACAGACAATAGTGGCAAATGTAGCAGTTTTAATAGTATAATGTCAAGACAGGGAAACCAGAAGGTCCACCATCTCCAACTGCACCATGCGACAATGTAGCCATGTGAGTAGCGTAGAAAGCAGCGTCCTACCTAACATTTTTGAAGTAGTTTACCCACAGCATCTCTTTGCTATAGTTGGTGCCAGTTACGATCGCAAAAGCGGTCATTGACCCACCTTCATTTATTAAAGCTCTTAACTTTGAAATCCAAAAATAAGCCTGTTCAAGTCTTGAATCGTCATCTATCGTGATATTCAACATTTTTTCTAATGAAAAACGATTCATGGTTCATTTGTTTGGTTTCGCAGGAAGAGATATTAGGGAAAGGGGAATGACCTCTATTGCGATCTTATCTGGCGCCAACTATAGTATAATGTTAGGCTATCTCTTTGTGGAAACAAGTGGCCAGTTTACGTTTAATCTTTACCTACCCCTTACATAAATAAATAAAATAAAAAAATAAAAAAGCCTTTTATTTCTTACAGAATTAAGGTTTACAAAATATTTTGTTAGTAACATAAATTGTTTTTTTTTTTTGTGTTAGTATTTACTGTTTGCTCTTGATGAGTTAATAACTAAGTCTTTTTATTATTATAATAGCATAATTATTCTGCCAGAACCCCTCTGCAGGTAAAGGCCTCCTCCAGGCTGTTCCAGTCTTCTCTGGATTTTGCTATTTGCATCCAGTTTGGACCCGCTGTGTTTTATTTCGTCTTCCCATCTAGTGCGGGGTCTCCCTTTTTTTCTTTTGCCTACTGGTCCCTTCCATGCCGTCACACTTTTGGTCCACCTCTGGTCTTAAAGACGTGCTACGTGCCCAGCCCACTTCCATTTTAGTGCCAGTGCTTGTGCCAGGCCGTCTGTTGCTTTTGTGATGTTTCGTATTTTTGTATGTCTGATTTTATGTATTTTTTTAATGTTTAACATACTGCGCTCCATTCCACGTTGGCACGTTTTAATTTTGTTTCTAATGTTATTGTTAAACTTCCACGTCTGGCAGGCGTAGGTCAGGCATGGTATGAGGCAAGAGTTCATAACCTTGGTCTTCAGGTGAGTTGGCATGCTGCTCATAAATATTTCTTTCAAGCTCCAGTATTTATTCCATGTTAGCTGTGCCCTTCGTTCGACCTCTTGGTAGTTGCTTTGACTGTCGAAGCCAATTTGTTTGCCTAGGTAGATGTATTTTTCGGTATGTTGAAGAGGCTCGCCGTCGACACATATTTGTACCTTGGTGCTGTTGGTCATTAACATGGTTTTAGAGAGGTTCATTTCTAAGCCAGCCAGCTTGCTGGCTTTGTTTAATGACTCTACCATGTACTGAAGTTCCTTTCCTTTCTCTGATATCAGCACCAGATCGTCGGAGAAACGTAGGTGACTTAAGTATTCATTGTTTACTTTTATGCCGCGTTCTTTCCAGTCGAACTTACTTATTATAGATTCTAGCGTGGCTATAAATAATATAGGTGATAGTGGGTCTCCTTGTCTTACGCCTCTTGTAACAGGGAACCAAGATCCGGTTGTTTCTAGTTTAACTCTACTTTTGCTGTTGTTATATATGCTTATAATTACTCGTATGTATTCTTTTTCCACTTTCTGTGTTATTAGAGTTTCCCAAATAAAGTTATGTGACACTGAATCGAAAGCTTTTTTGTAATCTATATTTGCCAAGTACAGCGGTCTTCTTTTCTCCTGGTATTTCTCTATTAGGAGCTCAAGTGTGTGAATATGATCGATTGTAGAGAAGCCTTTTCTAAATCCTGCTTGCTCAATGGGTTGTCTCTTTTCTAATGTACAGCTAATTTTGTTGGTGAGGATTGTGGAAAATAGCTTATATGTGCTCGGCTGTAGGCTAATTGGTCTATAGTTACCTACATCTTTTGGGTCTCCTTTTTTGTATAGCAAAATGATGTTAGATTCAGACCATTGGGCGGGCGTCTCTCCAGATTTGAGGATGAAGTTAAATAGATTCGTAAAGGGTACGGCTAGTGTAGGGGCACCTATTTTTAGGGTTTCGTTAGTTATGTTGTCCGAGCCCGGGCTTTTGTCTGGTTTCAGTTTATTTAATGCTTCTATGACATCGTTTCCTTCTATTTGGGGTCTATTTAGTTCGTTGCCCTCATTGGTACCTTGGTCTTCCTGGTTGGTGTCTTTAGGCTCCTTTGTGCTGTATAATTTCTTGTAAAACTCGGTTGCGATGCTGATGACGTCACTACGATTGTTTTTTGTTATTTCACCTCGTTTTAGCCCTTCGATCCAAGTTTTGTTTGGTTTCAGCTCTTTGTATGCCTTTTTTGTGCTACCAGTTTGGCTCAGGTGTTTTTCAATAGTTTTGTATCTATAGTTAGTGTAGTCTTTCTTTATATATTTGCTAACAAGCTTATAGAGGGCCGAAATTTCGTTTCTCGTTGCTCTAGTTTTATTAGCACTTTTTTGCAGTTCTTGTCTTCTTTTTAAAAGTTTTAGTGTGCGTTCTGACAATATTTATGGTTTTTCTTAGAGTTTTGTACGTTTCGGGCGTTTTGCAAGCTCAAGGTGATGAGTCTGATTAGGTTATCGTAGTATTTTTGAGCTGAAGTAATATATTGTGCGCACATTTGATCTTTCGATATGTAGGAGTTTAGGTATTCTTTTAACTTCGAAATTTCTTCTTCGCTTTTTGCTGTGGTATTTTGACAATTATTATATTTTGTTCTGTTTTTCTTTAGTTGAGTGTCATATGTTATTGTAGCTCTTACTGGCCTATGATCTGAAGGGAAGTTTACGTTCAGTACTTTTATATTTTGAAATAAAAGAGGACGGTTGGATAGTACAAAGTCAATTTCATTTTTATAGGTCCCATCCGGTGATCGCCAGGTCCATTTGTTTTTTGTTTTTTTTTTTGAAAAAAGTATTCATAATTGATAGATTGTTTTCCCTGGCAAAATCGATTAATCTTAGTCCTCTCTCGTTTCTGATTCCGTATCCATGTCGTTTCATGATCAGATGTTCATCTTTGTTTGGAATTCCAATTTTCGCATTTAAGTCGCCCATTAGTATGTAGACTTTGTGTGCCAGTTCCAAAGCCTTGTTTAGTGTCATATAAAAGCTATCTATTTCAGCGTCGCTTGCTGTTGCAGTGGGGGCGTAGACTTGTATGATGGATAAGCTAGAACTTTCAAATTTCAGGTTTAATATGGCTACTCTTTCTGAAAGGCCAAGGTAACTTTCTATGTTTTTTTTGAGATGGGTTTTTATTATAAAACCTATGCCATATCTTCCCGGTGTGTGGCCTGTATGGCACAAAATGAAGTTTTCATGTTCTTCGATTTTGTTTCCAGTGCGTCTCGTTTCAGCTAACCCCACCACATCGTATTTGATTTCCTTGAGAGCCTCGTCCAGCTCCATCAAGCGTTCGTGTGTGGACAGTGTTTGGACGTTATATGTCAGTATGTGTAACTTTTTTTGTGGGTTCCTTGAGAGCCTCGTCCAGCTCCATCAAGCGTTCGTGTGTGGACAGTGTTTGGACGTTATATGTCAGTATGTGTAACTTTTTTTGTGGGTTCCTTACGTCCCTTGGAGGGTTTTGGTCATGATCTTCCACGGTGACCAGCCGGCTTGGAAGATGTACTATTATGTATTATGTACTATATAATAGAATAGCATAATCAGTCTATAATGTTCCCACTCCTGGGACACATGCTTCCTCTCTATGAAAGGGACTGGGCCACAATAATCCACCACGCGGGCCCAGCGCGGGTTGGTAGATGTCACATGTCTTCGAATTTTTGGTACTAGGACATGCCGGTTTCCTCACGATGTTTTTCTTCACCGTTTTGAGAGCAGTGGTGATGAAGTAAATTACCTACACAAAGTAATGCGCCTGGATTCGAACCCACGACTTACTACTAGCTAGTACCTAAGTCGGGGCCGCCAGCTCTATAGGCCATCGCTGCTCTCACTATAGTTTTTCTTTTCCCAATATTTCTTTAAAACTAGTAAAATGTCAAAAACCAAACAAATATTGTTCTCCGAAGAAAAGCGGTCAACTAAGTAATTGTTGAGCAATAGTTGTGGACAACTCGTTACTCGCACGCATTGGATTTAGCAATAACCACATCAAATCAACTTTATTATTACTTTTATAGTTTACATCATAGTTTTATTTGTGTACGACAAATCTTGACATAAATAATATGAAGTAACTACTTCTGAAACTGTCTAGCGGCCATTTTCTATAACTTACTTACGTTTAACTGTTGGTTAATATGCCTACTTCCGTAGCTATCGGAGTATCTCTAAACAAAGAATATCCTATCCGCGTCATCTACCTGTCACTTGTTTCATAGAAAAATCAAAGTAAGCTTTTCTGTGACGTTTTGTTTCTATCGGTCCGTAAGCTAAATGTCAAACAGACAGAGATAGCAACCTACCAAAACCAGCTAGTAGTTATTGAAAATTGCCGTAAGAAGTTGTGAACAGCTAAGACAATTCAGAGGTATGTGAAAATTATTATGAAGTAAGATGATTATGATTATCACAAGTATTTATTTATTTCGGTTAGCCAACAATTGTTTACACAACGCATTCACAATCTATTCCTTATAAATACTTTTATAAGTGCCACAATAACTTGCAGGCTAACACCACATTCATCATTATTATCACAAGAATCTTTAAAAAGTTAAAATTTCAATTTTATAAAATCAAAATGTGTTGATCTATAGGTAAGTTAGTATCTCTACTCATGAGTCATCGATATAAAAGCGGACAATTGATAAAATCATTAATGTAATAGTAATTTAATAAAGTAGCTTTGTGATACTAATAACGTAAATAAACAAACTAAAATACTTCCGACCTCGTAGCGCCAACATCAACCTCACTATTATGAAAATTGAAATAGCTACCTACAAATAAACTACTAGTTGTCACACCTACCAATTTCCCTCCCGGAAATACCATTGTCACTACAACTTGCAAGAAATTATGGTAACTCAATCTATTAATATCTTCGCATTGTTTTTATTTTGCGTGTTGCTTGAGGGTCACTATGTCACGACAATGGTAAAGAAACTCCGTAGCCACCTTATTTCATACTAAGCAGTAGTAGGTAATAGACGTAAGTTGATGTAACGCCATTTTGCATAACAGCTGATAATGACGGTTCCTCACGTGATGCGTCTTACACTATGTTTGCAATAGCTGCTCTAACAGATGTGGACTTAAAAGATTCGTGAGAAAATTGGACACCTCTTTCTATTCGCTGTTCGTACGTGTCCGTGTAAATTGATCTTGTGTGTCAGAGCTATCTGGGAGCAAGCAGTAAATGGAGCACCATTTATGACTCAGCGTAATCTTCACATCTGAAGTTCAGTGTGTCAGTATTTATGTACTGTACGGCACTCTGATAACTACCACCTTGCCATTTATTTTTTATGAAAAAGCCAGCTAGTCATGTATTTTCATTAGCACTTTAGTTCCTTTTAATTAAAATATCTGAAATTCTGAACTTATAAACTTATTTGTTTAAAAGTTACGAACAACGTTAACTCTCATTAGAATTTACTGCGGTTTTAGAGCCACATACATTTTTGTTAAATGCAAATCTGTGCCCCAGATAAAAAAAAAAGTATAAATAATTGTTAATTGTATTGTTGTATAAGAATTATGCGTATAGCTTATTAGGCAATGTTCTTCAAGTTTCGATTTCGTCAAAGTAATTTATCACACTCGCTGAATATTGAGCCTGCTTTCTTGTTCTCAGTGCCCTTGATTTGTGAAACCTTGTGCGAGGACCTTGACTGAATCAGCATTTTATGATATTCCCGGCAACGCAAACTTATAATAAAAGGTGTGTGGTTGTGACTAATAGCACTAACTACGGACCGGTTAAATGCATCTAAAACCACTGAAGTGCTGAGTGAAAACCCCAATGCCACTAAGTGCAAAATCAGCCAATCAGACATAGGTTGACTTTAAAACAAATGAAGGTAAAGTTTGTGGTGCAGTTTTTGGAGTCTTTTTTTTTTTCTTTGGCAATGGTACTCAAATCTCTGCCCTAGATTAAAAATAATTGACATAAAAATAATTCTATTTGTCTTTACTACCACGGTATAATTATTTACCCGACTGAACAACCAATTAAATATTTTCCAGATACGCAAGAACACATAACTTTGTAATGCCGTTTCATAATTGAAATTATTATACCTATGTGTCACAATCCGGGCAACAGTAAATGACATAATTATTAATTAGTTCCGAGCAGGTAGACAGCTATTTATATTATTTTATTTTAACTGAAAGACCTTTGCCTTCTGAGACGGAAGTGCTAAGAGCTTATTTCTGTGGCAGGATTTCCCCTACCCACTATTAATGTCAATTGGTTGGGTTTTTAGTTTGATATTTAACAAGTTAACCCAAATAAACCACTAATTTCGTTTCCCAAAGCAGGATAAGAATGTCATTGTCTTCCGAAGTCAGTAGGTACCTAATGCAGACAATGAAACAAATGAGGATAACTAAGGTTCAAGGAAATACCCAAACGAATAGGTAGTTGGTTTTTAAGTACATACGAGTACATTTATAATAATTACAGTCAACAATTTATTCCAGTAACGAATAGTTTGTTGAAAAGGGGTTCATTTGCCTTTAAAGTCTGTACATGTCTAAACTGTTTTAGCGTAACAACTTTAGATTATTAGTAATTGGGACTTACTTAAGGTAAATCGATGTACACCGCCGCGGAATAGAATTGAATGGAAGCGTTAATTTCACTTTTCGCTTCCGACAGTAGCTAGGGGAATAGGGAATACGTATGCAATTTTTTTTTTCACTTAAATCATTAAAGTACAGTACCTACTATCAACCCAAGAAAAGTATTAAAGGTTAAGTTCAACTACTGCCTGTCGCTCAAAAATAATATTAAACATTAAACTTCTGCAATTTTCTACGACCGCGACAGTTCAAACGTCCGTGACTGTCGTGGCCATTGATGTGACGTTATTTATCTCAATCTGCGGTGTTTCCATCAATTTTTTTGGCCTTATTATAATAGTTTTATAAGTAATTGTATGTGCCATAATCATCGAGAAATTGCATTAACAATATTAAAATAAAATCTAAGTGAAACTTTAAGTACTTTTCAAATAAAAGTATTTTTCGAGGACGATGCGTTTTGAGAGTGCGTTCCGTTTCACCAAAAACATGCTACTTAAAACAATAAATAATTAGGTAAAATTAAAATAGGTGATGTTTTAGAAACTTAAACAAGTGTACCACAATGTTTTTATGCGCCAATACAAGGCATTTTTAATAAATAAAAAGAGTTTTGTATTTCTCGCATATTCCCTATTCTCGAGAATGCGCGAGGATTCCCCGGAAGACGCGGGACCTTTTTTTTGGCTCGTATTTAGTTTGTATGTTGTGTTTGTATGTTGTTTTCGTTTGTGTGTCAATTACAGTACAATTTCGTTGCAAAAAAGTCGCTACATTTCATTCTGCGGCGGTGTACCTAAATTGAGCCTTAGGTACTCCCTTCTCTATGTGTCTCAGATAGTCCAAGTCAAACTGCTTCTAGGGACTAGGTGGAGTAGATGATAATTTATTTTTTCATATTTATCTACATCCGGACATGCAACATGAAATAATACAATTTTTTCATCGACGTCACTTAGATTACATTCTTGAATGCCAGTTTAAGCAAAAACTGGTTATGTTACTGAAATCCCCTTACGAAATAATTAACGCATTTTTGGTGAAAGTCCCCGAACTACACTCGTTTGGAATACCTCCAATATGTGGGTATACGAGACTTTAACCTTGTTATATTAAAAGTTGTAATTCCTTGAAAATGTAACAATCGCTGTTGCGTAACATGAAATTACATGAATCAGGTTTCGTTTCAAAGGACTATAAATCATTAATTCTTTATAAACATTTAATTAATCGAATTAGTTGATAAAGACGGAGTTAATTACCTATTATAATTGTTATTGAAAGGAACATTTAAATAACTTAGAATATCTATTTTTTTAATAAAAGTGCTTTAACGTTTAGCTCTTTTTTTATTAGGTTTAGTTAGCTTAGGACACCTTGACCTTTTCTCAAAAAGATACTTAATCGGTTCAATTACCTATTACGAATGTCGTGATCTCACGCAATATCGGCTGTCCATGCCAAAAGAGAGATAAGGTGATTGTCATACACCAACGTTACAGAATAATAGAAAAATGTTTAAGACATGGTATCCGGCACTTTGAGATAATGACAGAAAAAGTTTAGTGGAGCAAGGGCATTTCGATAGCTTTGTTATCGAAATTAAACGTTCACGTAGAAATGAGATAGGTACCTACTGACTGAGGTACTGGCCCGCTTACAGACGGTCGACCACTTTTCAACCCTATCACACAATGCAATAGGGTAAAAAATCCTCGACTGACAACTGTCATTGAGCGCGGTAGTACCTATTAAGATTTAAAGGTATTTTGTAACAAATTGAATTATATCAGGTACCTAGTAGGTATGTATTGTATATATTTTGCGAAATGTAATCCGTCGGGGATTACCGGCATGATTATGACATTTTTTTGAATAACGTGCATTATCACGAGAGGATGTTTAAAGTAGGTTTGAGCTAAGAATGCAAAAATAATCTGTGTGAATTCGGAATTTCTAATGAATGCAACAATCCAGTTTTAAATGTTATACCTAATACTATATTGTGAATTGTATTATTAATTTTATATGGTAATGTAGCCTTGTCTGGTGGTTTTTCAACTTGTATAGTTGATGACAAATTAATAAGTTCTCACTACTCTCATAATACAATAAACTTAAGATGCTGCTTACAAAACTGATTCCAATTACTAAAATCTAAAAAACGAGACCAACTCAGTAGGTAGTTAAAATAGGTACCAACATTCAGGAAGAGCTAGACATTTTATATCCACAAACATCAATGAAAAAACAGCGGGTTTTGAGCTTTAAGGCGGGCGTAAGCCTCCTTAGTTTCCAGAAGGCATCCATGAAACGTACCTATTAATAGAAATTATTGGTCAGTGGGTCGACATCTCTTTTTATTGAACTACTGCATCTGCCTTGCCTTTTCCCAAGTATATTGGGTTCGGCTTCCAATCGAACCGGATGCTGCTAAATACTGGTACATGCAGCGACTGCCTATCTGACCTCCTGAACCCAGTGACTGAGTTATACGATACCTTATACTTGGTAAGACTGGTTGCTGACAAGACAACCGGTCTTACCAAGTAAAAGTCTGATCTTTTGGGCCTTTTCTATCGACATTTGGATTAAAATAAATTAGCCTGTGCTGTCTGTTGGGTTACTTTTTAACTGTTGCGTTGATCCTGACTGAATGTTTGTTTAAATTAGGATGTTACCAAACATGTGTTGTGTTGTGTTATAGTTTTGGCATCCTAATAATTCATTTATTATTCCAGTCATGTGCAGTGGCTTACTATCAAGTTTGACATTTCCTAATTTGAAATTGTGTACTTGAAAAGATGTTCTGCAATAAAGTCAAACGGGTTATGTTGAAATCTGTGTGAATGAGAAAAAGTGCAAAACTCTTAGAAATACTATTTAATGAGCTGGAATCTG
Organism: Xestia rhomboidea; assembly: GCA_963853795.1. NCBI lineage: Eukaryota > Metazoa > Arthropoda > Insecta > Lepidoptera > Noctuidae > Xestia > Xestia rhomboidea. The sequence continues at coordinate 14,940,825 of OY970759.1, read as the reverse complement.
GACTACTGCAGTATTCTTAATAGATGTCCCGATTGATGACCTTCGAGGAATAAGAGTAGTTTAAGAACATTGTGTAAGTATATTAGCTGTAAGTTTCCCGAACAGTATAAAATAAAATAAAAATAATAGTGAATTTGCTATCTAGCAATAAAAAGTTTTCCTAATGAAAGCCGATGAACGTAAGATTATTAATGCGGTTTTGTATTTCTACCATTCTTTAAGATACTGATATGACACTATCTTTTGACAGACATTTTAAGTGTTTAGCTGTGTATAGCAGTGGTAAAAATGGTACTTATAAGTATTGTACTCTTATGTGGTAAATACAAATTACTTTTTACACTCTTCTTACGTAACATTTCCGAAACCCATTTAGATATTCTAACAATACCATTGTGATCTAGCAATCATAATGTCAATATACTCTGAACGGCATTTTCAAAAACAGTGTTACTTGGATGATATTAGTAGGTCAATATCAATCAGTAACATGCTTTACCAGTTTACTAGACATTAAGCTTTAAATGATGCACCAATTGCCTTAGATCCATTTGAGTGAGTACCACGTGTTAGGCTTTAAATATGACCTTCGGTAATTCTCACTGGCGCCCTTAAGCAATTTACAATAGAATACAGCATTCGCTTGGTTTCAGAGGTTTGTGCAAGTTGAGCGCTCGTGGGGAATAGACCTCTATACGTACCATATACTTAAGTTTGTACTCTTTCAATGTACGGTTTCTCGCGGTGTTCAAAATACTTTTTAGTGGACTGTTTAAATAATTTGGTGTGTGCCAGTGCTATTGTTTAACGATATTTTGTTTCAAAATGTTAAAAATACTGAATATGTTCAAGAGCTGGTAAGTTTTTATATTGTTTATTAATAATCAGCTCGTTCGTTCTTGCGTTTACTTTAGTTAGAACGAAATGAATAAAATTACGTAACTTACACTGATTTATGTAGAGCCTTTGCAAATTAATTTAATTTGCTCCTATTATTAAAATTTTTGTAAGGATAAGTAAGACTTAGTAACAAATTAGATAGTATTTTATTTTTTTATAGAAATTTAATAGACAATTTTGAGACTCAGACAGCCTCGTTGCTCTAGTTAGCGCAAGTGTAACTTACTTTGAGGTCTCGAGTTCGATTCCCAGATCAGAGAAAGTGTTATCGATTTTTTTCTCAGAAGCCATTGGGAGTCTAGATGTGTTGCCGGTTGATAGCAATAAGTATATTACTATCACATGGGACTTAAAGATATCTAGGAAGATGCTGGCGTACGTCTCTGTCTAACCCTTTGGGAATAACTTTTAAAACATTAATTAACTCGCCTGTTTTTTTTTTTACTTTTTTTTACTAGCTGATGCCCGCGGCTTCGCCCGCCCGCAAATTATATACTAAAACCTCGCATCAAAATCCGTTGCGTAGTTTTAAAGATTTAAGCATACATAGGGATATAGGGACAGAGAAAGCGACTTCGTTTTATACTATGTAGTGATTATTTTATGTGACATTTGCTGATTTGACAGGAATACTTATTTTGTTAAGTATTTTACTTTTTTATTTTTATTGTGACATTCAATGATGTTTTTTTATTGACATTGGTTTTGTAAATTATTATTAATTTTATTTAATTATTGTGAATGTGAGGACAATGTGGTCACATATTTTATTTTTTTATTTTTATCCCCACGACTGTCTGGCAGTTTGAGTACTGTATGCGACCTACCCAAATGTCCTTTCTTTGGTATTGTTCGTCGTTTCGTTGAGCTCCTTGAGTTATGAGTCGAGCTACCACGATAACTGACAAATGCTTGCACTGACTGGACAGGCCCACTCAAATCTGTGTGGTTCTTTCTTTAAAAGACCATCTCGGACACTAATCTGCATAATCCTCATGTGAATTGAGTAAGACTTCAAAAGAGACTATGACCTCAGAGTTTGTTTCGGCTGTTTCTTCTCAGAGTAGTCAGGTACGAAACACCAGCCCCATCTAATTTTTAAAAAATGACGTGTAAAAGTGTTTGTAGAAACCTACTTGCAAAAATAAACATCATTTCATCATCATCATCATTTCATCAAAAGTTTTAATGTAAATAACTAGCTCATGTCCGCGGCTTCGCTGGCGTGGATTTCGATAATTGTGCCACGGGATCGTACTACCGGGATAAAAAGTATCTTATCTGATATCCAGGTTATAAACTATCTGTGCCATATTTCATCCTCATTCGTTCAGTGGTTTTTGCGTGAAAGAGTCACATCCATATTTACAAACTTTCGCGTTTATAGTATTAGTATTGAATTAGTAATATTAGTATTGAATTAGTATTGTATTGAATTGGCCAATCCAAAATGTAGTTCCCTGTTTAGAAGAATTTGCAGAATAAAGTATTTCATGGACTTTTCCAAAAAATAATCGTTATGAAATATTTTGGATACGCTCATTTGACCCTGCCTCTTATAGACCAGTGATTCCCAAAATAGTCCAGGTGGACCCCCAGGGGTCCACGGGATACCGGTAGACCCCTAAGTTGGCGTGAAAAAAAAATAGGGGTTCACAAGTTGTAAGTGGGAGGATCCAGGAAAATTTATCTTGTTTCGTTAGAACAAAAATGTTGACTTGGCTTATACACCGTGACTTTTACTGATGACCGGTCCAAGTTTATTAATATCGTCCGGAAACACGTCGTATATCTGCTTACCAATATAGGCACTCGAAAAAGCTACTCGAAAAAGTTAAAAAAAAAACAAATGTTGTGATGACAAGTTAAGCTAGCTAGCTAATTTTAGTTTTCAGTTTTTTTGCCAAAAAAAGTCATAGGAGCTACGGTCTCCATGCAATCCTATATAGGTAGCGCGAAAAAATAATATTGCAAAAATGCTTCTCTTTTTTGGTCCACGGGCTTGAAAAAAATGCACCACCGAAACTCGGAAATTTTGAAAGTGTTCTACCAGAAAAAAAAGTTTGGGAACCTCTGCTCTAGACCAATCTAGTTTCGCAATAGTATTAGTTACGCTCAGCAGTCAAAGCGCGATTGTTGAGCGTGAGGTCCTGGGTTTGATTCCCAGATCAGGCATTGTTTTTGGGTTCTACCATCATGAATTTCTCAATAGCAGTTACGAGTATGGATGCCCGGTTTGGGGGCGTTAGCCTTGCCCCTTATTACATGGGTTTTAAACATCACTCTGGCAATATATGGGTGTACTATTAGGTAGGTAAACCTCTTCTAAACCTTTCGCAGATTACAGGCCTGATATTATGATATTAAATACAAAAGCTTTATAATCTAATTCCATTGTCTAAATTACGGAAGTACCCAAATCAATCATGAATCATGCAACCATGGAAATATTAATGAAAATACATCAATTAGTTGCAGAAACAGATCGGCAAAAACACGTATTTATGTTCTGATACTGTTGCTGAGCTGGTTGTTCGAAGGTTTCTTTATTCATCATAAGTTATGTAGAGGTACATCTTTTTTGTTCCAATCATGGGCAAAAGGCTTCTCTCTTTTACGCCATTTTTACCCGACTGCGCCAGAAAGAGGGTTATGTTTTTCGAGAGTATGTCATTGTATATGTTTGTATAATTGTTTGGCACGGTCTGTGGCCTGAACGGCTCGATATATTTTAGCTTGAGGGGTGTCGTTAGTTTTGTATTTACTGTGAGAGACACTGGGTATATCAAAATAAAATAAAAAACAAAATGTTGTATTTTCAAAATGGTCCCGACTGTTGCAGTCAATCTGTCCTGTTTCCTGAACTTGTTTTTTTCTTTTCAATTTTATTTATAGTTATTAGTTATTTTTTACGCAGTCGGTTTTTTTTTCTATTTTGTGCCAGTCTTCTCCATAGCTTATTAGGTATGTCGTCGACTTATCTGCAATCGGTCTTCCTAGTTAGATTACCTACATGGCACCCTTTTTTTTTTTTTTTTTGGATGGGAAATCATCAAATGACTTCTCCCGCTCTGGGCGGAGCAGGAGGGAGTGTCAGACTTTTACTGACTAAAACCCATCCATGTTCCTTCCTCGCCCTTTGTGTTCCGGGGCCACGGTATCTCTTTCGAATAGTCCCGCAGCCCCGGCAGGCTTCGGTCCTTGCGGACCCCTTCCTTATTGCTGACTCTCTTTGAGGCGCGCGTGGAACACGAACGCGCCGTCGACACGGCCTGTCGTCATGAGACGTACGGACGGCGAGCTAGCCCATAGCTCCCCGGGGGTCCACAGGCCCGCGCCTACGGTGGCCGGAAGCCACCACGTGGCCCCCGACGCCCGGGGCGTCTCCCGCGGCGGCCGGGACGTGAGGATCTCTCCCTGTCCTGTTCCGCCACCTCCTTCGCTAGCATGACTGCTTCGCAGAAGAAGGTGACGGCGTCCCATTCCGTCTCGCTCCGGACCATGGCACGAACCAGGGCCGGGAGCGAGAGGTCGCCGCCGCCGATCGCCACCTCGAGGACACGGCGGTGCTCCACCCAAGCGGGGCACACCTCCACAGTGTGCTCCACCGTGTCCTCCGGCCCACATGGCACCCTTTGTCCTTTATGTTAACAAAATCAACTATTGTTATTGGGACTTTTCGGTGTAAAATGTAACAGAATGAAAATATTGGGGATATTGTATTTAATATAAAACAACCAGCTACGGCTTCACCTATGGGTCTTATATAATATGTAGGTACTTTCCTATCTTTCAAACTGGAATTCATACGTATTCACAAAATTTAATTGAAATCATTTGTGTGGTTTCAAGATTAGCGTGCGTATTAACGTATTTAACACGTGTTTTGAAAAGATTTCTAGGATGCTACTTTTTATTGTCATCTTTGCCTTTGTAGGAAAGAGAGGTATTTGAGATCCCGTAGCTTTTGGAGCTACTACGTCGTAGCAAATTATTGATGCATCATGCATAGTAGGTAATTAGTGAAGACTGTTAAAAGGTGGGTTAAATAGGTAATTTCGGGAAAACCGCACCTTCCCATAATTACGTCTGAGGCCCTCTGAGCTTTTTATGCTATGTACGCTTCGGTTTCATTGGAATTACTAAATATAATATAACATTAGCGACCCGTCCCGGCTTCGCACGGGTGGACATTTATTTTCCTCTAATTCCCCGCCTTAATTTTTTAGTAAATATAGCATATGACACTCACAAGTAACGTGGCTTTCTATTGGTAAAAGAATTTTCAAATTCGGTTCAGTAGATCCAGAGATTACCCCCTTAATCCTCTCAAACTTTACCTCTTTATAATATTAGTATAGATTAATAAAATAACATCACGCCTGTACCTAATCCTTGAAGAGTTAAGCAGCGGTATAGGTTACCTTAGTACCTTCACCCTCATTTCACCTGTTATGTTTTAGTTCTTGCCAGGGGGCGAGCTTATCCCCATCAACCGGGTCTGAATTATACCTTTATCTGTGCTCTTTCTGATACATTTTATACAGGGTGTAAATAACCTTATCACGAAGCCGTCAACCAAGTATTCTGTACATCAAACTAAGTAACTTTACGCAAAAATTATTGCTGGGAAAAGATTTTTTTAATGGGGTGAAAAATCATGTTTTGTGGTAAAACTCAATGTATCGCACTCAAAACATTGTGCTGATGGATGGATTGAATAATACGGGGTCGTGGAGGTGCTTAAAGTAAAAATCTTACATTAAAGTCTTGTATTTTAAAAAAACTTGTCAAATGTTGGAACTTTGACCCCCAATATCTCCGTAACTAGAAGGTTCCCAGCCCAGTTGGTGTACAACAAAAAAATCATCGCAATGACGGGGAGAACAAGTACCTCTCGGCTTCGTTTAGAGGGTTTTTACGCCCTTTATACGTAGTACTTATTTGCTGGGAGTTGTAAGTAATATAAACACAAGAATATAATAGAATAACATTTATTTTTCAGGAAGCAGTGGTGGATCATCCTAGCGATGATATCTACTATGATATCAGCGTATCGACAGGGGCCACCACACGTCGTGTTCGTCATGGTTGATGATATGGTAAATAATACCTTATAATATATCATTATTTTTAGTTCATCTTTTAATATTGTCCTTCTGAACGACAATGTAGTGTAACATAAAAGGGGGAATATACTGTAACTAAAATGTAAATGGCCTTCAAATCCGTATTGCTTAAGAACATTGTTTACAAAATTATTAGCTGTAAGTTTCCCGAATAGATGAAAATAAAAATTTAAAAAAATAATAGACACTCTTTTTCTCAGATCAATAAAAATATAAGTTTGTAGAATAAAATCTTTAAGTAACAGATTGTTAATATTATAAATTAATTAATTATATATTATACTAATCTGCATTTATTCAAACTAACCAACGTCATATTGGTTATATAACTGTAGGAATACACATTGTAAACAATGCAATAATCAGCATTAAAGAACCTACATGAAGGTACTTTAGGGTTGCGCCTCATCTAGCAGCGCGGAATCCCATTTTTCCTTTCAGCCGTCTAGCAAATCACGGTTTTGAGCGACAGAAAAGGATAAAAGCATGCAAAATGCGATTCCGTGGTAGACGTAAGTGTATTTGGCCATTGTTTTGAAAATACAAGTGACCAGGGTTATGTTCAAAAGAAACTCATTATGGGAACAGCACAATGGTCGTATACCTACATGTTTCTTGTGTCTTGGCTTGTACTGGACACATGTTGCTGAAATAGTTAAAAAAAAATAGTTTATCAAAATTGTATACCGAGACCTTGTGCCAAGTGTGTACGAGGTTTAAGGATGTGAGAATTTCGGTTTTTCCAAAAAACTGAGTTTGTGGAGGTCACAATGATAGTCGCCCTCTGTAAAATATTTATATTTTGGCATAACCGGTGCATGCAATCTAACCTACACTCGACACGTGTTTTAAAAGTAAGCATTTTGCATAACATTCAATGATCAGGTACATAATCTATAGTTTCTACAAGTTAGTTTAATGTAAACGGGCAAGTACGTAGACCCCCTAGACCTAGTAACACCCAACACGCGATAGCGTTTATAAAACTCACAACGTAATTATGAGTCCATTGTATGTAAAATATTATTAATCAAGTGACAAAAAACCTTTCAATCAATTTTGTTGATTGTTGAAATTGAAATAAGTAACAATTTGAAAGTTAGGTTTTTAATTTGAGACCTAAATTAAAAAATATGAAGGCGGTTGAAAGCTTGTAGGAATGATCCTTCAGGATGTGACGAAGTCCGTTGGCCTTCAGAGGCTAAATCATGCTGTGCCGTTGTGCTGCGTTGTGCTCTCACTACTGTTGTGTAGAATTTGGCATTTACAAGTCTGCATAATTTGAATATTGTGACATTTCACCTGGCAATAGAAGTGCACGATTCGACTCACTTACTTTTTAGGAAGTGTTTGTTTTTGTTCTTGTAGTTAGTAATAGCGAAGTGTGGAAGAAAACATGCTGCGCCGACCCCAAATAAAAACAAGACCATAGTAAAATTCAATAAATGGGATAAGGTGATGAACGGAGATAAGCAATGAAGATGATAAGTCATGAAAAACATTAATAATGACTATTCAGATATTTACTCGTTATTGATGTCAAGCCCTTTTTGTTAAGCTGGGAACGTAAAGTCTCATTTTTTATTTAAAAAAAAATGGTTGTCTGTAAAGTCGGTTTACGGACGATTATTTTACGTGATAACGTCATAAGAAAACATTGATGAAGAATTGCATACTTTTATGAATTGAATTGAATTATTATCATTATTTTGTATAATACCTACAAAGGAGTTAATTGAAAATTACTATTTTCATCTCTATTTTACGAGTACCCTCTTCTAGGATGAGGTTTCAAAAACGCTGATACATGTACTTAGCAACCAAAAAGCTAAATACAAATTTTCATGATGTTAGTGATTTTAACTTATAAAACAAAATTTCATCCCCCTTTTCACCCCCTTACGGATTGAAATTCTAACAACACCGTTGCGTCTGCTTCCAACCATACGCCCAGATAATAAATTTTGTGATTTTTACTTCGAAAATTAAGGACTTTCCATACACAACTTCATCCCCTTTTTTAACCCTCAGGGGGTGGAATTATCAATAACGCTGAGACACGTATAAATTATTTTTCAATCGTCAGCCTAAACACAAAATTTTAAGATCCTAACTTTAAAACTGACGGACATTCATACAAACTTTCATCCCCTATTTAACTCCCCTAAGGGTTGAATTTCGAAAAATCCTTCCTTTTCTTTCCTTTTTCCTTGACTACATTATAAAGGGAACCACTGCAAAATTTCAGTTTTCTAGGTCCAAGGGTTTGGGCTGGGCGTTGATGAGTCAGGCGGAACGTGACTGGCGCGCGGAACGGTGTGAGACTTTTTCGTGCGTGCAGCCGGTATTAATCGATTTATAAGACGTTATCACGTCAAAAAAGTTGTTAAAAACTGTTGCTTCTGAAGTTTGATTATTTAATTTTATTTGACAAAAGCTCCGAAAGGACGTCAAACCTACGCGTACCAAAAGACCAGAACGAATAAGTTTAGAAAGCTGTTTGAACAAAATTATTCCGACAGAATGAAGCATTCACTGAAATGTAGGAAGAATAATATTCAAGCACTAGTTTAGTTAATTTGTTAGGAGGAGTTTTCCGCGTTTTTTTTAAATGTTGTAAAATTATCTCATTATTAGAAAAATGAGAGGTGTTGTTTCCGAAATCTTTTTATGTAAAATAACATCAAGTGTGATGACATGCACTAACAAAACTACAATAACCTACAGACTTACAGAGGTTAGTGTAGTTTAAATCACGTTAAAAGTTTTTTTTGCGCTGTTTAATGTTAATACTACTATGCTATACTTATGTGTATGTATGAAAAGATTTAATAACTTGGGAGAATTTAAATGGCAGGTAATTATTTTTCCAAGATAAATTAGTCTAATCGTAAACCCAACATTTTCGGCAAATAAATAATGTATGTACATACCTACCTTGTCTAATGTTACCATCAATAATCTGTAAAAATGTTTTCTGCTTGCAACATACAAGCTAGAATTGAGTATCTCGATTTTAAAGTCCGTAAAACCGCATTGGGTTGACACCGGCATCGCTCCCTGTTGGCGGCCGTATTGTTCTGTATCGGCGGCCGTTTAGGTGGCCCATCTACTAATCTGTCGTATTTTAAACCATTACGAGTGGAAATGGCAGGCGATCGCTGTTTCATGCAATAAATACCTTAATCAACAATTCGATTTGCTCTGAATTTAAATTGTAAGTGTGCAATTTTCATTAGTATGTACAAGAACTTCCCTATTGGGGTACCTATGTAGTTCTGTACCGTATTAAGCTAAAATGTATCGTATCTTGGTAACGTAGAAGGTAAAATACCTCTTACTTAATCGTATGTTTATGAATTTTTTAATACGATGGCTTAAAGATACGGATAATTACTATAAGGACTACTTTTACTGCAATCAATCTTTAATTGAAAAGCTAAAGAAAATTACTATAGCAAAAAGTGTCGTTACAACTTTTCGTCCTAATTTTATCCGTCTAGCCCCCTTTCGCAACCCGCGATAAGGAACTTCGTTCCAATAATAGCCGAACTTCATGCTAGAACCATTACATATTACATTAACACCAGCACTGCACTGCACTGCATAACTAATTTAACGCTCTAGTGAATGAAAAGAAACAATACTGTCATTATTTCTTAATAGTTCTGTATTTCATTGACCACGTTGTTTTTTATCATTGACCTTGAAATTGTTATTACGTTGTCATTGATCCGGTTTTATCTGTAGCGCGATAATCTTTCACGTGCGTAACTCTATCACGTTTATCTAATTGCCATTACCAACAAATTGAAGTATCTGTGTTTTTTACATAATTCAGACAGTGTTAATCTTTCAATAGATTTATTTTCTTCTAAACCTTTGATATAATTATACTCACAGTAAATCCAACTAAAAGAGGGACCGAATCCAACCTGTTAAAAGTTACTGGGAATTCTGTAACAGATAATTATCTAGAATGAAAGACTGGAATTATGTTACTGATTCAGGCCGTAAGTCAGCTGATTAAGATAACTTTGGTCATGTCTCATGTCCAACACAAGACTGGCTCACGGGGCGCAAGTCAGATGTGTTGAGCCGAGTGGCCGAGTAGCTAATTGTAAGGATCATTTATCTCTCCGGCTCGGCTTTTAGAGTTCTAATGCTGGCTGGAGATAGTCGTTTGCCAAGAGAGTTGAAATCCTTCAGTGACAGTGTTAAAAGGCCAGTTCATGAACGATGTGGGGAGCACGCTGGTAATGTCATTTGCAGACCTGCTGCGGACATCGGACACTGATACCTCAGTGTATTTCATGAATGTATCCAGAGATATTTGTACGTACCGGTCTATTCGAACTATTTATGAGGGTTACAAATCCTCGCATAGCAGAATGTTCCTAAAACAAATTGCTCAGTGGATGTTCGCAGTATAATTAATTAGTTTAATATTAAAACATGATGGTTTCTTCCACAGGGTTGGAATGACGTATCATTCCACGGATCAGATCAGATTCTGACCCCAAACATCGACACCCTGGCGTATCAGAGCGTCATTCTCCAACAGTACTACAGTGAAGCAATCTGCACGCCTGCAAGGACAGCACTACTCACAGGAAAATACCCCATGCGGTTGGGTAAGAACGTTTGTCGATACCATACATATATTATATGTATTACATCTGGGTCCAAACACCTGTACTGTGTTGAACATAGGACATAGGCTGAGATAGGTAGTGGTGTTGGTCCCTCTGCCTATCTCGGATATAAAGGGTGTAAAACACCTCTTAACGAAGCCGAAAGGCATTTGTTCTCCTCGTCATTGCGACAATTTTTTTGTTCTACACCATACCTGGCAACCTTCTAGTTACGGAGATATTGGGGGTCAAAGTCCAACTTTTTGACCATTTTTTTTTTAAATCCAAGTTTTTAATGTAAGATTTTTTCCAAAAAAAAGTCGTTTCCCAGCAATAATAATATATTAATTTTTGCGTAAAGTTACTTAGTTTGATGTACAGAATGCTTGGTTGACGGCTTTGTGATGAGATGGTTTACACCCTGTAACTGGCACATTTGGGGTTGATAAACACAGTAAGTACCTACATCCTCATTTCACCAGTTAAGTCCCCGGTGGACCTCACGAGAGGATACGGGTCTATTGCCATAATTCAAACAATATGGACTCCGGGCTGTTGCAAAAAAATTCAAATGGAATAACTCAATAACACTACCTAATTTGGTGAGCCCAAGAGAGGTTCTCGAGAAGCGTGCGACCATGCGAAGAACGAGGCAGTTAACGTTTTTACTCTAATTAATTTGTATAACTAAGAATTTAATTTCCATGCAAGAAAGTGTAATGCAGTTGAAGGCAAACGCCTGAATGAGAGTTGTTTACCTTCAGTCGTGCTATACGCAATTTTTGTGTAGGTATATACGCTTTCGCAAAACTAGGGCTTTTGGTAATTATATTGTAATTTTTATAACTTTAAATACGATACCGATTTAATTGCTTCATTCATAAAACCTGTTGTACTCCGGTAGGTAGCTAGGTAATTGGCAAAATAATAATAAGTAATGCAATTTAAATAACTGAAAGCCTCTTACGGGTTCTCATCAATATGAACAAAATTGTCTATTTGAACTACCCTGAATTAGAAAAAAAATCTTTCGCCACTTCTGTTTGCACGATTCTGCAAAAAGTAGGGAACACCAGATTTTTTGCCAAAATGTTGGGGTTGATCCTTAAAGAGGTTTCTAGTTATTTCAGTTACTTCTTGTAGTGACATTAAATGAATGAACGTGCGTAATGAAGAGGTTAATTTGCGATGCGAGGAGCAGCTTAGTCTATTATTGATCGAAGAGCTTAGTCTCTAAAGATTATGTCATAATGTCACAAGCCGAAAAACTTTGACAACAGTTGCCTTAAAAAAGTGATTTGCCGAGAAAATTAAACGAAAAGTTGGGATAAAATGGCAAAATAAATACTCTTTTCATAATGATTTCCATTATTTGATGGACACTACAGTGATTACCGTGGTGTGCCGTCGTTTGCCGCGCGATCGCGTGCGGGGCGGTGACGGGAATAATTACCTACTTTTAATTGATTGCCTACTTGAAGCGCGGTTTATTAACGCTAAGAAGAGACCTTTGACATCACTTTTAATGGTTCTACTTTATCATTTGTTAGAATGTTTATGTAAATTGCAATCAATAATATAAATGGATATCATATTACGTCCACACAATTACCACGTTAACGGTCTCTTAAATGTTGTGTTAATTTACTCGATTGCATCAAGCAAGAGGCGTGACGGTTTCCTTCCCATTTTCGCAGGCATGCACGGCCAGCCTTTATTCAACTCGGAAGACCGAGGAATACCACTGACGGAGCGTCTTCTACCATCGTACCTGAAAGAGTTGGGCTACTCCACACACTTGGTGGGCAAGTGGCACGTCGGGATGTCCAAGCCGGAGTTCCTTCCAACATCTCGCGGCTACGACCATCACTACGGCATGCGAGGTGGCTACGTCGACTATTACACATACAACAAAGTAGAAACGGTAAGTTACCGACATTTGACGGCAGTACAAAAGGTTCGTCGATGTAGGTAGTTAGGTGTGGACACCCAGCAACCGAGCCATGAAATTTTATAAGGCCAAGCAACGCGGATATGCAGTCACGATTTGTTAGGCGTGAAAGTACTTTGAAGTGAACGGTTTTAAGCACTATTTGTTTGCAAGAACAGACGTTAAGTTAATTATTAGAATAACGTTTGTATTTACGAGATCGTTATTTGTTCGCAGTGGCCGACTGGACGACAAATGTTCGGTCTTGATCTGTACGATGATGCAATACCACAAGATTGCGAGCAACGGTACATTGTGGACGCACTCACCGAGAAAGCAGTTAAAAGTAAGTTTGTACAGAAGTTTCATTTACAATGCCATTGTATTTCGTTTTGCAATACTCTTTATGAATTCAATACCGGTGGAAATGTGCAAGATTTCATCTTCAATAGGCACTCAAAATTGGGAACGAATGGTGTAATGTAAAGTTCTGCAACGCTCTTTTAGGTATGGAAAGAATCTCCCTGATTGCAGCACCAACCCATACCGTAAGGTTAGAACCTATTGCAATCTTACAAATATCCATTACTCAATGTAATCCAAAATTCTGATTGAATTCAATTTCGCATTGTGATTGGGGCCTATTGTTTAACTTGAAGGACTCCAACCGAAAAATCGCCAATTAGAGATATCATTTGCAAATCTTAATTTAAGTTGCAAAAACTGCTTCATTATTTAGAAATTTATATGTTTATCTTTACAAAACTATTGGTGTTTGGTTTTCTGTTGAGTCCTTCGTTATCCGGCGTACCGGTGGCTATTGCAGCTGTAGCAATGTCTTTATTTTAGCTCCATTCACTTGGCTACCAAGACTGTCACAATATAGATTTGGGCCAGTTCTTCGATAGTCTTTTAGCAGACTTAACAGATATTATACGTTTTGTAGTTGGTGGTTACACAGTAGGTACTCTGTAGGAACTCTCTCTCCGGTACTCTACTGTGAAGTCCTTAAAGATGGACCAACGTCGATCTGGCAAAGGTCGCTGGAATCTTCTTGATGTGGCCGGTGCAGTACCGGTAACTGTAGCAAGTCCTTGGGAGAGGCCTATGTCCGGTAGCGGATATTCTGCTAAAATTATAATGACGAACCTGACCTTTCTTAACAAAAATATTAAAATAATTTAGTATTTAATTAAATGATACACATTATTGTAATGTTTTTGTTAAGGGAGGTCAGATGCATCGCGTCGTACTAGCAATCGGTGTGCATGTATGATTAATATACACGAAGCAAAAGGTGTATGTTAATACTACATAGGTATTCCTTTTGCGTAGCAAGCTCTGAGTAGTTTTAGGCCTTAGCACGACCGCGCGGTGGAAACGTTACGTAAATTACGTCGATCTTTAAGGCTGAGGCCAAACGAGCGTAATTTTGTAAGTCGCGGAATTTCGGTTTCATATACATATTTTACGTCGTCGCGTGAGAGAAACCAGACTGCCGTATGAAAATGTGGCGTAAATTACGCGACTCATAACTAATATTACGTTCGTTTTGCCTCACCCTAATTCGAGTAGTTTTTGCTTACCCCCAAGACAAGTGCGTGAGTTTATGTTGTATGTCTTTTGTTCCACAGTAATCCACCATCACAACTCGTCCCAGCCCCTGTTCCTCCACGTGACCCACAACGCTCCACACGCGGGTAACGATGGCGGAGCGTTACAACCACCTCTGTACTCGTCAGTGAAACACTCGCACATCGCCAACTCTAACCGAAGACTTTATGCAGGTAATGTTACAAGTTTTACTTTAACCAATAACATAAATCAGCCTATAATGTTGCAATTAGGATTGGGGCGAGAGAGGCATTCATGAGCCATCACACAATGTCACATGTCTTTAACAGTTTGGTTCTAAGACATCACCGTTTTGAGAGCAGTGGTGGTGAAATAAATGCGCAAAGTAATGTAGTATAAGTATAATGCGCCTGCGCCTAAACATTTTTTCAATATACCCGAAAATACGACCAAAATGAATTTTCTGTACAAAACATGGATTGTCGAAAACATCAAGCATTTTTAGCAAATCCATTTGTTACATTAGCAGGAAATAGTGGATCATTTTAACGTTTGAACGAATTTCGTTGTACCCGAATATACGATCTTTACACATATGAGGGAATGGTGACTTCAGTTGTTAGAATCACGATATGCATTTCCAGGTATTGCTCGGGAGCTCAGTGCGGAATGTGGCTTTCGGCTTAGTGAGACCTGCACAAAGGGATTTTGGCATACGCTAGGAAAATACGTACTGGTTTCAAGACTTGTGTGCTATAGTGCAACATACGAATGATATAAAATCGAGATCACAAAGTACCAAACTATACCTGAAATTATGTATTTTGAGACATAATAATGTTCATGAATTAAACTATATTATTGACAAAAATGCATTACAAAAATAAACTATTAGTTTTAAATTTTCTGCTGACTTTTAAATAAAGTTTCAAATTAGATTAAGGATCTGAAATAATTATGTATATTTGTATACATACTACAACTAGAACTACATATAATTACAAAAATAAAACTAAAAGTGAGTACCTACATATTACAAGGATCTGATAAATACAGGAGAAATTCGTATTTTACTATAATCTAGGACACAATGCATTCCTCGTTCATGTTAATTCAACTTCTATGACATGTTATATTAAATCTTTTCAGAAATAGTGACGCACGTGGACCGCAGCGTCGGCAAAATAGTCCGAGCGTTATCAGACAGAGGAATCCTTGACGACACTATCATCATATTCGCGTCCGACAACGGTGCACCAACCGTCGGAGCCTTAAGGAATTGGGGAGTGAACTTACCCTTCAGGGGAAAGAAATATACGCCTTGGGAGGGCGGGGTCCGAGTGCCAGCGTTTATATGGCAGTCCTCAGTCAGACCGAGAGTCTGGCAAGGACTGATGCACATCTCAGACTGGCTACCGACCATAATGGCCGCAACAGGAGGAAACGTACCAACAAACATAGACGGAGTCAACCAATGGGACTCCATAGTACAAGACGGAACATCCAAACGCAACGAAGTCTTAATAGCCTTAGAAGACAGCAGTACTAACTCCTGGGCAGCTTACAGAGCAGGCGATTATAAAATCGTAGTTGGTAATGTAACAGGAGTGAGCAACGGTTACTACGGAGCTGAATTCATGGTGAATAAAAGAACTCCTCCCGAATATTATCCTGCTCTAAGAACGTGTGAAGTGACGAGAGCTTTTGAACAAATAGGGGTTTATTTAGATCTAGATACTGTGAGAACAACTAGAAGAGCGGCTACTATCAGGCAAGAGGATACTGCGAGGGATGCTACGCCTTGTATACCTTCACTAAGTAAGTTAATAAATATACTCATATAAATCATGGTTGGAATCAAGTCCACGTTTTTTACGCAGGGCGTTACGAGGATATACTTAATCACTATCCTTTGCAAAAAGGTTTCTGTTATAGTACTTTAGAACGTGGTACGATAAAAACTATGAATGAAATGGTTTTCATTTGAGTTTTTTTATATTATTCATATTTTTTAAACGACTTCCAAAAGGAGGAGGTTATCAATTCGTCTGTTTTTTTTTTGTATGTGCAGCGATATCTTCGCTGATTGTGAACCGATTTTGATGGTTCTTTTTTGTTTGGAAGAATATTATTTTGCGGTGGTCCCGTTTAAGTTTGGTGAAGATCTGATGCTGGTTTACGGAGATGTTGTATAAACAATAAACATCCAAGCGATTACAGCAATCACGACCAATTTGCAGTCTATTATTGAAGAGTTCCCTAAAAATGGAAAAAATAAAAAACTTTTTTGCAAAAAATAAAACCGACTTCAAAAACACAAACTAACTTTAGCTTCAGCTTCAGCTTAAGTCGGTTGCAAAAAAAAAGTAATTTTTCACTTTTTGTGTTTTGTTTTTTTGCACTTGCGGCATGTGCCAAATAAATATGTTTTCTTTCTTTCTTCTTCTTCTTTCTTTCTCATAGAACGGGGCCTGAACCAAAAATACAAACAGGCTAAAGTTCTCTCGAAGATTCGTTTCCTTCCACTAAATGTGAAGAATCTGACTTTGCGAACATCAAAATTAATACAATTTAATGTTTGAAAGTGATCCTTGTCCCTGAGTTTATAGGTAGGCAATTGTGAAACTGGATCAAAAATTTATTTTAAAGAAAGTAAAGAGGTTTTCGCCACGTTCCATACTTCATGTTATTGCACACAGCTGTACGTTTTGTGTGAAACCAAAATGGTGGAAGCAGTGTCCCCCGACCATGAAAAGGACATTAATCGTCTTTTACGACATCCATAGAAATCTTCTGTTACTTCAAGTTTCAAGAGATTTCTTTGGCACTTAACCTACTTTTGACGATTTTCTAAGAGTGTTCCTTTTTAGAAACAAATTATGATTTTTCATTATTCTATAATCTTTAATGGTATTCTGAACATGAAATCGGATGTTTCTGCTGAATAAATATTTGCTATTTGTATTAATTTAGACAAACGTTAACATGTGTTCAGTATATTGATTTTTTACTTGTCCGTATATCGACACATATCCGTTAAATATGTAAAATATACAATCCTTGTTCTGACAGCCCGCATTCACAAAACAGCGTATTTTTTTGACCTTCCTCAACTCAAACCTGTACAAAAAAATAACATCACCCGCATTTTCACGTGTTGTGAATGCATGTGCATTGTCCTTATACTTTTAGTGCTGGATTAAGCCTTGATTAAAAAAAGATTATGGGACTTGTAGCAATTTCTACATCATCATTCTCTTGCCCTTTCCAATTTGAGGTCGGCGCAGCATGTCTTCCTCTTCCATATTTTACTTTCTATTTTTCGTCATCTCATCAGACACTTCTTTTCTTGCTATATCATTCTTAACACAGTCCATCCATCGTTTCTTAAGTCTTCCTCTACTCATATCATATACCCATCCACATTCATACTCTAAACTTTCCTCACGACATTTTCCTTATTCTTCCGCATCACATGTCCATACCACGACAACCGATTACCACACAACTTTTCAGTCACCGGCGCCACTTTCAGACTTCCTCTTATGTACTTATTTCTTACTTTATCCATTCGTGTAACACCACACATCCGCCTTAGCATTTACATCTCCGCGACATGCAAAATGCCGTTCATTCATCCATTTTGTGGCCCAACATTTTGATTGATGACTTGTAGTAATTTCTACAAAGTTTAAATTTAATTCCAGCTCGCGGCTGCCTTTACAACGTGCGTCGTGATCCGATGGAAAGTAATAATCTTTGGGGAAAGGCTAATAAGATCGCCACTTTGCTCACAAGCCGGTTAAGGGGACTATGGGCCACTCAGCAAAGACGAGGGGCACCCAGACTGAATGCCGCCTCCGACCCAGCTAACTTCAACTATGTCTGGACACCCTGGCTACAACCTAACACTACACGTAGTAACAAGAACAAAAGGCCTCTTGGCCTCTTGGGTCCCAATGTTAATAAAAACAATGAAAACTTCAACCTATCGTTTAACTTCAACCAGCAAACAACTGGAAGCAGAAACACTACAGTCGCAGCCGTTATCAACTGCGATGGTACGACCGGATTGAGAAACTTTTTGTGTATTCTGAAAAGTGTGTTTTAATTAGTAGTACAGTTTTTACTGTCTTAATAACCAGTACTAGATCCCCTCTTATTTAGAGGTAGCCCAGTCCCAGCTGTGGCAACATATAATGTTCCCTCTAGTTGGTTGGTTTTGTAATCATTGCCGTTACTCTTATTCTGGAGAAATGTTCGAGATTGTTCTGAAGGATTTTTTGTTTCAATATCTGGACTTACTATGCATGTGTCAGAAGTCTTTAAGATGCCATTTATTGATGTTAAACAATACGATTCAAGATTGCGATCAGAGAACTTTAAAATATGGTATGGTATAGAATGTTTTTACCTTTCAACGTATCGATGACTTCGTCATAGAAATATTTGTAAAAATTACTCATGAGTTTTAGGTTCATCGGTGCAAGTATTTTTAGTATTAGTGTTGTTTAGTTGTATCGAATGTAACCTTTTATTGTTGATCTGTTATTTATTGTAGATAATAAATAGCTTTAGATTAATCTAACTCGCCAACAGTTTCTGAACGTTGATATATTCTTAATAGATTTTTCCAACGATAAAGGACTTTTGTATGTTATAAGTATTTTTTCGTCGAAATCTTTTTTAAGAATCACTTGACATTAAGTGCCTTGTCCACCCACGATTGAGCACGAACTAGAGAACTTTGGGATTAAGATTGAATCCAAAGATTTAAATCATTAGATGGGCCATACACCCCGTCTAAAACTGATTTACGTTTCTGTTTCTTGACAACGAAAATTGAATAGTAGGTATTGTCTCGCTCAATCGTACTGAATATTGTATGTATTGTGCCATGCAGAATGCACAAGCAAGTTACACTTCCTTCTCGGTGTAAACACTGTTCCGCGTGACCTCAGTACGGTGAGGGTACATCTAACGAATTAAACCTTTGTAATAATCTGTCAATTCCTGCGTATAATTCTTCGTAGGAATCTCGTAGTTCTAAACAACTTCTGAAAGATAATCAAGATTCAGATCAAATCCTGTGTAAGCTGTTGTGATTGGTTGCAAAACAAGAACGTCCAAACAAGTCACTTGAAACGATCATAGATTATTAAATATCTTTTGAAAAACCGGACGAAAAGTTTACGTGGACGAGGCGCTTAAAGGCTGCAACAGACTTCCGCGCTTAAAGGCGCCACGAAGCGCAATATGCTCATTGGTCAAATTTCGTATCATAAATCCATGTGTCGTCATTTTGACTAATGCAGGCGTTTGTAGGGTGTACCTTGTGTGCTACAGCTCTTAGAGACTTGTTGGTAGAGATAATTCTGCGTGTTTTTTTTGTGTAATTGCATTGTAATATTTGTAATTGGATTGTTGTAAACTTGTAATGTAAATATTTGTGATACTTAGTAATAAAAACTAAATACTTAAGTAAATAGTAAAAATCAAGTTTTGTATCGAAATGGTTTGATTTCAATCCTAAATACTGGAGACTAAATTCGATGAACTTTAGCTTCATTAGAAATTACCTAATATCGACTAGATTGTGTTGAATGACGCCAATTGCTTATTTAGTTTTATATAACCTATTGTTCTTATTTTTATAGTCCCACGTTTGACGATTATGTCAGCTAACTGTATAGACAACAAATGATGTTTTGCACTGTTTTAGACTTTCAGGGTTTTTCACTACACTTAAAGTACTTACGGTATGATATCACGAAAATAAAGAAAATCACGGATATCATCCCGTAAGTACTTTAAGTGAAATGATGTTTTTCCTACCCCTCCGCAATTTTTTTTTCTGATTAATTTCGTTGCGGGATCCAAGGCAGTTGAATTGTTTCTCTGAAACTTCAAGCTTGATTTATTTTCACGAGTTGCAGTGATTTGGGAATTGTGTGACGGGCTTATCCAAAAAAAATTACTGTAGAAAATATTTTCATTTCCATCAATGCTCAATGTTTAACGTTTATAAACTCACAATTTATATTCTCCTACGTTCCCAAACCCGAGTGAAGATTGTTTACAAACACAAATTACGTATGCACAAACGCCTTTGCTCAAATCAAATACATATCTGAAGTCCCAATCAAGTTGCGCCATGGGGATAGAACCTGTAAATCAATCAGCTTAGAAACTAGATAGCCACAGTTCTATTAAGCTGGCTTATTCCCGTCCTGATGTCTTTGAGTCTGAATCAAATCGGGATTGATTTTAGTTAGTGTTCATTTGAACCTTAATACAATAGGTACCTAGAGGAATGGTCGCTGTACATTACGGCAACGTCTCTTCCTCTTTAAACGTTTTTTTTTTGTAGTACGTCGTAAACTAACACCTTTTTCCTGTGTGTTGGCAGAAACTGGATAAATTTTAGCCTAAGCCTTTAGCTGCGTTCTTGTTATGTTCTGAGTATCTACAATGCACCTGACAACACCTCATCCGTATGCATTTGTTTGTCAATAGTGTTAATGAGAACACTTGTTAACTCAGTAGTTATTCCGCAGTGTTGTCAAAAGAGTCCCTAAATAATTTATAAAACCGTGACAAGCCAACCGTGAAAGTTTAACGTTGAAATAGGAGTCGTTAGCGGCAGTTCCGGTTAGTATGAAAATGTGCGGTACTAGCCTCAACTAGAACGTTTGACAACTACATTATGTACGCAAAGTTGCGGTGGACGGTCGACATGTCCATTCCTATTTCTACGAACCGTTTCAAACTGTTGCGGGCAAATAAAATCTTTTTCAGTCTATGGCGGGTAGAGTTTTGAGCATTTAGAAGTATAGTTAGTAGTGCTCTTTGAGTGGAGCAAATCTAGGACAAATTAAACTACGAGCTCTTTTTATTAGAAGGAAATACTAAACCTAATTTACTGGGACAGCGGCATTGTTGCTTGTAATCACTAAGCACATTTTAATCAAATTCCCAATATTAAGTTAAAGCGCGAATATTTAAGGGAAGAGCAGCAGAACTAGTCTCTGCAAATCGACCTTATCTTTGTTATCTAAAGTGTACAATTTTAAAGCATTTTTACCCACATCTAAACTCTCAAAGTTGACACCGTGTTCGGCGTAATTACTGAAGTTGAACGTGTGATAATGTTGTTGATGAGTTATTGGGTGACCCACATGTTCAAAGCGCTAAGTTGCATAATTACTAGTCTCACCTCTCTAAAGTTCACCTCTCACCTCCGCTTTAGCCTGCACAACGATTTTGTCGCCTCTGTTTTAGTTTTGTCTTATTTTCCATGCAGTTAAAAATTACAGATAGCTTATCTAATTTTAAGCTCGGATTTTTAAATCAATGAACGCTGGCATCACGCAAATTTTAGGAATAGGAAGTTGAAAACAGAGAATGTGGCAGATGGTTGGTATCCCACGCAATCGTGAGCGAGCTACAGTTGCGCAGATGATAGGAATAAATTGGCAATCCGTCAGTGGAGCAGCAATCTCATCCCTACCATTTATTCAATGGTAGCTCTAGTAGAAATGCGATAAACCTATCCTCATGGACTTGTTACGTTGTTTCTGCTCTCGTATTACCTTTTACCATCCTGCCTCAATAGGGATTATGTTTTCATAGGTAGAATTGTTTTTGGCAGCTAATTTTATTTCCAAAATGACTGTTAATGCGGTTTAGGCTCACTATTGACCAATTTCTTACATGCAATTCAAAACTTCTCGGTTAGTAATCGAATCGAAAAATACATGATCGTTTAGCGCAAATTTTCAGTTCCACATCAATTAAATTACTTACGATACGGTTGACAATCCTAACGTTAGGTTAATATAAATCATAAGAAATTGCAATTATTAATGGAGTGCGTAAGCGAAAGGACTCAAATGAGTCATTATGGAGTTCTGAATCGAGAGCTGACTGTAAGCGACTGACGATTGCATGTGTTGCTGAAAAGCCATCCATGTTGGGGTTGACCTCCAGTTCAACCAGATCAAGCCTAAGTAGTAAGCCTAGTATTTTGCTGAAAAGTGAAAATTGCCAAGATACAGTTACGTGGGTGGCATAGTGAGCGGGAATGGCAATAAATTGACTTATCGCACTTAGTAATAAGAATTATAATATTTTTATCCAGGATTACTAATTGGCTTATATTTTATGATCTGTCTATTTATGTTCTGCCGTTATCATAAATATACGATTATTACGAATATCAATGTAACATTGAAAGGCGTTTATTATAGTACATTATCATATGTTTATAAGAGAGCACAATTTGGCATATAACTATTTATGTGAGTATGTATATCATTTTTAATTAATATACTGATGGGTATATACTTCACACCGGTTTTCCTCAAAGGAAGGTGTACCCTAGTACATTCGCTTTTCACCAGTTAAGTATATTTAAATCCTATCTAAAAGAATACATACGAATGAGGTTGAGCTACCAACCGGGCACAAATCGACTGATCGACCAGGTAGTCGAACCCTGGACTGCATGCTCAACAAAAGCGTTTGTGACGACTAGATCAACGAGGTAGTCAGTTATTCGCAGAAATCGAATGTATTTAATTGCGTTTCGAACGCAGAATAAAATCCAATAGTAGAATTTCTCAAAAGATCTAAAATACAAAAGTAGGTAGTAATTATTTAGTATTTTTCCTTAAATCGATCTTGCAAATTTTTGTATTCCTAATCCAAAAAAACCAAAACTCACGTTGCTATGATCGTGACCACAAAACCAAACCAGCGACAATTTGATTACAGTAATTATACAATAAAATGGTTTTTTATGTATAATATATAAGTCGATGCATCAAAGTATGTTATCGTTCAATGACGGTTCGTTTTTAGTCTCATTTCCATCAAGGTAACTACAGACATAGCCTGTATTACAGAACTTCACTCAGTAATACTCAAGCATTACTTAAAAGTGCCTTTTGATTGGATGGAACTAGTTTTAAGTAATGCTTGAGTCGTGAGTAACGTTCACGGGACGTAGTTTCAAGGATTGATTTTTTTCATGTACATTTTATTTCTCGGTATTTTTTTTTAAGATGGGATCCCATAGTATTTTATCTTTATTTGTGACCATCGGACTAATTGGTTTATCTAGTGAATCGGAAAATCCTAATATAGTTTTTATATTGGCTGATGATATGGTAAGTCTTAATTATATTATTTTAACGCTTAATTCATGTTTTATAGGGACAGTCGCCCTTCAAACAGGGACCATAAACTAACAAGCGGCCGTTCAGCGGCGTTGATTTTTATATTTCATCATACGGGGCTTGATCTAAAACGACTTTAACAAGAAACATGCATAGATATTGACTAAAATAGGCTGTACTATCGCAGCAATACCATAACCTTCTTTCACTGAGTCTCACTTTTAGAATTTCCAGCACCTTTGAAGCACAAATATGATAAAACAGTCACTGTGTACCTAACCTTTATTGCGCAAATAAGATGTAAAAGCCAATATGCATAATATTTCTTGATTTAGTGTGATGATCACTATCATCTGCACAACAAAGTTCACCTGAAGGTTCCGCTTTGATGATCCGTTTGTTATTGTGCATCGGTTTTGTTATCGTTTTTTACAAAAGGTATTCGCAGATATTAAAGAACCGGTTGTTGATGTGCGCTTGCGACCTATTTATGAATGTTATGGTAATTGGACTGGTGTTTGTGGTGGAATGATTATTAGAAGTCAGTTGGATTTAAGCGTAAACAGTTGTATTTGTATAGTCCTTCTAATGTTGATAAATCTTCATATATTGAGTGTGTAATTGGTCAAAGTCAAATTTATTTGCATATATTACAGGTCGTGTGAATATGAAGTATGTGTTCTATTCTGGGGTGGGTAAGTTTTTCATGCAGGGGTTTCGGGAAGGATTTCATAAGGTTATTCTGTTGGTAGAGTTTTCTTTTAAGTTTTGTGTTCCAAGTATGTTGGGAAGACTCGGAAGGCCTTAAATATGCTTATCCTGTAAAGTGTGAAAGCGAAATGATTTTAGCATTTCATGGTCCAATTATTTTTGTTTCGAATGACTAGAATCGTTTGTTATTTGTTAGTGCCTTATTGGAACCGTACTGGCAGGCGATACGGACGTGTGTTCCGAAAGTGGAAGAAAGCCCGCCGTCGTGGTCGCAAAAAAGCATATGTTTGTCGTCGGAAGATGAGGCGCTGTTGATGTTGGACCAGGTTGATTCATAATACTCCTAACGGGTTAGGAGTATTATGACTCAACCAGTAGGGCTATTACGTATCTCTGTTGACAGCTCGAAATGATAGTAACTGGGCATCAAAGTAAGTCATCAATTAACTGTCAAAAGTTTCGTATTATGTATGACCCAGTTAGTCACCGTAAAGTGATATCCACTCAGTGTGATACGTAATACCAATATTATGACATTCACGGTTGTCATCAAAGTTCGGTGTACAACCGAAGCTAGATAGTCACTGGATATCAGAAAGATACGTAATAGCCCTGCAGGAAATATGTTTATGCTGGGTCTTCTATTCAGCAATTGACTTGGGAGTTTAGTGTTAGTCAACGTGATGTGAAGTATCAAGAAAAGTTCTATCTACTAATCACTACATATTATAAAACAAAGTCCCTCCGCCGCGTCTGTCTGTCTCTATGTATGCTTAGATCTTTAAAACTACGCAACGGATTATGATGCGGGTTTTAAAAGATAGAGTGATTCAAGAGGAAGGTTTAAGTATATAATTTGTCAAGCAGGCGAAGCCGCGGCATCAGCAAGAGGAAAGATTTGTATTTTCGTATGTAACGAATAAACTTAAATCTTTCACCGTTGGGGAGCTACACTGTCTCGGGTGACATAGGCTACTTTTTTCCCCTGTATTTCAGAGGGAACAGGAACGGAAACTACGCGGGTGAAACCGAGTGACGACCGCTAGTATAAATATATATCGAGACTGATTATAGATTTATTGTCATGAAATTATTTATGGCAGTCGTAACAGGTAACCGGAAAACTATAGTCTATAAAAACCAATATATCGGAAATTCCAGTCCAGAAATAAATGATCTGGAGGCTTATGAAGTTAAATGGTTTATACTGATATCAGATTTAAATATTGCAGTCCTTACATGTAATGCCCTAAGCCGAGTGCAATTGGACCAAAAATACTCAAAAGGTGCAACGAATTTAAATAGTGGTCTGATTTTCAGGGGACTTTTTTTCTAGAGTTTCTAGAAGCGTGGATAAGAAAGTTGAAAACGAAATTGCTATTATGATATTTGGGAATTAATTTTCAGCCACTCATTTTTTTGTAATTTTTATGTCCAGTTATCAGTGAAAAAGTTGAATATTTTTTCACTGATAACTGGACATAAAAATGTTAACAATGAACTCCTAGTCTTAAGATTTGGTATTTTAGAAATGATCGAAGAAAAGAGGCTATAAGAAAAATACTTGAAATATGCATTACGCCACAGTAAGTATAAATTCGTCGAATTTTATGTTATTCATAAATGCAAAAAAAAAAACAAAAGTAAATTAAAAAAAATCTTTGTCGGCGTTATTGATATACACACCTCTACAAAATTACAGCTTTCTAGTACAAACAGTCTCTTAGCAAAACCTCGGACAGACATAGACGGACATGGCGAAACTATAAGGGTTCCTTGTCAGGACTACGGAACCCTAAAAAGGCGTGAGCGTCTAAATGATTTTTTTTTACTTTCTTCTTTCTCGAGTTTCTCTAGAAACTCAATAAAAAAAAGTCCTATGAAAATCCGACCACTATAAACTTCACTCCATCTTGTTGTCTAATTGCACTCGACTACCTCGACATACATAATTAAGATTCGAGATGAAACTAACACAAGTCTTTGAGGAAAACAATAGACAGTATTACCAACTGTTCAATGAAACCGATGACTATTTTTTATTTTATCATCGCTCCATTAAACAAATTAAACCAATTGACATACGTAAGTATGTATTTCTTACAGGGATGGAACGACGTCAGTTTCCACGGATCAGATCAGATTCAAACACCGAACATTGACATGCTGGCGTATTCTGGAACTTCACTTGGAAGATATTACACTCATGCAATATGTACTCCATCTAGAGCAGCGCTTCTCACCGGAAAATACTCATATAAGACAGGTATTTTATTTTAAAACACTTAACTTTACAGTCTTGTTAGTCTAGTGATCGCAAGCGCGGGTCATGCAAAGGGTTATTAGGTATTTCCATCAGGAACTTGTGCCCGGTTGATGCCAATAGGCTCGCTCCCTATATTACATGGGACTTAAACGTAACTGGCGAAATGTGGGTGTAATTTTAGGTATACTTCTACCTAACCCTTTGGGGATTAACGGCTTGATGTACCGACAGCGTTATATTTACTTTACATTTCAGTTCGTTCTTCTTATATTACAGTGTAAAGTAAGTCTGTCTATAATCTCTATCCAAAAGTGATGATGTTTACGTTAATTAACGCGCTCATTGCACTCTTTGAAATTGTACAATCACCTAAACTGTGTTCTCTATCAGGGATGCAAGGTTATCCTCCTATAACAATGGGTGAGGATCGGGGCATTCCAACCAATCTGATGCTATTACCTGAGTATTTCCAAGACGCCGGTTATTCAACCCATTTGGTTGGCAAGTGGCATGTGGGATCATCCCGAGAAGAATATTTACCAACCAGAAGAGGCTTTGATAGTCATTTTGGTCATAGAAGTGGTTACATGGATTATTATGAGTACACTTACGAGGAAAAAGTAAGTATATATATGACAGTTCATTAAATAGTACCTAGTCAAAAACAGAGTAGCTAACTTATGTAAAACGAAATCTTGCTGAAATCTTCGACACATTTCCATATACTTCGTGTACACTTTATGTTGATTTAGGGACACGACGAACGAGGAACTTGTGTTGTTTGTAGTTATTCCTGCACTTTACATCAACCAACGAAAACGAATGTATTATATTAGTGGATTTCCTATCCTTCAACTTAGGTATTCCCCAAGGTGGCAAACTGGGACTGACTCTGATCGGATTTTCATAAGTTTTGGATTTTACCAGTTGGAGTTGTAACACTAATTTGTTAATTAATAAGAAGTACAAACTTGTTTTAGTGGTCGGGCGTCCAAGTTTCTGGTTTTTCCTTATTTAGAAACCAAACCCCAGCATGGGACGTTGAGGGTTACATCACCGACGTCTACACAGAACAAGCCAAGTCAGGTAAGTTTCATTACCGTTGGAAATGTTGATTACCGCATTTGTTGTTAATACGGTTTTCACCAATGTGCGAAAAAATTCATGAGAAAGGTTTAAGTGTATTTTATGATAATTGTTGAATGAGCCGGAAAAAAAAATGCCGACTCGGAGCTTTACTCCGCCGTAAACCAATAGAATTGATATGAAAACGAATGTAGGTATTACATAATTATTCCTCTATAAAAGATCTAATAAACTTTAGAAACTCTATGTCTAAAAAATGTAGGCATATATTATTAATGCTCTGCTACCCGTGCAAAGCAAGCATATATGCAAATATATAATCGTAAATGGTATTAAGACATAAACCGATTAAATCTCTTGTCACATACTCGGAAGTTAAGTTCGTATAATGCAAGCCAGACTAAAGTTTTCGTGATCTTTGCTGTACTTTCGTTACTTATTTGTGAGAAAAGGTTTAAAAATGTTGGAATCATTCAGACAAATAGCGAAATAAGATCAGATATTCTGTGTCGTGAAAGTCTTTCATAGAACCGATCCAAAATTATCCGTCGAGTTCAACAATTTGCAGTAATTTTATTTGTTTTGTAATCAGTGATCGAGAATCACGACGCACTGTCTCCCCTGTTTCTATTGGTCGCGCATAATGCTCCGCACTCGGGCAATGAAGGCGCACTACTGCAGGCGCCGCCAAAGGAAGTCAGGGCGATGAGACATGTTGAGTCACCTGAGAGAAGGATTTTTGCAGGTAAATTCCAAAGAAAACTAAATTCCTTGACTGGCTTTTGTGTGTGAAATCGACCGAGACGCTCACAACAAATATAATATATGTAGCTCACTACATATATTATTGTGTGTTCAGTGTCGTTCAGTTTCCCAAAAATACATGTAAACGAGATACAAACACTAAGACAAACAGATTTCACATCCGTGCCGCTCATTTTTTTTTCTCGCGGCTGTATTTTTTGTGTTCCTCAAACTTATATTTCAATTTACCTTTCAGCCATGGTAAAAAAACTCGACGACAGTGTCGGTGATATTGTCAAAGCTCTATCAGACAAGGGAATTTTAGAAAACACGATAATTGTGTTTGTATCAGACAATGGCGGCATGACAATTGGTGACCACATTAACTACGCTTCAAATTATCCTCTGAGAGGAATAAAAGCGACACCTTACGAGGGTGGTGTGAGAGTGGTTGGGTTGGTGTGGAGTACCCACTTGAACAATACTAGTCATTACTGGGACGGGTACATGCACGTCACAGACTGGTTGCCAACTTTATTGAGTGCTGCTGGTGTAGAACCCCCCACAGACATTGATGGTATCGACCAGTGGGACAGTATTAACTCTAACTTACCTTCTCAAAGAAAGGAAATGTTTGAAATAGACGATATCGTAGGATATGCTTCAATTATATACGGAGACTATAAGTTGGTGATGGGTTACGTCACTCAGGGCTACGGTACATACCAAGGCACTAATCTCACAGGCATTATTGGGAGTCCACCATCTTATGTAGAAGCTCTTAAGCGCAGTACTGTGTACGATGTACTCGACTCGATTGGAAGGACCTTCAAAACTGATGACTTGACTGTAAGGAACAAAACGACAATAAAATGCGATACATCTTCGGCTACAACATGTACTCCTGGTAACGGTGAGTTTCGTGATGTTACGGAGTATTGAACAAATTAAATAAAGTTAGACTTCTTAAAACATACATACATACATACAACTTTTAAGTAGTCTAAACTACTCGGATTTTTAGTCTTAGTTTATTTGTTAACTTACATTGTATAGTTCAACTTACTTACTTCTTACAATCGTAGTGGTATTTGGTATGTTGCCACAACAATATGTGATGCATTGGTTTAGTTCTTCTTGGTATCCAATAACTATCTAAATGTGTATGTACCTCTTAATAAAATTGCCTTTGTATCATTTTCAGGTACAGTATGTCTTTACAATATAATAGATGATCCATGCGAAACAACAGAATTGTCCGACATTTATCCGGATTTAGTAATGTGTATGCAAGCTCGATTGGAAGCTGAGGTGGAGAAAAGAATTCCTAGAATTGTACCAATTTATAGTGACCCATTAGCTGCTCCTAGTCATTTTAACTATACGTGGGATGTTTGGATTAATTGAGGTAATTTCATGAATCTGTATTGTTAGAAATGTTTATATTGATAATTTATTTTGTTTAAAATTATTATGGTACTTCTTGCTGGGTTTTTATTTAGGATACCGCGGAAACCGGTACTGCATTTATTTAGTGTCGAATACCGCTAAAATCTGCAAGCAGAATAAACCCGTTGTGACTTATCGCCGTCTTGTTGTCTCAGTGAACGCGGAAAAGAAAGGATTTTGCAAGTTAATTAGCATTTTACTAAACTGATTTTTGTTCTGTTTTTCACGCTTGCAGTGTGAGTATTTTTCAGCAAAAGTAGCTTTATAAAATTAAGAAAAGTGATATTTAGTATCATAGTATGTATTTACATGAGCATTTGTAGTCAATTATGTATTTTTATGTGTTTAGTTATAAATTATAATATGTATTAGTTTTGTAAGAGTAAACAGATAATAATGTATTTTATTTTTTATTATACAGTTGAAAAATATATATTTTGTTATCTTTTGAAAAATCTAGATACATTTTTATTGTTGTCAAAGCGTGAGAACTTTTTTTGAGATAATAAATTATGCTAAGTAACTATGTGAATTTTTGTATGGTTTTTCTTATTCGATAAATATGACCTATCCTTAGATATTTTTTCCTAACTTAATGATTTGAAGTTAATTCCCTAATAAATTGTGGGGGGTGAGAAAAAAAAACTAATCATAGTAAATTTTATAGTAAACTTAACCCTGTATGGGTTAAGTTTACTATAAATACGGATGTAGCTATACTTCTTCAAAGGATCTAAGATGTAAGAGCGAGTGAAGCGAGCTCCGAAAAAGAACACCTTGGATTGGTTTGTTTTTCTTCACATTGTTCATACAGAAGTAGAAGTTACGAGAGCTTCGGATAGGTTAGATATTCTTTTGACTTTAAATTCAGCAATTACTTGGTCAACTGATACTGAAAAGCTGAACAACGAAGATAAACCAGGCTGTCAACTGCCCGCTTAAAAAAAGTGATAAATAAAAACTGTAAATTTTGATTCATACAGTACCTAGGTACTTATCGTTACTGAAACATTTTACCATAAATTTGTCAATCTGATTTCTGCCGGCAGAGCTAGTAACGTATAACATTTTCTTTTTTATGCAGCTGTAAAATGAAGCGATATAATAAAAAAAATATTGAATGTCGGACATGCAGCGGTAGAGTCAGGACCAAAGTAGGATACTCTACACTTTTACAGCGCTATAAAATTAAATTATTGTGCATAAATTCAACAAAATCATACTTTGTACCATCGTAAAATAAAGACAGGAGTACTATAGAGGCTGTTATTCGAGATTGATATGGACCAAACGAGTCGATAAAAGCAAATAAGTGTACATTAAATTATTTTGTGAACTTAACTTGTCAAATCCTATCTCAATGTAATATTTCAGAGCTCATATGCTGGTAAAAGGCGCACAATTCAAGGAAAAATTGTGATCAAATCTGAAAAAGATTTCGTATACCTAGTTTTATTGGTTTTCTAGAGATGTATGTACCGACTAGTAGCCAATTTTTCGTCGGCGAATATTCAGCGACTAGTCGAGAAAAAGCGCCGACTAATCCACTTGATTGATTGAATTAAAGTATAACCTTATTATTCCGTTTATTCATTTATCTTACACATTTAAATATTTTTTAAATAAAACCTTTGTTGGATGAGAATTTAATCCGAAGTCATAAACTCTTGATACAAATATACTCAATGTACGCTTTATAAGTAAAGACGGTCACCTTGCCATTGTCAGTCGATTAGTCGGTTATTTAACAATCAAGCCTGTCGGCTAGTTGACCAAAGTCATAGTCGGCCCATCTCTGTTTAAACTTAACTTTAACGTCAAAAATACTGCCCGAGCAGCGAAATACATATGTGCTCTAGAATCTCTAGATATTCGATCATACGCCTTCAGCTTCAGCAAGTCTTAGTTTTGCCTAATCCGATAATCTGTTAGTGCTCCATTGCAAATCGAAACCAATTAAGATGATGATAAGACTAAAAGCTGAGATTGACAATGAGTTGAACATAGCCAAAATTATTTATTCCAGCAAGCGTCAAGATTTATGTAAACAATAAATCTAATAGTAGCTAGAAAATTATATGTTAAGATCTTTTTACGGCAAGGTTTGCAACAACTCTGAGGCACTAACACAAAGATCTAAAACAAAAACAAAATAATGTAGAAAAAATATGTTGTTTTGTATTATTAACTAAAACTTCAATCTTCTATCTTTAATTTTTCGCAAAAGTTGCTTCACGATGAATGCAATGTATACGTAGTGTGACACCTGAGCGTTGGCATGATTTTGAGGCAGCTTTTAAACACTCCTCATTGTACCAAAGGAATTTAGGAGCGTATTACAAACGTTTTCTTACAAAAGCGTCTACTTGTAACATGAACAGAATCTCTGTGATACCTTTTAAGTAGCTATTAAAGTGTTCCTCGGTAAGCCACTTAATATGTTGCTAGAATTTTCACTCTTTACCTGTTAGTTTTTATCCATGTTTATAAGTTTATTCAGTTTGTTTTAAACGGCTTCGGCGACACCTTTTGCGGCTTCTTTTTACGAGGGCGGGTCAATATGTCCGTGACTTTTGAAATAAAACACAGATTTTTTGATAAATAAATCATTTTATTTTTCAACGTAGTCTCCCTTGAGCTCTATACACTTTGTCCAACGCTTCTCCAATTTTTTTATCCCTTCCAAAAAATATGATTTGTCGAGGTCCTCAAAATAGGCCTTTGTTTGCGAGATGACTTCATCATTGGAGTCAAATCTTTTTCCACCAAGCCATTTCTTCAGGTTTGGGAACAAGAAGTAGTCACTCGGAGCCAAATCTGGAGAATAGGGCGGATGAGGGAGCAATTCATAGCCCAATTCATGGATTTTTGCCATGGCAACTGCACATGTGTGCACCCTTGCATTGTCTTGGTGGAAAAGAACTTTTTTCTTGGCCAAATGTTTTTTTTCAAATCTTCATTGAATCGGTCCAATAAGTTGGCATAATATTCCCCATTGATTGTTCTTCCCTTTTGAAGGTAGTCAATGTGGATTATCCCGCGTGCATCCCAAAAAACAGTCGCCATAACTTTATTGGCTGACAAACCCACCTTGGCCTTCTTTGGCGCCGATTCACCCTTAGAAACCCACTGTTTTGACTGTTGTTTGGTCTCTGGTGTGTTGTGATGGATTCATGTTTCGTCCACGGTTACAAAACGGCGCAAAAACTCCTCCATATTGCGATTAAACAACGCCAAACCTTCCTGTGAAGTTGTTACACGATTGCGTTTGTGGTCGACTGTGAGCAAACGCGGCACCCATCTTGCGGAAAGCTTTCTCATGCCCAAGTGATCATTCAAAATTGAAACCACTGAGCCATGCGAGATCCCAACGGCTTCCACAATCTCTTGCACTTTCAATCTGCGGTCGGCCAACACCATATCGTGAATTTTTTCGATTGTTTCGGGTGAAGAGACCTCAACTGGGCGTCCAGGACGTTCGGCATCTTCAGTGCTTGTACGGCCACAACGAAATTCAGTAAACCACTTTTTTACCATTGAAATCGATGGTGCAGAGTCCCCATAGTATTTATCAAGCTTAGCCTTGGTCTCGGTAATGGTTTTTTTTCGCAAAAAATAATGCTTAATAAGCACACGAAATTCACTTTTTTCCATTTTTTCCTCAAATTACTGGGTAGTCTGATAAAGATAGCTGTCAAACACAAACTAATTGACGCAGCAAGTTCAAATTTTGACAGGAGTCAACTGACAGATGCCTGTTGACAGGAGTAGTGTTGCTTTTTCAGTAAAGAGGTCAGAAATTCAAAAAGTCACGGACTTATTGACCCGCCCTCGTATATAGCGACTGAAATGCTTCGAATGAAATAGCGATCTTTCGCAAAAAAAGCATTTTCTATATCACCTTTCTACAACACAGACTGGTCGACTGCAAGTACTAATGGCTGTCTTACAGTGCTTATATAGAAAAGAGATTCGTTTCTAGATCAAAATATAGGTAGGTAGGTACTCCAAATCCTTTCACAGTTTAGGAAAGAATTCCGTAGCTCAACAACGTTCGAAGCGTTATCTACGTGGGTGTAGTACGAGGATATTGCTTAGAGTTGTGCTATAGTGGGTGAGGAGGTTTCGTACCTCTTACCAAAATTTTTAAAATTGTTTTCATAAATTCCTTGATTTTTAAATCCTTGCTGTCTTTTAAAACACTTTGTGCTAAAAATACACTATCTCGATCTATTGATGAAACAAGTATACGTTTAAGAACTAACGACCATACTACGTTAAAATCGCGCTCTGGAAAGAACGAAATAAAAAGTATTAATTAACTTAACAATATACAGGATGGAATTTTTCAACCTCACCTGGAGGAAAGTATACTTTAAATACTGGAGATAGCAAATTTTACTCAATGGAAACATTCCTTTATTTATATAAATAAAATATGAAATCTAAACTTGCAAATTCAATGGGATAAGATAAATCACTTTTACTCAAAGGTCCATCAGATTACTTATGTAAGTAGGTACCTAATTAAAAATTGAAGAAAGAAGATTGCAATTTACAATTGTTTGTTTGTGCAAATTGAAATCTTCTTATCTAAATAGTTCTTCATCATTTTAATAAATAAATGACTTCAAAGATAATTAATTGTTAATTAGGTACACACCGTGCCACGAAAGATGAGACCTGTCACATCACTTGAAAAGAGTGAAACTTTGTGAAATCTTGATTATGCCTCGAGGTAAAACATTTAAGAAGACAGAGTAGGTTAACGACCTGTACAGTACACCAATATGTCAAAAAAAGTATTTCGTTACACAATTAACTCGTTTACAAGTGGAGTGACAGGTCTCAGCTTTCGTGACACGGACTGTACTAACATAAGTAATTGGAAGGACTATTGAGTAAAAGTGATTTATCTTATCCCATTGAATCTGCAAGTTAAGATTTCATGGTTTTCCTTTCATCTAATTGATCATGTTTGTTAGAGAGATTTGATCATTATTCTTGGCCCTATCGATTGATGCCATAAAAGTACAGAGCGTTATTTTTCGGATTTTAGCCGGTTCGTTTCCCGAGTGCGGCAAGCGAATATTTGAATATTTTGGATGCAAATTTGTTTGTTTTTAAAAATAAAGGAATGTTTCCTTTTTAGTAAAATTTGCTATCTCCTTTATTTAGAATACTTTCCCTCTAGGTGAGGTTGCAAAATTACACTCTGTATAAATATATTTGAAAGAACATGGCCCTATCAAACACATTTTTTTTTTCTATTTTGTGTGTAGGAGCCAATCGTTGTAGGCACCGTACACTATCACTTAGTTGATGTTGGTAAGGTTGTGGAGTACACAGAAAGAACCACAAGTTGTGTTTAAAGTTATTTTAAAACGTAGAAGTTACAATAGTTAAAAGTGGTAGCGACTCTTTCTTTTGACAAGTGGTTAGTTCCACAGTTGTTGTCTGACTCGCTCTGCCTTGCGTGAAAAGTTACAATTATAGCGTAATATTTGTGACGCACGACATCCAAGTAGCTTGCTGCGTTCGCAAAGTAAATGTACGGTTGTTGAGACCGTACATTGTGACTTAAACTATAAATTAATCTGTTTTCTTCTGTTTTGTACACTGAGTATGTTTAAAATAACTTATCAATTGTTTAACCATGAACTTAAATATAATGGATCATTTCATTGACCATTTACTAGACAAATAGTAACAAATCAATCTAAAACACATTTACTACTAATTTAGTTCATGGACAATTTGTTATGACGTAAGTATGTTCGTTTATGACGTTTATTCATATCTGCCTATAGGTATTGTTATATGTATAGTTTGTGGATACCAACATCAAACAGATACGAATAACGTCACAAATGTCAATGAAAAAAAAACATAACAATAGAGTAATCAATTATTTATTAGAATTCATGATACATGTAGGTATTTTCACACATAGCATTAGTGTTAGAACAGTTATTCGTAGAAACATAAACATCACGTCTGTGATTTCTGAAAGGATAGTCAGAGTATGCACATGATGCCAGTTTCGTTTGAGTTCCATGTGAGAAGGTTAGCTCACAACCGGGCACAAATCGACTGCTCTTTCAGGAAATCGAAAACCTCGCACCCAGCAATGGCGTTTAATTGTGACTAGTAGACCAATGAGACGGTTAGTTATGCTCGGAAAGTATTTAACTGCGTTACGAACGCAGAATAAAATCCATACAATATTGTTACTGGTAGCCTGTGTCATCCCATTGCTAGGCAAAGGCCCCCCTCATGACCTCCAAATCTTTCGATACAATGTGGATCACTGGTCGTTGGTTCTGTCCAGCAGGGCTATTACGTATCTTTCTGATATCCAGTGACTACCAAGCTTCGGTTGTACACCGAACTTTGATGACAACCGTGAATGTCATAATATTGGTAATAATATTCAAACCAGCAACAGTTTGATTACAGGAAGTACAACAATTAAATGCATTAAAATGACATTGTGTTATCGTTCAATGACGGGTCGTGTCATCGAGTGTTCACACAGTGCAAACAGTTAACCGTGGACACACGTGCTACGTTACCGTGATTAAGATATCAAATTTAGTCGTTTGTAATACTTCTTTTGTAGTCTCATTTCATTCAAGGTAATTAAAACACATACTCTCAGTGATCGTAATATTTTTCCCTCGTAAAGAATGGGAACCTATAGTGTGTTGTCTTTATTGGTGACCATCGGACTAATTGGTTTATCTAGTGAATCGGAATATCCTAATATAGTTTTTATATTGGCTGATGATATGGTAAGTCGTTATTATATTATTTTAACGCCTAACACCCCTGTTTTACCCTGTAGTCGAGTCTTCTCTTCCCCATAAATATAGAATAATGTCACCATGAATCACTCTTGGAGACCATTTAATAATTTATGATGTAATGCTATTACTATATTCCTTGGTGATGATCGTAAATTAGTTTATAGATTCATCGTTATCCAATTATCTATAGCAGTCGTAACAAATAACTGGAATACCATACTCTAAAAACTAGTCTATCGGAAATTCTTATCCTGAAATGAATAGTCTGGAGGCTTATGAAGTTACATGGTTTAATTGTTGGACTGTAAATGTCAACATTATTAATTTTTTATTAAAAAAGCGCATAGCTTTGTCTGCAAACAAATCGAATCCATTGACACACATTTATATTCTAACAGGGATGGAACGACGTCAGTTTCCACGGATCTGATCAGATTTTGACACCAAACATTGACTTGCTGGCGTATTCAGGAGTCGCACTGGGAAGGTATTATAGTCATGCAGTGTGTACTCCATCTAGAGCAGCGCTTCTCACTGGAAAATATTCATATAAGTCAGGTAATTTATTTTGAGACACTTTATATTTCAGTTCTTTGTGACTATTATAGTGTAGAATCCAAAAGTGTGGATTTTACGTTCATTAAACTGCTAATAGACTCTCTGACGTCAATACTTATCAAGATGTAATTATATTTGTTCTCTTGAGTCAGTAATCAGCAAATCTTCGGCCAAACATTAACGGTCTTTATTTAACTTCGCTGTAGTAGGTTACCCTCTGTACATGTAGAAGAATTTTGTTGCACATTCATTTCTGAAATTGTTCAATGACTTAAACTGTGTTCTCTTCTAGGGATGCAAGGTTATCCTCCTATCACAATGGGTGAGGATCGGGGCATTCCAACCAATCTGACCCTATTACCTGAGTATTTTCAAGAAGCCGGTTATGAAACCCATTTGGTCGGCAAGTGGCATGTTGGATCATCCCGGGAAGAATATTTACCAACCAAAAGAGGCTTTGATAGTCATTTTGGTCATAGAAGTGGTTACTTGGATTATTATGAGTACACTTACGAGGAAACAGTAAGTATATGTATGACTGTTAACAATATAGTACCTAGTCAAAAACAGATTAGCTATCCTATGTAAAACGAGATCTTGCTGAAATCTTCGACACATTTCTCTATACGTCGTGGACACTCTAAGTTGATATAGGGACACGACGAACGACAAACTAGTGTTGTTTGAAGTTATTTGTGTACTTTTCAACAACAAAAAAAAACAAACAATAAATGAATGTTGTACAGTAGTGAATTACCGCCCCTTCAACTTAGGTATTCTCCAAGGTAGCAAACTGGGACTGATTCTAATCGGTTTTCACCCAATACACCGTCCAGCTGTGAACTATCGTTTAGTGCATGCATGATTTACATATATAGTATGTAAAACATTTCACGAGGTGTAACACTAATGCGGCGACCTCTCGCTTCCGGCCCTGGTTTAATCCATGGTCAGGAGCGAGACGGAATGGGACGCCGTCACCTCCTTCTGCGAAGCAGTCATGCTAACGAAGGAGGTGGCGGCACGTGAGAGGAAGAGAACCTCACGTCCCGGCCACCACGGGAGACGCCCCGGGCGTCGGGGGCTACGTGGCGGTCCCCGGCCACCGTGGACGGTGAGCTATGGGCTAGCTCGCCGTCCGTCCGTCTCATGACGACAGGCCGTGTCGACGGCGCGTTCGTGTTCCACGCGCGCCTCAAAGAGAGTCAGCAAGCAGCCGCCCAGAGCGGGAGGAGTCATTTGATGATTTACCATCCCAAAAAAAAAACAAAAAAAAAGGTACACTAATTTGTTTATTCATTTCATTAGTACAAACTTGTTTTTAGTGGACGATCGGCCAAGTTTCTGGTTTAGCCTTATTTAGAAACCAAACCCCAGCATGGGACGTTGAGGGTTACATCACCGACGTCTACACAGAACATGCCAAGTCAGGTAAGTTTCATTACCGTTAGAAATGTTGATTACCGCAATGGTGTTCTATTTCGGTATCGTTTTATGCTACATATTTAGTTTGCTTGTTTTTGTTTTTTTATTATAAATAAGTATTAGGTACAGTTTTTTCATTTATTGTCGTCTCAATCTTGTAAATTCATACCAATTAACTGGAAATGATTCATCAGGTTTATACGTACAAACTGCATTAACTTTATTTGTTTTGTAATCAGTGATTGAGAATCACGATACACAGTCTCCCCTATTCCTATTGGTTTCGCACAACGCTCCGCATGCTGGCAATGAGGGTGCTCCTCTGCAGGCACCGCCAGAAGAAATCAGGGCGATGAGACATGTTGAGTCACCTGAGAGAAGGATGTTTGCAGGTAAATTTCATTCCTTAGGAATTTGGAAGCTTGTGAAATCCTGACACACAGTTATCATTTCCTGTATTTGTGAATTTAACCGAGACTCTCACAAAATATTCGAGACACAATACATCAGAATATTCTTTATTGTAAACGGGAAATAAAAACACACGTACACTCAGATTTCACATCCGTGTATTTTTATGGTCAAACTTATATTTTGCTT
Source organism: Xestia rhomboidea (assembly GCA_963853795.1). Taxonomy (NCBI): domain Eukaryota; kingdom Metazoa; phylum Arthropoda; class Insecta; order Lepidoptera; family Noctuidae; genus Xestia; species Xestia rhomboidea. The sequence goes on along the minus strand of OY970759.1, from coordinate 14,901,830 downwards.
TACTTTTTAGCCATGGTAAAAAAACTTGACGACAGCGTCGGTGATATTGTCAAAGCTCTATCAGACAAGGGAATTTTAGAAAACACGATAATTGTGTTTGCATCAGACAATGGAGGCATGACAGTTGGCGACTACAAAAACTACGCTTCAAATTATCCCCTGAGAGGAATTAAAGCGACACCTTACGAGGGTGGTATCAGAGTGGTTGGGTTGGTGTGGAGTACCCACCTGAACAATACTAGTCATTACTGGGACGGGTACATGCACGTCACAGACTGGTTGCCAACTTTATTGAGTGCTGCTGGTGTAGAAGCCCCCACAGACATTGATGGTATCGACCAGTGGGCGAGTATTAACTCTAATTTACCTTCTGAAAGGAAAGAAATGTATGAGATCGACGATATGGTAGGATATGCTTCTATGATATATGGAGACTATAAGTTGGTGATGGGTGACGTCACTCAGAGCTACAGTACATACCATGGCACTAATCTCACAGGCATAATTGGGAGTCCACCATCTTATGTAGAAGCTCTTAAGCGCAGTACCGTGTACGATGTACTCGACTGGATTGAAAGGACCTTCAATACTGATGACTTGAGTCTAAGAAACAAAACAACAATACAATGCGATACATCTGCGGCTTCTACATGTTATCCTGGTAACGGTGAGTTGTTTGATAAAATGCTTAATATGGAGTAGTAAACAAATTTATTACTAAATAGCTAAGATTTTTTAATCTGCGCTCACCCTCATTCAGACTACAGTCCACAGTTTTGTTAGTATTTTAGTCTTTAGCGATAGATAGTTCTTCTGTAACAATTATGGTTGCACAGACTAAAACCGAAGAAGTCATCAATACCAGAACAATTTATACTTTTGCTAATAATTAATACTTTTGCTTGTTATTTTCAGGCACAGTATGTCTTTACAACATCAAAGATGATCCTTGTGAAATTACTGAATTGTCTGACACTTATCCGGATTTAGTAATGTGTATGCAAGTTCTATTGGCAGCAGAGGTGGAAAAAATAACTCCTAGACCTGAAGTTTTCAGGAACCCGTTAGCTGCTCCTAGACTGTTTAACTATACGTGGGATGTTTGGATTAATTGAGGTAACTCAATGAATCTGTAGTTTTAGAAATCATTAAATTGGTACTGTATTTATAACTGTGATAATTTATTGATGTCGAATTGTAGCATGAAGAGGCTGAATGTACTTAAACGTATTCATAGAATTATATCCTTAGACGGTTAGGTCAATCTAAACTGTTAGTTTTGATTTTTTGTCGTTGAAAGAATAGAAGCTTGGCTATGTAATGAATAATTCTCGTAGTTCAGCTTCGCATTCGCAGTGAGTCCCCGGACAGAGATTGTTTAAATATTTACATACGAGTATAACTGGCGAGGTCTTGCTAGAGTTTTGTCCTTACCTTTTTCATTGTCGCTGATTGTATAAGCGTACTTGCCGTGTGTATTGAGATAACGATCTCGCAAAATCTGTATTTTTTTGTTTACTTAGGATACCACGGAAACCGTGGTTATTTTGTCGAATTATGCTAGAATCTATGATGGTGTATAAAATTATAAAGGCTTGGAAAGCTGTATACTCGTAAACCAGTTTTGACTTATCGCCGCTTGACGCTTGCAATCTGAATATTTTTGTTAAATAGTAATAATTTAATTATGTAAATTAGCCATAAGTGTGAAGTTAGTCTAGTATTTAATATTTTGTAAGAGCAAACAGAGAATAATATTTTGTATTTTGTTACACAGTTACAAATATCTTGTTATCTTTGATAAAGTCTAGTTAAATGTTTATTGTTGTTAACGTCCATATTAATTCAGGGTGAAGTTAAAAAATATATTAGTAGTACAATTAATAGTTTTATTTGATAAAACGTGACCTCTCCTAAGATATTTTTTGGATGTTAATATTTCCTAGTAAATTATGATTGATAAGTGATAAATAAAACATAACTGATAAAGTTTTGAAAATAATAGAGGATACCTACCGTTACTGAAACATTTTACAATTAACGTTTCATTTATTTTCTGGCGATAGTATCGTATACCAAACATTTTCTTTATGCCGCTGTAAAATGACAGGATATAATATTAAAAAAGTCACTGTTATGGATCTTGAGTAACTTCTTAAAAGAATTCCTAAAATACATTATTATCTAAAAAATGCTTCGATTCTGGTTTTTAAGATGCCACTTGAAGTTACACAAGAGTGGCTTTGATGCAAAGATTAGCCAGTCAGCTACTAGCTTCGTAGCGGACGTACCGAAATATCGGCACTCATGAGTCTTCTTCATGAAACCCCATTTATTTTCCATTGTTGTGGAAGTTGTGGAGGAAAATATACAGATTTCTAATTCATAATCTATGCTCGCTTTGGGCCCGAATTCTAGAACAATGTCCGGTGAGAAATATTGATTTAAATCTGCCATACTTTAATTCAAACCTACTTTAGAATAAAGGCTTGTCTATAAAGTTAAACACGACGTAGATGCTTTTTGCGTCCCAGGGTTATGAGATCAACACAGTGTGTTGGTTTTACAGCAAGTTTTGGCTTGGTGCAGCCTTCGTCGGCGATTTTGTCGACCACCCTCAAGAGAATCTCATTACGCTAGCGTTGTCCTGAGCAGCGATGAGAAATAATTAGTATGTCACCAGGACGTTAACACATGCTAATGAATATAAATTCACTTGTGGAGCTTACGTTATAAAGCCAAAAATAGTGATGTTAACATGTAAATCGTTGCATTGGTTAACTAAGTTTTTTTATCTTGACTGTGCAGTAACATGGCCAATTTAAACGCCACGAAAATTTTTTCATTGGTAAGTTTTTTTTTTACCAAAAAATTAGACGACATGTGACATCTACCAATCCGCACTGGGCCCGCGTGGTGTATTATAGCCCATTCCTTCTCATAGAGAGTAGGCCTGTGTCCCAGCAGTGGGAACATTATAGACTGATGATGAAGTTTTTTGGAATCTTGTTTGTCTTTCTACTAATGTGAAACTTTGTGAGGATGCGGACAAATGGATGTTCGTTACTTTTTTACTCAGAAACTAATGAACGGCTTTGGAGATGCTTTTTATCCGGGTAGTACGATCTCGTAGAACAATTACCAAACTCAATGCGGGCGAAACCGCGGACATAAGCTAATATTTTTATATTTGCAAATAAAGAATAGCTAAAAATAATAAAATGCCTATGCTAGTCAATTAAAATTATCATTTATAAAAAAACATACACTTTTCATACATTTTTTTACCGTGAGAAAATAGAACCTATGCAAATATTTTAAATATTCTGTTGATTGTTATATATCCTATAGTAGGTAGACAAGATTGATTTTTCCTAGTAGATATGAACATTAGTGACGTAGGTATAATATGTGGGTACTTATCATAATAGGGTAGATGACAAAAATAATCTTATTAGTCTTATTTATTCATTCATCAAACAATTTTACAAAATAATTACATTCAAATCATAATAGATTCAAATATCCTTCAAATATCAGTCCGTAGGATAGATTTTCAAAAAATATTGGGCACATTTTTTTTCACGTACCTAAAACAAAAATGAAGACAATACAGTGCGTCGAAAACTCGTGTGACGTCACATTTGAGTACATATTTACCGGAAAGTGACGTCACAACTCACAAGCCCCCACTCATGATCTTTGAAGCGTTTTATCTTCGTAAATTTTTATTAATTTGATAAAACAAAAAACACGTATCCAATATTTTTCGATAATCTATCTGATGAACTAAACAGAATCATATTATTTTTAGTCAGGAGTCACCTTATCATATCAAGTAAATTAAATAAGGTGGCCCGAAAAAATAACTTTGATTTTTGGAACGTATAGTTACGGAAAGTTGCATTTTACCCGAAAAGAAAAATATATATTCGATCCCACTTTTAGCCCTCTACCACCGTTCAAAGATTTCAGAATTATTTTTTAAAGATTGTGGATACTTAATCATAATTAGATGAAAATGACTTTATTTTGAAAAAAATCTCGAATTTATCTAAATACTAACACTTCGCCCGCGACTTCGTCCGCGAAAATTGTGATAGCTCGGCTAATTTGCATGATATCAATATAATTTATAGTCTACGTTACTCGGTATGTGGCATTATAATGATGAAAGATTTTTTAAAATCGGTTGAGTAGTTCTTGAGTTAAATCGTAACAAACAAAAAATCAAATCTTTCCTCTTTAAAATATTATTATAATAATTATCACTAGCTGATGCCCGCGGCTTTGCCCGCCCGCAAATTATATATTAAAACCTTCCTCTTGAATCACTCTATCTATTAAAAAAACCCGCATCAAAATCCGTTGCGTAGTTTTAAAGATCTAAGCATAAATAGAGATACGCCACATGGGACAGACGCGGTGGGTGACTTTGTTTTATAATATGTAGTGATATTATTATTATTAGTTAAGATAAGAAAGGACACGAAACAATAAATAAAGAAAAACAAGAAATTGACGCTCCACCCTAAGGTAAACCTTGAATTAATTCTCAACGGCCTTAAAATACAAGTTTATGCAGTATTGTCAAAATTAAATTAACCTTCATTTCGACATACCTATCAATTTTGTAGGCCGATGCTTGTACAATTATTCGGAAAATCCTCTCCTATGTTGTTAAAACACCGAAGTAGACAATGCTTAACCTTTTTAAATGGCCTTGTATAATTGGATTTTCGCAGAATTTATACCCAATTATGACAATGGATGTGTAACAATAAAGTAAAACGTACGATAAGGAATTTGTTTCATGTACAGAATGTTTAATTAATGACAAACAGGTTGCGGTGACAATGGTTTGTCTATAGATAATTATAATTAAGTGATTGTTATTCAAAACAGAAGTGCAGGTGCATTACATTTCAAAATGCATGTTGTTTTTCACGATCTTCTGATCACTCCCAAGCTGCATTCATCAAATTGAAGAGAGTGTAGGACTGGCGACACATCTGGAAACAAATTTTAACTTAGATGAACCTTTGAGATGTGTAGCAATATTACTGTACCCGTAGTTTAAGAGTCATTTTACTGACGTAAACTATCATTTTGTTTAATATATCATTGTTGAATTTGCAAGGCTTAGGAGTCTTACAGGCATGACGACAGTATCAAAAAATTGCAAATCTAGTCTAATCTATTTTGTCCGCCAGTTAGAGTTTAGGAAATTAATGGACACGTATTTTTTATTTTTGTAAATCAATAGTCATATCTTCGTCAATTTTGGTTCAAATATTTTTTGATAATCTAACTGACGGACTAATTCGATCTGTAAAAAAATCCCTGTGTCGGCCGTAGTTTTTCGACAGCCACGGTAAAGCGCGCAGCCCATTTACACACGATTGCGCCAAAAGAATGCTTTCGGACAATACCTTACCTCAGCGAAGGTATCGAGATTAATCACGTAAAACACCGTAGTGATCCCCATGGGGATTCTGGCCCTCGTCATCATGAACAACACAATCTGTCGAATTCGCTTGTTGGGACATTTCTCCCAGCTACACGAATATATCGCTTGACGAAATTTTTCACTCTGAAAATAACACTGAGATTCAATGGGGAAAGTAACTCTGAAACTATGCACTGGCTAGGTTCAAACAACGCCATTGGTTGAAAACTTGTCATTCTATATTTCAAATTAGCTTTACCTCATTGGCCAGATTGAGACCTAGCTATAGAGACGTCATCTATAATGAGTTTTGACCTACCTTCCTCATTGTGCCATTATCTATCTATATATATCTATATACATATAATAAAATCGTTGAGACCAAAAAATCTATACATTGAAATTAAAAAAAAAAAACCGACCAGGGTGACTTAAAATAAGTAACTGAACATATTAAAACCATTTTTAAAATTTTTGTTTGAATGTTTGTTTGTTTGTCTGTTTGTTTGTTTGACCGCGCATCACGTAAAAACTACTGAACCGATATTGTTGAAATGTTCACAGATCTATTTAAATACATTCAGAATAACATTTAGGCTATAGAAATTTTGTTTTTTTTTGGAAAAAGGGGGTGAAAAGGGGGGCTAAAGTTTGTATGAAAAAAAAAATTAAATTGTTTTAGAATCATGAAACTGAGAAACTGAAACATGAATAAATACTTATTAATAAAAATAAAGAAATACCTGTTTTAGCATTTTTTTTTTAACTCATCCAGTCACGCAAAAAAGAGGGTTTTGTGTTTAAAATTAATAAACTTCAAACACCTATACAATCAAAACCAATGAAGTGTAACCTTTTAAAGTTGCTACATGTACTTCATATCTAATACAGGTAAATATAATTTCTCAGTTTTCTCGAAATTTGATTTTTGAGGTGAATACGCACAAAATAGCGGAACTCAAAAAAATCAGCTTTCCTGGGTATAAGTAGTTGGTACGAAATGTTTGTGCGCGCATCACGTCAAAACTACTGCATAGATTTCTTTAAACGCTTCTTCAATATTTAGGTTATATATTATCACGCTACTTTCTTAAGGGGGTAGGCAATTTTGCATTATGTCCGTATACTTACTTCAATTGTTTGACGTTTAAGTCATGACGTAAGTACATGAGAACGGCTATTTGTAGCATATGTCAACGAAGTAAATAGCCTAGCGGTTTCATGACCGCTCTGTAAACTACGGGGTTGCAGGTTAAAACCCCCCCCAACATTTTTTTTTATGTTGTGAGATTTCATAGATTTCTTTTTGTATTTAAATTGTTTGCATTTCTATATTTTTTATTCTTTTCGTGAAATATTTTTCAAAAAAAAAATAAAGAAGTATGGAAGAATGAATACAATCATGCTGCACCGACCCCTAATAAATTGGGATAATGACAGGAGTATGATGATGAATTCTCCAAAAAGTAGTATAGCGAACATCAGAAGCCTGATAAATTCACGTGTTCTTGCCGTGCAAGAACTGTGCTGTGCTATTCGCAATAATCAATAATCGATACGCAGTTTACGTAGATTATATTTACAGCTATATTGTTATTGGCCTCATTCCATGCACCTTGGTGAGAATTTAAGACCTGCCTGGACTGTCATCGAAGGTCTGACGATGGAGACAAAAGTCAGTTGCAAGAGGTCCGCAATAGTTTGCAGCAGCTATATTTATTTATTTATTAAAACTTTATGCACAAGTAAAAACTGTACAAAGGCGGACTTAATGCCTTGGGCATTTTCTACCAGTCTACTTTGTGTTTGGGCTCATTTCATGGACCTTGATGAGAACTTTAAACTTAGCTAGAGTATGAATTTCATCGAAGGTCGACGATGGAGACGGAAGGCAGTTGTAAGAGGTCATCAAGAGTTTACAGCATCTATATCGTGTTTGGGCTCATTTATGCACCTGGATGAGAACTTTCGACATAGCTGGAGTATGATTATCATCGATTGTCTAAGGATGGAGGGAAGGCCTTATTTGGAAAAACAGAATATTTTAGCGATTAATGCAAATGTTTCAGATAAATTAAATTGTTACCTACTTGAATCTATACTATAATATTATAAACCTGAAGAGTTTGTTTGGTTGGTTGATGAACGCGCTAATTTCAGGAACTACTGGTTCGAGTTGAAAGTATCTATTAGTGTTGAATTGCATAGCCCATTTATCGGGGAAGGCAACAACGAACAACAACGTTACAACGTTTATATAAAATCACGCTACAATCAATAGGAGCAGAGCATCAATGAAAAATGTTGCAAAAAAAAAAAATCCTTTTGAGATCTTTCGTTGCGTGCGCTGCGTAAACGGTTAAAGTTACGCAACAATTGTTCCTCTTAAAAAGTTCTATAAAAATCCGCGATAGCATTATATGTCTATCTTTTAAGGGTGTCTCACACTCTCTAACCATCTCTCTGTCTCTCTTATATTTCGCAGACGAAGTTGCGCGGGTCAGCTAGTACTGTATATTTGTTCAAGAAGCAAATAAATTACAAATTATTTTCCTTAAACATTTCAATTCTTCTTCTTAGCGTGCCGATGGCAATCTAAATTGTGTCGGCCCAGAACTGAGCGAATAGTTTGGCGCTTTCGGTAGCGTTCATCAGTTCCTGCAGTGAACAAACAATTCTTTCCGATGTCTACCGCAAAACTCACTGCGATATTCTTTGCGTCCAAGAGACCCACCGAGATGAAACCCAAAGTCGGCCACACATCGATGGACTTACGCTTATCGCCGAGATCTGTCACCCGAAGCACGGTAACGCAGTGTTTGTTGCTCCCGGCGCCGGCGTAAGCATACTATCCACCAAGTGCTCAAACATTTCAATTTAACATAAAAGATGAGTTATAGAAACAACCATGCAAAAATATACAAAGGGCTTACCGTTTCCATGAGGAGGTCGCTGTAGTAACAAGGCATATAAAAATGTAAAATGCAGCCAACAAAGAATGAAATAAACTCGACGTTTATCCGTTTACTTCGCAAATCCTGCAAGAATTAATGACAATTTATTGTTTCATCTTGTATTCCGCGTAGTCGGATTATTTTAATGTTTAGAATCTGTTTCATTGCTTTAGAAATTATTTCTTTTTTAACATTAAATGAAATAAAATAAGACTTGATTTTCTGCTATGGAAATGTACTGATTTAATTAAATACCTCGGATCTATTTACTTACTTCGACTATTTGGAATGTGGTCAGTGGTAACAAGAATGTAGTCGCTTTCATGTTGTATTCGTATAAAATAGAGAAGTTAGCTTTTACGCGATCAACTAACCTGTAAGAAAGTACTTCTATTTATTTTACATGTTCCGCAAAACCTGATTTATGACATCACCAAAACAACTAGTAACTTGTACAAGACTTACTTGTAAAGATCCTGAAGTTTGGCTATAATCTTCTTCAATCCTTCTTCTATTTCTTTGTTATCTTGGGCTTCGACGAATAATTTACTGATACGTCGACTAAGCAACTCAAGTTGTCCACAAGTATGTAACATAAATATAGGTACCATAGGATCAAATCCGACGTACATCGACGAGGCATACGCATCGAATATAAAAGTGACCGTGAATAAAAACCAGAACATTATCGTTTCGTTCTTATAGCCTTCTATTGGCTGAGGATACGTAAAGTCAAAGAGAGGAACTAGAACGAATTCCCCTTTGCAGTAATAGTATACCATTAGGAAAAAAGCTTTTATTGGGAAGATAGCGCTAGTGCCGAAACCAAACACAAGCCAAAATTTGCATACGGTAACACCTCTTTTAGCATAATGAACTACTATTTCCTTGTCCTCTACAGAATCCAGGGCCTTTTTATAGTCCCTTTCCAGGATGTTCATCAGTTCTTTAATAGATACCTCATGATACAGAAGCACAATATATTTAAAAGTAATTGTAAAAGATACGATAACCATTGTGCCGTTCTTGCTGGCTTCACCAAAATTTCCAGTTTTAATGTCATGATAAAAGATGGAATACAAGAGTAAAATGCAACAGGAGAATGTATTTATCATTATGATTGAGAATCTAACTTTCCACCGTACATCCCGCGTGATTGATGGATGTGATCCATTCAAACGCATAGACATTGTTGCAATTTTAAACATTTTATCGAAATTTAAATCAATCTCCTTCATTTTGCCACAACAACTGTACTATTCTTGCAAGAAACAAAACCGTTTTGACTATGCAGCTTTATGAAATGGAAAACATAATGGAACTTGTAAGAATTGGAGTGATTTCTTTGTGAAACAGGGCATGCTATTGACAGAGTAATAACACATTAACTGGCAAAACAATACTCAATAAAAGTCTACCCTAAGCCTGCGGCTTCGCTGTCTTGGTTTTTCGTTTTGTTTTCTTTGCGGCAGACTACAATTTAATTAGTCTCGTTATTTCTTTTATGTAGAAGGTAAATTGTTCCTGAAATTTATTTAAATAATTACACTACTTTTATATAAACTATAACTCTAAATAATAATAAAAATATGTACAAGTAACAACCTGTAACCGTTACAGGGCGTCAAAAAATTCGTCCACATCGCTGTCAACAGGAAAAATGCCCAGAAGGCTGGCAGCATTGCCACGTTGGATGGCAATGCTGATTCTTTGGCCAAAAAATAGGCCCGCCCTCTGGTCACGTGAAGAGTCGACCAACCGCTTGGCGATTTCTCGAAATACTAGGTGGGCACTCGGACCCCATGGCCCTAGTGTTTCAACCCCAAACGGCTCAAACACATAATTACCAATTAAATTATTGTGTTTGCGCCGTTTGAGGTTTTCAGCACCTGCAGCAGCCGCCCCAGCGCAGCCCACTGTGCTAGGAAGATGGGATGGCGCAAGGGTGTCGACGCAAGTTGCGTCTGACACCAAAGGCCTACCCAACTTCCATGGCATTATGGTCATACCAGCTGGTCTCTTCCCATCGACGCGTGCCAAGCCAGTGGGTTCTAATACAGCTGGCAAGAGCACGACGGATGAGATTATTAATGCTAGCGTGCCGCGCTATCCGACCTGCACTCTTACTGCAGGAAAGGCCATGGTGTCCGAGGCAGTCGACTGCTTCACCACATTGACAGCGATGTGGAGCCCCACAAGGAGCGCCCAAACGCAAACATGTAGCGAGCCGGAAAGTTGTGTCACCCAACAAGGTGCCTATATTAGGTGACGGTAGTGCCTGAAGCCAGAGGCCCGACTCCCACTCACCCACAGCCAGCAGGCGGGCACGCTCAGCAGTATTGGTTGACGTATTAATAAGTTTATTCCGTACCAACCTGCAGAGCGGCTCATCCTACTGTCTCTGGGAAAACGGGTTCTCGGGCCGATAGGGTCCGGGCAAGCCACTTTCCAGGCGTCCCCTGCGTCGGTCAAGCACGGCACTTCTGAGCTAACCAGGGAGAGAGTTAATATTTTCCTGGTTGGCTTTTCAGTGCTGTGGACAGAAGACAGGAACGCCGGTAAGCTTTCACTAGAAATTTTGCGGACGCCGAGGCCACCAAAACGAATTGGTAGAGTGGCTTGCAGCCACGCTCGGTCGTCCAGGGCCACATTAAGAATGGATGTTAATGTGTTGCGAATAATTTGGCAAATTTTGTCCAAAAGTTGTTGTTTCTTCCAAAGAGGAGAACAACGGAGAAAATACATAAAATTTGGACCAAAACAACAATATCTGATAATGGTGAAAGCCGAATGTAGATTAATTTTGGAGAGTCTATCCGAAATATCATTGAAATGTTTAATTTTGTCATCGATGAACGATGAAAAACTTTCTTCCAAAATAGGGGAACCTAGGAGGTGCAGGGAACTTTTTTCTGAAATTTTGATATCATTAAATTTATCTATAGTTGATTGTCTGTCGGTCACGTCAGAGAGGTAAATTTCACACTTTGAAGGTAAATTCATTGATTACCTGCCTTGGTACCCAAAATAAATAAAGCCAGACAAGTAATAAGTGTCTATCGGCTAATTCAACGTTTTGTAAGAAGAAACCAACCGCGAGTAAGAGTAAGTTTTAAATCTAGCTGGATAATCCCGATATAACGTAGAAAGTTTTTTTTAATAACTTTATGGATAATTAGTAGACGTAGTGTTTTTTTTTTGTATATCCAACCAACTGAATCATTTCCATTCATAGTAAAATGGCACGTCTGTATCATTACCCTGTATCTGACGCAGTAACTACGTTACGGCACGCACCCCCGCATTAGGTGCTCAATTGAATTATGGCTGTCATCAATCAAGCTTCGGGAACATTACTGAAACTTCTTATTTTGTCGTCAAACCGATTATGGGAAATGGCTTGTATTATGGAATTTCACAGCGTATACATATAGGTAGGTTCATCTTTTGTATTGTGTTGACCGGATAAATTCTTTCATGGCTTGAAACCGAATTCTGCTCAGCAGCATTCTCTCATATTGGAAAGTAATAGTACTGCAATTATTAATAATACGTTTACCATGAGTAGCGATCGTGCTAATTGTCTCGAGGGGTCACCCATGAAAGGTGTAAAAGTTTTCTATTAGACAGTTTACTCACTGTTCATAAAGTACCCTGGAACATTTTTTGTTTTACTCGAAGCGTTCGCAATTTTAATCTACAACTTTATAGATATTGTATAAAGTTTAGGAATGGTAAACATTTTAATGGTCGTTCAACCGTCTGTTTTACAATGAGCTAGGCACATAAAAATGGCAAGATAACGCACGGAGGCTTATTTTTGATAGGCCTATAAAACTGTATCAGAGATTGTAAACACGTAGGTATCGGATTATCATAGAAAAGGCGGCTCTATATTTTTTGTTCGTCAATTTACTTGATCAGGGTCGAAAAGGGCACAATATCCCGTTGAGACCTTCGGAAGAAATGTTGGTCATGAGTTATCGTATATTGTTTATCTTGTAATAACTACCTCAAGGTACACATTGGCACGGTAATGACCCTTGTGCAGCACTGTTGCACTGATCATCACACCATGTATGGCAGAAGTATTTTGTTGTCAGTCGAGTGTTGTTATAGTATACGTAGATACCCAGAATGCATGACGCTACTTTATAGCAATTTTAATGTCATAATCCAAAATGTAGCCATAAAGTGGCCTTTTATACCTACTTTATCAAAATGACGTGGTCAAAAGCACATTTCTGGCAAAGTTTGGACCTTTTTCACAGACGATAGTTAAGTAACAAATCCCCGGTATTTTTATATCATTCACTCATTCAGTAACAAGTGTAGTTTTTATGTAAACACAAATAAAATGTGTCAACATTTCAAAGTCCATTTTCAGAAGTCCCCGAGATATTCTACTTTATATTTGTTCATTTGTATTCCGGCCGCGGCCCAAAAGACCCGCTGCTGTCTTGAATTCCTTATTTTGAATCTCGACATCTCTCTCTTTTTCAGTCTCTAAGCCAATTTATGAAAAAGATAACATAATGAAGAGTGGTATCTAAAGTGAACATCTTATGTAATTTTCTCTATGACGGTTGGTACATAGGTTATACGTACTTACATCCGCATAAGGAAGGTGGAAAACCACATCCTCTCTTATATAGTTGTTTTAAGGTTAATGCAAAAACGCCTTACCAAAATTTCGTTAAGCGGATTCGACATTTGCATAACTGTTAATGTCCTTTAAAAGCGACGTGTTCGCGCAAAGTTGGGAAAAATATTTTGCGTTTGCTTTTACAAAGTTTTTATTGCCGACGCCTCGTATGTTGCCTACATAAATAATATTTCCTGCTTTGTGAATTCGCCTAATGTCGTGGATATTTGAATTTATTTTACGGTTCGAACTCGTACATTTTCAGGTGTATTGTTGTAGTTTTCTGGTTTAAGATTACTGAAATAGTGATGGGGCAGAATGTACCCTTCTCTTGGCACAAAAAGCATTTGTCAAATAAAATCAATTAGAATTGATCCGTATCATGATTCCACTTAGACCTTGTTCCAATTCGCCTAAAGTGACGGTCGTCGGCCAAGCAAAATGGGTCATCTCGTCAAACAGACAGCTTGATGGATCGCCTTTAGTCGCTCTGGGAGAGCGGGCAGCAGCTGACTCATTCCGAGGGCATTACCATGCTTTCACTGTTACATTATTGAGAGGAGATCGTGACCGAAAGGCTAAAAAAACTATGACCCTGAGAGTTCCATTTTCTTATAGCCCTTCGGAATGGTAAGAATTTGTAGCGGATTTGATCTTGTCGACCGATCACAAGATTTTAAAACGATCACGTAAATCTTATAAATATATCTCATCTTATATTATCATAATAAATATGAAAGATTGTATGCCGTTTCTGATTTTAGTAAATACCACCTTGTACTATTACAGGAATATCTTAAAGAGACACGTACACCAACCAACAATAAATGAATTTAAATAAAAATAAAAATATCTGAGACTAAGAAGTCACTTCAAAAAAGTATCGAAATGTAGGTAGTTCGTATGGTGACGAATCAAGGCTCCTAGTATGGAAAACGTTTTAGGAAAATTCGGAACAGTTACGAGTCGGGCATAACTCGTAGTACTTATCTTTTTTTTTTTTTTTTCGGATGGGAAATCATCAAATGACTCCTCCCGCTCTGGGCGGAGCAGGAGGGAGTGTCAGACTTTTACTGACTAAAACCCATCCATGTTCCTTCATCGCCCTTTGTGTTCCGGGGCCACGATATCTCTTTCGAATAGTCCCACAGCCCCGGAACTCGTTGTATCTACCTCTTTATTATATTTGGAGCCTTTTTAAACACTATAAACAAAAATTGAAAAGGATTTCGAACAGAAACTCAGTCGTTTTTCTATTTCCAGATTAATATGAAATAGTTAGGTACGAATTGAAAATTAAACTGGACCAAAAAATACTTTATCAACCATTTAATAAAACTGTGTAGGTATCGTTGATATAATGTATTTATGATGCATGCAAATCTGGATAACGTTGTTTTCAGTTTTCATCTACATAAATATTGCTGTGTATCGATAAAGGTTGTTGGCTGGTCAGAAAAACAAAAGATTTGTGTATTTGCAATCGTTATTTGCGGAACTCTTTGATGGATATGCGGTGTGTACGTCACAACGGGAACTAATTGAAGCGGACGCCGGACGTCGGGGAAAAACTGCAACACGATGGGAAAACAAAGGGTAGAAATGGGTTTTTGTAGCAATCGTCTCGCCTGACGAGGGCTGCGAATGGGATGAATTAGCTGTTTTGTTTCAGGAACAGGCTGCACACGTGCTAACTGCACGTCTAAACTTAAATGGAAAGGGCGAAGACTAATAGTTGTGAGTGAATGCAGCGTCGTAGTCATTTTTCTTTTGGAATAGCTAATGGAAATGTATTCTTCTGTCAGTTGGCGTGATAAATGCTTGGCTAGCATTGGAAACTTTTGGTACGTGCTCCGGCAGTACAAGAAGGAAGTAACAGGTGGTCCGATCTATTAATTTGTTCAATGCATTTCTTGCGACAGATGAAATTGTTCGAAAATGTTTCAGTATAAAATTACAAAGAGGTCATTTTAGTCAAAAGAATACAACGAGCAGTTTGAAACCTTAAAATACATACATAAACTCACGCCCTTTTCCCATGGGGGTGGCCAGAAACCACAGAACATCACCTGTTACGATCCTTACACCGAATCCTTCTCCTTTTGCCTCGTCCACGTTTATCTGGTAATACACGCACGCCGGTTGCGAGTACAACGCACCTGACCTTTCTGAAATAGTGCTGGCATAATCAAAACATCAGATATCTAATTAATTATTTACTATATAAGAGCAAAACCGTGCACTACTTGCTGCCATTAAGTTGTAGATAAAACCATGCCATCACATCTCACTTAGCATTACGTACCTACGTGTTGGGGTTCCATTCCGAATTCCCTGATGACGCAACACGTTATTATAATTAGGCACCCGGTTCACATCCGACTCGTATCCGACAGAACAGATTCGGAAACGTTTACATGTATCTTGTATCTGGGGAGCTCCGACGAGTAAACTGTGCTTTGTTCTTATATTTTACGTGAGAGAGTTCGAGAAATGTTAAGAACTGTGTTTTGAAGAAGAAAAATTGTTGATTTTGATTGTTTCTGATGGCAGAATACCGACTATGTAATAATACAAATGCGAAAAAGTGTAACTGGTTCTGAATAAAGTAACCATCGTAGAAGGTCCATGAAAAGGATAACTAGTAGACCTTCATCTCGACTGAGAGGCACGACAGTTAAAAAAAATCTCTTTAGGTAATTTACCTACCAATAATTAACACGTTTGTGAATTATCGCTAACTAATGAAACAAACCATGTCCAACCGATAAATTATTTTGAAATTCTGATATGATGTCTATCATGGTCTTTGGGTCACTGTGCTAAATATTCTGTCTGACATTCAACTAAACGTTACAAAGATAAGACAGCGTTAACCGTGTTAACTGTAACTACAAGTTAATGTTTTGAACTTACCTTGTATGTTTTCGTGTCATGCCACTGATACTTTAATTTTATTTAAAGAATAAAAACTTGAGCACGTTGTCGTTGTTTAATGACTTAAATATCTTATCTGCTGGTTACGGTTGAATGCACAAACATGGTTTTTGACAGCTTGTAATGTTGTACCATTTGGTAAATAGATTTCTGTATTTTGTTTTTGGGGGAAATCTTAAAGGTTTACCTGCGCTCAAAGTATTGACTTTCAGTAGGTAAAAGTTGCAGAATTCAAAATACGAACAAATACAGTCACGATACGTAAACACTTATTAACTCTTAAAAGTGTTTTTATCCTAATGTTTTGATAAAAAGTCATGTTGAACCTATGTATTCTGGTACTTACTCGTATTTTTATGAAAAACATCCTATCTCCAAGTTACAATCGTCATTTCTCGCAAAAATAGGCGAAACGACAAAAAAAAATCTAATTAGTCCGTCAGTTAGATTATCAAAAAATACTTGACCCAATTTTTTTTTTGTTTCGTAAAGAAAATTGACGAAGATATGACGCTTTTAAAATTCTCAATACGTCACGCCTAAGGTATCATTTTTAGCTAGTTCTGACGTCACGAGCCCCCACTCCCGAGTTTTGATGCGTTTTATCTTTTGTCAATATTCATTGATTTACAAAAACAAAAAATACGTGTCCATTAATTTCCAGTACTCTAACTGACGGACTAAATAGATTTGCAATTTTTTGATACTGTCGTCATGCCTATTGCCTTTAAATGCAGGAAAGTGTATACAAATTTCTGTCCATGACTGTACAGGGATTATTAAGTTAATTCTTCAAGCTGATGCAGGCTAGATTAATTTATAAAAGATAGTTTACATGCACTTACATCTTGACAACCATATCTTTTCACATATGTTAGATAAAGCTAAAATAAATTAGGATATAAATGTTATAAACACAGTGGAACAAAAAAAAAAACCTAAATGTAGGATAAAAACTAAGTTTCCCCCAATTCTACTTATGAAAGAATGTTCATAAATAACTAGGCATGAAAAAATAAACACATTTTATCACGTTAACAAGTTACAAACGGTCCTATCCCCCAAGTTACTAACTTGTTTTTCACGTTCGTCTCCCCCACTGGGATTAAGCACATAAATAATATAAATAAAAAGTTCTCTTCTCCAAAATTCACAATCGTGTGGTTGAAACTTAATAGGACTTGACATCGTGTAAGTGTGTGTGTAGTGTGTGTTTGCTAAGTATATTCATGAGTATGAATCACAAGAGGAACGTAAGATAAGAGAAAGCACAAGAAGAAAGGAATTTAAACACAAGATGGCACCAAAACTTAACATAGCTAAGCATTGTTCCAGATACCAAGCAGTGGAGTTATTTAATAGGCTACCGACTGATTTAAAATTATTAATTTATAGCTCTAACTTATTTAAAACTAAATTAAAAGCCTTCTTGTTGGAAAAATGCTTTTACTCGGTATCGGAATTTATGTCAAATGATATAAATAGTCACTTAAAATGATAGCAGTGAAGACGCTTTAATCTAATTTTGGTGGACCTTGACGAAATTATTCTCTTTATATTTTTGACATTGAATTTGACATTATACCGCTATTTATTTCACACATATTGTTTCTTTTTTTTTTTTTGTTGACATATTTTAAATTATTTGAATGCAAACATTTCAATTTTTATCAATTTTGGTGGGCTATAAATAATGTATTTGTTTCCGCATGTGATAATTTTATTTAATAAGTAATGTTCAACACAATGTAAATTGTTTATGAATAAATAAATGAATGAATGAATGAATGTAGCTTACCTATGTCGCACCTGAATTTATAAAGAAACTGCCACAGTCTAACATAGGTGCTCGTCTTATGGGAATATGTTCCCCGGAGAGAAATCATTTAGCCCTTTTCACCCCGCAAAGCAACCTGATTGAACACACAGGTAGGTACTTTATATCATTAAAGTCATAATAATGTCAGTCAGGGTCCTGTGAAGTTTTCTCCTGGTTGTTTTGCTAACTTTATGTGCATAACATTACATCGCGTAACTAAAAAAAAAAAAGTAAAAAAAAAATTACAGATAAATTGATAACCAACGACTTTTCTCACGAACTTTATGGAAGAAAAATGCATTTTTAACCGACCTCAAAAAAGGAGGAGGTTCTATGTTCGATTATATGGTATTTATTTTTTATGTGTGTTCATCGATTTCTACCCCATTTGTGGACCGATTCTCAAAATTCTTTCTTTCTTCCGTTATTTGAAAGAGTATACTCCTGAGGTGGTCCCATCCCAGCAAATATTTGTATGGGATATTACAATTAAAAATGGAAAAAAAAACTTTTTTGCAAAAAATAAATCCGACTTCAAAAACACAAAAAAGTGAAACATTACTTTTTTGTGTTGATTCAGTATTTTTGTCACCGACTTCTGAATCTAAAGTAATGTTTAACTTTTTTGTGTTTTTGAAGTCGGTTTTATTGTTTGCAAAAAAGTTTTGACTGTCTAAACCCTAACCATACCTAGGTGGGTACGACCTTACGTTGCAGCACACATAAACACTGAGACGAAATAACACGCAAATGGTTTGTGGCATTTTTAATTTGTTGAAGGAGCGTCGCATCCCTGCTTCCTATGAACGCAGTGTTTCACTTCACTAAATTCGAAAACTGCGAAATTCAGTATACTGTGAGTGCTGCAATTCCAAAACTGCAAACAGAGTGTAGACGATATGCATACCAAGAGCAGAGCCGAATTTTAATTATTGTTCTTCAAGTCTTATCTAATTGAATTACCTATGTCAACCACAATGATTTATTGTGGTGTGATCAATGAAGAATCAATAAACAGATAAGAAGTGCAGAACTACGACACGAAAAGCGATTAAGTCTGCGAAACCTCTGCAGGCCTAGCCAAGTTACAAACGATTCGTATCGATTCTCTTTCTACAATCGTAAACGTTAAGTCACGTGGTCAAAACAAACGAATAGAAACTTCGTAGACAAGTTTTACATCGGTTAAGATGATAGAATGAAATGTATTCGTTTCTACAATCGTGATTGCTACATCGCATATAAATCGTAGCCAACTTACAGTTTTGACTGAACTTAAAAGTTTCTATTCGTTTGTTTCGACCACGTGACTTAACGTTGAAATGATGTCATTCCCATACATTTGGGTAGTTTTCTATTAGCGTTAACGAGTGTAGATTGTCAACTTGGCTAAGCCCACAGGATCGGAAATGTCACAACAAATTAATAGAGATAAAAATATTAATATTCTTCAAAGCTTTTTCTCTAGCACTGAAATAAAGACCCGGGTACTTACCAACTACTTTCAAGACAAAACTTAAATCGAATTTCTTTATCTACGATTGGAAATCGAAGACCACCAAGTCGTAATGCATTTATTAGTCGTTTATCTATACCACACTCCAACCGTCCTTTTGTTTCCTCAAACAGGAAAGGCGATGTCCCATACACGTTCAACGTTCATATTCCATAGACTGCGGCATTGTCTTTGGTATCTGCGCAAACTAGTCGGATCCATATGTCTACCACCGAACAGAATGTAATTAATCAAAACAGTTCGCGTTCAGTCTACTGATTAAATTGATGAAGATTGTACGCAGCTGCGCTATGCGGCGCGTCAGAACATTGTCAAAGTGAGTCGTGTGCCCGCCAGTCCCGCCCACGGTAGGGGTGCTTGACCTGAAAAGGGTAAGAGGTATCCTCGCTTAGGCAACTCTATGAATTATTATATCTCGAGATTTCCCTCGAGTCGAGCCTATATAATTGTTGAGTTTTACCAGAGTCATGTGTCGTGAAAAGTTTTCTTGAATAAAATATACGTTATGTTTTTTATCAAACGCGAGATTAGACGAGAAACGTTTTTTTTTTTTATAATAGTTAGAACCACGATAGTAGACAGTCAAATCGATCATCATAGTGTAGTCAATTAATTAATTGGACGTAATACACGTCTCGCTAAGAGACGTCACTAGCAGAACGCTATTCGCCATAATGATGGAGTGACACCCGATGTAGGTGCGACGCCGATAGATGTACTGAATCAACCTGAAGCGCTAAATATAGATGGGTAGCCACGCTTTTGGGGTTCAACTTTGTTAGGTAGGAGTATTTTTAAGGTTTTGAACCGGTATAAAGGTTATTTATTTAGGGAGTATCTATTAATACTTCAGGTTTAATTGTGAATCAAGTAATAGGCATGACGACAGTATCAACAAATTGCAAATCTATTTAGTCAGTAAGTTAGAGTATTGGAAATTAATGGACACGTATTTTTTGTTTTTGTAAATCAAAGAATATTGACAAAAGAAAAAACGCATCAAAACTCGGGAGTGAAGGCTCGTGACGTCAGAACTAGCTAATAATTATACCCAGGGGTGACGTATTGAGAATTTTAAAAGCGTCATATCATCGTCAATTTTAGTTTACGTAACAAAAGCAAAAACACGGGTCAAATATTTTTTGATAAACTAACTGACGGACTAATTAGATTTTTTTGTCGTCTTGCCTATTATAGGTATTAGCTATAATTAGACTCAAGCTGACTCCAATTCATTTACAGGATAACGGTATAGTTCTGCCTAACTCTTCAAGAATGCTACACATGAAGGAAATATTATGATTGATTTAAAATACAAGATACATTATTATATACAAGATGTTTTTTCACACAACACTTATAATAAAATAGCAACGAGTAGCTGGCGCCGCATGACTTAAACAGAGCAACATCAAATTCGTTGACTAATTGCTCAAGTGTAAAAACACCACGTTTTAACAATCGACAAAAGGCAGAGCTTGAAACTGTAGGACTCTTTTAACATCTCAACGCAAGTGTCACTTCTCTCCAGGCTCCTACTAAATCCTTCATCAAAGTTTTCCATTAAATAATCTCTAGCCCGGAAAATGGTAAAGTGTAAAGATATGTTTAAACCAAACTAACAATCTCGAGAATGTGGTTTGTTGCTCATCGTATTATATGAGGGGAATGGTGTGATGTTATAAGCGAAAGGTAATATAATCATGGTTCCGGAGTCGATCGACATGAATTTAGTAAACTTCAGTTTACAACGGTTTCACGTTTTCGTCAACGTAGGCGCAAACATGGTTTTCTGGCTATGTATGTATTATTGATCAGAAAACACAACGAAGTCTTATTAGGTAAAACAAATAAATGCACAGTGCTGACTGAATTTGTAAGAAATTCTGTACACTTACAGAATTTCTTACAAATTCATTATAATAAATAAATAAATATCGCTGAACATTACACACAGCGCCATCTAGCGCCACACTAAGCAACGAGGCTTGTGTCGTGGATACCAGATAGTTGATATACATAGATACTTTTTGTTTGTAAATACATACTTATTATACATAAAACATCCATGACTCGGAAACAAATGTCCATGCTCATTACAAAAACATTTGCTTCTACCGGAATTCGAACCCGGGACCCGACGAACGTACGGCAGCCTCACTACCGCTGCGCCATTCGGGTCGTCGAAGTATAATAGATTCAAGACTAGCTGAAACAGGAATTCCTTATGAAATGATTACGTCCCGTAAGAGTAGGTATGTGTACTTGACACATACTGTATTCGCATTAACTGCTCTTCATAAGAATCATTTTCTAGGAATCCATTGTTTCTCTACGTTTGTATAGCCTAAACTCGCCTTTACAGAACGGTAATTACGATGTGTAGAGTCATCCTGTAATTACCAACCACGCACATTGTCACCCTGTGATGTCAAATTGGATGCTCCGTAATTTACTCGGAATATGTTTAGCACAATGTGCCTATCAAACTGACAAACGAGTTGGTGATGTTATAATATATATTTATTATGGAAACGAACATGGTGTGCTTTGTGTTTATTTTCTTTAGTTTTTATTTTAATCAGGCTTCAATGATTGGTGGTTTTATTCACTGTACAAAACTGTGACTGTAAAAAAACATAGGTGTAATTAATTATTTAGCAAAAACAAATATATTTGCTTGGAAAACTGGCCGTGAAGTTGCGGACACATACGATATGTTTAACAGCAAAACCGTGATTCATTTATCTTTTCCACAAAAATAGACATTCAAAACCTGTAGTAAAATGAAAATCTCTGTATAAAACCTACAATCATTTCTCGTTCTCGGCTCGCGAAGAGTACTCGCCATTCATTAAATAAAATATTTGAAATGCCTCATTGTAATTGAAATCTGTAAAAGAAGGTGGATTTCTAGTCAACTTCGTTTATTTTAAGTGGTAAAAGTAGTTTCTTTAATGTTACAGTTTTGTAAGGACAAAATTAAATCTTTATAGCTTGAAATAATCAGCGTTATTTAGCGTTTAGGTATCCATGTTAACCCCATTTACGTTTACTGAAATAAATTGAACTCATCCAACAAGGTGAAAAGGAAACTTAGTTTCAGTAAGAATGATTAATAGGGATGATGACGGACAAACAAAATATGATTCTGTTTAGTTCCTCAGTTAGATTATCGAAAAACATTGGATCCGTGTTTTTTTTGTTTTATCAAATTAATAAAAATTGACGAAGATAAAACGTGTCAAAGATCATGAGTGGGGGGGGGCTTGTGACGTCACATTTGAGTAAATAGTGTAATCAAATGTGACGTCACACGAGTATTCGACACACTGTATCGTCTTCATTTTTTGTTTACGTGAAAAAAGAAAAAATATGTGTCCAATATTTTTTGGAAATCTATCTGACAGACTAATTAGATTTTTTTGTCATCTACCCTATTATCCCAAGGAAACGTTTTAAATAGCCTATGGCCTAGTCTACACTCGGGGAGAACGTAGCCACCCGTTAGTGAAAGAATTATCAGAATCGGATCAGAAGCTCCGAAGATTTACCCCTACATACAAACATACGAACTAAATTTACCTTTTTATAATATTTGTATAGATTGAAGTATCTACTGGCCTCTTTAAATAAAACAAACAACAAATACCTTAAGCTATTTGCATGCACAAATTAGCAGGGGCCCGTATTGACAGTGAATAAGATGCGACGGAGCATGCAATCACCTAAATTGAGTTCACTGTTACAGATAGTTTCACGTCACTCCCGGTTTGTCTATCATTTTGCACTCCTAGAGTAATTAACACCACGCTTCACGCTACACCGTCTTAGAATAGATCCGTAATTTATTTAACAACTAATAGGCTTGATTAATAATGATTACAGTTCCGTAATAGGAGATATAGAAGTAAAGTTATCGGTAATTAAATTAACAAGATCAAAAGCCGGAGGTTGTGTTGTTCTTGGTAATGATTAGCCTTGATTATTTATTATACCATCCTTGGTGCTGGAGGCGGATGCTCCGAATAGGCGAGACGACAAAATAAATCTAATTAGTCCGTCACTTAGATTATCAAAAAATATTTTACCCGTGTTTTTTCTTTTGTTACGTAAACCATAATTGACAAAGACATGACGCTTTTAAAATTCTCAATACGTCACGCCATGGTATAATTTTTAGTTAGTACTGACGTCACGAGCCTCCACTTCGAGTTTTGATGCGTTTTATCTTTGTCAATATTCATTGATTTACAAAAACAAAAAATACGTGTCCATTAATGTCCAATACTCTAACTGACGGACTAAATAGATTTGCAATTTTTTGATACTGTCGTCATGCCTATTCCATGGACAGCCAAACGCACAAATGTGTCTATCCTTTCCCAACTTGATATCAAGACCCGATTGCCTACAGTTTGCCTTCAACGTATTTTGACCTATTTCGGCCACATAATGCGAAGAGGAGATAGCAGCCTTGAAAAGCTAGTCATTGTCGGTAATACCGAAGGCAAGAGAGCGCGAGGCCGGTCGCCAACACGATGGTCCGACCAAGTAAAAGAGGCTATGTCCTCAAGCAAATTTCAGCAGGTGGTGATGGCAACTTTGGACCGGAGTAGATGGAGGCAGATTGTCCGTTTAAAGGGTTCCAGTGACCACGATCCGCAGTAATGAGGGACCGATTAAAGAAGAAGATTATACCATCTTGCCAATTTCAGCATTTCATAGATTCCGGTCATGCCTGATGGTTGTTGGTGAGTTTCAATGTGAGCTGCACCACTATCAAGTGTTGTCTCATGACGATTTTGAGATGATGTTTATTTAACTAAGCTAGGCTTCTTCAACTTTTCAATAGGGATATGGATTCCGTCATTGCAAAACCACTATCTCTGCAAAGAGTGCAGTTATATCAAAACGCAGCGAAATTCGAGGTGCCGTCATAAAGTACCCGACGAAGTAAAATGTTAGAAACATTTGCTGAACGCAAGTCGCGTGACATGAATCGCAACTCGCCCTCAGAGCAGTCGAGGCCAACATTATGGTAACGATGATGAACGTGAAAGCATCAGGTTAAATAAAAGCTCGTAATAAGTAAACAGTGCGGATATGAAAAGTTGGGGCAATTTGCGAGCCACGGAACATGCGGCCGGAAACGCTAGCAACAAGAGGTGTTAAACTTTTAATTAGTTCGACAACTTTCAAAGAAGCATTAAGGCTTCCTGGCCGTTTGAGCCCGACCTTTTGTTTTTCACTTTGTAATCAATGCAGATTTTTCAATGAGGACACTTTAACTTATAGATTTTTTTTTGTTGTAAAATGTGTGCTTTTGTTGAAATATCCCACGAAAGGATAGCTGAAAACCCAAATACCTGAACGGGGAACACGTAGGTATGCGCATATGAGAACATAAAACTTGCAAAAATGTGGCTACAGCGAGATCATGAGAATTTTCAGAAAAATATTCTATCGACAGCTGTTGCATGCGAGATTTTTCGTGCAGAATTCAGGCACTGAAACTTTACTGCATTAACTACTGCTAACAATGTCTGGGATATAGTTTTTGGTTTGCTTAAACTTTCTATTTGCTCACTGTTTTATTTTGCCAATTGAGAACTTCGACGACTGAATTGTAGATATTTACTGATAAAAAAAATGCCAGCCGATTTCATGGAAGTTCTTATTCTAATTTTGAAAACCCACTCCTGTCTCTTGATACAAATATAGTGAGCTTACTTAGGGGGATTACCAGGAGAATTAGTGATGTGACCCCTACAGCTAAAAGTCCTTTTCTAACTGTGTAAGTTCTATTTTAGGTCCATTCCCAACACGAAAGTGCTATTAAAATTGTAGCAGAGTTTTATACCCTTGTTACCTTACTATTTCGAATTAGGTACGGTCTTATACGTTATTTATTAAGTAATTAATATAATATGTAGGCGTGAATGCTAGTAATTCGTTAGTTAATTTGACCAAGAAATTAAAGGGTTGAGTAAACAAAAGTGATTGTAGATGGTGAAATAAACTTAATTGAAAAATTATAATAAGATCTAACAATGAGATTAAATGTATAGGATACGAAGTCATAATAAATAATAATAGGTTGATTCTCTGATTTCGTACCAATCACATGTCCGGTTGCATAAAAAAAAAGTTACTAACATTTAGGGAGATTCGATTAAAGGTGGTTGATTTGAAGACATTTAGCGAGGTGTTTCCAACAAAAGAAAAACTTAGGTATAAAAACGAAAATAATAACAAATGAAAAATACACGCAAATGTCCTCACCGTCGATGTCCTTAACGCGATTTTATAACAATAGTGTTCAAAATTTCTAAGAAGTTATAGTTATATGTATCTGTAATTTATTCAATTTATTAAACTAATACTAAGGATTACTTGCCTTTAATATCACACATACGGATCAATTCATTAATTAAAAAAAAAAATATTTGTCTTTGTCACCGAAAAATAATCACTACCGTCAGCAGGAAAAGAAATGTACACAACTTTTTACGTGGACATCCTACTCTTTTATCCTTCCCCCGCACAGTTCCGCAGCGGCCTGTCGCTCCAGAGACATTGAGTAAGAAACCCGCGCTCTCGAGAAATAAAAAATACTCACATAATAGTTATCAAAAATTACCTTTGTACCGGTTTAGTGGTCTTCACCGTATTTGAGAAATTTTAGGTAAGTCACACGATTAATATTTTTAATGTACCTCTGAAATGTTTGTCTTGATGAGTATTATTACCAGAGTAATATTTATACAAATAGCCTCTATTATAATTGATTTAAAAATCAAAATAACATGAAATGTCATTACCGTGATAGTCTTTACCATAATTTACCATCAGTTTTTAAAGTGACGGTAATGCCACTAAAGTGATGGAGATGACCGACTAGGTACTATTGTTTTTGTTTTAATTTACTTAAAATACTAGTAATGTAAATTGCATTAAACAAGTTCCAAATGGTAATAAGGAACGATAACGGTGCAAATATGTTCGTCTGTCTGTCTGTTTGTTTAAGTGTCAGTATGTGTATTTATTTGTCTGTTTGTTTGTCTGCCTAGTTGTTTGTTTTTCTGTTAGTCTGTTCATCTAAATAACTTTGAATACTTCAAATAGGTGTCCTCAGCGTGTGAGTATAATGACCTTAGACTATTTTTTATTTCTAGGTTCTAAGAACGAAGAAGAAGAAAAAGAAAATGAAAGAGATAAAGATGATGACGTCGATGATTTGCAAATATTTTGATTGTTTCTTTTGATTGTTTGTTTTGATTGTTTGTTTTGATTGTTTATTTTGATTGTTGTTTCTGTAAGCAGGATTACTAGTTTTTTTTAGTTGAGATTTGATATAGGTACAGTGATATCTGTTACCCTTTTTAAATGTACCGCTAAGAGTTTTTGAGATTGTTATTCTTATTTTCTATTTTTTTTTATGTATGTTTGCCAAAGAATTAGAATTAAAAAAGTTCGTATTTTGTGATACAATAGTAATTAAAAAAAATAAGTATAATAAAAAGGAAAATGAGACTGAACGAAACAAATGATTACTCAGAGGATAGTTGCTTAGATTACACCTTGGTTGTTATTTGGTTTTTACAATTTGTGTAGTTTTAATAGCAATATAAACTATTATTACAGTAAACAAATGAGAAATACTTGTGCTTTACTTATTTAAAAAAAAAAAAAAAAAAATAATTTGTATCTCATCTTAAGTCATTACCAGTAAACACTATGTTACTACCATCACATAATAATCATTTCCATAACACGAAAAATCATTACCATCACAAATTAAAACTTCAGCTACCTATATCTCGGACATTAATCGATGCAATTCGAAAATATTTACACATAGTATTATTAAGCCGTCATATTTTCGTTTCACACTAAGATTTTCAAAATCTAAAATTTCTCCCTTTTAGCGTAGTAATATTGAGTATGCCTTTTGAAATTGCCAACACTTCAAGATTGCGTAAACCTTACATTACTTTAAGTTTGTATGTGTACATCTTTCATAGGAATCTATTAAACAGAAAGCAAGAGGGAACTATAATAAATGGAAACGAGTATGTTGGTAACTTAAATAAATAATTGCTTTGTTTTCTCAGCCCTCTTTGTCAAATTTAGGTAACATGTTAACAAAGTATGACAGATACAGGTTTACAGATAACAGTTGCTATTTGGGAAAGAAACTAGGCAAATCATCATCTGCCTAGCCTTTTGTCAGCTATGTTAGAGTCGACTTGTATATAACCGGATACAACAGAAAACCAGTACTTATTTTACATGGAGCGACTGTGTATATGACTGGGTTATGCGCCCCTTGAAAAGACTGGTTGTCAGACTTTCGGGATTCCAGTACACAAATGCTGGTCATACCCCCGATACTGAAACGTAACTCAAAATTTAAGGGCTGCTTAACATTTGAGCTGCTGCTGCTAAATTTTAAATTTCGTATGGCCAAACGTCACTTTTGAGTATCTGTTAAATATAAGTGCTACTTAAATTTTGAGTGACGTTTTAGTTTTCGGGGCATAGAACCACAAAAGACATAGTAGGTACATAATACTCAGGGAGCTCATGAGCATATGCGAGGCGTACGCGCACTCACATGGCCTCAAATATAACGTCGCGAAGAGTGTGCTCATGATCTTCCAAGCTGGGACCAAAGGTCTGGCGGAGGTTCCTCCAGTCAAGTTGTGCGGCGTGCCCTTGGAGCGCGTGCAGTCATTTAAATACTTAGGCCATATTGTAACGCCTGACTTGAAGGATGACGCAGATATTGAACGGGAGCGGAGGGCGCAGTCGGTGAGGGCGAACATGATAGCTCGCAGGTTTGCTCGTAGCTCCAAGGAAGTCAAAGTCACCTAGTTTCGAGCCTACTGTACTGCATTTTATACGAGCAGCCTGTGGGTGTCATACTCGCAGAAAGCCTACGGAGCCCTCCGAGTTCAATATAATAATGCGCTGAGGGTATTGCTGCGGCTGCCTCGCTTCTGCAGCGCGTCGGGGATGTTCGCCAATGTGCGCGTAGACTGTTTTTATGCCACTATGCGCAGGAGGGCAGCCTCGATAGCGGGCAGAGTGAGGGCCAGCGGCAACTGTCTCCTCGCCGTCGTCGCCGACAGGTTAGACGGGCCATTCATGCGGCATTGGTTGGCCTTACATGCGCCCATTTCTAGGGCTTGGGGGAGATAATTAGTAATTGGTTATTCTTGTTAGGATGTTCTTGATTATTTATATTTATTATATTATTGACAATTATTAATCTATTGAATCTAATTGACTTTGTTATTTTAAATTAAATTAATTATTAAACAACAACAACTACAACTCTATAATTATGCTTAAATTATATTCCTCATTTTTATTTTGAATTATTATTGTACTTTGCAGATTTTGATTTTGAATATGTTATGAAACTATTATTATTATTTATGTTTTATCGAATTTGTGTGCTACTGTATGGATATTATTATGTCTGACTAAATAAATGAATTGAATTGAATTGAATAAAAACAAAAAAAAAAAACATAAAAAAGTGCTTTCAATACGATACAATAAGCTCAGACATAAAGTACCAACTATTCCTCATAAATTAAGGGTAGGCTGTGAGCCTGGTAGGATACATACCTAATGACGGTCAGTTATCTCGCTAAATACTTGGCATAGCGTACGGAACGCGTATAGTACAGTCATGAGCTTAAAACTTATGTACACAGCAACTGGTAACAGTGTTTTCTTCAAAGAATTGGCATTGCCCTTCAGCGAGGCAAAGCAATGCTGCCAATCTTCTGGGTTCGGTTTCATGATGATTGTGCTACAGTGGAGTACTTTAACGCCTTACTTATGAATATAAATCGACCTTAATAACGAAAATTTGATGAGCCTAGCTAGGATAATTTAGGAACAGTCACATGTTGTGTGACCTATTTGTATTTTCAAATGCTGTATACTTAGTTTTTTATTTAATATACTCCTTATTTGAAAATAATGAGTTTATTGTACATAAATATAAACATCGGTTTCTCAAAGTTGCAATCGATGTTCTACGAGTAAACACTTGGAATTTTTTCTAAGGGTATACGTATCATTGCCCGTGACTGTACGCGTCCAGCAAGGCACGTCCCCTCAATAGGTCATGGCTAATCTGGCATTTGGCACGCATAAAATGTTGAATTGTGGTCTAGCTGTGTGATCGTTGAAACCACAAAACATGATATTGTACGAACTTTAGTACTTATTAAGGCTCTACTACGTAATTATCTTGTTTTGTAATATTGTTATAGTGCAATTAAAGCATATTTTGTGAGAGAAAAACTTCATTTAAAGCTAGGATTATTTGAATTAACTGGCTTTGACACGTTGATGGTTTCCTACGCGTAAGCGTAGATGGTGTTCAGGTTTGGGTTTCGTTGAAATATGACACGAAGTATACCCAACATAATGAACATATTTCAGGAATTCAGATTATGGAAGCAAGATTTTCAGAGAGTAAAATAATTTTATGGCCAAAGTTTCAATAAGTAAGTTAGGCAAAGAACATAAATTGTTATGAATAAGTCCAACACAAGATGTAAGACAGCAAATCCACTGTATAAACTTCGTATCAAGCATGGTTGTTTATAGAAAATTTCCGAAAAACAATGGCTCTTAAAAAGAGAGGGTTTCCAAAACTGGAATTGCTGTTTGTGAGATTTATGGGCATAATATACAGGAGTGGAGAATTAATGCCTTACGGCTTCCAAAGCAAATAGTCATATTATACAGAAAGTTGCCAAGACGCTGTCTATATATACCCACCTATTACACGCACGTGCATACATGTACACGATTATATGTATAGGATACAAATGGCGTAAGATATTAGGATGGGAGATATGAGTATCACGTGATGTAGCTGCTCTTTGTTAGAATATACCTATCACAAGTCAGCAAAATCGAGATTTATAATGTTCCCAGTACTGGGGCGCTGGCCTTTTCTCTATGGGATTAGTAGACTCAATTCATTTCATCACCTTCCTGCCTTGTCCCATTCTACACGTTTTCTTCTTCCATTCTCCTTGGTCAGACGTCACAATAATATACTAATACATATTAAACAGCAGCGGTGGCCCAGTGGTGGCGGCGTCGACTTACGAACAGTAAGTCGTGGGTTCAAACCCAGACAAGCGCATTGCTTTGTGTAATATATTTCATTACCACTGCTCTCAAAACGGTAAAGGAAAACATCGTGAGGAAACCGGCAAGAACCAAAAAATTCGAAGATATGTGACATCTACCCATCCGCAGTGGGCCCGCGTCACCACGTGGGCCCAGTGCGGATTTAGAGGGAATGGGCTACAATCCACCAATTATAGCCCATTCCCTCTCATAGAGAGGAGGCCTGTGTCCTAGTAATGGTCTTTAGGTTAAGCCGTGCTTGCCTAGGTAGGTCTGTGGATGGGTGACCACGCTGTTGGTCCCGGCTGTCATTTGTAGATCGTTGACAGTCGTTACATAGGTAGTCAGTAGTGGCCCAAAAAGTCTGATAACCAGTCTTACCAAGGAGTATCGTATTACCCAATACTAACTGGGTTGTGGAGGTCAGCTAGGCAGTCGCTCCATGTCAAATACTGGTATTCAGCTGCATCCGATTAGACTGGAAGCCGACCCCAACATAGTTGGGAAAAGGCTAAGCAGATGATGATTCTCAAAGTTGTGAAAACAACAGTTCAGGTGACATGAACTACGAGCTTTCACTGTCCTTTACTTGACCTTCTTTATAAAGTTACTTAAGCTGAATAACAAGGTAATTTCAGTAAAAACTTGATATGAATGACATGTTTTTGTTTATTTAATTATAACGTAAAGGCTTTATTCATAACGAAAAACGTTGTGAATAAATTTTATAAAGCCCTTTTGTAATATTATCATAAAGTGGAGTTCAGTGAGTGGAAACCGAGTAGAAAATTGAAAACTTTTGTGTAGAAAATTTATCATTTTTGTAGAAGTTACGAATAGTTTACAGAGAAAATAATCTCAAGTTCAACTATTACATTAGTTCAACTTTTCAAGGTGCCAGTAAATGCATTAACTAAATGCTGTGATGCTGTGAATAACTTAAATAACGGGTGCTTCTAATGAAAATATCCCTCTTACTTATCGCCACCAATTAAAACCCTTTCCTACGGTAATTAAATGGGTTCGAGGTTCAATTAAAGTAGCTGTCTGTATACACTAATATTATAAAGAGGTATACTTTGTAAGTTTGTATGGGTGAAAGCGTCAGGACAGCCCGCGAAATTCAAATTTTCTTACGTTTTTTGCAATTTCTAGACCAGTGATAGGTTGTAAGTTGATTAAAATATTGTTCGCGACTGTAAGACGTATGTAGTTACAGAATTATAATGGATAAAATTATAATATAATATTCTTTTGTTTTTTTGCGAAATTAGCTTTTCACGGAAATTATATTTTTATAGCTTTATTTTAAAAACTTTGATCAGGCAGGGACGGCCCATAACCTGTTGTATTTAAATAAAGCACTTTAATATATTATTAACTGTTTTTATTTTATTAATAGTTATTTATCCAACATGTTAAGAAAGTTCGTTTTTCCTATGAGTTTTGATTTTGAGTCTTGAGCGAGCGAAGGATTGAAAAATAGAATCACCAGCGCAGCGAGTGATTATAAATTTCAATCCTGAGTAAGCGAAAGACTCAACAAAACGAATAGCAAATGAACTTGCTCACATGTTGCATACAAAACTTTTCACCACTCCCAGCAAGAAAGTGTTCAGTCATAATAGGTAAATAAATTTTGTAATAAGTATAGCAAAATAATTAAATCAGCGCCATCTGTGATTTTTTGCTAGAACTAGCAAAAGCCAAGGAAGTTATTTTAACCAGGGTGAAAAATTGTAGGAATTACAAAATATTAAACTTAAACTTACTTTTAATCAATCCGAGAAAAGTATCATCTGGGGCATCGTTTAAAAATGTCTTAACTTGATTTGCCGTAAAAACTTTTGATTTCTTGCTTTTGAACCCAGAAGACTGTATGTTAAGCAATGAAATCAGCTTATGATATTCTTTTATATTTATGTCATGTTTCGTTACCAATACTAATTTTATCATAGAATAAATACTCCACAATGTACTGGGTTGCTTCATGTTTGAAATTTCTATGAAATAAGACAGCAAAACCGTTTCGGAGAAAGGTTTCGCATTTTTTTGAAGGTATCGAACGTTTTAAGATATCTTTCCTTCGATTTTTTGGGCAAAAAACTTAGCTCGGCATTTGAAACAAGGTTTTTTAACTCTTTTGGAGTTAAACTTAAATCTTCCTCACTAGAATCACTCATTTTTTTTAGTAATCAAAATCGCACGTAAACATAACTTAGAATTTTCGCGCTTCTAATGTCCTTCTTTCACAGGCTTCTTTCTTTGAGTGCGTTCAAAAATTAAAATCTTAAATTTGACGATGTAATTTTTTCAATATATTATTAAACTTTTTTAATGTTTCTGAACTTATACACTTACAATAATTTGATAAATTTTATAAAAAACATTTATCTTAACTTATAAAGATTTCTATTCTAAGCATAAAATTATTTAGTTTTTAAAATATCTTTAAAACTTAACATAAAAAAATCAGGCAAGGTTAGTTTCTGAACGGGATCATTACTTTCCTCACTGTTCAAACAGTGAGGAAAAACCAACTTTCCTCACTGTTTTCGTAGAGGAAAGACACTTCTTTCGTGCGGGAGTGGTGAAAAAATAATTTTATTAATAGATCCACAATTATACGTACATGTTCAAGATGCGAAAATAGCAAAGCAGGTATGGGACAATTTGTTAAAAGCATTTGAAGACACTGGCCTGCTCCGTAAAGTAGAGCTTCTTAGAGATTTGATTATG
This sequence comes from Xestia rhomboidea, assembly GCA_963853795.1. Lineage (NCBI taxonomy): Eukaryota > Metazoa > Arthropoda > Insecta > Lepidoptera > Noctuidae > Xestia > Xestia rhomboidea. The sequence goes on along the minus strand of OY970759.1, from coordinate 14,868,599 downwards.
ACCAACCTTGAATCAAGTTCAAATGTAGAAGAATATATAAACAGATTGATGTCAACAGCACATAAATTGAGAGGAATATGATGATGATGGATGGATGATGAGTGGCTCGGAACTCTAATGTTGGCCGGGTTGTCGGATGAATATAAGCCTATGATTATGGGTATAGAAAGCTCAGGCATAAAAATTAGTGCTGATTTGATCAAAACAAAGCTATTGCAAGAAGTTAAAACAAAATCAGAAAGTACTACCGTATTTTATGCAAAGTCTAAGAAATTCATGAACAATACTCAACGTAAAGATAGCCACTCAGGAAAACCAAAAGGCCCCCGTTACTTCAACTGTAACAAATATGGGCATATGGGCAAGCAATGTTGGTTTAAAAATAAAAACAAGGAAGATAACGGCACCAAAAATGGTTTTGTCGCAGCTTTTTCAGCAACATCTGTAAATGATGTCAGTAGCTGGTATGTGGACTTCAAGCCCACATGACAATGAACCGTGACTGGCTAGAAAATGAAACTGTACCGCCTGTACAAAGTATCACGATCGCAGACAACAAAGTTCTAACCGTGCAAAGCTGTGGCACTGTAAATATCCAGGTACCAAATAATATTACAGGAGAACCTGACTGTATTCAGGTAAATAATGCATTATTTATTCCTACTTTATCGACAAATTTACTTTCTGTGAGCAAGATTATAATGAATGGTAATAAAGTTGAATTTGACAGTACCGGTTGCTCAATAATGAACAGGAATAATCAGATAGTGGCCAATGCAAAGTTAGTAAATAATACTTACAAATTACTCACCTACCAAAGTGGGCAGGCAATGGCAGCTACAGCTGAAGACAAGTATTTATGGCACCAAAGACTAGGTCACCTCAATTTTAACGATATTAATAAGATTCCAGAATGTCCTCTTGGTGTGAAGTTATGTCAACAAGATGAGGACTACATAATGTACATCTTGTTTGGAGGCAAAACAAACCAGGCAACCATTCAAAAATGAAGGCTCCCGGGCAACAAGCTTGCTAGAGCTCATCCACTCAGACCTATGTGGACCCATGGAGAACCAGTCTCTCGGAGGTGCTAGGTATTTATTAACATTTATAGACGACTTCTCTAGAAAGGTATTTGTTTACTTTCTCAAATGTAAATCAGAAGTATTAGAAAAGATCTGGAATTTAAAAATAAAGTAGAAAACGAGTTGGGCCGTAAAATAAAAATACTTCGCAGCGACAATGGAAGAGAGTATGTAAACAGTCAGTTTGATAAATGTCTGAAGAAATTTGGCATAAAGCACCAAACAACGATTCCATACACACCTCAGCAAAATGGTGTAAGCGACCGTATGAATCGCACTCTTATAGAACGAACTAAATGTATGTTACTCAATGCCTCATTACAGAAGGAGTATTGGGGAGAAGCAATAGCAACTGCTGCCTACATCATCAATCGCTCACCAACTCGCTCGCTGTCTTATATCACTCCTGAGGAACGATGGACTGGATCCAATACTGACTTACGTCATATGAAAGTCTGGTTGCCAAGCAATGGTACATATACCAAAAGAAAAGCGTCACAAATTAGATGTCTTACGTTATTGGTTATAGCAAATGCTCTAAAGGATATCGCTTTATAGATAAGAAAACCAAGCAAGTAATAATGAGTAGAGATGTAGTATTTTTAGAAGAAACTGTCAACCAAAATAAAATAATTAAAAATACCAATTGTACCGAAACCACAGATAAAAAGTATAAGGAATTAGTGGAAGCGAGGAATAAAATAGAAGAGAAGAATTAGTGGAAGCGAGGAATAAAATAGAAGAGAAGAATTTAAACACATTTACAAGCAAATGTAATAACTGCAGTGAAGAGTATCATTGCATAGTATATTTTGAGACCGATAAAAATCAAACTCAATCTCCTAATGAAGACAATTATGAATCAGACTCCAATAGTTCAAGTTATTATGAGGACCCTAATGATGAGACATACATGCCTCCAGGTACAATCAATACCAGTTCTCCTGAAATATGTCATGTAAATCTCAGGCCTCGTCGAGATTCACAGAGACGAGAAGGAGAAGTAAACAGTAACAGTTCGGATCCTAAGTCTTTTTTATGCATTAATTCAGAATCTGCAATGAGATTTTTGGAACCACAAGATCACACTGAAGCACTAAACAGTGATAATTCTGAATTATGGAAGCAAGCCATGGAAACCGAATATGAATCTTTAATGGAAAATAACACTTGGAATGTCATCGATTCACCTGTTGGCAAAAAGGTGATTCCCTGCAAATGGGTTTTTAAAACTAAGAGAGATGACGCTGGCAACATAGCACGATACAAAACTAAGAGAGATGACGCTGGCAACATAGCACGATACAAAACTAAGAGAGATGACGCTGGCAACATAGCACGATACAAAGCTCGTTTGGTCATAAAAGGATTCAAACAAACAAAAGGTATAGATTACCATGAAGTTTACGCTCCGGTTATACGCTATTCATCTATCAGATACTTGATTGGCTTAGCGGCTAAGTACAAACTAAAAATTCATCAAATGGATGCTATTTCAGCATTTTTGCAAGGAGATACATGTGGAGTACATAAGCACCGAGTTCATGTTAGCAGATGCATTGACAAAGGGACTGCATCGACCGAAGCTCTGCCATCTCACAGCTGGAATGGGTTTGCGTTCAGAGAGGGTGTTGATAATATATGAACGCATAAACGAACTCTTTGGTGTCTACGTTTTCTCACCGGCTCCGTGACGCGTGTGAATCTGTTTGCTAGTAGTAGGTATTAATATGTTTTAATAAAATAAAAACAGTTAATAATATGTTCAAGTGCTTTATTTAAATACAACAGTTACATTAGATACAACTAAACAACACTAATACTAAAAAGACTTGCACCGATGAACATAAAACTCATGAGTAATTTTACAAATATTTCTATGACGAAGTCATCGATACGTTTAAAGGTAAACACATTCTATAACATACCTTATTTTAAAGTTCTCAGATTTCAATCTTGAATCGTATTGTTTAAGATCAATAAATGGCATCTTAAAGACTTCTGACACATGCATAGTTCAGATATTGAAACAAAAAATCCTTCAGAACAATCTCGAACATTTCTCCAGAATAAGAGTAACGGCAATGATTACAAAACCAACCAACTAGAGGGAACATTATATGTTACCACAGCTGGGACTGGGCTACCTCTAAATAAGAGGGGATCTAGTACTGGTTATTAAGACAGTAAAAACTGTACTACTAATGAAAACACACTTTTTTGAATAAAAAGAAAAGAAAGAAAGAAAGAAAAATATTTATTTGACGTCAGTACAAACAAAAAAAGAAAACACACACAAAATAAAAAAAAAGAATACACAAAAAGTTTCTCAATCCGGTCGTACCATCGCAGTTGATAACGGCTGCGACTGTAGTGTTTCTGCTTCCAGTTGTTTGCTGGTTGAAGTTAAACGATAGGTTGAAGTTTTCATTGTTTTTATTATTATTGGGACCCAAGAGGCCAAGAGGACTTTTGTTCTTGTTACTACGTGTAGTGTTAGGTTGCAGCCAGGGTGTCCAGACATAGTTGAAGTTAGCTGGGTCGGAGGCGGCATTCAGTCTGGGTGCCCCTCGTCTTTGCTGAGTGGCCCATAGTCCCCTTAACCGGCTTGTGAGCAAAGTGGCGATCTTATTAGCCTTTCCCCAAAGATTGTTGCTTTCCATCGGATCACGGCGCACGTTGTAAAGGCAGCCGCGAGCTGGAATTAAATTTAAACTTTGTAGAAATTACTACAGGTCATCAGATCAGAATGTTGGGCCACAAAATGGATGAATGAAAGGCATTTGCATGTCGCGGAGATGTAAATACTAAGGGGGATGTGTGGTGTTACGCGAATGGATAAAGTAAGGAATAAGTAGATAAGAGGAAGTCTGAAAAGACTGACTGAAAAGTGGTGTGGTAATCGGTTGTCGTGGTATGGGCATGTGATGCGGAAGAATGAGGAAAATGTCGTGAAGAAAGTTCTGAGTATGAATGTGGATGGGTATATGATATGAGTAGAGAAAGACTAAAGAAACGATGGATGGACTGTGTTAAGAATAATATGCTTAAAGTTAGGCCGTCCTTAAGCTCGTTGGGTTGACGATATCGTCAGGGTCGCGGGAAACGCCTGGATCAAGGTCGCACAGAACCGGGAAGTGTGGCGGAAGAAAGGGGAGGCCTATACCCAGCAGTGGGTGATTCCTGGCTGATATGATGATGATGATGAAAAATGATATGGCAAGAAAAGAAGTGTCTGATAAGATGACGAAAACTAGTAGAAAAAGTAGAAGTATGGAAGAAGAAGACATGCTGCGCGGACCCCAAATGAATTGGAAAGGGCAAGAGAATGATGATGTAGAAATCACCTTTTTATAAGGACAATGCACATGCATTCACAACAAGTGAAAATGCGGGTGATGTTATTTTTTTGTACAGTTTTGAATTGAGGAACGTGAAAAAAATACGCTGTTTTGTGAATGCGGGCTGTCAGGACAAGGATTCAATATTTTACACATTTTACGGATATGTGTCGATATACTGACAAGTAAAAATCGATATACTGAACGTTTACGTTTCATGACTGTTATAGTACTTTAGAACGTGGTACGAAAAAAACTATGAATGAAATGGTTTTCATTTGAGTTTTTTATTTTATTCATATTTTTTAAACGACTTCCAAAAGGAGGACGTTATCAATTCGTCTGTTTTTTTTTGTATGTTCAGCGATATCTTCGCCAATTGTAAACTGATTTTGATGGTTTTTTTTGTTTGGAAGAATATTATTTTGCGGTGGTCCCATATAAGTTTGGTGAAGATCTGATGCTGATTTTCGAAAAATACAAGGGAACTCTTCAATAATAGACGGCAAATTGGTCGTGATTGCTGCAATCGCTTGGATGTTTATTGTTTATACAACATCATGACGTAACATCACGCCTTGCATATTGAAGAGTTCCCTAAAAATTGAAAATTAAAAAACTTTTTTGCAAAAACTAAAACCGACTTCAAAAACACAAAAAAAGTCGGTGGCAAAAAAAAAAACTGAATCGAACAAATAAAAGTCACTTCTATTTATTTATTTATTAATATAGGTTCACCAACAGCTTCTGTGTACAGCATTTAGGTATACATAGGTTTTACAGTCTTGGACTTACACAGTCGCCAATTACAGGTTAACCAGCATTCTTCATTCTGAAGCTAAAGTTATTTTTGTGCACTTGCGGCATGTGCCAAATAAATATGTTTTCTTTCTTTCTTCTTCTTTCTTTCTCATAGAACGGGGCCTGAACCAAAAACACTTAAACAGGCTAAAGTTCTCGAAGATATTTTGTGGCCTTCCACTCTATGTGAAGAATCTGACTTTGCGAATATAAAAATTTATTTTTTTAACCTACACTGTCCCGCTTCTGGGCAAAGGCCTCCCCCAATTCCTTCCATGTGCTCTTTTCCCGTGCCTCCTCGGACCAGCCCTCGTGGTCATATCGTCTCGCCACATTTTTCTGTGTCTGCCTCGGCGGCGCCGTCCGTCTCCCGCCAACCATCGTGTGGAGACTTTTGCCCAGCGGTCATCGTGCATGCGACTGACGTGACCCGTCCAATTAATGCAATTTAATATTTGGAAATGTGTCTTGTCCCTGATAGCTCTATTAAAAAAAATACATATAAAGTTTGTGCGTTATTGTAAAACTGGATCAAAGTTTATTTTAAAGAAAGTAAAGAGGTTTTCGCCACGTTCCATACTTCATGTTATGCACACAGCTGTACGTTTTGTGCGAAACCAAAATGGTGGAAGCAGTGTCCCCCGACCATGAAAGGGACAATCGTCTTTTACGACATCCATAGAAATCTTCTGTTACTTCAAGTTTCAAGAGATTTCTTTGGCACTTAACCTACTTTTCACGATTTTCTAAGAGTGTTCCTTTTTAGAAACAAATAATGATTTTTCATTATTCTATAATCTTTAATGGTATTCTGAACATGAAATCGGATGTTTCTGCTGAATAAATATTTGCTATTTGTTCTAAAGTACTATAACAGAAACCTTTTTGCAAAGGATGGTGATTATATCCTCGTAAAGCCCTGCGTAAAAAACGTGGGCTTGATTCCAACCATGATATCTATTAATGAAATTATGCATGAACTTACTTAGTGAAGGTATACAAGGCGTAGCATCCCTCGCAGTATCCTCTTGCCTGATAGTAGCCGCTCTTCTAGTTGTTCTCACAGTATCTAGATCTAAATAAACCCCTATTTGTTCAAAAGCTCTCGTCACTTCACACGTTCTTAGAGCAGGATAATATTCGGGAGGAGTTCTTTTATTCACTATGAATTCAGCTCCGTAGTAACCGTTGCTCACTCCTGTTACATTACCAACTACGATTTTATAATCGCCTGCTCTGTAAGCTGCCCAGGAGTTAGTACTGCTGTCTTCTAAGGCTATTAAGACTTCGTTGCGTTTGGATGTTTCGTCTTGTACTAAGGAGTCCCATTGGTTGACTCCGTCTATGTTTGTTGGTACGTTTCCTCCTGTTGCGGCCATTATGGTCGGTAGCCAGTCTGAGATGTGCATCAGTCCTTGCCAAACTCTCGGTCTGACTGAGGAGTGCCATATAAACGCTGGCACTCGGACCCCGCCCTCCCAAGGCGTATATTTCTTTCCCCTGAAGGGTAAGTTCACTCCCCAATTCCTTGAGGCTCCGACGGTTGGTGCACCGTTGTCGGACGCGAATATGATGATAGTGTCGTCAAGGATTCCTCTGTCTGATAACGCTCGGACTATTTTGCCGACGCTGCGGTCCACGTGCGTCACTATTTCTGAAAAGATGTAATATAACATGTCATAGAAGTTGAATTAACATAAACGAGGAATGCATTGTGTCCTAGCTTATAGTAAAATACGAATTTCTCCTGTATTTATCAGATCCTTGTAATATGTAGGTACTCACTTTTAGTTTTATTTTTGTAATTATAAGTAGTTCTAGTTGTAGTATGTACATACAAATGTACATAATAATTTCAGATCCTTAATCTAATTTGAAACTTTATTTAAAAGTCAGCAGAAAATTTAAAACTAATTGTTATTTTTGAAATGCATTTTTGTCAATAAAATAGTTTAATTCATGAACATTATTATGTCTCAAAATACATAATTTCAGGAATAGTTTGGTACTTTGTGATCTCGATTTTATATTATTGGTATGTTGCACTATAGCACACAAGACTTGAAACCAGTACGTAATTTCCTAGCGTATGCCAAAATCCCTCTGTGCAGGTCTCACTAAGCCGAAAGCCACATTCCGCACTGAGCTCCCAAACAATACCTGGAAATGCATATCGTGATTCTAACAACTGAAGTTCCCTCATATGTGTAAAGAACGTATATTCGGGTACAACGAAATTCGTTCAAACGTTAAAATATTCCAGTATTTCCTGCTAATGTAATAAATGGATTTGTTAAAAATGCTTGATGTTTTCGACAATCCATGTTTTGTACAGCAAATTCATTTTGGTCGTATTTTCGGGTATATTGAAAAAATGTTTAGGCGCAGGCGTTTTACTTTGCGCATTTATTTCATCACCACTGCTCACAAAACGGTGATGTCCTAGAATCAAACTGTCAAAGACATGTGACATTGTGTGATGGCTCATGAATGGCTGATTTATTTTATTAGTAAAAGAAAAACTTGTAACATTACCTGCATAAAGTCTTCGGTTAGAGTTGGCGATGTGCGAGTGTTTCACTGACGAGTACAGAGGTGGTTGTAACGCTCCGCCATCGTTACCCGCGTGTGGAGCGTTGTGGGTCACGTGGAGGAACAGGGGCTGGGACGAGTTGTGATGGTGGATTACTGTGGAACAAAAGACATACAACATAAACTCACGCATTTTGTCTTGGGGGTAAGCAAAAACTACTCGAATTAGGGTGAGGCAAAACGAACGTAATATTAGTTATGAGTCGCGTAATTTACGCCACATTTTCATACGAAAGTCTGGTTTCTCTCACGCGACGACGTAAAATATGTATGAAACCGAAATTCCGCGACTTAAAAAATTACGCTTGTTTGGCCTCAGCCTTAAGGATCGACGTAATTTACGTAACGTTTCCACCGCGCGGTCGTGCTAAGGCCTAAAACTACTCAGAGCTTGCTACGCAAAAGGAATACCTATGTAGTATTAACATACACCTTTTGCTTCGTGTATATTAATCATACATGCACACCGATTGCTAGTACGACGCGATGCATCTGACCTCCCTTAACAAAAACATTACAATAATGTGTATCATTTAATTAAATACTAAATTATTTTAATATTTTTGTTAAGAAAGGTCAGGTTCGTCATTATAATTTTAGCAGAATATCCGCTACCGGACATAGGCCTCTCCCAAGGACTTGCTACAGTTACCGGTACTGCACCGGCCACATCAAGAAGATTCCAGCGACCTTTGCCAAATCGACGTTGGTCCATCTTTAAGGACTTCACAGTAGAGTACCGGAGAGAGAGTTCCTACAGAGTACCTACTGTGTAACCACCAACTACAAAACGTATAATATCTGTTAAGTCTGCTAAAAGACTATCGAAGAACTGGCCCAAATCTATATTGTGACAGTCTTGGTAGCCAAGTGAATGGAGCTAAAATAAAGACATTGCTACAGCTGCAATAGCCACCGGTACGCCGGATAACGAAGGACTCAACAGAAAACCAAACACCAATAGTTTTGTAAAGATAAACATATAAATTTCTAAATAATGAAGCAGTTTTTGCAACTTAAATTAAGATTTGCAAATGATATCTCTAATTGGCGATTTTTCGGTTGGAGTCCTTCAAGTTAAACAATAGGCCCCAATCACAATGCGAAATTGAATTCAATCAGAATTTTGGATTACATTGAGTAATGGATATTTGTAAGATTGCAATAGGTTCTAACCTTACGGTATGGGTTGGTGCTGCAATCAGGGAGATTCTTTCCATACCTAAAAGAGCGTTGCAGATCTTTACATTACACCATTCGTTCCCAATTTTGAGTGCCTATTGAAGATGAAATCTTGCACATTTCCACCGGTATTGAATTCATAAAGAGTATTGCAAAACGAAATACAATGGCATTGTAAATGAAACTTCTGTACAAACTTACTTTTAACTGCTTTCTCGGTGAGTGCGTCCACAATGTACCGTTGCTCGCAATCTTGTGGTATTGCATCATCGTACAGATCAAGACCGAACATTTGTCGTCCAGTCGGCCACTGCGAACAAATAACGATCTCGTAAATACAAACGTTATTCTAATAATTAACTTAACGTCTGTTCTTGCAAACAAATAGTGCTTAAAACCGTTCACTTCAAAGTACTTTCACGCCTAACAAATCGTGACTGCATATCCGCGTTGCTTGGCCTTATAAAATTTCATGGCTCGGTTGCTGGGTGTCCACACCTAACTACCTACATCGACGAACCTTTTGTACTGCCGTCAAATGTCGGTAACTTACCGTTTCAACTTTGTTGTATGTGTAATAGTCGACGTAGCCACCTCGCATGCCGTAGTGATGGTCGTAGCCGCGAGATGTTGGAAGGAACTCCGGCTTGGACATCCCGACGTGCCACTTGCCCACCAAGTGTGTGGAGTAGCCCAACTCTTTCAGGTACGATGGTAGAAGACGCTCCGTCAATGGTATTCCTCGGTCTTCCGAATTGAATAAAGGCTGGCCGTGCATGCCTGCGAAAATGGGAAGGAAACCGTCACGCCTCTTGCTTGATGCAATCGAGTAAATTAACACAACATTTAAGAGACCGTTAACGTGGTAATTGTGTGGACGTAATATGATATCCATTTATATTATTGATTGCAATTTACATAAACATTCTAACAAATGATAAAGTAGAACCATTAAAAGTGATGTCAAAGGTCTCTTCTTAGCGTTAATAAACCGCGCTTCAAGTAGGCAATCAATTAAAAGTAGGTAATTATTCCCGTCACCGCCCCGTACGCGATCGCGCGGCAAACGACGGCACCCCACGGTTATCACTGTAGTGTCCATCAAATAATGGAAATCATTATGAAAAGAGTATTTATTTTGCCATTTTATCCCAACTTTTCGTTTAATTTTCTCGGCAAATTACTTTTTTAAGGCATCCAACTGTTGTCAAAGTTTTTCGGCTTGTGACATTATGACATAATCTAACTAACTGACTAAGCTCTTCGATCAATAATAGACTAAGCTACTCCTCGCATCGCAAATTAACCTATTCATTACGCACGTTCATTCATTTAATGTCACTACAAGAAGTAACTGAAATAACAAGAAACCCCAACATTTTGGCAAAAAATCTGGTGTGTTGAAGTAGCGAAACTTTTTTTTTTCACATTCAGGGCAGTTCAAATAGTCAATTTTGTTCATATTGATGAGAACCCGTAAAAGGCTTTCAGTTATTTAAATTACATTACTTCAATTATTTTGCCAATTACCTAGCTACCTACCGGAGTTCAACAGGTTTTATAAAATGAAGCAATTAAATCGGTATCGTATTTAAAGTTATAAAAATTACAATATGAAATTAACAAAAGCCCTAGTTTTGCGAAAGCGTATATACCTACACAAAATTGCGTATAGCACGACTATAGGTAAACAACTCTCATTCAGTTGTTTGCCTTCAACTGCATTACACTTTCTTGCATGGAAATTAAATTCTTACAGTTATATAAATTAATTAGAGTAAAAACGTTGACTGCCTCGTTCTTTGAATAGTCGCACGCTTCTCGAGAACCTCTCTTGGACTCACCAAGTTAGGTAAACTGTTATTGAGTTATTCCATTTGGATTTTTTACCAACAGCCCGGAGTCTATATTGTTTGAATGATGGCAATAGACCCGTATCCTCTTGTGAGGTCCACCGGGGACTTAACTGGTGAAATGAAGATGTACTTACTGTGTTTATCAACCCCAAATGTGCCAGTTACATTCAAGATAGGCAGAGGGACCAACACCACTACCTTTTTTTTTTCTCGATGTGGAAATCCTCAATGGATGTCCTCCGCCCTGGGGAGAGGAGGGGTCAGTCAGACTCGTACTGACTAAAACCACACCGGTGTTCCATCGCACACTTGCGTCGGGGGGCAGCGGGATCTGATGCGACTTCCGCTGCCCCGGAATAGTGCCGGCCCGTTTGACCTGCGGGCCTCGTCCCGGGGGGAGTGAGGTGTAGGAACTCCCCCCGCTACGTCTCGGAGAGGCGCGCGTGGAACACGACGCGCCGCCGTCTCGGGTCCAGTGTCATGGGGGGCGACGGATGTCCCCGAATCCGTCGCCCCTGGACCTATTTAGGGGGGCCGGAAGAGGGCGTTATCAGCCCTCTGCCGACGCCCGGTGCATCTGCTGCGGGTCGGGAGAGCGGTCTCGACCTCCCTCAACCTCTCCGCAGCCTCCTTTTGCGACATGACGGTTTCGCAGAAGGACACCACTGCGTCCCAGGACTCTGCACTGCCAACCATCGCGCGAGCGACGGCCGGCAGCGACAGGTCTCCTCCAACCTCTGCTACGAGGGTACGGCGCGGCTCGTCCCACGCGGCACACTCGGCCAGCGTATGCCGCGCCGTCTCCTCCGTGCAGTGGACGCAGTGATGGCACCGGGCGTCCGGCTCCCTGCTTAAGCGACACAGGTACTTCCCGAAGCAGCCGTGCCCCGAGAGCACCTGCGTCGCCCGAAACGTCAGGGAGCCGTGCTTCCTCCCGAGCCAGTCGTCGAGTACTGGCCGGATGGCCTCGATTGTGTCGAGGCTGGAAGGTGGCGGCGTCCCATTCCGTCTCGCTCCGGACCATGGATTGAACCAAGGCCGGGAGCGAGAGGTCGCCGCCGCCAATCGCCGTTACGAGGACACGGCGGTGCTCCGCCCAAGCGGGGCACACCTCCACCGTGTGCTCCACCGTGTCCTCCGGTCGATCCTCACAATGGTGACACCCGGACGTTTCCTCCCGCCCGATTCGGTGCAGGAACTTACCGAAACAACCGTGTCCGGTAAGAACCTGCGTCAGGCGGAAGGTGAGGACGCCGTGGCGTCTCTCCAGCCACTCCTCAAAGAGGGGACTTACCGCCACTATTGTGGCGTGCCCTGCACGGGGTTGCGAAAGTCGCTCTCTCCATGTCGCCATGAGATCACGCCGGAAGTCCGTCCGCTGAGGGACAATTTGCCGCGGCAGCGGAGTTTCCCCCGGCGCAGCGCCTCCGCGCGCCACTCATGTAGGCGCGCGAGGACTATCGCCTCCAGATCCCATGGCGGCAATCCGGCAAGGAGGCTCGCCGCCTCGCGGGAGATCGTGCGGTACCCCCGGATTAGCTTTACGGCCACCACCTTTTGGGGCGCGTTCAAATAGTTGGCGGCTCGCTGCCTCAATGAACGCGCCCACACCGGGGCCCCGTAAAGGGCCATGGACCGCACGACTCCCGCGTAGAGCCTCCGGCAGGACGCGTTTGGCCCCCCCAGGTTGGGTAGGAGCCGCCTGAAGGCAGCCCCTGTCCGCTCCAGTTTGGAGGCCAAACGTCGGAAATGCTCCACGAAGTTCCACCGGCTGTCGAGGACAAGTCCCAGGTACTTCAGCGTCGACTCGACGCCGATGGAAACCCCTCCTGCCATCACTGCGGATCCCGGAGGTGGCGCATTCCGAGGCCCATAAAAGCACATGGCCTCGGACTTGTGCAGTGCCACCTCGAGACCCAGTTGCCGGATCCTCTCCACGACTATCGCAACCCCGCGTGTCATGTTTTCGGCCGCCGCCTCGTGCGACCTCCCCCGTTCCCGCACTAGCGTGTCGTCTGCATAGCAGACAACGCTGACGCCGCTAGGGAGGTCGGCGCGCAGCACCCAGTCGTACCCGATGTTCCACAAGGACGGCCCCAGAACCGATCCCTGTGGAACACCGCACGACATCTCTCGCCGGTTCCAGTCTCCGCTGCGACCGGGGTAGATGACGGCCCTATCCGTCAGGTAGTCCCCGACCACACGACGAAGGTAGGTCGGCACCCGGTGATACCGGAGTGCCTCCCTTATGCAGCTCCAGGGCATGGAGTTGAAGGCGTTGGCGATGTCGAGAGACACCGCCAAGACCACCCCACCCCTGGACACCGCATCCCTCGTCGTGAGGGCTCTCACGCGCATGATGGCGTCCACCGTAGAGCGCCTCTTGCGGAAACCATATTGGTGTTCCGCAAGGTCCGGCCCCGTCCCCGCAAGGTGCTCGGCGAGGCGGTTTGCAATCACTCTTTCAAAGAGCTTGCCCACCTCGTCGAGCAACACCACGGGCCGGTAGGCGGACGGAGAGTCCGCCGGGCGCCCCGGCTTCCGGATGAGGACCAGCTTCCCCGTCTTCCAGCGAAGCGGGAACTGGCCCCTCTCCAAGCATGCGCTTAAGAACCCCTCCAGTCGGGGACCGAGAGCCTCCGAGGCCAGGACCCAGGCTTTCCCAGGCAAGCCGTCGGGTCCCGGGGCGGTATTTTTGGCACTGAGCCTGCGTACCGCCACTCTCAGTTCTACCCCGGTCACTTCCGGAGCGTCGTCGTCGTCGCTTTCGTGGTCCGCTTCCGGCACCGCAGCCGGCGTATCGCAGGGCCTCACTTATGCAACTCCAGGGCAGGGTGTTCAACGCGTTGGAGATGTCCAGAGACACCGCCAGCACCACCCCACCCTGGGACACCGCTTCCTCCGCCAGGACTCTCACTCTCCTGATGGCGTCGATGGTAGAGCGCCCACACTGGAAGCCAAACTGGCTGTCGTCCAGGTTCGGCCCCACCGTGCACAAGTGGCTGAGGCGATCTGCGATTACTCGCTCGAGCAACTTGCCCGCCTCGTCCAGCAGCACTATGGGCCGATAAGCGGACGACGAATCCGCAGGGCGCCCCGCCTTCTTGAGCAGGACCAGTCGACCAGCCTTCCACCTGGTAGGGAAATGACCCTGCTCTAGGCACGCCGAGAAGAGTCCTCTCAGTGGGGGCTCCAACTCCTTCAGGGCGAGGACTAGAGCGCGGCCAGGCACTCCGTCGGGCCCCGGAGCAGTACCAACACCACTACCTATCTCAGCCTATCCTATGTACAACACAGTACAGGTGTTTGGAATCCAGATGTAATACATACAGGGTGTAAACCACCTCATCACGAAGCAGTCAACCAAGCATTCTGTACATCAAACTAAATAACTTTACGCAAAAATTATTCAAATAAATCATGTTTTTTGGTAGAACTCAATGTAACGCACTCAAAACTTTGTGCTGATGGATAGATTGAATAGTGTACGATGGGGTCGTGGAGGTGTTTAAAGTAAAAATCTTACAATAAAAAAAGTTGGAACTTTGACCCCCAACATCACCGTAACTAGAATTACGCGAATTATGCGACATTCATTTTTGTTCTACACCATACTTCCATACCACCCGTATGGAAGTATGGTGTAGAACAAAAATAAATGTCGCAATGACGAGGAGAACAAATGCCTTTCGGCTTCGTTAAGAGTTGTTTTACACCCTATAGATCCGAGATAGGAAAAGGGACCAACACCACTACCTATCTCAGCCTATCTCCTATGTTCAACACAGTACAGGTGTTCGGACCCAGATGTAATACATCATGTAATATATGTATGGTATCGACAAACGTTCTTACCCAACCGCATGGGGTATTTTCCTGTGAGTAGTGCTGTCCTTGCAGGCGTGCAGATTGCTTCACTGTAGTACTGTTGGAGAATGACGCTCTGATACGCCAGGGTGTCGATGTTTGGGGTCAGAATCTGATCTGATCCGTGGAATGATACGTCATTCCAGCCCTGTGGAAGAAACCATCATGTTTTAATATTAATTTTCCGCTCAAATATACTGCGAACATCCACTGAGCAATTTGTTTTAGGAACATTCTGCTATGCGAGGATTTGTAACCCCCCTAAATGGTTCCAATAGAGCGGTACGTACAAATATCTCTGGATACGTTCATGAAATACACTGAGGTATCAGTGTTCGGTGTCCGCAGCAGGTCTGCAAATGACATTACCAGCGTGCTCCCCACATCGGTCATGAACTGGCCTTTAGCACTGTCACTGAATGATTTCAACTCTCTTGGCAAACGACTATCTCCAGCCAGCATTAGAACTCTAAAAGCCGAGCCGGAGAGATAAATGATCCTTACAATTAGCTACTCGGCCACTCGGCTCAACACATCTGACTTGCGCCCTCGTGAGCCAGTCTTGTGTTGGACATGAGACATGACCAAAGTTATCTTAATCAGCTGACTTACGGCCTGAATCAGTAACATAATTCCAGTCTTTCATTCTAGATAATTTCTTTTACAGATTTCCCAGTAACGTTTAACAGTTTGTATTCGGTCCCTCTCTTAGTTGGATTTACTCCGAGTATAATTATATCAAAAGTTTAGAAGAAAATAAATCTATCGAAAGATTAACACTGTCTGAATTATGTAAACAACACAGATACTTCAATTTGTTGGTAATGGCAATTAGATAAACGTGATAGTGTTACGCACGTGAAAGATTATCGCGCTACGGATAAAACCGGATCAATGACAACGTAATAACAATTTCAAGGTCAATGAAAAAAACAACGTGGTCAATGAAATACAGAACTATTAAGAAATAATGACAGTATTGTTTCTTTTCATTCACTAGAGCGTTAAATTAGTAATGCAGTGCAGCGCAGTGCTGGTGTTGTTATGAATTTAATGTAATATTTGTGTTAATGTACACTGACCTGCAAAAATAAGTACTACACTTTTAAAATTTCAGTTTTTCCTAAACTATAGAAGTTAGAGATTTAAAATAAAAAAACATTTTAAGCAATTATTATCAGCTTTCTTTGAAACTATAGACAAAATTAAACTATTTTACGAGTCCTTTTTGTTTCGAAAGTATATCTCGTGTACTTAAAAAGTTATTGCAATTTTTGAAAGTGTGATACTTTTTTTTGCAGGCCAGTATAATATGTAATGGTTCTAGCATGAAGTTTGGCTCTTATTTTTTTTTATTTTTTTTTTTTATCTTATTGGTTATCAATGTATATGTGGCAATAGGTGCTATTTACCTGAAAATTTGAATACAAGAATATTAATTATTAAGAACTAAAATTACTCAATGATAAAACTAGCTCTTAGCTAAGAAGCTAAGAGCTAGTTTTATCATTGAGTGTTTTTTTTTAGCTTTTCAATTAAAGATTGATTGCAGTAAAAGTAGTGCTTATAGTAATTATCCGTATCCTTAAGCCATCGTATTTAAAAAGTCATAAATATATAAATAAGTAAGAGGTATTTTACGTTCTACGTTACGAAGATACAATACATTTTAGCTTAATACGGTACAAAACTACATAGGTACCCCAATAGGAAAGTTCTTGTACATACTAATGAAAATTGCACAGTTTCAATTTAAATTCAGAGCAAATCGAGTTGTTGATTAAGGCTGCGGTACTAGCGAACGGCCTTGAGGATCTGGGCGGAGTTACATATTTTCCCCGCGCTCCCCCGTTACATTTTTACGCGCGCAGTGTGACTCGCGCTCTTCGCAGGAGGCCGCGCTATCGCGCCCTTATAAGATTTACTTTTATTCGATTTTGCTCTAAGTGCGCTGGTTTCCCACGTACGAAGTTTTCCTTCACTATTTGATAGAACTGGCTCTGCGCACATAACTTTATTTAGCGTGAAATGAAATTAATTACTTAAATTAACTTTATTTACTTTTTCTCAAAAGTAAATAAATTGTGAGATTATAGATTGTATTGCTATTCCATCGTTGTTTTATTGCAGCTACCTACTAGGTATGCATTAGATTCGTTGGTTCGCGGTCCGAAAACTTTTAATTGTTTGTTTGCATTGAATAGGCTTCGAAACGACTAAACCGATTTGAAAAATTTCTTCACTGTTGGTGTTGTCTATGTCACCCGGGCATTAGGGCATAGTGAAGCTTCTATGCCCGGGTGACATAGGCTATATTATATTTTCAAAAAATTTGGGATCCTTACCTTTAAAACTCCTATAATGTAACCCAAGTAAAAAAATACCTAAAATATTCTTTACATCGCGTGCGCTGCGAAAAGTATTGATGATAGAATAAAATAATGTACTACGACTTTGCAGAACACATCATTATTTACAGAAAGTGTCGCGAGAGCATATGTCTAACTATTATAGTTATGCGGGTTATGCCGCAATTAGTGTTCTTTTATTAAAAAAATGAAATGAAATGCCGCCGGGAGAAAAGGCTCTTTATTTGTATCTTGGTATTAATCCTTATCAAAAAAAAAATATTCATTTTGAAATTCGCTTGCCGCATTCGGGCAATCGAACCCGGGAAAAGTTCAAAAAAATAACATTCTGTACCTTTTTGACATCAATTTATCATGTTTGTTAGAGAGATTTAATCCATATGATTGCCCCTATCGATTGATGTAAAAAAGTACAGGATGTTATTTTTTTCAACTTTAGTCGGTTCGATTCCCGAGTGTGGCAAGCTAATTTTCGAAAATCTGTGAATGCAGATTTGTTTCTTTTAAAAATAAAGGAATGTTTCCTTTGAGTAAAATTAGCTATCTCTAGTATTTAGAGTACTTTCTGGCATTCAAAAATTCCAACCTGTATATAGGTATAATAAATGGTAAACTGACTGACTGGGTGATATATCAACACACAGCCCAAACCGCTGGTCCTAGAGACATGAAACTTGGAGGGTGTGTTCTATATAGGGTTAGGTATTCACTAAGAAAGGATTTTTGGGAATTTCACCCCTAAAGGGCTACAACAAACTACCTAAAGGGCTAAAACAGGGATCCAAAGTTTGTATGGGGAAACAAGATTAGTTGGACTATTTTATTCGAAACTTCACAGGAGTACTTCTATTGATAAATGAGTAGAAATGGGTTTCAGGTTTTTTCAGAATTCAACCCCTAAGAAGGAGAACTAGGTGATTTATTATCATAATATTGTGATTGTGATAAGGATGATGATGATTGTGATAATGATGATGATGATTATTGTGACGATGATGATAATGATTGTGATAATGATGATGATGATTGTGTGTGTGTGATGATTCATGATGGTGATTGTGATTGTGATAGTGATGGTGAATGTGACAGTGATGGTGATTGTGATGGTGATTGTGACAGTGATGGTGATTGTGATAATGATGGTTTTTGATTTTTGATTGCACGGTACACACGGTAGGTACACGAAAAACTTCACAATAAAAATCACTGAATTAGTCTTATAGCAAGCGTCCAAGCGCGCAAAATCAAAAATATTGTGCGGTCAGAGAACCCCCATAAGGAACGTTGTTCCCCAAAAAGCACTAAATCAACACCCATGAATAAAAAACCGAAAATTTTCATCGGCGCCATCTTGGATTTTCATTTTGACTTCATTTTCATTACCAGCGTCCCCAAAAACCACGAAAATGACACCCATGAAGAAAAAACCAAAAATTTTCATCGGCGCAATCTTGGATTTTCATTTTCATTATCAGCGTCCCCAAAAACCACAAAAACGACACCCATGAAGAAAAAACCGAAAATTTTCATCGGGCCCGTCTTGGATTTTCATTTTGACTTCATTTTCATTATCAGCGGCCCCAAAAACCACGAAAACGACACCCATGAAGAATAAATCGAAAATTTTCATCGGCGCCATCTTGGATTTACATTTTGACCTCATTTTCATTTTCAGCGACCCCAAAAACCACGAAAACGACACCCATGAAGAAAAAACCGAAACTTTTACTTTTTTTTATCGATTTATATTATTTTTTATCGAGCCTATTACACAAGTACAGACACACAGCATACGGCATTTCGTTACGTAACGCGTGACGCGTGACGAATTCTACTAATTAGCACTCCCCGCAAGCCGCGATAAGGAACTATGTTCCAACCAATACCTTACTTACAAAATGACTATCTGACTATTACTACATAGTAGAACTAAAATAAAAAATGAATACTAGATCGTCCATGTGAAAATCGGGGCACTATAATGCGAGCGAGCAGAGCAGCACAGCCTCCACGTCCGACGGTCCGAGCTGCACTGCCACCCGTCGCCCGCGCACGGACCCGCTCACGGATCCGCCCTATTCTGTTATTGTAGAATGCATAGGGTAATTTTTGTAGCCTAATAAATCATTAGATCAAAATGCCAATTGTACACGTTGTGAAGAAAAACGTGACGAATATTTGTGTGGAAAAAAATACTAAAAATTAATGCCGTTTAGGAGTAGTTACGAAATTTCAAAGAAAAAATGCTTCACTTTGGATATTTTTTTCATATAGTAATAATAAAGTTAGAAATATTTCAATTGTACCAATTAAAGTTTAGAGTCTACTAAGCAACATATATTTTTTTTGCACATATAAATTCACTCATCAAAGAGGAGTTACATGGAGAAAACCTCTCGTTAGCTGGTACCACCACCTTAAGGTATTTATTGCATGAAACAGCGATCGCCTGCCTTTTCCACTCGTAATGGTTTAAAATACGACAGATTAGTAAATGGGCCACCTAAACGGCCGCCGATACAGAACAATACGGCCGCCAACAGGGAGCGATGCCGGTGTCAACCCAATGCGGTTTTACGGACTTTAAAATCGAGATACTCAATTCTAGCTTGTATGTTGCAAGCAGAAAACAATTTTACAGATTATTAATGGTAACATTAGACAAGGTAGGTATGTACATACAATATTTATTTGCCAAAAATGTTGGGTTTACGATTAGACTATTTATCTTGGAATAATAATTAACTGCCATTTAAATTCTCTCAAGTTATTAAATCTTTTAAAACATACGCATAAGTATAGCATAGTAGTATAAACATTAAACAGCGCAAAAATAAATTTTAACGTGATTTAAACTACAATAACCTCTGTAAGTCTGTAGGTTATTGTAGTTTTGTTAGTGCATGTCATTACACTAGATGTTATTTTACATGAACTGAAAACATATTTCGGAAACAATACCTCATTTTTTTTCATTTTTCTACTAATGAGATAATTTTACAACATTTAAAAAAAAACGCGGGAAAACTCCTCCTAACAAATTAACTAAACTAGTGCTTGAATATTATTTTTCCTACATTTCAGTGAATGCTTCATTCTGTCGGAATAATTTTGTTCAAACAACTTTCTAAACTTACTTATTCGTTCTGGTCGTTTGCTACGCGTAGGTTAGATGTCTTTTTGGAGCTTTTGTCAAATTAATGAGTCGGGGGTTAATCAAATAGGAATAATCAAACTTCAGAAGCAAGAGTTTTAAACAAATTTTTTGACGTGATAACGTCTTATAAATCGATTAATACCGGCTGCACGCACGAAAAAGTCTCACACCGTTCCGCGCGCCAGTCACGTTCCGCCTGACTCATCAACGCCCAGCCCAAACCTTTGGACCTAGAAAACTGAAATGTTGCACAGTGGTTCCCTTTATAATATAGTCAAGGAAAAAGGAAAGAAAAGGAAGGATTTTTCGAAATTCAACCCCTAAGCGAGTTAAATAGGGGATGAAAGTTTGTATGAAAGTCCGTAGGGCTTAGGGGCTTAAAATTTTGTGTTTAGGCTGACGATTGAAAATTAATTTATACGTGTCTCAGCGTTTTTGATAATTCCACCCCTGAGGGTTAAAAAGGGGATGAGGTCCTTAATTTTCGAAGTAAAAATCACAAAATTTATTATCTGGGCGTATGGTTGGAAGCAGACGCAACGGTGTTGTTAGAATTTCAATCCGTAAGGAGGTGAAAAGGGGGATGAAATTTTGTTTTATAAGTTAAAATCACTAACATCATGAAAATTTGTATTTAGCTTTTTGGTTGCTAAGTACATGTATCAGCGTTTTTGAAACCTCATCCTAGAAGAGGGTACTCGTAAAATAGAGAAGAAAATAGTAATTTTCAATTAACTCCTTTGTATTATACAAAATAATGATAATAATTTAGTGATAATAATTCAATTCAATTCATAAAAGTATGCAATTCTTCATCTATGTTTTACTAAGACGTTTTCACGTAAAATTATCGTCCGTAAATCGACTTTACAGACAACCATTTTTTTAAATAAAAAATGAGACGTTACGTTCCCAGCTTAACAAAAAGGGCTTGACATCAATAACGAGTAAATATCTGAATAGTCATTATTAATGTTTTTCATGACTTATCATCGTCATGGTTTATCTCCGTTTACCACCTTATTAAGTATCCCATTTATTGTATTTTACTATAATATCGTCTTGTTTTTATTTGGGGTCGTCACAGCATGTCTTCTTCCACACTTCTCTATTACTAACTACAAGAACATAAACAAAGACTTCCTAAAAAGTAAGTGAATCGAATCGTGCACTTCTATTGCCAGGTGAAATGTCACAATATTCAAATTATGCAGACTTGTAAATGCCAAATTCGACACAACAGTAGTGAGAGCACAACGCAGCGCAACGGTAGAGCATAATTAGGCCGCATTTCGGCCTTCGTCACTTCCTGAAGGATCATTCCTACAAACTTTCAACGGCCTTCATAATTTTTAATTTAGGTTTCAAATAAAAACCTAACTTTCAAATTGTTACTTATTTCAATTTCAACAATCAACAAAATTGATTGATAGCTTTTTTGTCACTATATTAATAATATTTTCATACAATGGACTCATAATTACGTTGTGAGTTTTATAAACGCTATCGCGTGTTGGATGTTACTGGGTCTAGGGGGTCTACGTACTTGCCCGTTTACATGAAACTAACTTGTAGGAACTATAGATTATGTACTTGATCATTGAATGTTATGCAAAATGCTTACCTACTTTTAAAACACGTGTCGAGTGTAGGTTAGATTGCATGCACCGGCTATGCCAAAATGTCAATATTTTACAGAGGGCGACTATCATTGTGACCTCCACAAACTCAGTTTTTTGGAAAAACCGAAATTCTCACATCCTTAAACCTCGTACACACTTGGCACAAGGTCTCGGTATAAAATTCTGATTTACTATTTCTTAAAAACTATTTCAGCAACATGTGTCCGGTACAAGCCAAGACACAAGAAACATGTAGGTATACGACCATTGTGCTGTTCCCATAATGAGTTTCTTTTGAACATAACCCTGGTCACTTGTATTTTCAAAACAATGGCCAAATACACTTACGTCTACCACGGAATCGCATTTTGCATGCTTTTATCCTTTTCTGTCGCTCAAAACCGTGATTTGCTAGACGGCTGAAAGGAAAAATGGGATTCAGCGCTGCTAGATGAGGCGCAACCCTAAAGTACCTTCATGTAGGTTCTTTAATGCTGATTATTGCATTGTTTACAATGTGTATTCCTACAGTTATATAACCAATATGACGTTGGTTAATTGGAATAAATGCAGATTATTATGAAATATGTAATTAATTAATTTATAATATTAGCAATCTGTTAAAGATTTTATTCTACAAACTAATATTTTTATTGAAACTGAGAAAAAGAGTGTCTATTATTTTTTTTTATTTTTTTTTTCATCTGTTCGGGAAACTTACAGCTAATAATTTGTAAACAATGTTCTTAAGCAATACGGATTTGAAGGCCATTTACATTTTAGTTACAGTATATTCCCACTTTTATGTTACACTTCATTGTCGTTCAGAAGGACAATATTAAAAGATGAACTAAAAATAATGATATATTATAAGGTATTATTTACCATATCATCAACCAGGATGAACACGACGTGTGGTGGCCCCTGTCGATACGCTGATATCATAGTAGATATCATCGCTAGGATGATCGACCACTGCTTCCTGAAAAATAAATGTTATTCTATTATATTCTTGTGTTTATATTACTTACAACTCCCAGCAAATAAGTACTACGTATAAAGGGCGTAAAAAAAAAAATTAAAAAAAAATTAAAAACACGCCTGCCATGTTAAAAATTGTCTAAAAATAAGTTAAATAAAAAATTAACTAAAAAGTAAAAAATAAATTAAAATAATTATTTCAGTGTAGAATGGGAACAAGGTATGTCCATCAATCTGGACTCAAATCAGTCGGGGGACAGTTCTGTGGAAAATTTCTTTACAGGTCCCGACTTCGATGAAAATGTTGTTTTTCTTTTTTTCCATTTTTGGGTTCAATGGCGGAAAAAGGCTAGGCAGATTGATGGACATACCTTGTTCTCATTCTACACTGAAATAATTATTTTAATTTATTTTTTACTTTTTAGTTAATTTTTTATTAACTTATTTTTTATTTTTAGTCAATTTTTAACATGGCAGGCGTGTTTTTAATTTTTTTTTATTTCATACCTTTTAGTGATCGAATAATAGTATGTTGACCAACGACCAATGCGAAACTAGGTCGCCTTCGATATTTTAGCCGACGCTAAGATTTCTGAGGCGATTTAGTTCTTGGAGAGACCTTTTGTCATGTGGCTCGTGGATCTAAAACGCCAATTGCCAAGCCTTCTAGCTATCTGACGCGACTAAGCGCGACATAAGCTTGGCCTTTGGCAAATATTTTAGCGCCTAGATCTACGACGGCTCTGTCCAGTGTCGTCACTTGCAGCTTGTGTACTGTCGCGGCCCAACATAATATGAGTGGCAGCATGCGCCGTTCGAATTTTCCTTGACCCCGTAACGCATCGAATTCGACAGTGCTGGGCACAATCTTTAAGCCCAAACGGGCTGTGTTGCCACGTATGGTTTTGTCATCGAATTCGACGAAGACGTTTTCCTGACTCATGACTCTTGACTGGAAATAGTCAAGGGGCGTTATGGGGACTTGTCGAGGCTCTCTGAATCCATGAATTTACCATCAGGAAAAAGTTTGACCCAAGCCAGTTCTTCAGCTCTTTTCTCTCTTAGAATACTTATTGGAGGAGCGGTTTTACGCTTAAGCTGACAAACGGGTACAGGACGGGTGTCCACATTTGGCAAGACCGCATTTATGTTGGGTAAGTCAGTATCGACCGACATCAGACTGGTGGTCACCATTTCACCGTCATGTAAATTTGAAAGAATATCCACACCAATATGTTCCCGTGCCTTACGTACCTCCAGTGTAATCAAAAGATGCCTACAAAGTGTTTGTTCAGAGGTAAACTTCAGAACCATTGAAGTTCCTTTTTCACCAGCTACAAAACTTTTAGTACCTCGAGAATGAGACTCGAACAGGTAATAATAATCGGTATCATGTTTGAATATAGCCACTGCATATTCAGTCTGACAGGGTACAACTCCAGATATAAATCTACTGAAAAAATACTGTACACCGTCATCCAAACTTGTGAAGTAGTCATTAGGCACCGCTTCTGGAGTTGTTGGCCTAAAGAGGCCAATTACGACATCAGGCTCAATTTGCACATTTAATGGAATTTCAGCCACGGTAACATAAGGTAGTAACTCTTTAGTATTTAGGAAATTAGACCTTTGCGTCAAATGTGCCATGCACTGCGTAAAATAGCTATCGCCAGCTAGCAATACTCGATCCAAATCTGAGGAACACCACTCAGGCAAAGATTTTAGTGCTTTAAACGCGATTGCTGTGGTTGCATTGGCCATACACTGGCGTCCACGTGACTCCCCGAACCGGTCACTACCTTGATGAAAGTGTCACCTTAATATAGACCTATCGTCGGCGATAGTTTTGAAATTAATGATGACGGCGATTAAATGATCGCTGCTGTTCTTGAGTCAACCTTGTGGAACGATCAATTGTAGACTCCTCGTACAGTTTTCGTGATACACGTAAACGGTGCTTGGTAAGCCTACTTTCTTTTTCTTTCTTTTTTTCACGCCTTTTTACAGTAGACCTATTCTCAGAAGCTTGTTGGGATAGCTTTTGTTTCTCTTCCCCGGAAAGCTGAGAGTAACATTGGGACATTCTCGTCCTCATATTTTTCAGTCTCATTTCACGTGAATTCGGCGATTCATTTTTAAGTTTGTTTGCCAATTGACGAGCTTTCTTGGTTTTCTTTGAAAGAACCATTTCTCTAATAATACAACTGGTAAACAAAGATAATAGAATTAGTAAATAAACACTAAAATATACTGAATGAAATAATCCCAAGTTGATATGTTGTGATAGTAGTATGCCTTGTTGAGGTCCGAGTCGCGCGCGCGTGGTGCGACGTTAATGCTGTAGTACCTACCTACCTACATGTTGATGCATGGGTGGTGTTTGCCGCGCTGGCTCAACTGTCTGAACGTACTAAGTTAATACCATGTATCTGTTGGTTAAGTAGGTTTTAGAATTGTTTTTTTTTTTTGTTTTGTTTACTGTGGACACTTTTAACGTGCACATCTTGCTACATTGTTCTCACATAATATACCATCTCAAAGTGAATGATGTAACCAAGATTTTGTAACAATATTCTCATTTAAAAGAGTGTCCATGGAGTTTCTTGCCCGTTGTTCTCCATAGAGATCCATCTCTCTACGCTAGGGAATGGGCAACTACAGTACATTCACAGTTTTTATGTCTTGTGACTGGGACTGTAGCTACATTTAATTTTCATCTTTGTTTCGACAATTCAAAAGTGCCTGTAACTGGCTTACTTGAAATAAATGCTTTGATTTTGATTGTGATTTTGATTTTAGAGGTAATTTAATTATAATATGTAATAAAACGCAGTTTAGTGGGTTTAGTATGTAGAAAACCAATTTGGTCATAAATAAACGATTTATTTATTATTTGTCAAAGTTCAGATAAAAGGGTGTTACAAGTTGTGACGTCACGCGAGATTTCAACGCGCTGTATCGTCGTCACTTTTCGTTTACGTGACAAGAAAATATACGTGTTCAATATTTTTTGATAATCTAACTAACGGACCAAACAGATTTTTTTCAGGAATGTACCCAATTTTTTTTCTAGGTTTTTGAAATAACAAATCCGCAAGTTCACAACGAGATAATCTAACCACGCGTCTTAAGAAAAACAAATAACGAAACCAACTGAGGTAGCATGTAGTACTTACAAGTTTTATTTTTTAAACATAATACTATGATCATAGATCATCATCATCAGAACATCATCTGACTGACTATCTAGCGAAAGAACTTGACAAAGGTAACCACACAGTAGGAATTTTCCTGGACCTCGCCAAAGCTTTTGACACAGTTTCCATTCCAATTCTATTGCGCAAGCTTGAGATCATGGGTGTAAGAGGCACCCAATTGAAAATATTCAAAAGTTATTTAGAAGATCGTTCCCAGTGCGTAAAGATTGGCGATGTTCTCAGCGCTGTTCAAAAAACCACATTTTTTGGTGTTCCCCAAGGAAGTATTCTAGGACCTACCCTTTTTTTGATCTACATAAATGACCTTTGCAATTTAAAGCTAGAGCATGGTACTATCATTACCTACGCTGACGACACTGCTTTACTTTTTTCGGCTGACTCAGAAAATGAAGTCTACAAGCTTGCGCAACACGGGTTTAATATTGTAAATAAATGGCTTCAAAATAACTCACTAACTCTAAATGCAGAGAAAACAAATTACATTAAGTTTTCGATGCGCAAGCATATAGCCAATATCCCCTCAGCGTTGCACGCTCATTGTTGCCCAGTCCCTGCAGATAGCCAGTGTAAGTGTCCCAATATTAAGAAGACTGATAAAATAAAATACCTGGGTATTATAATAGATGAAACCCTTTCCTTCAAACAACATATGGAAGCTCTAAATAATAGAATTCGGAAGCTGATATTCGTATTCAAAAAAATACGATATATTACAGATCCAAAAATACTTAGGCAAGTATATTTTGCTCTTTGTCAGTCAATTCTGACTTACTGCATTACTTCATGGGGTGGGGCGAGAAAAACTATGTTATTGCCCATTGAAAGAGCTCAAAGAGCTATTCTCAAGGTGGCTACTTGCCGCCCTTTCCTTTTCCCCACTAACCTCCTGTATAAATCTTGTGAAGTACTAACAGTTCGACAGTTATTTATTATGAGCACTGTACTAAAACAACACGCAGCACTTCCATACAGCACTGAATTCACAAAAAAAAGACGGAAAGATATAGTTTGCCCTCAAAAAAGTACAAAACACGCTTTCACAGCCAAGTTTTATATGTACCTCGGACCGCTACTCTATAACAGGCTTAATGAAAAAGGAAGCATCTACTCCTTAAATCACAATAACTGCAAGAAAATCCTCAAGGAAGCTCTTCAAACTATGTCCTATGAAGATACAGAGAAGTTATTACTTGTGCTAAAGTAAATATTGTTCACATTATTGTTATTTTTTTTTTAATTAGTTAGCTAAGTTAAAATAGTAAAAATTTTATAAACCTTTTACATTGTTACCAATATTATTAATAAGACATATGATTATTTAATCAATTAATGTTACCTCAAATCGCCTGAAACACAGGATTACCTAGTTCAGGCTCAAAGCATGGGTGTACTTGACATAGATTTAAGAAAAACTGTAAACATTTACCTTATATTTTTTGAATAAAATTTTATTATTTATTTTTTTATGTTGTCTAGGAAGGATTTTAATTGTTAAGATATTGTTATAGAACCTAATGAAAAGCCGATACCGTATAGGTAGTCTCGTTATTTATTTTGAAACTGAAACATTTTCCTCGGCGCCATCTTGGATTTTCATTTTGACCTCATTTTCATTATCAGCGACCCCAAAAACCACGAAAACGACATACATGAAGAAAAAACCGAATACTTTCCTCGGTGCCATCTTGGATTTTCATTATTACCTCATTTTCATTATCAGCGACCCCAAAAACCACGAAAACGACATACATGAAGAAAAAACCGAATACTTTCCTCGGCGCCATCTTGGATTTTCATTATTACCTCATTTTCATTATCTGCGACCCCAAAAACCACGAAAACGACATCCATAAAGAAAAAACCGAAAATTTTACTTTTTTTTATTTATCGTTTCGTATCGAACTTCACCCGTGTGTGCGTGTATCTGCATGAACAATGCACACAAACATAGGATCGCAACGAATTTGCCTAAACTCTAGCGAGTGAATATTCTGCACGGCCTCACCAATAAAATTATTACGTTAAAACTTGGTAAGGGAAATAAATTTGTAGGTTGGAGCTTCAAGGTGAGCCGTTATTATGTAGGCGTATTTTGACAAGTGTTTTACTTTGGTGAATGATAGACATTTGATGGTTATTTTTATTAATGTTAAAATTACATGTTGTTACTGCTGATGATAAATTGTCCGATAGTACAAACAACAGACCAAGACTACAATTACTATAATATTTTGAGTAGAATTATGCTTTTTTCGATATTGAGGTGATTTAGCTCACACAAAGATAAGACCTACTAAAAACATTCGCATTTTTGATGAAGCAAATATGTACTAACTAAATGATAAATAACTATGTAACTTACCAAATCATCAGCTACAATAAACACTGTGTTCGGCTTGGAGAAACTTTCACACTTGATTAAAACCACAAGTGACGTGAAAATATTGAAACAAAGAGAAACTTTGAATAGACGGACGCCTATTGTAGAGCAGACCGAGTATCGTTTTACAAATAACTTACTAAAGTGTAAACCTCATTTTGGCAAAATATATTAGTCTGAAACAAATTTCATCTGAAACCCGTCAGCCAAATGAAATACTTGATAACAATAGTACCTATTAGTAGCTACAGTACATTGGCGCTCGGTTAGCGGAGCCGCGGAGCAAAAGTATGGTCGGAAATGCAGAAATAGCGGGGAAACTGAATAAAAACTAAAAAATATGAAACTCTCAAAGGCAACGACAACATTTTTATTATTAAGAATGGACGCATTTTAAAGTGCTTTTTGAATATCAAAGACTACCTCCACTACGCGACGTGAGTTGATTTGTACCTCGGCTGCAAGAAAGCGCGACTCGACTTGGAAAATTTCATTTCTTTAGATTGGTTCCGGATAGACAATATCGCGGTAGATAGCATCGAAAGATTGAACGTTATCGATTCTTCTTAGAAGATTCTTCTTAGAAAATATTTATATCGTGGCCATTGTTTAATCAGTAAAACTTAAATTAAGATTCATTTAAACATTTTGTTCGTCCAGTTTCGCAATTAACGAAAACACTTTTAACTGGAAAGAGCAATAGACACTAGTTATAAAAATAACTTGGTGCCAAAATAAAGAACTGAAAAACGCGTCGCTTCATGTTAGCTGCCAATTTTCGAACGCTTTTCCGCTCCGCTCATCAATGAGGTTTCAGGTTTAGTGCCACGCACCTGTATCAATACTAAAATTACCAATAATAGGTACATTTGCAGTCCAATTCCGCTCGCTGAACAAAAGCGCTACATGACGATTTATTGTTTTACCTATACTTCGTTTAAATAATTGTAATGTGAACATTAAATAAACAGACGGTATGGTAGGCTGTATGTCAGTGGTAAAAAACCAGTATAATTGGGCCTCGCATTTTATCGAAGGTCATGTATATACTAGCTATACCAGCTCAATTAAATTGGTCAGCATTTTCAACAAATCTGCTGAGCATGAGGTCCTGGGTTCGATTCCCAGGTCGGGCAAAGTGTTATTGGGTTTTTCCATCAGGAGTTTCGCAGTAACAGCCACGGAGTCTGGATTGGTGCCCGGTTGATGGCAATTGGTTCGCTCCCAATTACATGGGACTTGAAAACATAACTGGTGAAATGTGGGTTACTATTAAGTACACCTCTGCCCAACACGTCTGGGATTATAGACGTAATGTTACGAATGACTGGAAAAAAAAATTAAACCCAGACCTGAAAATATGTAACATTCCTTTTTACGTGAATAAAATATGAATCAATCATTTTCCAACGATACCCAGTTTCAGACTCATCACCAATTAAAACTTCGTTAACTAGTCAGGGATAATAAACGTAATTCTAAAGGGTGTAAAACACCTCTTAACGAAGCCGAAAGGCACTTGTTCTCCTCGTCATTGCGATCATTTTTTTGTTCTACACCATACCTGGGAACCTTCTAGTTACGGAGATATTGATGGTCAAAGTTCCAATTTTGGCAATTTTTTTTTTAAATCCAAGTTTTTAATGTGAGATTTTTACTTTAAACACCTCCACGACCTCCGTATTATTCAATCCACCCATCGGCACAATGTTTTGAGTGCGATACATTGAGTTCTACCACAAAACATGATTTTTCACCCCAAAAAAAAAAGTCGTTTCCCAGCAATAATTTTTGCGTAAAGTTACTTAGTTTGATGTACAGAATGCTTGGATGACGGCTTCGTTTTGAGGTGGTTTACATCCTGTATGTAAAGAAGCATGCAATGTAGACGACTCCTGCGAGAGGTCATGACCCGTCTAGCTGATAGACTCCAAATTGAATGATACGTTTTAGGAAACCTTATTTCCATTTATTATTCTTTATGACAGATTCTATCACAAATTTAATAATATTTGATTAACTTTAAAGGTAGGTAATAGAAATACCTATTTGGTTTCTTTTACGTGAATGAGATGAAGACGTAGAAAGAAGATTTGATATTAATCTTACTGAGGCTGCAGACAGTTCTTATAATTATATAATAACTTCAACAACCTTTTTCGAAGAAACCGATTCAAGAATAAAGCATTTCATAATATGTAGCATGTATTAAACCAAACAATTTATTCTTTTGCAAACATAAGTAAAGTAGCTACAGTCAACAAAAGGGTTATGTATGCAGGCTAGCAATATTCTTACTACTATTATTAAATGCGAAAGTTATTGATTTTTGTTATTCTTTCACGCAGAAACTACTAAACGGATTTGGATGAAATTGCAAACACATTGATTATAACCCTTTCGCATTTATAATAGTAGTAAGAAGATTGCTAGCCTGCATACCTAACTCTTTTGTTGACTGTACATAGATATTTTACACATAAATTGTTCATTGTTCTCCATATTCTACCGTGACATGGGCATATTAACGTTCATCAATTACAATTATTATATTGTCGTGCGAATTAATATTAGCTACAGTATATTGAACTTATATATTACGAAGTACCAGCGTATCACAAGTTACAATAAAACTTGGGGCTTTTCACACATTATGAAGGTATCTATTGCTTCTCAGGAATCTCGAAGTTTGGATTCTTGGCAAGTTGATAAACCCTTTTCCCAGTTATGTTATGTTTAAGTCCTATGTAATATATTACATTGGACTTAAACATAACTTGTGAAATTGTAGCTACCTCCTATATTTGTACACCTCTGACAAACACTTCAAAGATGGTCAGCAAGCGTGATGTTATGTTACTAATCAGGAGCTCGTGGCTGAATAATAACAGCCGCTGGGGTCGCTCTTTAGGTTAAGCCGTGCCCACCTAGGTTGATGCGTGGATGGGTGGCAACCCGCTACATACCGAGTTTCCTCAAAGCCTCGGAAAACACGTTAAGCCGTTGGTTACAGGTAGTCAGTGGCCCGAAAGTCTGACAACCAGTCTTATCAAGGGGAATCGGATTACCCAGTACTATCTGGGTTGTGGAGGTCAGATAGGTAGTCGCTCCATGTAAAACACTGGTATTCAGCTGCATCCGGTTAGACTGGAAGCCGACCTCAAAGTTACTAAAAAACAAAGCTTATGGTGTTCAACTTGAATAATAGGGCGGTAAAAAAAAACAACAGATTTCGCCAAGTTTTTGCTATAAAACAACGATTTGCATGAGAAATGAGAACAGCTGGCTACATCAGTTGCGGTATCAGGAAGACAGTGTAATTAGTTGAGAAACTCGTAAAATAACAAATTATTGTTTAGAATATAAAAATGTAAGTATAGGTACTTGCAACATATTTTACTTTCATAACATAACGACACGCCTGTGATCCTGGAAGGGTTAAGCAGAGGTGTACGGTCGAACAAGCTATTTGGTTTACAGTTTAACCCACAAATTACATTGTAAAATGTAAACCAAATAGCTTGTTCGACCGTACCTTATAGTATACCCACATTTCGCAAGGTATAATATGTATAAGTACCATGTTATAGGGGGTGAGCCTATTGCCATCAACCGGCAATTAGTCCAGACTCTTCGGCTGGTACAGAGAAATTGCTAATGGAAAAACCCAATAACGTTTTGCCCGGGAATCGAACCCAGGACCTCATGATCAGCAACCGCGATTGTGAACACTAGACCAACGAGACATTATTTCTACTTTTAATTTTATTTAAAACTAGCAACTGCCTACTACTTAATTTACGTCGTACAAAAAAAAACATGTCCCATGTCACTTGTCAATAGTGTCTTTTTCCAGCAGTGAATTTGTTTTTGTAATCGAGTGTTAGTTTCGGAGGTTACCTCCCTTAACATACAAACTTACAAAGTATACCTCTTTATAATATTAGTGTATACAAACAGCTACTTTAATTGAACCTCGAACCCATTTAATTACCGTAGGAAAGGGTTATTAATTGGTGGCGATAAGTAAGAGGGTTATTTTCATTAGAAGCACCCGTTATTTAAGTTATTCACAGCATCACAGCATTTAGTTAATGCATTTACTGGCACCTTGAAAAGTTGAACTAATGTAATAGTTGAACTTGAGATTATTTTCTCTGTAAACTATTCGTAACTTCTACAAAAATGATAAATTTTCTACTCGGTTTCCACTCACTGAACTCCACTTTATGAAAATATTACAAAAGGGCTTTATAAAATTTATTCACAACGTTTTTCGTTATGAATAAAGCCTTAGCGTTATAATTAAATAAACAAAAACATGTCATTCATATCAAGTTTTTACTGAAATTACCTTGTTATTCAGCTTAAGTAACTTTATAAAGAAGGTCAAGTAAAGGACAGTGAAAGCTCGTAGTTCATGTCACCTGAACTGTTGTTTTCACAACTTTGAGAATCATCATCTGCCTAGCCTTTTCCCAACTATGTTGGGGTCGGCTTCCAGTCTAATCGGATGCAGCTGAATACCAGTATTTGACATGGAGCGACTGCCTAGCTGACCTCCACAACCCAGTTAGTATTGGGTAATACGATACTCCTTGGTAAGACTGGCTATCAGACTATTTGGGCCACTACTAACTACCTATGTAACGACTGTCAACGATCTACAAATGACAGCCGGGACCAACAGCGTGGTCACCCATCCACAGACCAACCTAGGCAAGCACGGCTGTGGCCTGTGTCCTAGTAATGGTCTTTAGGTTAAAGACCATTACTAGGACACAGGCCTCCTCTATATGAGAGGGAATGGGCTATAATTGGTGGATTGTAGCCCATTCCCTCTAAATCCGCACTGGGCCCACGTGGTGACGCGGGCCCAGTGCGGATGGGTAGATGTCACATGTCTTCGAATTTTTAGTTTCTTGCCGGTTTCCTCACGATGTTTTCCTTCACCGTTTTGAGAGCAGTGGTAATGAAATATATTACACAAAGCAATGCGCTTGTCTGGGTTTGAACCCACGACTTACTGTTCGTAAATCGGGGCCGCCACCACTGGGCCACCGCTGCTGTTTAATATGTATTAGTATATTATTGTGACGTCTGACCAAGGAGAATGGAAGAAGAAAACGTGTAGAATGGGACAAGGCAGGAAGGTGATGAAATGAATTGAGTCTACTAATCCCATAGAGAAAAGGTCAGGGGGGCGAGTCTTCTATTACAATGGTGTCACAATGATCTATCATTGATTTCATAATAGTTGATTTTGACAAGTTTCGTAATCTACTAATATAGTGGCGTCATTATGACTTTCCAATGACTTTCCAATGATCAATCACTGACACTCCATTGAAAGAAATGGCTTACAATGGTAATCTCGTACACAATGACAAATGAATGTCTGACTTACGCGGTAATCTGCTAAAATTTTGACAGTTCCCGCCGAAATTGGTACAATTAGCACCATTTTGTATTGCTGTAAATATAGGCTTCTATATTAAAGATAATTTAAAACACTTAAATGAAAATAAATCAAAACACCGACCGCTAGAAATAAAAACAGATAAAACGTCAGTAGGCAGTAATGTCACATTTGACTTTGACAGCTAAACAGATAAATATTATTGAATTGAATAGTTTCGCATTAATCCGCGTTACACATAACTTAATGTTTTTTGCTATTTACGAACTTCTTACTACCTACTTCAGATTTCTTATAACACTAATAAATAATATGTAAAAACATATATAAATGGAATCTGGCATGATTATATGTTCAAATTTAATTCTAGTATTTCGAAAATCATTTATATTAAGGTTTTTCAATAATGGCAATACAACAATGTCATTTTATCACAATTCTATTATGAGACCATTGACCGAACAATGATCGACCATTATGAATTTAGCAGATTACGATTTTTTAGCAAAATGACCATTGTCATTGATCAACAATTATGAAATCAATGATAGATCATTGAGACACTATTGTAATAGCAGACTCGACACCCAGCGCCCCAGTAGTGGGAACAGTATAAATGTCGATTTTGCTGACTTGTGATAGGTATATTCTAACAAAGAGCAGCTACATCACGTGATACTCATATCTCCCATCCTAATATCTTACGCCATTTGTATCCTATACATATAATCGTGTACATGTATGCACGTGCGTGTAATAGGTGGGTATATAGACAGCGTCTTGGCAACTTTCTGTATAATATGACTATTTGCCTTGGAAGCCGTAAGGCATTAACTCTCCACTCCTGTATATTATGCCCATAAATCTCACAAGCAGCAATTCCAGTTTTGGAAACCCTCTCTTTTTAAGAGCCATTGTTTTTCGGAAATTTTCTATAAACAAGATACGAAGTTTATACAGTGGATTTGCTGTCTTACATCTTGTGTTGGACTTATTCATAACAATTTATGTTCTTTGCCTAACTTACTTATTGAAACTTTGGCCATAAAATTATTTTACTCTCTGAAAATCTTGCTTCCATAATCTGAATTTCTGAAATATGTTCATTATGTTGGGTATACTTCGTGTCATATTTCAATGAAACCCAAACCTGAACAGCATCTACGCTTACGCGCAGGAAACCATCAATGTGTCAAAGCCAGTTACTTCAAATAATCCTAGCTTCAAATGAAGTTTTTCTCTCACAAAATATGCTTTAATTGCACTATAACAATTTTACAAAACAAGATAATTACGTACTAAAGCCTTAATAAGTACTAAAGTTCGTACAATATCATGTTTTGTGGTTTCAACGATCACACAGCGAGACCACAATTCAACATTTTATGCGTGCCAAATGCCAGATTAGCCATGACCTAATGAGGGGACGTGCCTTGCTGGACGCGTACAGTCACGGACAATGATACGTATACCCTTAGAAAAATTCACAAGTGTTTACTCGTAGAATATCGATTGCAACTTTGAGATAAGATATCTGATCTATTTGTACGATACCCAAAAACTTCGTCACAGCATAAAATTAGAATCAAAATAGTGAGAGTTTTTTTTATTTAATGAAAAAATAATCTAAACATCGATTAAGAACCAATGTTTATATTTATGTACAATCAACTCATTATTTTCAAACAAGGACTAAATTAAATAAAAAACTTAGTATACAGCATTTGAAAATACAAATATGTCACACATGTGGCTGTTCCTAAATTACCCTAGTAGTCTAGGCGCGTCAAAGTTCGTTGATTTTATTATTAAGGTGAATGCGCCAGGGTGGCCCGCGAAATTCAAATTTTCTTACGTTTTTTGCAATTTGCAGGTCAGTGTCAGGTTGTAGAGCTTATTGTATCTTATTGAAAGCACTTTAAAAAAAGTAATGTAAGGTTTACGCAATCTTGAAGTGTTGGCAATTTCAAAAGGCATACTCAATATTACTACGCTCCCGCAAACAATCTGAATAGAGATAATATTTTCTATGACTTTGAATCCTATACATTTCTCAATCTCATCGTTAGATCTTATTATAATTTTTCAATTAAGTTTATTTCACCATCTACAATCACTTTTGTTTACTCAACCCTTTAATTTCTTGGATTACTAGCATTCACGCCTACATATTATATTAATTACTTAATAAATAACGTATAAGACCGTACCTAATTCGAAATAGTAAGGTAACAAGGGTATAAAACTCTGCTACAATTTTAATAGCACTTTCGCGTTGGGAATGGACCTAAAATAGAACTTACACAGTTAGAAAAGGACTTTTAGCTGTAAGGGTCACATCACTAATTCTCCTGGTAATCCCCCTAAGTAAGCTCAGTATATTTGTATCATGAGACAGGAGTGGGTTTTCAAAATTAGAATGAGAACTTCCATGAAATCGGCTGGCATTTTTTTTTATCAGTAAATATCTACAATATGCATGACGACAGTATCAAAAAATTGCAAATCTATTAAGTCCGTCAGATAGAGTATTGGAAATTAATGGACACGTATTTTAGTTTTATGTAAATCAATGAATATTGCTCGTGACGTCAGGACTAGCTAAAAATTATACCTAGGCGTGACGTATTGAGAATATTAAAAGCGTCGTATCTTCGTCAATTTTGGTTTACGTAACAAAAGAAAAAACACAGGTCAAATATTTTTAAATAATCTAAGCGACGGACTAATTAGATTTTTACTGTCGTCTCGCCTATTCACTCGTCGAAGTTCTCACTTGGCTCTAATAAAACAGTGAGCAAATAGAAAGTTTAAGCAAACCAAAAACTATATCCCAGACATTGTTAGCAGTAGTTAATGCAGTAAAGTTTCAGTGCCTGAATTCTGTACCAAAAATCTCGCATGCAACAGCTGTCGATAGAATATTTTTCTGAAAATTCTCATGATCTCGCTGTAGCCACATTTTTGCAAGTTTTATTTTCTCATATGCGCATACCTACGTGTTCCCCGTTCAGGTATTTGGGTTTTCAGCTATCCTTTCGTGGGATATTTCAACAAAAGCACACATTTTACAACAAAAAAAAATCTATAAGTTAAAGTGTCCTCATTGAAAAATCCGCATTGATTACAAAGTGAAAAACAAAAGGTCGGGCTCAAGCGGCCAGGAAGCCTTAATGCTTCTTTGAAAGTTAAGAACTAATTAAAAGTTTAACACCTCTTGTTGCTAGCGTTTCCGGCCGCATGTTCCGTGGCTCGCAAATTGCCCCAACTTTTCATATCCGCACTGTTTACTTATTACGAGCTTTTATTTAACCTGATGCTTTCACGTTCATCATCGTTACCATAATGTTGGCCTCGACTGCTCTGAGGGCGAGTTGCGATTCATGTCACGCGACTTGCGTTCAGCAAATGTTTCTAACATTTTACTTCGTCGGGTACTTTATGACGGCATTTCGAATTTCGCTGCGTTTTGATATGACAGCATTTCTTTGCAGAGATAGTGGTTTTGCAATGACGGGATCCATATCCCTATTGAAAAGTTGCAGTAAACATCATCTCAAAATCGTCATGAGACAACACTTGATAGTTGTGCAGCTCACATTGAAACTCACAAACAAACATCAGGCATGACCGGAATCTATGAAATGCTGAAATTGGCAAGATGGTATAATCTTCTTCTTCAATCGGTCCCTCATTACTGCGGATCGTGGTCACTGGAACCCTTTAAACGGACAATCTACCTCCATCTACTCCGGTCCAAAGTTGCCATCACCACCTGCTGAAATTTGCTTGAGGACATAGCCTCTTTTACTTGGTCGGACCATCGTGTTGGCGGCCGGCCTCGCGCTCTCTTGCCGTCGGTATTACCGACAATTCTTTTCAAGGCTGCTATCTCCTCTTCGCATTATGTGGCCGAAATAGGTCAAAATACGTTGAAGGCAAACTGTAGACAATCGGGTCTTGATATCAAGTTGGGAAAGGATTGACACATTTATGCGTTTGGCTGTCCATGGAATAGGCATGACGACAGTATAAAAAAATTGCAAATCTATTTAGTCCGTCAGTTAGAGTATTGGACATTAATGGACACGTATTTTTTGTTTTTATAAATCAATGAATATTGACAAAGATAAAACGCATCAAAACTCGGGAGTGGGGGCTCGTGACGTCAGAACTAGCTAAAAATTATACCATGGCGTGACGTATTGAGAATTTTAAAAGCGTCGTATCTTCGTCAATTATGGTTTACGTAACAAAAGAAAAAACACGGGTCAAATATTTTTTGATAATCTAAGTGACGGACTAATTAGTTTTTTTTTGTCGTCTCGCCTATTCGGAGCATCCGCCTCCAGCACCAAGGATGGTATAATAAATAATCAAGGCTAATCATTACCAAGAACAACACAACCTCCGGCTTTTGATCTTGTTAATTTAATTACCGATAACTTTACTTCCATATCTCCTATTACGGAACTATAATCATTATTAATCAAGCCTATTAGTTGTTAAATAAATTACGGATCTATTCTAAGACGGTGTAGCGTGAAGCGTGTAGCGTGTGAATTACTCTAGGAGTGCAAAATGATAGACAAACCGGGAGTGACGTGAAACTATCTGTAACAGTGAACTCAATTTAGGTGATTGCATGCTCCGTCGCATCTTATTCACTGTCAATACGGGCCTCTGCTAATTTGTGCATGCAAATAGCTTAGGGTATTCGTTGTTGGGGTGCGAAGTCAGAAGTCCTCCACGTGTGTCCGGCGGCTGCTCGTCCCTCTCGATACGTCTGGAGGGAAGAGCAGCTGCTGGGCCGGTGCACCCCGGGCGCGGCAGTATCCTTCTCCGGGGAATGAGGGGAAATGAGAATTTCCTCTTATCCCTCGGGGAGTGGTACTGCCGCGGCCAATTATTCTGACATGGGTGGGGTCCGACCCGGACCAAAGGTGCGTACCTTTGCGTGCCCTCTGTTTAGCAGAGGGCATAGCAGAGGAGTGAGGGCGGGCTCGGTGTGCACTTACCCTGCCTCCGAGCAGACAGAGAAGGATCGTCCTCCTCTGTCACCGCCGGTCTCGTAATCCCACCGTCGAAGTGTCGTGGATCAAGTCTCGCGGCTTCGACAGGGACCGAGGGTCTTGGCTTAACCGCCCGGACCGCGAGGTAGAAAACCTCTCTAAAAAGTTACCCCGAATCCCAAGCGGCGACGCACCGCGAGGGGATGTATGGCTAACGGGTGTTCCATAGAACAAATCAGTCGCTAGTGCGCTCCTCGCCAGGGTACCTGCAGACCCCCTGGCGAGTAACAAATACTAAAATCTGCCCTTCTAGGTACAGGGGTCTCTGCCTAGATTGAGATTAGTTCCCCCATACTCGTGGGATTAGATATGGAAAGTGAAAAAAATAAAAACACCAACAACACCGCCGGTAACGGCAAGGAAGAGGAGAGGAGGGATGCGAGGTCGGAGTCCGACGTCGCATCCAGCGATGTGAGCGCGGGAGGCTCAGAGAGCTCCCGCTGCGTGAGGGCCGGGACTGCTGTGGAGAACAGCAAGTTCTTCCGCAAGCGGTCCAGGAAGGATGGTGACGAAGGGTCGTCATCGGAGGGAGAGCTGGCCTCGGCCCGCAAGATCCCCACCAGCAAGCGTGGTGGAATCAGAGGTAAGAGGGGGGGTCTCTCTGCCTCCGAGCGGTCAGCGAGGCTGGCCGAAGAGGGTCGCCACCCGGGCATGAATGCTCGCGGGTCGGGCGACGAGACGGGTGGACCTGGCAGCTCCGAGGCAGAGCGTAAGGCCAGGTTCGCAAAAGAGGTGGAAGCCGCGATAAGGGGAGTGGCCTTGAAACAGAAGACCTCTTCAAAACTCAAGGCCATACCCGGGGCTTCCGCCTCTATCATGGCGGCAGCGGAGGCCAACTTCGGGGGACCTCCTCCTCCTCCTTTGCTAGAAGGAGGCGAAGTGGCCAAACTGCGGGAGGAGGTAGCCCGCCTGACGGCTGCCACGGAGCTTCTCCAGAAGGAGAATGCAAAGCTCCAGGCAGACCTGGCAAGATTGCGCGAGTCTAGCTCCCGCGTGGTGCCTGAAAAGGAGCAGCAGCAGCAGCGGAAAAGCCAGCCGGTGCCGGTTGAGAACCAGGTCTTGAACTTGGTTCGGCAGGAGTTGGCATCCTTCCAGGCGCGGTTTTCCGTCCTGGAGGGAATTGTCCTGCGTCCCCCCCTGGCGGCAAGCAAGGCGGCCACGGGTCCGAAGGCGGCCTCGTATGCGGCCGCTACGGCTGCCACACCCGGACCGGGGCCGTCCAGCCAGTCCTCTGGCAGGGCTGCGGTGGCGCCCCCTGGAAAGCCGGCTCCGGCGAAACCGGCGCCGGCAAACAAGGCGGCGAAAGCGAGGAAGGGCAAGGCGGCTGCACAGAAGACTGTGCCGGCGCCAGCCCCAGCAGCGAGTGGGCCAGCGCCGGCGGCACGTCAGCCGCCGCCGCCGCCACCGCCCCCCCAGCAGCCCCCTACACCTCCCGCGGCTGAGGCCGGATGGCAGGTGGTCGGGGAAAAGGAGAAGGGGCGGAAGGCGGCCAAAAAGGCCCGAGATCGGGAGCGGCAGCGCCAGTTCAGGGCGCGAAAGAGCGCGGCTAGGCTCCGCGCCCCGAAGACCGCGGCTGTAGTGATTACACTACAGCCAGACGCGGAAAAGAGGGGCGTGTCCTACCGCGACCTGCTGGCGAAGGCGAAGGAGGCGGTGGACCTCGGGGAGCTCGGGATCACCGGGGGCCTCCGGCTTAAGGTCACGGCGACGGGGGCTCGAATGCTCGAGATCCCCGGGGAAGCCAGCGGCCCGTCCGCTGACGCTCTGGCTGAAAAGCTAAGAGCGTCCCTAAACGCGGACGAGGCCCGAGTGTCCTGGCCCGTCAGATGCGCAGACCTGCGCATCTTGGGTTTGGACGACTCGGTGACCAAGGAGGAGGTGGTGGCCGCCGTCGCCAGGTCCGGTGGGTGTCCTGCTGAGCAGGTCAGGGCAGGCACCCTACGTCCGGACCCCACGGGCATGCATACCGTTACGGTATGCTGCCCTGTGACGGCGGCTAAAACTATTGTGGAGGGCCGAAGGCTCTTGGTGGGATGGGTGTCAGCGCAAGTAAAGCTGCTGGAGCCCAGACCTCTGAGGTGCTACCGCTGCCACGTGGGACACCACGTGTCAGTTCGGTGCGCCTCGGAGGTTGACCGCAGCGGGCTATGTTTCCGCTGCAGTCAGCCCGGTCATCAGTCCGCAGGGTGCTGTGCCACGCCGCACTGCGACGCATGTGCGGCGGCTGGCAAGCCGGCCGATCACCGGGCTGGGAGCAAGGCCTGCGCTCCACCCACCAAGGCCACCCGAGGCAAGGGTAGGCCCTCCGCTGCCACCGCCACCGTCGCCACCGCCGCAGCCGCAACTGCCGCCGCTGCCGCTCCCTCTGTCGCCGCCACAGAGGGGCCCTCACAGGGGGCCAGGTTGGAGGAAGCGGTAATGGAGTGCCAATAACGGCCCCATTACGCTTCCTCCAGGCGAATATCAACCACTGCGCCTGCGCTCAGGATCTTTTGCTCCAGAGCATGGCGCAGTGGTTGATTAACATCGCTGTGGTCGCTGAGCCGTACTTCGTCTGGCCCAGGGAAGACTGGGTGGCGGACCTAAGCGGCTCAGTGACCATAGTGTCGTCGGCCGCCGCCGGCACCCCGACCCTTGAAAGTGTCAGGAGGGGTCGGGGGTGCGTAGCAGCCCGGTTCGGGGAGATCGTCGTAGTGGGTGTCTACTTCTCCCCGAGCCGAACTCTCGCCGAGTTCCACAACTCTCTCGCAGAGTTGAGTGTCGTCGTCGGAAACCATTCCCTCCCCGTGCTTGTCCTCGGGGACTTCAATGCCAAGAACTTGGCTTGGGGTTCCCGTTGCACAGACGTGCGGGGAAGGATGGTGGAGGACTGGGCCCTGGAGAAGGGCCTGGTCGTATTAAATCGGGGTTCTGTCGCCACGTGCGTGAGGATGCGGGGCGAGTCGGTGGTGGACATTTCGTTCGCAAGCCGGACGCGATGAAGGAACATGGATGGGTTTTAGTCAGTAAACGTCTGACACTCTCTCCTGCTCCGCCCAGAGCGGGAGAAGTCATTTGATGATTTCCCATCCTAAAAAAAAAAAAAAGGGACTAAACAGAATCATATTTTTTGTCCGTCATCATCCCTATTAATCATTCTTACTGATTCTTACTGCTGAGGTTTCGCAGACTTAATCGTTTTTCGTGTCGTAGGTCTGTACTTCTTATCTGTTCATTGATTCTTCATTGATCACACCACACTAAATCATCGTGCTTGACATAGGTAATTCAATTAGATAGGACTTGAAGAACAATAATTAAAATTCGGCTCTGCTCTTGGTATGCATATCGTCTACACTCTGTTTGCAGTTTTGGAATTGCAGCACCCACAGTATCCTGAATTTTGCAGTTTTCGAATTTAGTGAAGTGTAACACTGCGTTCATAGGAAGCAGGGATGCGACGCTCCTTCAACAAATTAAAAATGCCACAAACCATTTGCGTGTTATTTCGTTTTCGTTTGTTTATGTGCTGCAACGTAAGGTCGTACCCACCTAGGTATGCAGGTTAGTGTTTAGACAGTGAAAACTTTTTTGCAAAAAATAAAACCGACTTCAAAAATACAAAAAAATTAAACATTACTTTAGATTCAGAAGTCGGTGACAAAAATACTGAATCAGCACAAAAAAGTAATGTTTCACTTTTTTATAACTAGTTTCAAGTTATTTTTATAACTAGTGTCTATTACTCTTTCCAGTTAAAAGAGTTTTCCTTAATTGCGAAACTGGTACCTATTTAATTTAAGTTTTACTGATTCAACAATGGCCACGATATAAATATTTTCTTAGAAGAATATTCTAAGAAGAATCAATAACGTTCAATCTTTCGATGCTATCTACCGCGATATTGTCTATCCGGAACCAATCTAAAGAAATGAAATTTTCCGAGTCGAGTCGCGCTTTCTTGCAGCCGAGGTACAAATCAACTCACGTCGCGCAGTGGAGGTAGTCTTTGATATTCAAAAAGCACTTTAAAATGCGTCCATTCTTAATAATAAAAATGTTGTCGTTGTCTTTGAGAGTTTCATATTTTTTCTTTTAGTTTTTTATTCAGTTTCCCCGCTATTTCTGCATTTCCGTCCTTACTTTTGCTCCGCGGCTCCGCTAACCGAGCGCCAATGTACTGTAGCTACTAATAGGTACTATTGTTATCAAGTATTTCATTTGGCTGACGTGTTTCAGATGAAATTTGTTTCCGACTAATATATTTTGCCAAAATGAGGTTTACACTTTAGTAAGTTATTTGTAAAACGATACTCGGTCTGCTTTACAATAGGCGTCCGTCTATTCAAAGTTTCTCTTTGTTTCAATATTTTCACGTCACTTGTGGTTTTAATTAAGTGTGAAAGTTTCTCCAAGCCGAATACAGTGTTTATTGTAGCTGATGATTTGGTAAGTTACATTGTTATTTATCATTTAGTTAGTACATAATTATTTGCTTCATCAAAAATGCGAATGTTTTTAGTAGGTCTTATCTTTGTGTGAGCTAAATCTCCTCAACATCGAAAAAAGCATAATTCTACTCAAAATATTATAGTAATTGTAGTCTTGGTCTGTTGTTTGTACTATTGGACAATTTATCATCAGCAGTAACAACATGTAATTTTAACATTTATAAAAAAATCCATCAAATGTCTATCATTCACCAAAGTAAAACACTAGTCAAAATACGCCTACATAATAACGGCTCACCTTGAAGCTCCAACTGACACATTTATTTCCCTTACCAAGTTTTAACGTAATAATTTTATCGTACAACCTTAACAGGGCTGGGACGACGTGAGTTTCCACGGCTCGGATCAAATAATGACGCCTAACATCGATGTGTTCGCGTACCAGGGAGTCATAATACCTCAGTACTATACCCACGCTCGCGGCACGCCAGCAAGGAGCGCGCTTTTCACCGGAAAATATCCTATGAGGATGGGTACGTTTGCAAGCGAAGAAAACGCTTTCTTATACGAAGCTCGGGTGAATTTATCTGTGTAATATTTTAAACGAGACTGTTTATTTGGCTTTTTGATATGGAGTTAAGTCTACTGCTTTTTGTAATACTTTTGATGTTACGAACATACAATTTAGAACAACATTTATCAGATGAAGAACATTTAGGAAGCAAGCCTTTGTTGGCAAGGATAGGGTCATTTAGTATTGTAGAATGTAGCACCAATGTCTCTAATCTAGACACTATTATATTCTTATTTCCAACTTATATTTTCTCGCTTTAGTTCAGTTGGTTCATGGTTCGTGTTGTGTCATAATAATTGACAGTGGCAGTAGAAAATAAATCGCATGAAAAGTCCACATTTCTAGCAATTTCTCTTTGAAAATAAGACGAAATAAAAGAAATACAAAGGGCTTAAAATATAAAGTAAACGGATTTTTTGGTACAAAAACATTAACAGATGAAGTACCAACTTATCGAGGCCACCCAATTATTACCATTATAGCCCATAAAAAATCCACAGCAAAGATTAAAATCCAACATCATATTTATGTCGATTTGTAACGTTACTTACCTAGTTACTCTTCAGACTTTATTTGTGATTTGTTTCTTTGAAGTTTCGAAATGTGAATTTCTTTATATAGAAACCAAGCATCCCATAACTACCCATTTTATTAAACCAAATAAAATAACAAAAAAAAACTGACCATTGTGTTTTCTTATTATATTGTTAAACCGAAAATAAACAATAAACTGAACGTGGTATAAGTGAAGGTAAGGAAAATGTAAATTCTTGGAGTTCTTTGTACTTTTAATGAAGCATGAATGAATTCATGTTTGAATGAAGCAGTGATAGCCTAGTGGTGTGACCGTCGGACTGCTAAGTCATAGGTCTCGAGTTCGAACCCATGGCACGCACCTCTGAATTTTCGGATTCATGTGCGT
This sequence comes from Xestia rhomboidea, assembly GCA_963853795.1. Lineage (NCBI taxonomy): Eukaryota > Metazoa > Arthropoda > Insecta > Lepidoptera > Noctuidae > Xestia > Xestia rhomboidea. The sequence goes on along the minus strand of OY970759.1, from coordinate 14,823,731 downwards.
ATTGTATAATTATCACTTGCTTCGGTGAAGGAAAACATCGTGAGGAAACCAGCATGCCTGAGAGATATTTCTCGACGGCATGTTAAGCCAAGTCAGAGGCCCATGGGCGGCTTAAAAACTCTGACACCAGGTTAGGCATTAACCACACGATAAAGAAGAAAGAAGATAAAGCATTTTATTCCACAGGATAAAGAAGAAAGAAGATAAAGCATTTTATTTGGAAAAAGAAAGATTTCAAAAGGAACTTATACCTAATTCTTTTCTAGAACCGTTATTCCGTTTCCAAAACGCCTCTACTATACTACTATTGTCTATACTTATCTATCCATCTCATCTCAAAATCTCATCATCATATCTATATTCTATATAATATTATAAAGAGGAAAGATTTTCCTGTTTGTACCGCATAAGTAAACTCTGAAACTACTGGACCGATTTTAACCTCTTTCACCAATATAAAGCTAAATTATCAAGAAGTAACATGTGCTATAAATTATATTGATATCATGCATATTAGACGAGCTATCACAATTTTTGCGGACGAATTCGCGGGCGAAGTGCTGTACTTGATAATGTTCCAATTATTGTTATTAATACAACTATCCATTGATGCTTATCCAATAACGTACACTAATTAAACTTCGATACACAAGGTACTCAAGGAATCTCAACCAAGTCTGCCGAGGATCGTGGCCTCCCACACACGGAACGCCTACTTCCCGAGTATTTACAAGAATTGGGCTACGCCACACATTTGATAGGGAAATGGGGTCTCGGTAAATCCAGGCAGCATTTTCTACCCACTAATAGAGGCTTTGGTACATTCTACGGCTTCTTAGGCAGCAGTGTGGATTACTACACGTATAACCAAGTAGAGGTACGTATACTTATGTCTTAACGTTAAGGTATTTGGAGCACAAAGCAGTATTGTTGGAGGGAAGAAAAGATCCCTCTTTTGTTTGAAGTTAGGAATAGAATGTTCCTTTCTGCGTTTTGTTTGAATTGTATTTTTAGATAGATATTGCGATAATCTGGGATATTTGACGAAGATGGACGAAAACGTTGCATTATTTTATAACAAAAACCGTACTTTTACTAAAGCTTGAGATAGAATACTGCCCAGTTTATAATGTTATTTTATTTATCGGGAGATCTAAAAAAGCCACTTTAGCAGAACTATAGCAGGACTATACGTTACAATTCGAAAATGGTCTCAACGTGACAATTCATAATATTCACTGTGTCTGCGGCTATTTTACGAATTGTTACGTGTTTCATATTCATCATATTATTACCCTCTCATCATTCCGCGAAAGTCGCCTTTACTTGGTAGGTACATAATTATACCGGGAGCGATGGAATCGTTTGAAAACTGGATAGTTCTAAGTTACTTAGTTGTTTTAACTCTTTAGATAACATGATAATACAACAACATAATTTCCTGTAAGAGGATGTATCTGATCTATTATGAAAACATGAAACTTATCGCTTATTAATTTTCCAGATGTGGAACGATACTGTGTTCTACGGACTCGATTTCTTCAATGGTTTGGACCCGATTGAAGATCAAAGGGGCCACCTCACTGAAGTACTAACAGATCGGGCAGTTAACCGTACTATGTTTAGCAATTAAAATGTTTATATGAATATTTATTAGTTGCACGCATTTTTATTCATGTATACAGCGTTAGGACATCACAGAATTTTCAAGCAATGAATAATATGAAATGGTGCGTGCGTGGTTAATCGCTTATTTGATTAATAATTTCCACTCGCAATTTGGTCCCTACTGACCTATGTATAAATGAAATATTGCAAAAGCGGTATGTCAATGGGGGTAACACTACCTTGGGGTAAAGCAAATAGGTTGGGGTCAGGGACAAGCTGGGTAAGTCAAGGAGTGAGTAGTATTGGTCGGACCGTGATATCATTATTATAGTTCTATAATTCATTAGAACTCTTATTACTACTATTGATTTACTCAGTACTACAACATGAATGATGTAACCAAGATTTTGTAGCAATATTTATTGCTAAGGAATATCGACACTGATAGCTCTTAGACGCCGTTTAGATTCGTGATTTATACTTTTCATTAAAACAATTTATTTGTCAACCAACTTTGTATTACATCCTCTTTAGACGGGTCTACATAATTATCTCTCTCCAGTGATAAGGAATCACGACACATCAGTGCCGCTATACCTCCAAATATCTCACGCAGCCCCCCTCACCTCGGTGGGGGCTACGTTAGCCTGCCGCCAGCTGAGGACTTCATCGCCGCGAACGATCACATCGCACACACAGCACGGATAATGTACGTATGTAGTGTTTTTTTAAGTAAGTTTTTTGTATCTATACATAAATATATTGTATGTATTACGTATATTATATTGTATGTATTAGTTTAGTGTATAAAATAAGTTAATTTAAGTTTTTAACTGTATTGTTTGTGCACATAGGTATTAGATTTGAGCGCCGCGCCGCCGGCGTGCCGCCGTCGCCGTGAATTCATGTCGACGCGTCGCCGCCGTGTGCAGCGCGCGGCGCGCCGTCGCGGCGAGTCGCAACTTGCTTTCTCGCTCGCACGCGCGGCCCGACCGCATAAGTGCTCAATTTACGGAGACGCGGCGCGTCATGCGGCGCGTTGCGCGTTTTCTCGTTTACGGAGAGGCGTTGTCATCTGCGATATATTTGTATTTGCGCGTGTGAATCCGCGTGCACCGCCGCGTTGGCTGCGGCGGTGCACGTGGCGGGCAACGCTGCATTTCAGCAAACGCGCGTAAAATCACTTCCCCGTAAACACTCTCATACATAGTCAATCGTCATATTATGTTTGAATTGAAAGCGAGCCGCGCCGCACAACGCACCGCGTCTCCGTGATTAGCTAGCCTAGTCGCTTCCCCACAGTCGTGGCTAACGTAGTCGAGTCGAATATTTTACCGAGTAAACGTGTATTGTTGTGTGGTGCTAACAACAAACAAAATATATGATACCACTTTAAATACTTATATTTCTGTTTTTTTTTTAATGGTTTTTATTATATAGATAGATAGTGCTCTAATTAAAAAAACTCGGTTTCACTTCAACTCAAAATGCAGAAATGATTATTTTTCAGTAAACGTGTTCTCCAATTATTATTTAGAAGACTGTAAACTTTTTTTATTGTTACAACAACATGGTTTTCTTTGTTATTTTTAAGAAATATCTCCCTGATAAAAAACTAAGGGCTACGGCCGGCCATGCCGTGCCGCCGCGACGCCGCCGCCGCCGTGCAAATTTCCATGCCACGCCGCCGCCGCGGAATTGGCCATCGGCGCTCATATCTAATAGGTATGTCCTTTTCTGCAAATTTCGCAACAAAAATAAGGTTTGTTGTAAGAAAACCCAATTCTGGGTTAAGCTCGCCGTTGTACATAAGCTAATTGAATTTTGTGTATACAGTGTGTTAGTTTAAACGAGGGACATATTCAAACCCACAATAGTGCTAAATAAATACTTTAAACCTGGCTTACGACAGGCAAAAATATCTAGGTACTGCTACTAGGTACTGACCGAATGTTCGCAGTCGTTGGTTGATGATACCTAGCATAAGTTTATACGACGGAATCTGGCGGTTGGGAAACATCTCTCAGTACAAATCAATAGCTCCTCGCACACTTTCATTAGATAACAAGTAGGCACGAACCACTTCCCAATATTCTTCACTGGAATATTGATAAGACGTCATTTTTGGTTATTCGAGAACACGCACACTTATCGCGAAGTAACCGGGGGGTTGTTTACGCGATACCGCGGTTGGTGGCGCGTGAGTGTGCTCTGTCGGTACATCGGGGACAACACAAAGGAAAGGGGCGGGGTTTGCGCAAGAGCTTCTTTTTCGGCAGAATCGGCGCGTGTTTTGCCGCGTGATTATTTTACTGTTTACAAGTTCACTTCTTGCGCGCGCTCAGTGTCCATGAATAGTGTATTTTATTGGACAATTACGTCACAAATTAAGGTTATATTTTTTTTACATATTTGGGACGAGAATCGAATACTGAATACCTTCTCTCAATATGTCCCTCGTTTAACCTAACACACTGTATATTTTTTTTTTTTTTTTTAATTTTGTGTGCAATAAAGAATATATATGAATATGTAAGTATGAATGTGTAACGAAACAGAATCAAATCTTACAACGTAACATAACATCACGCCTGTAATCCCGGAAGGGTTAGGCAGAGGTGTATCTAATGTTTGCCTGCTGAAATCGACAGGCGAAATGTGTAGGGGGTGAGCCCATATTGCTATCATCTGTTGGGTATAGGCCTCTTTTTGATTGTGCTAATCTCGACGCTCATATGCTAGACTAATCTAGGATGGCGATAATATCGTATGTCCATCTGGCTGCCACTTTGTCCATCAACCGGGCACAAATCCAAATTCCACAGCTGCTACTGAAAAATTCCCAATGGAAAAACACAATAACACTTTGCTCAACCTGGAAATCAAACCCAGGACGTCATGATCAGCACTTGCGTTTGCGAGCTCTAGACAAACGACCACGTTGGAGACTCGGCACTGAGATTATACGGTAACCAAACAGAATCAAATCTTATGGCCGTTATATCTACCCCATCCATATTGGGAACTGAGGTTACCGTTATAGACTGAAATGTAATTGCCAATTTAGTTGCTACGACGACTGAAGTGTCTGGGTATACGGTTTGGTTTCAATTTTAGCTAAATCGACCAAATCTGAGGAGTAAATCTTTACGTGTCATCATATCGCAATTATATCTGTGAATTTTATTGAAAGTAAATGAATTTGGTTGAATCGTGTTCTATTACCATTAGCTACATCAAAAACGATATTCTTCTAACGTTCTTATAATCAGTTTAATGCCATTAAATGGGAGAGAAAAACCTCAGAATCTCATTAGTGATACTTAGTTCTTGTGGTCTTAAAGGCTGAGCTAAGATCGGACATCGCGTAATTGACTTTTTTGTAGAACGAGCTTTTTGCTCCATCAATAGCGAACAATTTGCTCACTCAGGGTATTCAAAGCTTGAAAGACACAAAAGAGAAAAACGATTACAGGCAATCATGAATACTAGCTCACTTTATATTCTTTGTAATTTTATATATAACTTGAAGGTATACACGGTATACATAATTATAAGATCATAAACATTTGGCAAGGATTACAAATTTCATTCTGCACTCCAAGCTTCAAAAGTTACAAAAACTTTGTTGTTGTTGTTCCATGCACTTTGAACGTATTGCGATTTTGTGTGATACAGCATGTTTGTTTTAGTAATCGACAAGTTTTAAAGCTGGGTGGCCTACAAGTAGGGTTTTGTCATGATTTCCATTTAATTAATGGAAATTACAAAACCCCACTTGTCCCTTCCATTTTCATTTCATTTCCTTTTTTTTAACTCGGTTTAAGTGCCGTGTATTAAGCGTGTGTGTGTCTCAACAGTGCTCACAATTACAACTTCCCATATCAATTAACTGGCTCCGATATCTCAACAGGTCTCGTTACCGGCTCAGACAGGACGGTCGGTCACGTTATATCCGCACTAGCCGAGAGGCAGCTCCTCAGCAACACTATCATCGCTTTGGTTTGCGATAATGGCGCACCTTCAACGGGATTAAACCAAAATTTCGGCTCGAATTTAACCCTTGCGAGGCACAAAAGGCACGCCTTGGGAAGGTGCGGTACGATCGACAGCGGTTGTATGGCACGCATCGATACCAAGCAACATTTGGACAGGTCTATTTCACGTAACGGACTGGAGGCCAACACTAATTAGTGCTGCAGGTGGCAATTATAAGGATACAATAGACGGTCTCAGCCAATGGAATGCTATAACAAAATACGAGACACCTCCTAGACGCGAGGCCTTAATAACAATGGACGATCTTGAGGACTGGGCAGCTTTCAGACAAGGAAATTATAAAATCATCGTAGGCAACGCAGAACTAAAGAAAAGTGGATTCTATGGTATGGAGTTAAAGAAGTTTAGGCATGCTGAATATTCTAAGTACTAGTGCTAAGCCCCAGTGTTTAAGGAGGCATTATTTATAAATCTGGATCTGAGTATGGTCGCTATGAAGCGAAATTATTCGTATTTATATCGAAACTAGCTGACCCGCGCAACTTCGTCTGCGTTACGTAAGAAAAAGAGAGGCTTAGAGAGAGTGTGAGTCAACCTAAAAAAAATGCAGATAATATGCTTTAGCGGACTTTTTAAGAGGAACAATCCCGTCATACATGTATGATTGTTGAGTAACTTTAACCGTTTACGCAGCGCACGGAAAGGAAGCTCTCAAAAGCAATAATTTTTCGCTGTATTTGCAACAATTTTCATTGATGCTCCGCTCCTATTGATTGTAGCGTGATGTTATATAACGTATAGCCTTCCTCGATAAATGGGCTATCCAACACTAAAAGATGTTTTTAACTGGAATCAGTCGTTCCTAAAATTAGCGCGTTCAACCAACCAAACAAACAAACTTTTCTCCTTTATAATAATAAGTATAGATTCAAGTAGGTAACAATTTAATTTCTCGGAATTATATGCAATCATCGTTAAAATATTGTACTATGTTTTTCCAATTTGGGGCTTCCCTCGACAGCCTTAGGTTTTCATCCTTAGACACTCGATGACAGTCATACTCCAGCTAGGTCGAAAGTTCTCATCAAGGTGCATGAATGAGCCCAAACACGATATAGCTTTTTTTTTTCGTATGGGAAATCATCAAATGACTCCTCCCGGAGCAGGAGGAAGTGTCAGACTTTTACTGACTAAAACCCATCCATGTTCCTTCATCGCCCTTTGTGTTCCGGGGCCACGGTATCTCTTTCGAATAGTCCCGCAGCCCCGGCAGGCATCGGCCCTTGCGGACCCCTTCTTTTTTGCTGACTCTCTTTGAGGCACGCGTAGAACACGAACGCGCCGTCGACACGGCCTGTCGTCATGAGACGGACGGACGGCGAGCTAGCCCATAGCTCCTCGTCCACAGGCCCGCGCCAACGGTGGCCGGGGGCCAATACGTGGCTCCCGACGCCCGGGGTGTCTCCCGCTGTGGCCGGGACGTGAGGATCTCTCCCTCTCACGTTCCGCCACCTCCTTCGCTAGCATGACTGCTTCGCAGAAGGAGGTGATGGCATCCCATTCCGTCTCGCTCCTGACCATGTATTGAACCAGGCCTGGGAGAGAGAGGTCGCCGCCGCCGATCGCCGCTTCGAGGAGGCGGTGCTCCGCCCAAGTGGGGCACACCTCCACAGTGTGCTCCACCGTGGCTTCCGGTCGATCCTCACAATGGAAGAACCCGGGCGTCTCCTCCCGCCCGAAAACACGATATGAGGCCAATAACAATTTAGCTGTAAATATAATCTACGTAAACTGCGTATGGATTATTGATTATTGCGAATAGCATAGCACAGTTCTTGCACGGCAAGAACACGTGGATTTATCATTCTTCTGGTGTTCGCTATACTTCTTTTTGGAGAAATCATCCTCATCATCATACTCCTGCCCTTATCCCAATTTATTTGGGGGTAGCATGATTGTATTCTTCTTCCTTATGTACTACTCTATTACTTTTTGGAAAAATATTTCATGAAAAAAATAAGAAATGCACACAACTTATACAAAATGAAATATAGGAAATCTCACAGCATCAAAAAAAAAAATTAAACAAATCACAAAAAGTGAAAATAATGTCGGAGGGTTTGAACCTGCAACCCCGTAGTTAACAGAGCGGTCATGAAACTGCAAGGCTATTTACTTCGTTGACATAATCCTCAAATAGCCGTTCTCATGTACTTACGTCATGACTGAAACGTCAAACATTTGAAGTATACGGAAATAATGCAAAATTGCCTACCCCCTTAAGGAAGTAGCGTGATAATATATAGTTTAAATATTGAAGAAGCCTATGCAGTAATTTTGACGTGATGCGCGCACAAAGATTTCGTACCAACTACTTAAACCGAGGAAAGCTGATTTTCTTGAGTTCCGCTATTTTGTGCGTATTCACCTCAAAAATCAAATTTCAAGAAAACTGAGAAATTATATTTACCTGTATTAGATATGGAGTATATGTAGCAACTTTAAAAGGTTACACTTCATTGGTTTTGATTGTATAGGTGTTTGAAGTTTATTAATTTTAAACACAAAACCCTCTTTTTTGCGCCTCTGGATGAGATTTAAAAAAAATGCTAAGACAGGTATTTCTTTATTTTTATTAATAAGTATTTATTCTGAGTTTCATGATTCTAGAACAATCAAAATTTTTTTTTTCATACAAACTTTACCCCTCCTTTTCACCCCCTTTTTCCAAAAAAATCCAAAATTTCTATAGCCTATGTTATTCTGAATGTATTTAAACAGATTTGTGAACATTCCAACAAAATCGGTTCAGCAGTTTTTACGTGATGCGCGGTCAAACAAACAAACAAACAAACAAACAAAAAAATTTTAAATGGTTTTAATATGTTCAGTTACTTATTTCAAGTCACTCTGGCTGGTTTTTTTTTTTTAATCTTCAATGAACAGATTTTTTGGTCTCAACGATTTTATTATATGTATAGATATAGATATTACAAAAAGTACAGAAGAGCTTTGCATACCAACAAAAGGTAAGAAATGAAAGATTAAAAATGCAACACATCCCAGCTAATTCATTAAAATAGTTGATTGTGTTCACAATGTGGTTTTTATTTCCTTGTAAGAAGCAGGCAAACATGCAAACAAGCAAACATCGTGCATGCTGTATGCAAATATGCAAACAAGCATGCAGTATGCAAACATGCAAACCAGCATACACCATGCATGCAGCAAGCATCCAGCATGCAAGCAAGCATGTCGCATGCAAACTAACATTCAACATGCAGCAGGCATGGTTTCTGTCACGGCTCCGGCGCTGCGGGGCTCCGGCGATCGTCGCTGATGGTTTTAATGCTCACCACCGCAGCTTCGGCTTGCTGGCCGGCTTCGCCGGTCATCCTCAGCCGCGGAGGCGAGGGTTAGAACCACCTGCTCCTCAGCTCGCGGGCCGCCTCACCCCTCCGCGCCTACGCCGGCTTAAATTACACTCTAGGGGTAGGGCAGACAAGACTACGTGGAGTCGGTTTCGGAGCGATTCGTTTCTGTCACTAACTTTTGTACACAACATATTGACTTTTTAAGTAGCACAACATATTGACTTTTTAAGACAATATTTTAAGTTTTTATAGAAAGGGCAATAATGCCAAATAAAAATATTCAAAATGAAATTCTGCCATCTTCATAGTATGCCAAGTGAAATTATACCAAACAATCGTCGCTCTAAATAAGCGTTATTCTAAACGAAATTATGCGGAATTTGAACATTGCCAAAGGTAATTATGCCAAATTAAGTTCTGCCATCTAATAAATCTGTCATCTAAAAGTATGCCATTGTAAATTCGGACATACAAACATTCGGTCAAACAATAATTATATTAAATAATTTGTATGCATTCATAATATTCGTTTAAAGAAAATTATGCCAAGTGTGTTATGCCAAATAAATTTCGGAGCATCAAGATTCTGCCAGATAGAAGGAACCCAATTGAAATTAATTGTTCAATGAGGGAACAAACTCTAAATGACCGACCACTAATCAATTGATAAATTGATTAGTGGTAATTACAGCAAAAGGATGTCTGTTCGACTTGAGCATGGATCCAGCAGAAACAAATGATTTGTGGTCTTCCCATCCGGAGCTCGTGCAGCACATGACCCTTCGACTGCAAATGTACTGGTCCGCAATAAATCCACGACAAAGGCCAACGCCAGACCCGAGAGCGAATCCCGCACTTCACGATTTTATTTGGCTCCCGTGGCTTGATAACGAAGAAAATGTATCAAAGGCTTTACAGACATTCCCGTCTTTTCCTTTGCAAGTTTCCGTCGGCGAACTACAATATTTAGTGGATTTCTATCTCAAAGCGTTTAAGGAAGGTTTGACAAATTATATACAGGTTCCAGCTGATGCGTTCCATGAAGAACATTGCTAGAACATTTTCTCCTTTTGATTATTATTAGACTTAATAAATAAAATCTGAATTTTGTTAAAACATCTGTCCCTTAACTCTATAAATTGTACATGTTTTATATTTTTATTAATGAAAGGGTTGTTAAAACATGCTTGATGACTTGGATAGGCCGAAATAATGAATTTTATGAGCCGACGAGTTATTTTGTCGTCGCTTCGCCGCCCGCCCTTTGATCAAGGCGTGCATTAAAAAGGAAAATTGGTCAGCTTTTTGGGTTCGCATAGCTGAAAGAGCATCTGTGTTATTATGTTAAAATAAATAACAACATCCATCTACGTCTAAAAGGCGTAAGGGACTAACGAAATAATAATGTTTAAAGGAAGTTTGATCATATTTCGGACATTTGCTATTACACTGCTTCATAAATATAAATGACGAATGAAAAGGTATTTATTTATAGGAATAGTACTATTCTGGACCTTGTTATTTATCGGAAAATCTGTGATTTACGAATCAGATCCAGAATAATGTGTCATGAATAAAAGATTGTACAGCGCTCCCTCCAATTTGAGTAGTATCTACAATTTGAATGAAATCTCGAAAGAAACAAAACAAGGCTCTTGAAGATTTTATTCATAACTTCGAATAAAAATAGTCCTCCTTTAGATTAATGTTTCTTCTTAATATTCATCGCAACATCGCTTCGCATAACTACTGCGAGAAAAAGATGCCGAAGCAAACTTGAAATATTTTATGAAATGGCAGGATATGAGCACCGTTATTTTTCTTTACACTAAATAATCACATAATATTGTAGATTGCGAGTTTATGGCCACTACTGTAATACCTCGCTTTGTATTTGATTACACGAATCAGTATGTAAATTAAAATAGATAATACCTTCAGAAAATCTCAACTGTATTCCCTTTGTGTCTGTAAAATTGTCGACTTTAGGAACATTAAATCAGGATTGATAGCAGGAACTGTGACTACGCTACCCAAACGTTTCGAATCGACTTAGTATTGGCGTCATAAATCTTTTGACTCGGAGAGCCCTCTAATCTAACACCCGACAAGAAATATACGAGCCTTCGTTTATACACCATTCTTATACTGAATAACCGCGAATTGAGGCAGAAAAACGCAAGGAATAGAAGACTAACTAAGTTTTGATGCCAACTTTTAATGATGGAAGTTCACATTATTTATTCATGAGGTTGTCGTTCAAGTTTAATATTCATTTCTGTGACTTTAAATTATTTTCAATAAGGGAGAGAGTAATGAAATGTCATGGTTATAGCAGACATCTCGTTAGCATTAATTAAGAACTCGCCTACAACAGAATTTAACTGAACAAGGTTTTACTGAATGGAAAAGAAAGACGTGAGGACTATGAACTAAAGTTAAAGATAACAACAATGGATTTAAGAAGTTTTCGATAGGTTTTATTTATTTATTTAACACATCAAGCACATTGTACCTGCATTGGCGGACTTAAGGTGAAAGCTTCACGGTAGCCCGCGAAATTCAAATTTTCTTACGTTTTTATTAAAGGGTCAGTGTTAGGTTGTATGTTGATTAAAATATGATTCGCGGCTGTAACACGTACGTAGTTACAGAATTATAATTATTAAAATCATCAATACAACCCTCAAAGTTCATGTAACCTGATTGAATGACTATTTCATGAAAAAGAGCCGCGAATCATATTTTCAAAAAACATAAGAAAATTTGAATTTCTACCGTGGAGCTTCCACCTTAATGCATAAAGGCATTTTCTACCAGTCAACCTTTGGGTGATTTCACATTCTGATTCGAAATTTTCGATCGAAAGTATCGAAATCTTTCATTTTAATACGTTTTCATTTATATCCTTACCAACTTCAGTTCCCAGTGGAACCTCTGAACTTTTAAAAAAGAGTACAAGAGTGACGAATCGCAGCGCGCTAAGCTTCCAACACCTACGTTTCCTCTCGGCTGTTATTTATTCGAAACTAAAGGATTGGCGCGGTATCGATACTGTGAATGCTCTCATTGTTTATCTCGTAAAAATAGTTTATCCGAACGAGAATGTATCGATACCAGCTCTTTGTACACTGAATTTGTTTATTTTATTTCACTCCCCTTTATTGAAATCTGCAGACAAGTTATGCTTCTGAGGTTTGTTTTTTGATGAGGCGAAACGAAACGTAACTTATTGAATTCTGTTACTGAAATTTCGCTCAGATGTTTGGGAATGGGTTTTGGTGACAAGGTAACGTAGTTATGGCCAGTGGATAGTCGATTCAAAAAAACATAAAATACAGAATCAACATAAACTTATATCAGAATTACTATCATAAACTTATATTCAATATTCATAATACTTATATTAGTAAGGACAAGTTATTTTGCCAAATGTGTGTAGATAAAAACAGCAGGCACATTTACGCCAAACTCTGAAAACAACCGTAATATAATGGTCCCATAACATCACACTTGGCAAATAAACCGTGATTCTATTTGCATGCATGGCCAAGGAACAAAGGAGTGCGCATTTTTGTCCCGAAGAAGTTTATCAGCGAATTGCCATCGGGGATGGCACGCTGGCAAGTACTGGCAACGTGCCAGCCTGCGTTCCTAACAACTTTATTATGCATTACCGGGTGCGCGTCAACCCTAAATAAGCAACAGTTCACTTTGCCAAGTTTTGGCTTTACATTTTCATTAGATGGCGGTCTGTCAACGCGTGTGTGATATTAGAGCATAATTTGTGATAGCAACGGCTCCTGAGATTGGATGAGTGGGGGATTAATAAAGATTAAAAATAGTTCGGATCATGTAGGAGCAAAACCTGAAGAACCGAACGGTAGAAGGCCTATATGTTTTGAGTTGCGAGTGTTGTGATGTTGTATGCAGTTACACAGCTAAGCGCTCTATAATGATGCTCTGATTTACTACCAAACGGGAGAAACAATGATGAAACGCACAGTGATAACGATGACGCTTCGACCCAGTGTACCTATTTCAGGTCATTACAATCCCAGGATGTTTTTCTAAACTTCCTGCTGGTCAAATATTGTAAAGGTTACTGTTACTGTTAGCCTGTGTCATCCCACTGCTGGGCAAAGGCCTCTCCTCATAACTTCCAAATTCTTCGATCCAGGGCCAATGTGGACCACTGGTCCTTGGTTTTGTCCAGCTCGTCCCGCCATCTCCTGCCAGGTCTACCGCGTCGCCTTCTCGCTGTATCAGGGCTCCACATCGTGGTTTTTTTGGCCCACAGCTCGTCGGGCATACGGCAGACAAGCCAGCCCAGTCCCTCTTTAGCTTAGCAGCGTGATAAGGTAACTAAGAAAACTAAATATAGGGCCCTCCATAACGTGGTACTTTACTGCTACACATTAATTCAATATACATCCACTCTACTCCAGCTTCCTTCTAAAGGTCATCGGTCTATCAGGTCACTCTAATCCGCCTTTGTTAATTGTCAATCAACACGGTTCGGCGGCCGGTGCAGCTGACCTTTCGGTAATCAGGTGTTAACCTGGTCTGCGCGCGGATGATTATGACAGTTCATTAAACTTACTTTCTTACGCGTATAAATCTGGCTAACAGACCATCAGACATAAAGGCAAACGCGTGCTTTACTTGTATTCTTCTCGTGGTGACTCGTGCCTGAAATGAAATGAAATGATGTTTATTTTGCAAGTAGGTTTTTACAAACACTTTTACACGTCATTTTTTAAAACTAGATGGGGCCGGTGTTTCGTACCTGACTACTCTGAGAAGAAACAACCGAAACAAACTCAGAGGTCATAGTCTCTTTTGAAGTCCAGACATAATCTTGCTCAATTCACATGACAACAACCAAATCGCACATTTAAAAGGCTAAAGAGACGTGCTTCTCCGGATCTTCTCTAACACAAATATAAAAAAGCCATACTAGATGGACATATCATTGGATACTGTACCATGCACGCCATAATAATACATACATAAAATCTAGCTTAATGTCAACAAGACAGATTGCAAGAAGAAAGGGAGATTAAAAAAATAATAATAATTATAATTCACATGATGACTATGCAGATTAGTGTCTGAGATGGTCTTTTGAAGAAAGAACAACACAGATTTAAGTGGACCTGTCCAGTCAGTGCAAGCATTTGTCATGCTCTAATAGTTGTTGTGTGTGTCATGTTTATTTCGTAGGAGGAGCACGTGGAACAGGAACAGCTGTTTGGGTTGATCTCCAGGTTATGTTGGTCCGCGGCTAAGTGACTACCCATTACATACCGAATTTCCTCCGTGCTTCAGAAAGCACGTTAAGCCGATAATAATGGCGATCATTTCTAGATCTTTGACAGTCATTGGCCTGAAAGTCTGACAACCAGTCTTACCAGGCGGAATCGATATAACCCAGTACTAGCTGGGTTGATGAGGTCAGATAGGCAGTCGCTCCATGTAAAATTTTGGAATGGCTGCATCCGGTTAGACAGAAAGCCGTCCTCAACGAAGTTGGGAATAGGCTAAGCAGATGATGACGGTTTGTTTCCTCCGTAGTTGCTGACGCAACACGCGTGTAGTCTTTAGCTCGTGGTAAGACGTAATCCTTGCAGTACCTTCATTGAATCAAATGATCGTCGCTTCAGTTACAACCACAACCACCACTGCAATCTCCATGTATACATCCAGGTGGAGATTTATAGACGATTATAGTCTGAAGTGTGGAGCCTGTTCCGCTTTTCGAGCGTTCCACAAACAATGGGATACCTGCTATCGTGTCCTGCGTGCCCTGTTGCCTGCACGCTACAGGACCATTTCTGTCACAAGTGCCCATCAATATGGGCCCTTGTGATAGCGCCAACAGTCGTAGGTAAGTTCTGGGCTATACATTCATTCGATTCTAGAAATCCGCCAAACCATAGCAAAGTGCAATACATAGACATGGGGTCCGGTTAAGCCCACTCAAACACTTGTAACGTGTTATGAACGCCTATAGTCAGGGGAGTTCAATTTTTTGCACTGACAAAATTTTTGAAAGTTATAAAATAAATAAATCGAAAACATTTATTATTTTCATATTTGGACATGAACCTAAGTACATATCAAAAAATGCCATACACAATAATTATAGCTTATACGTAAGTGCTTGGATATGACTGAACAAAATACGAAAAAATGTTTTGCCTAGTGAACAAATATGGCGTTTATATAAGTTTAAGTTTCAGTTAATTATAGAATATACCATCATTCTGTGTTTAATTAGTGTATTTTAATCTAGTATTTAATTCAAAGTCACGATTCTGTTTGCGTTATTTCAATATTTTGATGTAAACTTTATAAAACAGGTAAACCAGACACCGTGTTGATCTTTATAATTATGTTTTATAAGACATTGCCCACGGCCTACGGTTTCTCTTATACCGTGAGAGACTGATAATGATGCAACGTGATATGACGTGAGTTACAAATGTAGGTACATCATAACAGTACTACGTGTTAAAAACAATATATCTGTCGCAACCAATTCGTATAACACGCCGTATTACATAATGGCGCGCCGGATTGAAAAACGTCGCCGTTATGTAATGCGGTGTCCTCACGATCAGTCGGATTGTGGTGGCGATACGTTCGACAAAGCGGTATCCGTTTAGTCGTATTGTCAGCAATAAGAAACGACCGAATAAAATACCTACTGAAAATTCCAAAAATAAGGCGTAGTTGACGTAGCCCCGCTACGGGAGTCTCCTATTCCTGTCTGCAGGGTTTAAAGTAACCTACCCAAACCTAACGTGGGGTGCTCAAAGTACCGAGCTCGCTTCGCTCGCTTTCAAAGCGGCGTATCGTATTTGGGCGGCACGTTTACGCCACTTTGACGAACGCGAAGTGCTCATTCAATGCGGCGTACTTTATTTCAGCCGAATTGTAAACCGGCTGAACGTGAAGACGCCGCGTCACTAACAGCGACGTTTTGCATTCTGGCGCACCTATAAGTAATACGGCGTGTTCTACGATATCCTCGCGGCATATCTACAGCCATTTCCAAGCAAAGCCGGTGATTATAGGAATATTTAGGTACCTATACCTACACACAGATTAGAGAAACCAACAAAATTGAAAGAATTCACTTTCAGTCTTGAAATATAACCACAAAATAAGTTTCGTTGACAAAAAAATAAATAATTTAAAGACTGTCCCTAATAAAGGTACTTATTGTTACCTACCATAATATAGCGCTGATACATTGATTTCCGATTTCGAACATTATGAAAAGCAATTGTCAATAAAAATAGCGAGCCCTTATTCAGCCCTCGTAGAGAAATTAGACTCTAAGGACCAAAATAAACTTCTATGTATATCTCCACATTATCTGATTGTAAGTTGTTCATTCTTGTTAGAATTCCTCGTAAATTTGAGGTCCTCTCTAGTTAGAAAGTTCCGCGGGACGTGGGAACACCTTGCAAACTCCTTTGAACATTCATAACTCGTAATAAAATTTGTGCATTTTAGAAAACCGCAATACCCTATACGGGGAATATGTGAAACTTTTCGTTTTACGCTAGGAATACTAAAATGTAGCCTTGTAGCCTTGTAACCGTGTAGGTCGTTTTATCGTTTGTAGCATCTAGTTCTAGCTCGTAGGTAGGACGAATGTTGGGTTCGTAACTGAATACAGATGTGGCAAACTGTCTTTTGTATTATTGTCAATTTCCGTCTAGTTTTGTCCTGACATGTTCCGTCACTTTTATGTTTTTTTTAACCGACTTCCAAAAAGAGGAGGTTATCAATTCGTCAATTTTTTTTTGTGTGTAGGTATGTTCAGCTATATCTTCGCCAATTGTGAACCGATTTTGATGATTATTTTTTTGTTTGGAAGAATATTAGTGGTCCCGTTTATGTTTCGTGAAAATCTGATACTGATCTTCGGAGATTTACAAGGGCACTCTTCAATATCATTACATCATGATGTTGTATAGACAATAAACATCTAACTGATTGCAGCAATTACGACAGATTTGCTGTCTATTATTGAAGGGTTCCTTTTATGGGTTCCCTAAAAATGGAAAAATAAAAAACTTTTGAGCAAAAAAAAAAACCGACTTCAAGAACACAAAAAAGTGAAAAATAACTTTAGCTTCAGAAGTCGGTGGCAAAAAAAAACTGAATCAAACATACAAAAGTCACCGACTTCTGAAGCTGAAGTTATTTTTCACTTTTTTTGTGTTTTTGAAGTCGGTTTTTTTTTTTTTTATTCGGAACAATGCAAGCTGACGAGAAAAGGGTTTGACTAAGACTCAGATAAATACTTAGTATTTACTATACCAAAATGCGACATAATTATTTAGGAATTAGGATTACGATTAATCTAAATAAAAACAAAACAAACATATGAAATTGTCTTACCAGTCGAACAAACTAATAATATAAGAAGTTACATAGGACAGATGGTGATAAATAAGTAGATATAATTATTTATGAAATAATGATTCGCTAAAATTAATATAACACCCACACGGAACGGTATGATTATAATAATTTACTGCATATTTTAGCCTTAATGAGATTCTTCTCCTTTGATTTGTACCGTATCATTATCAGACGTGTTCTCCCTAGGTTGATTAAAATAAAATAAAAATCTTTTTATACAAAAAATTGTAAGTAACATAATATCTGTGACGTGATAATAATAATGTAAAGCTGCGAACCGGAAAGGTATCTCTATATTATATTCCTCAATATTGTCTTTGAACTGAAACATAATGGTAGCTACGTTACAGAACATGATTATAATTAGAAAAATTCTCCCTTATATAAAACTATGAAAAAAATAACTCTACGTTGTATAGATAATATTTTCCCGTCGACATGATTGTCATTAGGGAAAATTTATTCAATACAAAAATTCCGTAACGTAGGTATTGATTAAGTTATAAATATGAATTTATCATTTACATTTACATATTCATGAAATGTCTCCGTTGAAGTATCCAATTCGAATCGACGAATAGGAACTTTCCGTTCCACGTACAAAATTCTAATTACATTATGTTTTTGAATAAAAGCTCGGAACGGTCCTTTCATAAGCTCGCAAAGTGACATAATCCTTGAATTTAATAAATTACCCCACAAATTGAGACTTATATAACAAGAATGAAATTAACGAGGGCAAAATGACTTTCAGTAGGTAAGCTTTTATCATAATATTTAAATTCGTTATAGTTAAATGAGAGGAAATTATTTATTTTGTACTGTGGTCTTTTGAGGCACTTGGCATTTCCTGATTACGTCAAAATAATTAAAACACTTCAGAGTTGTCAAAGTTACGTGACAACAATATTTATGTTCAGGATTTACATTTTGTAGAAGTTTTCGTTATATTTCCTAGTGTTGGAACAGGCTACGTAAACGTCACGGCGCGCTCAGAAGACAGAAACGGTTATCAAGGTTGGTAGCTAGGCTGTATGGTCAGCAGGCCTAGCCAAGTTACAAACGATTCGTATCGATTCTCTTTCTACAATCGTAAACGTTAAGTCACGTGGTCAAAACAAACGAATAGAAACTTCGTAGACAAGTTTACATCGATCAAGATGATAGAATGAAACTTAACTTAACTTAACTTAAAAACTTACAGTTTTGACTGAACTTTAAAGTTTCTATTCGTTTGTTTTGACCACGTGACGTAACGTTTAAATGCTGCATTTGGTTAGTTTTCTATGCGTTAACGATTATGGATTGTCAACTTGGCTAAGCCTACAGGTTCATCCTAGAGCGATGCATGAGTAACTGTTCAAACGGCCAACCAACACAACTCTCAGTAGTTAAATTATAACAATGGAACATTGAAAACAAGTAATTTTTCAATAAAAAATAATGTCATTTGATAATATTATTATTTATCTCACGAACAACAATATTTGGTGACCTAGTTTTCAGACAATGGCTTCAATAAAATGAACTTTCAGTGTACAGATAACGGTTCCATTCATTCATTCAGAGCGCCGCCGTACGATTTTTTTCTGAAATTTTGCTCCTTTTTTGCGAGTTTTTATTTTACTTGCTCTTCCGTATCTTTCACCCATTGATGAAGTCCATTCTTCTATTTGTAAACGTGGCTTGTTAACATACCTTTTTCTCGAAATGTAGATATTAATTTCAGATTTTATTTTTGCTATATTTGTTCGTAAGTACGGTGATTTAGGAATTTAGATTTATTAGCATAGTCAAAAATCTGAGACTGCCTCGTTGGTCTAGAGTGGTCGCAAACGCGACTGCTGAGCATGTCCTGGGTTCGATTTCCAGGTCGGGCATTGTTATTGGGTTTAACCATCAGTCATTTCTCAGTAACAGCCACAGAGTGTGGATTTGCGCCCGGTTGTTGGCTCGCCCGCTATTACACTGGCTAAATGTGAGTGTACTATTAGATACACCTCTACCTCACTCTTCGGAGATTACAGGCGTTATGTTATGTAACTTTAACAGTCAAACTCAGTCCCAAAAACAAGTTCGATTTTCAGTCTAAATTCGATATGCACGGAGTATCTGAGTAGGCGAGGAAGGGTGTGGGCCCGAATCGTCGTAAATACATCGCTACTAACTAGCTATTGGATTACCTACAGATTGGACGTGCTAAACGATTTGTACGCATGAATACGTTACGGTCCAATTCGACGGGATATGTTTCTATGTTACAGTAATGTTGAATCATCGAGGGGTCTTTATTGGTCTGATGGTGAATTTGTATCTGATATAGGCATAATTTAGTAACAAAATCTATGCAAACTTTCGGATTTATAATAGTCGTTTATAATAGGCGAGACGACAAAAAAAAAACTAATTAGTCCGTCAGTTAGATTATCACAAAAAATTTGACCCGTGTTTTTTCTTTTGTTACGTAAACAAAAATTGACGAAGATATGACGCTTTTAAAATTCTCAATACGTCACGCCTATAATTTTTAGCTAGTTCTGACGTCACGAGCCCCCACTCCCGAGTTTTGATGCGCTTTATCTTTGTCAATATTCATTGATTTACAGAAACAAAAAATACGTCTCCATTCATTTCCAATACTCTAACTGACGGACTAAATGGATTTACAATTTTTTGATACTGTCGTCATGCCTATTATAATAAAACAACGTTCCGCGCAAAGACAGACCAAAGACAAATTTTATTTTATAAACCATTTGGTACATAGACAATATAGTTGGGGCACTAGCCATAGATTGTAGATATATTGCAACAATAATAGATAGAGAATCCAGCAAAGCGCTTTCCTTTAGGTATGCATTTAGGTGTTTCTTTGTTTTGTACAAACAGGCATTAAAGTATCATATTAGGTAAGTATAAAAACATAATCCTAGAGCAGATTTAGTCCTGTTAGCTAATCCACTTCTAACTTAGTCTTAAACAGATAACGTTGGCAAGACTTAACTTGAAAAGAACGTGATGGAACTAAGTTTAATATAGTTAAAGTAGAAAGATAAAAGTTTCTCATGTTGGTAATAGATTTATACCAGATGGAACGTGGTAATGGTTTTAATCATAAAATGTCGCCCACTGCGGTACTCGATTTTAATTGTAAAATCCTGCGGTTCCCGATTTTAATTGTAAAGTCGTGCGGTACTCGATTTTAATTGTAAAGTCGTGCGGTACTCGATTTTAATTGTTAAATGAAGGAGTTTAAATACAGTTACTAAAAATTATGCTAAATAATAACTGCCGCACGGTTGGATTGAAGGTTAAGCTACGCTTGCCGAGGTCGTTCAGTGGATGGGTGACCAGATCATTCATGACTTATCGCGACTCCTTGGACCTGGGAAAACTCGTTAAGCCGTTCGTATGGTTTAGAGCAAAAAAATTATCGCAATGACGGGGAGAATAAGAGCCTTTCGGCTTCGTTAAGAGGAGTGGTTACACGCTATATACAAATAATGCTCATTTAATAGTACAGGATAGGTAATACATCACGCTTAGCTCAGTTGATGTCCCTTTATCTCCGTCATGTGCAAACAAACAAGATTTTGCTTCTAATTCTAAATCAAGTTAACATGTATTAGTGACGATGTAATTAGTTGGAAGCTAACGAGAAACGCAAATATTAATGAACCTCGGGACAGGAGCTCTTTCACGATGTTCTGCGAATCCTACGAGTATCTGCCTAGCCTATGTTACCCTAGTCACTATTAAGAACTTTTTGGGTAGTTAGATAGTTAACTTTAAATTAGATTTTGGCCCGAAAGTCTGTGATAACCAGTCTGACCAAAGGGTATCGTTTTACCCAGTACTAACTGGGTTGTGGAGGTCAGATGGTCAGACGCCCCATGTCAAATACTGGTAATAATACATTGAATTCTCATTATTTACTCGAACCTGAGTTTGTATTGTATAAATCCAGACTTACTACTAAAAAAAAACAATATTTGTATACCAATTTCATTGGTAGGACATAGAGCTCTGTTTCGGTAAGTTCTGCACCGAATAGGGCGGAAGGAGACGCCCGGGTGTTTCCATTGCGAGGATCGACCGGAGGACACGGTGGAGCACACTGTGGAGGTGTGCCCGCTTGGGTGGAGCACCGCCGTGTCCTCGAGGTGGCGATCGGCGGCGGCGACCTCTCGCTTCCGGCCCTGGTTCGTGCCATGGTCCGGAGCGAGACGGAATGGGACGCCGTCACCTCCTTCTGCGAAGCAGTCATGCTAACGAAGGAGGTGGCGGAACGTGAGAGGGAGAGATCCTCACGTCCCGGCCGCCGCGGGAGACGCCCCAGGCGTCGGGGGCCACGTGGTGGCTTCCGGCCACCGTAGGCGCGGGCCTGTGGACGGGGAGCTATGGGCTAGCTCGCCGTCCGTACGTCTCATGACGATAGGCCGTGTCGACGGCGCGTTCGTGTTCCACGCGCGCCTCAAAGAGAGTCAGCAATAGGGAAGGGGCCCGCAAGGGCCGAAGCCTGCCGGGGTTGCGGGACTATTCGAAAGAGATACCGTGGCCCCGGAACACAAAGGGCGAGGAAGGAACATGGATGGGTTTTAGTCAGTAAAAGTCTGACGCTCCCTCCTGCTCCGCCCAGAGCGGGAGGAGTTATTTGATGATTTCCCATCCTAAAAAAAAAAAAAGGACATAGAGCTCAGCTAAAATCTAAAATGTGTGAAATAGACCTTTGTTTAAATACCTTTGTTCACAAATAAAGATGATTTGATTTGATTTGACCATGACGTGACCAGAGACAGAAGGCATACATCTTTCCGTGTAATAACTTCCGACCTCCATGCGGGCCAACCCGCGGGAAAAGCTAGCTATGATAATAAACATTTGATTATTTTTATTAGGCTTCTCAGAATGTTCACTTTTCTTCGTAAAACACGTCTGTATCGAAATGGAAAAGTTGGCGGCTTCAGAATTTACAGTTAGCTCACTAACACACTCGAAGTTCGAACACAAATAACGTAGGTACATAAAACTTTCTCTAATATACTGATTATCTTAATATTTGCTCTTTGGTATATGTAAAGGTGAAGGTCGAACACAAATTACATTTTGGCAACTTTTTGTGACTTATTTGAATCTAGATTGAGAACAATCTTTATCGTAGTCGTGAATGTTGATACATATTTTTTTCTTTTATAATGTATAAATTAATAAAAAAAATGTTTTAAGTACACTTTCATTTATTTTTTCATTACTTTTATTTTATTTTCACTATTGTCAACGCAGAATATTAAGATCAATTTAATAAAGTGTCCAGTATGAAGTAGTTGAACAAAGTAATTAGTTTTATGAAATTGTAATATCAATAAAACTTTATTCATTTTAAAATGATTTGTATCCTTGACAACAAAACAGAAGATTAATTTCATGAAAAAGTAATTGGATAGCTACGTCTCGTCAGTATCTGGAGATTTTGTTCAAATATAATTTTATATTGAAAGAGTAAAATTAAACCACAACATTGAAATGGTGAAATGTCACTTAATTAAAATGAAATCTACTTGGTAACTAGTCAGAATAGATGACGTGCACGAATGTCGTAAATTATACAAAGTCAGCTGAAATGCAGGGATGTGCACTTCGGTCAACCTAATGATCTGCTGTTAATCTGGTCCTTGATAGATAAAATAAAGATTTTGTTAAAAGAACAATGTGGTTTACGACTTTTATGTCAGAGTTATAGTGCAAACAGATGCAGCGCAAATTGCTGTAGGCAAAATAATTAAATTCATTTTACAAGTTTAATTTTAGCTTTTGTTCGTTTCACATGATTTCAGCTTGATGAGCTTAGCCTGTTTATTAATTTTCAAATGAATAGAATTTTTATTTAATTTCAATGACCATTATAATTCTATAAAATATGCGTCAAGCTTAGCGTTAACCGTTTCTGAATCTGCTTGACTGTTTCAGAACTTCATGTCAAAATTATAATGTTATGTCAAAACGAAAATATTTTGTCACATCAAAAGCGCAACAAAGGTGAAAAAAAGTAAAGGGCAAAGAAAGGTAAAAGGCAAAGATGGATGGGCGATATGATACAAAATACAATGGACCATAACCGTCACGATGTGACGGCACGTTTCGGTCGAACGACGAACCGTACCGTGAACACCGGCCGGCCTCAGGTACCACAGCACAGGTAGAACTATACGTTACACGTCAAATCTTGTCATGTGTCGTTGTATAACAAGCGTGTTGTACTATCGGCACATATCAATTTTTACGCCGTTCGCAGGTTTGTTTTTGTTTTGCTTCGTTTTTATGTGGATTCCTGATTTCGATCGAACATAACGGGTTGACGGTTTGCAAAATAATTTGACTATGTGCGATGATACATCTCTTCGTGCGTTCTTTGATTAACAAAATTCTATAATCTTTGTTTCTCAGCTTTGTTGAATAAAGATGAAAATTTAAATTGAGGCGGCCCAGCACTTGGCTTCGAGTTTCACGTACAATGGTCTACTTTAAGGATTAAGTGCGGAAACCAAAATCCTAGAGCAAACAACAGGACACGCAGGAGACGATAGTAAGTGCCCCATCTTTTGAAAAATCTATGATGCAATTATAGGTACTTGAATTAAATATCGAGGTGATTCAGAGTATTATTTGCAAAAACCAAACGAGTTTTTAAATAGCCTAATAATCAAAATAAGAAAGCTTGACGGGTTCATGTTTACGTTCCGTCACACAGACGCACATGTAACATTATTTAACAATCATCTCAAACACGTAACCTGTGACGTAACGGAAAGATTGCACCAACGCAGTTTGTGAGAAGTTTGCCGTTCGTATGTGTACAAAGGCTTTTGAACTTGATTGTTACACAAGGTTGTTGTCAAAAACAGCAGGTACGCCACATTAAATGTTAAGTAGGCCCCATAAATAACCGCGGAACCGTGACATTGACACCGAAAAGTAAGGAATCCATTTCGTGCTTTTAAAGTGAAGTTGTTATGCTAATCATGCTTTTAGTAATTTTTCGAAGCTCAACGGTCACTCTGGGTATGATGACCACTATGGCCAGTAGTTGCCGCGCCGGTTGGTGTGTGAGAGAGACGGCGATAGCGGAGCGTCAACGCGTCAGTGCCTCCCGCGCTACACCCGGCATTTATCGCGGCGCATTCTCGTACAGCGCGCGTTCCCTGCTCGGATATCCCGCACATGTATCCCGCGAGTGTATCTTTGTGAACCTCTCGTGTGATCTCTGGATGTTTTGCGTGCAACCATGGGTGGACGACTAGTGTTGTTGTTTGTGATGTGCACGGGACTCGTGTCCGCTGACAGGAAACTTACCGTTGTCGAGAAAATCAGAGGAGACGGGGACCTCTCGCAGGTATTCCAAACTTTATAACGAGTACTTAAATAGTTTTAAAAGTCTTTTGTTTTACTTTTAAGGAGTTCTAAGAGCTAGAGCTGTTTTAGTTGTGCTAAAGTTAGTTACGGCTATTTTACGTAGTAAGTTTGGCGAGTGAAGGGTTACGTTGGACCTGCAGTTTAATTGGGCCGAAGTTTGTGTTATTAGCGTAATCATCTGGTGCCCCAACGTGAATACTTGATTCAAAACTATTGCTTTACTCTATTTTAATGCAGGTGGGTGTAAGGTACGGCTACTAGTGCTACTTACGACCTACGTAGTAAGTAGATACTTTGAATGATAAAAAAGTACAATAAAACAAGTACCGCGCCAGATATGCAAATAAATAAAGTTCTTATTGGTCTTTAAGTACGGACCAAGTTGGTTTCTGTTTAACTGGCGCTTATAGCAGACGCCTTACCAACAATCTTTGATGACTCCACATTATAGAGTTGATTTTGCTCGGAGATATGCTAAGTACAAGTTTGTTTTGTGTTTAAAATATTTCCTTATTCATTGAACTTAGTTTACATACTAAGAAGTTAAGTAATAATAACAGCTGCGATAAATTATTGCAAAAGCGGTTAATCGCTAGCCATCTGGCATGGTCGTGAGTCATGTGGTAGCCCCTTAGCTAGTTTTCCACTTGGGACAATGCCTCACTGATTTGTGCCTTTTGACTTTCTATGCTCGACATTAGCATTGCCTTTGTTTCCGACATAATGTCGTACTTACGAATAGTTACGATCATTATTGTCTAAAAGGGAAGCGGAACTTGTCTGAACACGCGTAATGCTTGACATTTTCGTCGTTCAATCATTTGGGATAGACAAAGGGTTGCCGCACTTTCCGCCCTTGTTATCTAAGTTTCGCAAACGACGCCTCATGCGCTTGGTCTTGGGTTTGGTTCCCACCGAACAACTTGACTGAGTGTCACTACATTGTCCAGATCTGAGGTTCTGAATTGAAGTTGAGCTGGGATTTTAAATGCCCAATTCCAAAAGAGAAGAAGATGAAGATCCCCTACCAGAATGGTTGGAGCTGTTCTTGTTCTTAACATGTACCATATGATAGTATTCTTCTGACTTCTGCCAATTCTCGTCAATAAATCTAAAACTATTGCATACCTCTTAGAAGGGTTTGGCACAAGAAAAGTGACGTAAACGGAACCCCTCGGAACCTCGATACCAGCAAGTATTCATAACAAGCCAAAAAACAAAAGCCGTCTGATTGCATGCTAGAACGATATGGCTGATTAAGGAGACGGGTCAAGCAAGACATAGCGTGGATGCATCGTGCGTAATAACTTCTTCGTGCATATCGTCGTCTTTTGAGCTCATAGCCGACGTATACGCACTGCACCGGATTAGGATCACCTCTTCCTTTTTAAAACGGATTCCGATTCATGTGGCCACCTACAGGGCAGAACAGATCTAAAGAGTACCATCATCATTCTCCTGGCCTTTTTTTTTGGATGGGAAATCATCAAATAACTCCTCCCGCTCTGGGCGGAACGGGAGGGAGTGTCAGACTTATCCCAATATTTTTGGCGTCGGTGCAGCATGACTTCTTCTTCCACATTTCTCTGTTAGTTGTCATCTCAGCAGTCACCTCCTTTCACACAGTCTTTTGGGTCTTTCTCCTTATAACCTATAGACATCGGATTTGAAGACTACCATCGATTTAAAAATAAGAAGTAAAGAGTTTATTACAAAGGATGAGAAGCAGCTAGTGCTGAGGCAATGCTGATCCAACGATGCTCATACGTGAGCGTTGAGTTTCAACTGGCTACGTAGCTTCCGTTTTAAGTACGCATGAGTCATCAAACGGCGTCGCAAGTGCATGTCAATAAAGTTTGAAAGCTGCAGTGGTTCAATTAGACAAAGGGCAAGAAGTTAATCTAATGTGTTTACTTACTGTTACATTTCCTGGTGAGCTAAGTAGGACTGCAATTGCACTAATTAAGACTCTACTGAACCATTACTCAGCCGTAGAACAAATAAAGACAAAGCAAATACGAAGGAAAGTAAATAAAGATTGTGAATTGCCATCATGATGACATGATTTTAGGAAGTTTGGATGAAATTGGTGAGATTGGATCTAATCGGTATTCTGTTGATTAAACTGATCAAGTCGCTGCAAAGCGAACAAAACAATTGATCGGTGTCTAAAATGACCGCTTAAGCAGAATCATAATAACAATATGAATTGCGTTACAGTTCGTAAAAATGGTTTTTTTCCATGGATTCCGTAAATCTGAAATAAATTGTTTTTTTTTTAAAGACAATTCATAATATTATACTTAAAATGTCACTTACGGGATATCTTTCGTGATTATTGTTTATTTTTGAGCTCCCAATAAGAACCCCGGAACCCCGGAGATGTCCCGTAAGTGACATTTTAAGTATATTAGTTATGAACCGTGAAAGCTTCAAACATTGTTTGTATTCATAATATTACCTGTGTCTGTGACCATTTTAAAAATTGTAACACAATTTATATTATTATCCTATTATGATTCTTCCAAAGCGGCCATTTTAGACCCCCTGCTGAAAATGAAACTCAGTTCGCGCGCAGTCGTTGCGAGCGCGCGACCACTTGGCCTATAGATTTGGCTATTAATTAATGCTGTAAGTACGGATATACACAGCAAATAGGTATCTCAGAAAACTTATTCATCCATAATAAGTATCCTTTTACAAAACAAGTGAAATGAAAACCGATTTCAGTGAGCAAATCTTGCTTGAGTTTAAAAGAGCCTGTAATTTTTTTCTTTTATTTACGAAGCGTTTGCCCGCTCGGGGCCGATAAGCTAGGACAAAATCTTCTTATTAAAGATATTATTTAGTCACGGTCCAAGCCGGGTTACAGAGGAATTTACATATTTTGTTCGAGGGCGGAAGAAACGACCAAAATATACAAACTCAATAACTAAAGAGTTCTCCGAACTGGAGCTTTAATTTGAGCCCGTCATCGACTTCAGACCCAAGGGACCAAAACGTATTAAGCTATAATGCGTAGTAGGTAGTACCTCCCCAGGAATGCATAAAACTCGTTCGTATTTCAAGCTCAAGTGGGAAAACTCATAAAACTTTTCTAATGTTTGTTTTGATACACATTTTGGTTTTAGAGACTTACTTTTAAGTGTTAAATTTATCTTTATTCATTTTCTCCGAAACAAAACCCATTAAGCGTTTGTCTTAGACGTAATTGAATTAGCTTTTAGGCAATAATCTATAAATTAATCAATGGCCACGAAGCCTCGTGGCCTCGTGGACTAACTACAAATGTTAATAAAGGACTGCTCATAATTTAATCGAACGTCTCAAATGGCTGCATCCGTTTGTCTTATGCCGTTTCAATTGTGGTTCAACTTTGTCAAAGGATGGTCTTGGATTTATTAATAGCTATAGCAACGTTTAGCAATTAGTCCTCATAGAGTTGGGCAGAGAACATCCATTGAAACAGGGTACGCACGAGGTAGCCTGGACCGTTTATGTACTTACGTTACCAAACCTCTTCATTGTGAAGTCCTATACAAACATAGAGTTGCGTTCTGTTTTGAATTGTGGCTTCTATATGTTTGAAATTGAAAGTGGTTTAATGCCCGATGCTAAAATACAAGCGACTGCCTCGAAGCCTCGGCAGAATTCGGCATAATTTTCAAATTAGTAAGCGCCAACCGTTCCAGTGAAGCATCATTTTCGATCTTGATCTCTTTGAATTGTAAGTTCTTGCTTACTTTGGGAGTACAAAATCTACTTATTCATAAATCTGGGTGTCTGTCAGTCTTACGAATGAAATCTTATATGTATATTCGGAGCTTCTCTAGCCTTGGCGCTTATTTAGCTACGTGCCTGTAAACCCACAACCCGCACTGAATGATGAAATATTAGATAAGTTGTTGTATTGTCTACGTTACGGATGTCCTTATGTACGTGCGTGCGTACCAGGCATACATAAGTGGTAGGAGCACGCGACGGGCGCTCATCTTACCCGCTTCCTCCAAGATAATTATTGTGGACAATGGGTCCCTTCGTCAATCAACGAACAGTTAAATTTCATTTGAGCTTCCTTGCTGAAGGTTACCAGTTGTAACGACTCACCATGAATATTATGTTACCTTCCACAAACTTTGTCATGTGGGTTGTTATGTCAATTATCGTGGATTAGTTGGGACATAGCAACTGTTCATTTAACATTTAACTTGTTAGTCAAGTATTCCATTATCCGTTAAAAATATTGTAATAGTAGGTATACGGTGTATATGTTTCATTTAAGTAGATATGCTGTTCTATGAATGCTACGTATTACGTGAGGGTAAGCTTTCATCCCAAAATGGACGGCCAGAATGGATTTATTGGTAAATATTATCTCATATAAATCACCGAAAAATGCGTTTACTTTTAATTTATGGTATCTGTTTCTCTGCTTCACAATTGGTGAAAAATGCTTTAATGAAAAATTGTTGTGTGCCGTGACCGAGGTTTCAAGGAGATGGTAGCGCAGACAGGGATGGCAAATCTAAAGTATTTTAATAACTCTTATCTTCCGAACTGGGAAGCATGCGAATATTATGTTCTTCAAAATTAAATTCTTGAGAATGGGCATTTGCAGTTTACGTGCGTTTTCGTACGTTTCCGTGGCTAACTAATGACAGCCGCTCGGATCGATCTTCAGGTTAAGTCTGTCTGTGGATGGGTGATCATCCATTACATTCCCAATTACCTCCGACAGTCACTACGGGTAGTCAGTGACCAGTCTTAGTTACAATAGGCATGACGACAGTA
The DNA here is from genome assembly GCA_963853795.1 of Xestia rhomboidea. Classification (NCBI taxonomy): domain Eukaryota; kingdom Metazoa; phylum Arthropoda; class Insecta; order Lepidoptera; family Noctuidae; genus Xestia; species Xestia rhomboidea. The sequence continues at coordinate 14,794,104 of OY970759.1, read as the reverse complement.
TAAAAAAATTGCAAATCTATTTAGTCCGTCAGTTAGAGTATTGGAAATTAATGCACACGTTTTTTTTTGTTTTTGTAAATCAATGAATATTGACAAAAGATAAAACGCATCAAAACTCGGGAGTGGGGGCTCGTGACGTCAGAACTAGCTAAAAATTATACCGAGGCGTGACGTATTGAGAATTTTAAAAGCGTCATATCTTCGTCAATTTTGGTTTACGAAACAAAAGAAAAAACACGGTTTCAATATTTTTTGATAATCTACTGGACTAATTAGTTGTTTTTTGTCGTCTCGCCTATTCAAGCTCTGTGCAAGAAACTGCAGATGCCCATCATCATCTGCCTAGCCTTTTCCCAAATTTATTGCGGTGGCTTCCAGTCTTACCGGATGCAGCTGAATACCAGTATTTTATTAGTATTTAGTAGTCAAAGATCTACAAATGACAGCTGGGGCTAACGGCTTAACGTGATTTCTGAGGCACGGAGGAAAATCGGTATGTAATGGGTTACCCATCCTCAGACCAATCTTGGCAAGTGCGACTTAACTTCGAAGAACAACCTGTGCGGCTATTATTATATAGCCACGAGTTCAAACCCGAACACAATATAAAATTGAAATCGAATTTATTAAAAACAAGTGAATAAATTCCCAATCTTTCAACACAAAAATAAAACGTGGAACGATTTCTCACTCGCTTTTGTTTTTAAGGTGCGACCGACTTAATTGGAAGTCGGGTGAAATGTTGGAAATTACAATATGGCGTCGATGTAAAATGTTTCTATAAAAGTTTCTTATAACAATTGATAAGACCCAGTAATGTCGCCCAGTTCCCGTTTCACCGTTCAAGTGTTATTTCATGAAAATGGATTTTCTTTTCTATCTTCGTTAACTTTTTTTTTTATTGGGAAATGGACAATATTGCTTTTCTATTGGACTTTCATTACACCCATTTGGTTTAACAAATAGGTTGTTAGAACGATTCGCGTGGAAAATGTCTTTCCTAGTTTTCCTTTTGGCTAAGTTGGGTGAGCAGAAAAAGACGTAAACATTCAGAAACAGTATTGCTGTGTTAGAAACTTTAACATCTGCTTTATTAAATTGTAAAATGTGAGTACATAATTAGTAGATACAATGATTTTAAGTACTGGTGCAGGAAGTTCTAAATCCAATGCTTATATAAAACCAGGTCTTAGACTAATAATTCGCTCTAAATAAGTCCATAAGGCAGACGCATCCGAGGCCGACCCAGAGAAAGGTGGCGAGACGATTTGGACGCGTACCGCGAGGGTTGGTCCGAGGAGGCACGGGGAAAGAGCACATGGAAAGAATTTGGGGAGGCCTTTGCCCAGCAGTGGGACAGTACAGGCTAACGCAATAGTTTTAATTGGCGTAACGTAATAACGATAAGAGACTTTGATTACTGGTATTCTCTCTTACTAAGTACAGCAAAACCGCACTGAATTTAGAACCGAGTGGACCGAGTGGCATTTAGGATTTCAATTGTAGATTTTTTTTCTCCATTTTCTTCCAAGTTTCTATACTAGACTAATAAATTAGTACATAGTAAGAATTTATCGTTTCTTTCTTTATTTAAAAAAAAACGTTGTGCCACAATTAAACTCACACAAACAGATCAACTGTCTGAAGATCATACAAATATTAGCTCCTCGCGGGGATCGAATCCGCGACACAAAGGAAACGCTACACTAACCGTGTAGTCGAAGATTAACGAATCACGGTTCAAAAGACCAACATTCAAAAAACATCGAAAAACTTAAACCCTCGAAATTTTTCCACGTTTTTACACGCTATCTCATAGTAAAATACGTGCACGACGTGACAATATCTGAGGACACATCCTGTCACCGCTTCCTGCGTACCTGTAGGTGACGAAGTATCAATTGATAGGGAATTCAATATGTGCGTATCGCGTGCCGCGTGCCGCGTACTACGGCGTATTATTTGCGGGCCACGAGACGCGCCCAGCGTTTTTCGTATTCTATGCACGACGAACTGACACCTACCTGACAGGTGTACCTAATGCCCAAACGAATTTTAACGTATTTTTGCGAAGGTCGGCCTGCTAAAAAAAGTTGAGGTTTCTATGATCATATTGCTTCCTTGGGCCGCGATGATTCATGGTCATGAATGATTTAAATTTTGGTGAGCATTTATGTATTCATTGTTTTTTTTTTTTTATACATATATTGGTTTAATCTGATCGCCTATTTGTTTGACGACACAATATAATATAATTAAAATTATTTAATGAGCTTTTCCATCAAGAATGACTAAAAACAAAGTTATATGACTCCGCAGGCTGTCAAAAGAAGCATAAAATAACTTTGACCTATAAAAATTTAAAGACAACAAAATATTTTGAGGAATTTTCAGTCTTCCTCGAGTACGGAGCAAGAGTCAAACGGCGTTTGAAATAAATAAAGTTACTGTTCGTGAATAAAACTGTCCGTTTAGCCTTTTAATATTCAATATTCCGTTTCAAAGACAAACTTTCCCACCTTGGAGACCGATACCAAAACCGATACCGATACTCTATCGCTATTAGTTAACGTTCAGTCGCTCGTTCCGTCTGCCTTTCGACAGCTGTTATATTTCACTTCGCAAATAATTACCTCAATTAAAATATTGAACTACCGGGTTGACCCTCGACGGGGTTAGGTAGCTGTACGGTCCCTATTACAAAGACGTGCCGTATTTGTTACTAATGGTTGTTTTTATGCCACTTATGTCTTTAGAGTTTTAGTGTTTTTGTAGATGAAACTAAAAGGATTGAAGGTAATGCTTCAAAGGGTCTTAAAGTTTTCTTACTATAAAGTTAATAATTTAATATAGGTACAGAGTCAGACCATTTACCGAAAAGGGGTCGTAACAATATAGAAACAGAGTTAAGCTGTAACTTCGTGTTATTTTATCATTTCAGTTCACAAATGGCTGGACTATGAAAGTTTCAGAAACTATACATTTTAGATTACTTTCGCACAAGTTACCAGTTATCCAGTCTAAACTTAAACTAATCATGTTTAGATCGCGCGGTTCTCTTTGAAGAATGCCTCGTGGTTTTAAGGAATTACTAAATTAAACACAAAATGTGTTAAAATATTACGTAGTAAAGCTTAACTTTGGGGGTACTGAACTTATTTTGAATTAAGACAAAGCCGCCTTGTACTTAATTATGTAATAATAATTATTGCTTTTAATAGCTCTGCTGTTCAGAGAAAATTACCGTTTGATGTTCCTGCAACTTGGTTAATACTTTTACGTTCGTGATGTTCAAGGGAACCCTTCAACACCATTGGAGTAGGTTTGGTACTTAATACCAGTGATTGAAGAAGGTGAAGATTGAGTTTTTGGTTGTCTTGTAATTTTATCAGTCCCCGTTGTATTCACAGCAAAATATATGGTTGGGTATCCCCAAATATAGGCATAATTTATGGTTATGTCATATTTATAGCACATTTCATTTTAATCGACTTCTAAAAAAAGGAGTAGGCTCATCTTTTTTTTTCATGTTTGTACCCGATTACAGGGCCAATTTACGTGATTCTTTTATCATTTGGTAGAGGAATCCACTCGGTGGTCCTATATTAAATACTAGCAGACGTCACGCGGTTTCACCCGCGGATTTCCCGTTCCCGTGGGAATACAGGGATAAAATGCAGCCTATGTCACTCGGGGATAGTGTAGCTTCCCGAATCATATCGAATAATAATATATAATATCGAATAATAATAAGTAGTTTTTTTGTTTATTTAAAAATGCTGCCTTTAAAAAAATAACTTTCTCACTGGCCTGCCTCTATTGAAAACTGATTAATTATTTTTACAATCTTTCTAGCAATATTCCTGAATTGGAAAACTACTAGCAATTGATATGGATTGCGTGGGTTATGTATTTATTATTATTATTTATTTATCTGAATTCTCGAACAAAAACATCTGGTCCTGTTATCTATTATAATAATTGGATTAATTATTGAGATTTCAAAGTCAAACCAATTTCAAAATAATCTTTTATTCAACACTTACAGCTGTTGAGTTGTTCTTTAATATTGCGGGGAAACGACTTTTTTTTTGGGGTGAAAAATCATGTTTTGTGGTAGAACTCAATGTAACGCACTTAAAACATTGTGCCGCTGGATGGATTGAATAGAGGAGGAGGAGGTGTTTAAAGTAAAAATCTTACATTAAAAACTTGTATTTAAAAAAAAAGTTGTCAAAAAGTTGGAACTTTGACCCCCAATATCTCCATCAATGACGGGGAGAACAAGTGCCTTTCGGCTTCGTTAAGAGGTTTTTTACACCCTTTATAATCGGGGCCATGGCCATCATTGTCGGCTAGGCTTTTCCAAACAATTGGAGTTAGCTTCCAGACTGCCAGAATGTAGCTGAATACCAGTCTTTTACATGGAGTGACTGAATATCTGACCTCCACAACCCAGTTAGTACTGGGTAATATAATACCCCTTGGTAAGACCAGTAACGACTGTCAAAGATCTACAATTGACAGCCGGGACCAACGGCTTAACGTGCTTTCCGAGGCACGCAGGAAACTCGGTATATTATGGGGTGGTCACCCATCCACGTACCAACCTAGGCAGGCGCGGCTTAACCTGAAGATCGACCCAAGCGGCTGGCATTATTTAGCCACGAGCTCCAATTTTATCGCAGCCATTTTATTTAAATTCGTACAGTTGAAGAATGTGGGTACTTGGGTAGTCGGATAGGTTTGTACTTTGATGCAAATAATGGTGGGGTCCAAATTCCTGACAGTGATGCGGGTGGATCTAAAGTGATCGCTCTTATACAGATTTATGCGCTTTTTCATGGAGACATCTATCTCTCTACGTTTCGGCTGGGATATCAACACTTGAAATATCTTCGGTTTCTACGTGATTTGAACTATATTTTAGTTCAAATCAACCGTGTTGTAGAAATCACTAACTTTATAAAAGTAATTACTTATTATCGGGTTTTTTATCAATATTATTGTGGCCACTGCAAAACAATACATTCACATCTTTTATGTATTCATTTTTATCACTATGTTTTTTTTTCTTCAATGTTCTAAAATAGGTACCTACTCAGTGCATGTAAATGATTACTGTGACCTGAGATTATCATAATGTCATTGAACTTTTGCTCTTTTGAACAAGAAATAAATGATCACAAAACTGTCCTCGACAAAATAACATCGTTGTTATAAGGAAATAAAGTAGATCAATTCGTCGCTAACTCGCCAGTTAATGTAACAATCAAATCGATTGAACTCGAAGAAGAGGCAGAAAATTAAAAAAAAGGAATGTTTGTTCGAAGTTTATTGAACTTAATGTTTTGATCGTGTTCAAAGAAGGAAGAAAAACGCATTTTATGCTGAACTTTTTCTAACGACAATCTCTCACAGACCAAAAAAAATAGCAAAGAGGTTGTTTGAAATTAGCTGCTTTCAACGCGGGAAAATTGACCCGTCATCTATGATGCCCCGATAATTGAATGCCCGTTATAACACGAAGGGAGAAAGTTTCACAATATACCTGAAAGATTTATAGAGAAAATTTTTCATTATTCTGTAGGTACTGCATCAAAATTATGATGAAAGTACACGACGGACTAAATTTGAAATAAGCAGGTGGTCTTAATCGGATCAAGTTTAACGACTTGCCGAAACGAACCTTGTAGCAACACCCTTTGAAATTGTAGGTACTGTTTTAATTATAACTCTCGCATCTGCCGTCCGAAATAATTAAAAATGTGGCAAAGCGAAATGTTTTGCAACATTAATATTATTATTTGAAGTTTGTTTATTGTTTGTAAATGATGGTATAATGTCTCATGACACATTACCACGCCTGTAATTCCCGAAGGGTAATGCAGAGATGCAGCTTATTAGGTGTTATGTTTAAGTCCCATGTAATAAGGGGCGAGCCTTTTGCCATCAACCGGGCGCAAATCCAGACTCCGTGACTGCAACTTGCTTCTAAGAAGTCTATAATATTTAATTATTATACATTGTGTGACTGTTAGTACATGTACACTACACGTAAACTTGTAACTTACAAATAAACTCTCTTCCCAACTTAGTCATCAAACTGTCTTCAATAACAACAAAAGCAAAAATCCTACATGCATTTTCCTCAAAAAACATGGATTCCAATCCTATAAAGATTGCAATCAAAAGTAATGTGCCGCAACAGTAAATTTCATCTAAACGTTATCACAAATGTGAGTAAACGACAAACGAATGAATCCAATAACGTTTGCTTACTCCGGGAGTCTGGGAACATCTCGCGTGCGAGGCACGGATGCAGGCAGCTGCCTGAGAGATAGGCTCTTTTATATTCAACGCAGTGAGCCCACACGCCGAATTGCTTACAGTTCCACAGAATATCTGAACAGTATCATTGTTCTTGTTTGGATATGGATCCACAGGTACCTACACGTATTAAAAATTCAACCCTTTTAAAAACGTACAATTTTGAAGGGAATTTTACACACGTAGCGATGTAATTTGAAACTGGCTTATTTTTTAATGGTTCCACAAATGGTCGATTCGAGGTATTTTCACAAATTCCAGCCATATAATGATTTTCATCACGTACGTTTGCGTTTTATGTACAGAAGTAGATGGTGGTCATACCACTTTAATCATTCTGACGAATATTGATTTGTTACGAACTAGCGTGTGTCAATAAATTTTTAATTTGAGAACGACAACAGGCCTTGAGAAAAACAATTAGAAATAAAAGCCGTTTAAATAAAAAAATAAAATCAGAAGTGGGATTCTACCTCTCGGTGCTTCAGGTACATAAAATGAGTTTTTGAAAAAGGAATGTTAACGAATAGGTAGAGGTGCGCTAAGCGTGAAGCACACTTGAGTCTCTAAAATGTCTGCCCGTAGTGAGGAGCCTCGTTTGAACGTGACATGCTAAGGTCGGCGTATACTCTCCTCTATTGTCTACAGGGCATCCGTGGCCTTATCGCGTTACCCCACCTTCCCCTTTATATGGCTGCATCTCTAAGAACAACGCTCCTCGCAAAATGCTTGTTTATCGTACACCCATTTTTGTAAAAGAAAATGTTGCTCGCTTTTCAGACATGTTTTCCAATGGAAGTCGCAGGCTTTGTTCTTTTCTTTTAATGCTTTTTTTTCTTTCGTTTTAACTAGCAGAAGCAGAAGTATTTTTGTGAAGCAGGGCTCTAAATTGCTGTTATTTATTATACCATTAGTAGCAATTGATTTGACTTTTTTCGGTGGTAATTGGAGCAAGTGGCTGTACTGAGCTGTCTATAACTGAATTGACAAATAGGACTGTGAATGATTAGAATGAATAGGAAGTACGTCGTGCTATCTCTTACAAACTGATTTTAAAATGCTTGCATGGCCCATTTAATCCGTCATCGTCGTAAATTTATGAGCGTTGTTCAGTGCCCCTCTCTAATAAAAGTCGATGAGCCGTGATCTGTATGCCAAAAGTTCCACAATAGCACTATAAGTTGGTTTTATTACGCACCGTGCATCTTAATGTATCCGCGAGGGTTGTAAGCTAACGTTACAAACGTCCGATTAATTAAATATCGTATGATTTATTGCATTCCATATTTTTAACGATGCAGATAAAGTATTTTTTCAATCAACAACGTGCTTTATAGAGAAGTTGTGGAGCTTTCAATAAAATAATTTTATTCACAAACGTGTAGTGTTCTCGACTGAACTTTTATGTGTTGTGTGGTGCTTCCTACCAGTTATTTGTAATGCAGTTTTCATGTACTTTTTCATATATTATGGAGTCATATTTTTTCTTTATTATGAACAACAATATGAGGTATATCAGTTTCTGCAAACGTATAGGCGGAAGCTCTTATTCCCATTAGTTGTCATACTTCCCATCCTCTTGACAGTTACATGAAATATACATTAGTTCACTCTTGGGTAAACCAGGAAGAGATCTTACAAAATATTGACATTCATTGACCGATAAAATAGTTTTCCACTTCCCACGTAGAATCCCACGACATCTAAGTAAAAGGATTTTTCTTTATGGGAACTAACAATGGACATATATTTATTATGTAGAGTATCATTTATATATGTATATACATATCAGCATACAAAAAAAGTATCCTATGTGTTATTCCAGGTTATACAGGGTACTACTCGGTAACGGCTCGACCGATTTGTATGAATTTTTTTATGTATATTTTGTAGGTATGAGAATATCTAACGTAAATTTCACACCATAACTTATATGGCAGAACAACGTTTGCGGGGTCAACTGGTAATACTTACAAGGTGTAAACCACCTCATCACGAAGCCGTCAACCAAGCATTCTGTACATCAAACTCATTAAATTATTGCTGGGAAACGACTTTTTTTTTTGGGGTTAAATATCGCGTTTTGTGGTAGAACTCAATGTAACGCACTCAAAACATTGTACCGATGGCTGGATTGAATAGTACGGGGGCGTGGATGTGTTTAAAGTAAAAATCTTACATTGAAAATATGTACTTATTAAAAAAAAGTTGTCAAAAAATTGGAACTTTGACCCCAATATCTCCGTAACTAGAAGGTATGGTGAAGAACAAAAAAATGATCGCAATGACGAGGAGAACACGTGCCTTTTTGCTTCGTTTAAAGTTGTTTTACACCCTTCACACAATCTGTGTGCAAAATTTCATCCAAATCCGTTCAGTAGTTTTTGCGTGAAAGAGTAACAAACAACCATCCACCCTCACAAACATTCGCATTTATAATATTAGTAGGATAAATTAAAAACTATTAAATAGAATCATGGTACTAACTGGACCGCTATAGACTAAAAAGTGTTTTTAGCAATCAAAACCAAGTATGGATTTACCTTAATAAGGTGATATTTTATATTTATTAAAATTAATATTAAAAATGTAATAAAATTTATTGAGAAAATAAAAAAGGAAATAATATTATGTTGAAGCTATGAAATCCGCTCGAGTTGATGAAATAAAAAAATCTAACACAGTATGACGATCCTCCACAATTTTTTGCGTTCAGTTCCTAAAAAAGCTAGGGTTTTAAATTTTTAAGCCTATTATTTCAAACGATTCATGTGTGATTTTTTTATGCAAATAGATACCTAGTTCGTCGAAATAGTGGTGTGCGGGAACACCGCACACCACTATTTCTATGGAGAGCTCGATATTGAATATGTGAAAACTAAATTGTGTTTAGTTTCACGTGAGGAATTCTATTCACATCTATTTTGATATGTTTACGTAGATATACATATTTCACGTATAGGTGTGTTCTGGAACATAATGAAATATTTGCGACAACCGCAGGAGCCTAGGAACGTTCCCGAGATAACATCAGAAATTCTTTTCCTGTCGGTTATTATTATAATGTTCTCAAGAAATGGTAATGAGATACTTACTGTGCACGTGACACCAATCTCTTTGTTATGTTTCACAACATCAGAGGTTTATAAAAAGATGGCGCGAAATAACCCCAAAAAATGTCGGGGTTTTTTCTCGGCCATTTTTTTCGGAAGTAAGATACTCGAATCATGACGCTACCATAGTGACCCATTTTGTACTGAATATCGTCAATAATTACCAATTACATAACATAACATACCGAGGTGTGCCTAATTATAGTACCGGTCTACACCCACATTTCGCCAGTTATGTTTTTAAGTCCAATGTAATAGGGGCGACCCTATTGCCATCAACCGGGCACAAATCCAGACTACGTGGCTGTTACCGAGAAATTCCTGATAAAAAACCCAATGAAACTTTGCCCGTTTCGAGAATCAAACCCAGGACCTCATGCTCCAGCAGACGCACTTGCGACCACTAAGCCAACGCGGCAGTCTAAAATAAATAGTCAGAAGTTAAAATGTAATAAAGAACCTACTTATGAAAAATGAAAATGAAATGAATATGAAATTTTTATTTGTAGACATCGGTTGTACAGTAGTGTTACAATAAATATTTATTTTAATTATAATTTTTTATTTTATTTTTTTAGGTATGACCACTTGCAGATGCAACTCTATAAGGTTGCCTAACTGCTTAACCGAACTATCCTGTGGTGGCCAAAAATTACTTTAAGGCCCCAGCCAGGGCTTACAAACTATGGATTAAAATTAAATGAATCTGATCCATACTTATAATAATCAATAATCAATTTCTATACAAATTCAATATAATAATAAATGAGATGTCAATGTCAGAATACAATAAAATCAAAAATTGATAAAAAAAATAATATTGTTACATGTCACATAATTAAACGGGTATTAACAATTTGATATTAATAATATAATTTAATTCATAGTCAAGGTTTTACTAATATAATAAATGGGATTTAGCAGGTCTAGTATCTTTCATTTAAGTAATCGTTAATTGTATAATAACATTTTGCAACTAGAAATTCCTTTAAACATTTTTTGAACAGATCTTTCATATTATGAATTATAAGCTTCGTCGTTCTTCAATTTAAATAGACCTAAATCCATACTTAAAATGTCACTTACGGGATATCTTCCGTGATAATTTATTGTTTTTTGAGTTCCCGATATTTCGACGCTGTTGCAAGCGCCATGATCGCGGGTCAACTGGAGAATGTGGGTGGATGGAAAAAAATGTTAGGAGCAGACAAATCTGTCTACCCTCTTTCTTTGTCTTTTGCTACGCGCACCACTGGAACTCGATACTAAGTCACGGCAAAACACACTCACAGTATCACCAGGTTTTGTGAAGTTCTTATTATGTTGCTGGCTGCTACTTTTGAGCATACGAGATAATTTGAAGCCATCCTTCCCCTTCCCCTTCCTTTCCCTTTTTCCATCCACCCACATTCTCCAGTTGACCCGCGATCATGGCGCTTGCAACAGCGTCGAAATATCGGGAACTCAAAAAACAATAAATTATCACGGAAGATATCCCGTAAGTGACATTTTAAGTATAGTAATGAACCGTGAAAGCTTAAAACAGTGTTAGACCTAAATCCGTCTATTTTCAGCGAAATCTCCCCCAATACGGCGTTAAATTGCCGATGATTTAATTACAAGAGTTAACTTTGACAATGGTGGGTACTCGTTACGTAATTAATGCGATCCATTCCTCCTTGTTTCAAGTTCTTAAATACGAAAGCAATCCGCTTCGGATTCGTGTTCGAACATAAAAAAAGACTTGAGAGTTTGTGAACACTTGAACAGTAAATTTCAGGATCAGTTTAATCAAACACTTTTTGTGTTTGCTTTAGTGACGTGGCAATCTTGCAATTGATAAGCTCTGTTAAATACGAGTAAATACACAAAAATAACATAACATCACGCCTGTAACCCCAGAAGGGTTAGGCAGAGCTGTACCGAATATTACACCCACATTTCGACAGTTGTGTTTAAGTCCCATGTAATAGGGGGCGAGCCTATTGCCATCAACCGTGCAAATCCAGGCTCCGTGGCTGCTACTGAGAAATTTCTGATGGAAAAACCCAATAAAACTTTGCCCGACCCGGGAATCGAACCCAGGACCAAATGCTCAGCAGAAGCGCACGCCACCACTAGACCAAGGAGGCAGTCACAAATACACAATTAAACAAGTACATAGTATTCAGGAAAATCATATAAACTAATAAGGAGCCTTAATAGGCGAGCCGACAAAAAAATCTAATTAGTCCGTCAGTTAGATTATCAAAAAATATTTGACCCGTGTTTTTTCTTTTGTTACGTAAACCAAAATTGACGAAGATATGTCGCTTTTAAAATTCTCAATACGTCACGCCTAGGTATATTTTTTAGCTAGTTCTGACGTCACGAGCCCTCACTCCCGAGTTTTGATGCGTTTTATCTTTGTCAATATTCATTGATTTACAAAAATAAAAAATACTTGTCCATTAATATCCAATACTCTAACTGACGGACTAAATAGATTTGCATTTTTTTGATACTGTCGTCATGCCTAACCTCTTGTTAACTTCAATTCAATGTTTATTTAATTAAACATTTGCCTCCACTTCCTCGCCGTCTCCCTTCTGTAATAAACATAGTTTCGGATGAATGCTTCTCAGGAATTTAAATCCATTCACGGGAACTTTACAAAGGTAAAAACGTTTTTTTCTTACTTACAGATTTTCCGATGAAACTAAGTCTGGTAAAAGCACTGTCCTGGCTTAGGAATTCTTATAAGCACATGGATTTTCTTTAGGAAAATAACGGTGATTTGAAATCGCCGGTAAATCAAGTTACGTCAAATTTCACCAAATGATTTTAAACCATAAAATGTTGACGGTTAAGTTCAAAATCGAATGAGAAAATTTGACAGTTTCTGGTAATTTGTCGCGCTGGCGACTCTACATCAATAAATGCATAAGGTGCTAGCCTTTTACGGTTCTAATAAAGTACGAACTACACATATACCGGTAATACCATTGTTTACCATTTCGAGAAACCCCTTTGGGAATTACAAAGGTTATGGTTATGTTATTACTTTTATAGCTGTCTTCAAGAAGAAACTGCGATGTCGTTGAGTTCTCTCTATTGTTGGCAAACGAATACATAAGAAAATTCGTATATAATATGTACCAATGCGTATTCTATGTACGTATGAGGTTTTTTTTTTACTTTTATATAATTTACTAGCTGACCCCCACGCAACTTCGTCTGCGTCACATAAGAGAAAAAAAGCTCACAAAAGGAATAAATTTTCCCTGTTTTTGTAAAAAAAAACATTTATGCTCCGCTCCTATTGTCGTAGCGTAATGTTATATATAAAGGGTGTAAAACACCTCGTAACGAAGCTGAAAGGCACTTGTTCTTCTCGTCATTGCGATCATTTTTTTGTTCTACACCATACCTGGGAACCTTCTTGTTACGGAGATATTGGGGGTCAAAGTTCCAACTTAGTGACAACATTTTTTAAATACACGTTATTAATGCTAGGTTTTTTACTTTAAACACCTCCACGACCTCCGTACTAATCAATCCATCCATCAGCACAATTTTTTGAGTGCGTTACATTGTTCTTCTTCAAAACATGAGTTTTCAACCCAAAAAAAAAAATCGTTTTCCAGCAATAATTTTTGCGTAAAGTTTCTTAGTTTAATGTACAGAATGCTTGGTTGACGGCTTTGTGATGAGGTGGTTTACACCCTGTAGCCTAATAACCTTCCTCGATATATGGACTATTCAACACAAAAAGAATCCAACCAGTAGTTAATTTGTATTGCTTTGCTATGAAAGAGCGGGGCTTCCCAACACAGGCATTACTTGGTTAAAGGGAAGCTCTAAACACTAAACTTTTTTGTAAACTTACGAAGCAATAAACTATTTTGTATTTAAAAGTAGTTCCTGAGATTAACGCGTTCAACCAAACAAACAAACTCTTCAGCTTTCTAATAAATGTATTAATAAAGATAATCATTTGCATCTTAAGTACCTACTTCCAAATTTAACTCTAGATTCTTGACTTATTTTTTTTGCTAAAATTAAAATGTTATATTATAATATATAAGCCGGAGAGGTGATCTGGATCTGGTGTCCTCAGGATTTTCCATTTTTTTTTTTCTACTTCAGACACCTTTCTCTATTTAAGATTGCGCATATACCAGCGCCTGTAATTTCTGATGTCGAGATAAATAAAGATTTATGATTATGATTATGCTAAACTTCAATTGATCTGCATAGTATATAGGAGTATAGGTACCTACGGTAGCCGGGTCCCTCAAAGCGCTATTTGGTTTTTCCAGACAGAATTTCTCAGTAGCATAGCAGCCACGGAGTCTGGATTTGTGCCTGATTGATAGCAATAGGCTCGCCCCCTATTACATGGGACTTAAAAATAACTGGCGAAATGTGGGTGTTCTATTAGGTACAGCTCTCTCTAACCCTACGGGGATTAAAGGCGTGAAGGTATGTTAACCAACACAATAGATGTAGGTAATGATTGAACTAAAACCTCAATCTCACACAAAAACATCAGCAGCAATTGATTCAATTAATAAATTAGGGCAGCTAACCGGATTTATCGTAGAATAACCGTAATCGTGTCACACCCCTACCTACCTACTTGGTGACTTATTTACGTAATGTATGAAGAAATGCGCAACTTTGTCTAACAAGTGTTACAACCTACCCGACAACGAACTTCTTTTCGAGTTGTTAACTTTGCCTCTTAGAACTTCGTTCAAAGACAATTCGGGAACAAAACTTACGATTAAAATTAATGAGGTTCTAAAGGAGTTTTACGTACATACTTATTTATAGGTATGTTGAATCAAGTGGGGAGAGTCGCTTGGTTGTCGTGGACAGGCCTATTTCAAGATATCCGAATAGCCACTACTTACCGAATAAATTCAAAAATGGAATAGAATATGTATAAAATTATCAGCCAAGTAAGTTTAACTGGAACTTAATCGCAGGTGGTGAAACAGGCCTTTATTCAGTCTATCAGTTGTCATGGTAGCCATAAGTTAGTGGAGTTAGGTCTTGGTGGTAATTAGATTACGGAGGACAGGTGGCCTACCATGAAGTCATAAAGCAGGATTGTTTTAATCTTAATCCAGAGTGAGAAAGAGATGGCGCTAGACGTCCTCTATAGCTCCGTCTCGTTCCCACACTGGAATGCCATTAAAACAATCCTGCTTTAAGACGTCATGGTAACCTCCCAGGTGCCTGGCTCCTTACTTAGCTCATTGCGGTTCGCTGTTGGACATTATTCTGTAGTCAGCAAAGTCATACCACGTGAAACTTATTCAATAGATGGGTCTGGATCAATTCAAATAGAACACTAGGTATCCGAACTGGGTATGCTTAAACTCAACAGTAAAGTAAATAATGCCCATTACCAATGTCCATTTTCACGAAATAAACCATAAAACATACCTACCCAAACAAAAATATACACTGCAGATGTGTTTGTAATAAATCACAAATACTTTGAGAGTCCAAACTGCTAGCAGATTACCATTATTTATTATAATACCATTAATAGCCAACTACCCGCAAAATGTGAGCCAAAGAACACGGCATTTTGTATGTAATCCGCCAACTTATTTGTCAAACCTAATGGTTTTACTCTAGGTAATAATCCCTAGTTTTTTTTCCGCCGATGTTTGTGTACAAAAAATCATAATGTGTTGTGTAACATGGTTTTTGTGAATCGCTTAGCTGAGAGCGTTAACAATAGATGGGGCCCCATTGTGACGGATAATTGAAAATGCGGGCATAATCGATGCTTTCTATGTTATTGTAATATCTCGACACACCGTGATTTTTGGTACCGATAATTTATTCGATGTGTTAATTTTCATTCCGAATAATTTAAGCCTTAGTAACATTGTTATTAAGTTTGTTTTGTTACTAAAAGCAAATTGATGTTATGCCAGTTCACAGGACTGGAAAATTGTTAGTGCTTCTGTATATTTTGGCTAGCACTGTTTGCTATAAATTCAGACATTCGAGCAACTCTCCGGTGGGAAGTCACTGCCTTTGAAGGAAGATATTCACTCAACCGTCTAAACAGTCTCTAAACTTTGAGGTACTAGTTCCCCCAGTGGTCCCAGTTTACTCAATTTAGGCAATAGGGTAATGAGCAAAATAAAGGAAGAAAATTAGAATTATTTAATTAAAACGCGAAGGTAGTTTACTGGCTACGATGTTGGTGTGTAAACTAGGTAAATTGAAGGAAGCACTTCAAGAGCCTGTTCCGGTTTCGAGCGAAATGCCGACCGGCCACCGCTATGGCTTCCGCTCGCCGACCGCAGCATGTACCCACCTCGCCGCCGCGCACCGCTCGGTGCTCATCGGACAGTTTTGTAACACAACTCCGCCCAAACCCGAACATCAAATATAGCAAATAATTCACGCCGATACATGAGAGAGTTTACCGACGTTCAGAACACTCTCATTTATTAAACCATTCATGGAATACTTGCTTATAGAGAGGGCTTTGTTCACTGAAAGTTATTCCCCGTACTCGGTCTACAAATCTCAAGGCTGCGGGTCAAGAATATTTACTAAACGGCGGCCTTTAGCTCTCTAGATATGTAATTATATAATTATCTTGGTTGAAGGTATTCCGTTTAACTGAGCGCAATATTACGGGTCTTCTCATTCATGTAAATGCAATGGCAACAGCGTAAACAAAGCAGCGACCGTTAACAATTAGTTGGTTTGAGCACCAGTACTGATAAACAATTTGTACGAGCGTTAACGTACCTTAATCAACAGTTTCCTTGTTTGTTTACGGTAATTAGCATCGATAATAATACAGCTAATGTTTGTATTTACCTTACAGTTCAAGATAAACAATATACCCTCTCATTTGTAATACGGATCTCTCCGCAAGTGTAAGGAGAGCCCAGTCTTTTGTATGAGTCGCGGACATTGATCCGACATGCAGGGGCGCTCTCGAGAATTTTAATTTAACCGTAATGCGACACTAATGATAAGATTCATTACGTAGTCCAAGGCATTCACTGTCGAACAGGAAGCGGCGCTCCTCATGAAATAATAACAACAGTTGTATCAAATTAAATAATTTCCATTGAATAATTTACATACTTTCAAACTTTGGATCGAGCTACCGCAATACCTGTCATAGTATAAATATTACAAGCTCAAAATGAATGATCGCAGTTTTCCAACTCCGTCGAGACTGATTTATTCGGGTCCAGTTGTAAATAAATGGACGCGCTGCCATCAAGCCATCAATAAAATGTTCACAAACATATCACTCACCAAACTTAAGACAGTTTCGATAGATATAATGACATTGTTGGAAATATATTTTTGCACGAGACGCATTTTGTAAATTGATGAACAAATTTTGTTGAAAACCATCCTAAAGTGATTGGAAATTCCGCTTCCGACTTTATAGCTTGCAGCATAAAGTCTTAAAACGTCTGATGTGAATTTGAGTAAGCTTTTCATCGGGTTTCGGGGCAGTCTGCGAGAGAAAAACAAGGGTAACTAGGTTGAATCTCTTAAGCTCATCAATAGCAGCTGGGCGAAAATGCATATTTTGCTTTATTTTATACAGAACGATGCAGTTACATTAAAACAAGCTGTACCTGTTTAAATTTTTTCTAATATTTTTATTTATTATCCAAAGCAAGCTCCTTTTGCTTTGGATAATTCAATTAGATCCTAATTAATAATTAAGCACATGCTTTTAAAATTGTTAATTGATTCAGTAAATTTTATTTCACACATTAATTTTATAGTTTTTACTGTGCCCTCTAGGATCCGTAATTGTAACTAAGCTTGGCCATTGTAAGATCCTTACACATTATGGAAAGCAAATAAAGATTTGAATATGAACTATAACAAAAAAAAAAAGTACAAATTATATTTGAAAATAAAGATTCTTCAAAGGAAACTTTAACTAAGCCACTTTTACAAATATTCTAATTTCAGCTAAGTAGCTACTTGTTGTTGCATGTAAGCCAACTTGTTTATCAAAATCTTGCACAAAGCTGTGTATTGTCCTAGCCGGCTCATATTGAATGCAAGCGAGCGCGCGGCGCCGCACCCAGCGGCAAATCAAAAAGTACGCAGGATATTCTCAGTCGGTGGTCTTATAATATATCTATAATCCATACTACTTATAGTCTCCGTAATAATCGGATAGCCTGGATCAAATAGCCGCTTTAATATAATAAAAGAGCTTGCAGCAAAGGAGCTCGCTCTTCGAGAGTATTTTAAAAATAATTCGCTCTAATCGCTCGCTTTACCTAATAGTATTAGTAATTGAGATTTCCTTCTAAGTTACCCCCAGTGGTGCTTGATATTATTCAGATTTTAGACTAAGGAGAGGTAAACCAAATAGATACTTACTTTTTATGGGATCTTAGGAATGTTATGCAAATGCTTTATTTATGCAAAATTCGTTTTAATTGTATCAACTACGTTTTTTTGCGCCAAATGAGGCCAAACCACAGTCACGGAAGGTAATTAAGAAAATTCTCTTTTTTGTGGGATCACAGTTGGCCGTTTCCATCAGATGTTCCGGCATTACTCTTGATGTATAATTTTGGACCGGGATCAGACACCTTAATCTGTTCTGTGATTGCTAAAACTAGCCTCGCCCCGGCTTTGAACTTGAGAATAACCTTATTAATCATTTAAAGTACCTCCACAAAGCTCTCTTCAAAGTCTCTAATAAATTAAATAGCTTGAATATAATCCGTTAAAGTTGAGAATTTTCTTGCTGAATATGATTTTTTAATAATGTTGTCGGTCGCCTAGCTGAAAATAACTTTATATCTTGGCTTTCGAGGGGTTTTGTATTGAATCAAATTAAGTCTAACATTTTTATGTAAATATTTCCATCACTTGAGATTCGGCTTGGCTCATAAAATTAGCATGAATAATATTGTTAGTTGTTCAAATAAGACAACCCTCAAAAGCGCTTTGAAATGAAAAGCGAACAAGGCGTAACGAACTAACAACTCGAGCGCAGCGGTTGCAGGGTCAAATCAGTCGTTATTAAACATTGAACATCGACATCATAAATAATAATAGTCTAGGGATACATCTGATAAGATAGCATGAAAACTAAATGTAGCTTTTAGTAGCAAGCTGATCGTAAATTCAAATCCAATACACACGACTAAAAGGAGAGTTGGTGAGCGTCGCGAATACTACGCAGTCACGCTACACCTATCAATATTCTACGTCTGCTATATTGTTTGTAAAGAGCTTTTATCTACCTACATTTATACCGTGTTTGAAATTTGGTAACGTATGCAGTGTATCAAATATTCATTAGTTCGGTTGGTGTAGCCAAATTTCGGATACTTCATTCGACACTCATCCAGTATATTTCAGCCAGTTATCCGAACAAAAAGGATCATCGCTGAAACAACGTTAATTAATAAAAACCTTTATAATTTACAGCGAACATTACTGAACCGACACATTTTTGAATTACAAAGCAAAATCGCTTTTATTGTGGATAAAGTTGTGTGTTTATCCGTTTTACATATTCATTTATATTCAGATTTTGTTATAACAAACTATAAACATGGCCGGAGGAAATGACTAGGGTCTCATAACTTTATAGGAGTTAGAACAGCGGTAGACACGAAATTTCATGTCGTCAGTATGCGGGTCCTATTGTTCATACATCCCTTCAATGTCTCTCGTTTAAACACTTGATACTTGCTCTCCTTTTGTCTAGTTTTCGAGACCTCGTTACACATGCGACAGTTTTATTCAGTCTATGAATTTTTAGTTCATTATGAATGGATTTTCGAGGACGCGGCTATTTGGTTTAATATTTTATTTTCTGAAGGCCGCGAACTTTTCTAGACTTAGATTAAGGTTAATTGTTCACTTTGCTTACCTTATAGTAACAAAACTAACACCAGCTAGACTGGCTAGTATATTAAGGTTAGCTATAAAATCGGACTTAAATAGGATAACACTTACATAATCAGCGCATAACGTGCTGGGACACAGAAGAGGCCTCCTCTTAATGCATGGTGGGCTATAAATTAAACTTAAAAGATGACTGACTACAAAAAATATAATTCTGTTTAGTCCGTCAGTTAAATTATCGAAAAATATTGGATGCATGTTTTTTGTTTATCAAATTAATAAAAATTGACGAAGATAAAACGCGTCAAAGATCATGAATGGGGGCTTGTGACGTCACTTTCCGGTAAAAAATTTACTCAAATGTGAACGTCTTCATTTTTTGTTTACGTGAAAAAACAAAAAATAAGTGTCCAATATTTTTCGATAACCTAACTGACGGCCTAATTAGTTTTTTTTGCCATCTACCCTATTCTTTGTATTTAATTTGTGAGGGGGATGTGTACCAAGACGATACTGACAAAATGATAGCCATCCTATAGTCAAGTATACTCACATTTTCATATTAACTCCAGTTTACAACTACAGGTAACATGACTAGTATTTCAAGCGCCAGACAGATGATACTCCCAAAAGCCCTGTAAATCTAAAAACAGAAAGCGTAGCTATTGAAACAAACAAAAGAGGAGCGACATATCGATGACGCTGGAATCAGCATACTTATGTTTCATTCAGTCCGGATGTAGGAGGCCGTTAGCTACCCGAGTATCGGACAAAGCTCGATTTTTCATGCAGATTTAATCAGTAGCTGGCCATTGGCCCCATGACCGGAGTACGGGTGCAGCTTTAGCTTTACAAATAAACACACTGTCGGGACTGCATGCCGCGTTCTGTAATTTGTGGCATATGGCGCATTACTGTCTGAATTGACGGCTTATTGACGAGATTATAATATTAGAAAGCCCCTTTTGGATCCGTAGAGTAGATATGCCAATTAAGATTAGATTTATTAAATATAGGAAGGGAATGCTTTTAGCATCTGGATGTTCGACAAGTCTGCTTTGTCATCTGGGTTAGTTTTTTCTATAACTACTAACTAGTAGTACTCGTATTTAGTATGTAATTCTAGATAATTGAAATGAAAATTCTTTACAAAATCATACACACACAGTTATCCTTCAACACGAAAACATCAAGATACAGCCAAAGAAACCCTAACCAAATACAGACGCGCCCCCCGCGAACGCAATATGGCAGGAAAAATATAAACTACGAAGGTGTTCAACTTAACAATCTACCGGATATATAGATATCAGAAGCACATCTTCTTTCAACTTATTTAAAGCTAAACTCAAACAGTACTTCACTAACAACACAAAACTATTATGTTAACGATACAAACCAGTCATTCACACAATAGTAAATATCGACCTACCTACATCAAGAAAACAAAACTTTTAACAACTGGACTACACGTTACTTTATAGCTATGTATTTATTCGCTAAGTGAACAATATAATTATGTTCTTTTGAATAATTAAAGAACCTTTAAACCGAGATACCTTTATATTTTTTTGGGAAGGATAATAACTATGAAAAGGTCGTTTTACGTATAAGTTTCTGCTGACTGTCTCTTTCGTCCGTTACTTGTATATTGTTAATAAGTAAAAGCATTTCCCAAGACTTCATAAACATTAATAACGCAATACAGGTTAGTTGCCTGTTATCTACATTTTATTAACATTTTTATTCTAAGGAATCCGCCGAGATAACACTAAGATGGATGAGAAAATATTAAAGAACCTCTTTAAATAGAAAAGGCTCTATTAATATTAATAACAATGGCCGTATCTACTTCAAGGGCTACAAGTACATACTTGTGAATATGTGAGAGCATTTTTCAGATGTATTCAAAGTCAGTATTTTCCTCTAGGTACACGTCCTTACCGGTGTAACGGTGTTAGTCAGTCTGTAGGTATACTTGAAATTGGAATATTTTATTGTGAGGCACTGTTTCAGCTTTTCAGGGTACTCGTAATAGTATATTATGCAACTAGTGAATAAAGGACGGATTTAAAGCGAGGGCCGTAGATGAGTCACGAGCAAGTGAAGGATTCAACTGTTAGAATCCTGAACGACGCGAGTGATTCATGGCCCTCGATATAAATTCGTACTTTATTCAGGAGTTGCATACTATACTTTATATCATGACTACGAGAGACATAATTTAAGCGAAAATAGAAATTTAATCAAGAAATAAGAATTGTTACATTAATTGAAATGGACATTAAAATTAGAGCAATGACTGAAATTAAGCGTAATTTTCTTATTATTATTTCGTTTATTTATTCTATAACATATTTTTAAATTTTTAAATATTCCTAATATAAAAACAATATAAATAAAAACATTTAAAAATATAAAATAGTAGCCCACCAGCGCTGGGAACAGGGTCCGAGCTGCCGGTGGTCAGGGCTCTTGAGAGAGGAACCTCCTAACAATACGTGCCGTGTCCAGAAGTACTGCTTTCTGAATCAAGCCCTTGATCCAGCTGCCAAGCGAGAGCCTCCTAAGATGTTGGTCGAGGCTCTTGGCTATTAAGCCATTGGCCGACACGACTATCGGCACAATGACTGCTGTACTCACGTCCCACATGTCAACAACCTCGCGAGCCAGATCTAGATATTTAAATTGTTTATCTTTTTCTGCTTTCACGAGGTTCTCGTCATGCGGGACCGTTATATCAACAATCATTGTGCGACGCTCCAATCGATCTATCACCACAATGTCAGGCCTATTGGCAACAACAGTCCTGTCAGTGATGATAGGTCGATCCCAATACAACGTGATATTACCATTATGGAGAACTGGGTCGGGCGCATACTTATAGTATGGCACTTCTGATTCCACAAGGTTGTACTTCAAAGCAAGTTGCTGGTGGATAATCCTGGCAACAAGGTTGTGTCTATGCAAGTACTCTCCGTTAGCCAGACTAGAACACCCAGAAATAATGTGTCGGATCGATTCTCCCGGACGGTGGCATGCCCGACATATGTCAACCGTGCCATCTTTCACAATGTATTTCCGGTAGTTATTCGTCATCATAACTTCGTCCATTATTGCACAGACAAAACCCTCGGTTTCCCCGAAGAGGTCACCAAAGCGCAGCCAGGATACGGACGCTAAGAAGTCTACATCCGGGCCATGTAGGGCCCGGTAAAAGCGTCCGTGAAGCTCCTTGCCCTGCCATTCCTCCTTGCGGTCATTAGTGTCTAATACTTTAGGCTTGCGCCAGTTCTCGTTAGCCAGGAAGAGCGGGGTGAGGCCCTTGTCCACTGAGACCACATCTCGGTGCATCTCCCCGTCGGCTTCTAGGAAGTATTCCCTGAGACTGCATACCTCACGGTTGTGTAGGGTCTTAGCATTTAAGAAGCCACGACCCCCACACTTCCGTGGGATATACAGTCTCATCACCGACGACCGTGGGTGATGCATTCGATTTGCAGTCAACAGTGTGCGTACCCTCCTATCCAGGGCATCAAGTTCCGTCTGAGTCCATTTGAGTATGCCGAAGGAATACATCAAAACCGGCATGACCCAACCGTTGAAGGCGCGCACCTTGTTTCCGCCTGACAAAAGACTGCCTAGCACCTTATTCAGGCGGCCAAAGAAGCGCTCCCTCAACGATTGCTTCATGTCAGTCACGTTGATGCCTAACGCTTCCAACATACCCAAATACTTGTAGGTTTCTGTTGAGGAGAGGGATCTAAGGTGTATGGAATCCGAGAGTTGGGTTCCCACGGATTCCATAATCTCTCCTCGCTTTACATGCATGACTGCACATTTGTCCACACCAAATTCCATCCTGATGGCGCTACTGAAAGTTTCTGTTACCTTCAGTAGCTTCATCAGTTGCAAATTGTTGGGGGCAAAGAGTTTCAGATCATCCATGTAAAGAAGGTGAGATATGACCTGACCATCTTTCCTCAACAGATAGCCTAGACCTGAACGCTCCAGCAGTGTGCTGAGAGGGTTCAAGGCTAGACAAAACCACAATGGACTCAGACTATCACCCTGGAAAATACCACGCTCGATCCTTATCGGTTCGCTGTTCCCTTGGATCTGTCGACATCCTGGATAGCGAAGAACCGTTCTCCAGTGCCCCATACATGACATCAGGAAGGTACGTAGAGTTGCATCTACTTTGTACAACTCCAGCACCCTCATGAGCCATGTATGAGGCACGGAATCATAGGCCTTCTTATAATCTATCCAACATGTAGACAGATTCTTTCGGGAGCGGCGAACCTGTTGGCTAATGGCCATATCAATGAGGAGCAGCTCCTTAGTGCCGCGGGACCCGTTCCTACATCCATTCTGAGAGGCAGACATGATAGAATTACTTTCAATATGTTGGTTGATTTTAGCTCTCAAAATGGATGTAAGAACTTTATAAACCGTTGGTAAACAAGTGATTGGTCTATAATTTTTGGGCTCCGCAGTACTACCTGATTTATGGAGCAGGTGGGTAATTCCTGTCGTCAAGAACTGGGGCAGCGACCCTGACTCTAAGGCTGATTGAAACTGGGACGCCAAGCGAGCGTGTGATCTTTGGAACCACTTGATCCAGAAGTTGTGCAGCCCGTCCGGCCCTGGAGATTTCCAGTTAGGCAACGGACGGACCGCACGTGCTACGTCTTGGGGGCTGATGATGATTGCCTCCATTTCTGGTATAGGATCACACACTTGTTCAACCTCCCGGGTCCAATCGCCCTCAGTGTGACTGACAGGCACCGACCAGATGCTGCGCCAGAATGAACACATAGCGTTATCATCCGGCAGACGCGTGTCAGTCACACCTTGGTCTGGTCGCTCCCAAGCCCTATATACCCACCTTTCATCGCTTTGGAATGTACGATTCTGAGTGTACCGGTCCACTCGCCGCTTGTACCGACGAATACGGCTTGCCCATGCACAGATCTTCTGCTTCAGGAAGTCGATACGCTCTGTGACGCGGGCCAAGTAATCTCGAAAACTAACATCAGTTCCCGAGAACGCCCGCCTCACAAAACGCATCACTCTAGGGCGAGTATTGCCCTCCCTGAAGCAGATTAACTTGCCGATGAGTGCCCTAGCCTCACCGATACGCCGCTCAATCCTGCACTGCCAAGCTGGAGCAGCTAATTTTGGTCGTGTAGCTCTGTCGTTGTTGGGAAATTTGACGCGAGCTACACGACATGCCGCCACAGCTCCACAGTACAATATTGAGTGAGTATCGGCGAGGTCTTTGCTGCTGTCAAAGCAATTTGACAGCTGCGAATCTAGAGCACACATCAGCGCCTTGTTTTTATTGTGCATAGGCAACCGAGGCAAACGTGGTCTAAGTTCAGGCGGTGCGGAACGATACTCCCGGAACGCACTCTCCAAAGCGCTCCTCAATTGTGCGTTGCATTGGGTACTCACGGATATAACTTCGTCACCATCCTCTTCACCATCGTAGTTGGATCGCGGTGGCGCACTGGGAATATTTTATTATTTATTATTATTATTATTAGGATGGTCAACTTGTGAAACAATATTTATTAATCTAATGCCAAACTCCTTGTCGCAAATATCGACCAATCAAATCTCGAGAATTTATTTGCACCAAAGAGTTTTGAATTTCGAATCTTAGCGCAAGGAGTTTGTGTAAGCATTGAAATAGAGACCGGATATATTTTTGTGTTCCAAATTCAAACACCAAAATAGTGAATAAAAACAAAACAGTGAATAAAAGGCCTTTTAATTCACTGTTTTGCGTGAATAAAATAAGCTTTTTAGAGTAGGTATGGTATAAAGTAAATATTTTAACCTTAGGTGATTAAAACCTTTTTACAATTTCTATTATTTCATTTCATAATGCCTGTAATCCCGGAAGGGTTAGGCAGAGGTGTACTTAATAGTAGTATGTTTTGTGCCCCATGTAATAGGGCGCGAGCCTTTTTCCATCAACCGGGCACAAATCCGGACTCCGTGGCTGCTACTGAGAAATTCCTGATAGAAAAACTCAATATCAGGAGGATTTTAAGCTCAGCAATCGCAGTGGCGACCTTTAGACCAAGGAGGCAGTCTGTCGGTTACTTTTTATCTTGAAAAAAAAAAAAGGTAATCAAATACCTTTTATTTATTAATTTATTACTAAAGGTTCACCAACAGCTTCTGTGTACAGCATTTAGGTATACATAGGTTTTACAGTCTTGGAGTTACACAGTCGCCAATTACAGGTTAACCAGCATTCACAAAAATAAGTGTTAACTTAAGAGAAAGACAGCATCACAGAACACATTTGATCATAGCCTTAGGGCTGATTGCAAATACAAGAGAAAAAAAAACTGAGGAAAAAAATAAAAAATTAAAATAATGGCTTTATACATGAAATACACACACCACATTTAAGAGATTACTTACAATTAAATTTAAAAGACAAGATATGAATATTAGTGTTAAGACAGATAAAAATGAGAACAGAACTATGAATAAAAATGAAATTATTAAAACATTGTTAAAATAAAGAAAGAAGTACTTTGTATAATAAAATTAAATTAAAAAAGAAAAAAAAACTTCTACTCTCAGTAAAAAATGCTTCCGGATGAAAATAAGCAGTTGCACAAGTACTTCTTGTTTTCACTCTTATTAAAAGTTACTTCATGTTATAAATTATTATTTACATAGGTACATTAAAAAGGAATGAATCTTTTCCAGAATGTTTGCCTTGGAGTCCCACATTAATTGAATAAATAAGGTACCTTTAGGGGGAGGGATTAAGCAAATTTGTTCACGTCGATTTGTTCCCGGTCATATTATTGTTTGCACAAAAAAGAGACTGTCAAATATTTGCTTATATCTTTTCGGTTTGATACGAAATCAAGAAACTTTCTTTGTAAGCATTTATTTTAAGAGAAATGAAAAAAAAGAACTTATGCTGTCACGTACGGGATATCTTCAGTTATTATTTATTATTCGAGAGCTCAAAATAATGGATAATCATAGAAGGTGGATATCTTCTGTGATTATCCATTATTTTGAGCTCTTTTGAGATAGTGATACTGAATTTGTCACTTACGTGATATCTGCTGCGATTATTCCATTATTTCACGAGCTAAGCAATGTATTAAGCTTTTACGGTTTATAAACCGTGGAAGCTTAAAACAGTGAATGAAAAAAGGTTTGAACTGCAATTTTGTGTCAGCTAGAATCTCGAATATAATGGCTGAACCCATTTTTTCGGAAGGATATATAGGATTAATCGCTCTAGTGACGAATTTTAGAGCACTAGGCGGGAAAATACTTGTGACAATTCGACAAAATCCTTTGCGTTCTTTTAAGTGGGGAGTAGCCGAGAAAACATTTTTCCTAACATTTACGTTTGAGTGGGTAGGTACTAGAGCTTTCCAAAGACACTGTTAGTGTGTTACGCAATGCGGGTGCTGATTTTTCGTCGATTCCTACAAGCGATAGTGAGATGAGTTTTTTCTATTCATTATACCCTCAAAATTTCACGCATGTAATCCTCGAAGGGTTGGGCAGAGGGATACGTACCTAATAGTACACCCACATATCGCAAGATATGTTTTATGTCCCATGTAATGGGCAGCGAGCCTATTCTACTTGACACAAATCCAGACTTCGTGGCTACTACTGAGAAATTCCTGATAGAAAATCCCATTTCTTTTTATTATTTCCTTAAATAGTTAAAGATGGAATACATTACATAATAATGTTGTATATCTTCTTTGAAATTGTCAATTCGTTTCCAACACAACTTAGTTGGATTAAATTGAAGACTTGTGAAGTAGTCTGCACCTCTTGCTGGAGTGCCGGACGTTGTTTGTACGACAAGTCGAGAAAAAGCTTGACAAATTGTAACAGAACTTTATTGTAGAATAACTGGAGTTACCCTCGAAAGCCGGTAAAAACTTTGTTGATTCTTCTCTCTACGAGTACAATAACATTAATGTTTGTCGCAGAGAATGGTAATTTTCAAATAAAAAGTTCATCGTTTTTTCTTATTTTAGTGCTCAAGGCGACAACAGGAGCTAAATTAGCAACTCTATTTGTGGCGGTTCAAAATTCGTTTGAAATTCTGTTAGAATAAAGTTCTAATCAGCTTGCACTATAAAGTGGTTGTTACGCCAGACACTGCGGGCCGAATAGTGCGAAATGAGTGGTTTTTTGCGATTTACAAAAAAAATGCATGATAGTGTTATTTTGTTTAGTCATATCAATAATTGGACTAAAAAAATAAAACACTATCATGCTAATATGACCTATTAGAATTATTTGCCAAAAAATCAGAATGATCGCATGTATTTTAGTATGGTTTTTACTCGTTAAAAGAATTTTTCAGAGATAAGTTCGTGATTTTTTTTTATCGAGCAAAATTAGTTGTATTATGTTTTCAAAACAGAATCATACTAGCATATATCCTGAAGATTTTCATATATTTTTCTGGTTTTGTTTATTGCAGTGAATCATATGCTTTTTTGCATTATAAAACTCGCGTTTAGCTCCTGTAGTCGCCTTAAAAGACTAATCTAAAATTCAAGCGACCTGTTTTAGGGTAGTCTGTAAACACATTTAGGCTATTTGTGGAGCTAGGTAATTTATATTGCTTACCGCATTATCAGCTTACTAAGCAAGGGATAGCCGATTTACGCGTGTAATGAAAGTGATTTAAAACATGATTTGAACTTAATTATAGCCTGACCCTTGGAGTCACTCTACAGATCGTGTGAAAACATATTCCAATGACTTTGAAATCAAAATGTTTACTGTAAAAAGTAGATAAAGTAGTTAAAAATAACAATACTTAGTACGCTATAACAGTTGTTCCACTTAAGTGGACTACAGGAGCTAAACGCGAGTTTTATAATGCAAAAAAGCATAAATGATTCACTGCAATAAACTAAACCAGAAAAATATATATGATGTTTTTCAGGATGTAGTGTGCTAGTATGATAGTGTTTTGAAAACATAATACAACTAATTTAACTCGATAAAAAAATCACGAACTTATCTCTAAAAATTTCTTTCAGCGAGTAAAACCATACTAAAAATACATGCGATCATTCTGATTTTTTCACAAATAATTCTACAAGCAACATATTAGCATGGTAGTGTTTTATTTTTTTAGTCCAATCAATAGATTTTTTGTAAATCGCAAAAAACCACTCATTTCGCACTATTCGGCCCGCAGTGACTGACTTAACCACCACTTTGTAGTGCAAGCTGATTAGAACTTTATTCTAACAGTATTTCAAACAAAGTTTGAACCACCACAAATAGAGTTTCTGATTTAGCTCCTTTAATCGAGTTAAATTAACTTCATATATTAAAAACAGCAAGGAAGATTGCTCTATTTCGCAATTAAATACACTCAACAACAATAAAAATATATGCTGCGCGACGCTACAAAGTCTGAACTTGTACATTACTTAGGTTATACAATTTGTGTGCCAATTCGGGGGTCACCGGGGTTTAGTGACCCCTTGTTGACGTGTAGCAGAAATGCAGATGTTTATAGTGGCAGTGCCATCTTCGGATGGCGCCAAGTAGACTGGGAGGGATCCCGTCGTCGCGACAAACCGGCGCCGCCGGTCGCTGAATCGGTGTATTAAGACAACTCCTTTATTTCCCACGATGACAGTAAATCTGAACGTTGTTTAAGAGATCGTGGTGTTGTTTTTCGTAACATACTGCTATACGTATTGGAAATTTAGCAGTTACCGTCTTATTACATAGTAGACTGAGTGTTAAGGAGAATGGGAGTTGACTACAGTTAGTTAAACTAACATACATTAGAGTTTAATTGTGGGTAAAGTTTAGTTAAACCACTTATTTGTCCAACTTCCTTATAAAGTAGTTACTGTCTTCGATTATCATCAATCTGCATTTTAAGCGAATCAGAACACGGTTTGATTATTTCACTTGAAGTACATTCTTCCAACGGTACAGCCAAAGAATCTGTAAAACATTCCATGATCAAGAAAACTTTCAGAACTGGAACTGCAGTGGCGTAAGCATTGAATATAATTAAAACACTCTTGTAACTTGTAAACTGCTTTAGAAACTTTCTGAAAAACGTTCTAAGAAGTTCGTGGAACGTTTGAAAATCCGTGCGGTAGTTTGCAAACACGCGGTCGAGAACTTTGTTGAATGCCGTGTTAGTGGTCCAGTTAAACTGCGATGGTGAGGATTAACGCACTAACTAAATGTTGCCGAAAACTAGCTGCTATTGAAATAGGAAGTTTTTAACTGTTGTTATTTGCTAACTGTTAGAATACAGGCCTCACCTCTATGAGTAGGACATCTCTGTTTGGTTTTAGGACATTTCGCAGTGTTAATAAAATAAATTACACAAAGTGACACACTTGTCTGCGTTCGAACATAATGTTGTTCAATGTCAATGGGGAAGTGCCAGGGTAGCCCGCGAAATTCATATTACTGATTAAAATTCTGTAACATACAACCTGACACTAACCAGCAAGTTGCAGAAAAACGTAAGAATTTTTTGAATTTCGCGGGCCACCCTGGCGCTTCGAACGAGCAGTGCGGCGGATTCCATGAAGCCATGGCCTAGTGTACAGGAAAACGATGCTGCAGATGACTGTGGTTGGAGCATGGATTTAGGAGTAAATTTTATTTTATTTTATTTTCAGTTCAGACGGTAAAACACTATGTAACGAAAACAAATCTTAACATTCAAGGGAATAGAAATTCCCTTGAATGTTAAGATTTGTTTTCGTTTATGTCGCAGTTATTTAAGTTATGTTATATTGTGTTATGAGTTGTAAGTAACAATGTAAGATGTTTATTGTTTAAGATTTAATTTTTTATAGGTTTACAGCTGTCATGTGTTTTAAAGATTTTTTATTTGTATTAGTCTAGGGACAGACTAATTGCAGGACGGCTGAATGTGGGGATGACAGATTGAGTGAGTGAGAGCGAGGATATGTGAGAGAGAAAGAGTATGATTGGGGAGTGTATATATTGACGGAAGACGTAATAGTACATTTTGATACAAGTGGAGAAAGTTTGTTATTGCATTCGAGGCGGAATTAACTCCTGAGCCGTAGGCGAGGGTGTTTTTGAGCCGAGAACTGCAATAACAAATGTCCACGTGTTCCAAACGACGTTTTTCAATTTTCAATATACTTTTGAAGAAATTAAATAAAATAACGAAAAAAAAACAATCACCGCCGACTATAGGCATTGCACCAATTTGTTCTAATTATAGGTATAGTTTTATCTGTAGCAATTTTCCAACATCCGCGTGCTGTGTCGCGTGCGAAATTGGCTACTTTCTGCACGCGGCATAGCACGCGGTGATGGAAAATTGTGTGAAATACATGGCATGTTGAACCTAATCGTAGTGCGATACGGGCCCGTTTTCGAGGAAGTGTATTGAAAAGATTTTTATAAAACTAGATAAATTAGAATAGTTCAAGTGTTTTAAACTGCTTCGACCCTTAAGGCTGGGGTATCAGCTAAATTAGCAACTCTATTTGTGGTGGTTCAAACTTCGTTTGAAACACAGTTAGAATAAAGTTCTAATCTCTGTTCTAAGCTTGCACTACAAAGTGGTTGTTACGTCTGTCGCTGCGGGCCGAATAGTGCGAAATGAGTGGTTTTTATTAAATTGTAGCCTAATAAATCATTAGATCAAAATGCCAATTGTACACTTTGTGAAGAAAAAAGTGACAAATATATGTGTGAAAAAAAAATACTAAAACTTAATGCCGTTTAGGAGAAGTTACGAAATTTCAAAGAAAAAATGCTTCACTTTGAATATTTTTTTCATATAGTAATAATAAAGTTAGAATTATTTCAATTAAAGTTTAGAGTCACATATATTTTTTTTGCACCTTTATATTCAGTCATCAAAGAGGAGTTACATGGAGAAAACCTCTCGTTAGCTAGTACCACCCCCTTAAGGAAATTATTAGCTTCTAGCCGTCCTCGGTCTAGGACTCTAGAGAAGAACAACGTACCAACACCATCACAGATACCCACCATCATCACTTCTGTCTAATCTTTCAGGTCCTAAGAGTTGTGCCAATCTCATTTACATTGCTTATCTAATTCAATTATTTTCAAAAGCTATCCATAACCACCCCAAATGGGATAGCCCAGTAATTATTATCTTTGAACATTAAGTATTTCTAACGAAATTAAGGGTATCCTGTAATTTATTCCGATTCCTTTGATTGTAAAGTTCGGGGTCATAATTTGTGAAGAGTTTGCAAACTTTCGTCGCAACCCCACTTGATGAGATTCAAAGGAAAAATACTCGATTTCAATGTATGGGTAGGTCCTTGCATAATTTATTCTGAAATTTGTTCTGAAAATAGCTACGGTTTTGTCAACGTGACTAGTTCTTTTCGTCCGAGGGCTCATAGTTTGGAAATCCCTTTTTTCTTTTTAGTTCATTGATAGATATACAGGGTGTAAACAACCTCACCACGAAGCCGTCAACCAACCATTCTGTACATCAAACTAAGTAACTTTAAGCAAAAAATATTGCTGGGAAACGACTTTTTTTTTTGGGTGAAAAATCCTGTTTTGTGGTAAAACTCAATGTAACGCACTCAAAACATTGTGCTGATGGATGGATTGAATAATACGGGGGTCGTGGAGGTGTTTTGTAAAAAAAAATCTTGTATAAAAAGAAAAAGTTGGAACTTTGACCCTCAATATCTCCGTAACTAGAAGGTTCCCAGGTATGGTGCAGAACAAAAAAATAATCGCAATAACGGGGATAACAAGTGCCTTTCGGCTTCGTTGAAAGATTTTTTTACACCCTTTTATTTTTATCTTGTTAAGTTTTAGACCTTGACTGCCTCGTTAGTTTGTTGGTAGTGGTCGCAAGCGTCACTGCTGAGCAAGAGGTCTTGGGTTTGATTCCCGGGTCGGGCAAAGTGTTGTCAGATTTTTCCATAAAGAATTTCTCGGTAGCAGCCAAAGGGTCTTGATCTGTGACAGGTTGATGGTAATAGGCTAGCCCCCTGTTACATATGACTTTAACATAGCTTGCGAAATATGGCTGTAATAAAAGGTACCCACACCTCTGCCTAACCCTTGGGAGATTACAGGCGTGATGTTGTTAAGATTTAGATATTTTAAACAAAGGGTTCTTAATTAAATGTAACAATCTATCTACCTGGCCTTTTGCGCAATAACTAACTTAAATAAATAGTCTAGAATCCTAGAATAACGAAAGAACTATTCAGGTTAGGCACAAATCCACCGAAAAATTCATGAGAGGAAATTCAGGAGGATTGATTTTCAATTCGACGAACGCAACTATCTAGCAGACCGAGGCGGAAATTAAGCGAGTTACGATAACAAGTAGTTGTAGCGTTGGCTAATATTATATGCACAGTTTGTAACAAAAATATTTCTACTTAAGATAGAACTGTAAAGCTCATTTTTTTCTACAACAAGCTTTTTATTAAAGATTTCATGATTCGATGGAAGATATTCCGCCGCAATTTTTCCTTCAGATGTTATCGCGTTGCCTTATCATAAACATTCGTTGAAAGCCTGAAAGCAAATGTTTTCTTCGTGCATCTCATGTTAGGATGGTTTCGATTCGAGTCTAACCAGAATATACGCAATCCCAATGTTGGTAAGTGTGTTACATAAACTGAGATGCAATCAAAATCGGCAGATAGATTTTTATCGTCTTTAGTGCAATTTTCTGGTCGTTAAACACCAGTTAGTGTCGTTGAGAATTGTGCTGACTATCGAGTACAGAAAGAGAGAGCTTCATATAAAATAAGTGACTTTTTATGGGCGATTCCAATCCACTTTACGTCTCTTTTGATACTATGAACTTGTTAGAATCGTAAAATATCCCGTATAATACAGGTTCTGTCTGACTACGCACCGATTTAGGATAGAGTGTCCGGATCCTTGGCATAGTTTATATCCTGTTGAACACAGTTTAGAATCTTGTTAAAATCCTGGATTTTCAATAATCTTCCTTACTGTGTTTTCATCGTTTTCCGTTTCTAGGGTTCCGTTCCCAAAGGGTAACCAACGGTACCCTGTTACTAAGCCTCCGATACCCGTCTGTCTGTCAGTGGGCTGTATCTCACGATCCGTAATAGGTAACAGTTGAAATTTTCATATGACAGGATGCGTATTTTTGTCGCCGCTATAACAACAGATAATAAAAATAACTCTACCCTACTACGATGGCACGGGACCCTTCATGCGCCAGTCCGATACGCACTGGCCAGGTTTTTTGCCACGAAAATTTGACAGCTGATTTAAAATGTATCAATGAATGACGTGGCTCAAATGAAAATTACCAAAACATACGTGCGCAGGCTGCGGCAAACATTCGCGCGAAAACAACATGTATTCCCCAATAAACATCAAAATGACTGATTTGACGCCTTACCCGTTCTGACACAACACTTAACCCTTCGGCCCAAATTTATTGGCACTAGCGTATAATAAAATAAAACTATATGTGCGCTCGCCTGGCGTCGGTTCTTTGAATGATTTCTAGATATTTGCTCTACGGCGCCGGCGCTTATTTTATGGGCTGATTCAGCGCAACTTGAACGATTGGCACGTACGACTAACAGCCCGTCTATATCTTTATATCCGATAGGCCTGACATTTTGGTTGAACGGTGAAAATGATGCCATCCGGGGTAAAAAACCAAACATTAACTTTTACGTTTACGTTTCCTTCCATCTTTCTGTCCTTCAGTTATTTTTGGGTGTAAGTAATAAAATAAAGTTCGAAAAGCAATAACCCACATGGAGGTGAAAGGGTAAAGGGAGCTGTGTAAACCAGGTTCGCCAACCGTCAACCTCACCTGCACTGGGTAAGACAAATGAGGTGCTGTCGACGGATAGATAGCGAGGAAACTGTTTATCTTGCCGGCGCAAACTTCGAGCCAGTGACGAACAATGACGTCACCGTTGCGGACGGTACAACTATCCCATTTTGGAGATGCCAATGAATAGTTAGCGGGTGCTATTCATAAGCATCTTAGCTACTCCAAGGGATTATTCTATTTAGAGAGAAAAGAAAGAAAGAAAAAATGTTTATTCATCGCAGGGTCATGACGTGCATACAAAATTTGAAAACAGAAACAATAAACATAACAAACATTCAGAATATAACAAAAAGGGACATAAATTTTAAAAAAAACTTGAAAGTTGTCAAGGGACACCCGGATGGAACGAAGTTCCTTTCGATTAATTAGTGAAGGAATTGTAATAAAATTTTATTTTTTTAAAGTTATAATAATAATAACAAAAAAAAAAAACTGGCGAATATAATATCTGGCTTGCTTTCTATAAGAGAGAGAGAGAGAGACAGACAGAGAAACATGCGCACGCCGTACGGCTTACAATAGCTTACTATAGCAAAATGTGTCGTTACAACTTTTCGTCTTAATTTTTTCCGTCTAGCCCCTTTTTGCAACGCGCAATAAAGAACTTCGTTCCAAAAAAGTAGTAGGATTTCGTGTTGCTTTGCTTCTTTATTCTCATTAACATTGAAAATGGGATATTTATTATGTTTACTCTTTGTATAACGGGAACTCAAATCAAATAGTAAACATGGTAAATATTTCCGTTTTCAGTGTGAACGATAATGTTAGTGACCATGTCAGCTTAAAAACTTGCTTCTTTATTTTTCGTCAAAAGAAAAGTCGGTAATTGTCCCTGTCCAATAGAATGGGTTCATGATTTCCGTGCTCTATCATTAAAAGCTAATCTTTGACATATTTTCAAAATTATTTATACTCAATATTTTTGTAAGTACATACTTAGCGAAAATAACCTACAACTTCACCAAAAACGTTCTTTACATCGTTTTTTCGTAAGTCTATTTGTGCTGTGGTTTTATTTCTCTTCTCAATTGTGCCAATGGTGTACGTTTGGTGATATAAAGGCACTCCGCAGTGATTTATTTTACGAGCTCTCGACAGGTGAGACCGGGGTACATGTCCCCTACTCTTGTATGTACAGGGGACAGAGGAACCCAACTATATTTTTTTTTCTCAGAAATCACGTACCTTTGATATAAATAATGTAGGTGTATTTTCCTGTCTTTTGAAGTGTGAGCTTATTTATATTTAGAATATATTCTAAAAATAATGTCATTCTGAGAAACGTTTATATTTAAGTAATGAATTTAGGTGAAACTCAAAGATACTTTTCCAGGAAAATATTCAAGCTTGTTTTAAGTGTACACATTATAAATATGATGATTAAAGACAGTTTTAATAATAACTTATTAATTGTGGTTAAAAAACTCCATTTTAGCCTCGATGAAAAATTGTTTGTAGATAAAAATTGACCGTTCTTAGATACTTCTTAGCTTACTATTTAACTGGTGGTTTTTGAACAGAAACGACCAATTATATTTAGAAAAATCTGTGGCAAAGTTATGCCAGTTATTTTTATGATGCGTCATCTTTTTTTACTTTAATTATTTTTTCTAATTAAAACAATTACAAGAAAAGTTGCGAAGTGTTGAGCGGGACCATACTTTATGAACAGAGAAGAAAGTTTAACAAAGTGTGACAGTGCCCTCAATACCAACCAATTAACTGGGAATTATAATGTTATTTATATTCGCGAAAACAAGGAAACTGTCTCGTTAAAAGGAAGGTTGTCAGTTATTAAGAAATAATAGACGAACGTGACGACGGTTCCCAGGAAAGGTGAAACGTCGATTCGGTAATATATCTCCATTTTGCTGGTAACGATACCTACTGGATATTGATACTTTTCCGGAAAGCCAGGCTTCTAATACTTTATCAACTTTTCTGCCAAATATTATTTTTCAAACTTTGCTACGGAAAATTCACAACTGAATACCACTGCAAATACCTACTACAACTCTAAGTTTAATGTTACTGGCCAAACCCGATTTCAGGCCAAACTTGTTTGTCCTAGGCCAAACCGGTTTACTGGTTTATCGTGTCAGGATACACTAACCTAAACAAAGCAATTATAATGTGACCAACGTGGGTGTGGCGCTGCAGCGGCACCGCTCGCTGCGTGGTTGGTCTTAGTTCTAACCTAACCTTACCCATTATGACAGGATGCCATATGATCGCCTTTTGTGATGAGCCCTAGTTTGGCCTACGACAAACTAGTTTAGCCGGAAATTGGGTTTGGCCGGTAACATATATAATATGCATAATATTTTACTTTCTCATGCCTAAGTATCACATTTTAGCTTAGCTGTGTACCTAATTTGGTGACAACATATTATTATCAAGAAGGTTACTTCTTTGCCACCAAAAAGCTTATAAATTATCTACTTAACTTATAACAACAGCTTTTTGTTATGGAAAATAAACTGTTGCATATTATTCGTTCCTAAAATAATTCCCAAGGGACATGTTCTATAATGTCTTTTATATTTGGTATCATTCTCCCGTGTACCCATAACTTATCTCCAGACGGTAGCGGGAGAATCCTGATGGGTAATAAAACGACGTGGCGGTTGTATTGACGTGA
Organism: Xestia rhomboidea; assembly: GCA_963853795.1. Lineage (NCBI taxonomy): Eukaryota > Metazoa > Arthropoda > Insecta > Lepidoptera > Noctuidae > Xestia > Xestia rhomboidea. The sequence goes on along the minus strand of OY970759.1, from coordinate 14,757,251 downwards.
AGGCGCCTCGCTGTTATATTGCCCTGGTACTTTTAACAATATGTATGTATTTAAATCGAGTTTCATGTTATTGACGTACCTACATTTAAGTCTTGGGGGCCTGGTGACCTGTAACACAGGTATTGTATACCTATTTCGGGCACCAGTCTCTCACAAATGTTTACCCTGTGTTCTTAGATTATATAATTCACGTTTGTGATGAGAAAATAAACACATTATTTATTTAAATTTATTATTTAATGAAGTGTCTTCTAAATAGATAAACTTCTTTTTATTAGTGTCCAGTGTTTTTTTTTTTCAAGAGACTAAAATGTATTTACAAGATAAGAGTATTATTTCCATTATTTACAAACTAAACTCTTTAATAGTAATAAATGTTTGTACAAGTATATACATAAACAGTTTTTGGTAAAATTTGTGAAATTAAAGGTTTAAAAAAAAACACAGTTCTAAATAATAGTTCCCAATTTAAATAAGGGGTCGGCGCAGCAAGACCTTACATACTTCTTTTTAGATTAATTAAAAAGCGAAAACTTGCCATTCCCAAGTACGCTAGGAAACTGGATAGCAGTGTAATACCAGTATGGTTTTATAAAAAAAAAAAAAAAACACAAAAAGGTTGCGTTACAACCCATCTTCATTAAAATATATCCCTTTGCGTTTTTGTAAAATCCTAATAACGAAGAGGGATTATTTTAATCTACTCCAAAAAACCGCAAGAGTCACATTTGAAAACTAGGTAGGTAGTAAACGAAGATTGTATTTACTAAACCTCACATGCTTAACAGCTAATGCATAAGCCATGTTTTTACCGAATGAGTTTACTTTTCCTGAAAAATATAAAAAAAGTGTTTTAAAAAGAGAAGCTCCTGGCTAAATAGTAGCAGCCGCTCGGGACGATCATCAGGTTAAGCCGCGCTTGCCTAGGTTGGTCCATGGATGGGTGACCACATACACCACACAGAGTTTTCCACCGTGCCTCGGAAAGACTATTGGTCCCGGCTGTCATTTGTAGATCTTTGACAGTCGTTACAGCCAGTCTTACCAAGGGGTACCGTATTACCCGGTACTAACTGGGTTGTGGAGGTCAGATAGGCAGTCGTTCCATGTGAAATACTGGCATTCAGCTGCATCCGCCTAGACTGGAAGCAGACCCTAAAACAGTTGGGAGAAGGCTTGACAGATGATTCCCTAAGTTTACTAGAAAATATGAAATGCGGAGAATATACGACCATTAGGTAGATTTTTTATCTGAACCAAATTGATAACCAGACTAACAACTGTGCTACCTACTTATCGATACATAAATAAACTAAATCTATTTACAGTCAACACTATTTTATGAACCTTACAGCTTAGCTAATAAACTGAAGCATTTGATTATAATAACTCGTATTGACTCGAGAAAAAAACAGTGTCTAAAGCTACAGCATCACAACATCGATTACTGTGTTGTAAGTGGCCAACAGTGTACAGCTGTCGCCAGCGTATCAAGTTACCAAAATCTCATTCGATTGTTAACTTAACCACCAACATATTACGGTTTAAAATGATTTGGAGAAATTTGTCAGTTTAGGGCTGATGTTCCCAAACTTTTTTTTCTGGTAGACCACTTTTTAAATTTTCTGGTTTTGGAGGACACCCCTTGCTGCATTTTTTCAAGCCCGTGGACCAAAAAAGAAAAGCAAGAAATTTGCAAGATTATTTTTTCACGCTATCTGTTAGAATTGCATGAGTACCGTAGCCCCTAAGTTTTTTTTTGGCAAAAATACTGAAAATTAGAATCTTTTAGCTTTGAAATGCTTTTTTTAAAGTCTCAATACGACCATTTTCACCGAAATACTCATCGTCATCACCGGAACATTTTTTTTTTTTTCTTTTTCGAGTAGCTTATTATCTGCAGACTTAGCCAAGTTGCAAACGTTTCATATCGATTCTCTTTCTACAATCATAAACGCCTCGGCGTAAGCGATTGTAGAAAGCGCTAAATTGGTAGCCAAGTTGACACGACTGAGTCGAGCGCTAAAAACCTACACTTTAGTCTATGGTGATCGTTCCTAACAAAGAGTATAGCGATCAACATTGTAGAAACGATAACATTCTATTCTATCATTTTGAACGATGTAAACTTGTCTACGAATTTTCAGCGATGTAAACTTGTCTACCAATTTTTAGGGTAACTTAATGCGCAGGCGACTGTACGTTTACAAACCCCTTAAGCTAAAAGTCGTATTTATCTAACAGCTTTGACATGTAGCAGTTGTGTACGAACGTGATTATCCCGCAAACGTACATGTATTACTCCACACGTACAATTTAACGCATAGAGACTGTTCCACTTGGAAACTTGATTAGAAGCTCCACTTAAACTAACTGGATTAAGCAGGCATGTCTCACATCCGTGATACCAGACATGGTACACGGTTTTATATTTTAACATTAACAACTCAGGTTAAACACTAACAGCCTTACAAATAAACGTGGTATAAAAGTTATACTCGAGAATAAACTAAGAATAAGCAAAATGTCTACAAATAAACAAAGTATAGCTTATATCAAGTATAGCTTTGACATAAGTTTTCATACAACTGCTATTCCGAAGTTATTCGCGCCTCCACCCTTGTATAAAGCTAGTATAACCTTAAAAATACCACGGTTTGTGTTTGTTTACGCGCATTTAAATATTTTACGTTCGTTTTGATTATGGAATTAGATGCAATAGAAGAAGTAGAACCAGTAAATAACATTCTAAATCTAATGCAGGTTCAAAGAAAAGTAAAAATATTAAAAAAAGAGGAATCCTTTTGATTTAGGTATATATAGCAATGAGCAGTTACGGTTAAAGTATCAATTTTCTAAAGGTGGTGTTTTTAGACCAATTAGTTGGTAGATCTCTCAATATAGACACGCGCGGAGGTGGATTATCTTCTGTTTTGAGGTACTGGGGACGTAAATAAAGATTATTCTATTCTAATAGTTCGATCGGTCTCTCTTAGCCATTTTAATATTCACTTTTAAAATTATATTTCTCTATCCACAAAAATAAACAAATTCAATTACAACTGTATTGACTCAGTTGCGCGCAAAGAATAGAACAAAAAAAAGGTCGAGAAACGTCAAGTTGACAAAGGGTCCATTCAGTTTTTACGGACAAACTGCTTTTTTTTTAGAATTTTCTCTTTGGTCGCGCTGTTGCCAAATCGTGCATTTTGACATTACGGAAGAGTTGTTATACCAAAGATATATCTGGTTTATTTGTAAAAAAATATTCTCAACATATTCTTAAGTTATAACTGTTCTAACTATACTTAGTATAAGAATGGAATAGATGCGATATAACACATTTTTATTTGTAAGGCTGTAAAAGATTATGAAGCTTCATTATTTTGATACGTAAAAAAAGGGTTTCCGTAATGAGCAGTTTTCTTTGGCCGCGAGTGTACCGCAACGCTCAAAGCGAAATTAGAATTTTCCAAAAATGTTTATTTGTTTTCGTGCACTTGCTTACAATTTACGTATATATATCTGTGTGCAACGTAGTCATATTGTAGTAGACAAGATAAATATGCATAGATAGGTACCTAGTTTAGGTTCCTATTTCAAAAGTAAATTTCACGCACGACAAAACACTGTGGCAGTGATTATACACAACACTTCGTATTTATAACATAAACATATGGATTGGCAACGCAATATTATATGAAAGAAGAACTCGTTTGGTTTGATAAATAGGGACTATTTGGTCGAACTACGTTTCGGAGCTCCCCTGCCTTGACCCATGTAGTTTTCGACTAGGCCGTTTTGTCTCCATCCATCTTCGTGTCTTTAGAAGACACAATCAGGGGTGCTTAGTTCGGTAGTCAGACAACGATCGGTCCTGTGACGTCACAAACTTGCCGGATGACCAAACTAGTCGTGTGCTTTCGAACGAACTAACGCGTATGAAACCAGAAACTGACCAATGGGCTAGAAAACGTTGCCTATGATGAGTGAACATGACAGTCTCGCAGTAAGAAAAACACATAAATATTTACAAAAAAAAACAAGCTTTTATTAAAATGAAAAGAAAAAGAAAACCTATTTATGCATCAAAATTGAACGCGTATTGGTACAAAGCTTCGTCACGTGCTGTTAACCGTTGAGGAGTACTTTCGCGAGGAGACGATCTCGGTCGCAGGATCAAGTCATGTCTGTCATAAAACTGTATTGTCACCAAAACCAAATATGAATGCAAAACAGCTAAGTCGGTTGGAGGTTATAAATTCAGTTACAAGGTTTGACCAATACATACTAACTAACTAAGAAAGCAAGTAAAATAAAAGCTTAAAATAATATAATAATAAGCCGATAATTTGCTGTCGGTAACGATTTCGCAAAAGTAGCATCAACACAACAAGTTCAAAATGTTTATAGGAGAAGATTGCGATATAAAACTCTTTTATTTTAAATTCCATGTCCGTCGAATATCTTTGAATAAGAAACCCTCTTTGTGTCCTAACGGAAGCCGTGAACAATTAATTAAATAGAAAACAGAATAATGCAATTTGAAACAGATTCCTGATACAAATTAGGCTAACAAGCCAGAAAATCCGCGCCCGGTTTCTCATTTTAATTGAGCATATAATTTATTAGCAGTCTGTGTTTACGAAGTTTATAACAATAACATCGAGACTCTGGTTGAAACTTAATAAGCTATTGGCTATATTTAGTTTAAACCGAAATCAATGGAAACAAATAAGACCGGGTGTTGTAAATAAGGCAGATAGATATTTTGTCCTATACTCATCTTTTCTCTTATCAATAGGGTTGATGACAAAAAAAATCGAATTAGTCCATCAGATAGATTACCAAAAAATATTGGACACCTACTTTTTCTGTTTTCACGTAAACAAAAAATAGAACGATACAGTGCGTCGAAAACTCGTGTGACGTCACATTTGAGTACATTTTACTCAAATGTGACGTCACAAGCCCTCACTCGTGATCTTTGACACGTCTTATCTTCGTCAAATTTTATTAATTTGATAAAAAAAACACGTACTCTATATTTTTCGATAATCTAACTGACGGACTAAACAGAATCTCATTTTTTTAGTCAGTCATCATCCCTATTACATTTTATACATTTTAAATATTTTAAAAACAAAAGCATAAAACATAGATGACCCATCGGCATCAGGAATAAGGTCCAGGCTGCCGAGATCAGGGCTCCAGAGAGAGTAACCTCCTCACTATGCGTGCCGTGTGGAGTGCTGCTTCCTGAATCAAGCCCTTGACCCAGCCGCGCAATGAGAGCCTGGTGTTGGTCGAGGCTCGTTGCTATTAGATAGACAAATTCTTGTTATTGTGGACTAAATTACTGTACTCTACTACCAATCAAGGTTAATAAATAAATAAATATCGCTGGACATTACACACAGCGCCATCTAGTGCCACACTAAGCAACGAGGCATGTGTCGTGGGCACCAGATAGTTGATTTACTACATAGATACTTTTTGTCTGTAAATACATACTTAACATCTAACATCCATGACTCGGAAACAAATGTCCATGCTCATCACACAAACATTTGCTTCTACCGGGATTCGAACCCCTGAGAACGTAAGGCAGCCTCACTACGCTGCGCCATTCAATTCAATTATGCAGTCTTGGTCACCACCACCGTCCACCACTTCCAACAAACTCTGATTTCACTGTATTCTCTCATAGAGATGATATCGTAATGGCACTAACGATACTTCGTGCGAAAACACTAAATCGAAAATAATTTACGCGGTCGTAATTATAACTCATTATTTATTGTTAACCGAAAACAACACGTAAAATAATCATCACAGGATGGCGACTAACCGCATTCACGAATTTATATTATTCGTAGTTTTATTATGTATTGGTGATTGTGTGTAATGAAATTACATTAAATAACAGATTTTTACTGAATGCAAATTAAAGTATGTGCGTTACTTATTGATGACTGAGCTAGACCGCATTCATCATCATGCCCTTGTTCCATGACCCTAGGTGGTCGGAACATGGCGTATTTTTCTTCCATTCTCCCTACCGTGACGTTATTATTGACTCCGTTTTCTCTCATATCATTCCTGAGCTCGGCCGCACTAAAGACAAAATATTAGTTGAACTAAACCTTTTTTTTTTTTCTTAGGATGGGAAATCATCAAATGACTTCTCCCGCTCTGGGCGGAGCAGGAGGGAGTGTCAGACTTTTACTGACTAAAACCCATCCATGTTCCTTCATCGCCCTTTGTGTTCCGGGGCCACGGTATCTCTTTCGAATAGTCCCGCAGCCCCGGCAGGCTTCGGCCCTTGCGGACCCCTTCCCTATTGCTGACTCTCTTTGAGGCGCGCGTGGAACACGAACGCGCCGTCGACAAGGCCTGTCGTCATGAGACGGACGGACGGCGAGCTAGCCCATAGCTCACCGTCCACAGGCCCGCGCCTACGGTGGCCGGAAGCCACCACGTGGCCCCCGACGCCCGGGGCGTCTCCCGCGGCGGCCGGGACGTGAGGATATTTCCTTCAGTTGAACTAAACCTACACCCAATATCTTATTTATTCCGCCAAACTTCTAAAACTTAAAATGCGAAACGAGTTAAACGTTTTCCGAAAACTTACCTCGAGGTAGCTTTAAACCGCGATTTTAAATATTTAACTTTAAAATACCATTTGAAATTTTATGCTCGAGGAATAGTATGAAAATGTCAACTTATCATCTGTAGTTTGGGACAGGAGCTCTTCAAAAGATTTCCATCAAAGAATTGCTTCAAAATTTTCCGAAAGCAATATTTGAGAGCGAAAATTTTCTTTGGTGAGTTATCCCTTTAATGTAGCAGAGAGTTTTCACTGAATTTCTTACGTTTCATTTTCGCCGTCACTTATTTCGTCTTAAGAATTTGTGAAAACGAATTTGTCAAATGGAATTACGATTTTTGTTAAGGTGCGTGGAATTTTTACAATACTGATTTTACAAATACGGATTAAAATCCAAGTGAGAGCTTAACTGTGTCAATTTATTGGGATAAAACGGTGCCCTTTAAAGCGCTGAAAAAGCGAGTGTAAACAACAGATGGAGTGCGACACGAATATTTGCTGACCCTATAATAAAATCCGAGTACACACACACATAAACATTGAATAAATAAAGGCTGTCGACAAGTGCTTTTTGCCAAAAAGAGTCACATTAAAATTCGAGAAGAAAAATGACATGAAAATGAAATGTACAAAATACGTCACGTTTATCTGCGGGTCTCATTGAAAGTGGCTTTTATGTATTTATACGTTCCGGACTTCGAGCGAAAAATGTGTACTTTTAACACATGAATTGCTTTTTAATAATGCAAGTGAATCTTCAAGAAAAGGACGTGATGCAAGAGGACGCATTGGATGAGGAAGATGTTGAATATTTCAAGCATACATCTAGATGTACATATTGAGATAACTTTCATACAAAAAAAAACTAGAGATAGAGTTGAGAAGATAAGTTTATGCATATCATTTTAACCCTACAACAAAACATCTATCAAATAGACAAACATTGCAACAGCCATACAATTTTACGGACATTTTCAACTCCTCAAAACTGACGCCAAAAAGTTAAGTCGTTAGGCTATGAACGCGGGCCCGCTACCGCTTGTCACAAACGGTTCTGACTAGAATAGAAAACACATGTCCCTTCGGCATAGCGCCAACTAGAAAATGTTTGAAACAGACTAATTAGGGAAGAGAGCGAGAAATTATATTTGTCATGTGGTTCCGGACTAAAAAATAGTTCACACTCGGTGTCGTAAAAGGCGACCAAGTCGTTATGTCATAGGACAGAGTCTGCTAATTGAATTGCAGCGTGCAGTGTCGGTGCACTCACAAATGTGATATTAACAAGATCTTCTATGAATGATAAAACCAAGTCAGCGATAATAATTGGAAACCTAATTATGTGAATATTTATTTATTCATTGCACAATGTACAGACAATGAATAACTTAAAAACATAACTCTGTAAGCAAGTAGTAATATTTAGGTTAATTATAGCTAGGTTCTACTTAACTAGGAATGAATACTTACTTTTTAATATCTACTTTCTTTATGTATGTACAGCTCAGTCGTCCAACGATAGAGAAAGAAATTGACGATTTCTCTTCAAAAAGGGTTGTATAACTCTTTCAGCATATCTTATATACAAAACAAGACCATTTTTGCGACGCGGCTGCCATAAATATATTAATGAGAATTCGCGCTACAAAGCTAATCCCACTCATTTGGACGGACACTCATTCATAATAATTTGCCTTTCAGATTATGTACAAGCTTTAAGGCAATTTGTTTTATGTTACCAACGTCCACGATCCGCTAACGCACTTACAACAATTGTTTATGTAACGGCCCTATAAATTAGCAATGTGAAAATAGTTAATTGTGCACTGTTAATGAAGGTAAACTTTTCATATTAACCAGATACCAATTTGAAATCCAGCAAATATGGTTTCCCTTTTTTATACTTATTACAAAACTTTTTGTTCGTTTTACGATTACTCTGTTCTGCGGCTAAAGGGAAATGTGTGTTTTACATTCGATGTTCGGTTTACGGTTTGTTATATTTGAAATCCTTTGGGCTTTCATTAAAATAATAATGGGAATATAAACTTGTATTGTAGACTGTACCTCCGCCATATTGTCCTGTCAAAAGCTATTAACTTTACAATAAAGGAGGAGCTCCTTTCACTAAAACTTCGATCGAGCGGGTGCACGACCCTTTATTTAAAAAAAAATGTCATGCATCTCTCCTGCTGTGTAAACACAATGAATTAAATCAGATTAACACTTACTATTACAGGGAACGCTTTGTAGACTCATTCTAATCAAGATTAGGGTTGTCGCAACGTAATTCTTTACATTTAAATTCGTCGTCAACAAAAGGCGCGCTAAATCCGACTGGAAATAAACAATTTCACACGTTGTTAGGGTGCCTGCTGCTGCTGTGACTACTGAGGTGTCTGATGTTATCGACGATTTCAATGGGATAACATTTACAGTCGGGATCACAACGGTTATTTATTTGGGATTATTCTTATTACTACTTCTGCTAGTGATGCTAGCGCACAGTTTACATAATGAGGAGAACTTGTTTTTGTTGAATGGTTAGATAAGGATGCAAATTATGAGTTACTTACTGATTTTATGGGATGTGTATAGTGTTTATTTTATGATAAACTATTATAGCATATTATATATGAAAACCTTCGCATCAAAATCCGTTGCGTAGTTTTAAAGATCTAAGCATACATAGGGATAGACGCGGCGGGCGACTTTGTTTTATAATATGTAGTGATGTAGTAAATTAAATATAATAAGTTAAAGCTCGTTGTAATTCCTACTTATCTTATACGCAAAAACTACTGAACGGATTTGGATGAAATTTATCACACAGATAGTTAATAACCTGGATTAACACATATATAATCCCATGGGACAATTATCGAACTCCACACGGGCGAAGTCGCGGGCATAAGCTATTTGTAAATAAATAGATGCAAGTTTTTACGTCTAAAAAGTAGTTGACATTTTAAAGAACATAAACTAGCACAAAAACATACCCAATCTACTTTAAATATCTTCATGAGAGCCAAGCAATCTGGTTAAGTGAAATAAAAGAAAACTATGTCCATTACCGTTGACGTAACAGCCCTACAAAAGTTAGAAACTCAGGTCTTTCTAGTTATTTCCTGTAACAGCGAAGAGCGAATAAAATGTCAGTTTGAAAGCCATATAACCTGCACCCTGTTTATGTTACGGCGGCGGTTGGTGACTCACCTTATGTTTGTGTCATAAGTCTTATACAGGGTGACTAAAATTGTAATTTGGTACCTGTAATGTTTTTAGGGTGAACGACTGCAATCTGAGCTATTCGTTTTTGCCGTTGTTAAGCTTTATGAGTATCTTCTTAGAAATCGTTAAAGTGTCAGTAATAAATGAATATAGAAAGCAAAATAATATTTTATTTTTTGTTTAAAAGCATATATAAACGAATCTTGAGTACAAAAAAAAACTGAAATTCAGGAATTTCTCAGAAGCTGCCCGGAGTAACACAGGTAAAGAATCACCCACATAATCATAACTGGTGAAATATGGGTTTAATATAGGTACACTTCTGTCTATCCATTCGAGGATTTCAGGTGTGATGTTTGTAATATTACGGGAAAAAACGGGCCAAGTGAGTGTTGGGCCACGCGCAGTATAGGGTTAAGTAGTAGCGCGTTATCACAATATAGAGCGAACGTAAATGGAGCATTAAATCGAAAAGTAGTATTAGCAACCCCTAAGTCATTTTCCTATTCAATGATACCTTACACGACGGGGTAGACGACAAAAAAAAATTCATCACCACTTCACATGTAGGGGAGCTACCCAAAAAAAATATTTTCCAAAACTTTGTCGGCGTTATTGAAATACACACCTCTACAAAATTACAGCTTTCTAGTACTAACGGTCTCTTAGCAAAACCTCAGACAGACAGACAGACAGACTGACATGGCGAAACTATAAGGGTTCCTTGTCAGGACTACGGTACCCTAAAAACTGAGGAGTTGTAATTTTTGTCTATATAGTCTTCATGGCATTATCTTGTAGCACACTGTTATCACGAAAACGCCTTGCAAGAGATTTGACTTTTAAGTCATCCTGTATAATGTATTGTTGCCGAAGTGACAATTCGCGTTTTGCATACGACATCGATGGCGATGACATGTTTACGTTTTAAAACGTGGGGTCTTAGTACCCCTCGCTTTTACTAGTCAATTGTTCTTTGATGGATACATTATTGTTCTGTTCGTTGGGTGTGACAATGTTTGAAATATCTGCGAATGTGTGATTTAATTGTAAATGAAAAAGTTTTCGTAAAAATTATTTGGATGGATTTATTTTTTTAAATATTCGTGGTAATTGATTTAAAAAAAAAAACTTTCTTTTGAAAGTGGCGGTGGGAGAGAAAGGCTGGCGGCGCGAGAGGGGGGGGTTTTTGTTAAATAAAAAATGCATTCATTAAAATGTACGTAACTTAACCAAATCAAAATTTGCAATAAACACATAGTAGAAGTGAAACAGCAACAGACAAGTAGAAAAACGAATCGCAACAGACAAGTAGAAAAACAAATCGCAACAAAATTTTACGGGCAGGTTTTCAAATTGGACAAGTAGGTACATTAACAATAAGATGAGAAGACAACAAAAAAAAAAGTGTTTTTTTTTTTAAAGTAAAATGCTTTTATTTGTATAACTTCTAAATTGTTTAGTTGACCGTACTTTCCCAAGACATAAAATAGTTTTTTTTTTTCCTGTGGTCCCAAAATACCACTCAAAAATATTTAGGGAGAATCCGGGACCGCGGTCCCGGTCGCCCCCCAACCCGATTCCGGGTCCGGGTCGGTCAAAGTGTTATGGACTTTTTCTATAGGAATTTCTCTGTAACAGCCACAGGGTCTGGATTTGTGCCCGATTCGCTCCCTTTTACATGTGGGACTTAAAAAACATAACTGGAGAAATGTGGTTGTACTCTTAGGTGCACCTCTGCCTAACCTTTCGATGATTACAGGCATAATGTTATGAAAAAAAAAAATGGGACTGACAAAAACTGCCTAAAAGGTATCATTTTTTATGAAATATTTAAATATGTATCAATAGAGAACGAAGGCTATCATTGTTTCATGATGAGAATCAGAGCAACAATCTCGGGTTTAAATATACCTACACAACAACATGTGACGCGAGCTACAGGGGAGTTTGTATAGCTAATAAATGAATCGAACGTGAAATGTCAATAGTCGCGTGACAGAAAAACGGAATGGATAACGTGTTACAAGTTTATATATAAACGTTTACATAATGGATGTATAAACAATGGTATTGATATAATTATGTTTGTGTGCTTGTCTGAGGGATGAGATAGAGATATACTGCCAAAATATTTGTAAAAATAGGTGTTGACAGTGATTCAGGCGAGTTGTACAAAAAAAATATAATTAGTCCGTCAGTTAGATTATCAAAAAATACTTGACCCCTATTTTTTTTTTGTTACGTAAACCAAAGTTGACAAAGATACGACGCTTTTAAAATTCTCAATACGTCACGCCGTGGTATAATTTTAAGTGTGTTCTGACGTCACGAGCCCCCACTCCCGAGTTGTGATGCGTTTTATCTTGGTCAATAATCATTGATTTACTAAAACAAAAAATACGTGTCCATTATTTTCCAATACTCTAACTGACGGACTTAAGAGATTTGCTATTTATTGATGGTGGAAACTAGCCTATTTTAATTATTAAAAATCATCGATACAACCCTTTAAGTTCATTTCACCCCATTGAATAACTTTTTAATGAAGTAGTTATTGAATGGGATTCTACTGGGACTACTCTAGGTCTCAGGTGAAGCTGCACCACAACACCCTGTCTTCCATATATCTAGTCCGTAAGACAAACAAACAAATTAACATTAGAAAAAACAAATTCAAATATTTGAGAAGTATATAGTATTTGCCATTAATTGGAGACCACGCGATCGATTCGCTTCTTCTCTTAATTGAAAGGGAATACTCACCATCAAAACCCATTTAATTTTCATCAACATCGAGTCTGAGTTTATATTTTATGGATCCGACATGCAAATGTATGTTCTATCATTATAGCATTTTTTTGTTTTTATTTTGCGGGATATTATTTATCCTCATGATGTTATAATGGAATTTGAAGTTTTATTTTAAAATACGTGTATAAGAAAAAGCTGTAAGTACACTTCGGCATGATATAATGTCGAGAATATTTCATCGAAAAATTTGAGGAAAAGCGCTTAATATAAATTATTTCTAAGCTCATATTTTTAATAATTTAATCTTGAATAGACTTCAATGAACAAAAGATTACACGGATTAAATCATGCGATCATCGATTTACCAATATAAAAAACCGGCCAAGTGCGAGTTGGACTCGCGCACGAAGGGTTCCGTACCATTATCTACACAAGACAAAACGGTCAGACAAAATCACGTTTGTTGTATTTTATTCTGTTTTTAGTATTTGTTGTTATAGCGGCAACAGAAATACATCATCTGTGAAAATTTCAACTGTCTAGCTCTCACAGTTCATGAGCTACAGCCTGGTGACAGACAGACGGACGGACAGCGAAGTCTGTAATAGGGTCCCGTTTTTACCCTTTGGGTACGGAACCCTATAAAGAGTCACCCTTCGTGTCGACAACGAGGTAAAAAGAACTGAACAAAGCCGAGGTTTAGACCACGAGTTGTCCTAAAAAATGGGTCGAATTATCACTTTGTGACAACTGGAGCGAGACCAAAATGTAGGTGCGAGTAGATGATAAAAAATAAATAAAAAAGTAGAGTATCATGTAATTTTATTTCCACAAGGACGCGCCGTGGGAACCAACTATGCCTGTTATGAATTTTTAAAAAGTTTTCACGGACTGGAATATTGTTGACTTGTAATGGTGTATTTAATTTTTGGGAAATGGAGACGGGTCGTGGTGAGATTAATCAATGATTTTCCGGACAATCGAGTTATTTGCGCTGAATAGTCTAGATTTACTTAAACGTTTTATTAAAGCTTGTCTAAGCTTGTACTTATTTTTTAATTAAAATTCTTTGTTTCAGTGAGACACACAAACATTTGTGGAAATTTAATAAAATATCAAGATAGAGCGATTAGTTGAGCCTCGTGCAAAAAGATTCTTGTACATCTTGATGATAAAATCTATCCTAATACTTTCTTCATAATCTGTTAATGGTTTCCGAAGCTGGCCTAGCCTTTGCAAAAGGTTTAGTATAAACTTAGGTACCGCGTTTGTGTTTATATGTGTGCTATTGTGAGCCCTCAATGACCAGTCATTAGCAATGAGTGAGCAGCGGCCTTATGTAACGTGCCTAACAAACGTAGAACCCATCTAGGACAAAAATTGTAGCAACAAATACATATTTTAGGTTTAAATTCTGTACAGTGATAGGTATATGTTATGGCGCCTCCCCGACGAAAATTAGCAACTCTATTTGTGGTGGTTCAAACTTCGTTTGAAATACTGCTAACAGTATTACAATCACTTTGTAGTGCAAGCTGATTAGAACTTTATTCTAAAATAAAGTTCTTATTAGCTTGCACTACAAAGTGATTGTTACGTCAGTCACTGCAGGCCGGATAGTGCGAAATGAGTGGTTTTTATTCTTTATAAAATACAATATTCGTCTTTTGGAAAAAAAAAGACCATTATGTTCATTATTAAATTGCCTATCCATTAGTTTAAGTAGCAAATCAAAAGAATGTTTACTTTTTTTGGATTCAAGAATATGTAGAATTTATTAGTTCGTTTTTCTTTTGGATAAAGAGTAGGCTCCAAAAAACAGCTCGCTTATGGTCATTTGCTCGGGGAGGCGCCTTAAAGAACTAAATAGTTCACAAACGAGTTTTATACCATGAAGTTTCCACGAATTTACTTTCTTAACTTTCAGTTTTCCGAAGAAAAATTCATGCCTAGTTTAAAATGTTCGCAAACTGGAAGTTTTGAATTCCTATTGCCTAGTCGTCCCGGACATCGTTATTTAGTTCCCCGAGACTAACTTTAAAAGTATTATAATATCTGTATAATGTTCAATAGTATTCTCCTCTTGGAAAAGTATTGCGTAATGATACATTTTATCGTCTTGATGTAGTCAAGGTTCCAAGTGCCATATTCTTATTCTAATTCTTATAAAAGACAAATACAAGAATATTACACTTAAAGTACTTACGGGATGATATCCGTGATTTTGTTTTCGTTCGATGAGCTCCCGATATTTCGACGCTGTTGCAAGCATCATGATCGCGGGAATACTGGAGAGGTATGCGGGTGGGACGAAAATTATAGTGAGTGAAAAACCGTGAAAGTCTAAAACAGTACAAGAATATTATACTTTAATTAATAAGGAAGTTTAAACCACGCTATGTCAACGTGATAAACTTAAAACTTGTACATTCGAGGTATAGTACGATGACCCGAATGGCGTACCGGTAGAGAGGCTGGCTTACGTCCTTATATTCCCGGGCTCGAATCCTGGTAGGAGCAAATTTTTGTGTGATGAGCATGGACATTTGTATCCGAGTCTTTACATATTTTTAAAAAGTATGTTTTTACAAGCAAAAAAGTATCTATGTATAGTATATCAACTATCTGGTGTCCACAACACAAGCTTCGTTGCTTAGTGTGACACAAGATAGCACTGTGTGTAGTGTCCAGCGATACTTGTTTATTTATTTATAGTAGCAGAAGACTTCGCTTGCGGTGCCTTATTAGACCCTATTGTTCAAATGCTGTACAATTTGTGGTTTTCCTTTTGTGGCCACATGCTGGGTAACCATTATTGCGCTCCCTAATTAGAAGGGCAGGCCATGTTTCAGTTATACAGGGAACAAGGCTAAACTATCGCTCCGACAATCGTAAATAAGTCGTTAAAAGGCTAACACTGTGATAGTATACAAAGGCTTTGTCTTTGTGTAAATTATGGCAGCGATAATTTGCAAGTGGTGAATTAGCACTTTAGTCGTACACTTCGCCGTCGCTCGGGGACACTCGGGGGAAGTCGGCTCTCTTCGTTAGCTCAACGAGGTCGCATGTTTTTAGGGTCGCAAAGAGATTTCGTCTAGACTTTGCGCTGCACATTTCACGAGAATTTTACTCACTTCAAGTTAAGTAGACTGAACGGAATTTTAAGCTTTTTCGGGTTCCATTTTGTGTTTTTAACGGAAGTGCCAGCGTAAACAGTTAACTGTGTGCAGTGAACCTAAATAGTTATGAGTTTTATTTCAGGAAGTAAAACAGATCCACGAAAATAAGTATTAACCCTAAAGAAAGATGTCTTTTTTAACGAGTCATACATAACTTCACTGGATTTAAAATAAATTCATTCGCTTTTCCGAAACCTCAGCAGTTGTCCCGTGGGATTATTAACATTCAAATCTTTCGACATTCAAGGCAAAAAAAGTACTAAGCTAACCCCACTACTAAAGGAAGAATACACGTTGGAAGAATTGAAAAGAATTTAGTTTCACCGATTTTCCCATTCAAAGTAAATACTGGAACGGAAAATATGAATCTTTTATTACGAGATCTTCATAAGAGTGTCACATAAAAAGCGTTATATAACTACTTCTACGTACGTATACCACACCTGCTTTTATAAAATTCTCTTTGAAAATCTCATATGTACTCATCATTATGAGCTTTGGGGATGAGTGTCGTATTAAACCCAGCCGTCATGTCAACATGAACAGGCGTCGGGATTTCTGAAGTAATTACACGAAAAACGTCTACCGCAGGCTGGAGACAAAGCATTTTATATACCAACCTCACACAGGTATATGTGATGAGTATATTAGGTGCACTCATTCATACTGATAAAAGTTGTACTTAACCGCGTAATAGGACCCAAGATAACAATAAGGTGCACATTAATGCAGAACAGTGAGGGGGATTGGGCTGTATATTTCTTGTATTATGATTTTATGAAGCATACCTTTATTTATCATGAAGGTACCTACCCTATACGTTGAAATATGATTACAGGAACTGAGTTAATAGCGGATAATTGTCAATTTTCAGCTTTATCATTTATATTTGAACGCCGCAAATTTAAAGGCCGAAAGTCTGGCAACCAGTCTTACTACAGGTTCGTATTACCTAGTACGTTGGGTTCTGGAGGTCATGTAAAACACTGGTATTCAGCTGCATCCGGCTAGACTGGAAGCCGACCCAAACAGAGTTGGGAAAAGGCTAGGCAGATGATGACTTGAACGTCACAAATGCATAAAATATTTTGTCCAAAAAGAATACAACAAAAGTAATGATTGTGATCATTAGTTTTGAAACTGCTGCACGATTAAAGCTCTTCCTGTTACAGTGATCCTGTTTGCCAAAGTCAATTTGATTTACCTGTAACATGATCTAATCAAGTCGATTTATGCCATAGTTCGCAACTATGGGGTCATTAGCCCGCCCCCAAATAGGGTACTGGCTCACCCCATACGATACGCTGGCAAATCTTGCCGGCGGGCGCCGCGCCGATGCCGACCCGTTGGCGCCACTCTACAAGCGTACCCTTATTTTGCAAGCCAGTGTACTTGCAACCTATTTTCCGTTGCCAAAAATCCGATACGTTGACCCCATATGTAATATTTATATTAATGTAGGCAGTGATGCCATGATGTAGGTTTTTTATGATTGTTCGGTTTAAGGTCATTGCGTGTATGATTTAAAGAAGTTCTTTTTATTAAAGTTAATGGAATGGTTAAATTCAATAAGTGAATGGGCTTGTTTTGTTCTGTCTCCTGCTGATATGGAGGGAAGTCGAAATTATGTTTTGCCTACTCCTCCGCTGTTCTATTCTGCTGAATTTTGCTGCGGGATCCAAGAAAGTAAGATTATTTCTCTAGGACTTCGTCGACTTTCAGAGTCTCGTCGTTTTTTTCTGGAGTTCGCCACTGTTGATTCTGGTTTTCAGGAGTTGCAGTGGTTTGTAAATAGCGTGGCTTGTCCCAACAGAAAAAAAGTGAATGGGAAAATAGAAGAATTGATCTTCAACTTTCTTTGTAAAAATCATTTAGTTTTTGGTCAGGAAGGATGTGGGCTGCTGGGGTGGTCTTAGAAATCAATTTAAATGAAGAGCTCTTTATCAAAGACTTTGATTAATCTTCCTGTCTCTTTGATGTGACTTCTTTTTGCAATAAAAAATATTATTAACTTATTTTAAGTTCGGACGGTCTCGTTTCTTTAGTGGTCGCGATTGCCGAGGTCCTGGGTACGGTTACCAGGTCGGGCAAAGTGTTATTAGGGTTTTCCATCCGTACATTCTCAAGCCACGTAGTCAGGATTTATGCCCGGTTGATGGAAATAGGCTCGTTCTCTATTACCTACACGATACCTAAACATAACTGGTGAAATGTAGGTGAAGCTACTATTAGATACACCTCTGCCATACCCTTCAGTGATAAAAGACGGTGTTATTTGAAGTAGATCCGTAGATGTGAGATACAACTTCATAATATAGGAAAAAAATCAATTGGTATGGTTTTGGGACAATTGCCAGAGGCTGAAAATTATGCAAAACACGAGAGTGGAGCTCGAACATGAGTTGGAAAAGTTCAGAATGTACAATGTTCATATCCGTGTTCACGACGGATGTACTGTACATATTTGTGAACATAAATAATACATGCCGTTGAAACGTTACAGCTGATAGGGATGAAAATATTTAGAACGCCAGTTTGTTTCCAACACTCGTTTATAAAACCCTCATTTACTGACCTTTTTTTTCGGATGGGAAATCATCAAATGACTCCTCCTGCTCTGGGCGGAGCGGGAGTGTCAGACTTTTACTGACTAAAACCCATCCATTTTACTTCTTCAGCCCCGGCTCATTTTGTGACTTTAAAATATTCATAATAATTCGTTTGACCAGGTCAAAAAACTGTTTTACGCAGGGTCGTGGGCAACCGTTTGAACTAACCCTATCATACGTATTCCCTAGTGATGTAATTTAATAGAAAAAGGTCGCCTGGAATAACAAATCTGGGGGATATTATATATCACGATTCCAGGATTGTATGACCCGGGTTAAAAGTAATTATATCTGTAAAATTGCTTTCAGTGTTTTTTGAAAGGAACCCTAACTTTCAAAAGGTACCTATTACCTTAATATTTCGTGTTTTCAGTTGTGGGTTGTTAAGTTTTTACTATTTTTATTTTTTATTGCTTAATGGGCCTGCTCTTGACCTCGATCACGTCTGATGGAAAGCGATGGATGAGGTCTATGATGGTACGCGCGTGCCCAGAAGATGCCTGTTCACTCTTGCTTTGAAGGCGGGCGGGTTAAATGTGGGTGGGAACACAGATGCAGGCAGAGAGCACAACCCACAAATAATTAACAATTCATATTTAATTTATGAATCGTACCTACACCTATATTATTGTGGAGCTTGGCACAAGCAAAGAGAGGCCTGTACCCAGCAGTGGGTGAAGTCGGGCTAAAGCTACCAGCGGGCTAGTAGCTACCATTCCTTTACATAATTATTATACGATCGATATTCTCCTTAACTAAGTGGATTAGTGACATATTCGAATGTATTGTAATACTCAGAATTGCCACTAACAGAACATTTACATCGGTTTCATGAATTCGCTGTTTTTCTTCAGCCTTTTAAAATAAAATTCTTATATAGGTAAACTGTATACTAATTGGATAACGTAAGCTAAACTAATAAGGTTTCCTTTCAAAACTTTTGCTTAAGTAGGTAAATAATATCTACAAAAGCTTACAAGAATTCCTACTTTTTTTGGTGACCAGAAAATATGTATAAGTGAGGATTTTTTCGGCTTTCATATTTACAAACAGGGTGTAAACCACCTCATCACGAAGCCGTCAACCAAGCATTCTGTACATCAAACTAAGTAACTTTACGCGAAAATTATTGCTGGGATATACGACTTTTTTTTGGGGTGAAAAATCATGTTTTGTGGTAGAACTCAATGTAACGCACTGAATAGTACAGGGGTCGTGGAGGTGTTCAAAGTAAAAATCTTACATTAAAAACTTGTATTAAAAAAAAAGTTGGAACTTTGACCCCCAATAGGTATCTCCGTAACTAGAAGGTTCCCAGGTATGGTGTAGAACAAAAAAATGATCGCAATGACGAGGAGAACAAGTGCCTTTCGGCTTCGTTAAGAGGTGTTTTACACCCTTTATATAAACATGGGAAAAAGGCGTGTCCTTTTTCCCACGGGGTTAGGCAGGAACTACAGAACAATACCGGCTACAAACCCTAAATACTTCCAGGTACATACATCTGCTCATACACGCGTCATTACTTTTATTTTGAGCAAAATGTTCAGAACATTGCAACAGCTTCAAATATAGGTACAATCACGACTCACTTCTCTTTATACAAGGAACATCACAAAAATTTATTCCCAATCGTCTACGTTGGCCACACCAAAGAACCATTTTTAACTATGGCAACACTACTATATAACTGTCCCAAATTCGTGCAGTGAAAACGTTCTCGTGTTTATTCGCTAGTGATTGGAGAGGAATACGTCAGTTAAAACTGTGTGAACATCCACTTTGACGAAGCTATCGACACTCCCCATCGCTTTAGACATGTTCTTCTGTATGTTTTTGGCTGCGCGTATGCTGTTGGACATGTTAGTTGAATGAACCCAATGCAACATGCCCGTTGTGTTGGTTGAATGACGTAAAGTGAACGATGTCGTTAGGTAGATTCTTGTATGAACTGCAGTTGCTGTCTCTTCCCGTTTTTATAAAGAAGATAGCGTGATGATGGGTAGTACACGTTGGTCTGCAAGGCTTGTATTTCATTGTATAGAGATACAGTTTACTTGCTAGGTACAACGTAATAAATTCATATTCAAAAATGGAATGTTGCACAAAACGACATCAAAATTCGATACAAATGCCACTAAGCAACGTGCAACTACCTCCAAAAGCGAAAACAATAACCCAAAAATCATTTAGGGTCATTCAGAAACAGTTTCATACAACAGATGCACCTAAAAGTTCCCCGCTAACGGCTAAGTACACATCTCGCGAATTTACTTCTAAAGTTCCGAACTTGCTACACTTAAAAACTACAGAAGTGCGCTAAGCGACCGACTGTTGCAACTTCCAAGAGAAATAGCCAATTGACACGGTCGTCCTTTGTCTGTTTGAAAAAAAGAAAGAAACGCAAAAATAACGGATGAAAAATCTGTTGTTATCGCAAGAGTTGTTTCTCATTTCTCATTCCTCAACGCTTATTTTCCGCACAATACGAACGAAATAAATCCAGCTGCGTTCATTTGTGAATGCAATCATGAGTACAACACGGAACAGCTAATCCTGATCATTATTAATGAGAGTTTTAATTGGTTCACTATGGCATGGAGTAGAATGAATTTTAAATTATAGTCCCTAGGGCATTATGGTTTAGGAGCCGGATGGTGGTAATGCAATGTGCGTACATGGGAACACCTGTGTTTCATCTAGCTTGTTTGTTTTGCATTGTTCGCGAAATGAACTCGAAATGGTTAGTATTCATAGGCTTATTTGAACTGCCAATAGGGTGAATTATGTTGCAATAAATTGAATGTTTTGTGATTGTCCTCGTACACCTGTTGTTCAGGTATTAGAGTAAAATGGTTTGCAAATGGAACTATTAGAGACTGTTTTGATTTCGGGTTTTTGACAGTAATTGGTTACATAGATGTAAGTGCATATGTATCTCTACTTCTATTATAAAGATGTAAAATTTGTTTGTAAGTTTGTATGTAGGGGGTAATCTCCGAAACTAATGATCCAATTTTAAAAATTCTTTCACTGGCAGAAAGCTACATTATTCGTGGGTGCTCTATGCTATAAATTATATTTAAATCATGCATATTAGCCGAGATATCACAATTTTTGCGGACGAAGTCTAGTCATCATCAGCCTAGCCTTTTCCCAACTATGTTGGGGTCGGCTTCCAGTCCAACCGGATGCAACAGAATACCAGTATTTTACATGGAGCGACTGCCTATCTGACCTCCATAACCCAGTTAGTACTGGGTAATACGATACCCCTTGGTAAGACTGGTTATCAGACTTTTTGGGCCTCTGACTACTTAACGACTAAGAACAAAGTAGTGCTAGTCTCTTATACAAATGTAACGAAATCACTTTGTATACATAAAAGTTGTACTGGAGTACAGTTTAGTTCTATGTTCTATTCCATTACCGCTTCAATAAACCCAAAAATAATGTTATTTTTATTATTTTGTTAGTTATTTTAAAACGCAAAACGTTGTTAGTTAGTTTGTTGGATGAACATTTTCCGAAAGTCAATACAACAAAATAAAACACACGACATCACGTCAATCTGTCCGTTACCATCAATTAATTTAGTTTCAACTGAAAATATTTTCATGTTCCACATTTCATGGGAACATGTTTTCCCTGAATAAAATATAGTGGAATAAAGAAATGTAGCGGGTCGTGAGCGCGGTGAAATTATGGTTATTTCCTGGTGGCATAAGTGTCAGTGCGAGCATATTGTGTGTGTATTGTGTATGGGACTGGACTATTACCTACCCGGTCTTGTGGACATTACTGCAATGTATATTTATGTCACTCTCTCGAATATTCACACTTTTTTTTGGACTTCTATGATTTACTTACACAAATGTTGAGAATTTCATAGTGTCTCTATTTAAAGGGACAGTATCTCCGTAATAGTATTTTAGTAGGGTAGGGTAGTAGGTATAAAAATAATAATACAAAAGTAAAGTTATAATAAAATAATAAAATAATATAATAATAAAATAATAAAATAACCATGACATAAAACATCCAGATTCAAATTCAAATGTTTATTGCTCAGCTTTTCCATAAAATAAATCATTGGGGCCTAACGAATCCTATTTAAAGATTTATTTTACTTACTGACTTAGGAATAATTACAAGAAAACATTTTATACTCGTTCCGTTCACTTCAAGAAATAAAGTTGACAGAATCCATTTACATTTCTCACAACAATATAATACCGAGCTTTGCTTATTCGCCACTTTTGTATAACAACCACGTATCTTAGAAAACAAAATATTGTATTGTTCACAATTACACAAACAAAATAATAAATATAAAACTTCTGGCTCAAAGGGCAAGCTAATCTCGGCCCTTTATATAAAGACTTCACATGTCGAATCGAAACTTATATACCTAGTAGGCACTATATAGACTATTGTGTCTCCCTCAATAAAAACTTGTTAGCTGAAATAAAAAGGCTAAAAGTTTTAACGAGATTCCGTAAGTTATAAAGAAAGTTCAAACGTTTGGGACTTCTATGTTAAAACATCGCCCTTTTATTCGACTATCTTCTATTTTTATCTTGTGATAACAATCATTTCTCTTTTATTCTTTCATAGTGAAATAAATATAGAAAATACTGCCTACACAATTTTTTCGTCATTTATAAATCTGTCACCAAAAACACGGCACAACACCGCCATTCATTGGTTTTGAAAAGAATTTTCTTTTATTTTTTGTCCATTTCTATTTTTAACAGTTTATAAAAGAAAAGTTCCACAGTACAAACTGTAAATCCGATAAAAGGAACTAACGGTTAACGCTGCACGATGTTTGTCCGGCGACATTGCGACACTCGTCCTACTTAACGTCCAAATATAGAAACTCTGACTCGACCTTACACTCCTTCATCGTATTATATAATAATGCTGTCTGTGTTTTGTTTGAGATCCTCTCAGACAGGATACTGGTAATCGTAAGGCTGGGTACGCACTTTATAAAACGGACGAAGGACGATTGATCAGTGAACGTAGGATTTTTGGTGGAGTAGTTTCCAAGTTGTGGCGTATCTCGCGGCGTAGCAAGTTTGATTTAAACTTCATACGGCTTTAGCTTGAACTTTTTCTTTGTTATAAAGAGTTCATGTTTGTTTAATAGTGTGCATATCTGAGTTTGCTTATGGGAGGCCAGGTATTGGATATAACATTTTTTTAGTTTTTAAACATAAAAACTGATGAAATAAAGAAACATTAACGAGTACTTTAAAATTTACTAAAATTCATTGATAAATTTAGTAAATGAATAAGAAGTAAGAATAATATAGAAGCAGAAAAATAATAAAGAAATAACAATAATAAAAAGCAAGATCCCAAGCTAATATAGTTCGAAAATTCGAATAATAATATTGCGGTAAAATATATTTTGGATGCTCGACTATTTCTCTCTTGTAAAGAACGAGCCGCTAACAATCTACGGTCCAGTATAACATAAAATCACGCCTGTAATCCCAAAAGGGTAAGGCAGAGATGTACCTAATAGTACACCCACATTTCGACAGTCCCATACATGTAATAAAGGGCGAGCCTATTGCCATCAACCGAGCACACAGTCTGTAGAATCCGTGGCTGCTACTGAGAATTTCCTGATGAAAAAATCCAACAACACTTTGCCCGACCCGGGAATCGAACTCAGAGGACGGTCCAATATAGTGTAATAATAATATCATATGAACACAACAAGCACACAGTCTTTTATCGAAGAGTAACAACAGATTGGTTTAAAGATTGCAACTCTGAATTCGTAATGACAGGTTGCGAGCTATTATTTTATTTATAAAACTGCGGCTAAGGCTATGTGCACAACGATGCCGCATCACATTTTTTGCTTTCCTAAATGCTGAAGTGAACTGAACCTAAATGCTGTACACAAAAGCTGTTGGTGAACCTATATTAATAAATAAAAGTAAATAAATAAGATACTTTTTATTGTAGTAGTAAGATCCCGTGAGACAATTACTGAACTCCACGCGAGCGAAGCTGCGGGCTTATGTTAGTGTTATAATAAAAATGTACGCATATGGGTGGTCACTTCTACCAGAAGTCAGTTGAGTGCACTTTGTACACAACGTATTAATTTTTATCACACGTTTCAACAATCGTCCAACGAAATAGTATTTTTGTTAAATGTCGAGCCTTTTTAGAACAGAATCTGTTAAATAATTTATCGTCGAATATATAAAACGTGACAACGTGACATGCCAACAGCCATTTTTTTTTAAACAAATTAAATAACGATGGCGGAATAAAGAACTGGGAATTGATTACGATACCCAATTATTTTGCCGTAAACATATTTTATATAATATTACGACGAACCTTTTTTTCGAGTAATCTGTAATTCTGTATCCATAAATAAAGTGGCTTAACATCGAGTACATTTTGAGGGCCGAATAGAGATTATCCCTGTCAATATTCTGATCGGATTACAGTCTCGTATTTAAGTAAAAAACAAAGGCTTCCTAGTTTCACCTTCACGAACATAAAGGCCGGTACATACGTCGGTGAACAGTGAGCTCTCAGGGGAACCATTGTTGTAGAAACTACGCACAACGCAGCGCCAAACGATGTGATTTCTATTACTGTTTCCGAGTTTTCTTTGTATGAATTATATGGTTTGAAGTGTTTCACTTTCTTCACAATACGCGTGATCTGGTTGAATAACTGTGTTGGTAGTACCTTTGTGTTTAAACTGGGATTTGTTTACTTTAAGTAAACAACGGTATTTTATAAGGCTTTCTTTTTTAGTGTACGTAAAAGTTTTAGTTCTCCTCTTGCATTATTATTTAACCTAGTATCAAAGTTATTATGACGCCCATGGGCTCTCGATGTTTTCCTTCACCGAAACAAGTGATAATTATACAATAAAGCAATTTAAGCAATTTATTTTGACATATTTTGTAATTGAATTTCTTTGGTTATTGTGTGGTTCGATAGCTTTAAATTTTGGTTCTAGGAACAAAACGCTGGCTTGATATATAGAAGAAACTTACCGACGTCTTTTCACCGCTTTGCGTTGTCCCGGGACTAGGAATCCATTAACAGAGGTTCACAGCACTTAGCACAAGAGGATTAGACAGTTTTCATAGTTTATAATTAGTAATTTTCAGAGTTTTCTTATTATTTTACGGAGCCGCGCACGCGTTTTCTTCAAGATGTCTCTCAAGGCAGCGCATGCGCTCATTCGTTCCGAGCGCTGGCAGATTTCCGCGCGTCTGATTGGTTGAGCGCGTTGAGGCGGGAAAGATGGTTCGTTTCAAATCAAGCCAGTAAGAAATTAACCCAACATTTCCCCCCACCGAAATCCGCAAGGATTTCCCAGTTACGATACCAGGATAAGTGAGGTTTGAATTTGTTGAATCTTGAATTATGCAATTAACTATAAGAATTGATGTGTGTTGTGTGTTGAAAGTATTTGATTCATATAGATAAATATAGTATAGCAAGTGGACTGTATTTTATAGTAGAATAGAAAATAATAGGAAGTCATACATAAACAAGAATTTACATAATGACGGTTAGAATTATACAATAAAGAATTATTCTGAGTCCTGATCCAACGGGAGAGGACTCACTTTTGAAACAGGACGAGTAAACTGGTGGTTATTGGCAGTGCGTACACTTATTACGCGCACGACCCCGTCCGGTCCACTATGCAATTTGGAAACTCGAGCTAAAACCCACTGAAGCGATGGTGCATCAGAATTCAAAAGTACAAGATCACCGATATTGAGATTTCGACAGTTGGTAAACCACTTTTGCCGTTGTTGCAATGTATGCAAGTAGTCTTGTCTCCAAAGTTTCCAGAATTGTTGTGACATTTGTTGGACAAGCTGCCAACGATTCAGTCTAGAACCAGACAAATCCGTTAAGTCGTGCTCTGGAACCGATAAGAGTTCCCTACCTATGAGGAAGTGTGAAGGAGTTAGAACCTCAAACTCGTTAGGATCACTCGACAAAGCACAGAGGGGCCTTGAGTTGAGCACAGCTTCAGCTCGGCAGAGAACCGTACCGAGTTCTTCAAAAGATAGAGCCCTAGTACCAACGGCACGTTTTAAGTGTAGTTTAGCAGATTTAATCACAGATTCGTAAAGTCCACCAAAGTTACTACCAGTCGGAGGGTTGTGTCTCCATTTAATTCCACGAGAGACGAAGCCTCCGGATAGATTCCCCGAATCAGTATTAAGAAAGTCAGTAACTTCTTTTAGCTGTTTGCCAGCTGAAACAAAATTGGTGCCGTTGTCGGACACAATGGAACAGCATAAACCTCTTCTCGCCGTAAAACGGTCGAAACATGCAAGAAAACACTCTGTACTCAGAGAAGATAAGACTTCTAAATGTACCGCTCGTGTAGCACAACACACGAAAACGCACAAATAGGATTTAGATACGTGAGCGTTTCTACGAGTTGACTCCTTGGTAGGAAAAGGTCCGCCTATGTCGACCCCAACAGTGTGAAAGACATGAATATCTTGAGTGCGGAACTTGGGCAGTTCACCCATTATAGGTTGTCGATTTGTCGGAGACACCCTAAAGCAAGACATACATTTACTTGTACGTGATCGAATAGCACTACGCGCTGAAATTATCCAATATTTTTGATTGATTAAACTTTGAAGAGTGCGTGGACCCACGTGTAAATGAAGTTTATGAAAGTGATCGATTAAGATACTTGTGAAGTTAGATTTCTTTGGAAGGAGAAGCGGATGCTTCTTTTCGTAAGTTAGATCCGATTGGGAAAGTCGACCCCCCACCCTGAGGAAACAGTTGGGATCTACGAAAGGGTTGAGCTTTCTCAAGGATTGACTGCAGTGACCGTCCTTTGATAATGTTACTATGTCATACGAGAAATGATGTTTTTGGACTGATTTTACTAGAATATCATGTGCCTGTCTGAGGTCAGCGACCGAGAGTGATCTGCGCTTCTGAGCAGGTGATCTACAATTATGGATGAACTGGTAACACCGAGCAACAATGTTGAGCAATTTAGTGAAGCTAGAATACTTTTCTGTGAGATTGTAAAGTGAATCATCTGTTGTTTCAGTGGAAACGAGGACCGTCTTGGGACACTTAAGTTCAGGAGGAATGCAGTCACGGAATTCACTCATGGTTTTGATTGGCCACTGTACCGGGTCAAGATTGAGCCAGTCAGGCCCGTTGAGCCATTCATGTGTCGCTATTAATACGGAGGGTAACGCGCCGCGAGAGCAAATATCCGCTGGATTCGACACACCACTAACATGATACCAGCATTTACTGGGTACACTATCGTTGATTTTGGACACCCTAGTGGATACAAATGTTTTGAGTGTGTAGCTGGGAGTATTAAGCCAGGCAAGAACTACGGAAGAATCCGTGAACAACAATGTTTCATTGATCTCAAGTCGATTGTGTAGAATGGATTGGACGTACTTGATAAGCTTGGCCAGCAAATGTGCAGCCATGAGTTCCAGACGAGGAATGGTGACTGTCTTTAAAGGCGCGACTTTAGATTTGGCGATGACTAAACTGACTTTAGTGTCACCATCCGCATTCTTAGTTCGAAGATAAACAACAGCAGCATACCCAAGAGTTGAGGCGTCACAGAAACCTAAAATCTGACAGTAGGTCTGATGCACTACCTTGACATGCCGTTCATGTTTTAAATTTGTCAATAATGGAAGTTCCTTGACGTATAACTGCCACTGAGCCTCGAGATCTAATGGTAAACTTTGATCCCAGTCTAACTGGCGAGCCCAAAGTTCCTGCATGAAACATTTGGCATAAAACATACATGGAGCCACGAAACCTAGTGGATCGAACTGACGACCTATTTGGGATAGAACCGTTCTCTTTGTAATCACTGAGCTAGACGGAGTAGTGGAGAAGGAGAATGCATCAAATGCCGGTAGCCACTGAAGCCCAAGCACTTTTATGGACAAATTCGCCTCATCGTCGAATGCAACTGGCGTTTCGCGATGAGCCTCATCTAGATGTTCGACAACCTGTGGGCAATTGCTAGACCACTTACGGAGTATGAAGCCACCAGCTTCCAATAAGTCCATAAGCTCCTTCTGCAGCTCAAGCGCCTCTTCAACAGTAGCCACAGACCATATCAGATCGTCCATGAAAAACGCTGTTTTCAAAAGAGGAGCGGCTTTTGGGAATTTGTCCGCTTCGTCGTCCGCTAAAGTGTGTAACACCTTTATCGCCAAATATGGACAACTAGCTACGCCATAAGTCAATGTATTCAACTCAAACACTTTAATAGGCTGATCCAAAGAGTACCGCCAGAGAATATGTTGATAAGGTCGTTGAGTTTGGTCAAGGTCAATCATTCTGAACATTTTACAAATGTCCGCTGAAAGACAAATTTCGTGAAGACGAAAGTTTATTAAGAGCTGATTGATATCAGCTTGAAGTTTGGGACCCGGTAGTACCAATGAATTGAGCGAAACGTTATTAGATGTCTTACCAGACGCATCAAAGACCACGCGATGAGACGTTGTGGTACTTGTTGGTTTGATGATGCAGAAATGCGGGATGATGTATTTTGAATCCACATTCTCGACATCACCAAGACAAGTCATATGACCGAGGTCCTCATATTCTTGCATGAATTTATGATATTGAATTTTCAGCTCAGGCTCCCGTTCTAGTTTTGACTCTAAGTTGAGTAGTCGACGAGTTGCCATTTGGCTCGAGTCGCCGAGTTCAACTGATGGCCGAAGTGGATACTTGACCACATACCTACCCGTAGGGTCACGACGATGTTCTTTTTCAAACAAACATTCAGCTAATTCATCGTCCGGGCTGCGACGCGTCACCTCCGATGGTACATTTTCAACCTCCCAGAATGAGTGCATGATATTATCGAGGTTCATGGCGAATCCACAAAAGGGACCTTCATTAGCGGATAAGGTGGCAGCGGTGTGATCAGAACGATCGAGTTCAGTCTGACCTAGTATGACGTACCCAAATACTGAGCTCATGGCAACAGGTAAGCCATGTTCGCGTGGAAGTATCTTTTGACCGTCATATATGTAGGGAAACAGGTCGCCTGCTATCAATAAGTCGACGGGCGCGGGTTTATAGTAGGTCGGGTCGGCCAACATTAGGTGTTGGAATTCAACAATAGTCTTATCAGAGAGGGGCATAGTAGGTAAATTACCCGCAATATTCGAAACAATAACCGCATCAGTCGACATGATAGGACCAGCACAGAGTCGCGGCTTAACTTCGCAAGTTGTTAGCCCGAAATCCCGCACCGGATTGCCACCTAGACCGATCGGCTCAAAGTTGCATTTACGTCGCGACAGCCCTAGGCGTTTTGCACAGTCTTGAGTTATGTAGCTCGACATAGCGCCGCTATCAATTATAGCACGTACGGTTTGGTACTGACCCCAACAATCTGCGACGTGTATAACCGCGGTGCCGAGCAAGACTGTCAAATTAGCTGAGCACGTTAATGCGATGGCACTAGAACTCGAATTTGCAAAAGAATCTATGTGCAATGTGTGATGATGCTTTTTTTTGCAGATCGTACACCGTACTTTCGACGGACAGTCGTCGACAGAATGCTCGCGTAAACAATTTTCGCACAGTTTTAATTGTTTGATTTTATCGAGACGCTGTGCGGGTGTCAAGTCGGTGTAGTCGATACATCGATATATAGAATGCATCTTTTTGCAATACAGACATTCCATGGATTTATTTGACTTTACAGGCTCGTCTGTATTGGCAACAGCTGAAGACAAAGTAGGCCGTTGTGAATGGAAATTATTTGATTTTGAACCAGAAGGGTGGTTGACCTTTGATTGACCTCGAGTGGACGCTACACTTTTTATAGCAGTGGAATTTGTAGTACACTCGGACATCTCGAGAACGCGCACATGTTTTTCGATAAAAGTTATCAATTCGTCATAAGTAGGTAGCTCATCTTGCCCCAACTCTCGTTCTAACTCACGCCTAGTTACGGGATCCAGGTTACGCAACGCGACATAAAACAACAGAAATCCCGACAAATCCTTGATTTCAAGCAGATGAAGCGCTTTAATGTTTTCTTGAAATGTCTGTAAGAATTCATTAAGACCACAGACTGACTCATTCACTAAAGGACTGAAGTTAAATAACTTGTCGAGGTAGGTAGTCGCTAATGCGCGTTTATTTTCATAGCGTTTCACCAACGCATCCCAAACTATCTGGTAGTTAGACGATGTAACCGGCATAGACTTTACAATCGTTATAGCTGACCCGCTTACTGCCGATAGAAGATAATAAAACTTTTCAATATCTGCTATTTGTTTGTTAGTGTGAATCAGACTAGAAAACGTATCGCGAAAGGTAGGCCAGTTTTCGAGTTTACTGTCGAAAGGGAATAGTTCCAATTTAGGTAACCTAGGCTTTACACAGCTGCCCTCCGATTTCTGTTCAGATCGATTTTGTTTCATTTCTATGTTCACACTACTCGAAACTCGGACAATGAAATAATAAATTTCGTCAAAACTTTCAATTTCTTTATATGACGGAACGTAGTCATGAAAATATTTCCGTTTTAGGATAGTGATATTTTGTATGGATTTTTCGAACTTTTCCTGCCAACTATGCAATTCACTAAAACGAGCGTTAAATTCTCCTTTCAACTCGGGTTTGTTACTAACATTCTTGGCAATCTGATACAAGGCTTGCAATCTCATAAAACACATTTCTTTTGTAGCAATATGTGGTTGTACCAACTTATCGAACTCCTCCTCATCCATTATATCAGTTTTAGGCATTCTACTACAAAATTATTACAAAGCACACGGCAAGTAACAATGGCGGCTGCCCGGTTTCGACAATTTTACGTAAGAAATAATTTTAAATTCAAGATTCGAAATATGAAGCTAGGAATTGAAATAAACGTTGGATTAGGTAACAGAATATGTAAAAATGTGTTTAATATAGGTTTGGAGCTTGTACAATGTATATTTACTGAGATGCAAGTGAATTAGTGTGTAAAATTACGGATCGTGTAGTGTAGGTACCTACCGGCATTGCCTACCGGCAATAGACGAATCGACAAAGTTTGCAAGAATTATACCAATAAATACGTGTAAATGAGTAGATATTTAACAGTATTGATTTCGTAACTGGATAATCCTGGCTCGAATGACCAAAATGTGTGGTTCGATAGCTTTAAATTTTGGTTCTAGGAACAAAACGCTGGCTTGATATATAGAAGAAACTTACCGACGTCTTTTCACCGCTTTGCGTTGTCCCGGGACTAGGAATCCATTAACAGAGGTTCACAGCACTTAGCACAAGAGGATTAGACAGTTTTCATAGTTTATAATTAGTAATTTTCAGAGTTTTCTTATTATTTTACGGAGCCGCGCACGCGTTTTCTTCAAGATGTCTCTCAAGGCAGCGCATGCGCTCATTCGTTCCGAGCGCTGGCAGATTTCCGCGCGTCTGATTGGTTGAGCGCGTTGAGGCGGGAAAGATGGTTCGTTTCAAATCAAGCCAGTAAGAAATTAACCCAACAGTTATCATTTGTAAGTTGATTTTTAGAAAATTAATAATTGATTTATTTTTATTTCACATTTGTAATTTGATAGTTTTGACAATTCTTGGATTATTTAGTAAGCACTTATTATCATTATTTTTTGACATTGTAATTTAATTATTTTGCTAAATTAGAGTCATTGTTATTGTCACATAAACAAAATAAATAAATAAATATAAATAAATGAATCTATCTATGTATCTAATACGCACATGAATCCGAAAAATCAGAAGTACGTGTTTTGGGTTCGAACTTATGACCTATAACTTAGCAGTTCGACGGTCACACCACAAGGCTATCACTGCTACATTATTGATCAAAGCACTCTTTGGTTGGGTGACGTATACCTCGGCTACTAATAATAGTGATAAAAAGAAAAGAGGACTTAATAAAAGTACTAATAGGAACTGTTGTCGCTTAACCTTATTTTTTGGTATTATTTTTGTTTCATTTAACAGTTAAATTATAAAATAAATATCGCTGGACATTAACACACAGCGCCATCTAATGCCACACTAAGCAACCAGGCTTGTGTCGTGGATACCAGATAGTTGATATACTACATATATACTTTTTGTTTGTAAATACATACTTATCATACATATAAACATCCATGACTCGGAAACAAATGTCCATGCTCATCACACAAACATATTAGCTCCAACCGGGATTCGAACCCGGGACCCTAAGAACATAAGGCAGCCTCACTACCGCTGCGCTATTCGGGTTGTCAACCGTCGTAGAATTAGATCGTGACGCTACAGAAGTTAATCAAAACGCACATCACAGAACGAGCGCTATTAAAATCCGATTTTGAAAGCGTTCGTGGGAAACATTGAATAACTAATGCATTTTCCGGTTGGTCGACGAAGTTATCTTTCATATACGTAATCCTCAAAGTTACTCGACGCGATGCAACGTGGAAACTCGATGCTTGAGCAAAACACAAAATATCCCGAAGCAAGTTACTGTTTGCTATCCATGAAGTCCGGGGTTTGATTTTAAAGTCGGGCTAAGTGTTATTTGTTTTTTTGAATAGGTATATTAATCTGTTAACATCATAGAGCCTGGACTTGTGGTCAGTTGATGGCAAAAGGCTCGCTTCCAATAGGATAAAATATTATCGGAATTAAACATAATAGGGTAGATGACTAAAAAAATCTAATTAGTTCGTCAGAAAGATTTCCAAAAAATATTGGACACGTATTTTTTCTTTTGTTACGTAAACCAAAATTGACGAAGATACGATCCTTCAAAAATTCTCAATACGTCACGCCGTGGTATAATTTTTAGTGCGTTGTGACGTCACCAGCCCCCACTCCTAATCAATGAATATTGAAAAAGATAGAACGCATCAAAATGCGTTTTATCTTTGTCAATATTCATTGATTAACAAAAACAAAACATACGTGTCCATTATTTTCCAATACTCTAACTGACGGACTAAATAGATTTGCAATTTATTGATGGTGGAAACTAGTCTAGTGGCTAAACGTAGGTGTACTGCTAAGTAAATCCACTTCTGTCTAACCGTTCAGGGATTACAGGCGTGTAGTCAACATATATTGTGATCTCACTGTGTAAATATTGCAGGATTTTCTATTTATAAGATTGTACACGCATTTTATATTCAGACGGTATTTTCTTGTCCTAAGGAAAAATATCTTTGCGACGAGATATTTACTACACAGCACAGATTAAAGAAGGATTAGACTAGCAACCTTTTATTTTATAATGAATAGAGGAACGGAAGAGCTAGCTCGTTATCCTCGGGCATAATGGGGTGTACTCATTAGTCAATATTTGTTTAGACAAGTTCTTACTTGTACTCCTTAGGGCATAAAATAAAGCAATTCAGAAACTCCAGAGTAAAGAGGTTGCTTTGTAAAGATAAATAATACAATATTACTCTTTCCCTCAGGTTTTGCGAGGAAAAGAACTAAAAGGGTTTATGTTAATTAAAACTTTATTTTCCATGTGCAGTGACTTTTTGTTAAGGGTACATAGTAGAAGTGTTTATTACTTTTTACCCATGTGAAAAGTGAGAAATAGGTAAGTAGGCCATAAAAAAGCTCGACATTTAAAAAATACTATTTGAATACTTTTTAATGAAAATTCCGTCGTACGATAGTTGAAACAAACGAGGAACTCGTGGCAAGTCAAGCCGCGCTTGGTGGTCCGTTGGTTCCAGCTATCATATTATCTTTGACAACCATTACAGTGGCCTGAACGTCTGACAGTCAGCTTTAGTAAGGTAATACGATGCGTATTGCCTATTTCTTACTTATTACCCACGTAAAATGTAAGAAATAGGTAAGTAGGCCATTTTCTCAAAATTGTCGTATGTCGTCTATCTTGTCTTTTACCAGGAGGAAAACATTTTATAGATATAACATAAACTGTAAACCATAGCTATGTTTTTAAGCCTCATGTAATAGGGGGCAAGCCTATTGCCATCAACCGGCCACAAATACAAACTCCTCGGCTGCTACTGAGCAATTCCTGATGGAATAACCCAATAACACTTTGCTCGAATTGAGAATCGAACACAGGAGCTCGTTCTCAGCAGTGGCGCTGACACAAGCTATAATGACCCCCCCCTCCCTATATTAACCTATATTATTATGGGGCTATATTAACCCCCTAATATTTACCTACTTACAAAACAAAATACACATAACACCACAAGAAAGAATTTCTAACTTTGCATAAACGGCAACGTTTATGAAAAATAGCTTCTGCAGGCTCTATAAAAAATCACACAACAAAATATGGAAACGACAAGCTTTCTAGGAATAATACAACAAGAAAAATCGCTGCATGAAAATCATAAAATATGCTAGACTGGAAACGGTGAAGTCCTTGAAAAAGCATTCTTTGCTTCGATTGGAAACATAACACATACATTGGATATCAGTTGCTTCATCCAGCAGGTAAAGTCACGAGCACCAATATGTATACACTTTCCTAAATTTAAAAGCAATTGTCGCGAGAAATAACGATTGTAATTTGAAGATAGGATCTTTTTCATAAAAATACGAGTTCCAGAATACTATGTTCGTAACAACATGAAATTTTAATCAGAACAGTAGGAGAAAAACACTTTTAAAAGTTGTTAAGTGTTTACATATTGGTGCTCGTCTCGTCGACTGTACTTGCAAGAGTCGAGTGAAAGGAATTGTTTATTGCGAAGCTCGCAGACAATAGCTATACCGTTATTACCCGCTGTTGAACTACATCTATTTTATACAGCTCAGTTTAGTACCAACAATTGAAAGTTTTATTGAGCCGATCTGAATTGAAGCGAAAAATTTATATAAATTATAGTATCACATGATCTGTCCACAAAGTAGACACAATAGTTAAACAATGCCGTTTCGACCAAATCGCTCATTCGACAGATCATGATATATTCGGCAAATATACTGTCCGGTGTAGCTGCTACTGATATTTTCAAAAATTGGTCCGGCCGGACGAATTGTTTAGGCTGCGGACACGGACAGATGATACTGTACTGCAATTTGTCAGTAAAAGTTTGATCGAACTCTAAAACAGTTTTCAATCAAGTTATCTAACAGAAGTGGATTTAAATTGCATGCAGTGAAAAATCAGCTCAGGAAGTTATATGTATAGTCAGTACTTAACAACAACGTAACCAACATAAAATAAATTATTCACTACTTATTTTGAACGTTTCGTTGCTCAGATGAATAATGAAACGTGCCTATAAGAATATACAAATTTTAATGCGCTCCTCTTTAACTTTATTTTGGTTTTATTTCACTTTTAACTTTAGTCCTTCAATTTTTATATCTTTCCTTATTTTTATGTTGTGTTCAATTGCATTATAATGTTAATGTTAATGTGGAAGAGCCGAGTCACCTAACACAAGTATCTCCTTGCTTAAAAGGTGATCTCCAAACCCTGTTTCTTTAAGCCTTATGTGATTGAAATAAACATTTTAATTTAAGGAATAAAGAATGTGGATGGTCCTTGGTTTTTTTTATTTTGCCCGAATTGTCCCACTCCTGACCTAAACCTTCCCCCATGCATTCTACTTCTCTCGTCCCCGTCATTGTAATAAATAATCTTTGACTCATCACAATCTCAACATCATCTCGGCTATTTGAAAAGGAAACGCTTATATTGAATCACCTTAAATGTAATTCCTCCGCATAACACTTTTGACACAAATTCTCTCTTGTCCTCAGTTCCTATCGCTGCTGGAACGCAATGTGGTAGCCAACACAACCCTCCACTACCGGCAGATGACTCTGTTCGCGCCAACCAACGAAGCATTCCAGAGGTTCAACGGGGAATTAGACGACTCACTCGTCCTCTATCATATAGGTATGTGCGATATTTGTTCCGTAAATGTTGTGAGAGTAAGCGTATGTGTGGGGTGTGTTTTGTTTATGTGTAAAGCCTTTCTATTGAAGTCGTGTGGTTCGTTTATCTCTTGTACGTCTAGGGGTGTTGTCGGTAAATGGTTAGTGAATAGGCTGAGATAAGTGGACAGCAATATAATTATGTGATAGACTGTCGGTCTGTGGAACGTTATAATTATTTCTTTCTATTAACAAATAAGTGGGTGATTTTGTATATAGTGACTCTGAGGGAGAGTACAGTTTCTTGTAAGACTTCTTCTTAAAACTACTGGCAAACTCAGTTTGATTCAAACAACAGCAAAAGTATGCAATTGTGTCAAAATTAAACATACATACATACATTATAAAAAAAAATTGAATTCAGAAAATATATTACTTTATCAAAATAGTTACAACTTACGTTTGTAAATGAAACACGTCTCTTCTCAGACTTAAGACTATGCTATACAATGTGTTGGAACTTAGAACAACAACCAACCCTCTTAGAATTAGGGACTCGACAGACAAGTTAGATAATAAACTAATAATGCAT
This sequence comes from Xestia rhomboidea, assembly GCA_963853795.1. Taxonomy (NCBI): domain Eukaryota; kingdom Metazoa; phylum Arthropoda; class Insecta; order Lepidoptera; family Noctuidae; genus Xestia; species Xestia rhomboidea. The sequence goes on along the minus strand of OY970759.1, from coordinate 14,720,369 downwards.
CTGCATAAAACATTCTCTGAGGTATTTCGGTACAAACATCAAAGTCGCGTGTTGTTTTACCCAAGCTCAAAGAACAAACTTGTGGAACTTATCCTATTAGTCAACTCTCCTTGTAGTTTAGACTAAACTATAGCTTAGTTTTGACTGGTTTAGACTTTAGTTCGGGTACAGCAACTCCTAAATTAAAGCAATTCTGCTAGATTTTCACCTTGTGTCTATGAAACCCAGGCATTCATTAATTAAACTCCACATATCTACGAGTCACCGCTTTGCTTATTGTTTAGAATATTAACTTAGTTTTATGTCAAGCACGGGTTAGCTTAGTCGACATAGAATATAAACTGAAATGAAAACAGAAGATGTTAAAGCAGTTAAAGTTACACTGTCGCTTACGGGATAATCTTCCGTGATTATCAATTATTTTGAGCTCCCGATATTTCGACGTTGTTGCAAGCGCCATGGTAGTGGACATGACTTGACATGATGACTCCCACATCATGTCATGTCATCCCGAGATCATGAAAGCCCAAAATAATTGATAATCACGGAAGATATCCCGTAAGTGACAGCATAAGTTTAGTTTTAAACCGTGAAAGCGTAAAGCAGTGTATGGAAGTAGTTATCGCTCTGGTTTATCGATTCAAGAGAATTGTGGGCGCGTGGAAACAAAAAAACTTATTCGTTAGTCACGTTTCAGCAAAGGCGAGGCTAGAATTAGATTTAGTCCACAACTTCTTATAATTCAACGCCTATCCTTTCGTAGATTGATAAAGGAGCCGCTCTAATTCAATATTGGCTGACATAATCCGATTATAATTGTCATGGAACGAGCTAACTGTCAGACGTGGTTTCGCCCGCGCATTATTTGAATAAAATATTAATAATGGCGACGTTGTATCATTTATCAGGAAGATAAATAGATTTTGTGACCTGAGAAACGACACAATATTCTAGAGGGAAGTTTTCTAACAAATAATGTGTCTGATCGTAATATTAGATTTTTATTTCCTCGATGTGTATGACCTTAAAATGGTACAATATATGGTAATAATTCATACCATAATCCATCAAAATTGTATACTCTAGTAATCAATTTATCGATTAATGTAGACTGTTGAATAACCACAGGCTAGTGGCTACCTATATGTATGTAGGTAAATTCAATAACCAAGAGGCTCGGGCAGCTTTGAACAGGTTGAATTTAATTATAATCTAAAGCTCCTCGCCATTGTTATTAAATACAATAAAGGCGTTTGAGTATAAGCTGAACCATTGTAATAAAATCAAATTGTAATGATTTAACATCTACTCACAAACTATGACTTATTAATTATTAGATACAGCTTAAAATTAAAGAACATAAGTTTGTGAGAGACTGGTTGGTGTCTGCACTAAAATGCACTATCAATACTAATTATATTATAAAGATATAACGTGTGTGTGTAGGGGGTATTCTTTAGAACTACATTAATTTAACTGCGAGTGTCATAGGTAGGATAATCGCCGAGCATAACGCTAGCGAAGCCAATTTAGTAGTTCAAAATAATGCCACACAAGAAGTACTAATTACTACTTTAAATAAAAATAGACTTGCTTTTCTCATTTGTAGATAGAATACTTCTTTTTTATATTGTATGGGTCTACCAAATAATTCATAGATCGTTGGTAGGATAGGAACCCACACACAACACATTGAAACATTGGAAAGTAGCACGGAAACACCGACTTATGACTGTATTTAACATGATATTTTTGATAACCTGAGTAATGACCAATGGTTGTTGATATACTTCTCCAACAGCATCCGGTTATGCGCATTATAAAACAAATCAAAATCATTTCTTTTAGACAAAATAGTCCATAGACAAGGGTTGTTAGAAACAAAAAACTTTGCTTCTAACTAACAAATAATTAAAAGTAAAAATAAACACCGTCTACACTTACACAGTAAGCTCGTATGATTACGAATAGAATTTTAATATAGCAGCAGTTTAAGTTTATGGGTATATTCAAATATTGGTAGATTATTAGTAGATTCGTCTGCGTCCCACTGCTGGCCAAAATGTAACTGAACCTTTTCTTGTAGCAAATTTGGCGACAACCCTCTCAAACATGGACTACGCGATATCGACGGACCTGGATGGTAACCCCCCTCTCTGGGTCACGACCCGGCGGGGAGCCATGCATGATGACATCTATGTGAACAACGCTAAGGTCTACGTTACCAGGTCTTACCAGGCTGTCAACAGGAATAACAAGTTACAGGTAAGATTCTTTAAAACTGGTGTCACTGGTGATGTTCTTCAGAAAGATCCGTTGCGTAGTACTCGCAAGTGGGCATGTGTGTATGACCACCAGGGTCACCAAGGATACCGTGGCCGCGGAACACAAAGGGCGATAAAGGAACATGGATGGGTTTTAGTCAGTAAAAGTCTGACACTCCCTCCTGCTCCGCCCAGAGCGGGAGGAGTCATTTGATGATTTCCCACCCGAAAAAAAAAAGCCCGTATCTTGGTGTTTCTCCTCTGTCTCTCTGTTAAACCTGTCAATATTCGGTTATATAAGTCAAATGAATTGAATTGAACATGTATGCACGAGACGAAACAGGTGAAGTAAATATGGACCTAAGAATCGTAGTAAGTGGCGTTCTGTAATTTCTGTCAACCCCCATGAGAAAAAGGCATTAATTTATGTACTTGCCTATATACCTATGTAAGTAAGAGATTTTTTTAGCTTGCACCTCTGCAAGCTGCCAAACGTATGTTTCGATCTATTCGATTTGCGAATTTGGAAGCAGAATTTTGGAGTCAATCAACTGATTACTTACAATGGTTTTCAAAGGGAAAACGAGTGCAAATTTTAAGCACAGTGATTAGAACAGCTAGCAAATGACACCTACCCTTTGATCCGTCCACGAAGTAGACACAATAGTTAAACAATGGTGTCTCGAACAAATTGGTCCTTTAACAGATCATGATCTAATTTTAATCAAAACTCTGAAGTTTACTTTGAAAAGTATACTTGCAGTTCAGAAAAGGGCACTTCACTCGTGCTGTCGATCCTGGTTACTGCGTTATCAAGTTATCTAAACACAATAGTTGCAGCAGTCTATCACTGTTTACTGGTAAACATAGGCCTCTACCAAGCTGCGCCACAAAACTGTCCTTTACCTGCTGCATCTGGGCGGTCCCAAATATTCCTGTTCCCTAAACAGGGCGCTCCCAGCTACGTTTGCCGATACGCGGTCTTCACCTACTCTTTACTTACTGACATCATCCACACTTTTCGGGTTCCGTACCCGAAGAGTACCCCTATTACTAAGCCTCCGCTGTCCGTCCGTCTGTCTGTCTGTCAGCGGGCTGTACCTTATGACCCTTTATAGTTTCACAGTTGACATTTTCATAGAATGTGTATTTCTGTTGCCGCTATTACAATAAATAATAAAACAAAATTAAAAATTAAATATAAATATCGCTGGACATTAACACACAGCGCCATCTAGTGCCACACTAAGCAACGAGGCTTGTGTCGTGGACACCAGATAGTTGATATACTACATAGATACTTTTTTGTTTGTAAATACATACTTATTATACATATAAACATCCATGACTTGGAAACAAATGTCCATGCTCACCACACAAACATTTGCTCCAACCGGGATTCGAACCCGGGACCCTAAGAACGTAAGGCAGCCTCGCTACCGCTGCGCCATTCGGGTCGTCAAAAATTAATGAGGCTCTCCTACTCGATGGTAAGGTACTTTTCATACGCGAGTCCGAATCGCACTTGGCTGGTTTTTTCATGTTGGCGTAGGCTTCCAGTATAACCGAATGCAGCTGATACCAGTATTTTACATGGAGCGACTGCTTATCTGACCTCCACAAAAAGCTACGCTACTTACTGATGTTTTGTCCCAAATGTTTTTCAACATGTCTAAATAAACTTGGCTAGTACCTGATGAAAAAGTAATGTCCCAAGATAATAAGAATTTCAAGATTTTTTTCACAAACTAAGCCGGGATTTACCTCACTGTATTACGGATGCCAATAGCACTCTCTCGGGATTCATAGTTGTCGTCAGGTGTCTTCAGTAAAGTCGTAACACAATTATTATGTCGGGAGGATACTTCGATAACTCCTTTAACCTAATTTAATAAAGTAGCTTTAGCAACCAGATTAGGGTTATGTCTGATATAATCGAATCAGTGGGAGTTATTTATTAGTTTATCAAATAGAGATTAGTTTAATGACAATGAAACAGACAAAATCGAGGCTATGTACTATGGCTATGGCTATGTGTTGCAATGATGGGTCCTTTCCTCCAAAGTATGTGTTTTTTTTTTATAAATATAAATATCGCTGGACATTACACACAGCGCCACCTAGAGTCACACTAAGCAACGAGGCTTGTGGACACCAGATAGTTGATATACTACATAGATACTTTTTGACCATCCATGATCCATGACTCGGAAACAAATCTCATCATCACACAAACATTTACACTACCGGGATTGGAAGACCCTAAGAACGTAAGGCAGCCTCACTACCGCTGCGCCATTTGGGTCGTGTTATGTAGATAGATCGTATCCTAATTAACCGTATTTTATTTCACAACATAACATTGCCTCGTTGGCGTAGTGGTCGCAAGCGCGACTTCTAAACATGAGGTCCTGGGTTCGATTCCCAGGTCGGGCAAAGTGTTATTGGGTTTTTCATCGGAAATTTCTCAGTAGCAGCCACGGAGTCTGGATTTGTGCTCGGTTGATGGCGATACTTTCGCCCCGTATTACATGCGACATAACTAGCGAAATGTGAGTGTACTGTTAGGTACACCCCTGCCTAACCCTTCGAGAATTATAGGCGTGATTTTATTACCCGACTGCGCCAGAAGGAGGGTTATATTTTTCGAGAGTATGACGGCTCGATGGATTTTAGCTTGAGTGGTGTCGTTAGATTTGTATTTACTGTGAGAGTGACGCTGGGTATTTCAAAATAAAAAAAAGAAACAAAATGGCGGATTTTTGGCGCCAAATTCAAATGTTTGGCACGCTCTGCAGCCTGAACGGCTCGATAAAGGGCTCATCATGAGGATTTTAAAATGGTCTAAGTAACTAAAAAGTGTAAAATAATAAAAAAAAAAAAAAAAAAAAACCCGACTGCTTAAAAATAACTAATAACTTTAAATAAAAACTGAAAAGAAAAAAACAAGTTCAGGAAACAGGACAAATTGACTGCAACAGTCGGGACCCATTAAATAATCTAGACTAAAATCATTACATCCAATTAGGTCCCGACTGTTGTTGTAGTATTATTGTTTTATTAGTATTATTATTTGTATAATCATGTTCTGTTCTTAGCTCCTTGGCTAGTTTAAGCTACGTTAACGAGCCATAACCAAGTCAACGTAGCGTGTGTGTGTGTGAGTTGTGTGACATTTCATTTTTGTCGATTTGCATGAACTTCCTTACTATTCTGCAAGTATTTAAAATAGCGGCTTTTTGGAGTGTGATATAAATTGAGTCTTTGAGGTCTATTAATTTGAGGCTATGGTGGAGGTGGTTGGGTATAACACCCGTGGTAGAGACTACTATGGGTACTACGTACACCTTTTCTTGTCTCCAGATTCTGGACACCTCTTCTTTCAATTCGGCATATTTACTAATTTTCTCAACTATTGTTTTTTGTCAATTATGTGTGTTAGGGACTGCTATATCTATGAGGTATGTGACTTTATTAACTTTATCCTGTAGGATTATATCTGGTCTATTGTAGTGAATGGTCCTGTCGGTTAATATGCCGCGATCGTAAAAGAGTTTGTGAGTAGTATTTTCTAGAATTGGTTGTGGTACTTACTTATAATAAGGAGTTTTTGAGTCTTTATTATTATTATTAGTATTATTGTTTATACTTGTTGTATTATTTTTTATATCATAGTCCCTAAATAGGCGTTCCATTTTAGTACGGTACACTAAAACTAAAAAGCAAAGTAGCTCGGAAAGTTGCCCGGAAAAATCGAAATTTATTATACCTCCCGAAATTATTATATTGCTGTTTGGCCAATTAATCATTGCCCCAATAAGCCTTACCCAAATCAAGCAAACATTGGGCTCTATCGGGTTATTTGGAAAACTAATCGTGTTACATTTTCAGTTTAGCCTTTACAAGTATTGTGCCAAAAAGTCCGCAACGATCAATATCGCCACAGAGTTTTGGCACGTTTCTTATACGAATAATATACAGGGTACATTTGAACCCAGGCAAGCTTGAACGACGTGATTACTCTGATTCGGGAAACCAAAACATTTGGCTGATTGCTGGTAAAAAAAATATTTTTATTAGGCCGCGCCATGTGAGAGAAATTCGCATAAAGAGGCATTTTTATAACCGAGCAGTGTTTGTATTGTGTAAATTCGTTCTTATTCTTATTTTTTCTTACACGCGTTCGCACATTGCAAGTGAGTTGGCGTTTGCTTGTGTAAAGCACGCGGAACGCTTCCGTACAACATCAAATAATTAAAATATCGGTGACATAACATACGTAAACATAAACATCACGCCTGTAATCCCCGAAGGGTTAGACAGAGATGTACCTAAAGGTGCAAGTTGGCAGCGGGCGACACGAAGCCGCCGCAGACGACGTGTCGCAGCGACACTACTGGTTTCTATGTATTTCTATGAAATTCCCTACGAAGCAAGCGACATGAAGCTAACGACGCGTCGTCGAGTGGCAGATGCAAGTGTCGCCCGACCGCAGATCAGTAGTGTCGCTGACAATGAATGAAATCATGACTACAGCGACATGAAGCGACGACAAGTCGTCTGCGGCGGCTTCGTGTCGCCCGCTACCAACTTGCACCTTAATAGTACACCCACATTTGGCCAGATATGTTTAAGTCCCATGTAATAGGAGGCGAGTCTATTGCCTTCAAACGGGCACAAATCCAGACGCCGTGGCTGGTACTGAGAAAGTCCTTATTCAAAAACCCAATAATAAATTGCTCGACTCGGGAATCGAACACAGGACCTCACGCTCAGCAGTCGCCCTTACGATCACTGCGCCAACGAGGCAGTCAAATAATTGTTTAGATCCAACAAACAAATCAAAATTAAAAACATCTCTTGCTCCAAGAAAGAAAATACGAGAAAACCCAAGAAAACAAAAATACCGTCTGCGAACAAACAAATAAACAAAACTGTCGAAGCAATATCTGTCTAGTACCTAACCCAAATTCCTGCTAGACTAATTACACGAGGATATTGACGAAGGAACAACATCAGGGTCAAAGGTCAAGAGGACCCAGTACGGCACAGAAGGGCCTCCTGACACGCTAATTATTTACACTAATAATGGCGTCTCCATGCCAGAACCGTTTAGAAAAAACAAGGAAAGTTTATCTTCAGAACAAAAACTACTTTTATCTCAAACAATTTTTATTTACGGTGACTGAACAAAATGCTAACGAGACAGAACTTTATCAGCATAATTTTGTCTTTTTTTTTTCTTTTTATTAGGTATTCCATTATTTTTGATTTCTTTTGACAAGACTTGGAAAATCATTTGTCTGTGTTATCAAACAAATGATTAGTAGAAAAAGGAAAAGTATTTTTTCCTTTTTGAAGTTGATCTTTATTGACTACGTTTGTTGCCTAAAATAATAAAAAAAGTTTCTGTAGGTAGTTACTGTTTATTCATTATTAGTAGTCAAATAATCATGTCTTAATAATTACTTATATCTAATGGGAGGTAATGAGAGGTATGGAACTGTTTTTTATTTTTCATACATTATAGTGTATTTATCTTTGGTATATTTTTTAATTATGACCATTATTTTCATGGAGCCCCTACAGAGGCTCCACGGAGCCCTAGGGTTCCGCGGAGCATACTTTGTGTAAGGCTGATCTAGGTTACTTATAAGTATACAGATTTCAAATAGTGCATTTTGATTATGATAATACCCTCGGATCATGCTTAAAACGTATTTGACTGTGGATATATTACATAGACAACGAATGGTGTATAATTGCGATAAGCTATAGAAGTTCCTTTTCGTATTTAATTGGGGTCGCACAAGATCGTAGTTATTGGGGGATAACCAAGAAAAGTAGATCTTATAAATCTTAACTAATGATTGAAGAATTAAAGAGGAATCTAATTAGTTAGCTACTGATTTTATATCGGTAATCTGTGACGCGATCATACTATGTTTCTTTAGAAAAAAGTAGTTCATGGTTCTAACTTCCTTAAAAGTAGGAAAGACCATGGAGTTTCTAGCCGGTTCTTCTCCAAATCTTTGTTTTTTTTTGGATGGGAGATCATCAAATGACACCTCCCGCTCTGGGCGGAGCGGAAGGGAGTGTCAGACTTTTACTGACTAAAACCCATCCATGTTCCTTCTTCGCCCTTTGTGTTCCGGAGCCGCGGTATCTCTTTCGAACAGTCCCGCAGCCCCGGCAGGCGTCAGCCCTTGCGGACCCCTTCCTATGTTGACTCTCTTTGAGGCGCGCGTGGAACACGAACGCGCCGTCGACACGGCCTGTTGTCATAAGGCGGACGGACGGCGAGCTAGTCCATAGCTCACCGTCCACAGGCCCGTCTTCTCCAACCCTAGCACCTATGTTTTGACGTTACAAAAGTGCCTATGTAGTAGGTTTCTGTGAAACTAGCGGACGTGACGCGGTTTCACCCGCGTAGTTCCCGTACCCGTGGGAGTACGGGGATAAAATATAGCCTATGTTACTCAGTAAAGACATGGCTTTCTAATGGCGAAAGAATATTTAAAATCGGTCGAGAAGTTTTTGAGTTTATTCATTACAATCATACACACACTCAAAAATACAAATCTTTCCGCTTTATAATTTTAGTGTAGATAAAATACTTTGAATTTAGAAATTGGATCGATGCTTTCTTGTTCCCATCGAAAGTGTGATTATAAACATGGTTTTATTTCGTTCGTTTGTTTTAGGTCCTGCACGTGATAGACCAAGTGTTGTTGCCGCTGCAGCCTCATGGCCCCAGTTCTATAAGCTCGCCGGTCTATAACCCGAATGCTTATCACTTCCTGGAACATTCAGACCTCTTCAACATTGGACAGCATCGACTAAGGTAATTTATTTTATAGGTATGTATGTAGCTTGTAAAATAGTAAAAGCAATAGAAAACATGGAAGGAAAAAAGGGAGGCCTTTGCCTTGCCTTTGCCTTGGACATAAAGGAGCTAAACGCGAGTTTTATAATGCAAAAAACCATATAATTCACTGCAATAAACAAAATCTGAAAAATATATGATATTCTTCAGGATATATGCTAGTATATATATAGTCTTTTGTAAAACATAATACAACTAATTTTACTCGATAAAAAAATCACGAACTTATCTCTAAAAATTTCTTTTTACGAGTAAAAACCTTACTCAAATACATGCGATCATTCTGTTTTTTTGGCAAATAATTTTACAAGCAACATATTAGCATGATAGTGTTTTATTTTTTTAGTCCAATCAATAGATTTTTTGTAGATCACAAAAAAACACTCATTTCGCACTATTCGGCCCGCAGTGACTGACGTAACAACCATTTTGTAGTGCAAGCTGATTAGAACTTTATTCTAACAGTATTTCGAAATTTGAACCACCACAATTAGGGTTGCTAATTTAGCTCCTGTAGTCGCCTTATATGCTTGTGTCCACGGCTTTGCTAGCGTGGCTGAAGGGAATTATCTCTTGGGAACGTACTACGGGGATAAAATATCTCATGGCCTAACCCGGGTCATGGTCTATTTTTATGCCAAATTTCATTGAAATCAATTCAGTCGTTAAGATGTGAAGGCGCGACAAACATGATCTTTTTTTTTAACTTAATTATAAAGGAGAGATATGAAATAATTAGAAGCAGTAACTTTTAAGCATGCGGTATGTCACACTGCTTTTAATTTACGGAAAAAATATAAATATATAAATACTACATACTTGAAGGTTCAAATAAAGCAATTATTCGTCGAAAATAATGTGCAAATTGGCTTTCAATTCGAACATAAAATTTCCATTTAATGAACAATTACACAGGCCTGGTTTGCATCGTAATTGTCCTTAAACGTTAAGTACACGATATACATGAAGTGCTAGTAAAAAGTCTGAAAAATAAGCCTGAAAATAAACAAATTGAAACTTAATTACTTCGCGAGTGTTTCAATTACCGCCAAACTCGCGGTGAACCGAATTATCGTTGCATTGAACTTTTGCACGTTGAGTTCGCGAAACAAACAACACAATTACTGAATACTATCCGTTGTGCAATCGCTACTAAGGTTGTAGTACACGCAAGGAATTCGAATTGAATCCTGTAGTGGATTTAATGAATTTGAAATTCTGAGTTCGTGAGTTAATTGCGTTTGGGTCAAGGTAATATTAAAGTGTATTACAGCGTACATCCTACTTATAAATGCGAAAGTTTGTGAGGATGGATGGCAGTTTGTTACTATTTCACGCAAAAACTACTGAATGGATTTAGATGAAATTTAGTACACAGATAATTTATAACCTGGATTAGGATATTTTTTATCCCAGTACTATGATCCCGTAGGAACTTAGGAGGGCAAAAGCCGCGGACATTAGCTAGTAATTCATGTTAACATGCGATTATAGTCCTTTCGCGAACTAAAGTTACGTTTGTATTTAGAAATAGTTCTGCGTTGCCTTTTTAAAGCCTTGTACAACAAAATCAGTGATTGACAATCATTTTCGGAACTCGTGCTTGGCATACTTATGTAAATATTATGTATGTGCCAAGTACTTGTATCGATCAAAAAGCGAGTGAAAATGGACGTTTCTTCATAAAAAAATCGCAGCTTACATATTATATATGTCGCCGCAAGAGTCTCTATCTGCTAAGATTTCATCTAATTAATTACACTCAAGGTTCTATTCCATGATGGTATTGATGAACCTGCCATCTCTGCTTGGCAGTACGATTATTACAAACATTGTTATCGATTAACTGAATAGTTAAGCGACATCTATTGGTTTTTGTATTAACTAGTACTTAGATCTTCAAGTGACAATTTAGAGAGTAATTGATTAAACTAAAGTCTTTATCTAGAACTACAGTTAAAATTAAGATAAGCAAATACTTTATGGCAATTGGGATTTTACCAATTTGTTATTGCTCTTTTGGCACTATGACTTGTTTGTATGGCAACATTCCACAGTGTTGTGGAATGTGGCGCCAAGTACGATTTTAGTGGTCAATGACTCAATTTATAACTTTAAACTACGACTAAATCAGTTTTCCTAAAACTAACTACAAACCAAAAAGTAACAAGATTATTTACAAAGCAATTTGTTAGTGAAAGACCTGTTCTTAGTATTAATTAGACCTGCCTTCGATCTACCGGAAATAGTTTTAAAAACAATGTGTAAAAACTAATAAAGCGAGTAATTTAGCTTAAACTTAATAACACCTTTGCATTTGTGAATATTAGTATTGTTTAATTATTACAATAATTAATTGTGAAGTATTCTGGTACTGTTTGTATGTTATAATGAACTTACGATGTAAAGCATCACTGAACTGAGGGGGCGTGTCACTTCCGCCGACTCAAGATGGTCGCGTGTGGGCAACGAGGTGTTTCGTTAGCTTACGTTGATAAAAACAATTGAAATACTAAGTCATTATAAGTGTTTATTGAAGTGAACAATATTAAGTTGTGAAAACAAGAAATGTAACACGATTTAAAAGAGTGTATGGAGTTTCTTCGTCCGTTCTTCTCCATATCAACCACATGCGAACGGACGGCTCAACTCTAGATTGTTTCTAAGTGCCTGTACCTAAATGGTTTATTAGAAATAAACGTTTGGAGTTTGAGTCAAGTGCTGTGTGTGATTTCAAATACCCTTCCCTAATCGCACGGCGATGTGATGGCTATAGAATGAAAGATAATATGGCGGCGGATGGCGCCAATATTGTGGACAGTTTTCCTCTAAGGAGTCTAAGCTTTCCCTGCCGTGATATATATATATATATTAAATTAATATGAAATCTTTAATCCCAGTCACTGCTTATGTACAGATAAGTCTATAGTAAATAAAAATAAGAAAAAAAGATAATACAAATTTTATACTGTGCTTCATTTTTCCTCAGATCCTTCAGACAGAAAGTGAACCAACTTAAAAAGAGCAAAGTATTCGACGCCGACGGCAGGCATACGTTCTTTATCCCTGTCGACGAAGGGTTTAAGGTAAAGGTATACTTCTTTCCGAACACAGACTTCAAAAAGCCTTCTTATTGATATGGTGGTAAAGTTTAATTACCTTTTTAGCCAACAACAAGATCCGATTTGATTGACGAGAAAGTCATAGATGGGCATGTCATACCTCACCATGTGTTATTCACCCATGCCACGCCCGATACCAAGGAGTTCGAGACCCTGGCCTTTGGTGACAATGTCAAGGTCATCATATCGTTCAGCACCGTTATGAATGGGAAGGACGAGATAAGTGAGTATTGAAACTTTGCAGCACTTTATACTATTGTTTTCATAATGTTCTTTATTTGAATAAACAACTATCAATTATTCAAACCATCACAAAAACAATACCCCATCACTATTCGTCATCGCTATGGTTATCAAGATTGGTGATCGCAACTCGCAGTCACTTTGAGCTTGATATAAATACAGTCAGTATAAATATCAACTCCATAATATGCTTATACGTCACCCACAAGAAATTAAAACGTTACACAATCTTTATCACAATCTATAACCACAGGGAACGAGAAATCCTCTATTTAATAATAGATTGAAAATCTGTGACCTTTTACCTGAACCCTGCTAGAACCTTAGCTAGACACAAATGCAGGCAAAGGGCGAGCTTTCAACCGTTCCTCGCGATAACAGCGAACAGCGACTGACATTTGCTCGAGTTTATAGATATACTTTACCTACCTTCCAAGACTTAAAAGCCGCTATTAATTTACTTCTTGAAATGGCATTAGGGTCTCTATTTTTATATTGTTGGTAAAAAGCTAATTAGGTAGTAGTCTCATGCCTTATTTGTTACTAAAACCTTTATACTTAATATATCACTTACGGGATATCTTCCGTGATTATTTATTGTTTTTGAGCTCCCGATATTCCGACGCTGTTGCAAGCGCCATGATCGCGGGTCAACTGGAGAATGTGGGTGGATGAAAAAAAAAAAGATATCCCGCAAGTGACATTTTAAGTATAGTTATGAACCGTGAAAGCTTAAAACAGTGTTTAAAAAGTCGGTCGGTTGAAGTCGGTGGCAAAAAAGTCAAAGGAACAAACAAAGTCGCCGACTTCCGAAAGTAAAGTCGGTTTTTCGGAAACGTTTTTTTTTTAGAAAAAAGTTTTATCCGAAGAAGTTGCGCAACAAACTCCCAAACACATCCGTCCATTATAGAACTGCACACGATAAATTAAATGTCTACTGAACTACTAGCAATCGAAACAATTACTACAATATCTAGTGAAGACATTGCCTTCAACGTTAATTATGACTGGCTTGCATCGTGTTCACTGCAGTGAATCAATTATTCAACGACTCAAACTCCAACAGGGTAATTGCTTGTATAAGGGAACACTGAAGGAATACGTCTGTACGACTGTCAGGCAAATCTAACGTCTCTATTGTGATGTATGACGCTAATTGGCATGACGAATGAAATGGGGCAGCCAAGCGTCCGCCTTGCGCGTTTAAATCTTGTATAGCGAGGAATATTTTGTATATATCCTAGAGGTTATTAATTCTAGGACTGAATTTTATTTTCTGTGCTTATAATTTTTCTTGGTATGAATGAGCGTGAAAAGTTTCATTAATTCAACAACGGTATTTAAGTCTCATTCATCTCAGAGATTAATCAAAGAACCAACCACATCACTTGTCATTGAATTTTAAGCCATTTTCCAATGATAACATTCGGAAGAAGCTGTTCTGTAATGTTTAATGTGCATACTCTATGAGAGGGGAGGCTTTAATTCGCCACGTAGTTTAGGTCTAATACGGTTTACTCCTTGTAGATGTCACATGTCTCCGATTTTTTGGTTCTAAGGTATGGCCGGTTTTCTCACAATGTTTTCCTTCACCGTTTTGAGCGAAGTGGTGATGAATAAATCACACAAAGTAACCCTTTATAACTTCTATTATTTCCTACATCATCATTCTCCTGCCCTCATTCCAATTCGCATCATGTCTTCTTATGACATATTTCTCTATGACTCGTCATCTCAGCTGTCACCTCCTTTTTAGCCGTATCATCGTTCACACAGTCCATCTATCCGTTTATTTAGTCTTCCTCTACTGCTATCCATATTCATACTCAAAATTTTCCTCACTACATTTATTTCTATTATTTCTTACATAGCCTACGTAAAGTCTAACACCGTTGCTGGCGACGCGAAGCATGCCCGAGGCGTGGTTCTAGCAGACATTGTGAGAGCCAACATCCCAGTGAAGAACGGAGTGGTCCATCTCATCCAAAGACCTCTCATGGTTGTGGACACAACAGTCATCGATTTCCTCAAGGTGAGTGGACTTTGAGAAAGAAATCGTAACTATTGGAATTTTTCTATTGTTAGGCTGTTCATTGGAATTTGTGCATATTGGTGGAGGGACTTTCTAATATACTGCTATAATACAGCTAACCGCTAAGGAAAGAACTAGCAATATACGCTTGACAAAATTATCTATAGTTTTACTCTAAACCTCTTCACTTCTTGTATTGTCCACTTAATGAATAGGCGAGACGACAAAAAAAATCTAATTTGTCCGTCAGTTAGATTATCAAAAAAAATATTTGACCCGTGTTTTTTCTTTTGTTACGTAAACCAAAATTGACGAAGTTCTCAATACGTCACGCCTAGGTATAACTTTTAGGTAGTTCTGACGTCACGAGCCCCCACTCCTGAGTTTTGATGCGTTTTATCTTTGTCAATATTCATTGATTTACAAAAACAAAAAATACGTGTCCATTAATTTCAAATACTCTAACTGACGGACTAAATAGATTTGCAATTTTTTATACTGTCGTCATGCCTATTACTGCTACTTGACTCATACTCTACACATCACCTAACATTTCTTCAACTATACTATACTAGTATTGTAAGCTAATAGAAACACAATTTCAATCACATAATTGACTTTCCGCTCCATTTTAATGGGAACCCAGGCCATGAAGGTAAAATGAAGCGTTTTATTTCTCTCTTATTTTATTATTATCCATCTTTGTGTGTCCTTTATTTTATTACATACCTTTCCGTTTCATAGAATCTACGGTATAATCAATTTGAGCACGTTCTTAAAAGTTTTTTTGTGTGCAATCGAGCGTAAGTTTGAAGTACTGTGATAGTCTGGTAAGCTTCATTTGGTGCCATAGTAACATTGTTTGGTAGAACCCAACCTAACTTTGATTTGTAAGTAATTTCATCATTAGATTCGAAAATAAGACCCAAATCATTAGTTAACGCAGTTTCAGTAAATTAATGAAGTGTAAAATGTAAAAACGTTGGAAATAACATTTGTAGAATTTGACTTAGAAGTATTTATGGTTAATGCGTATTTTGTGTGTAAATGTAGGTTCAGATTTTAAAATAAAATATAAAATGTTGACATGCTAATACATTATAACATATACCAAAATAACCCACTAGTACAGGTAGGTATATAATGAATATTTGTTATTATCTTTTTTTGTTTTTGCATCCCCGCTCCGTTGGATCCTGCCGTTCCTGCATGATCTTGACAACTTTAGGGAATTGTAAGTACTGTCGCCTTATACGCATGACTACCTAGTACCTACCTAACTACCTCACTTGTACACCTTCTTTAAGATAATTATATTTTCTCTATTCTATCTTTCTAATATATTTTGTAGATTTTATTAACATTTTAAAGGATAGCCCGTAACAAAGGTAAAGTACAAACAGTATTTAAACGTAGACGTAAATATTTTAGTACACAACAATATTCTAGTGACTTACAGCGAAAAGAGTGAAGTTAATTACGCGTTTCATTACAAAGAACAGTACGTAAATTAATTACAACGGTCACTTGATAAACGGTGGCTTTAAAAAGGATCTCAGAAGCCTTTACATCGTTATCCTGATAAAAGATTACCAAGATTATTTAGCTGTACTATTTATTTTCTCTGGGAGTAAAATAAGAATTGTTCCAACAGGAAAAAGAAGACGGACCTCTTTGTAAATTCTATGAAGTAATCATGGACCTGGGAGCAAACAACCAGTTTTTCAACGAACTCACTTTGGCGAAAGACATCACTCTATTTGCGCCCTCAAATGAAGCGTGGGCCGACTTCAGCGTGCAAAATATCATTAGGTTATTTACTTCACTTTACTTTTACGAGCTTTTTGTGTTGATGTGATTGCTGCCATAATGTTCGGCTCTGATGAGCTTCACTGGCTTAAATTTTGTGTTTTTAGAATGCAGAAGTGAGAAATAATTCGGATGTTTGTAATCGAAATCCAATTTGTTTTCATAGGAACCATCAAAAGCTGCGGGACATCCTGCACTTGCACTTGGTTCGTGAGAGGCTGCCGATGGACGCGATTATCCACAACAACATGAATCAGGTAAACATTGAAATGTTAATTTTCATTCTGATGTTTCCATTCGAATATGTAATTTATGAAAGAATACAAAACTGTAAATGGAGAACTGAAATTGCCACGAATTATAAAATTCGATTCGAATTAAAATTATTGTCGTATATTGGTTTTAATTATCTGGTTTGGTGCTGCTATTCGGAATCAGCTACCTGGAACTGTATGTTTAATCATTTTTAAATACAATTTATTTATAATCGTTTACAGCCCGGTGTTGTTTAAACGTACTTGTTATTTTTAATTAATGTACCTGTTCATTTTATTCCATCCGTACTGTGGTTGCATGGTTGTAAAATGAATTACTATTACAAGATTTATTTGTTGATTTATGTGGATGTTATCTTTCGAATAGATTTTCCAGGAATGTTCAATTTGTATTTTGAATGACCCTATAGATATTGTTGTAAATGCATCATAGCATGGGTGTCGAATGCTACGACAACATTTTGAACGTACATTATCTACAATTGGGTTATTATTCTAGATCTACCAAGCGCCGACGGCCTCTCCTCGCAAGTACCTGTACTTCAATGTTCTGACCCGAGGTCAGAATCAAACCCTGACGGTGGAAGGTGGTGGAGTGAACGCAACTGTGACCCTTCCCAACATTGCAGCCACCAACGGCTTCGTTCACATCATCGATAGAGTTCTGGGAGTGCCTTACACAACCGTCTTTGAGAAATTGAAAACGGATCCCATGCTGAAGTAAGCAAAAACATTATCGCTCACTTGTATCATGTTCACTTTACCAGAAATACGAACTGGAAAGTTTACTCGGACTAAGAAACAAAAACAATTTGTTCGGAGTAGGTAATGGTAACAAAGTTCATCTTTTGTTTTAGCATCACCTACAATCTGGGCAAGCGACAGATGTTCAACCAGCAGCTTAATGATATGGAACACCGTTACACGTACTTCGTCCCACGTGATCACGCCTGGCTCAAATTCCAAATCAAGCATCCTTCAGCCTTTAAATCTCTGTTCAGGGAAGACTTTGGTTATTTCGTAAGTTTCAGAATTTCCATAATAATTCAGAAGTTCCTTTACGGCTGTGTGTTTAATCATTATTTTATCTCGCTTGTCATTTTCCAGACGAAACAAATTTTAGAGCGGCATGTTATCCGAGCCGGGCGCGCGTACACTGTATCTGATTTAAAACTTCTCGCAAACGAAACACATCCCTTCGTTCTGCCGACTTCACGCGATCCACTCCGGCTGCGTGTCAAGGAATCTGATAAGAGTAAGCTTTTAGCGGTTCATTTACATTATAATCTATTTTCAATTATAATGTAGAGGTTTTAGAGTCTAGGCTTGTGATTAAACCAATTTGTTATTTTCACAGACTACTACGTTGAGTGGAACGGCCATTGGATCCACGTGTTCAGGCCTGACGTGGAGTGTACCAACGGTATCATCCACGTCATTGACGAGCCCTTTGTGTTGGAGAGTGACATCCGCGCGACCGGCGCCGCTCAGAGAATGAACATCGCTTCGACGTACTTCGTACTTCTCCTGTCTTTCTGTTTCGTAAGAATTTTGGAAAATTAAACGTCCATCGGTTTTTGTTTAGGCAAAAGCGCTCGTATTATTAGCCAAAGAGCTATGAATTTCTGTTTCCGAATTCTCATTTTTACTGCGAAACAATTTATTTGGAGAAAGTTTGCTACTCTATTGCATTGAATGTGAATTAATAAATTAGTTTCGGGTACCTTTATTCTAAGTTACCGTAGTGTTTGATATAGTTTAAGAATAATATGCGGGATTTGCACTGATTCGTTGAAAATATAGAAGTCCGTTGTAAGATGTTAACCAATGACTCGAGATATAACACTGCCATCAATATAAGAACGTTTTAAATAAAGTAAAACATTTTTTAAATTTTATATATCAGTATTTACATTTTAAATCGAAACTGTTGTTGTATCAATCTAAATTGAATTTTCTGTATAATCTGAAATATATATGTAGGTATATTATATTTAATAAAATGAATATTTAAGTAAGGCATTATAGTCGTATAGGTATTTATTTCTACAATAACCGTTGTTAAAGTTTTTTTAGATTAATTATAATGAATGAATGAATCTTACGCTCCACTTTTAAATTTTGGGTCCCTTGTGCCTTTTTTAAAAACCAAAGTACTAAAATTAATTCAAAATATACCTATCCAAAATTATTATTTACAAAAAGTATATAATATTTACTTTAAAACATAAAACCTATACATTCCATGTTATTAGTATCTTAAAGATCTATTAATGTCTATATCTTTATTGTTGTTACCACTGAAGTACCCAATTTAACTTTCAGTTAAAAAATATCTTCGACTGAAAAATTTATGATTAAAGAAATTAAATTCGAAAGCGTTAATTTATGTAGGTAGAGTTATTCATTCGTGTCAAATTAATTGGTCTATAAATTAAAATGTCTGGAGTGAAAAGATAATCTGGAAGCGTATCGAGAAGCGCTTACTGCGATCATTATACTTAAGTTCATTGAATATTTCCAACTTACGATCATTTGAATTTAATAACGTATCTTAAGAATTGGCCGCTTTAGCATGCACGCTATGTTGGAGCTCGGCGGGTCTCTCTATCATTATTATAAGCAATGGAAAGTAAAGTATTTAAATAGAAGTATTCTTAAATTGAGAGCGATCATATTATAATTAATGTATATAGGAATGAATGGGCTTATAATTATGATGGTGCATTTGTGATTCTCTTACGTTTACTAAGCAGATGTAAATAATTTATATAAGTTATCATAGTTCATTATAGTTATTGTATAATTTAGTAGCTATTACTTGAATACGACTGAAAATTTATCACGTTGTCATACATGAACTATTGGAAAATTGAAAGTGTTGATGAAAACAGAAATGCTGCTTTGCGCTTTGAACTTTCATAAAACATTGAAGTTTTCTATTAAAATGATTTACAAAATACTGTTTATGTACCTACTTACATTTACATAGGGCCACTTTATACTGAATATACATGAACAATATTTGGAGTAGATATTTACAACCGTAAGGCAGCATTTATTAGAGAATTCTTACTAAATAATATACTCGAGTATCCTGTTGAAATCAGTGTAATACATAGATACATTGTCTGTCGCTTTATAGATATATTTACATTAGTAACTTTATAAGCAAATATTCAAGTGATGTCTATATTGAGCCAAAGCTAAACGCTACTTCAACTGATATCATATTACCTTCCTAAATGTACTGTGTAAGGTTTTAATATTACCTAACAATAAATGTTAAATTGACATATAGCCGATACATTTAAGGTTTGAATGTTCATGAAAGCGATCATTATAAAATTGCATTTTTAATACTATACACTAGTGTTACGTGGGGAATATTGACCCAAGACAATATAATTCTGACCAAATATTCAACCAAATATTTGGTTAAGTACGAAATTGGAATTCAATTAATTAGTGGATGTTTTGGTGTAATAAATAAATAAAATCTATGTCAAATTAGTGATGACGTTATGAGGAAGTGTTTAATAACAAAGAATTTATGTGTAAAATATACATATTGAACTTCTCGTATTGGTTTCATTTACAAAAACGTTCCCCGTAGTCTAGTCACGTTTGTGGAAGGTGTCAAATTAAATTTGGGTACAGGGATGTCGGCCATATTAGCGGACCGTGCGCCACGCCGCCTTTACAGTCTGCAATAACAATGGTAGCAATAAAATCTAAAACAAAATTAACAACAATAACAATTAAATGTGTTGAGATGTACTCTCATGAAACCATTTCAGCAGCTGCTACAGTTTCATTAATTTTCAGCTGCACGAACGATTATCTACCTAATTAACCGATGTATGGTTGCACTGGAAACGTTGTTATGAATCCAATTTCACCCGTAATGCCTATAAATGTGCTTTTCGTGTAATTCGGGGATTGTCGGCTTTGTATCAATTAAGAGAAAACAGGAAATGTAAGTATTTTATATGTGTTGATCATATTTCAGGATCATTTGACTAGTTACGCATACATCATTCAATGCAATTTATTTTTACAAAAGAAGTTAATTAGAATAATAACAAACATTGAAAAAACTGATAGCTGCAAACCACTGTTTACATATTTTTGAATTTTGTAAATTTGTCCGAAAACACCCTGATTTTTATACCACTTGTGAAGAAACACAAACTAGATACACTTTTCGACACAACAAAAACAAAATAAACATACCTCAATCCCGACTTAAAATGCACTCAACCGGCCCTTTAGTTATGTCCACAAAAATTTATAGTAAATTGCCAAATGATATTCGAGAAGTAGACAAAACAAATGTATTTATTAATAAATTGAAACAATTTCTGGAATCCAAGGCATACTACTCAGTAAAGGAGAATAGATGACAAATCGATTTCAAAATAAAATAATTCGCTCTCATTATAATATGAAATGTAAGAAACCAAATATGAAAATATAAATACATAAACAATAATATAATTTAATATAAATAAAGCGTAGTTCTAAAAATTGCATAATAATTATCTAGATTATTTTAATACAATACATAAATATAAATTATTAATATAATATATTATACATAATGCACAGATCTAATAATCTAATAATTTATAAATTCATAATTATACATCCAAAAACACATTTAATAACTTATAATAATATTATTAAACTGCAACTTAGCCCTCTTCCTCTCTGCTAAAGTTGCTGTGCCCGACAGGGTCCATATTGTTTTCTTTTTATTATTTGATTACACCATCTATGTAATACATATGGAATGCAATAAAGATTTGAAATTTGAGATTTGAGATTTGAATGCGTTTATAGTTTTATTCAACGTCTCCTCGGTTTTCCGTTCAAGCGTTCGGTAAACCACAAAAAAAGAGAGAAAAACTAAATATATTTCCGCGCAGTTTCGCCGGCACTCGGTTTTAACGGAATAATTGAACGCAACGCTGCAAAGGTCGTAGTCATTCTCTTAATCCCATAAGGTTGGTGCGACGACACAGCTACCCTGCCTCGCTAATCCCCTTGATGGATAGCACGAGTTACTCCTTTCTAGGAGGCCATCCCATTACTGGGGGACACGGCCCCGAGCCAGTAATGCGTGTTGTGGTTTGTAATTACCTCCCATTTCAACAGAAACACTGCGAATAAACAATTTGATATGTTATACAGCCGCCCTCATAAACAATAGGCGCTGATTGAATGCAATTAAAGTGGTATTCGACTAAAATGTCCACATGAAGTGAGTTACAGTAAATCGGGGTTTTGCCGACAGCGACCCGGATAAACGAGAGGTCATTTGAATATAGTTTGCATAGAGAGATCTATTTGTAAAGGACAGATTTTGGTTGAAAAACTGCTACAATTAATGAGTTAAAAAGAACGCTTGTCAATGTTTTACTACCTACCTTATTGTCAGCTAAAACTAAATACAGGAAAAGCTTTATTACGTTAATTAAAGTTCCGAAAATTTCCTAGAAAAAGTTCCATATTTTTTATTTTCACCTGAGTAAATTCTAGGTAGCGACTTTACTCCTCTTTCCGTTGTGGAAACATTTTACACAAAAGGGAAATCCGGACGGATTTTTCGGCAGTCGCATGAACAATGCCGCATTGTCAGAGAATAAATGTGTCCTCACTATTTTCACTAAGTAAACAGATTTGTTTCTTGAATGTCCCTTACAAAAAATAATATCAACAGGTGTGTCCTGTCATATTTTTACTCACGCACAGTGACCCGAATAGAAAGAAAGAATAAAACATTTCATGCAAGGTCAACATTTTGTTAAAGAATTATTGTAACTGTTTGTTATTTACGAGTAGGTAGGTAATCCCAAAAAGACGAAAATCCAAATGTGTTTTCGTTCTTAACACGACTCAAATGAAAAATAGCTTTTCACATTTTGTGAATAACCTGGAAAATGCAACCCATTTAGCCAAACATATTGCTTTGAAAATACATAAATCAATTTCCACGAGAAATATGAACGGGTAGAACACATAATTATTTAGCGTCGCTGTCTGTAGACCACATCCTCTTAAATCTCTCGCAAAATAAATGCAAGCTGTTACGACCTCCTTCTGAGAGGGAAAAGAAAAAAGAAAAGTTTTTATGGACTCGATTTATCTTAACGCTGCGAGCAGAAATACAGAAAACGATCGGAATCAAACACAGTTCTCCTATTTCAAACTGCTCTGATCTGATTAATGTTTATTTTTTTATTTGCTCAATCAAAGTCTGGAACTGACCAGTCGTCATTTTGTTTGCTCTTGGGTTGTAGTTTTTTATTTACGATAAACAAGTTGAACTGTGCGATCGGTGAAGTGTAAGAGTGTCGAAATTATATGGCAGGGAACGAAATAATTCGCAGAGTTAGAACGAAAGTCACCGAACTCAAAAATTACGACGAATTGAGTTAAATACCTTAAACTACTCTCATTAACATGGACGACCATCTAGTGAATTAAAAAGTGACGGTATCGAAAAAAATAAACAAAAACGTTTCGTCCATTTATTTCCGCGAACACGAACACAATTTTGTTATTTCCCACAAAACTAAAATTTCGTGTTATGTTACTTTTGTTCTCAATATCATATTATGACTAAATCATTTATAGATTCTATAAAAAATATTATTTGAGGAATAAACAGTTTATTACGCAAAAACAGTATTGTCTTAACATTAAACTTAACAAAAATATACCACCCACAATATTTTCCACAGATTACCCGAGTGGGTAAAAAATACATCATGAGGGGGGATCATACATTTTTTTTTATTTTCTCTCTTAAAATGTATGCTCAATAAGAATTGCAGGTACTTAAAAACTACTTAGAATGACGAAACTATTAGTGAAAGTGCGATTCGATTCTCAGGTTTGGAAAGAAAATTTTAGTTTCAGTTCAAGGTTTAATTCAATCCGAACATGAGAAAAAAAGACTCAACAATATTGACGAAGAATTGATCGACATTCCAAATATGACTCGATACTAACCTTCGGCAGAATATATTGAACATTCAACAGTGCAACTCTCCACACCCTTCGGGAACAGTATTGCGTTTGACGTTTGACGCGTCACGCATTTTTATTAAACTAGCTTCTAGGCGAATCCTCAAAGGTATGAGTTATTTGCATATACTTGACACTTCATACTTGATCTACCGGGATCAAAATCGTCCTATGTCGTCATCTTCACGACACGCCTATATGTATG
Source organism: Xestia rhomboidea (assembly GCA_963853795.1). Taxonomy (NCBI): domain Eukaryota; kingdom Metazoa; phylum Arthropoda; class Insecta; order Lepidoptera; family Noctuidae; genus Xestia; species Xestia rhomboidea. The sequence continues at coordinate 14,696,498 of OY970759.1, read as the reverse complement.
CAAAATTCATGAAGAGCTGTCGATCAACTGAGCCGTTGAAGTGGCGTATGACACAGGTGTATCTTGAACTTTAGGGATATTTCAAGATGGTTCGTGCAAGTGATTTTAATCTTGTCACAATAGAATTGTATAAAAGAATTTCATCCTTGACGAACTGCCTCGTTGGTCGAGTGCTCGCAAGTGCGACTGCGTCTGAGCTTGTGGTTCTGGGTTCGATTTCCAGATCAGGTAAAGTGGTATTGGGCTTTTCGATCAGGAATTTATTATTTTAGGAGCTACGGAGTCTAATTTTGTGCCCGGTTGATGGCTCGCCCCTTATTACTTGGGACTTAAACATAACTGGTGAAATGTGGGTGTAGTTACCATTAGGTAGGTACACCTAACCCTTCGGGGTGTTGTTATTTATGTATTTTTAATCCTCCTTTTGGGAACCGCCGTGGTCGGGTAACCTACGTTATAGTTAAGTGAAGGAAAAAACTACGAATTACGCAACGACGAAGATTTGTTTGCTACGCGGCAGCGCTACTGCGCTACGCCGTAGCACGCAATATACTCACCTAATGCACGGTAATATTATAATACAGTACTCCAACTTCATACAAACGGACCGCGCGGCTGTAGGCATTTATTTCTATCATGCGGCCGAGTTACACTACTGTATTTATAATATTAACGTGCCTAATGTGAGCGTTGATTTTATCAGGCAATCAACTTACCCCTTTGTTTTAAAAAATACTAGTTTATCACGAATTTCTTCATGTGTAAATAGCTAGCCATACAATCACATTGATGAACGCCGGATAATTATTTTTACTGCGTTCGTACTGATATTTTGCAAAAAATACAAAATGATATAACATCGTTCTAGACATACTAAAAGTTAAGATTAAGTGCGTAGGGGTATTACATAATAGATACAGTTTCTTTTTTAGTAACTACATTTTTCTACTCCTACGACAATTCTCTTCACGCGTGCTATTACGTTATTGCTATTTTATTTCAACAGGCGCTTCTGCGTTCGGGACATTATGGTAGATGACAAAAAAAATCTAATAAGTCCGTCAGGGGGGCGAGTCTGCTATTAATTACAATGCAGCAATGGTGTCACAATGATCTATCATTGATTTTATAATAGTTGATTTTGACAAGTTTCGTAATCTACTAATACAGTGGCGTCATTATGACTTTCCAATGATTAACCACTGACACTCCATTGAAAGAAATGGCATAGAATGGTAATCTCGTACACAATGACAAATCAATGACTGACTTACGCGGTAATCTGCTAAAATGTTGACAGTTCCAGCCGAAATTTGCTCAATTAGCACCATTTTGTATTGCTATAAATATAGGCTTCTATATTAAAGATAATTTAAAACACTTAAATGAAAATAAATCAAACCACCGACCGCTACAAATAAAAACAGATAAAACGTCAGTAGGCAGTAATGTCACATTTGACTTTGACAGCTAAACAGATAAATATGATTGAATTGAATAGTTTGACATTAATCCGCGTTACACATAACTTAATGTTTTTTGCTATTTACGAACTTCTTACTACTTCAGATTGCATAGAACACTAATAAATAATATGTAAAAACATATATAAATAAAATCTGGCATGATTATATGTTCAAATTTAATTCTAGTATTTCGAAAATCATTTCTATTAAGGTTTTTTAATAATGGCAATACACCAATGTCATTTTATCACAATTCTACTAAGAGACCATTGACCGAACAATGATCAACCATTGACCGAACAATGATCGACCATTATGAATTTAGCAGATCACGAATTTTTAGCAAAATGACCATTGTCATTGATCAACAATTATGAAATCAATGATAGATCATTGAGACACTATTGTAAAAACTCGACACCTTGATAGATTACCAAAAATATTGGACGAATATTTTTCTTTTTCTACGTAAACAAAAAATAAAGACGATACAGTGCGTCGAAAACTCGTGTGACGTCACATTTGAGTACATTTTTTACTCAAATGTGACGTCACAAGCCCCCACTCATGATCTTTGACACGTTTTATCTTCGTCACTTTTTATTAATTTGATAAAACAAAAACACTTCTCCAATATTTTTCGATAATCTATAAACTGACGGACTAAACAGAATCATATTTTTTTTAGACAGGAATTATCCTTATTCTTGGAACTTCATAAATTCCATTACGCTCTTTTCAGTTGGTAATATCAAAAGTGTGATAGGTTTACGAGATGAAAATTATATTATATTCGGTTAAAAGATTCTTAGAACGTAAGTACAGTCAATCATACGTCATGCGTCAGGAACATGGAGTTTTTGATCAAGGTTCCATTTTTTGCGCTTGGCTTTGTTTTACGTGAGGAACATTATTTGTTCCGGATGAAAACAATCTGGACTACGGAAGTGGATAAGGTGATTTAATTTAAAAAAATACTAAAGATTCATAAGAAAGTTTACATAGACACGACTTTACCCTAACAGTCTCATTTAAAAAAAATGTGTGAGCGACCGTGAGTTTTAAGTAAATATTACAGTAATTAATGACAAAAAAAAAACAAAATAAAACAAAGCAATCGCAGCGATAATCCGAATTTAATCAGTTAAATCTATTTCATTGAATTTTAAGATTTAAATGTAATGAAAATAAAAAAGATGGCGCCTTGAACGAATGACAGCGGGAATTTGCAATTTAAACGAGAGTTAGGCGATACTAAATACGATTCCATTTCCTTGATTTCGTTACTTGTATCTACGGTATCTACGAGTATTCCACTGTTTGAGCAAACTCTGCTGCATTCCCGCGTTTAAATGTTACGTAGACTAGTAAATAGAGCTTGCGAAACTGATTCGTAGGTCTAGTGGACGCAAGAGCCACTGTTTTTTTTTTTTGGATGGGAAATCATCAAATGACTCCTCCCGGTCTGGGCGGAGCAGGAGGGAGTGTCAGACTTTTACTGACTAAAACCCATCCATGTTCCTTCACCGCCCTTTGTGTTCCGGTGCCACGGTATCTCTTTCGAACAGTCCCGCAGCCCCGGCAGGCGTCAGCCCTTGCGAACCCTTTCCTTTTGCTGACTCTCTTTGAGGCGCGCGTGGAACACGCGCGCCGTCGATACGGCCTGTCGTCATGAGACGGATGGATGGCGAGCTAGCCCATAGCTCACCGTCCACAGGCCCAAGTGCTACTGTTGAGAATGAAGTCCTGGGTTCAATACCGAGGTAAAGAAAAAGTATTTATACCATACCTACTCTAAAAAGCTTATTTTATTCACGCAAAACAGTGAATAAAAAGGCCTTTTATTCACTGTTTTGTTTTTATTCACTATTTTGGTGTTTGAATTTGGAACACAAAAATATATCCGGTCTCTATTTCAATGCTTACACAAACTCCTTGCGCTAAGATTCGAAATTCAAAACTCTTTGGTGCAAATAAATTCTCGAGATTTGATTGGTCGATATTTGCGACAAGGAGTTTGGCATTAGATTAAAATAGATTCTTTTTGTTCTATTCTAAAAATAAATGTACAAAAAATCCAATTGGAATAAATAAAATTGGTTCCATGACAAAAGACATTGCAACATTTTTAAAGCTACCAAATCCCGGGATGTATACAGGGCATTCTTTCCGAAGAACCTCTGCCACGTTATTAGTAAACACTGGTGCAGATATGACGGAATTAAAGCGACATGGTGGATGGAAGTCCACTACCGTGGCTGAGGGTTATATCGAAGATTGTATCGAAAATAAATCGAAACGCAGCCTTCAGATAGCAAGCAGCAAAAACCTAAAGAAACCTGAAGACCCATGGACTCCACGCCCTTCAACTTCCAAAGATGCCCCAGAGTTTCCTCCAGCAGAAAGTTCTGACCATCGACAAGAAATAAATATTGTTTCACAAGTTGACCACCCTAATAATAATAATAAGAAAATTACTCTTAATTTCAGTCATTGCTCTAATTTTAATGTCCATTTCAATTAATGTAACAATTCTTATTTCTTGATTAAATTTCTATTTTCGCTTAAATTATGTCTTTTCTCGTAGTCATGATATAAAGTATAGTATGCAACTCCTGAATAAAGTACGAATTTATATCGAGGGCCATGAATCACTCGCGTCGTTCAGGATTCTAACAGTTGAACAGACAATCATTAGAATCCTTCACTTGCTCGTGACTCATCTACGGCCCTCGCTTTAAATCCGTCCTTTATTCACTAGTTGCATAATATACTATTATTAAAGTCACACAGGACATAATAGAAACAAAAAGATAGAATTATGACAAAATTATATAAAAAAGTAAATATGAGAAAAATAAAAAACCAATCAAATTGTTCCTGTGCAAGGTCAAAAGGCTCCTATCTCAACATGGTGCTGTGACATTTAAAAAAAAAGTCACAGCGCTGGTATTCTGATAGGGAGGAGAGCGGTAGGGCAGTGTTGATAGGTTTTTCCATCACATTGGAATTGCTGGGTAACACGAGTCTGGACTCGTACCTGTTGTTGTTGGAAATAGATTCGTCCCCCTCTAACATGGGACTTAAGTGAAATGCGGGTGTAGCTATTTAGGCATACCTCTTCCTAACTCTGCGGGTATTACAAGCGTGATGTTATGTAAAACTTGCACATAGTGTAACAAATAGTCCCTTAACAAGATTCAATTTACTTAATTTCAAGATTACAAAAGAAAAAGAAATCCGTCTAATCTTTCTGTCCATTTATCTTTGTCTGTTTGGTAATGTACCAATCTTTTCTTTTTAAAGACAACCACTTTGGTGGATAGAACTGTAAATGTAAATAAAAAATAGGCTATCTCGCCAAGTAGGTACCTACGTGTTGGAGCCAAAATAGGGGTTCCGCAGTCAATTAACAAATCTCTTTGGAGGCGAGAAATATATAATATAAGTTATCAGAGTTTTTAAGTGTAACGACTCTCAAGGGTTCCTTCTATCTGGCAGAATTTTGATGCTCCGAAATTTATTTGGCATAACACACTTTATATATATAGCATATTTTTTTTTATACGAATATTTTTAAAGCATAAAAAATATTTAATATAATTATTTTTTGGCCGAATGTTTATTTGTCCGAATTTACAATGGCATGCTTTTAAGATGGCAGAATTTTATTTGGCATAATTACCTTTGGTAATGTTCATATTCTGCATCATTTCGTTTAGAATAACGTTTATTTAGAGCGACGATTGGTATAATTTCACTTGGCATACTATGAAGGTGGCAGAATTTCATTTGGAATAATTTTATTTGGCATTATTGTCATTTCTTTATAATAGTATTTTTAAACTTAATTTAAAATAAAAATATTGTCTTAAAAAGTCAATATGTTGTGCTACAAAAGTTAGTGACAGAAACAAATCGCTCCAAAACCGACTCCACGTAGTCTTGTCTGCCCTACCCCTAGAGTGTTATTTAAAATCGCGTAGGCGCGAAGGGGCGAGACGGCCCGCGAGCTGAGGAGCAGGTGGTTCTAACACTCGCGAGTGTGAACCACATCTGCGACGATAAGCTCGCATGGAACCGCCGGAGCCCCACAGCGCCGGAGCCGTGACAGAAACCATGCCTGCTGCATGTTGCATGCTTGCCGCATGCTTGATTGCATGCTTGCTTGTATGCTGCATGCTTGATTGCATGCTGCATGCTTGCTTGCATGCTGCTTGTTTGCTTGCATGCTGCATGCTTGCTTGCATGCTGTATGCTTGCTGCATGCATGGTGTATGCTGGTTTGCATATTTGCATACTGCATGCTCGTTTACATGTTTGCAAACTGCATGCTTGCAGCATCCACGATGAGTTTTGAACGTATGATAAATTAGTGTCTGCCAAACGATTTTCTGCGAAATGAAGTTTATGCTATCCGCTGGTATACCAAATAATATTATGACATAAAAAGTTCTGCTATAAAAGGTAGACCCTTAGCAGTAGATAGGAAAAAAAAAACGTGGCTAAATAATAACAGCCGCACGGGTCGATCTTTAGGTTAAGCCGTGCTTGCCTAGGTTGGTCTGTGGATGGGTGACCACCTTTACATACCGAGTTTCCTCCGTGCCACAGAGTATATAATCACTACGTGGTCCCGGCTGTCATTTGTAGATCTTTGAGAGTCGGGTCAACCTTTAATAGCACCCATCCACAGACCAACCTAGGCAAGCACGGCTTAACCTAAAGATCGACCCGTGCGGCTGTTATTATTTAGCCACGTTTTTTTTTTTTCCTATCTACTGCTAATTGTGTGTTTACAAATGTTTCGAGGAATCTTAAAACTTGGAAGGGTTCCAGTAATTTGTTAACGAACGGTAATGGATTATTTAGATGATTTATTCAACGTGGAGTAATTTCTAAGTGCTTCCTGAATTTTTAAGTTGTTGCTTGTTATGGTGTATCTCACGGGAGAGGCAGATACCTCCGATATCTACCTTGTCTTATTTATGTAGGTCTCTGTTGTAACAAACACGAACCGTATCATCAGATTACTTACTATTTCTAATTTCTACTAAATACTAGATTGCTGTATAGCGTTTGAATGTCAAAATCTTAATTAAAATCTAGTTAGAAAACTGCTCTAATCTATAGTACGGTTTGTTTCCATGCCATAAAAGCTGAACAGAATTTAATGAAAGGCACACGCGTACACCATGGGGCACCACCACCAGGTTAGAATACTTTTTAATCTGAACGGTTATTCTCGACCAGGGCGCGAAGTCTGCTATTTTTATAAATTCGTCAATCCGACACGATCCCATTCTCATCCCATTGTCATTTTGCTGTAAGTTCGTAATTTGCTAAATTCATAATGGTCGATCATTGGTCGGCCAATGGTCTCGTAATAGAATTTTGTTATAATGACATTATCGTATATTGCCATTATTACAAAACCCGTCAAATTTCATTTAAGTACATGTGTTTTTACATATTATTTATTAGTTTTATAAGCAATTTGAAGTAGTAAGAAGTTCGAAAATAGCACCAGTCATTCATTTGTCACATTATGTACGAGATTACCATTCTATACCATTTCTTTCAATGGAGTGTCAGTGGTTGACCATTGGAAAGTCATAATAACGCCATCATATTAGTAGATTACCATATCAACAATTATGAAATCAATGATAGACCATTATGACACTATTGTAATAGCAGACTTGAGGCCCTGGATGCGAGCAAAGCTGCAGGCCAAACATAATATGCTCTAAGAATAAAATATGTGAGTGAGTGCAAAATGATGTATTTTATTACTTTTTATCGGGACCTGTCTTTATTCATCTCATAAATTTTCACACAGAGTAAGCGGTTTTTGATTCACGAGATTATGATTTATGGGACTTTGTGTCACTGGCTTTGATAAAGGGACCGTATTGATGATAATATTATGGCTACTTCAGGATAACCTTCAACACCCACAGGTTATCTGAAAGTAAGAATTGAAAAACTTCAGGATGCGCTCGTTGTTATAAAGCTTATTCTAACTATACAAATGCTCAAAACAGTCACTTTTTTCCATTCTCAGAGCCACGTGGAGCCGAGAAATACAGAGTGATTGGTAATTGGGTGCAGTCCTTGACATGACTTATAGTAGACCAGATTTGCAACAATTTTGACTTACTAATAAATTTGGGGTCCAATCTAGGTTTTTGAGAAATCGAACGTTTAAAGTTTTTTTTTTTGTATTTTTCCACCACTTCACTTTCCTGGTCATTCACTTAATAAAAGATGATATTGTGGCATAATTTTGGAAAGCTAATGAGACAAGAAAGTCAGTCCTGTGATTTGCACGACAAGTGTCATACATCTATTTTGAGAAACTTGCCTCGAAAACAAGAGAAGTTTCAAGAAATTTTCAGAACATGAACTTTATGGGATTATTTTCCAAAGGATGATGATGAAAGATGTACTTTTTTGACAAATTGGTTTTCGAAGGATACATTCGTTCATGAGGTATCAGAAAAGTATCCTGGACCGCGTAGATTTCTCACAATCAGCTATTTATGGCGGAGAGGTGGAAAATAGCAAAAAAACTTTAAAACCTCCATTTCTAAAAAAACACCCAGGATGGACCCCAAGTTAACGGGGTCAAAATTTGTTTGCAAATTAGGTCTAGTATCACCAATTTCAAGGACTGCACCCAATTAAAAATCACCCTGTATTTAGCAAAAGAAGCAAGAAAACCAATACTCTAGGCCACATCATCGCTTCACATAAGGCGAGCTGCAAATGCAAGCCAATATAATACCAGCCTATTACTGTCCCACTGCTGGGCAAAGGCCTCTTCTCATACAGAGAAGGCACGAGCATTGATCACTCAAGACGGGTTGGCGATTTCAGACTTATATTAATTATAAGTCCAGGTTTCCTCACCATGTTTTCCTTCACCGATGTCTGTGATGTCCAAGATAAACTTAGAAAAGTACATATGAATTGAAAAAGTCACATTGGTACTTGCCGAATTTGAACCCACAACCTCATACATGGGAGGCGAGGCCTAAACCTCTGGGCCATCACGACATTATAGAGACATCAAACCAATATAGAGTTAAAAAATAAATGCACCTCAGCGAGTGGTGGTACTTCTTTCTAGTTTTAAAGCAACCCAGTAATTTTCGTACTTTGAAACATACTTTATCCTTTATCCACATTCTCTTTAAGTTATTCCAAAGATATTCAGGAGCAAAGGTCATAAAAGTCGGTGTTCCGCGACGAATCTTCACAAGTCGTTAGCACTTTAATTAAATTGACGCCTTCAACGAAATATCTCGAACTTTCAATATACCCTTTGTCAACTCACAGAATTGTAGGTAATGGTGTGTTAATGATGCTTCGACATTGAATCAATTGGATTACCTATTTTATCTTAATCGTTAAAAAGTGTTTTTTTGACTTACAATCTGTCAAAAAATATAATTTGGTAGTGAAATGGTGAAGAGACTTATGCTGGAGATCATAATGGTTACTGTTAAGCTTAATTTCACATTGATTGCCTCGCTTAAAAAACCTTGTTCATTTGCTACGTCATATGCACAGTCGAAAGTAAAGTCTAGACATTCAGAAAAAGACCAAAATGTAAGACTACGCATACTGATGCGTAGATCTGATTGGTGCGTTTGATTTTAAGTACTGACTTAAAATCAAACGCACCAATCAGATCCCGCTAAATATTAGATAGGTTCCAATATAAATGCATTTTTTTACTCGTTTCACGTTTCGTCGGCCCCGAATGGTCCCGAATGCAGCGTGCGCGATGAACAAATACAAGCAAAGGTAACGAGCCTACAGACCCCGCCGGGAATTCGACCACGGCCCCGTTGACATTTCGAAAGCTCACCCGATTTTTTCAAATATCTATCTCCGCTATCGAAGCTTCGTTAACACGCTGTCCTATCAAATTGCTGGTGAAATTTTACATAGGAAGGTTTGGTTGTAGCTAGGTATAGTATCAAATAGGAATGCATTTGGGTCATCCTATTGTTGGTTGGCATTTAGAGGACCTTCCTAGCAATGTGCGTAGCTGTTATACTCCAAGAGACTGCGGTATGTAGATGTGACGGGGCTTCTCCCAATTCGATTTGTTATACCAGCTTGACTTCAAGCTACTGAAGTCAAGCAGTTACATGATAAACTGCAGAGGAACTGCTTTAAATTACCATGGCAAGTATTTACCATGGAACATAATTGTCATTAGCTAAATATTACATGTTGTATAATGGTTATATATAGGTTGAGGATTCCACGTTCCAGGAAACAAATTCAACAAAAAAAAAGCGTCTTATAAATAAATAACACGATGTTTTTAAAACTGGCAATAATAAAATACCCACGTTATAAAGTGTCCCACAATCGTTTTCAATCAATGTTTCTAAAACCTTAAAACGTACCTACGTTTTTCTCGTAATTGAACAATTGGAAAAAACCAATATGACGGTATTTTTGGTTAATTCTATCTGTAAAAAATTAGATTAAAGGATATTCTTTACACACATTTTTATATTAAAATGTCCTAGTTTCATATTTTTAGCTTTACCGGATTATGTCCGGCGTTAATGAAGTTGAGTCAGTCAGTTAAAAGGCCATATATTTTATTTAAATAGAAATAAAAATAAAAATAGTCTAGATTATTCTGAACTGCTTATATTTAGGAACACGCACAAACCAGTGTCTTAATTATTTATTGAAATAAACGCTTAGTTGACGCTTCCTGTATCTTTTACTTTGCTTTTACCTTGGCCAAAGGCTAAGTATTGCCATACAACATGGCAACGCTGCCAGTCTCTTGGGCACATTACCAGTTGATAGCGTTCAGGAGGAGTTTTTTGATGCCCTTTTATAGTTTGTTGGTAGATTAGTTTAGTTTAGTTGAGTTTATAATGTACATAGTTATTTTATTAAATAAAAAAGGTAGTTACTTTCATTAAAATTGTATTCCAGATCCTTTTCACATGATTACAAAACTTGACTCATGCGCACTCAGGGGAGATTTTGATGAAGTGTCGACGAGTTTAAATTCAGAATTCGTACATGTGGCAAATATTGTTAGACGCCGGAAGCGCTTGCCAGCGGAAACACGTCACTGGAGGCGCACGCCCTCTACATCCGGCCGCCAGAGCTATCTGAGAGACTTACTTGCGCTCATTTCTCGTCGAATGGATTCCCAGGGAATCGCTTTTCAATCCGCCTAAGGTAGTCTCAAAGAGCCTTTAGTTCACTATCGAACACAAAAGACAGTGCTTGTCCAATTATATAGGTATCTCTCTAACGTGTGACGTAGGGTAGGGGTTGCTGAAGCTTGCAAATCTGGAAATCGAATATTAGATACAATAGATAGGATTAAATATGACTGCATTGTTACTCGGCCTTTATCATCTTGGGAAGGAACAGATATTATGTACCTAAATCTATGATATTCTTCACTGAATTAAAAAGTTGATATGTATTTGTATAGATCCCCTATTACTTGGGACTTAAACATAACTGGCGAAATGTGGGTGTACTATTAGGTACACCTCTGTCTAACCCTTCGGGGTTTACAGGCGTGATGTATGTCACCATGTTATGTATTTGTATACAAAACTCTAGTCACTGTAATCAATACTAATACATATTATAAAGAGCAAAGATTTTTTTTTTGTTTCTTTGTACCGAATTAGCTCCGAAACAACTGGACCGATTTTAACAATTGTTTCACCAATAGAAAGCTTAATTACCAAGAAATAACATTGGCTAAATTATACTTATATCATAAAAAATTAGCTGAGCCCGAAGTCCCGGATGATAATGTGGATACTCTGTCAAAATTGAATAAAAAAAATTAAGTTGACATCCGAACGTCATATTTTCCCAAAGCGTTGATTCAATAGGTTTAGGCTGTATTTTTGTACAAAACTAACATGACCCATTTTTAGAAATCCCGCAATATGTTATTCAGCACGTTTCCACATTGCCATGTGTGTTGTAAGGTTTCACGGATAGATTTCAATTTACGCTAGGTACGTACAGGAAAAAAACGGTACGTGTCGTATTTTTTTACTAGTTAACTATTGCTGCTTGGCAAGTCACATTAGAATTTCAGTAATACAGGTAAAATAATTATAAAGTCTTCTGAATGATCGAGTTACTAGAATTGACTTTCATTAATTAGGGAGAGGAGGCCGGTGTCCCAGCAGTGGAAACTTTACAGGCTGATTATATTAGGTATACTAGGTAAGTATTATATTTAGTGTTAGTAGGTACCTACTGCTATCACTGGGATGTAGTCTATGAGTGGGTTTAAATGTTTGTAAACGCACCCACGATACAGGAGAAATTCCAAGTGTGGGATGTGATAAAAAATTAAAATAAATTTCCCTTAAATGTCAAACTGTCTAGCGTTTTATCTAAATAGAATGCAGGATTGCAACAATAAAATGCAAATATCTAAATCTCAATCCTTGTATCGTCGATTTCTCAAATCCTAGTAAGACAAGGATTTCAGAATGCAAAGTTGCGAACGCCTTGGGTGACATCCAAAGCAACTTGTCGCTTTTCATGCATCTTTGCGACCTTTTTGCGAAGTGTTGCGGGGGATACCGCAGCGCGCCATATTTGTTTTGCCGCAACTTTATCCGACGGTTGTTTTAACAACTTTTTGGATAAAACTTTTACATTCTTCTAGGGTTTAACCATTGTTATCTAGAAAAATTATTGCACAATCCAATTAAACCAAAAGCCTTAACGGGTGTCAATAGACGACTAATCAAATCGAAAATCACTTGTTCTTCTCATTATGATATTTTTTTTTGTAAATAAGCATACAAATCTGGGTACTTAAGGACACGAAATTGAAATTTTTCAAGAATTACTTTTTCAAGGTCAAATTCATTCCTGCACCTTTATGCGCTTGGAGGGTTGTATTGATGATTTTGATGATTATAATTCTGTAACCACATACGTGTTACAGCCGCGAATCATATTTTAATCAACATACAACCTGACACTGACCTGCAAATTGCAAAAAACGTAAGAAAATTTTAATTTCGCGGGCTACCCTGGAGCATCCACCTTAATGAATACAGAAACATTGACGGTCACCATTTTTTTAACATTTTCCACGTCCAAGTTCTAAATGTTATAATTTAACCTAACCTGACTTACCTTAACGTGTACCTTTGCTGTTATCCATGAACACGTTTTGTTTACCTTTCGCGGTACGGTATGAATTCAGCGACGTTTAACACCAAAAGCAAGTTGTTTCCCTGTAATCATTTTTGCTCAATACAGAATGCGTAAATAACGTCTATAAACCTTAGATATATACTGTCTTTACATGACCACCAAAAAACCTTTACACAAATATGAAACAGTAACTTACAGTTCACCACATCTGTGGTACGCACGCCGTACCCAATATTGTTCATACAGGTAAAGTCAAAATCCAGTGTCTTTTGATACCTTCACCACAACAGTGAACAGCGGGTATATTTTGGTCCCACAAAACTTTCAGATTATGAAAACTGGCATCAGATAGCAGCTGAACGTACATATTATTAGGAATATATAAAACTGGTCAGAAACTTCTACCTGTGCACTGGATACTTTATTTTTGCTGCTCGAATAAATATGTAGACATTTCTTTGTCTGTCATTTTTTTATGACAGTCTAGTGGTTGCAAGCGCGACTGCTGAGCCTAAGGTCCTGGGTTCGATTCCTAGGTTGGGCATAGTGTTACGGGTTTTTCATTGAGCAATTTCTCAGTAGCAGTCACGGAGTCTGGGTTTGTGCCCGATGATGGCAGTAGGCTACATGGGACTTTGATGATGGCAGTACATGGGACTTTGACATGACTAACGTAATGTAGAAGATTTTTTGGAGCATACCTATGCGTATACCTCTGGCTATATGGAAAGATAAAGATAATTTTATTTGCTAAAACATGTGTATACAGGCAACTTAAGCACACAGGATGACATAATATTAATGAAAATTAAAATGCAGGTGTTGTTGTTATGTTAAATAAATAAATATGTAGGTTATCACATTTCAGATTAATCATACCATTATGATAGTAACCGTTAACTGACTTATCAGTTCACAAAAAAAAACACTAGGGCCAAAAGGCTTTTTTTGTTTTCATACAGAATTACCCACCGGAATTAATATAATATTTGAACAGTTCATTTTAAATTGTAGCAACAATCATATTATTTTATAAACTGAACTTACATAAAAACACAGGCTAACAAAACCGCAGAAACTCCACCGTGCATATGACAGAACAATTATACTGAAGAACAATAACCTCAGATCAACAAAGGGACTTTAATCTCTCTGATTGCAGTAACGCATATCAAAGAAGTTTTTTAATGCCAAATCCATATTCGTTGCCTCAGGGGACCCGAGTACCCCGGCCTCCTACCTTTTCTTCCTGATCAGGCATTTGCCGGGGATTATAACCTGCTCCTTTCCTGAAGTGGGGTCCGAATCGTTAAGTACCTTCTGACAGCAACTTGGAATTTGCGAAGTCTTGACCCCGAGATACGAGTGTCTAATTGTAGTTTGAAGTAGACACATAATGCTAAGTGCTACTTCTGTCGAAGTTTCGTTCTTGTATTTGGCACGATCTACACTTAGTAAATTTAGTGAAGTTCTACGGGGGACTTGAGAATAACATGAGTAGTGGTTGGCAGTGACAGACAACTTGAATTTACGTTTAAAGATATCTATTCTCAAAAAAGACACAAAGTCACTTACATGAGAACAATGCTTAAAATAAGTTATAATTAGAGTTCATCACAGACGTCACGGTAGCAATTATGATACATATTAGATAGATATTAGATACACCCATCCAATGCATTCAGATGTTATGAAGGGTGTTATTTGTCATCAAATATTCAGTTAATAGAGTTTTGAATGCATTGAATGAGTGCACCTTTTTAATACATGAGCGTATTTTGTTGTACAATTGTGCTCCTTCAAATGTTAACATTTTTTTGCCAGACTTAGTTCTCATCTTCGGTAAAATCAGAAAACTAGCTCGGCGAGAGCTACGTTGGGTTACTTGTTTTGCTTTAGTAAACGATAAATTTAGTCTGTATACTTTTGTTGCACCTTACGAATGAAAATACATGTATTGTAAATAAGTAACTGTCTAATGTTCATTATTTTGGTTTCTTCATAAATTTTGCTTTTTTTTTGCGAATTTACATCGCCCTAGATAGATATCATCATCTGCCTAGCCTTTTCCCAACTATGTTGAGGTCGGCTTCCAGTCTAATTGGATGCAGTTGAATACCAGTATTTTACAAGGAGCGACTGCCTATCTGACATCCACAACCCAGTTAGTACTGGGTAATACGATACTATTTGGTAAGACGGTTTGTCATATTTTTCGAACCACTGACTATCTGAAAGGACTGTCAAAGATCTATAGATCTGAAAAGCACGATCTGTGATCTGTGAAGCACGTTAAGCTGTTATTTACCCCGGCTGTCATTTACCAATGACAGCCGGGACCAACAGCTTAACGTGCTTTCCGAGGCACGGAGGAAACTCGGTATGTAAGGGTGGTCACCCATCCACAGACCAAACTAGGCAAGCACGGCTTAACCTAAAGATCGACCCGAGCGGCTGTTATTATTTCAGGTAGACAAAGTTAAAATATAATATCAGCAATTACGACAATGTTATTACCGCGCTCACTGATTGGCGGCCCCCTTTTGCCCTTATGCCATGAGTAATTCAATTAAAAAGGTTGAAGTGGTCGTCAGTTGGTGGGCGTGATAGTACAGTTACACACAAGTCAAGAATTTATTGGATTTAAACGTTCTTCCAAAAACCTTATGTCATGAAAACGATTGCCACTATTGTAGGCCCTCCGGTCTCTTTCATTAAGTCTCTCTTTTTAACCAACTCCAAAAAAGGAGGAGGTTATAATGTTCGTGTGTATGTATTTTTTTTTATGTATGTAAAAAGAATTTTGAGATTCGGTCCACAAATGCGGGAGAAATCGGGTAGATTTCTCACCCATTTGTGGACTGATTCTTAAAATTATTTTATATTTGAAATAGTAGGTACCTACTCCTGAGGTGGTCCCATTTAAATTTGGTGAAGATCTGATGTTGATTTTCGGAGATATACAATGGAACTCTTCAAAAATAGACGGCAAATTTGTCGTCGAGTTTTTCTTTTTGTGTTTTTTTTTAAGCCGGTTTTATTTTTTGCAAAAAAGTTTTTTGCCGGCATTACTTTTAACCGACTCTTATGACCTATGCAAGACTCGTGGGTCTCTGTTGGCACTGTCTGGCGCGCTCTTTATAATCGTGTAGTAAATATTCAATGCTCTCAAAGTTACCCCAATGTTAAAAAGTCACAGGAGCCCCCAGTGAGAGCTACACGTTTGGCTATATAAACACATTTTTATTCGACAGAATTAACTATATCTCATGATTTCACCAAACTACACCTAGGTACATGTATAGGTACTATTTTGTAAAATAAACTATACAATATAGGTACAGCGATATTATGCTTCTATTTGAGACAATTAACTTCTCTGTTTTAGTTAAATATCATTAACAGCTGCAACCAATTGAGAACTCCTGTGTTACGTAACAAAACTAAACTAAACTAATCATAATCATAATCATTTATTCATTTGCGAATATGGGTACAAAATAAAAGCTCTTATCTTAAATAAACAATAGTGTTCATTAGCCATATCCTACCATAAGGCATGCAAATTTACATAGGTACATACATTATATAAGTTTGTCCTGTAAATATTCAGTGACAGAGTAATATGCTTTTTTTTTTTGTAACAGTATTTTGACATTGGTTTTAAATTTATTCATATCAGTTATCTCCAGGAATGAGTTTGGTAAATGCTAATATATGCGTGGAGCCATACATAATACACTTTTATTTAATAACGCTGTTTTATTGATTGGTAAGCATATGTTGAACTTGTGTCTTTTGTTATGTAATTTACTAAAGAGGTTTGTATTTTATCTTACAAACATTATAACCTCTAATATATATAAACATGGTAACGTAAGAATATTTAATTTTAAAAATGATGGTCTGCAACTATCAGTTACTAACATTTTCTTAAGATGAAAGCGTCAGGGTAGCCCGCGAAATTGAAATTTTCTTACGTTTTTTGCAATTTGCAGGCCAGTGCTAGGTTGTATGTTGATTAAAATATTCCTCGCGACTGTGAGCCGTATGTAGTAATAGAATTATAATCATCAAAATCATCAATATACAATTACAGAAAGGTGCAGGAATGACTTTGACCTTGAAAAAATCATTCTTGCCTGCAAATTGCAAAAAACGTAAGAAAATTTGAATTTCGCGGGCTGGTTCGAGCGTCCACCTTAAGGAAAACTACGAGGATGAAGATAAGACGTTATCTAATCAAAAATTAAGAAAGTACGTAACATGGAGCCTTCAAGTTCTTCTACGTTCTTAATTAACTACTAATTATTCACACAACTGCAGCATTCAAATTTTCAGTGAACATTTTAGCTACTTTAAATTAACAGAGTATAATCTCAAAGGCAAGCGATCTTTCTACCAAAAACCAGTTTAGTTACCTAAAATTCATGAGGGCGAGAGCTTCGACCCCGGGTTGGCGACGAAAAGAAAACGGTTGGACTATAGCATTGTTTGTGTGCCTCTGTGTGCCGCCGGCGTTAGTATCTCATCTCATGCAATTTGCATTTGTTTGGGTAACAAAGGGCAACAAACTATCCATTACGACCCGCGACCTACCTATCTGTCCTTTAGATTGTAAGCTATTGATATAAGGCGCTTGTTTTGTACCACTTTGCATATTTTTGTTGGATATTTATAGCCTGTCATGTGTTCCGGAAAAGTTTCGGTTAAGTTTTCCCTGATGTTTGCAAATTCTTTTTTATTTTAACCGATTAAAAAATGGAGGAGGTTCTAAAGTCAACACGTGTATATTTTTTTCGAATGGTGTTGTTTAATATTATTTCTCAAGTCAGTTCTATTTCACCTGACGGTTAGGTTAGTATAACGGTGTACAAAGGTGTAACCACAGCGTGTAACTTGTGTCGGAGGACACGGTGGAGCACACTGTGGAGGTGTGCCCCGCTTGGGTGGAGCACCGCCGTGTCCTCGAGGTGGCGATCGGCGGCGGCGACCTCTCGCTTCCAACCCTGGTTCGTGCCATGGTCCGGAGCGAGACGGAATGGGACGCCGTCACCTCCTTCTGCGAAGCAGTCATGCTAGCGAAGGAGGTGGCGGAACGTGAGAGGGAGATATCCTCACGTCCCGGCCGCCGCGGGAGACGCCCCAGGCGTCGGGGGCCACGTGGTGGCTTCCGGCCACCGTAGGCGCGGGCCTGTGGACGGGGAGCTATGGGCTAGCTCGCCGTCCGTCCGTCTCATGACGACAGGCGGTGTCGACGGCGCGTTCGTGTTCCACGCGCGCCTCAAAGAGAGTCAGTAACATTGAAGGGGTCCGCAAGGGCCGAAGCCTGCCGGGGCTGCGGGACTATTCGAAAGAGATACCGTGGCCCCGGAACACAAAGGGCTAGGAAGGAACATGGATGGGTTTTAGTCAGTAAAAGTCTGACACTCCCTCCTGCTCCGCCCAGAGCGGGAGAAGTCATTTGATGATTTCCCATCCTAAAAAAAAAAAGGGTGTAACTTGTGTCAGTTTACGGAAGAGACACAAGTAATAACATTAGGGGCTAGGCAGAGGTGTACCTAACAAGTACACCTACATTTCACCAGTTTTATTTAAGTATATTATCTATCAACCGGGCACAAATCCAGGTTCTGTTAATGAAGTTCCTGATAGAAAAATCCAATAACACTGTGCCCAACCCGGGAATTTAACCCAGAACCTCTTGCTCACTAGACCAACGAGGCAGTTCAAGTTATGGTAATCGGAAAACAGTTTTAAACAACCTTGTTTAAAACTGTTTCACTGCTAAGGATGGGCAATTGGGCACACCTGTGCCCAATTGCCCATCCTTAGCAGTGAGTACAATATATCTGCATAAGTTATTAACTTATTTGGAAACAGAACGTCAATTCCGTATAAAAAAAAACTTCAAATCATTGCTTCATAATGTTTGAAAAATCGTCTGCTCAGCAACGTAAATAGCGCAATGAATGATAACACTGAATGAAGTGGAATTGTCAAAATAAGAAGACTTTGCCATTATAATTATGTGTGTTAGGAACGCAATTACACAGCACATTTTGTATTAAAGGAAATGTTTCCCTAAACCTGTATTTTCATACAAAAATCAATCAAACAAAATAAACATTACCGTGAATACCAGTAAGCATACTTAACGACAACATCTATCATAACCACAGACGTTTTAAGCTCTCTACTTTCATCTAGTTATTCGCTGAAAAACAGTTTTTTCAGAACATTACTCATGCTAAAAGAAAGATGGATTGCTTTATGTTTTTAAATATACTTAGGAAATTTTGTTTGTGACCATCTGCGAAACTTATTTTATGTTATCAATTATCTTGACTATAACATACTGTTACATAAATCTATACAAATAAATAAATAAAAGTCTCTGTTTTTAATTTCAAAATAACAGCATTTTTACTGAATTATATAATTATTTATAATTCAGTAAAAATGCTAATTATTTATAATATAATTATATATAAATGTATTTATATATAATTATTAATAATTATATATATATATAATTATTAAAGTTTCTAGGGTACTTATAACAAAAAAAACCCTTTTCCTTAATTTTCTGTCTTTCTGTTTGTTCCGGCTAATCTCCGAAACGGCTGGACTGATTATGACGGGTGTGGCTGATGTTTTCAGGAGTATCTTAGACGTAGGCTTTTATTTTAAAAAATAATTTGGGTTCCGTACTAAAATTATAACCCTAGAAATTGGATTCAAATAGGGAAGTAGTATTTTTATAATAATTTCAGACGGACGAAGGTAAAAAAAGGCAACAAATAGCTAATATTATAAATGAGGATATATCTCAGTCTGTCTGTAACCTTTCACGCCTGAACGGCTGGGAGGATTTCGATGAAACCACAGGGAGACCGTGGCATGGGTTAGGACATGGATAGGATGCTTTTTGTTCCCTTGAGATGATTTCCAATTTTTACGCGGGCGAAAAATATAAATCTTTCCTCTGGCATTTCTGCTAATTTTTTTTTTTTAACAAAACATCGGAAAAAGTATACTGCAATTAAATAGCTAATTTGTAATGGCAGAATGATAACGAACTATTTCTTAGCCACCTTATAAATAGGTACCTACAGTACTTGTCTGTACTTTAGATGCTTACGAAGATACCTACATCAACTTTCAGACAACTTGTACGTACATAAGCTTTGGTGCCGTAATAGCTTGAAAAGAGGATTCACTTGGAGGCCAAGTTGGGTGGCAGCCAGGAAAATTCTGCCATTGTACAAATTTCAACCTATATGTAATATACATAAATAAATAGTTACGTTGACAGAACATTTATTAAGGTTCTTGGCACGCGAGAAAGTCTTGTGTCCAAATTCAGAACAGTGACGATGTTATTAATGTACCGTCAGATTTGTGCCCAGTTTCAGGCTTTAAGCCTGGTGTATATTGAAAATGGGGAGGATTCTTCGACCAGTAGGGTTGATTTTGGTCGGTCTGCCGTTATTACGGCGGGCCTAACATCCCGTGAAATAGTCTGGCCCGAACCTCCGCCGCGAACGCCACGTTTTCTGCAACGCTCCCGCGTTAAAAATACGAAAAACCGGTAAAAAGTGGTCGGATTTTAATAAATTTGGTGTCACTGTGTCGGGCAAAGTGAGTTCTATAAGATCCAGTGAGTGCTTCAATCCGAACTTCAGTGCAGTTTCAGCAGAACCCAAAAAACTTAAATGTTTTGAGGTTAAACACTGAGATAAAAACTTCAACCGAGAACGCTGCCTGAACCAGATCGACGACCCCCCCTTTTTATTGAAGAAAGGGGCGGGCACTGCCCCCGCACATCAACCTGACCACCTGGAAACATTAAAAACCCAGAGCTTCAGCTTGTAGGCTGAAAAAACCAAAAAGCACGTGGCCTGAAAAATCAGAAGGAGTGGAGCCAGACGCCTGAAACTTTGCAGCCAACATCTCCTGCTGCAAACTATATGGTATCTGGAAAAAAATTTTATTTATCTACTACACCCGATTTTTAAAAGGAGATAGAAGTTCAAAAATTTGGACTATTCTAACTTCGGCCCCGATCAAGATTTCAAAAATTTTCAACTGCTGTCCTTGGCGCGCTCATCAGTTTATTAGAGATTTTAAGTTATAGATTTTTAAGTTTAATAGTTTTTAAGTTATAAGGCATTTTTTAGAAAAATCATATTTTTGAAAAAATTTTGACTTAGTTTTTTGATTTTAAAATTTTTATTCATTGTGTATTGTAG
The DNA here is from genome assembly GCA_963853795.1 of Xestia rhomboidea. Taxonomy (NCBI): domain Eukaryota; kingdom Metazoa; phylum Arthropoda; class Insecta; order Lepidoptera; family Noctuidae; genus Xestia; species Xestia rhomboidea. The sequence goes on along the minus strand of OY970759.1, from coordinate 14,675,575 downwards.
CGCCATAGTTAACATATTTTTAGGCATTTTTTCCAAAATTTTGCGACGAAGGGTTCCCAAGATATCGATTTTTTAGTTATTTTTGGCTTTAATTCAAAATTAAATAGAAAATTCAACATTTTAACACCAGGACAGTGTCCAACACACCCAAAGTGACTTATTCGAGCCCAAATACGGGCCCCATAACTCCCAATTTGGCTTTTTTGGCAAAATTGCGCCATCTTGGTTTTTAGGTTATTAATTTCAAATTAGGTTAACTCGGGAACCGTTAGTCCATTCAAAACCGGATTTTCGCAAGGGCTGGTAGCGTACAGTCAACTTTAGGCTGAGGCCATTTTCAGGCCATTTCAGGCTTCTAAAATATTTGTCGCTGAAACTGCTTTCAGGTCATACCTGAAGTGACGCCGAGCTGTAGGTCCAAAACCCCGTCCTTCTGCGACAAAGGGTCTTAAAGTTACAGTCGTTTTTACAAGACTTCTGACAGTTCGGCGGCCATTTTGTTTAGCTTCAAACTGCCATAACTCTAGAACCAGAGGTCGTGGGAGATTGCGGTTTTCGTTTCTATACTCAGGGACCTTCAGTCCCTTCTTCCCCACGATTTCAGGCGGTTTGGGGCTGAAAATTTTCAGGACCCTGAAAGTGGTTTCAGCGGGCAACGGAGCTCAGGCCGAGTTGGGAGAGCCCAAACTCGAGGGGTCTACGGCTTTCCAGAGGGAGGATATCCGTGGTCAAAGATTGACTTTGACAGCACCGCGGCCATTTTGTAAAAAGTTTAGACGGCCATAGCTCCCCAACGGAGAGTCGTAGAGAGCTGGGATTTTTGCTGGACGTATCGGCAGGGAATAGACAGTAAGATACGATAGTTTTCAGGCGTTTTCAGGAGTTAGGATTTTTTCAGCCTGAAAACTGGTCCGGTGTATTGTTTTCACCGAGCCAAGTTCGGAAAGCCCAAACACCAGGGTTTTCGGACCGGTGGTTCCGGAGATATCCTCTTGTAACCAATTTTGGTTCTTTATTTTGGTAAAAAACCAAATTTTCAAGTTGGGATATCTCCGAAACCCCTTGGTGTAGGCATACCGAGTTTGGGTTCATCTGGAAGGGCTCGGTGGGGGCTATCCGCCGGACTGGACAAAACGACTCTACATAGAGTCTTTTTAAGAATCGTTAGTTTTTGACCTCTGGGAGCTTTTCTCATCTGCTTTCGGTGCTTGACCTGTTCGTTGAACGAAAGACTGACCTAAATTACTTCACATAGAGTTGAGACATGCTAAGATTTATTAATCTTAAGCATTTTACATTTTATTTTTACATTTAAATTTTTTATTTACATTTTACTTTATTTATATACACATAGACAACTTCCCCCGTTCACTTGCTGTGCCCTTTACACACAAGCCACACAACACACCACATTACATAATATATTTATAGCGAAAATGGTTCTCGGAATTCGCACCCCGGTAAAAGCGAAAGGCACGGGAGCCAGCACCAGTGAACCACAGCAGTCTACGTCACCCGCCCACCCGGGAAATGAGGGACCTTCTGGAGCGCGCGAAGCGCCGAAGGGGATATCCCTGACGTTCGGCAGAAAAGACGCTGCTCGAGGAACCCTAGCGGAAACAGCCGAAACGCCTCTGTCGTCGTCGGCGGGGACCTCTGGTGCTGTCGCTCCCACCACCACCCCCAGCCCCGTAGGCCCACCCGGACAGGCGCTGGACGCCGCCAGAACTTTTATCCGGAGACCAGAACGGAAAAGAAGGTCTATAGACAACATGGAGACATACAAAAAACAGGCTGACACCTACGCTGCTCTATCAAACGACAAACTTCTCCAGGAGGTTATGAAGACTTTCGAAGAAATTCCAACCAGAGTCAAAGATTACCCTCAGATGAGGAGAGACATAAAGACTTTCCTGGAGATTCAGTCGGATAAAAACCTACGCATTCTATTCGAACTGAGTAGACGAGTGAAGAGCCTAGAGACAGCGCCTAAAACAGCTCCGCCCAAAAAGACCTATACCACGCTTACATCACTCGAATCACCGGATATCTTGGAAAGGCTAGAAAAGGTGGAGACCAACATTAACACACGGCTCAACGACCTCGAAGAAAAAGTCTCAAAAGGCTTCCAAGATATGACCGAGCACTACACCGATAGCGGTGCCGACATCATCGACAGGGTCATCGATAAGATCGTCGAGGTCAGCGACAAGATAGACGTAGTGGAAGCGAGCATAGGCCACACGATAGAAGGGGTGAAGATCGTTGGTCGTGCCGCCGCTGATCTCGAGGATAGAATTGGTGACGTTGCCGGTGAGGTCGCCGCCAGAACCGATAGAATAAAGGAGGTCATAAGGGAAGTGGCACTTGAACCAAAAACTGACTCGCAATCATACGCCAAAGTCACGGCAGCCAAACCCGGGCATCGACCGGCACTTCACTCGATGGCGGTCACCCTAGAAGGCAGCCAGGAGACTGCTGACGAGGTGCTCGCCAGGGTGAGGAAGGCGGTCGATGCCAGGGGAACTGGCCTAAAAATAAATAAAGTCCGAAAAGCGAAAAATCAGACAGTCATACTGGGATGCGACTCAGAAGCGGAGCTAAAAAGAGTGAAAGATAGGATAGAGAGCCAAGGCGGAGGACTAACAGTAGCGCCTATGAAAAATAAAAACCCGCTCATCGTCCTAAAAGACGTCTTTTTGGACAGTGACGATGACGAGATGGTCAAGGCGCTCTACTCCCAGAACGAATACATCTTTAGGGACTTAGACCAAGAAGAGATAGAATTGGCAATAAAATATAAGAAGAGGACTAGAAACCCTAAAACAGCGCACGTTGTTGTCCAGGTCAGACCAAAGGTATGGCAGAGGATGACGGAGGCCGGGGCTCTTTACCTTGACCTGCAAAGGGTCAGGGTGGAGGATCAGTCGCCGCTCATCCAATGCACGAAGTGCCTAGCATTTGGACATGGCCGGAAATTTTGTGCTGAGAGTGTGGACAGGTGCAGTCACTGCGGAGGACCGCATCTACGTGAGAAGTGCGTGGAATTCGTCACGGGTAATGAACCGCAGTGCTGCAACTGCTCGCACTCGAAGTTTCAGAGGACCGATCATAACGCTTTCAGCGTGGAGTGCCCGGTCCGCAAGAAATGGGACTACCTGGCTCGGACGACAACGGCATACGCCTAAACTGCTACCTAGGGTACACGAAACACACGCGACACACACAGGAACACAAGCAACACACACAGGAACACACACAGGAACACACACAGTAACACACACAGGAACACACACAGGAACACACACAGGAACACACACAGAAACACACACAGGAACACACCAATACAGTAACACAAACTGGGAGTACAGAACAAAAGTGGATTATAACTACGAAATGAACAGAAACATGGAAACCAGAGAACAACAAAAAACACAGATATATAAAATATATAGTAAATATATACGAATATATCAAAATACATGTAAAACACCAAACACACACCCAAAACACCAAACACACACCCCAAACAAACCCCTGAAAACGTTGAAAATATTAAAAACCTCAGAACAAGAATTGACAATAAATATGTATAACATAAGTATATATATATTATTGCCGCAACCTTAAATAAGATAAATAAATGCACCAATGCGAAAGAAACCTACGCAAGCCCTTAGAACAGTTCTAATTAAGTAGGCCCAAACATTGTCACAATACCGGAAAATTAGTACAGAAAATCATTTGTTAGAAAATGGAAAGAAAAGTTAAAAACATTGTGTTAGAAAATAAGAAGCTAAGTGAAGTAATAGGATTATCTTTGTATTATGTAAACATAGAATAAGGAAATAGATGTAAAACTAACCATGTAAGAGAATATGATAGATACCTAAACTAGAAAATAAAAACTGTATTAAATTAGAAAGCACATGTCTATATATATAAGAGAAAATGTCCACAAACGAGATGTTCATAATCATTGTATTAGAACTTTAGAGTATAATAAAATAAAAACCTAGCATATAGAAAAGTAGTGAGTAAAGAAATAGACCTAAGGAAACAAGTATGTAAACACCTATGCAAAAAGCAAATTATGTAAATAAAACAATGTTGTGTACTTTTAAATACCCCAAAATAAAGAAAAATAAACAAAATAATGAAGATAGATAGAATAGCGGGAGTCCCACCCGGCTAAGAATGTAAAGGAAGTATAAAAGAAAGACAAAGTATGAAGCTTGAAAGTGCGAGAGGAATAAATGCGAGAACTGGAATGAATGAGTAAATTAGAATAATAAGATCCCGTTGTACCCATGAACGGGGAAAAGCAAAAAAAAAAAAAAAAAAAAAAAAAAAAAAAAACATCCCGTGAATAACCGTAGACAGTAGATTGGGTTATCCCAATCTCACGGATGACAGTGCTTGAGCGATATAGGATTTGCATGACGTCAGATTCAAAGTGTAGTTTGCATGTGGCTTTGTATGATGCCGCCTATAACATGAAAGAAAGAAAGAAAAAGCATTTATTAACCCGCACAGGACAAAACACATAAAAAATGGTGAAATTATCAACAAAAATAAAAATTAAACATAAAACAACTAAAAGAAATTAAAAATAAAAATAAAACGAAATTGGTCCTGTACAAGGCCAAAAGGCCCCTATCTCAGCATGGTGCTGTCACGTTAAAAAACGTTACAGCGCTGGTATTCTGATAGGGCCTAAAGTGAGAGTGATGCCACGGTCAGCTACGGATAAGGTTAATAAATAAAAATAAATTGTAGACGAATAAACAATGCATACATGTGGAATACTATAAATACGAAGAAAATAATAATTACAACTACACCCCACGTAACCAAACTGTTCGCCAGTCTGTGCCATAACTTTCACTGGCAACACTGACGTACAGTCGTGGTCTTTTCCGCCTGATCAGTTAATTTTTTTTTCGCTTAAATCATGCGGAGGCGCCAAGCCACTCCACCTTAAACTTTAGGCCTATTAGGAAAGCTACAACTTTGGCGCGCAAAATAACAATAACTCTCGTTTGGCATGTGTCGCCGATCGGTATTTTTTCATTAATTATTTATATATAAAGACAACGGGGCGGGGATAGAGAGCGTTACTATGTTTTAAGTGCAAGCAAAAATTAGCTTAGTGGTGATCAGGCGGGAGTGTCCTCGATAGTACATAGATAGACGCGGGCGCAGATATATTTGATTTGTTTGGAACAGTAACAGCGAAGAGAAATCAAAACAAGATAAATTAAAAACAACACAACAACAATAACACTGTAATCATAATCATAACAGTTAATGTGCAGTGATAGTGTATACATACTCGTATTAAACTGGAGTTGTCAACAGAGTTAAAACAAGAAACAATAATTAGAATAGAATAGAATAGAATAGAATAATTACATAGTGTACTTACGTGAGTTACCGAAGAAGGAAAAAAAGTGACAAATTAACGGCAAAAGTGCACCTCGGTGTCGAACATGGGACAAATTAACATTTTCGCTGAACCAGGAATCGAAACCGTTTCTTAACCAAAACACCGCTCTGTTTTATTGCACTATCCGACAGTGTAGGTAGCTGATCGAGACCAAATACTTGGAACAAACATTACAAAATGCCATTTTTTCAATTTCCCCTTACAAATAAAACATGTAGTTACCAGCAAATACTGACATTTCCTTTGTTTTTGCACATAAACTATTTTTAGTCCTGTTAAGGAACTCTTATAGTTTCGCTATGTCCGTCTGTCTGTCGGTCTGTTTGTCGGCCTGTCTGTCTGTCGGTCTGACTGTCGGTCTGTCTGTACCTACTTTTCGATTTAATGCTCCATTTACGAAATAATCAACTTTAAAGTGCAAATTTTTGTTCCAGTAGGGCGTCTCCCCCCCCCCCCTCTAAAAGCTAAACTACGGGCTTGAAAAATCTGGAAAAATACATGATGATAGTGCATTTTATAAACTTTAATGGAAAACTATAACGGTTAAGATAACTTTATTAGTTTAGCAGTAATAGTCGTTGAACTAGGGTGTTGGATAATTTTGTACCAAATACAAAATCCTTAGAATAAATCCTATAAAGTGACTAAGATGAAGTAGTTGCTTGTTTATAACGGGGGAAGACTTTCATTAAAAAACCTAAAATATAACGGGCTACTACGGAACCCTACACTGCGCGTGGCCCGAGACGCACTTGGCCGGTTTTTGAAGTATTCGATCCATAGAGCGTGTCACACTATCGCGTGTTTACATCGGTCAACAAAGTGTTGACTGAGTGTCGAGTTACAAACTAATCTAAAGTCGTGCAGTTGAATTAAGTTATAATATTATTCGTCTTTTTAAAGTGGTTTTGATACTTACCTATAATTATGTGTATTGTTACGTAACTGTCATTGTTATACAGGGTTATAATTTGTAAAACACCGACAACCTCTCAGGACTGTGTTATTAACATCATAATCAACAACTTTTGTTCTATGACTTTTAAAAATTCATCATATTTTAGTTCATCAAATTTTCATAAAAAAAAAAAAAAAAAATTAAATTAAACGCTTTTACGGGCCCTCGCCGCCCTGACCCGCTCCCCTCACTATTGTACTATCGCTTTCTTTTACTTCGCATAGATTTCTTAACATTTAGAGCGTTCAATTTAAATATTTTTATTTTTGTACCTAAATTTGATGAACTAAAATATGATGAATTTTTAAAAGTCATAGAACAAAAATTGTGGATAATGATGTTAGTAACACAGTCCTGAGAGGTTGTCGGTGTTTTACAAATTACCCTGTATATTAACCATTACTTATAAATTATTGTATTATTATTAATATTGAATGACGACAGCGGGGGAAAAATAACAATACTTTGTTATAAATTGAAAATGGACAGTTTTATATTAAAAAAAAATCTTTGAAACGGATTAGAAATATTGTACAGATTACGGAACATGTATAGTTTAAGGAATCGGTGCTTATCATTGAAATTAGGCCTTGACGAAATCCCGCCCTACTTGCGTAGTAGGGCGGCATTTCGTCAAAGGCGTGACGCAAACAATTCCATTCTGATGTTTCTGGCTCACCAGATGAGGGGATAATTACTCCATAAAGTGACACTTCCTTTGATTTTACACACAAACTATTCCTTTGCAATATTTGATCCTCATCAGCGATACTATCGCTCAGTGTTCATACAGGTGATGTTTTATCAAGTAAAGCTAAGGTTTCATGAATTAATATATTATTAATACCTTCCGCTGATTATTTTTGATGGTTTGATTGTCAGTAGGTACATTAACAATTGTTATATGATTAATGTGATGACAAACAAACAGATGACTCAGAGGCAGGCGTATTATTAGTCCTAACCATTGTAATTTCTACTAATTGTGGTACAAGTTTTAATTTTTATAATTGGTAATTTTAATTTTAGTATTGACTTTATAACTTTGGAATTTTAGTTTTAATTTATATTATTTAATTTCCGTTTAAGTACTGATTGAAATTTTAATTCTAAAATTAATAATTTTTATTTCAAATGTGTGTGTTCAATTTCATAATTGAACACACACATTTGAAATAAAAAATTCTTCAAATTCAAGTCAAAATCATTTATTTCAATCCAGTTAAGATCATTCCTAACTGGATTGAAAAAAATCATTTTGACTTGAATATGGAAACTTTCTACCGATGTATATCTAGTTAAACACCAGACGTTTCTAGTTAAACCTGTGAGTTGTTACAAAGTTCCATATACTGATATTGCTTATGCTTAAAGTTTATTACGTGTATCTAATAAACATAAGTTTTGAACACATTGAACAGAAACTATAAAACTTAGTACCTAAATGGACTTTTCGGGACTTTCCTGAATAGATAATTATCTTAATCCTGCGGGCACTGATTACGATGGTGCGGTATCTAGGTGATTGGCTTTTGTAATGTTGGTAATGGGTTCAATATACCCAGAACATTTTGTCTGTGACTTTCAATACAGGAAAACTTCCAATTTAAGACCTACGCCCACGCCCAAAACCGGAGACACATTCTTATGCCAAAAATAAACGGGATTTTTTTCTCATTTAACTTATGCCCAGTTAACTACCTAACATTTGGCGATGTATAAATGAATGCTTATATGAAAACGAACTGTCGTCGCCTAAAGTATGTGAAACGGGCATTAATCTTTCATACCAACCTCTGATTTCAATATGCACACACACATATTCACATTTAAAGGATCAAGATCATACTAAATGTCTCCCTTGTTGCCAACTAAATTAAGGGTTTCGAGGTTAGATTGCGGTAACCGGACTTACCCTAGTCTTACCCGCTACCCTTCGAGTAGTTACCGTAATAGGTTCGCTAGTAACGTATCAAATCCAGGAAACGGTTAACCTGAATCTAAGGGCAATCTACTCAAGTGATTTGAAACAATATGTCGGTAATTAGTTTTGGTACTTGGGTGTAATTGCGGGTCGTTATACTCAGTTCCTAAAAGGTACAGGTTCCGTGGTACGGACTGTTATTGTTAAGTACCTGCAACGTCTTTTCATTTTCTAAGCATAGCGTAGTGGTGTGCCCGTCGGGCTGTCAAGTCATCGGTTTCAAGTTCGAACCCAAGTATTGTATAATTATAACTTGCTTCGGTGAAGGAAAACATCATGAGGAAACCAACATGCCTGAGAGATATTTCTTGACGGCATGTAAAGCAAAGCCAGAGGCCTGTGGGCGGCATGAAAATCTCTGACGCCGTGTTAGCCACTAACCAGACGATAAAGAAAAAAGAATACTTTCTAAAAGACACACGATACCAAAAGATCCGTTATTCATTCTTTAGCAGAAACCACCAAATCATGTGAAGTGTTTGCCAAAAATCAAAGCGATTAATTTTCACATTTGAACCGGAAAAGTTAAACATAAACGGAATCACGTTCGCATCAACAGCCTTAAGATCCAAGCTACCTACTTACTGGCTGCTTTATTTATTTCTCGTGGCTTCAAGATATTTTCACAAATGATGCTGCGGTTCAACATTCTTTCCCAGCCGTTCGTGTGGAATGAAATCAAAGGATCTCTGCGTTTTCGTAGCCAGCTAGGTAACTGAAATTTCACGGGTCGTTGGACAACGTTTTCGGTCAAAAAGGGAGCTTATCTTTGGATGAAAATCTTTTTAAAGTATTCTAGGAATATTATCCCTCTTTTTGTTACGTTGAAGTCCTGAAATATTTAATTATTCCCGGACAAAGAGAGAGGTAGATATTCTTAATTTCGTGACGTTATCGGGTACAATGTAAAAGGCTTTCGTGCAAAAAAACTCTGGGAATCTTTAAGCTTATTAACAGCCTCGTGTAATAAATTCTCTGCTACATTTTCTGGTAACAAATTGAGTATAACGGAGCTACTGCTGCCTACATATAGGTATGTAAGTGTAACTGTTACTATTTTACGAAGTGCGAGATTAAATTTCAAGAATGCGAGGAAGTAAATTGGATTTTACCGCAACATATCGTATTCGGGTATATTTGCGCGTCACGCGTCTGGATGTGGGTAGGTATCATGTGTTAGATTAGTAATTTATTATGAATTAAAGTTAACGGCTTTTGGGGTGAAACTAAATTAGAATCGTTTCATAAAGGGGTGATATTAAACTAGCTAGTTTTGAAATTAGCTCTACAATGTTGGTAGCTGCGAGTGGAGAGATCTAATAAATTGTGATTACTCACAGTCGCAATCGGTGTCTTTCATAAAGTTATGTTGGAGAGGAGTAGGATACGTGGAGTTCTTTAATTTTAACTGCTTAAATTGTGTTTCATATATTTATGATCAATCAATTTGTATCCTCGATGCTGTCGATGTTTCCAATTGTGTTCACCACGAACTACTCAGAAATTAACTACCTATCAGGTTTTTTTCACGTGATTTAAATTTAATTCAAAACACACACTTATATCTAACTATTAAGCGATAGTTCCCCGAACTCTAACTTACAATATAATCCTCATAATGTTTATCCGCTTAATATTTTGTTCCGAGAATTCGATCAGACAGGACAGGATTAAATTTTCTTCGAAATGAAAATAGTTTAAAACTCAGTTGACTGACATATTCGGGGAAATTCTCGTAATTCTGCAGCCTGTCAGTATTGAGGAAAATTGGCATTTGTTATTTCAGTTTTCACTAAAGCTAAGCGTCTCATAAATGAATGCCTAAATACATTCACATTATTTCAACAGTGCAACTTTTTTTATTGAATTCGTAATCCGATCAATTTAAAATTTGAATTTGGCTAAAGCGATTTGCGTGTCCGGGACCCGACTGACTGTTAACACTGATATGATTTAACACCCACAGAAAACAAATTACGTGGACAATGATAAAAAATATTTTGATAACATTCATACCAAATATAACTTTTATCACAGAAAGTTTTTGAATTTTCAGGTAAAATCAATGAAGATTTTGTTTATTTATACATTTTGTATACGCTTTTGGTGAAGCAAGAATATGAAGCACGTATGTGCACTCTAACCCAAAAGGGGTAAAATAGAGTACGAAGGTTTGTAGATATTACGAGAAAGTTAGAAATCTACGCAGACCATATAGAATTCCAAAACAATGAGGTTATCAATTTGTTCGTCGGTATGTTTTTTTTAATATACCTAAGTAAATTTTAAATTGAAAAAAAAACGTGAAACAAACCAGCGCTACAAATGCTTTGTATTTAAAAACTCATTAAATGTATGTCACAAAAGCTTCATGAAATACTTAAAGGTCGAAGAATAATTGTTTCACGAGGTTCATGCCACAAAATGTCGGTCATACATTAAATAATACGTGAAAATCAATCATCATTTTATTAATAACAGTCACTGTTGGTAATTATGTAGAACTACGCAAACAATAGATACAAGCATTTAGCCAAGTTAAGCGAGGACAATTTCCTTTCGGCTCTGTTATGGGTTCTTTACTTTATCACAAACTTTACATACATGAAAAAAACAATCGTTGATTGGAAATTAACGAATGCACACAACACAAACGATTGCTTCAATATTCATGATCAAGGTATTTATTCCAAGAGGATTATATTTTAACTGAATGTTGTCTTTTTTCCTCTTCATCAAAAGTACCTACTAGTGCTGTCCTGCTTTTTCATTTAATAAATGATATGAGATATAACACGTGTTCTTGGCTCTTGAGTAAATCTAATCCGTCCTTTTCGTACGAATTAGTGGAGTAAGAGCCTGAGACTTAGCAGTCGTGTGTAGAAGCTTAACACCGCACTGTTGTTTTACATAATACACTAGCGACGTCACGCGGTTTCACCCGCGTAGTTCCCGTTCCCGTGGAAGTACGGAGATAAAATATTACTCCTATGACTATGTTGCTATGCCTATGTTAAATTGTAACAAACACACAAACAAAAAACCCGCCAAGTGCGTGTCGGGCCACGCGCAGTGTAGGGTCCCGTTATGTTTTATATTTTGTTTTTCAATGCAAGTCTTCACCCGTTATAAACAAGCAACCACTTATGCTTAGTCACTTTATAGGATTTATTCTAAGGATTTTGTATTTGGTACAAAATTATCCAACACCCTAGTGCAACGACTATTACTACTAAACTAATAAAGTTATCTTAACCGCTATAGCTTTCCTTTAAAGTTCATAAAATGCACTATCATCAAGAATTTTTCCAGATTTTTCAAGCCCGCAGTTTAGCTTTTAGAGGGGGGGACGCCCTACTAGAACAAAAATTTGCACTTTAAAGTTGAATATTTCGTAAATAGAGCATTAAATCGAAAAGTAGTACTGGCAACCCTTAGGTCATTTCAAAAGACCTATTCAACGATATCCCACACGATGGGGTAGACGACGAAACAAAAGTTCATCCCCACTTCACACGTAGGGGAGATACCCTAAACATTTTTTTTTTCCAAAATTTTATTTTACCACTTTGTCGGCGTATTGATTACACACCTCTACGAAATTACAGCTTTCTAGGACAGGACTCTGGACAGACAGACAGACGAACATGACGAAACTGTAAGAGTTCCTTGTCAGGACTACGGAACCCTAAAAATCAAATCTTTCCTCTTTGTCATATTAGTATAGATTAGTAATATAGACAGCCAATATGCATGATGTAAATATAATTTATGTATAGCACTCACGAATAATTCAATTGCAATTCTTTTTTGCTTCGTTCAATCAAAGCATTTAACCAAATTGTTATGAACTAATGTTAATGTACTGTCAGCTGTGAAGCTACCTTTTATAAAATAAATAAATAAATAAATAAACACACTGCAATTGATTTGTTTGCAAGCAGCTTAGCAACAATTAGTACTGCCTTATCTAAAACCAGTGCTGTTTATGAAAATTTATAATTTATTAGTAAATTTAATAGTTTTAAATTTAGTCTTATTCTTTGCTATTATGTTATGCTTATATGCTTACTTATTAGTTTGTGCAACAATGGTTTATTGCTAACTGTGGAGGCTTATAAATGACTTTTCGTTGTTTGTATCACTATATTTGTTTAAATACAATAAAATAAAACAATATAGCTTTCTGCCAGTGAAAGAATTTTTAGAATTGGATCATCAGTTCCGGAGACTACCCACAAGTTTTACCTCTTTTTAATATTAGTATAGACGTTTAGATTAGCCTTTTACGAACATGAACCATACCTGTGATGTGACCAACTCTGGCTCAACTTCATGGAGTAATAAGTACGACCTGTAATTATGAAGAAATAAACTACTACTACTACTGTTAGCCTATGTCATCCCACTGCCGGGCAAAGGCCTCTCCCTATGACTTCCAAATTCTTCGAACCTGTAGGCTTAGCCAAGTTGACAATCTACAATCGTTAACGCATAGAAAACTAACCAAATGTATGGGAATGACATCTTTCAACGTTAAGTCACGTGGTCAAAACAAACGAATAGAAACATTAAAGTTCAGTCAAAACTGTAAGTTGGCTACGATTTATATGGGATGTATAGCGATCACGATTGTAGAAACGAATACATTTCATTCTATCATCTTGATCGATGTAAACTTGTCTACGAAGTTTCTATTCGTTTGTTTTGACCACGTGACTTAACGTTTACGATTGTAGAAAGAGAATCGATACGAATCGTTTGGAACTTGGCTAGGCCTGCAGGGCGAATGTGAACCATTGGTCGTTGGTTTTCTGAAAGAAATAAACAATTTACCAAATAAATCCACCTTAGCAGTACCGGCAAAAAGACATGGCGAAAAAATGTCGAACCATTTTGTTTTTCCCTAATGTAAAACATAATATTTACAGCTTAAAACGACTTTTTTATCTTCACTGAGCCACAATAGCAACCGTCAAAAACACGAAATGATAATATTGTTCTGGCTGTTCCATGGAAAATGCTGCTTAAGGCATGCACATAAGGTTGAGATTACCAAGATCGAACGAGAGCAATTTTTTTGGAACATTTCGTTTGGTTAGCCAGACCTTATAGGTATGTATTCAAAGTTCGTTAACTTTTAACATAGCTGAAGTGAAGCATGATAATCTACAGGATATGTAAGGATAACATAATCGATTACGAATCAGAGCAAATAAATATACAGGGACTGGGGTGGAAGGGCGACGCGAAAACGTTTGCCACGTAGGTATTCAGTACCTACATCATTCTGATCATTCTGATTCTGTTATCTACATCGACATCTACACTTCACTATCACTACATAGTATAAAACAAAGTCGCTTTCTCTGTCCCTATATCCCTATTTTTTTTTTCGAAATGGCATCTCGCAGTTCAACCTGAGAGGTTGTCGTCTGCTTAACCGGACTTTCCTGTGGATGCTTTAAGTGTAAGGCCTCCAGCCGGGGCAAAAAACTTACAAACTTAAGGGCTTAGGGCGTCGCTGGGAGAGGACAGCAAGGGGACAGGCTGGATCGGAGTGGCCCTATATCCCTATGTATGCTTAAATCTTTAAAACTATTACGCAACGGATTTTGATGCGTGTTTTTTTAATAGATAGAGTGATTCAAGAGGAAGGTTTTAGTATATAATTTGAGGGCGGGCGAAGCCGCGGGCATCAGCTAGTACATTATAAGGAGGAAATATTTGATTTTTGTTTGTTACGATTTAACTCAAGAACTACTCAACCGATTTTAAACATTCTTTCACTATTAGAAAGCTACATCTTTACCGACTAACATAGGCTATAAATTATATTGATAGTGATAGTTAAAAAACAAAACAGCTGTTCCATACATTTTGACTGTGTTTCACCCCGTATTATTTGACACCATTTACATTATCATGCAGACGCTTAACGAAGCCGAAAGGCACTTGTTTTCCCTGTCATTGTGATCATTTTTTGTTTCTACAATATACCTGGGAACCTTCTAGTTACGGAGATATTGAGGGTCTAAGTTCCAACTTTTTGACAAGTTTTTTTTTAATACAAGTTCTTAATGTAAGATTTTTACTCTAAACACCTCCACGACCTCCGTACTATTCAATCCATCCACCAGCACAATGTTTTGGGTGCGTTACATTGAGTCCTACAACAAAACATGATTTTTCACCCAAAAAAAAAAAGTCGTTGCCCAGCAATAATTTATGCGTAAAGTTACTTAGTTTGATGTACAGAATGCTTGGTTGACGGCTTCGTGATGAAGTTGTTTACACCCTGTGTTATTTTATCAATATTGCTGAATGAAATATCGCTCTTGTTGCACTTAAATATTGACGAAGTATTGCAATAATGACACTGGATAAGGTGTAACAGTTTTAGGTAAAAAAAAGCAATTGGAGGATACCCAAGTGCTTTTTTTGCTTCCAAAACTACAGGATGTAAACCAAAAGAACGGTGTAAACAAACAAAACAAAAGAGTGGTGTAGAACAAAAAAAGAGATCGCAATGACGAGGAGAACAAGTGCCTTTCGGCTTCGTTAAGAGGTGTTTTACACCCTTCATATTCAGTGTAACTACAATAATTATTGCAATTTATAATCAATATTATTGTGTAATATTCCATTTTAGTTTAGTAACTCGTGCCTAAGTAATAACAACCACTAGGATCAATCTTCAGGTTAAGCCGTACTTGCCTAGGTTGGTCTGTGGATGGGTGACCCATTACATATCGAGTTTCCTCCATGCCTCGGAAAGCACGTTCACCATCGTTTACAAAGATCTACAAATGAGCCGGGACAACGGTCCCGGCTGTCATTTGTAGATCTTTGACATTTATTACAGGTAATGAGTGACCCAAAAGTCTGACAACCAGTCTTAACAAGGGGTATCGTATTACCCAGTACTAACTGGGTTGTGGAGGTCAGATAGGCAGTCGCTCCATGTAAAATACTGGTAATCAGCTGCATCCGGTTAGACTGGAAGCCGACTCCAATATTGTTTGGAAAAGGCTCGGCAGATGATGATGTTTAGTAATATTAGAGAAATTCATCATAGAAGCGATGTAGGTGTATTGACGAAGTTGCCGACTTTCACAATGCACCCTTTTAGAAGTCTTTAACATGAATGCTATAACAAGAATTTGTGTGGTAGGTAAGTATACCAAAACTGACGCCCTAATTTAATTTTGGGTTTACAAGGTAAAATCGACTCCTCCTATGGTTAAAGTCGGTTAAAATATAGCCTATGTTACCCGGGCCATATAATCAATCGATTGACACCTTATTTATCAAAATCGGATGACCAGTTTAGGCGCTACGGAGGAACATACGTAAAAACAAGCATACATGCTTACATAAATTCATAACCCTTCCTTTTGGCTTCGCCATAGTCGGATAAAAAGGCGATGCCACACTATCTGCAGAAACAGCATGTTACTCTCACATAAAAAAATTAATATGACATAACTGAGATGCTAGAATATGAATAAAATACTGTAGAAAAATTATATACGAGCTTGTTGAAAATATTTGTTTGACAAAAAAATATAATCTCAGCATACTGTTTCAGACGAGTACTAAACAACATTTTTTCCAACTACCCTCGCTCTCGTCACTAAAAAAATAATGCACGGATTTTAATGAAATTTTCGCCGTTATGATGCTTAGCACCGCAATATTTTGGGTTTGCTTTACATGCTCTATGTAATTATTTTATTTGAGTCTCTTTGTAGATTCTTTTAGTATTCTTGTTTAGTTATGGAAGTATAATAACTAAATAAGAATACTAAAATAATCTACAAAGAGACTCAAACAAAATAATTTGTAGTTTTTTATTGAAGTGGTTTTAGTGAGTAGATAGAGTGTACTGTGGTACTGTCACACCACAGTATTTCATGAAATACAGGATTATTAGGAATATGTTTGTGCATTATGGATATCTTATACTCGTTATTTTGTATATTTTTAAAGACCTTTAATTTTTTCTTAAACTTTCTAAAAAGTCGCCAAACTTGAAAACACGAAATTGATATTTCAATTATGTTTTCCCTATTTCCATTGAATTATTACCTAGCTAAATTCTATAGAATTTGATTATGGTTAAGTTTAAGGGATGCAAAAAAAGATCTCGCTTTAAACTCCGGAACAAACAAGTAAAACCATTCCAACCATGTTTAGCAAATAACCATTCTAAACAATTTATGAATAAACTTCACAATATGCTCCATTTGTATTCGTATTAGGGATGTTACACACAACACACATGTTCGGATCGGCACATTCGATTCGGCAGTACGTAGGTAGATACTTTTTCTTTTTTTAGTTACGTGTTACGTTTTAACCCAAATAAATATTTTTTCTTTCTTTCTTTATGCTGAACAACAAGCTTTGTTGTTCAAGGCACAAGCATATTCGGCTTGTGCCGATCGGCAACTTGCGTTTGACATTTTAAATTCTCGTCACGTTCGGGTCGGTTCGGCACAATATTAGTTGAGGGATTTTACCCCGAACGATACCTAGATACAAGTATTTTAATTGGTTTTGACTTCCGGCTGTACCGAACAGTGCGACCCGAACATTTGTCTATCATCTCTGAACTTTACGGACATTCCATTAAAAGTTTTTCTATACTTCAAACTTATCGTAACACATTGGATATGGCCGCCTGATATTAGTATGCATGCCTTCACTCCCACCCCACCCTTCCTCCCTACTTATTTGATATTATGTGTTTTTCTATTTTATGTGTTTGAAAAGAATTTAGTTATGGCTTCCAAACAGTTTTTTGAACTGCACGCACTGAGTGAACCGATGCTTCGGATCGGTTTTGTTGTTCGGTAAATCATGCCGAATTGAATGTGTAGCACCTCTTAACTTTACGGATATAACATCAAAAGTTGTTCTATACCCGTTCCAACTTATCGTCACACATGCCAATATGGCCGCCTTGCGAAATCGAAGGTACACAAGTTACAAGTTAGGATATTAGTATGCATGCCTTCACTTCCATGTTGCCATGTGTCACCAAACATTGTACTGAACGTGTATTAGATATAATTAATTAGAGATAAATCTTCTCCATTGTTTGTTAAAGGATTTCGTGGCATGAATAGGTGATTATGTTTTCTTTTTAAACACGTTCGTTCGTGTTAGTTTTAATCTTGGAAAATAAGGAAGTATTTTTAATCAATTCAACTATGAGGATAATTTTTAGGCTGGTTTTTGTTATATGACTGCATCTCCGATTGTAGATTTTACCAAGTATGTGTGTATAGGTAGGAGATACAGTCACTAGCATGAATACCTTACATTTACCCAAGATTAAAAAGCGATTCCGTCCTAACGTATTTAGGAACAAAGCATTTTCTAATTGTATGTATGAAAAAGGTCTTTTCATAAAATGTGCCAATTGTTTGCTATTTTATGTTGTCAAAATATTATTAAAATAGTTTCAAGGTGACTTTTATTTACTGAGAACCGATCAAATTGATTTATCGTAGGTCTTCACACTGGTAATACTCAAAGTGCTCGTCCATTTGAATAACAGGAAGCGCACGGTCCGTCGCCGGAAGTGGTCGTGATGCGGGATAACTTCTGGTTCCGGTATACGTGCCTGTCCGGTGACATATTAGTGGATAGGTACGTCGTGAGCCGTATTGCGAGGACGTGATGTACGTGGTATGTCTTGGAGCTGTGTTTAGTATGTTTAATATTATTTATGTTGGTTATCGAAGTTCTGTTTTTTATTCTGTGTATAAGGAAAGAACCTCGGGAAACATACACACGATTCTGAAAGAGCATCTCGTTTAAAAACTGGTTAAAACATACTCTCGAAGAACATAACTCTCCTTCTGGCGCAGTCGGGTAAAAAGTAATGAGGAGTGAATGATGAGAGGTTGCTGACAAAAAACAATGTAAGATAAAGACATCTTGTGTTGACTCCAAGTAACATGGACAGGAAGACGATGGATCAAAAAGATTTTTTCTAGAAAAACTAAAAAATATATCATTAACACTGAAAACGGGATATTTACCACGTGAATGATCATGTTAGTGACCATGTCAGTTTAAAAACTATTGATAAAAAAATGTAATTTGTATCAGTGGCTTAATAATTGGTTTCATAAAATCGAAGATTCGGGAAAGTAGTATGGATTTTTGTCTGTACAAAACACGACATAAGTGTCGTTGCGTCATTAAAAATAACAGTGTGCCATTTTACAGTCCCAACTGTAAAATGGCACACTTGTGAGTAATTGCACATTTCACAATTTCCAAAAGTGAAACTATTTCAGGAGAAAACTGATCAGAAATATCGCATAACAGCAGAAACGTACTAACGTGGTAAAAAACTGAAACTCCATGGCAGAGTACGTCGCCGCAACGAATGGTGTCATGTCTAATGCATAGTAATGAACTTCGCCATCCGAAACCCGAACACACGCTGACCACTAAGAGCAAAAGATTTGAAGCCCGGCTATTTCCTCGTTTCTATAAGTTACGGACCGTTACCGGAATTTACAAAATAATCAAATTGATCCTTTAATTGGTGTGGCGTTGACTATTATTGAGTGTTTTTATTGAGTCTATTCTCCTAGCCTAAAAAACGGACTTTCTACCTCATCATTTCAGCAGAAAGACGTCCACTGCTGGACATAGGCCTCCGCCAATTGACCGTTCCCGTGCGTCACGCATCCAGCGGATCCCCACAACCTTGACCAGGTCATCGGTCCACCTAGTGGGAGGCCATAGTATTTACATTAATACAAATTTCATTCTCGGATTTATACTGCGTCAACATAATGTCGAGTCGGCTAAAATACTTTAGGATAAGTCAACGAAATCCAATATAAATATGTAAAAAAACGAGTTGACAATTTAGTACCATAGTTAAACTAGGGGTCACGATGGTCTAACTTTGGTACCATAGATAGTTCTAGGACTAGCGATAAACTTCTTTTTGTAATTACGTTTATTCAAGTTCATGGTTTAAACCTAGTACTAAACACGGTACTTTTTTTAAGACCACGTTTTGTAATAAGAGGGCGAATGTTTGCATATTTGAAACAATGGGCACACCTTCTATTACATGGAGCTTAAAACACTAATGGAATAACTGGCAAAATGTGGCTGTACTGTTGGTATACACTTCTGCCTATTTCATGGAAACAGGCGTGATTATGTATGCATGTATCTGAGCAAAGAGATGCAATTTCTCGGAGAAACTCCGTATACGCTACAATTCGGTGGAATAAGGAATATGCATGAAATACAAAACTCTTTTTATTTTTGAAAAATGCCTTGTATTGGCGCATAAAAACATTTTGGTACACTTTACTTATTTTACTCACTTATTTTACAATTTACTGTTTCATGTGGAATGTTTTTGGTGAAACGGAACGCACTGTCAAAACACACCGTCCTCGATAACGCCGGTATTGACGTCAAAGTTCATTGTGTCAAAAAAACACTTTTATTTGGAAAGTGCTAAAAGTTTCACTAAAATTTTACTATAATGTTGTTATTGCAATTTTTTATTGATTTTAGCACATAAAATTGGTATCACATCTATTTTTTTTGGCCTTAATAAAATAATTTATTTTAATAAGGCCAAAAAAAAATGATGTAAACAAGGCAGATTGTGGATAATGACGTCACATCATGGCCGCGACAGCTACGGACGTTTGAACAGTCGTAGAAAATTGCAGGAGTTTAATATTATTTTTGTGCGACAAGCAGTAGTAGAACTTAACTTTTAATACTTTTCTTGGGTTGATAGTACTGTATTTTATTGATTTCAGTGAAGAAAAAATTATTATATATATTCCCTTGGCCCGACTTTGAGACCATACCCATGATCTTTTATTCTCGGGATCTCACTTACGATAAGAAGTACAAACAATATCATATTCCTGAAAGGCCTTACTTACCTTGATGATGTAATACGCTTATAAGGCCATTGTTTTCAGGAACACAAAATCTCAATGGCCCATTGTGTATGATGTAACGGTTCCACCTATATTAATAAATGTGTATGAAAAATAAAGATATAATAGTACTTTCGACAAGTAAACCATTAACACATCATGGTGATTCGTTTTTACAGGAATGAAGAAGCTATAAAGTCCAACAACAGAGTCTTCATTTATTTTTGTATTATAATATATTATTGTTGTTAATTATGCTTCTTCGGCTAATGATCCTTTCAGTTTTATCTTATTGTAGACAACAAACTCCAGGAAGAGATCTATCGGATTATAGCAAACTTGAAGCACCGGAGGCCCGACAAAGGGTCCAGGCCATACAAATAATTGTTCCTAGCGGGGATTGAACACGCGACACGTAGCGCAGCAGTCAGTCGCTCAGCCACGGCGCCAACCGTACCAGTAGGCTTAGCCAAGTTGACAATCTACAATCGTTAACGCATAGAAAACTAACCAAATGTATGGGAATGACATCATTTCAACGTTAAGTCACGTGGTCAAAACAAACTAATAGAAACATTAAAGTTCAGTCAAAACTGTAAGTTGGCTACGATTTATATGGGATGTAGCGATCACGATTGTAGAAACGAATACATTTCATTCTATCATCTTGATCGATGTAAACTTGTCTACGAAGTTTCTATTCGTTTGTTTTGACCACGTGACTTAACGTTTACGATTGTAGAAAGAGAATCGATACGAATCGTTTGTAATTTGGCTAGGCCTGCAGGATGTTGTTGTTATTTCTGATTATAATGTCACTTTGTATAGACCTTAAAGTTCTTCGCTCTAAAACTTCTTCACCACTTATTCTACTGCGCCCAGGTCAATCATGGTACCCCATGGAATCTGGTCTCGTAATGGTGATATCTGGCTCTTTCTATACTTTATTACTCATCATCAAAATCATCTTCCTGCTCTTGTCCCATTCTATTTGGGGTCGTTGGCGCAACACGTCTTCTCCTTCCATTCTCCCCTGTCAGACAACACGGCATCATTTTACTCCTTTCTCTTTCATATCATTCCACACACAATCCATCCATCTATATTTTAATTAAAAACAGATAATTCAGCTTAGCTACTAACACTAATGCGTAAGCCGCAGCACGTAATACATTTTATTTCGTATTTCCAGCTCAGGTCAACGTTTTATGTTTATTTACATTTTATAAAGTAAAACAAATTGCTGATGCTTTAAAACGCGAGCAGTAGTGAACGTCGGGTATTATCAGTAATTAAATTAGACTTGCAAAACGTAGACGTTTACTATACTTATGTACATCTATTTCCAAGCATTTATTTCCTTTACGCACAGCGAAAATTTAACGTATTTCACGGAATATTGTTTCCAGTTTGTGCAAGCACGAATTCATCAAGTTTCGGGTTCCCCAAACATTTTTGCTTTGAGCTGAGCCTGAATGGAATTGTTTTCATCTCCGAAAGATGAGATAATTTTTATTATAGAGCGGTCTTTGTCCCGTTTCATCAAACTGTCGAGGTTAATAAGATTTTAATAATGGATGCGAAGGTGTCAACTTTGTTACGTGCGGGCCATTCAGCCTATTGTATCGAGTTTACGAGCTGGTGGGATCGTAAAGTAAGTATTGCTGAAGGTTCAGCTATCAATAAACTTTATATTGTTAAAGTTGCAGCCGTTTTCTGGAAAATGAACCACAAACCTTAGATTGCAAGCCGTAAGTTTGAACGTGCTCTTGAATTAATATTCAGACCTGTTCAATCTTCACCTTTCATTGCCCGTTCGAAGGAGAACCTTTCTTATATGATAGTCAGTGCAGTAAGTTGAAACTACAATATTAAATGTCAAACTTCTTCCACAATGGTAGCCCTGGACATGCGAGCATACAAGACTTGTAAATTCGACCATTCATGAAGTCATAATCAATCATGTGTTAGCGAGAAACTTGTGAGTTGGGAACTTGATCTTGTTACATATTGTCTATAACAGACGTGTGTTATCTATTACCCACACTGTTTGGGTTTAGTTTGGGTTTGCGTTTTGAGTAAGTTTTAGTTGCATTTAAGAGAGGGAATGGGCTATAATCTACCACGCGGGCCCAGTGTGGATTGGTAGATGTCACATGTCTTCGAATTTTTTGGTTCTAGGACATGCCGGTTTCCTCACGATGTTTTCCTTCACCGTTTTGAGAGCAGTGGTGATGAAATAAATTACACAAAGTATTGCGCCTGCCTGGGTTCGAACCCACGACTTGCTGTTCGTAAGTCGGGGCCACCACCACTGGGCCACCGCTGCTCTCATTTGTAAAGATAGCATCAATGATTTATTCACCTACTTGTGCCTGTACGTGGTTTCGTTCAGTACTTACGTGAGTAAAGTTATCACTGACTCCATATTTGTCCGGTTTCCCTAAGACAACGTATTTGGAGTTTGGCCAAAAGTGTGTACCGTCCCCTCAGCACGCTGTTACTTCATAAACACAACCATATCGGGCCACTTCGCCCACCCACTGAGAATACTTGTAAAGTAGGTCTCGTAACCACACAGAAGGTATCGTTTGGGAATACAGTTTTCTTTTTCCACTTTAAAAACATAGGTACGTATGGAAAAATCTGAAGTTCAGACTAAAAGAAAAACTTTTAAGTAAAAAGACATTTCTGGCAAGGCTAAAACGTGGCTATTACATAATAATTAAATTAGTTTTACGTCTACTTCATGACATTTCTCAAGACTCCTAACTAAGCCTCCAATTTCTCAAGTATGCCTGGATCTAATACTTATCTTGCACATCTATTGAGTATGTCAAAGTTCTGGTTCTGCAGGTCATCGATTTTCCCGACTTTTATCATGTTCAAAAAAGTAAGTGTAAAGACGCCTGTTTTCCCAAAAAGTTAGGAAGAGGTGTGCCTATGTACACCCACATTTCGCCAGTCATAAGGGGGAAGCTTATTGCCATCAACCGGGTACCAATAAAACCGATAAGTATTAAGAAAAACTCAACAACAGAAAAATCGAATCCAGAGAACCGCATGCCTAACAGTAGGTCGGTATAATAGCGTTTGAGAAAAGCATAAAGTTCATCACAATCATGTTTTACTACCTATACTTCCTCAAATACTTCACCAGTTTTCTAATCCCTCAAGACTTTAATCAAAGGACAAGACTTAACTCCGTCTGTCGAGAAACATCTAGGTAAACGTTAGCGGCAACAAACAATTTGAACCGTTCGCCGGTGGCTCCGTGCCAAACTTTGCGGTTGCTTCCCCTGAGTTTTCGAAAGCCCAGTGTATTAACAGTCGCTATCGATTGACCGCTTAACTATTTTAACTACTAAGAGATACTTACGGAAACTTTACAAGAATTTCTAATAACTTAGAATGTTTTAGCAGGAACAATTTGGAAGTGCCCATCTGCATAATAGCTGGTTAGTATAGATACTAGTGCGCGTTTTCACTTATACAAGGTTGAATCTAAATGAATACCTAAATACAAGTCCACTGTTGCATTTTTGATGTGGAGGCATCTTGGCACAAGCAAAGATATATGCCCAGCAGAGGGTGAAGTTGAAAATGAAGATAATGATGGTGTTGGATTTTCAACGGTCAGCTCAGCAGCGAGAGTTTAAATCTCAACAGTGTAATAATATTATAATATTTAGCCTTTCATAAAGAGTTTCTTAGGGCTCGTTAGTGTTTGTAAAAACGGGAATCATTCACATTAGTAATTTTGGCTATTTTCCTTTGATTTATATTCAGTCTTCTACATGACTTTTTAAATCATTACAAAAACTGGTCAGTCAAAAGAGAATTTGAAATGCGCACTAAAATTTGCATGCCTTCAACAACAAAAATAAGACCAACGTACTTGGTAAGTGAACGAGGCGCGGAACGGGCGAGCTCGTGAGTAAACTTATATTACTTCACTTTTTCTTTGCGGGGTGTGAAACCCTTAAAACTTATAATAAACTTACACGGATTCAGATTTCTGTTTCCACCTGACACATCCAACGGGTACATTGATCCCCACGGGTAAAATACCCGGAAAAAGGGTTTCCGACGACACACATAGATACAAATAGATTAACAATATCAATGGGGACTTCGAACTGTCAAGACTTAAAAGACCGCAAGGGATTCCACCTTTTGACCCTCAAGTTTCAAATCTCAAAGTTCTCCGATAAAAGAAAAAGTAAAGAACCGCCACTTTATATCCCTAGTGGGTTACTCCGGGATACTCGATACTCAGTCAGTGACGTTAACTCCAGCGATTTTATCTGCGGTAGAAGTGCGTTTCGCAATTTTTTTGTCTTCTTCGTTGATAACAGTGTTACTTATTGATAAGTAAATCTACTGTTTTTTTAATAACAGTAAAATGTATAGATAAGTGAATGACAATAATAACTGGGTTAATGATGCAGCATTAATAATGATCAGCTTTGCAACTCAGGATCGAAAAACGTTGTACACAATCCATATAGGTAATAACGGTATAGTATCCGTAATAATACTTATTTTGAAGTATTATTTTAGACTCACAGACACAGAGAAGATAGTGAACTCAATTAGTAGACAAAATACCAAGACCTAGCCAGGATGAATAATATGTATTATTTCATAGGACTATACACTGCAATGCTTGCTGTTTGATTGTGTCAGTCGGTTAATTGGTACGATCTTCGCTGGACGCCCGAAGGCACCCCAGGGTATTCGGATATACGGAATCGGTTATGTTCGAGTCAAACCACGAGTGACAGCGATTTTAATGACTAGATTGTCTTTCTCAGCTAAAAATACGTAATAGTTTCCTTCCATGAGGATGTAACGCTCCTACTTTCAGAGTAGGAGCTTAATTAGAACTAACTTGTTCAAAAACTTATTTTTTTGCAAACTTAGACGTAAAAGACATTCTTTACGAAAAACCTAGATTTTATGTTAAATAGTTCATGACTCAACTCAGCATGCAGGCCTTTTTTTTTTTTTTTTTTTTTTTTTCGGATGGGAAATCATCAAATGACTTCTCCCGCTCTGGGCTGAGCAGGAGGGAGTGTCAGACTTTTACTGACTAAAACCCATCCATGTTCCTTCATCGCCCTTTGTGTTCCGGGGCCACGGTATCTCTTTCGAATAGTCCCGCAGCCCCGGCAGGCTTCGGTCCTTGCGGACCCCTTCACTATTGCTGACTCTCTTTGAGGCGCGCGTGGAACACGAACGCGCCGTCGACACGGCCTGTCGTCATGAGACGAACGGACGGCGAGCTAGCCCATAGCTCCCCGTCCACAGGCCCGCGCCTACGGTGGCCGGAAGCCACCACGTGGCCCCCGACGCCCGGGGCGTCTCCCGCGGCGGCCGGGACGTGAGGACCTCTCCCTGTCCTGTTCCGCCACCTCCTTCGCTAGCATGACTGCTTCGCAGAAGGAGGTGACGGCGTCCCATTCCGTCTCGCTCCGGACCATGGCACGAACCAAGGCCGGGAGCGAGAGGTCGCCGCCGCCGATCGCCACCTCGAGGACACGGCGGTGCTCCACCCAAGCAGGGCACACCTCCACAGTGTGCTCCACCGTGTCCTCCGGCCTATCCTCACAATGATAGCACCCGGGCGTTTCCTCCCGCCCGATTCGGTGCAGGAACTTACCGAAACATCCGTGTCCGGTAAGAACCTGCGTCAGGCGGAAGGTGAGGACGCCGTGGCGTCTCTCCAGCCACTCCTCAAAGAGGCCTAAGGTAAAGCAACTACAACTATATGCTCGATATTAATGCTAACGATCACTTCACGAACAAACGAGGAGATGAAGTTACAGAATGTTTATTCGGTTATATAAATATAAACACCGCATTTTTTGTTACATCCTTTCCAAAAAATCTACAGCACAATTTTTCAGAACCATTGAAATAAAAAATACAGGTAATCGTAGAGCCAGATATTTCTGCCTGGTTGGTGTATAAATCAGTTTTTAATACCATAAATTTAATACACTTGGGCACGGGGCAAACAGGGCGCAGAATCAGGAGGTATCTGTTCAGTTTCGTCCCAGATTCTCCCCAAGGAATCTTGGGAAGGAAAACTGTGGATACCTACATACGACGGTTTTATGGCGAAATACGGTGTGATTGATAATAGTCGTAACGGCTCACCGATGTGAAAAATCATTTCTGATCGTGCGGACTGGTTTTAAAAAGTTTTGATCGATGATTTTTGCGTGGTATGGTGGAGTGCCTTTTAGTGTTAAGGTAAGTTTTGAATGGATGTGGTGTCTAGTTGATGAATTTGAAGTTTGGATGGTTCCTGCTACTTGTATATCGAGTGAAACTATAAAGAGATTCAAAGTCGAAAGTCATCGATGGTCTGATATAACATGAAACCACCACGTATTGTTGAAAATCAAGATGTTACATTATAGATAAGTACATACATTCATAAACTCACTCCATTTTGCCGTTTTCCCGGGGGGTAGGCAGAAACCACAGGACGCCACGTGATACGATCCTTAAATACCTATTCCTTTGTGCCTCCTCATACTTCTGGTCATACAAGCACGGCGATTGCGAGAACTACGTACATGACCATTCTGAAGAACCTCACCAAAAAGGTCAGTGTGTGTCTTCTTCCTGTTACGTTATATTAGATGTGCTGCCTCGATCAGCGAAATATAATAAAAAAACTGTCTGGCTATGTGTGTACGTCTCTATAATAAATTACCAAAAATTTTAAAAACATTAAATTGTAAATTATTTAAAATCCAATTATCTAAATGGCTCAATAATAATAATTTCTATAGCATTAATGTTTCTTTTTAATATGAATTCATGATGTTTATTTAGTAAGTAAGCTTGCATGCTTTAGTATTAAGCAAAACATGTCTGATCTAATGTATTGTAATAACACCTTGTATACCATGTTTTATGCAAATAAAATATCTTATCTTATCAAATCTGTAAAACATTATAACGAAACGTTCAAATTGTTCTTCATAACACGAAACGTTACGCTACCTTTTTCACCCTAAGAACCCCTAAACTATAAGATGTCCTCTTCACTACTTACGTACAATATCACTACAGTCACTTAAAACTCTAATGGACTAGCTAAGGTAATCTGACCAAACAAAAAAAGAAGGTCGGCCCAACCCTTTGCACCAAAAGAATCGAAAGTAAGGTACCACTAGATTACAATATCCCAGATGTTTTTCCAAGATTTCCCCACGAGTAAACTCTAGGCTTTTAAGTGATTTCAGGGACAATGTGGACACACAATATGTACGATGTATTATGTTCTACCCACACGGTTCCTGTTTGAACATAATTTTCATATTGTTAAAGGCAAAAATATGGATTTAATCTATAAACAATTTTCCTGGAAGCCTGATACTTTGTAACAATGTATAAAGGACAAATGGATAACAAGGAAGTACTATTACGTTAATATCGAAGTAATAAGGAGCTAATTTGTTATCCTCAAATACAATTGGTAGGCACTTTTTTTTTTGTTCTTATTATTTTAAAACATTTAAGCTTTCAGTTTCCAAGTTTCAATTCCCAAGACGTTTTCATTACTTTCCTCATCAAGCTTTTGAGTTAAATCTTTTAAAGTGAGGTCTTAAAATCTCCTCGCCGCAATTGCACACTTTTCATAATTTCTATTTAATTTGCTAAGCTGTGAGCAAATTAATTTCGCACTGTAATTTGAATGCACCGTATTTCCCGAAAGCGGTGAAGGAAGTTGTCGTCGGAAGTAGTTAGGTCTAGCGGAAACAATGGCGGCGGGAAGACGGCGCGCTTCTATGCCGAATTTGTAATTTATACACGTGTGTATATTGCTTACTGTACTCGCGGGTAGCTATTAATTATAACTGAGGTGTGATGCAAAATTTTACACAATTCTGGCTGTTTCGTTTGTTTTTAGATTCTATTGTGCTTGTGAGAGAAGACAAGATTTATCGTTGTTCGAATTTTCAGTGAATGTTGTTAGTCATACTCCTCCTTTGCTGGTAACTCACGGCCATTTTTCCTAGAACCATTTGTAATTTTGAACCGATTTTTCCCCTTTTACTTTTCGGTCAAAGAACAAAAAAATATACGGGTTTTTGGGAGTTTAGAAAGTTACACCTAAAATTGGGAAAATGTCTCAAAGTTTTCTCGTGGGTGAATGATAAATCACCTCCCGATTGGTATTGAAAATCATGAATGGGGGGCCCAACGAGTGAATTTAAATAGTTAACGTGTACCTGGTGGATGGAGGGCTCCATAGTTCCTAGGAACTGTACAAAAATAGCCCTATTAGGAATGTATCATACGGTTTTAGACGTTATGAATATGAATATGTTTAATTAAATCTTTGTGGCTTAAAAACTCTGAGTGTCTGAGCTGGATTTGGTTTTTCCCAGAATGCGAAATTTACTGTTAAGAAAATTGACACGCATGTTTTGCACCATTTCTTACAGCAGTCAAATAATCTCAGTTTTAATTTAAATATACGGACAGTTGTAGGTAATCAATTCGCTTAACAATTCATATCCCTGACTTTACCAAACTCTGCATGTTAGACGGAGAGCCAACCTCAACAAACTTGGGAAAAGGAAGGCTTCTGATTGCTGATAAAACTTAGCCTGGACTTGGGCGCCGCCAAGACAACTGATAGCTTAGACTTCGGCAGCCAACTTAGCACTTGATGGTTTCCTGGATCAGTTGTAGACTAATGCATGGTCTGGTACTTGCCCTACTTGGGATAACGTACGTACATTAGTGGCATGTCTAGGATTTGCACACAGTATCCTCTGTATTCTGCATTCCGTGGCGATTGCCACTGAGGCAATGGACGTGGCCACGAATTATGTTCCCGTACCACATGCAAATTGCTTATTGTGGAGTGGAATTACGAGAGTGCCAACTGTAGTGGCTTGTGTTGAATTCAGATGGTTATGAGACACTCGCTTATACTCGCGACTTCGGCCGCGTCGAGTTTTGTAATTATTCCATGGGATCGTAGTTATTATCGTAGTATCTTAGTTATTGTTTTTAATGTTGCTTTCTATTTTTTTTTAAAGTTTAGTTTTTTAAGTATTAGCCGTAATTCAGTTGTTTTTGTATTTATCTGGTGTGTGTTTTCAAACCAGTATTGAGGTCATCCTGTAAAGATAGTGTGTAAGTTTAATAATAAATAAATAAATCTTTTAAGTTAATCCAGGTTCCAGAGTATGAGCCAAATTTCACCCAAATCCGTTCAACAGTTTTTGCGTGAAAGTGGAACAAACATCCATACATACTCATATTTATAATAGAAATAAGATAGTTATAACTATCTTATTTCTATTATAAATATAAAACCATTAAACATCAAAATAAAAAACCGCTTTTCCAATTTTATTACTTTGGTTTAAAAACAACTTTTCTATTCACAAATTATAATTTGTGAATAGAAAAGTTGTTTTTAAACCAAAGTTTTTTGTGATTGATCGATTGGATGACTCAGATATGAAGTAGGTAATTCCATATTCGCGTTTAAATAAAGAACTTATGTAGGATGCTTTACTTAGTCCCTTGAAAGACTTATGCAAATATTTAGTTTTCACTGAAAAAAAACTAGGTGAGTACAGAATACGTGAATAGCGAAAGGGTTTTAGGATTTCATTATACTCTGCCGCCATCTTAACCAGCTTTTCATTTTTTCACCAAGTTTCTAAGAAGGCGTTGCTGTACCTGTATTAATAGTGACTTGTCCACGCGTCACGACCACTGAAAAGAAAACAGTTTATTATTTATCGGAATACTTCAAAGGTTTCAATATAAACAGGTAAACGATTGTATACCGGTACAAAGGTAAGGGCGGGTGTTATTTTATAACGTGACGAAAACATGACCTGAAATATTGAATAGTGTACGGGTAAGGTACATTTAAATGATAGATTGATTGAATTTGTGTATTGATAGAAGACCCAAAACTGATAACTGCAGGCTATTACGTATCTTTCTGATATCCAGTGACTATCAAGCTTCGGTTGTACACCGAACTTTGATGACAACCGTGAATGTCATAATATTGGTATTACGTATCACACTGAGTGGATATCACTTTTCGGTGACTAACAGGGTCATACATAATACGAAACTAACCTTTTGACCGTTAATTGATGGACACTGAGCCCAGTTACTATCATTTCGAGCTGTCAATAGAGATACGTAATAGCCCTACTGATCGACTCGCGGCGAATGAGTCGTTTGTGGTTAGCCCAAACGGTGCTATGCGACTACTGATCGTTGACTTAAAATTGTATATTTTATTCATTCGCTGCGCGTCGATATCAGCATAAAATTTATACATATGCAATTGTACGGGTTTGCTCGTACAAATAGGTACTTTTTTGGGTTATCTTTCAGTGTTTATTTATTAAATTAATTAGATCACTTCAACAGCATACAACCTCAATTCATCTGACAGTAGATAAATGTTTTTTAACCGTTTTATTATAGCTAAAGCAGTTTTAAAACCAATAAAATTAAACGCTTTCAACTGGTAACTGCAACGATGAACTGCTATACTATATTCCATAGTAATTATGACGCTGAAAGTACTTCAACGTGGTTCAGATACGCTAAACGCGTTCAATTATATTGGTGTTTTTATTTCTTCTTTTTCAATTTAAATTGCCATCGTTAGTGACGTAATTAGCACCAGTTTTTCTTTCGCTTAAGGCGACTACATGAGCTAAATTAGCAACTCTAATTGTGGTGGTTAAGACTTCGTTTGAAATACAGTTAGAATAAAGTT
Source organism: Xestia rhomboidea (assembly GCA_963853795.1). Taxonomy (NCBI): domain Eukaryota; kingdom Metazoa; phylum Arthropoda; class Insecta; order Lepidoptera; family Noctuidae; genus Xestia; species Xestia rhomboidea. The sequence continues at coordinate 14,644,441 of OY970759.1, read as the reverse complement.
CTAATCAGCTTGCACTACAAAGTGGTTGTTACGTCAGTCACTGCGGGCCGAATAGTGCGAAATGAGTGTTTTTTTACGATTTACAAAAATCTATTGATGGGACTAAAAAATAAAACACTAACATGCTAATATGTTGCTTGTAGAATATTTGCCAAAAAATCAGAATGATCGCAAGTATTTGAGTACGGTTTTTACTCGTTTAAAGAATTTTTTTCTAGACTTTCACGGTTTTTCACTATACTTAAAGTACTTATGGGTTGATATCCGTGATTTTCCTTAGTTACTATGATGTTGATGCGCGATCATGATGCTTGCAACAGCGTCGAAATATCGGGAGCTCATAATAACTAAGGAAAATCACGGATATCATCCCGTAGGTACGTACTTTAAGTTTAGTTGTATTATGTTTTCAAAACACTATCATACTAGCATATATCCTGAAGAATATCATATATTTATACTGGTTTTGTTTATTGCAGTGAATCATATGCTTTTTGCATTATAAAACTCGCGTTTAGCCCCTGTAGTCCCCTTAACCGTCTTATTTTCCAGATCCTCTCTCCGAAGAACAGGAAATGGTTAGCAAAAGCATCGTTATATTAACATAATGTTCTGTAGAAGTATAAAATGTACTAACTGGGGTCACTCGGTACAAACCAATGGAAATAATAAAGGTGTACCTACAGTAAATGAAACTCTTTCAACAAAACTCCTTTTGTCTTACGAGTACACTGTAAGTACAAATTAAGTGAAAAATAATTCCGTCCGTGTTAATTGGCTGTTGGGAAAACTCACAGGATAACGGATTTTAGATGGTAGAGAATTACGACATAGCCATTCTTTACTTTTATAGAATGGAAAAGTTTGATAATTATTCTTTTACCGTTGATGGAAATACACTGGCCTGCAAAACTAAGTATCACACTTTTAAAATTGCAATAACTTTTTATGTACACAAGATATACTTTCGAAACAAAAAGGACTCGAAAAAGAGTTTTATTTTATACATAAAAACTTCAAAGAAAGCTGATAAAAATTGCTATAAAACGTTTGTTATTTTAAATCTATAACTTCTATAGTTTAGTAAAAATTGAAATTTAAAAAGTGTAGTACTTTGTTTTGCAGGCCAGTGTAGTTGCGGAATTCATTTTGTTGAGTAATCGTTTCTTAATCGTCTCGTAATTCGTTAACCTAGGCAGTTACTTCAAAATAGATTTGCTCTCAAAATGACGAAGGATAACATCCACAAACCGGGCATGTCTTAGAACCAGTCTTCTTTATTATTGTGTGGTTAGTGCCTAACCTGGTGTCAGAGTTTCTATGCCACCCATGCCTCTGACTTAGCCTTACTTGCCGTCGAGAAATATCTCTCAGACATGCTGGTTTTCTCACGATGTTATCCTTCACCGAAACAAGTGATAATACGCACACGAATCCGAAAAATCAGAGGTGAACACCACTAGACTATCACTGCGTATTAGAACCATTAATTTGAAGACATGCGACATCCTGAGGGCCGGCAGTCTCGACAGAGATAACTACAAAATCACTAAAGGAGATTTTTTTTTTGTTTGGAGATTAGGCCACCCACATAAATTGTAGCGTTTAATAATGAAACGTACATCGATTTCTTCTCTAAAATATCTAGATTACAGTGGTTTTATTAGCTAAGCCTTGTCTTACCGGAATAAATGCGAAAACTGCAAAAACACTTTACGTAAATAAAAATAAACAGAAAGAGTAAATGTCAAAATAATGAAGTTGCCTGTCAACCACAAAAAAGGCGGATTTACAACGCTCCGTGACACGTTGATTGTTTAAACCATCTACGCGATTTTAGCGTAAACATTTAAAAATAGCATTAAAATGTTCACAGTTTAATAATATCTCTTTCTATATTCTATTTTGCTTTAATTAAAGCAGATATGATTACCACTGGGTACCGTACTTTTATTTGTAAACGGAAAAAACGTCCCTATTCACGTAAGTATTTTCTGTCAAATGACATTGACCACAACAGGAATGATTTGACTCGCAAAAAAATATCATAATATAACTTTTTATTTTGATTTTAAGATTCCGGTTGCGTTTCTATGTAATCTTTCGTTTGTTACTATGATATAACGGTTACTTATTTTTGGTGTAATATGAATAATAAACGCAACGTCCAAGTGGGCCTAAAAAAATTGTCTCCTTTTGATTGCTAATTACTCCCGAAAGAATTCGGTTGGAATAACGATGCTTGCGGAAAATGCTAGTATCTACATCCAAGATGTGATTCTTGCAAGCATCGTTATTGCAATCCTATTTAGTCGTTAGTAATCAGCGATCGAAAGTTAGTGATTTTGTCGTTATCTCTGTCGAGACTGCCGGCCCTGGGTCCGCGTGGAGAATACCGGCCCACTCCTGGTCCCAGGTGTAACCTGTGTCCCAGCAGTGGAAACGTTATAGTCAAGTTACTTACAGACAAGAACATTAATCATCAGGTCGAGGAATGACTTTGACCTTGAAAAAGTCGCTCCTCGACCTTTATGAACTTGGAGGGTTGTAATGATGATTTTGATGATTATGATTCTATAACTACATACGTGTTACAGTCGCGAACAATATTTTAATCAACATACAACCTAGCACTGGCCTGCAAATTCCAAAAAACCTAAGAAAATTTGAATTTCGCGGGCTACCCTGGAGCATCCACCTTAAGATGAGCGAAAAATAGACTTCTTGATGCCTAAACGAATAACCTTAAGAATTAATCTCGTCATCCTGTTAGTAATCCCTGCAAAATTGGTCAGTTGATGATATCTTGAAGATAAGAAGGTATTTAAAAAAATAATTAGAAACTAATTAATTACCAGATCATTATTTAATTACTGATTAATATTAATGAAGACATTACTCAATGATTTTCATTCTATAAAATGTTAAGTAAGTAATAGTATTTAAAAGATTAGTAAAAAAAAACATGATGTTGCAAAAAAAAATCACGCTGTTTTATGCTTTCACAGCCTGAAATGTCAGTCTGTCTGTCATTGGGATCTCCATTGTCACCATAAAACAATGTAACTTAAACGCAGAAACTGCTTAGTTGTTGTTGATGTAGAAAAACCGTAAGTTTATCCACCAGGCAAGTAAGTACATGTGCTTGTATAACACACCTACTTCGTTCATGAGCTACTTTCCTTGAAAACAGCAAAAAATAATAATAAGTAATTACATTCTAAACGTTTTAAAGTTTTTGATAAGTGACAATCAGCCAAGTGCGTTGTGGATTTTGCATAGAGTTCCTTATAAACAGCTATTTCCATTTCTTTAGAATATAACATAACATCACGCCGGTAACCCCGAATGGTTGGGCAGGGGTGTAATAATAGACCCACATTTCGCCAGTTATGTTTAAGTCTCACGTAATATGGGGCGAGCCTATTGCCATCAACCGGGCACTAATCCAGACTCCGTGGCTGCTACCGAGAAATTCTTGATGGAAAAACCCAATAACACTTTGCCCGAACTGGGAATCGAACCCAGGACCTCATGCTCACCAGTTGCTCTTGCGGGCACTAGACCGACGAGGCAGTGATCGATTCCTATATAAGTTCTAAACTAATATTATAAAGAGGAAAGATTTGATTTTTGTTGGTTTGTTTGTTACGATTTAACTCAAGAACTACTCAACTGATTTTAAAACTTCTTTCACCATTAGAAAGCTAAATCTGTACCGAGTAACGTAGGCTATCTATCACTTATCTATCTATCATGCGGTTTTTCGTTTCCGCACCTAGTCCTTAAAGTGGACCATTGTGCGTGAGCCATGGTGGCCGTTTACTCCAACCAGCCCACCTCCCCCCAGAAGCAGATCAAACTTCCCGGTCTTCTCAGGGCATCCGCAAGGGATCTTGGTGCACCCAGGTTTTCCTCGCGAATCTTGGTAACGCCGGTGCACTCGAGGAGCACATGCGCCACCGTTTCCTCCGCCTCCATGCATGCTCTGCATAGGGGACTGTCTGTGATTTCTAGGGTGTGGAAGTGTTTATTCAGTGAACAGTGTCCAGTGATGGTCCCCGTCACCAGTCGCAGGCTATCTCTGTCCAGGCGCAGAAGGTGCCTGGTCAGCTTTGTGTCCAGGGATGGCATAGCTTCTTTGGATTGCCTACACCCTGGTGTCGAGGTCCACCATTTCTCCGATAGTATTCGAGTGTGTTCCTTTAACCAGTTTCTTAGTTGTTTGAAAGGAATGGGCACAATGGGCTCGGGACCGCAGGGTTTTGTGCTGGATCCTCTCCTGGCAAGTTCATCAGCCGCATCGTTCCCGAGTGATCCACTGTGACCTTTGATCCATTGTAGTGTCACCTTAATGTGGTTTAGTACCGTGATTCGTTCTAGGGCATTATGGCATTCTAGTATTAGTCTCGACGTTATCTGATAACTCTTTAAGGATTGAAGGACTGAGGCACTGTCGGAGAGTATTCGAATATTGGTATCCGTAACCTCCCTGGCCTCTACAGCGTGTGCCGCTTGGATAATACCTACACACTCTGCCTGGTAAACAGAGTTTAGTATTCCAAGAGGATTGGATATTTTGATGTTTAGGTCGTCGGAGAACACTCCGAAACCTGTCCCGTCGTCGGTTTTCGATCCATCAGTGTAGATTCTTAGCTCTTTTGTACCTGAGTAGTCACACAACTCCGCTGTGAGCTCTATGTTATAGTGTTTTTGGAAGCAGTGGGTGTTCAGGGTGATGCCATCATGGGCTGTTGTTTGATTGCATTTTCTCTGATACGTGTGTGTTTAATTCTAGAATTGTTACTAAGGGAAAAAAAATAAAAAAAACCTAGGCTATAAATTATATTGATATCATGCAAATTAGCCGACCTGTCAAGATTTTCTGTATGTAATACATACAGTTTGGCATTTTCACTATGTATTAACAGAAGCCTATCAAAATACAATCTAAAGTTCTAAATAAATTAATAAATAACTATCAAAAACAAATGGGTTGGAAACCTCAGATGAACGATTATTACTACTGTCAGGAGATCGGAAAATCGTGATGTTACGACGTTATATTGTTTGAACTATTTCTTGCCCGTGTTTACACCCACATCTACTTGTAAGAGTCTTGTTACAGACTTGTCAAAAAGACGTGTAATGATGTTGTTTCAGATATTGTTCACTATTTAAAACACATTTCGACATTAATTCTATAAGTTTTGAATACAACTAATCTTTGCAACTAGTTTTATGTGTAAAAGATAAACGGAAACAGACACAACACGCAATACATGCATTTATACCTCGCTTCAGACGTGGAGTGACTGATGGATTTATAAATAAATAAATATCGCTGGACATTACACACAGCGCCATCTAGTGCCACATTAGGCAACGAGGCTTGTGTCGTGGACACCAGTTAGTTGATATACTACATAGATACTTTTTGTTTGTAAATACATACTTATTATAGGTATAAACATCCATGACTCGGAAACAAATGTCCATGCTCAGCACACAAACATTTGCTCGTACCGGGATTCGAATGCGGGACCCTAAGAACGTAAGACAGCCTCACTACCGCTGCGCCATTCGGGTCGTCAAGTCAAGAATCTAATAAAGTCTTGGAGACGGGGTGACGGGGTCTTAGGGTTTTTCAGTTTCTCAAAGAACTCCAATATAAATTAACTATTCAGCTCCACATTTCGACGTTTTAGGACTTATTATCAGGACCACTAACAGCTAAACAATTTCCGTTCACATAGCACCATTCGCCGATACTAGCGAGTACTTACAGAAACAAATAAAATTTATTTTAATCGTAGTCACAGTTAAACGACCAGATACCGGTGCCGCCGCTTTGTCGCTCCAATAAACTATCGGATCGACGTGAAAATGGCGCACAAAATGTTTTTTGGAACCATTTTTGTATTTGCGTGTTTTTTGACCTGCAGGGGCGAGGACTGTGAGGCCTACGATGAAATGGGATCGTGTGAGTTCAGACTACGTTTTATTTGATTGAAATACCATTTGTTAAACTTTCACCTGTATTATTCCGAGTTGATCCCCTTTAGGCGAATTTTACCAATGAATTGAACGCGATCAGCATGATCGTGTTGATCGCTGTACTTCATTAATTGTTAGATACCTGCAGTACACTACACCTATTTCATTAATTTATTAGTTTTAAATAAAATAAGCAAACAAAACATTACATTGTTACCCGTAAATATTTATTAAACACGCCATAATATAAAAGTAATGTTTTGACACTGTTTTCAATTATGAGTGTTGTTTTAAAATATAATTGGGCTTGCAGAATATCACATTGTTTTAAATCATACATAATGAGATAAACCTGCATAAGTTAATTTTAAATCATTTAAATCCAGCCGGCAGCCCCGATAATAATAATTGTGAAACTACGCGAAACATTTTACTTTCTGATGTTCAATTTGTTAAAAACTATTAATTTTCCGCTGAAAATGACACGTATACAGTAAGATTTATAATAGTATGAGAAAAATCCTTTCATAAAAATTGGTTCATGCGGTGCCTTGTCGGCCACTGGTAGTAAGCACGACTGATGTACTGAATGTACATCTACACTAATATTATAAAGAGGATAGATTTGTATTTTTGTGTGTATGTTTGTAATAAATAAACTCAAACTACTGCGCCGATTTCATAAATTCTTTCACCAATAGAAAGCCACGTCTTTACTGAGTAACATAGGTTATATTTTATTCCCGTACTCCCACAGGAACGGGAACTACGCGGGTGAAACTGCGTGACGTCCGCTAGTGTTCTATAATTGCGGTAGTAGTTGCGTATGAGTGGCTATCGGCCCGTTTCTGAATGATCCTTAGCGCCCAGATAGCCTCACGAGTGTTATAACAGGTATATCTGATGCCCTGTTCACCTGAATGCGTCATGCGAGACGTGTACACGAACTACCCATTTAGGTTGTGTCGCATGGACTATACAAGCTGTAAATAGTGCCTTCACGAAGCCATAAACTAACGAAGTAACTCTATACAATTTTTTTGCTGGAAAACATTTTTTTTTTTGGGTGAATAATTACGTTTTATGGTACAGGACTCAATGTAACGCACTCAACAATTGTACTGATGGATGCGTTGAATAGTACGGAGGTCAAAAAAGTATTTAAAGTATAAAGTCTGACATAAAAAAAAGTAAAAAAGATTGACCCATTGGGGTGAAAACAATCAATTTCTCCATAACTACAGGTAGGTATGGATGGTCACCAACTACGGTGAGCCACAAACTAAGCATCGCTTGTATCTTGTGGCTCAGGAGTGCGATTTTACAAAAAAATAGTTACATTAAACAACAAACATGTGAATATTATAACAGGGTAAACATTAACAGGGTGCAGGTTAATGCAAAGTAGCAAAATAAAAACAAAACAATGTTTGCATTTGTTAAGCTTGTGTTATGGTGTGTTTGAGTTCTTGTGAGTGTTGAATACGTGAAATGAAGTTGAATTATACACAAAAGAGGTCTTAAAGTCGCAAAGACGACTTATAAAAGTGGTTCTTTCAACCTATCCTTGCGAGGAGTACAAACGTTTTTCTTCATTCAGGTACACCACCGTGTTCCTCCGACATGGTGTTATACAGTGCCGGGTGTCTCGACCCAACATTGTCGGAGCGTACGTGTCGCCGTCCCAAGGCTCGCTCCCTGGGTGTCCGGTGCGACTATTCGAGGTGCGAGTGCCCCGACCCGAAGGTGTTCGACGAAGCTGCCAAGCGGTGCGTAACGGTTGAAGAGTGCTCGGATCAATCGAATGTGAACAGTACCCGAAGTGAATGATAATTGTGTTTCTTGAATGTTTTAATAAATGTTTATGTGATCGATTTGTTTCCTTGTTAATGCCTCTTTTTCTATGCAGAGAAAGAACAAGAACCACTATGCTTGATCCTTGTGTATTTGTTATCATTGTGTTTAATAATTTTTCGTAAGACAGTGACTTTACATCGTAAACCCATATGGACATATGTAGAGCTCTGGGGATCAGCAAACTCTTCAAATATTAAGATTATACAACGCTTCCAAAATAAATCACAACATAAAAGCTTGAGTGATGCGCCTTGGTTCACAAAAAACATCGAAGTAGGTACACAAACATACAAAACCCAGCATACAAATCTCAAGTATCACGGAGGTTGTAGATAACCCCCGAATACTGAAACGTCACTCAAAATTTAAAGGTTGCTTAACATTTGAGCAGCTCCTAAACTTTAAATTTCGTATAGCCAAACGTCACTTTTGAGTATCTGTTAAATATAAGTGCTACTTAAATCTTGAGTGACGTTTCAGTATTCGGGGGTAAGTCTTATACGAATTATAAAGAGAGACTACAGTGGCATAAAAAAGAACTAGCTGTGACACTCCTTAAAGTCCTCAAAGTCTATCTATAGACTTAAAAGAGAACGAATTGCGTCAATCTAAAAACACCGACTAATAATAATGAGATGACACATCATTGGATGCGAATAATCTCGAACTGCCAAGGGAAGAAATAACAAATCTGATAAAACTCAAAGGCTGATTGCAGATTGACGAAAAGGGCAAAAAAATATTCAATGACTTGTCTTTATCAACATCCGATTCACGCCCGTTATCCCCGAAGAGTAAAGCAGAGGTTTAGGGACCCAATAGTACAGCCACATTTTGCTTTAAGTCCCATGAAGTAGCCGCAATACTATTACCATCAACCGGGCATAAATCCAAACTCCGTGGCTTCTATAATGAGAAATTCCTGTTTTCAAAACCCAATAACACTTTGCGTGACCTGGAAACTAGACCAACGAGGCAGTCTTGCCAACTTGACTTTATTCGTCTGCTTTTTACACTTCGCCTCTTTAAAAACTGCGTCTTTAGTCATTTTAATCGGTTTTAAATCGTAAATATTCAATTAAATGCCAGACGTTCGAGATTTCCTTGAGTTATTTGACCAATGGTCATTATACAATTTCACACCCAAATAGGTATAAAAATATTCGGACGTTTAGTCAAGTGCATGCCTCATTCGAGATAGTTCGTATGGAGTCAACGGGGTATGAACGGTATGCAAACGGATCGTAGAATTGTCTGACGACTCGTGTCGTGTCCGTGACAAGTCCACTCAGCCTTTGATAAATCAAATATAGAGGCAGTCGATCTCCCAGTAAAAATGAATATCACTTTTAAACTAAAAGCATTTTTTTCAAACCCTACATACAATTCAAAGCCAAAATCTTTCTGTAAGTAATCTACTAAAGTCGCTTTTGTAAACATTTTGGCAAAGAGTCGCTAAGTTAAAAATAATGGCCAAGTTAACATCATGTGCCTATGGCAAAGTGTGGAGAAGAATGGGAAAGCATTGCTTACCAAATTTCAACCCATTATAAATTTATAACCCTTTAAAAACAAGTAAAAATATCAAACCGTATCACTTTTGAAAGTTAGCTTTTAGTTAATTATTGTAACGAAACTTGACCTTGAAAGTTAAAACGGTTTTTGATCACGACCGGGGCGTATTTACCCTACTATAAACTCCGAACCAGGTCAATTAATTATTCTTACTTGAGGAGATAGAATAGTTTATCTACCTGCCCGGATCTCTGTTTACTTTTTCAACAGAAACTAGAAACCCTAGCAGAAACGCGCGAGTTACGTCGAACGTTCCGTAATTTTGAACGATTTTTAAATCTAACATACAACCGTCGTAAAGCATTGTGGTTTATTTTTTTTTACAATCACAATAATTAATGTCACCCATAGACAAGAACAAAGTCTTACAAGTAATAAAGCTATAACATTCTCATTGCTAAGACACACGTCTACTCTCGGAGATGGGTGCGGGCCCATTGTAGGTTGGTTGGTGTCGCATGTCTTACGATTATTAGTTCTATAATTTGCTGGTTTCTTCACGATGTTTTCCTTCACCGTTTACAGGTTAGTGGTGATGAAATTTTCACAAAATAACGCGACTGCCTGAGTTCGAGCCTCCAACATACAACTGGCAGGTTGTAGCCGTTGTGGTGGCTTCCGGCCACCGTAGGCGCGGGCCTGTGGACGGGGAGCTATGGGCTAGCTCGCCGTCCGTACGTCTTATGACGACAGGCCGTGTCGACGGCGCGTTCGTGTTCCACGCGCGCCTCAAAGAGAGTCAGCAATAGGGAAGGGGTCCGCAAGGGCCGAAGCCTGACGGGGCTGCGGGACTATTCGAAAGAGATACCGTGGCCCCGGAACACAAAGGGCGATGAAGGAACATGGATGGGTTTTAGTCAGTAAAAGTCTGACACTCCCTCCTGCTCCGCCCAGAGCGGGAGGTATCATTTGATGATTTCCCATACGAAAAACAAAAAAAAAAAAAAGTTGTAGCCGTTAACCCACAGAGCCCACTGCCTTTGAGACTGTGTAGTTAATAAATAAATCTAGGGTGACTGGTAATTAGTGACCGATACCTAAACACTCGCGTGTAGGTATCGGTCACAATCACTTGTATCGTGAGTACAATCACTTGTACTACGGGAACAAACCTAAAATCGAAAATTTTCGCGATTTCAGATTTGTTCCTATAGTAAAAGTTGTTTGTTATCATGAGTACAATCATGTGTTTAGGTATCGGTCCCTAAGTAACAGTCACCCTATAGGGTTATAGGGTTCGACCGTTCGCACATAATTATATGTGCGAAACGTGTTTTTTCAGTTTTCCGTTCGTGACAAGCCTATAGCAGTGCGCCGTAGACTGAATTGTACGTCTATAGAGATACCTAATAAATACTAAAAATGAATATTCATACAACGACATTGCAATGTAGATCGAACAGTGTTTTTATTAACAGGAATTTTAAACGAATGGAAATTGTAAATGCGAACAAATAGTGAAGACTTAAAAACTCAGCTCACCCGCTGTTATGCCTAGAGTGCTTATTTACGTTGTTTTTCATCTGAGATAAGTCTATAGGAGATCTTTTCAAGTCGGATGTCATTAACAGACTTTCCAAAACGTCATCATCGAAACGATGCAGTGAAGATCCTAGAGCCCCAAGGTCTCATGTGACAGCTATCTGGTTTTCCTCTACAGACGACAAACGAAAACTATCCAACTATTTTCACAAAGAAAACCGATCTATCAATCATGCTTTGTTCAATAACAGTCACCGTAAATAGGAAAAAAAAGTAATATAAATGAGACGTACGTTTGTTGGAGTGATCGAAGATATTTGATCGCATGTCAGTGCCTCAGTGGTTGGTGTGCGAATGTGCGTGGCATTCGATATATATCCGCAGTTTATCCTGCGCCGTTGTTATGTCAAACGTGACAAATAGTATAGGGCGTAGGCGACGTTTCCCATCTTTATGGCTCTTGTACTCAATGGGCCAGCCTATAATCTTATCTTGTACAGCGCTCTGTGAAACAGTTTTTAAAGTAAAACTAAAAATGCATAAAAATTTGCTCAAGCATGAGCAGGAACATCTAGGTTCCTTAGGGACTTCAATGTCTCGCAGTCTCTTACCAGAACCATAAGTGAGAAATATAGTTTCATTTAGACGACTACAGGAGCTAAATTAGCGACTCTATTTGTGATGGTTCAAACTTCGTTTGAAATGCTGTCAGAATAAAGTTCTAATCAGTTTGCACCACAAAGTGGTTGTTACGTCAGTCACTGCGGGCCGAATAGTGCGAAATGAGGATATTTTGCGATTTACATAAAATCTAGTGATAAAATTATTATATAAAAGATAAAAGAATTAGTTGTATTATGTTTTCAAAATACTATCATACTAGCATATATCCTAAAGAATATTTTATTTATTTTTATTGGTTCACCAACAGTTGTTTACACAGGTTGTATGCTAAAAGTAACATGCAAAAATGTAAATGCAAAAGTGTAACAATCACTTATAGGTAAACTCCGCATGCATAAAAAAGTTGTACAATTTATAATATTAATCTAGTTTTAAAAAAAATACTAATCTAAAGGTCTAAATAATTAATATGTCCCAACATTAAGGAACTTATTATTATTAGAGGTACCTACTTAAATATATTCTCTCTCGTGAATGAAATGAAAAGTAAAACTATTTAGCAAGATGCTTAAAAAAATTGGCTTTAAAGTAAATTAAATTAACCAGGGATATTTTATCTTTCTCACTGGTTGATTTTGAGGTGCCGTATTTGACCGATGCGTTGAACGCTTGGAAAATGGCTTGTCCCAATACGGATTTGCCCGACAACCTGTCCTCCCAGAGACAGTGGGACGTGCGGCTCTGCAGTATTGTACCTACGGAATACCCTTTTACACACGTCAATCAATACTGTGGAGCGTGCCCGCCTGCTGGCCGTGGGGGAATGGGAGTCGGGCTTGTGGCTTCAGGCACTTCCGTCATTCATCATTGGCACTATTATGGATGACGCATCGTTTCGGGTCGCTACAAGTCTACGCTTAGGCGCACCTTGTGTTGCTCCGCATCGGTGTCACTGCGGTGAAGGTGTCGACAGCCTCGGACACCATGGCCTGTCCTGCTACAGGAGCGCAGGTCGCATTGCACGGCACGCCAGAATTAACGACATTATTCGCCGAGCTCTTGCCAGCGCCGGCGTACCAGCGGTTTTAGAACCAAACGGCTTGGTGCGTGACGATGGCAAGAGACCGGACGGCATGACGTTGGTGCCTTGGAGCGTGGGTAGGCCTTTGGTGTGGGACGCAACCTGTGTCGACACCCTTGCGCCTTCTCACGTTGCAAGCACGGCGGGCTGTGCAGGCGCTGCTGCTGCGGCTGCCGAGGTCCTCAAACGGCGCAAATACTATAACCTTATTGGTAAATACAGCTTAGAGCCGTTTGGGGTCGAAACGCTCGGGTCATGGGGTCCGAGTGCGCGTCTCCTTTTTAAGGAAATCTCTCACCGACTGGTCGACACTTCGCGTGACCAGAGGGCTGGCTCTTTGTTTGGCCAAAGAATTAGCATTGCCATTCAACGTGGCAATGCTGCCAGTCTTCTGGGCACGTTTCCGAACGACAGCGATGCGGAGGAGTACTTTGACGCCTATTGACGTCGTTGGATGTATATGTAAGTAATTACGTTTAGTTTTATTTTTGTAATTATTTAGAGTTTTAGTTGTAGTATGTACTAGCTGACCCGCGCAACTTCGTCTGCGTTACGTAAGAGAGAGAGAGGCTTAGAGAGAGTGTGAGTCAACCTAAAAAAAATGAAGATAATATGCTTTAGCGGACTTTTTAAGAGGAACAATCCCGTCATACATGTATGATTGTTGAGTTACTTTAACCGTTTACGCAGCGCACGGAACGGAAGCTCTCAAAAGCAATAGTTTTTCGCTGTATTTGCAACAATTTTCATTGATACTCCGCTCCTATTGATTGTATCGTGACGTTATATAACGTATAGCCTTCCTCGATAAATGGGCTATCCAACACTAAAAGATGTTTTTCACTGGAATCAGTAGTTCCTAAAATTAGCGCGTTCAACCAACCAAACAAACAAACTTTACTCCTTCATAATAAGTATAGATTCAAGTAGGTAACAATTTAATTTCTCGGAAATATATGCAATCATCGTTAAAATATTGTACTATGTTTTTCCAATTTGGGACTTCCCTCGACAGCCTTAGGTTTTCATCCTTAGACACTCGATGACAGTCATACTCCAGCTAGGTCGAAAGTTCTCATCAAGGTGCATGAATTGAGCCCAAACACGATACTTATAGCTTATTTTTTTTTCGGATGGGAAATCATCAAATGACTCCTCCCGGAGCAGGAGGAAGTGTCAGACTTTTACTGACTAAAACCCATCCATGTTCCTTCATCGCCGTATCTCTTTCGAATAGTCCCGCAGCCCCGGCAGGCATCGGCCCTTGCGGACCCCTTCTTTTTTGCTGACTCTCTTTGAGGCGCGTGTAGAACACGAACGCGCCGTCGACACGGCCTGTCGTCATGAGACGGACGGACGGCGAGCTAGCCCATAGCTCCCCGTCCACAGGCCCACGCCTACGGTGGCCGGGGGCCACCACGTGGCTCCCGACGCCCGGGGCGTCTCCCGCGGTGGCCGGGACGTAAGGATCTCTCCCTCTCACGTTCCGCCACCTCCTTCGCTAACATGACTGCTTCGCAGAAGGAGGTGACGGCGTCCCATTCCGTCTCGCTCCGGACCATGTATTGAACCAGGGCCGGGAGAGAGAGGTCGCCGCCGCCGATCGCCGCTTCGAGGACACGGCGGTGCTCCACCCAAGTGGGGCACACCTCCACAGTGTCCTCCGGTCGATCCTTACAATGGAAGAACCCGGGCGTCTCCTCTCGCCCGAAAATACGATATGAGGCCAATAACAATTTAGCTGTAAATATAATCTACGTAAACTGCGTATGGATTATTGATTATTACGAATAGCATAGCACAGTTCTTGCACGGCAGGAACACGTGGATTTATCAGGCTTCTGATGTTCGCTATACTACTTTTTGGAGAAATTATCCTCATCATCATACTCCTGCCCTTATGCCAATTTATTTGGGGTCGGCGCAGCATGATTGTATTCATTATTCCATACTTCTCTATTACTTTTTGGAAAAATATTTCACGAAATAATAAGAAATATAGAAATGCACACAATTTAAATACAAAATGAAATATAGGAAATCTCACAGCATCAAAAAAAAAAATTAAACAAATAACAAAAAGTGAAAATAATGTTGGAAGGTTTGAACCTGCAACCCCGTAGTTTACAGAGCGGTAGCGGAGGCTATTTACTTCATTGACATAAGCCACAAATAGCCGTTCTCATGTACTTACGTCATGACTGAAACGTCAAACAATTGAAGTATACGGAAATAATGCAAAATTGCCTACCCCCTTAAGGAAGTAGCGTGATAATATGTAGTCTAAATATTAAAGAAGCCTATGCAGTAATTTTGACGTAATGCGCAAGCCTATGCAGTAATTTTGACGTGATGCGCGCACAAACATTTCGTACCACCTACTTATACCGAAGAAAGCTGATTTTCTTGAGTTCCGCTATTTTGTGCGTATTCACGTCAAAAATCAAATTTCAAGAAAATTGAGAAATTATATTTACCTGTATTAGATACGAAGTATATGTAGCAACTTTAAAAGGTTACACTTCATTGGATTTGATTGTATAGGTGTTTGAAGTTTATTAATTTTAAACACAAAACCCTCTTTTTTGCGTCTCTGGATGAGATTTTTAAAAAATGCTGAAACAGGTATTTCTTTATTTTTATTAATAAGTATTTATTCTAACTTTCATGATTCTAGAACAATCTAAAATTTTTTTTTCATACAAACTTTACCCCACCATTTCACCCCCTTTTTCAAAAAAATTCCAAAATTTCTATAGCCTATATGTTATTCTGAATGTATTTAAATAGATTTGTGAACATTCCAACAATATCGGTTCAGTAGTTTTTACGTGATGCGCGGTCAAACAAACAAACAAAAATTTTTAAAATGGTTTTAATATCTTCAGTTACTTATTTTAAGTCACCCAGGCTGGTTTTTTTTTTTAAATCTTCAATGAACAGTTTTTTTGGTCTCAACGATTTTATTATATGTATAGATATAATGTAAATATGGTTTTTCAAAATAGAATAATAAAGATTAAAAAAAAAAAAAAAAAAAAAAATGTGCAATACAATGCAATATTCAATTTCCACGTTTAACTATATTGATAAATTATAATATTTGTATACTTTATCCGCATTAAGAAACTGATAAATGTAAAATGTATAAATTAGTTATTAGGTGTGAAATAAAAGGCTTTTTTATTTTATTTTGTTTAATAAGTACAGTGTGAAAGTCCTGAAGTTCCGAATCGCTTCCTGAAACAGTTATGAAAGTTTATCAGTGTTGTTATTCCCAGTAACCCTGTCCCTCATATAACAAAGCCTGAGGTAGCCTGAATCTATAGGTGTAGGACGTCAGCGCCGACTAGGAGCGAAGAATACGTGCGCACAGTGTAGTAAGCATAGGCACATCGTCCGTTAGGTACACGCATATATCCTCGCGCCCAGCGATCACGCCCGTCCGGCACATACAGTGAACTCGATATAGACAATTGAGTTCACTGCGTCAAGCGAATCTGTCTTAAAGTGAATCTGTCCTAATATTACCCCTTATATTGTGCACATGAACCAAAATTTTTGGAGCCATGTGATATCACCACCCCACCCGTGGTGGATAAACAGCTGGCCTATGTCATACATTGAGAACGTTGTAGGCTGATATAATGATATTTAAAAGAATTTTGCCTTATTTTAGGCAGATTTTGCAACGTTCCAAGAAAGAGTTAGTTGCTAAAACAATTATAATTCGCACAGCAACAGTACATAAGACCATACATTACCTAACTAATAAGCGCGGCCGTCAAAAAATCGTTTCAATTATCAAAACATAACAATAATAAGCAATTCCTTATAGTTTCCCAGGTCAAAGTTCCCGTGATAACCCCACAGTATATTATTTGTTAATCACGCTTCCCATATGTACTAAACACGTGTTGATTGCACTTAAAAAAGTTATCATTTTCCGATAAGCCACAATGTCATACTGCATCTATTATTGTCCTTCAACGTGTAATAATAATCAGTTAGCTGGAATTGGCCTTATTATTCTGGAACTGGGCTTATCATTTTGGAAAAGGGCTTATTATTTTAGAACAGAGCTTATTACTGAATATGTGGTAACGACTTTAGCGTTGGTCTCTTTTTCACCCTGTATTATTCAGTCACATTTATAATCAGTCTGAACGAAAACACTAAAATGCGAAATGTTGGCTACAGCTTTAAAACTAAATCTGCCTCTAGAATGTCTGAAATCTCCTGAGTAACCTCACCTATGCATGTTCAGTCGATTCGGCTATCCTTACTAATAACTCTGTCTATTATCTTCTCACGTGAAAACTGTCGGCACATGGTATGGATGTTGTATACTTTTATTTTAGCCTAGCCCACGTAGCATGACCACCGTAGAAACGGGTTTCTTCCAAAAGAATTATTGTCGATTCTTTCTTCGAAGAAACCCATCGACCCATCGACAAATTCTTTTGCTCATCTGTCATTTGGTCGATTCAATGACAGATGAACAAAAAAATTGTCGATGCTTTCTTCGAAGAAACCCGTCTCTACGGTGGTCACGCTACGCGGGCAGTAGTACGTCAAAGTCAAAGTCAAATCGTTTATTGCTAAATCCATATCTACTAACTTACAGGTGGTAAATAAAAACATAGAAACATTATGGACGTTCCCGTGCAGTAACCGATCTTCATACAGGCGAAACCGCGGGCAAAGACATGTGCACAGATAAAACAACGTGTGCCCTTGCCATTAACCTTATAATATCGACCTTGGATAAAACTACGATGACAGAGCCAGGAACATGATAAATGTTAATTATTTACTGTCAAAACAATGTATCATAGGTATATTTGTGCGCCTTACCTACCAAGCGAGGTAAAAGCCTCTTGCACGCGAAGAAGTATTTAATAAGTACTAACTTTCTTGTACGGTTCCGTCTATAAAGTGGTAAATACCCTCACTATAAAACGTCTGATTGGGTATTGGAATGATCTAACTTTCCGCTTTTTACGAGTATTTTGACCTAAAACATGCTAAGGTGTAAGTAGCAATAAAACTTCAAATCGATTAATTTGTACTTTTTAAGTTTATCTTGGACCTCACTGACAACAGTGAAGGAAATATCGTGAGGAAACCTGAACTTATAAACACAAATATTATAAGTCTGAAAGCGCCATCAGAAAAATTTCAGTAGCAGCCACGGAGTCTGGATTTGTGCCCAATTGATGGCAATAGGCTCGCCCTCTATTACATGGAACTTAAACATAACTGGCGAAATGTGGGTGTACTATTAGGTACACCTCTGCCTAACCCTTTGGAGATTACAGGCGTGACGTTATGATGTTATGAGAAAATAATAGGCTGGTATTATGAAACACAAGTCTGTCCGAAAATAAAATGTTATGGATTTAAATTGTTGTTACTTACCTACGTATAGGTAGGTGGAAACCTCACTTTTCATTTTTTTATAAGATCGCTTTCTTAGGCCTGAATTCCTGTCGCGCTGACCACGGTCGCGCGGAGTAATCATCAAGTCGCCCATTTGGGACGAGTTGATGAAAATCAAAATAAATGATATTTTCATTCTGCAACTCGTCTCACGTTACTATCAAAATGAAAAAGGTACAATCAGTAGTAAAAGTGTTAGTGTGGAAAAAGAATTGCTTATAAAATATTTAATCAGCACAACATTGTCTAGTGTTAATACAGTACGCTAGTTATGGGCCTAGTTAGTAACCTTACGAAAAGTTCTAGGCGTGCATGAATTCAAGAAGGTATTAATTCATTGCATTGCTTAAGCTCTGGGAAATTGCATGCCTCACAAGAAGAAGTAGATTGAATTATCTTCTTTAATTTATGTTAGCCTAGTACTTTTTCTAAGGTAACTTATCAATTTGTTTAAATTAAAAATTCTTAAAAAATATTGTTATAATCTTGTCTTACTAACTGTACCGAATGTTGATAAAGTTTAAAGTTCCACACAAAAAGAAACGTGGGACGAGTTGCGGGATGGAAATATTATGGGCCGTGGGCATGTGGGACGAGTTGATGAATTACTCGTCGTCGAGCGTACGTGTATACATTGTGTTCTATATAGCACCATACTGCAACGCTGACGTCAGCGGCGCGTATTTACTACTGTTTTTCTCGCTGACGTACGCGACCGACCGTCAGCGTGACAGGAATTCAGGCCTTACTAATGACAATAGATTTCCCTCTTTATTGTACGATTGTTGCCTTTTTCTGTGGAAATTGCATCCAAGGATTTCAACACTTCCTTGTAAGCCATCAGCCTTTTTGTTCGGCAAGGCTGCCAATATTAAAATCAGATGTGTCATAATAACTTTAAATCATACGTACACAGGTATTCTGAATTCTCACAATGAAATGTCTATCTTTTCTTGTAGTTAATAAATACACATTTTAATAGAGCGACTCAAAATATAACTATTTTGAGTCGCTCTATTAAAATGTGCGCGCAGCGTCGCGTCGCGTCGCGTCTCGGTGTTAACTGACCCTAAGTGTATCCATAGTTCTTTATTGAACATTCTCACAACCGAAAATCGTTCGTAACGTGTATGAAAATGTTTAGATTTTCATTAAAGATAATTTAAAACACATTAACAAAGCGCTTTAGTATTTAGCTTACAATGCGTTGGAAAATTTACCGCGACCTCTTATCAGTAGAGTTGATGACCCGATAGATTGGAGTGTAGTAGATACTTATCTTTGTGGATTTAACCTTTACATTAACGTAATGGGTGATTAACGCATTATATTTATAATAGTTTATGCATTATTGAAGTGCCATTGCATATTGATATTCACGCCTGGTAAGTCGTTTTGTTCCATTGCGAAGTACTCACAACCCTTGTTCTGCTTTAAACAGTATAATGAGCAAACGTAAGGCATGTAACAAAGCATATAGCTTTGAGTTCAATTGTTCCGTCTTTTGTTTCAGCTCCAGAAAGTCAAGATGTTGTGTAAAACGAAAATAGCAGCTCTGCTAGTTCTGGCAGTCGTAACTCCAAGTTTTGAAGACCCAATTGATCCGAAACAAGAAGAATGTAAGAAGATATCTTCGTGTTCCGCGTGTATATTGAAAAGTTTCTGCACGTGGTGCGTCACCAAGAGTAAATGCACCAAGCAATCATGCGGCAACGATAACATAATTTTCCCTAAAGAGTACTCGGCCATAATGGCGGGGCCACAATTCTGCCCCAGGGTCGTGGTACCGGAAGAAATATTGACTCTTAAGAGTGGAGCGAAGCAAATTATTGTTGTGAAAATTACTCAGATACACTTGTATATGGCATTTACTCCGTGGAAATGTAAAATAGATTATAACGGTGCGCAAATGACAGTAGTAGCGATGTTGCTGGGTGACCAAGTATATTGTGAATCTGTGGAGCTCACTAACGAGTCCCGTGAGCCTCGCAAAAGTGGCAGTGTGTCGGTACTGTGGGACTACAGCAAATCCTTTGATGGATCTGTTCCGTTTCAAGTGTGCCGCTGTGACTTAGACCCTACTTGTAACGCCTGTAATAAATTAACTTTAGGGGACTAGAGTATGTAGTATTTAAAGTGACTATCTCTTAATTAAAGCAAGTGCATATTAAATTACTATGCAAGTTCTGTGCAGTGTCTGATTTAAAACGTTGCGATTTCTCTCAATTCTGATTCTAACAACTAGAAGAGGAATTCACAAACCGAATTTTAATCACAGTTTCACGTTTCAATAGCGTTTTTTTTCTAGTACAGAAACAAAGGGAATATGATAACAAAGGAATTGAAGTTAGTAGCGGAGTGAAAATACGTGCATGTAAGTGGGAACAACGTACCGCTTACTAGTACACTGTAATGGGGAGAATATACTCGATAAATTGTCGTTTTGAAACTTATAAAACATATAACCCGACGTTTCGACCGGATTGCACCAGCCGTGGTCGCGGGAAGACAACGTCGGGCTTATATTAAAGGTAAAATTCGTGATAAATACCCTTTTCCATATGTTGTATAATAAACTCGATAAAGTTCCCACAAGCACTGTCTTGTATCTCTCATAAAACATTTAAATTTGATCAGAAACTTGTTCAAAAGTTCTTTGGAGCAATATCGTTAGCGCAGTTTTCGCTTCGAAGAACAAACAAGTGGTGAAAGCCTTCGCTTATTATTCTGTTAGCAACTTAATTGCTGGTATGATAAGGTTGTCTATAGGTATGTGGAAATCTTATTATTGGTTTGAAACTTGTTGCTTCTTCACCGACTGTTGTTACCCGGAACTAACCGTCTTGTAAATATTAAGTGTTGACTTCATAGTTATCATGAAGGAGATATCTTTCTTCTTTTTCGTGCGGTTTAAGCACTAACCTGGAGAGTTTTTATGCCGCCCATGGTCCTCTGACTTGGCTTTACCTGCCATCGAAAAATATCTCTTAGATGCCTTTTTTTTTGTATGGGAAATCATCAAATGACTCCTCCCGCTCTGGGCGGAGTAGGAGGAAGTGTCAGACTTTTACTGACTAAAACCCATCCATGTTCTTTCATCGCCCTTTGTGTTCCGGGACAACGGTATCTCTTTCGAATAGTCCCGCAGCCCCGGCAGATCTCTTAGATGCCTAAGAGATATTTTTCGACGGCATGTAAAGCCAAGTAACCTAGTTTGGTTTCCTCACGATGTTTCCTTCACTGAAGCAAGTGAAAATTATACAATACGCGAATGAAACTGAAAAATCAGAGACGCCTGTCTTGGGTTCGAACTTGAGACCAATGATTTGGCAGCCCGACGGTCACACTACTAGGCCATCACTCCTGCTTCTGCTGTTTAGAAGGAGAAGTTACAACGTGAGAAAACCCTGTAATTGTCAAGGTGTTCTTAGCAAGTGTTCTTGGTGTTCTTAATTGTTTGTCTCCTTTTACCATTTGTGAACAGTATTTGGGCCAAGGCATAAACTTGAAACGTGCTTAACCCAACGTGTGTAGCCCAAGAAACGTGGGACAAGGGCAGGAAGATGATAATGATCTAGCTAGACAAAGACAGAAACAGTATGATGAGAAAAATCCACTTACACTAGACACCGCTTTGTCAACAATACGAGTATCAGAGAAGGTACAACGCAAAATATAAAGTACCTAACTATCAACCGAGAATCGGATCAGAATATGATTTAAAACGGTTGAACTTTAATTTCCTGTGTTGGTTTTGAGACGACCGTAAAAGTGATACTGCGTATATGAAGGGCGCTTAGAATAATGTAAGTATGGAAACCATTTTTGTGAAAGCTGAATTGATTTTCTGTGTGTTATTTTGTGAGGACTTCATGCCTATTCAGTAGGTACGCAACATCTTTTCATTTGCCTAGCCTTCTCACAACTATGTTGGGGTCGGCTTCCAGTCTAACCGGATGCAGCTGAATACCAGTATTTTACATGGAGCGACTGCCTATCTGACCTCCACAACCCTGTTAGTACTGGGTAATACGATACCCCTTGATAAGACTGGTTGTCAGACTTTCGGGCCACTGACTACCTGTTACGACTGTCAAAGATCTAGAAATGACAGCCGGGACCAACGGCTTAAAACGTGCTTTCCAGGAATTAAACTCGGTATGTAATGGGTCGTCACCCATCCACAGACCAACCTAGACAAGTGCGGCGCCACCTGAAGATTGATCCAAGCGACTGTTGTATTATCTAGCCACGAGCTCATCTCTCACTCCTCTCTCATCTATCCAGTACGCAACATACGAGAGGCCTATGCCCAGCAGTGGACTACGGTAGGTCTAGTTTCTTGACGGCTGTCCCATCAATGCAATTACCAGCCACAGTTTTTCTGCTGTCTACTCTTCTGAGCCAGAGTTTCGAGAAACTATTCAACTACCTTATATATGTAATTCTAATATCTATTAAAATAATGGATGGAACCTGTGCAGTTTTTACAATCCTTTTGAGAAATTTTACTGGCAGGTTTTTGTGTGTTTGGATAGATGTATGTATAGTATCTGAGGATGGAAAAATTCGTTCCTGCTGTCTCCGAGAAGGCTGATTGAACACCACCTACCTCCGTTCTACCAGGGGGCTGAAGCTCGGCTCCAGGCATGCACGGCACACCACAGAGTCCAGAGTGGGTTTCCAGGATAAGCACGGCTGACCCAGGTTCAGTAGGTCTCGGAAAAAGCACACTACACGGCAGTGAGTCCACAAACACAATAGGGTTGTTAAAATGTCTAACGATGAGGTTTTGACACGGTCAAACCAAAAACATCCGTTCAGTTCGATGCGCGAATGCTTCCTGAGCCTCGAGCGGCTCTCCGCTGGCGATTGAGTTCAGTGGTGCAAATCTACCCTCAATTTAACAGCATAGAAATCGAACAGAACCATTCACACAAACGTAATGTTCACTAAAATATCTCAATTATCTAAACGCAGTCTTCGACGCCCCAGTCTACTTGTCCTGCCAAAGACACGTACAAATTACGCTAGAAAGAATATCACCTATGAAGGACTTTATAATAATTTACCATCCAGTATAAAAAATGTAAGCTCTTTCAACGGTTTCAAATCAAAACTATCAAATTATATTATTGAAACCCACAAATAATGTTACTAGCCTACCCAGTTAAGATTAAAACCGTTGAACGTGTATCCCAACCAAGTTAAAAATTATATAATTTTAAGACTAAGAAATTAAGACTATGTTAAGATTAAGAATATCGGTGACCGTTATCATAAGTTCTCATGTAAGTGGCTCTTTTGTCTTTTTTAAGGAATAAAGTATATTAAACCATTATATCTCTTAAACAACAACACTGTCCACTTTTCTTCTTATCAAGTGGAAAACCCGGCAGGAAATAACTATAGGTTAAAGGTGCAAGGAGATGCTTACAACAGCTGTAACGTAAGCAATGTTAATAAACACTTGGGCCTAGATGGAAAATACATTCAATAACATAATATTTGTTTTACTTCATCAAAAAACACACACGATAAAACGCGCAAACGGTTACATTTTTTAACCCAGTACATTTTTTTATTTTTTATTTAATAAGTTCAGTATATCAGTAAATCACCATATCAGTTTTATTAAACCAGTACATTTTTTAAATTAATTTATATCAGTTTCCGTAATAGCCGTTACACAATGTGACTTTGACAGTTGAAGATGAATTTCGTACCCACCAAGTACGGAACTCTCAATCCGACTCACACTTGCTCTGCATTTTTAACACCCATAAAGCCGGCTTTATTTTGGCTTTTGAAATGATAACTGCTAACCAGTGCCAACAGACTTTTCATATAAAACGCGCACACACACATTATCCGAGGACATTAAACAAATGTCCCTCAATTATAACTTGAAATTAACCTCGTTTAGAAACAATGGCTTGATAGTGCAGCCTGATATAGAATAGGCATGCTATTCCTATTGTTAGGCTGTATGAATTGTTGCCGAGTCCTAAATTAGCCTAGTACTGCAGAGCTTGGATTGGATATCCAAGATTCTATTTTGAAATCGGAAGAATTTGGCCAAATGGCGAATGGCGCAGCGGTAGTGAGGCTACCTTACCTTCTTAGGGTCCCGGGTTCGAATCCCGGTAGGAGCAAATGTTTGCGTGATGAGCATGGACATTTGTTTCCGAGTCATGGATGTTTATGTTTAATAAGTGTATTTACAAACAAAAGGTATCTATGTAGTATAAATCAACTATCTGGTGTTCACGACACAAGATGGCGCTGTGTGTAATGTCCAGCGATATTCATTTTATTTATTTATTATAAACGACGAGTTTGTTGACTACCTCGTTGGTCTAGTGATCGTAAGCGCGACCGGTTCAGCATAAGGTCCTGGGTTCGATTTTCAGGTCGGGCAAAGTGTTTTTTTGTTTTTTTCATCAGGAGTTTCGCAGTCACCACGAAGTCTGGATTTGTGCACGGTTGATGGCAAAAGACTCGCCCATTATTACTTACATGGGACTTAAACATAACTTGCAAAATGTGGGTGTGGTGTGATTGTGTGGGTGTGTAAGCCTCTGTCTAATCCTTCGGGGATATCAGGCGAGTTTATTGTTATTTTAGTTTAATTTATCCAACTTACCAAGATAGCTGAAGGCAGACGATGCTATCATAATATAACGTTTTTCTTGCTATCTATGTAAGGAAGTAAACACTTACGTAGGTACATAGATAGATTATACATAACTTACTGTGTCATTATGTTTATAATTCAGATGTTTTGAATTATATATCGCAATGTTTATGAACTCTGATTGACTGCAATTGACGCTGCCACCACATTACCTACAACAAACTGATTAAATATAATCAGTTTCCTCGTGTACCTATTGATTGTGTTTTAATACCATATTGATGTGAAACATTTATAGGCGCGGGTAAACCAAAAAATGGTGTGCATAAAGGTGTGATTCTTGTGAACTTGGCAACAAGCAGCAGTGCTGTTGCCGCAGTGCTGCCACTAAGGTGCTGGCCAGCAGTGCTGCCTGCCGCGCTGATTCCGAGCAAGGCGGCAGTGTCGATCCTCTTCTGAATCAGAGAAATTCATCCTTTTGTTGTCAATTTACTTGTCAACATTCACGTAGGTACTCTTGCTGCGTAGGTACATTGCTGCCGCGACAGTGCAGCCTAGCTTGGAGCTAAGATCTACATATTCGCCACGGTTTACAACAAGCCAGCTGGTCTCGGGGCACAGCGCTGGGTTACAATCTCGTGACTTCGAGTTCGATCCCAGCCTAAGGATTTTCTTTTTGTGAATCGAGTCATTTTGTTTTTATTTTCCTTTATTTTATTTTCAGGGAAAAATTGATAATATTTTATTTTATCATTAAGCCATATTTAGTTTCTGTCGTAGTCTGTTCTTTTAAGCATATTACTTGTACAAAATAATTTCGATGTTTCACATCTGCCAGGCGTCCCGGAACGGCTCACAATTTTTTCATGTTATAAGAACATATAAGTAGGAACGTTTCCTGCCATTTCAGTAACATTTTATCGCTAACAATCTCAAACATAACATCGCACCTTTAATGTTATTCCCGAAGGGCTAGGTAGTGTACCTAATAGAACACCCATATTTCGTCTGCCATGTTTTAAGTCCATTGTGTGGCGAGCCTGTTGTCATCAACTGGGCACGAATCCAGAATCCGTGGCTGCTACTAAGAAATTCCTGATGAAAAAACCCAACAATACTTTGTCCGACCTGGGAATCGACCCCGGACCTCATGTTCAGCAGTCTCGCTTACGACCACTAGTCTAACGAGCCCAATATGATTCAGGATATGTCAATATTCGTGATTCTGTCCTCGAGCAAGAATCACACGTGGGTTGAAATTACCATACATTTACGACGCTTGTCAAAGGGATGTTTCTGTTTAATCGCTGTATTTACTCGCCGGAATGTGACGTTTAGTAATCAATCGGCTTTATTGGGAACTACCTTTTGGTTATGTACGGAATGTACTCACGGGAACGTTGTAGCCTATAAATCATGATCTGTCAAATGACCAATTTGTTCGAGACACCATTGTTTAACTATTGTGTCTACTTCGTGGACAGATCATAGGTTATCACTCGGGGATAATGTAGCTTCGCGTTATTAAAAAAAAATCGGAATCAGATCAGTTGTTCCGAAGACTACCCCCAAAATAAAAACTTACAAACACCTCTTTATAATATTAGTTCATTAGATTTCATCCCTATGTTAAAATAGGTAGGCAGTCAGAAACTCACCCAAGGGTTATATTTAATGATCATTCGGTCATAGTGTGAATTTAATTTATTAACACTAGCTAACAAATAAAACACTGTAGCTTAAGCGTTCTGTTGCATTTTTAGGGTTCCGTACCCAAAGGGTAAAAATGGGACCCATTTACTAAGACTCCACTGTCCGTCTGTCTGTCACCAAGCTGTAGCTTGTAGTGGAGAAAATTTCAACTGTCTATATCACGGTTCATGAGATACATCTCATGAACCGTGATAGCTAGACAGTTGAAATTTTCACAGGTGATGTATAAAATTTCTTTTTTACAACAAATACTAAAAATACATAAATATTTAAGTGGGGCTCCCATACAACAGGCATGATTTTTCGCCGTTTTGTCTAATGTTGTTTAGATAATGGAGTTAAAGTTAACGAGTTGTCAAATCATGTTGCTTACAGCCTGACCAAGATAATAGACAAGTTACTAACTTGTCACGAATAAGATATGAATTAGGCACTGTTCTATATCATTCTGATTTCAGGTTTATGTATCTCCCAACTATTCTCCCTACAAAACTGCAAGGGACAACCAACCCACAAGTCCTTCTGAAACTCATTATTTTCCTCACATTGTTATTTTGGTATAGAAGCTTAAAAGACCTTCAGTTTTTATAGCAGAAAATAAAAGCTGTTTATTTCTGTTTCAAAAAAGGACCCACAGAACGGATCATCCGATTTTATAGGAACTATTATTTTGTGCTAAGCACTACTTAGAAGTATTCCCTTCGGGACGACACAATAACACCAATATAAATTCGATCAGGAGCTCAGAAGGACTTCTGAAGGATCCTAGACAAATATATCGGCTCAGAAAACATACAGTTGGGACTAGACGGCACCCTAAGTGCTGTTAAGTTGCCTGTAATTTATTTGAGAGATCTCGTCGGTAGTACCAACTTAAAGATACAGATTTGGGATGTCAGTTCTTGTAGTAGGTAGGTATGTATTTAGTAAAAAGACTAGTAATGTACCTACATCATGACACCTGTTTAATTTCAGTGAAGACTTACTCGGGATTTAAGTAATTTTTGAGCCTATAAGTAATGTCCCCTAAACTGGGACAGGCTTCGTTTCTGTGAGTAGTGAGTCGCAATCCACCAAACGGGTATAGTGCGGGTTAGTGAATGTCACAAATGTCTTCGATTTCCTGGTTCTTCTTTCGATATTTTCTTACATCGTTTTAAGAGCAGTGCTGATGAAATAAGTCAAGTGCCTGCTTGCGGGTTCAAAAGTATCCCTACCAGTGGGGATATGTCGGTAGGGATATATGGAACGGGGGGAACGACCTTAGGCTATGTACTGTAAGACACGATTCGATTGCATCCTCATAATCATATTATTTTCTTTATTTATATTCTAAAGGGATATTTTAATAAATTATAAATTGAGTATGAAAATAAATGAAGGTAAATAGATATAATATTGTCATCATAATGATCAATGATTTAGTAACGAAAAGAATTTGAAACTGGCCATTTCCTAATTAAATCTTAGAGGAAAACTCAATCTCTTTTAATAAAGTGTATTCATCCATGTAGGAACATCGGTAATTTGATGACGTTGATATTTTCCTTATTTTTTTCTAAATTCGTGGAACAAAGTATCATAATTATATTGTATTGAGTTTATTTAAAAGAACAATTTTCCGCCCGTTGGGTTTTCCATCGGCAAAAGGTACGATAAAAAGGTTCATCCGCTTTTAACCTCTTTAAGGATGAATTTTCAGAAGTCTTTATTAAATGCTTACCTTTGTTGTAGAACGAACTCTTGTGCAAAGTGGCGTACTTCTAAACCCAACGACTTAGGCTGTGCGTACACTGGCAGTGAATTGTTGTCTTCTTCATCGCCATATTTATAATTCCCATAGTTCATCATCATATTGATTATTATTATTATTATTTATTTATTATTGATTGATTTATTTTCTTATTTTATCTTTCTCCTTCCCCCTTAAATCCATCCAAAGGTTGTCTTTAAAAGATCGCTTTTAGCGATAAGACCGCCCATTGTGTCACCCCTTGTAAAATGTTTTACATTTGTATCTGTAATTTTTATGGTGTACATAATAAAGAGTATTCTATTCTATTCTATCATGATCATAGGAGCGACTGCCTATCTGACCTCTACAACCCAGTTAGTACTGGGTGAAACCTTTGGTAAGACTGGTTGTTAGACTTTCGCGTCACTGACTTCCTGTAACAACTGTCAAAGAACTACAAATGACAGCCGGGATCAACGGAAACTCGGCGTGAAATGTGTAATGTTCTGTGGATGGATGACATGGCTTGACCTAAAGATGAATCCAAGCGGCTGTGTTATTTAGACACGCGCTTGTCTTTGAGTCAGATACTTATCTGATTAGATTATCCCATGATCTGTCCACGAAGTAGACACAATAGTTAAACAATAGCGTTTCTACCAAATTGCAGGTCATTTGACAGATCATCATGATTTATTAAGCATCGAACAGAACTTAATCATATCGATTGCGTTGGTAGTGACTTGAAACAGGTCCCTTATACAGCTGGTGAAGTTGCACAAAGAGCAGGTCAGGAGGTGGGACATGGTTAGGGATGAGGCTCCACAATTATACCCTGCTTCATCGGAATACCCGCGCCCTATGTTGTAAGAAGATAAGATACTTGACAGATTTCCTACACCTTGACGACCCGAATGGCGCAGCGGTAGTGAGGCTGCCTTACGTTCTTAGGGTCCTGGGTTCGAATCCCGGTTGGAGCAAATGTTTGTGTGATGAGCATGGACATTTGTTTCCGAGTCATGGATGTTTATATGTATAATAAGTATGTATTTACAAACAAAAAGTATCTATGTAGTATATCAACTATCTAGTGTCCACGACACAAGCCTCGTTGCTTAGTGTGGCACTAGATGGCGCTGTGTGTAAAGTCCAGCGATATTTATTTTTTATTTACCTCAAAAACCAGACGCCTGAGCAATATTATGCTTATGTAACCTACTATAGAATAACTTTTAATTCATTTGTGAAATTATGTTGTTGTCTTCATTCTTTCAAGGTATTGGCCAAAACAAAAAAAAACCTAATTCAACATTGATGGCCACTCTATTTGTAATCCTAAATTCTCTGAAATCCAATTTGTGATAGAAATTAAGTCTTTTTATTATTATTTATTTATTTAATTTTTTTATTTAGTGGGAATTTTCCTGCCTACTGACAAACTAAACACCAACAAGACCTTTCTTATTTTATTCTAAGAAAATAATAAATATATATCTACCTCATCATCTGCCTAGCCTTTTCCCAAACTATGTTGAGGTCGGCTTCCAATCTATCCCGATGCAGCTGAATACCAGTATTTTACATGAAGCGGCTGCTTAACTGACCTCCAATACCTACCGAAAAAAAGGTCTTAGTTTTATGTTATCTCATAAATTATCTACTGAAGACGTGTAGGTGAACTAAGAAACCGCTTTTTAAAATTCTACTCCCAACTTAAGAATTTCTTGCCAGACTTAAAAAGCAATGTAGTTTATTTATTATAAGGTTCAGTGTCTCTCTTGTGGAAGCCACCCCTGCTCTATCTCCATCTAAGCATTCTTAGCTATCTGCTAATCTAGCCGAGTAAGTTGCTCTTTTCAATTAACAGACGTCACGGGCAATTTTTCTTTCTCCTGAGAATAGTTTTTGTTAGGAAAAAGAAGATAGGGTTTGTTTGGTACTTAGTTTTATTTTATGACTGAGTGTTTGTATTTTAAAAGAGAAAATTATGATTAGTAAACTCTGCCAGTCTCTGCTTAGTAAACCCTGGTTTGTATACCCAACGAACTACTTACTACACCGTGACCTACGAATGCTCGCTGTGGAGCAGGCAAGCCGAGCGAGCGATACTAAGTCCTATAAAAAACGAATCGAACAACATCCAAATACTCTGGCTCGCCTATTAATGGAGTATCACAACAATGCGCTACGGTTAAAAGCGCAAAATACCCCAAGACTTCATTCAATCACAGTAAATATAACTACTGTGCCAACAATAAGGATGTGACACAGGTCACTTACTGAACGCGCCAGCGATACCCCCAACCAACATACTGCTGAATGTCCCATGAAGGAGACAGATTGTAGTAAATCAAGAAAAAATAATTCTTGACACATGGTAAAAGTAAGTACGACGTGTAATCAATAAAACTTAAGTCTCACTATGTGCTGCCTTGCAAGGCGTACATATAATGTTTACACATTAAGTAGTGCAGGTTGTAGTTTTTATGGGTATAAAAACTACTCTTAGTTTACAGCTAATTACCTATTAATAAATCTTTAATAAAAGAAATGCATTAAAGAACAACAAATAATAAAAAAACAAAGCACTCGTAAGTAAACAATAAACGTAATGTACGTAATTCGACGACCCGAATAGCGCAGCGGTAGTGACGTTGCTGCCTTACGTTCGTTGGGTACCGAGTTCGAATCCCGGTAGGAGCAAATGTTTGTGTGATGAGCATGGCCATTTGTTTCCGAGTCATGTATGTTTACAGTACATAAGTATGTATTTACCAATAAAAAGTATCTTATGTAGTATATCAACTATCTGGTGTCCACGACACAAGCCTCGTTGCTTAGTGTGGCGCTAGATGGCAATGTGTGTAATGTCCAGCGATATTAAAAATAAATAAATATTAAAATATTTTAAAAAATGTGTTGTGGGGCTAATAACAGTCTTGTGAACTAAATTTGCTGTTTACTGACTTTTTATGATGTTCAGACTTTTCCTAGTAGATATCTATATCATTACACAAGACCCTGGAAATGAATTGTTAAGTATAATATAACAATGGCGGCAACACTTGAAGGAAAACTCCAACGACTTTAAAATAGGTTTATTAACAATTTTGTTACAATCCACACTATTATAGTAATATCGGATAGGCAACTATCTTAACAATTGTCCGTCGTCTTTGACGTTCCACCACCAGAATGCCCGCTCGGGCATCAGCTCCTGACCAAGAATCCCGCCGTTCTCCAGGCCAAATCCAGAGCCCTGATTGGCTCACGACTTCACGCTACGTCAGTCTCGTGATCCAATCAGAGAACCGCTTCACTTTCGCGCCATACATTTTACAAATCAAATGATAGAACTATTGCCATTCTTACGGAATGAATGTTACCAGTTTAGAAAATAACATAAAGCATTTAAGATGTGTTCACACGAAAAGCTATTAAATTAAAACGTTTAAATAAAATTATTTCTAAAAACATAGTAAATTAACTAGTAAAATCACGAAACCTAACAATCGTCCGTCCTGACATCGTGTTCATCCCTGCACACGACACCAGGTGGTAGCCTAACAATCGGGTATCTTGGCCAGTAGCTTAATAACGTTAAGTCCCAAAAAAAATACAATGACAATAAATACAAAAAGTACAAGAATTACAAAATATGACAATTAAAAATTATATAATTGATTGTTAAAGAAAAACAAATTTGTGCTGAGTAAGGAACTAAACGGCTTTATACCATTATTTACCAAATGAACTTGTTATTCAATAAATTTATGTAATCTGGGCACTAGCTTAAACAGAAAAAAATAAAATCTAAAAGTAAGTGCAGTGAACACAAACGATCGATTAATTGCGTCACTAAACAACTTCACAAATTTTAACAAAATGGTAATATTCTGACTGAAAAACAAGTAATAAACGTTGTCTACCAGATAGCCTTGAAAATTAACAATTACAACTTTAATAACATTACAAGTAACAAGACGTTAGATCCGTCAGCAATCAATTTGCTGGTACTAAATATAGTGAACCCAAACGATCGATTAATTGGGTCAAAAAGAAAACAAAGTCACAACAGATCGATTATGTCGTGAGTATTCTGGACGATCGATTAATCCGGATACTGTTATTCCCTGAACGATCAATTAATTCAGGTGCCCTAACCTCCTGACGATCACTTAATCAGGATGCCTATCGACGCCAGTACGAGCCGATCTATAAATGCTCATAGTGGCTGCCGTAGGTCTTGCCTTGACACTCGTTGCACCAAGCCGCGATCCGATCGATTCTCGCGTACTTGCTTGGTAACAACGAATAATACTATTTTTATTTATTTATTAATATAAAATACTCATTATTTTATATAATGCATTTTATCAAATAATGTCCTGTATTCAGCCTGGCAAGGGGCCCCAATACGTCCCGAATACTAGTGCCCCAATATATCCTGAATACCCCTGGCAACAGGCCCCAAAACGTCCTGAATACCAGCGGCAACAGGTCTTAATACTCGTATGTCCTGAATACCCCTGGCAACGGGCCCCAATACGTCCCGAATACCAGTAGCAACAGGCCCCAATAGTATATGTCCTGAATACCCCTGGCAACAGGCCCGAATACGTCCTGATTACCAGTGGCAACAGGCCCCAATATGTCCTGAATACCCCTGGCAACGGGCCCCAATACGTCCTGAATACCAGTGGCAACAGGCCCCAATAGTATATGTCCTGAATACCCCTGGCAACAGGCCCCAATACGTCCTGAGTACCTGTGGCAACAGGCCCCAATATCTCCTGAATACCCCTGGCAACGGGCCCCAATACGTCCCGAATACCAGTGGCAACAGACCCCAATAGTATATGTCCTGAATACCCCTGGCAACAGGCCCCAATACGTCCTGAATACCAGTGGCAACAGGCCCCAATATGTCCTGAATACCCCTGGCAACAGGCCCCAATACGTCCTGAACACCAGTGGCAACAGGCCCCAATATGTCCTGAATACCCCTGGTAACAGACTCCAATACGTCCTGAATACCAGTGGCAACAGGCCCCACAAAATTATTCCTTATATAGCCATAATCAACAAGGCCTGGTATCGGGGCTACAACATAACGCCTAAGACCTTACTAACACGATATGGACCTATAAAAGTAGGCATATTTTTTTTTGCATTATCCGTTATTATTAAAACAGGTCTTTGTTATTTTAACAAGGTCCCCTACATTATAGGAACGGGAAGGTTTTCTCGACCCCAAAATGTCCAATGTCGTCGTGATTGAGTTTACATACTTGCCACCTTGCCCCTTTTGGCACAGCCCATCTGACCTTCTCCTTATTCCCGTCCAAATAGCGAAATAATCTATTATCTTTGATAACGAAATTCTATTTGATGTATCGTAGCCCCTTTTCATCTAGTCCACCTTTTAAAACGTCCATTATTCTGCTCCGCTCGGAGTCACCTAACTGAAGCGTGTGAATCTTCGCGACTAATAGACATAATGGCTGGAATCTTATCATCGAGACATTCCGACGGTTCGACAGGGTTCCGGGACAATGCGTCGACATGGCTAATTTTAACCCCTGCCATGTACTCTATGGTGCAATCGAATTCCGGTAACGTCAGCCACCAGCGTGCTATTCTTGGAATCAAGTCCTGTTTTGAGAACGTAGAACGCAAAACGCTGCAGTCGGTTATAATCTTGAATTCCTCTCCTAACAAATAAACCCTAAACTTACGAAGGGAGCAAACCACCGCTAGGGTTTCGAGCTCGTAAGAGTGGAAGTTTTTTTTTTTTTTTTTTTTCCGGGAAAGTTTGTCGGATGTAAAATGCTACAGGATGGAAGTTCTCAGAGCCCTGCGTTCGCTGTAAAAGAATCCCTCCAGTTCCTAACCTAATTGCATCCGTGTGCAGCTCCAACTCTGCATTAGGATCATATATAGCAAGATCCGGCTTAATAACCAAAATTGACTTCAATTTCTCAAACGCTCGCTCATGATCGCCGCTCCACTCCAAACTGGAATTCTTTTTTTTTTTTGAAGTTTGATAAGGGGAAACGATATTTGCGCAAAATTGTCTATAAATTTACGGAAATGACTGGTCAAATCCAAAAACTGCCGGACATTGTGTACGTTCTGAGGTCGGGGAAAATTGACCACCCTGGAGTTTTCACCGGGCCTGATACCACTAGCGCTAATTTCGTAGCCTAAATAGTTTATCTTATCACGCAGGAACTCGCACTTTCATAGGTTCAGAGTAAGGTTCGCCTTTTCCAGCATCTGTAACACCTCTTCAAGACGTTCAACACACTGCTGAGGGCTTTTCCATAAATAAGAACATCATCGATGTACGCGGTTGCCTTATTAAATCGTGCCGATCCCAGTATAGTATTGATCATCCGTTGGAAAACGGCAGGCGCATTTGCTAAGCCGAACGGCACACGGTTGAATTCGTATTGACCGTCCGGTAACAAAAGATGTAAAGTGTTTGCTTTGCTAAGAGATTGGCACTTGGTAGTAGCCAGACGCAAGATAAGAGAGTTATGAAACAGGACTGACCAGAAAGTCGTGCCACTTCATCCTCTATAATAGGCATAGGATATCTTTCCTTAATCGTCATTGAATTCAGCATACGATAGTCTACGCACAACCTTGAGGAACCATCTTTCTTTCGTACGAGTACAATGGGACTAGCATAATCTGAAACCGATTCTCGTATCACACCGGCGTCCAACATGTCTCCGACCATCGAACGTACCTTCTCCCGTTCGTGATGCGACAACCTGTAAGGACGATAAACAACTGGACGTTGACTATTGAGATCAATCTTCATCTCTGTAACACTGGTACGTCCTACCTCCCTCAACGAAGCAAAGCAATGCTGATATTTCTGTAACATGTTTATTAAGTCTTTCCTTATCTCTGCTGGGACCCCCACACCCACGCGGACATTAGTTTTATCGAACCTCCAACTATCTGCAATCTCTACAGATCGCTCATCAACAATCCTGTTCACCACATCAACTATTTCAGCACGGCAGAGAACCTGTTTAGATGAAATGCGGCAAAATTCAGAACAGGGCAAGACCATTATCTTGATTTCACCATTGATCGAGCGATGAAGCCCGCCGCTGATGATAAGCTGCGTTAGGTTTCCCTGCAATACTACTCCTCAGAAGGAAATCACCACTGAAAGCGGACTGAGCCTTCACTTTAAAGGAGGCTGGACCATAAACTACAACCGATCTGACAGGAGAAAACTTCACTAAGGCATCACCATCGTCGACGTGTTCTGAACTAGGTAATTCTTTCCTGATATCGAAAAATTGCAATCTATTCTTGTCCTTATAAACAAATATATGTGACTGCTCCGTGAAAGTCTGCCCCATAAGTACAGGGACCTCTAGCAAATGATCATCTACGACTTTGCATGTCACTCTAACCTCTACCCCATCAACGATCATGTCAATACTCAAGTTGCCTAACGACTGAACTACACTATTCCCAAAACCTTTCATAAGTGTAGGGGTGTTGTCGTGCGACAGACCTAACTCCTTCCTTAGTGAGAGTAACGTCGCTTCCGAAATCTACAAACTCTTAGAGTTCAAGAATGTTAACATATATTTCTTTCAATATTTTGCTACGGGGTTACATACGCTCGCGTCTTCATTTATAAAATCGATTCTCATAGTTTTCTGCAATGGTTGTAAAGCGCTCTGGTTCACGGGGGGTAATGCAAGACCATCCCTCAAATTTTTTTAAACAAATCGAATAAATATCTTTTTAATAAAGAAGGGCTACGTGACCTGTCAATCCGTTCGTGCCGTTGTCCACGCCCAACGTGTCGCTCCGCCCGTAGCCCAGCATCCCGACGCCTCGCTGCCTCGGAGGTGCTCCGTCGTTGACTGTCCGCCCGTGGCTCGCTGATGCGTTGCGATGCATCGCGCAGATCATTCGCGGCGCGCAGGTGTTCACGTTCCCATCGAACTTCCTCCTTCAGCATCCGTAGTCGCTCACGTCGCAGCTCGATGTCCGGTACCGGCCTACTACGGCTGGGGCTCCAACTTCGGTTCCGGGTGGCAGAGTGGGTACCCCTTCGACTTGGTGTAGCGAGTCTTCGTCAGCCCGAAGGCTGCGACATCCCCTGAAATCTCACGTCCACGGATTTGAGAATCTAATTTTTTTTTTAGTCTAACGCATTGGGACGTCAAATTAAATACACAAAACACGATAGAAATTGAAATGTTATTAAAGTCAAGGCATTAACAAGGTATGTCACCTCTAAAAATATAATCATGAAATATTAATTAAACCTTTTAAATATTATTCATTTTAACAGACGTTGCTCAACAAAATCAACTAAAAAAATTATCGCAATAGGGTTTATATACAAGAAACCTCAGAGTATATAAGGTAATAATGGGAAAAGAAATACTAGAGTATAATTATAGTTAAGACGCTTGTATGCGTTCCCAGTTAAAACCAAAGAAACAATATGTGTATGTGCACTGGGAAAATGTTATTAACTCACAATTGTTGATGCATCCCTCCTTTTCATTATTTTATATCCAACCAAACCGTCCAGCTGTTGACTAGGACACGATTAAGTAGTTCTTATTTTCAAAAATTATATTAATTTTTAACAACGATGACCGCGTAGCATTGTGTAAAACATTTATTTCTGTGTTAAACGGGGCCCTTGTACTACATACCTAGCACTACCAATAAATAAATTAAATTTACGAGAGTTTATTCAGTTTTGTGGAAAAATAGATCTACCCTCCATCCAAAAATATGAGTACAAAGGGCAATATTAACTAATAAAGCGGAACTAGTTAAAATAATTGACGGCTTTATATTCGCTAAGTAACCGGTAAATTAACTTGAAACCACGGGTTGGTAATATCGTTAAATAGATCGGTAAGATTCTAAACTGGCTTCGAAACGAATTACGAACAAACAAAGCATACAATTTTGGGCGTGTACTTACGTTTTAATTGTTCTTGTCACTTCTGAAGTATAATATAACAATGGCGGCAACACTTGAAGGAAAACTCCAACGACTTTAAAATAGGTTTATTAACAATTTTGTTACAATCCACACTATTATAGTAATATCGGATAGGCAACTATCTTAACAATTGTCCGTCGTCTTTGACGTTCCACCACCAGAATGCCCGCTCGGGCATCAGCTCCTGACCAAGAATCCCGCCGTTCTCCAGGCCAAATCCAGAGCCCTGATTGGCTCACGACTTCACGCTACGTCAGTCTCGTGATCCAATCAGAGAACCGCTTCACTTTCGCGCCATACATTTTACAAATCAAATGATAGAACTATTGCCATTCTTACGGAATGAATGTTACCAGTTTAGAAAATAACATAAAGCATTTAAGATGTGTTCACACGAAAAGCTATTAAATTAAAACGTTTAAATAAAATTATTTCTAAAAACATAGTAAATTAACTAGTAAAATCACGAAACCTAACATAAGCAAATTGACTACTAACTTGCTTAGCCCGTATAAACTAATCACAATTGGTAGTTGTTATAAATCGATAAAACAAGACAAATTGAAAACAGGTGTCTAAGGTGTGTGAATTCTTTAGCTGAACTGCAGGCTTAGCCAAGTTAACAATCTACAATCGTTAACGCTAGTAGAATGACATCATCTCAACGTTAAATCACGTGATTAACACAAACGAATAGAAAATTCGTAGACAAGTTTATATCGTTCAAAATTATAGAAGAGAATGTTATCGTTTCTACAATGTTGATCACTATACTCTTTGGTAGGAACGCTCACCATAGACTAAAGTGTAGGTTTTAGAGAACAGACATTAGAGAACGAGCGATCGACTCAGTCGTGTCAACTTGGCTACCAATTTAGCGCTTTCTACAATCGCTTACGCCGAGGCGTTTACGATTGTAGAAAGAGAATCGATATGAAACGTTTGTAACTTGGCTAGGCCTGCTGCTCTTCCACCAACCTCATATCATCAGCGTCCATCGTGCTGGCTGCATTAATATTAAACTTTACGTAAACTCGATTATTGCGTTTACAAACTATAACTCATGCTATTAAATATTCACGTATACTTGTAAGTACGTGTGCTGGTACTAAAACTAAAGTTCATCAAGTTAGGATTTGAACTTAGGTAGTTTATTACTTGTAGTTGCTCATACAACTTGTTTTCTTTACTAAAGAGTCTGATATTGTTCTGACCAGTACATTTTATATGATTGAGAAATTAACTGATAAAAAACTGCTTTGTTGTCGAGTGGTCGCGATTGGGTTCGTGGGTTCGATTCTCGGATCGGGCAAAGTGTTATTGGGTTTTTTCATCTGTAATATTCTCAGTAGCAGCCGCGGTGTCTGGATTTGTGCCCAGTTCTCCCCCTAATACATGGTACTGACATGTTTACATAGCTGGCGAAATGTGGGTGTACTATTATGTACTATCGAGGACAATCCCGCCTGATCACCACTAAGCTAATTTTTGCTTGCACTTACAACATAGAAACGCTCTCTAGCCCCGCCCCGTTGACTTTGTATAGAAATAATGAATGAAAAGATACCGATCGGCTGAGTGCACTGACGACGCACGCCAAACAAGAGAGCTATTGTTATCTTGCGCGCCAAAGTTGACGCTTTCCTAATAGGCCTAAACTGTAAGGGGGCGTGGCTCGGCGCCTCCGCATGATTTAAGCGAAAAAAAATTTAACTGATCAGGCGGAAAAGACCACGACTCTACACCTCTGCCTAACCCGTCTGGGATTACATGCGAAATGTATGTATATGTTAGAAAAAATGAATAACACATTGTTTAATCTAGCAACCATGACCCGCGCACTATGCAAAATTGACTGATAAACGTTATGAAGGCATAGAATGTAATTGTTTTTGGCTACATGTAGTACCTACAAGACCTTGAATGATAAGTACTATCAAATTTTGATAAATATCTTTACATGGTAGCGCCGATAACTATCAAATTAGATCACATCACTCCATATCAAAGACTAGAGTACACTATATTTCTTCTGTTTATCTTGGTTTCGTCATGATGTATAAGACCGATGACCTGGTGAAGGTTACGGGGATCCACTGGGTGCGAGACGCACGGGACCGATCAATGTGGCCACACTTGGGGGAAGCCTATGTCTAGCAGTGGACGTCTTTCGGCTTCTTTATATCTGTAATTTTTAAGTTGTACATCATTCATCATTCATCTATAGGGTTGAAACTTGGTCACTCGCTAAGCAGGCAATGGGCTAGTTTCTACCATAAATAAATTGCATATCTATTTAGTCCGTCAGTAAGGGTATTGGAAAATAATAGACACGTATTTTTTGTTTTTGTAAATCAATGAATATTGACAAAGATAAAACTCTCTCGAGTGGGGGCTTGTGACGTCACAACGCACTAAAAATTATAGCACGGCGTGACGTATTGAGACTTTTAAAAGCGTCGTATCGTCGTCAATTTTGGTTTACGTAACAAAAGAAAAAATACGTATCAAATATTTTTTGATAATCTAACTGACGGACTAATTAGATTTTTAAGGACACAAGCCTATTGTTAAACCCCAACTCGCTCAATGAACAATGTTGGGGATTCATCTGCGTAATCACATCAGAAACACAGAGATCCGAAGAAGGGTTTACCTAACTGACATTGCCCTGATGGTAGAAACGTGAAGGCGAATGGTAGAGTTTAGAGTGAAGACCCAGAACTGGTCACAGGAGTGTAGGCAGACCACAAGTCAGATGGACCGACGCCCTGCAGGGCTATTACGTATCTTTCTGATATCCAGTGACTATCAAGCTTCGATTGTACACCGAACTTTGATGACAACCGTGAATGTCATAATATTGGTATTATGTATCACACTGAGTGGATATAATAATAATAATAAATAACGACATGTACATTAACACACAGCGCCATCTAGTGCAAGCAACGAGGCTTGTGTCGTGGACACCAGATAGTTGATATACTACATAGATACTTTTTGTTTGTAAATACATATTTATTATACATATAAACATCCATGACTCTGAAACAAATGTCCATGCTCATCACACAAACATTTGCTCCTACCGGGATTCGAAACCGGGACCCTAAGAACGTAAGGCAGCGTCACTACCGCTGCGAAATTCGGGTCGTCAAATATCACTTTACGGTGACTAACAGGGTCATACATATTACGAAACTAACCTTTTGACAGTTAATTGATGGACACTGAGCCCAGTTACTATCATTTCGAGCTGTCAACAGTGATACGCTACTGGTCAGACTAGCATCCAATGTCGCGTAAAGCCGTGACTGAGTAAATATGCATTCAATGGCAGAGACCTACATCCAGAACAACACAACAACAACAACATTTTATGAAAGGCATATCTTCTCCTCTATCGATCAACTGATTCAATTTGCAATTCCTTTGTCAACTTAGTCTGTTAATTATAAATAAACAAGATTATAAATTCATCTATTTTGATAACAATTACCTCAAGAATTTCTATTCAAATTCCGTGTTTGTTATTTCCTTGAAACAATTCACTATTGATCTGTAATCTCCACTTGAGAATTCACTAAGCGTGGAATAGCCGGCTATTGACAGTGTACTGAGCTTACTAAGCTTACTAGCACCTGTGTCCAGTCGACAGCTCTCTAGAGTATGTTTGTATTTAGGTACCTAGCATATATTGATGTGTCTAAGAAGATATCAATTAATCAATCAATCAAAGCATTTATTTCAAGTAGGCCAGTTACAGGCACTTTTGAATTGTCGAAACAAAGATGAAAATTAAAGTACTGTAGTTGCCCATTCCCTAGCGTAGATCTCTATGGAGAAGAACGGGCATGAAACTCCATGGACACTCTTTTAAATCAAAATATTGTTACAAAATCTTGGTTACATCATTCATGTTGAGATGGTATATTAGTCGTCGTAGTAGATATACAATCTCAACCTGAGAATTCTTGTCCAATAGTTGTTGTTTTGTTGTGTTGTGTTATTGAAACTTGAACCTGTTTGTTCTTTTGAAACTTGAATAGTTCAAAGCGGGATCTAAGAGTAACATGAGTAAAAGTAAGCTAGGCAAATCATATCTATACAGCATCGCAGTACAACTTTTTCATAAAGGGTTGGCCAAAACTGCAGGACTTCATTGTGCTATGCTATTGACATACGTAATACTACCTAGTAAATATTATATCCTGTAATATTTCCAACATAAGTTACTCTTTGAAAAGTCAGGAATCTTGAATGTTGTTGATAGTGCTGATGGACGTAATTATATATGTAGACAAGCTGTTGCCCGCAAATTCGTTCGCTTAATTTTTTTTTTGTAAATGTGTGGAAGAAAAGGTAGCCTGTGCTATTTTTTTTTATTATTTTTTATCACCAGACTATAATCAGATAGATTATTATTATGCCAAATTCTATAATCATCTCTGTGCCAAATTTCATATCGATCCGTTCTGCGTGATTAAGTAACAAACATCCATCCATCCAAACTTTCGTATTTATCATAGTAGTAAGAAGTAAGATTGGTTAAGTAATTATACACAAGACGAAATTGTAATCTCCCAAAATAAAATAAACTTATTTGCGTTTGTTTCAATCTTTTTAAAAAGAGAAAATAATCTCCAGACCCTTTTTTTTTTCGGATGTGAAATCATCACATGACTGCTCCCGCTCTGGGTGGAGCAGGAGGGAGTATCAGACTTTTACTGACTAAAACCCATCCATGTTCCTTCATCGCCCTTTGTGTTCCGGGGCCACGGTATCTCTTTCGAATAGTCCCGCAGCCCCGGCAGGCATCGGCCCTTGCGGACCCCTTCCTTTTGGTTGACTCTCTTTGAGGCGCGCGTGGGACACGAACACGCCGTCGATACGGCCTGTCGTCATGAGACGGACGGACGGCGAGCTAGCCCATAGCTCACCGTCCACAGGTCCGCGCCTACGGTGGCCGGAGGCCACCACGTGGCCCCCGACGCCCGGGGCGTCTCCCGCGGCGGCCGATCTCAAGACTCTTATCTAATGTTTCTCTTGTTCAAAGACTGAATTTGCGGAAAGAGTTTCTAGCTACAAGTTTCTTTCAATCTTCATACATGGTCATAAGTTTTCAAAGTTTATGAAGTGAACAACACTCACACGGACTCTTCGATCGTATCCTCTACAACAAACTTGTGAATTGTGGTAAGTATCAGATGTTTAACTTTAAAGCTTCAAGTGAGTTTCTTGTATCAGATTGGCGTATTACAGGACTTCCTATGTTAGTTGTGGTCACTAGTGTTTGCCTGTATACTTGGATTTTTCGAAGTACCATCTTTTGACTATTTTTAAACCTGTAGTGTAGTGCAACACTACGAATTTGTCCTGTATCGTGGGTAAGTTTACAAACAATGAAACTGATACTACATAGTCTTGCAGGGTCGCATACAGCCACCGATTGCAAGATTCCGTTCAGAACAGTCAGATTGGAACTAGCT
Source organism: Xestia rhomboidea (assembly GCA_963853795.1). Lineage (NCBI taxonomy): Eukaryota > Metazoa > Arthropoda > Insecta > Lepidoptera > Noctuidae > Xestia > Xestia rhomboidea. The sequence goes on along the minus strand of OY970759.1, from coordinate 14,601,796 downwards.
ACGGACAATAGACTTGACAGATACTTCAGTGGGTACTACTGAGTTCATTGACGGTCGACCTCTTTTCAACCTTATTACTTACTACTAGGGCATAAAAGCGTAAACACGTATAGAACTCTGGCTATCGGCGCCGATCTGCCAGCGCTTATCGGCACCAGTCCGCGCAGATCGCAGTCGGCGCAAACAGTCTTTCCACGTTCGGCGCTTATCGGCGCCGGTAGCCAGCGTTCTTTCTTTCTACGTGTATACTCACTGAGGCAGGCCCCCTAAAGTACGAAGTAAGTTATAACAAGAGAGGTGTCCACAACCTCACGACTTCTTGAATGCTCAAGAACACCTAGCTTACGGCAGTGAACTAACAGTGGCCTGTTTAGCTCTGCATCGATTGCGTACCCAAGTAGACTGCTGCAAACATAATCTGGCAAATTGAGGTATTATTGGTTCTTCCAACACCAAGTGCGAGTGCGGCGCTCCGGATCAAACTTTGCCCCTGCCCACCTGCTGGAGTGGCCCAGGTGTTGGTTTACCAGTACTCTTGAAAACCTGACAACCGCCTCTGCCGCTGCAATAAACGTGGCCACGTTTAGTGGATTTTAATGTGGAAGTAACATCGATACGACAAGAGAAAGATGGCTGAAAAGTGGCAGACCGTCGATATTACATTGTCTATCAAGGGCCAATGTCCGGAGTCCGTTCCGCAATCAGTCCGTACCGGTTTACCGAACCGTTATTAGGTTTCTTAAAGTAAATATAATTAGTATGAACTTTGCTAAACACAATAGCCAGTACATGAACCAATATTTGTAAATAATTAAACTGCTGTTAATTATCTGACACCCACCTATTTACTTTTCGATAGTGTCAATTATAAAGTACATACAAAGCGTTCATTGTGTGAGCAATTTAATTAAGAAAGTCAAGAACAAAGATTTGTTCGCATATAGTAAGTAATTAATTAGGTATTTGCTTGTAGTTACCAAACAAGTAGGTATGTAACATACGTACTGTGATTTGGACAATATAGTGTCAATGAATAAAGTTTCAATTTATTGTAGCGTTACGAGTATTTTTTTGTCTGTCTGTTTGTTCTGGCTCGGATACGGCTGGACCGATTTTGACGGGACTTTTACTGGCATATACCTAGGTGATATTATAAAGAGTAACGTACGTTTTATTAAAGAAAAGGAAATAAAAATCCGTGCAAAAAAAAAACAGTTAATAAAATCCAAATATGGAAGGAATATTTTTATAACAATTTCAGGCGGAAGATTTGAAGGTCGCGGGCCACAACTAGCATACATAGATCAGGAAAGAAAAGTAAAACCTCAAGTTTGACAACATATAACTGAACCAGCTGTTGCCCGCGGCTTCGCCCGCGTGGAGTTGGATAGTTGGATGAAAACTATTCTACTCGATGTGTTAATCGAGGTTCTATAATACCTGTGTCCAAAACTTAAATTTACCCTCTTAGGGGTTGAATTTTGGAAAACGCTGAAATACATATCTCATTATTTTTGCCGCACTCAATTCATACGAAATTTCATGCAAATATGTCCAAGGAATAAAAAGTTTCATACAAACTTTTATCCTCTATTTCATCTCCTTGGGGGATGAATTTCGAAAAATCCTTCCTTAGTGGATGCCTACGTCATAAGAGGAATACGTATGCGAAATTTTAAGATTCTAGCCCTAAGGGTTTGGCCTGTGCGTTGATACATCAGTCAATCACTTTTGCCTTTTATATATATAGATAGGATTTTCAAAACTAGAATCAGCAGCGCCGAGAAATTTACTTCAACACTAACTTCAAGTATTCAGAACTAAGCTGAAAGGTTCTCGAATAGCCCATTTTTTCAGTTTATTACGGTGTGTAGTCAATCTGTGGTGGGAATTATGTACGTTACAGTTGGTAAATAACAGACACGAACAGCCTTCAATCATTTAAATCTCCCTGTAAAATTGACGAATGTATGGTTGATTCTATAAAGATAGATCGATGAAGACCACCAAATAGAAATACCACGCAATTAGAAGTTCCGGTAACTATTCTGGCAAATCGTCACTCTGTCCCTTAGTTGTTTGTGGTTTTGCGAGAATTGTTAAATTGTGTCACGATAAATAGGGAGCTCTATTTGTGGTGTTGCAAATAGAAATTGTATCAATACAGTAATAGGAATTGGCAAACCATGAAGTTTTGAAGTTGGAAATATATAACTAAAAGGGGTTATTATTATCGGTTTCCCTGGAGATTTCCGGGACAGTTTTATGAAGGTAACGTTTAGTGTTTTTTTTATATTATAAGTAAATCATGATGAATGAATGAATGAATGACCAATTTGGTCGAGACGCCATTGTTTAACAATTGTGTCTACTTCGTGGACAGATCATGGGATAATGTAATCAACGTATTAGATACAAATATATCGCTAAACATTACACACATCGCCATCTAGTGCCACACTAAGCAACGAGGCTTGTGTCGTGGACACCAGATAGTTGATATACTACATAGATACTTTTTGTTTGTAAATATATACTTATTATACATCTAAACATCCATGACTCGGAAACAAATGTCCATGCTCATCTCACAAACATTTGCTCGTACCGGAATTCGAACCCGGGAGCATTTTTTTTTTTTTTTTTTTAGCATGGGAAATCATCAAATGACTTCTCCCGCTCTGGGCGGAGCAGGAGGGAGTGTCAGACTTTTACTGACTAAAACCCATCCATGTTCCTTCCTCGCCCTTTGCGTTCCGGGGCCACGGTATCTCTTTCGAATAGTCCCGCAGCCCCGGCAGGCTTCAGCCCTTGCGGACCCCTTCAATGTTGCTGACTCTCTTTGAGGCGTGCGTGGAACACGAACGCGCCGTCGACACGGCCTGTCGTCATGAGACGGACGGACGGCGAGCTAGCCCATAGCTCCCCGTCCACAGGCCCGCGCCTACGGAGGCCGGAAGCCACCACGTGGCCCCCGACGCCCGGGGCGTCTCCCGCGGCGGAACCCGGGACCCTAAGAACGTAAGGCAGCCTCACTACCGCTGCGCCATTCGGGTCGTACTAATACTAATCAAGGTTGTCATTTAGTACTTTGGTATAAGAGCTTTATTTATAAACGTTGTTTACAGTCAAGTAAATAGAGGTTTAAACGCCATAAAACTTGAGGCTAAGGCGATTGCGTCACCTCATTGGCTTGTATGAAATCCGTTGATGTCTAAACAGACGACATCGCCTGACCGCGCGGATGAACGGCGCACCGCCAGTGCAATTGCTTCACCGCCTCCGCACGACGACGCAAACAAGCGGTGCCGTGTGAGAAGGCCCAAGGCTTTTTATGTTAATCTTTACTTTAAGCAACGTTTGTGAAAAAACCCCAAACTATGCACTACAAGAAAATACTGCCAACTCACACAATACAGAAAAAAGAGAATAATATTCCTAGTACGACCTACACTATCCTTTTAAAAACCTCTACATTGTCATTGTGATACTAAATTCACGATTCAGCCATCGTGATACTAAATTCACGATTCAGTCATCGTGATACTAAATACACGATTCACGATTCAGGCTTATAAATAGTGTCCCTCTAGTCCCTCTCAAGCGAGGTCACTATATTTTCGCCGCTACAGTCTCCGTCACTGTAATCTAATTTCAGAATAACGAGGTTTCACAAAATATCGTAGCCGCTTCACATAAAACTTGGGCTTCTTGTCGCTGTATTTTTACACTACCTTTTTTCCACGGCTTCAATCGCGCTGAGTTGAGAAATGGGACGTCCATAGAAACGTACTAACGGGGTAAAAAGATATCCTATGTCTTAATTCAGTTCACAATCTAATGTACCTACCTACCTACATATATCCTTGTTCCAACTTACGTCCAGATCCTTTCAACTGTTAAAGCCAGACACAGTCACTTTCGCATTTTGTATGTTAGTATGGATACTTGGATAGTCATCTCTAAGCGAAACTGTTGTTAGTTCTTGTTTAGTGTATCTAGAAGAAGTTTATGGGTGTGTTGTACGCTAACGTGCTGCGGTCGCGTGGTTGCAAGTTGTGTGGCATATGCAAAATTATGCAAAGTTTTCTGTTAGAAAACCTTTCGGTTATATCCTTGTAACTTTCTTAGGAAGACCAAAGAAACGATGGATGGATTGTGTGAGGAATGATATGTAAGAAAACCGGCCAAGAGCGAGTCGGACTCGCGCACCGAGGGTTCCGTACAAACTTTTTAAAAGACAAACGTTAGATCCCTAGAAACGGCTATTGCACCAACCGCAAATAATAAGTTTGTAATAGTAAAATCGCTTTCTTTTCTTTAAACTACATATTTACGGTTTTCAAAATTTTGCCCTTTACATGTGCCGTAAGATCTTGCTTTTTGCCAAATTTCGTGATTCTAGGTTTTCGACCCAAAACCTATAAGGTACTTCCGGTTGACCTGGAATAATACATTTTGGTACTTACAAGTTTTCGCGAAAATCTAAATTTGCCCATATCTTTTTATCGTGTTGACTCAGGACCTTGATTTTATACATCTAATATATGGACTATAGACCTCAGTATTTGGTATAAATTTCAACTTGCTAGGTCTACCCGTTCCTGTGAAAATCGGTAGTGACAGACGGACAGATGGACAAGAAAGTGATTTTATAAGGGTTCCTTTTTTTACCTTTTGAGGTACGGAATCCTAAAAAAGAGTAAATTATAGCGTGACGTTTGACTGAGGAGAATGGAAGAAAAAAATATGAAGTCCCGACCACAAGTAAGATGGGACAAGGAGGCCTACCACGAGCTCTTAACGCGATCCATTCTAGGACCTAAACTGAACTGTTCTTCTAATTCATACCATGACGTCAGTTTAACGATTCAATTTAGGCCATGCCATCTGACAGCGATTGACCCCAAACTGAGTCACAAGTTTTGGTTTCATTCATTCAATTTTGTACTTGTTTGGTACCATGACGTCAACTGTCAAAATAAGCGATTCAATAAAAGTTACTATTTCTCTAACATAAACTGAAACGTTTGGTGAATTATTAACGGAAATAAAGTTTTAAAACCAATGTAAGTTTACTTTAATCTTTCTTTTAAAGTTTAAAATACCTATTTGTATGCCTTTTTAACTGCATTTGTTTTTCTCTAACAGATGTCTGATGAACAGCTTTAGTTTGAGTTTTTTGAGGAAGATTATACTAGACTATACTAAGTTATAAACAAATAAACCGTTACTTGCTTCTGAGCGTGTCTGACACTAAAATGTGCGCGAAACAAAGTTATTTGATACTAATAGCGTTGTCTCTTTTTCCACCAAAAACGTTTCAAACGCGGTTCAGCCACAAATTGCGATCTTTCATTCACTTTTAACGATCCAAATGCCGCTGAGCGTATTGGACGTCATGGTACGAGTTTGAGCGATGCAGTTTAGGAACCTAAACTGAATTGTCTTGCTTTTGAATCGTTTTTAATTAGATCATGGTAGGCCTCCTGGGGTCTGAAGATCATGATGATCGCTATAACTTTCATCTGCAGCGATGGACTTACGAGCCGAAAAAGACTGATTAATCACAATTAATATTCAAGAGTAAAATTACTTTTAAATCGTTGTTGTAATCATAGTATTGCAACACGATTATGACTGCATCAGCGAGCGGAGTTCGCAAGGCTGAATTTTGGGCCAAACATATTTAGACGACCCGAATGGCGCAGCGGTACTGAGGCTGCCTTACGTTCTTTGGGTCCCGGGTTCGAATCCCGGTAGGAGCAAATATTTGTGTGATGAGCATGGACATTTGTTTCCGAGTCATGGTTGTTTATATGTATAATAAGTATGTATTTACAAACAAAAAGTATCCATGTAGTATATCAACTATCTGGTGTCCACGACACAAGCCTCGTTGCTTAGTGTGGCACTAGATGGCGCTGTGTGTAATGTCCAGCTATATTTATTTATTTATATTTAACAAAAAATTGCCATCGATACGCTAAGAAGAAGAATAAAAATAAGAAATTTACAATATTCATTTCTCGCTGCATTTTAATTAATTTGTTCAACACTCAATATAACTAGTTACTGACAACTCAAGCAAAAGTTTATATGTCAAGCACATCGTTACATACACATTACCAAAAAAAAAACAAAGGGCAAAAACTGGCGCCTTGAAACTGAATAAAATAAGCATAGTAGTTAAGGATGAACAAACAAAGGATAAGCTTCTGAAGCCATGATAAGGTTTTGAGTTCGGCTCAGTTGAGTGGAGTATGCCGCTCGCTTAAAGCCGTCTAGTCGCGGATTTCATCATATGTCACGAACGTGGAAGGAATTCCTTGCAGTTTCGGCAGGCCTTTGTTTTGTGTCTATTATGTCGGCATTAAGCCTCAACCTCTGCCAAAATTGTGATCTGTGAGATTTTTCGCGTGTTTCTGAGTATATGCTGACATGGTACACTTACGCGAAATTCATTGCTTTAGTCTAAGTGTGAACTAGACGTTACGTTACCATAATTATGAAGATTTCTATCTAGACAAGCTGTAACTCAGACTTTTCTAAATATTAATTTCCTGAAAAGTTCTGGAAATGTACTTTTAAGAAGCGTCCCAGTGCTCACCAACTTATTCTTGAACTTTTCTGCCATACTGCTAGAAGTTATCGCTATTCCAGGAATTAAAGCAATTTCTGTCAATGAGAAAATTTTAATTAAATAAATCATTAAAGATTTTGATATAATTTTATTAGGAAGATCTGAAAATTGACCACATTAAAGCAAGATTAAAAACCCCTGCTTTAAGACCTCCCAATTCCCCAAAAACAAAAGTACCATCACAAAAATCCTCTTTATTACAATTTCATCTCCAAAATTAGCGGTTCAATTTGTAGGAGTGCTTAATAGACGTGTTCTAAGCCTCGCGTGGTGGAATGGCGGCCAGGCTGGCTGGCAGGGTTGCTGGCTGCAATTAATCAGCCCGCCACTTTCCCCCGCCAGGATTATAGTTAATGGCACGGATTAGAGTCGCGCGCGTTTTTACTCCTAGATTTTTAACACACGATTTATCGCGGACCTCTCCGGGATACAAGCTGACAAGTTAATCTCCACGCAATCAGCTACTTAATGTACTCTACAGATAGCAGACGAGATATTTATGTGGGAGATGCTAACGTTAGGATGTTTGCGAGTCGATCTGTGGAAGGTAACGACTTGGTGGATTTACATGGTAGAGAAGAAAATTTTGTACTTATAAGGCACTGAGAAAGATGACAATGATCTGCTGGAAATTAGTTTTTTGTTTGTAAGCGACTTGTCTTTTGTGAAAAAAAAATACTTTTTAGATTTTTCCATCAGGAATTTGTCAGTATAACGTAAAATAACGTCACTTTACCTTATTACAAGCGCGACTTTAAATTCTCATAACTTGCATGCATGCACTCGCACTTGCTTTGAATGATACTTTTAGCATACAACCTGTGTAAACAATTGTTGGTGAACCAATAAATAAAATAAAATAAACTTTTTAATTCTTTTAATTTTTTCTTTTTTTAATTTTTTGTAAAAAAAATACAAAAAGGTATTCTTTCTTTATGGCATGGTTAGTCCACAACAAGAAGCAAGAAGACTTGCTGGTGTGATGTTGTAACAAAGTTAATTCACTGTTTTAGACTTTCACGGTTTTTCACTACACTTTAGAGCACTTACGGGATGATATCCATGATTTTCCTTAGTTACTATGAGCTCCCGATATTTCGACGCTGTTGCAAGCATCATGATCGCGGATCACGGATATCATCCCGTAAGTACTTTAAGTGTTAAATTAATTCATTTGTCTACCAAGCGTGAAAATTGTAGTATTCTCCCACTGACCGTTAATTTGGTACATGTTTCATCTCTCCCAAACATCTACTCAAGGCGATAATGTAACGAATGTTCATAAATAAATAAACATGCTTCTCCCTACGTGATTGGTAGGTCGTGTGTATTACTATTTATATTTTTATGGTTTCCACGAGCTTTCCTCCCATCTCTACTAATAAATATGTATTGCGGTCGTGTTTGTACAAGACGCTACTCAGGGGACACTGCCCTTTACGGGAATTATTTGACCGAAATTTAGAAGATGCTTGTAATATTTTAAGTACGCTGAAGAATAAAATGATACTGGGTTCATTTTATTTGTTTATATTAGTTATATTTACAGCATTGTAGAAGTTGGTTGAAGGAATGATGATCAGGGTGTAAAGTTCTTCATCCCCCATAGAAAAGAGAGGATCCTCCGACCAGACGGGTGTTGTGTCTGGTGGGATACTGCCCGATAGTTATTGTCGGGTATTTCTATATAGTCTTAAGTCGTGGATATATAACTTTAATAAAACCATTTCGGAATTCGATGTTAGTACTTCATTTGTAACATAGATGGCGCTGTGGTGTTTTTTGTAGTATCGCTACAAATTAAGTTATTGAACTCTGACATAGCAACCTTATACTAAACAGAATAAAGATCAATGTAATTTTGATAGATTTATCATTGGCAACAATCTTATTGTGGCGATAAAGGTGAAAGCACACTTATCCGCGCCGAAAGAACCGACCGCGCGCTCTATTCGTCCGATTCGACGCGGATAAGTGTGCGAGGTTTTATAGGATTTCATACAAGTAATTCTAAAATTCGATTCTTTCGGCTCTGATAAGTGTGCGTTCGCCTTTATGAAGACTACTGTGATTTCGACAGTAATGTCTGCATTACTGTCTTACTTATTATATCTTTGACATCTGTGTCAAAGGTATAATAAGTGTAAAAGGACTGTAGTTAGAAAATACTATAGATGTTAGATTTATATCTGTGGAAAATATACTTCTTCGTACCCGGAAAGCCGCTAAACTTAAATGGGACTGGGCTGGACATATCAGTCGCATGTCGGATAAACTGTGGGTTGAAATAACCACTGACTTCACACTCTAGTTAAGCTCGTGAACGTGGAACGTGGGAAGTGACAGGGAGAGCTTGACTTCTATCGAAAGACAATCCGTTTTTTGATAGTTCTTATATTATTTAAAAATACTGAACAGCAGGAAACTGTAGTGAAGAAAAGAAATATACATAGAGTTTTTCCCTGCTGCAGTACAAAATAGGCCAGTACTTACTACACAAAATTTTATTCTTATTCTATCATCATCATCATCATCATTTCTGCCGAAAGACGTCCACTGCTGGACATAGGCTTCCCCCAGCGGCTTCCCCCTTCATCGAACGGACCGTTTATATTATTCTATAATGCACACAAAATAAAGTAAAAATACACATTCAAATTGCAATAATATAGCATAAGTACAATGGCGAGCTTAACCCAAAATTGATATTCTTACATCATTATCATCAGCCTATAATGTTCCTTGCAACTGCTGGGACACAGCCTCCTCTCAATGAGAAGGAATATATTCTTACAGCAAAACTTATTTCGATAGCGAGATTTTCAGTAGAGGATACCCATGTGCATTAACAGTACATTTGTGTTATTATAATACGAGTACCTATTAATAGAAATTCATCTATGCATTTACTATATCTGTTTGTAGGTATTCAAATGTAATAAATTTATGATAGCTGTTCAAAAAAGAAAGTGGATTTACAAGTCTTGTAGACAAACAAAGGCGGTCATTTTGGAAATCAACAACTTTCTACTGAGTGTAATCAAAATGGAGACGATTCATAGGAGGAAACCATAAAATAAGCAAAGAGATTTTATATTGGCAGTTCCTACAATAGACACCTGTCTAGGATATAAGAAATGTTAAACTGTCAATGAGACAGTGAAATATTGCAACAAAAACAAGGCAGTCTTTCGAAAAGAAATTATATTTCACCGAGAATTTCATTTACGAACATTATTTCATCTGAAAAATTGATCATTGGTAACCTTTCCTTTAGGAGGATAATATCCGAATTTCTAAGAATCAATAACTTGGCCTTGGGCTTACCTGTTGAAGAACGAATTAATACATTAACTGTGGACTATGAGCACGTTACCATGGCAAACCACTTATAATCTAGTAAGCTGACATGATTTAAGTATCTCCAAGAAACAGTGTTCCCATGTCTTATGATATTAACTTTCGTTTTTGGTTTATCTTGTTTAAAGTCAAACGATAAACGATGTTTGGAATAAAAGCACCTCCTACCAACCATTCAAGTATAGTTGAAGTAAGACTATAAACGATACATTCTCTTTAAGGCCCTTGGAATCTTTGTTACGAAATATTTGAACAAAGACTCACAAAACAAGTCAAATTCTTATAAAATTACCATAATATTGACACATTATTTTAGAATGGCTACGCTCAAGTTGACTATTTGCAATCTCAATACTCGTTTTGCCCTGTTGATAGAACCCCATATTCTTGTTTTTATAACTTCGAATACCACTCGGGGGCAAAGTCATACATACATAAATATTCGGAACGCCATAACAACAAATAATGAATGTAAAACAAAAGTATAAGTCTTCTGTTTTCCTTCCTTATTTGTATGTGCATCACTTAAGATAAAATCTAAAGTGGGTCTTATGGTGTGCATCGTGGGTATTATCTTAAGCAGAGATATAGGTCCATGGATCTTGAATATGACTCTATTGTGTAAGAAGATGTCTTTAAAACACTGTTTTAAGCTTTCACGGTTCTTAACTTCACTTAAAATGTCACGTACAGGATATCTTCTGTGATTTTTGTTTATTTTTGAGCTTTCGATATTTCGACGCTGTTGCAAGCGCTATGATCGCGGGTGAACCCGAAATAAACAATAATAACGGAAGATATCCCGTAAGTGACATTTTAAGTATAGTTTTGATAATTATCTTTGTTTTGTTTTCAAAGAGATTTTCGGATGTTGTGCGTAGTTACTAGGACTCAGGACCATTGGTTGGAATGCTGGACACGTGCAGAGTAAAGTCTTAAGTTTAATTTCGATGTTGGTGAATACAGGAATGTCCCGACGTATTATTAACTTATATGTCATGTGTGGTGGGTATTTCCTATAAAAGTCATTTTTCAATAACTGTATTATTTGTTTCCTGCAGGTGACAAAAAGAGAGTTCCCGAAACGAAAAACCCCATTTTATTTGGGTAAAGCAAGCCTTAATAACAACAAGGATAAACAACACAATAATCAGCTGAATAAATAGCTGTGCTTAAGTAGTTACGTATATATACGTAAACTACCGAATAAGGAAATCATCGGTATTTAATTGCAGTGACGTACAATTCGTATGGATTCTTTTATTCAGTCAAAAGGGACTACAGTGATCAATGTTGATTCGACAGTAATGCCGAACAACCAATTACTAACTAGGATAATAGAAGTCAAGATCATGCCAAAACCTCGTTTTAGTCTCTTCTCTTGGTGCAAATCCAACTGGCGCGGAATCTTCTCCGAATTCCTTTCTACCCTGATGCTTATATTACTCGGCTGCATGTCATGTGTACCCGTACCTGGAATTGATACAAGCATTTACGCACCTTTTGCATTTGGCTGTGTAGTCATGTTCAACGTTCAGATATTTGGTCACATATCTGGAGCATTCATGAACCCAGCGGTAACACTAGCATCTGTAATCTGGGGGAAGACGTCCATCGGTTTGGGAATCATTTACATGATTGTTGAATGCGCCGGTGCCATTGCTGGTTATGGGATCTTAGTTTCATTATCTCCGATTGACTTAGTGAAGCCAGGTGTATGCGTAACAAGGCCGTATGCAGGATTGACTGTGCTACAAACTTTGGGTATTGAGATATCAATTACGGCAGCGCTTTCTTTTCTTTGTATGAATCTTTGGGACCCTGTCAATGCGCATAAGCAGGGCAGCACCTCGTTAAAGTTTGGATTGGCGATTCTTGGTCTTACTCTCGTGGCTGGAGCGTTGACCGGGGCGAGCATGAACCCAGCTCGGAGCCTGGGGCCTGCGGTTTGGACTGGCGTCTGGACCCAGCACTGGGTTTACTGGGTAGGACCACTCATTGGCAGTTTTTTAGCAGCAGTGATATACAAGTACGTATTTTTAAGTGATATGGTATATCATCGGATTTAACCAAAATGAGGCGTTAGGACAATTAGTTCAGCAAAGTAACCACGACTCTACGATATAAAGAATCTAACTATATCTAACTTATAGGATGATGTTTACTACGTGTATACGTGTTTTTTTTAGGTGTAAAGACTAACAATGTTTTAATTTTAAGTGTTTATATTGTTTCTGATTAATTAAGTTTCTATAAAACATTAATATTCTTGTTGGATAAATATTGTAATTGTTTCAAACGTGAAACGTAAAAATAGATTTCAAAGTTTTTTTCTTTCGATATAACGTGCTGTCAGGCTTTCAAAATAAATTATAGTTCCCATCAAAATCACCAAACACTTTACTAGATAACTTCTACCAAAGATTCAGTGATGATTTTACATATCTTACGTACCACCTTGCGAATAAAATTTTCGTTGGTTCCACTATTACAAAAGTGCAATCTAATACGATGAAAATTAGCGAACTGTTACTTTTTATTATCCGACGGATAATATTCCAATTCTCACCAGTACCATAAAACCATGTAGGAACTGAATTCATGGTAATCGCTTCTACCAATAAAAAAAATCAAATAATTCTCATGATGTAGTTGGCTAAACTATTAGCTAACTGCATCATGAGTATTACTTGATTTTTTTTTAATTTAAAAAAACCGGCCAAGTGCTTGTCGGCAACGCGCCGTGTAGGGTTCCGTAGTAGCCCGTTACCACAATATAGAACGAACTCGTTGGTACAGCGCCATCTAGCGGCAGCTTTGTGAAACTTATGATAATTTAGTATGTTTTTTTATTTTAGATTTTGTTTTTCAATGCAAGTCTTTATCCGTTAGAAACAAGCAACTACTTCATCTTAGTCACTTTAAAGGAGTTATTCTAAGGATATTAGGTATTTGGTACAAAATTATCCAATCTTCTTAAAAATCTTAACCACTATAGTTTTCATCATAATTTTTTCCAGATTTTACAAGCCAGAAGTTTACCTTTTATAGGGGGGGGCGCCCTACTGGAACAAAAATTTGCACTTTAAAGTTTAATATTTCGTAAATGAAGCATTAAATCGAAAAGTAGTTTAGGCAACCCCTAGGTCATTTTAAAATATCTGTTTAACGATAGCCCACACGACGCGGTAGGCGACGAATGAAAATTCATCCCCACTTCACATGTAGGGGAGCTTCCCTAAAAAATATTTTTTTCCAAAATTTTATTTTACCCCTTTGTCGGCGTTATTGATATACACACCTGTACAAAATTACAGCTTTCTAGTACTAACTAGTCTCTTAGCAAAACCTCGGACAGACAGACAGACAGACGGACATGACGAAACTAAAAGGGTTTCTTGTCAGGACTACGGAACCCTAAAAAGAACAATTTTTAACCATCAATCAGTAAAATAAAATTCAATATGTTCCTTAACTTTGCCGTACCTATGTCATTATTTCTCAGAATTCGATCCTTATTGGCGGCAGTATCGAAAAGTGTAATATGAAGGTGTACGTGTTTTTTCCATCAAAATCAGACTCAGTATTTTTTGCTATTCCTCATAGATTTGGGTTTGGCCGTCTACTCGCTAAAAAAAAATAGAAATACTCCCTACATATAAGTTGGGGCCCAATGGTTATGTCTCGCGAAAATTACACTGACCTCGATACATTGGGATCTCCTTATGAAGTGTTTTCTCGATAGTAGCTTAGGTACTGTCGTACTAAAAGATCTGCTTATCGTTATCAGCGAGGAGGTTGGTAGCGGGGCTGACTACTCAGGCCGAGATCTATAAATGTTACTTGACACGTTTTAGACTTGTTTTCGTCTCTGTCTTGCGTTTGTATTTTAACAGGAACAGGAATAACGTTTTGCCAAACGTGGTGCTATAAAACGTTTAGGAATTGTTGTTTGATAATATTGTACTTACATAAATATTACGACGCACCTATGTGTGAATTTGATAGTTTTAAATGTTTATACGATAAAACAAGTACCTATTACAATTTGCATGCTCAAATGTAAACACCTATTGTTTTTTGGATGTAATACATTATCGTAATACACAAAACTATTAAGGTAAAACAAAAAACCGTTGCAGTTTTATTTAAAGTTTGACAAAATGGGAAAAGACTAGATTTCATATAACTTTTATAAATATTTTCCATAAAAATGTTTGTGCATTTCTTTTTAATAAATAATTCAAGCAGAATGGTTTTTTATAGCCAGTTTTTAAGAAGATAAATCAATTAATTAATACTGAATAACATTACGAACACGTCTTTTCATAAATATCACTGCTTTCATCATCATCATCATTTCAGCCGAAAGACGCCCACTGCTGGACATAGGCCTCCCCCAAGTGTCGCCACATTGACCGGTCCCATGCGACTCGCATCCAGCGGACTCCCGCAACCTTCACCAGGTCATCGGTCCACCTAGTGGGAGGTCTTCCAACGCAACGTCTTCCGGTTCGCGGTCGCCACTCCAGAACTTTTCGGCCCCATCGGCCATCCGTTCTGCGAGCAATGTGACCTGCCCACTGCCACTTAAGTTTGGCAATTCTTCGGGCTACGTCGGTAACCTTGGTTCTCTTGCGGATGTCTTCATTTCTGATTCGATCGCGCAAGGATGCGCGATCACTGCTTTATTGAAATGTAACACCTACCTAATTAAAAAAAGCCTTATCTAAAGAACAATAAAGAGCAACCCTAGTTTTCAAAAACAATATCCACTTATTATTAATCCGAATTTCAGAACTCCATAGCCGTTATTCACAAAACGCGATAATATGTATAATAATCGGAAGTTTTATTGTTGGGCTGAAAACAATAGATAACGCCCGCTCTATCTGCATTCATATCATTTTATCCGTGTGATTGTGCGCCGGAGACATAAATATATTTTTACCTCGAGCCTGACGCAAAACACTCGCGTCCACTGACGGATCAACACCACCGCAGTGAATTACTGATCTGCGTCAATAAAAATAATGAGTGATCACAGTTAAGAAAGTTTACCGTATTCAAACGACGTTCGCTTCAACCAAGTTCTCTAATTTGTTTTGTGAAAACGTGTTATAGTGAACAGTTAACATGACAGTCCCACAGCTTCCTCAATTAGTGACGGAACTCAAGATGTCGCGAGATGATGAAGCAGCGAAACAAACCGTGGGTTTATGGTGGAGAACTTCCTGGCGAGGCATCCTGTCGGAGTTCTTATCCACCCTCATGCTTGTTCTTTTCGGCTGTATGGGATGCATTCCTTTGGAAGGAATCAACTCGACCATATATTCGCCGTTTGGATTCGGCTTCGTAGTTCTCTTCAACATTCAAATCTTCGGACACATCTCTGGAGCATACATGAACCCAGCGATTACATTGGCATCTGTCATCTGGGGAAGTACGTCCGTCTCTGTGGGGATTGTTTACGTGCTCGTGGAAATTGCAGGAGGTTTAGTGGGTTATGGAATCTTATTAAATTTATCGCCGGTGGATGTGGTGACAGAGAGAGTGTGTGTGACTGCGCCACATGTGGGCATAAACGACGTTCAAGCGTTGGGTATTGAAATAGCACTGACAGCTGCACTCACTTTCATTAACTGTGGCGTATGGGACCCGTTGAACGCGAGCAAACAAGACAGTGCCCCAATCAAGTTTGGTTTGACAATCGTTGGATTGTCCCTCGTGGGTGGCCCACTGACCGGTGCGAGCATGAACCCGGCGAGGACCTTCGCACCTGCGGTCTGGACTGGCTTCTGGGCCCACCAATGGGTATATTGGGTCGGCCCAATGGTGGGCAGTCTTGTAGCGGTTGTGTTCTACAAGATCGTTTTCCTAAAGAAACCTGCAATGGATTAAACTAAGGCTAGTGAAGTATTTTTAATTTAAAATTCAAATGTATGACTGTGACATGAAAATACTATTAAATTATTTTCTCGTTATTTATCTTAATTTATACAAACTTACGTTTTAAAATGTTAAATGTATTTATCATTTTGAAAACATTGAAATTAAACTTTTGAATGTCTAAATATTTTAGAACAATTCATTTTTATTTGGTACGATTACAAAGGTAAGATAGTGATAGTAATTTAAAACAATACTCTTTTAGTTGATAGCTATATTTATTTAATTTCATGATTAAAATAATCCATGATTATTAAATTTTTAGATACCTAAGTCTTAATTACGTAGATTTTATTAGAGCAGCTACATATACAAAGTAGTTATTAGCAATAACTACTTCTTGAAACACAGGCTATTAATTGGATTTCCCATGTTAATGGATTCCAATAGTAAATAAACTAAGAAACCATTGACTGAACTATTGTACAATTTAATATGGATATAATAATTTATATTAATAATTTATACATACAAAATAGTTAGAAATGTAAAAAGTATATATTTAAGGGGTATTTTTAATGAGGCTCTGATCTATTAAGCGCAATATTGTGAAGAAAGAAAATATATTTACGAGGAAAAGTTTTAGCAGTTGTTTTATTCTTTCGTATAGTTAATAAATACATACATCAATGAATTAAAAAAAATAACAAATTGTTTTTCTTGCCTAAAATTATAGACTGAGTCTACCTTAGAAGTTTACGTATAGGTACGTAACGCCAATGACCTCCAAAATAAGGAAAAAGCAAGTGCCAAACTCACAGGTATTACCAGCCAGTATTGTTGTAACAATTTAAGACCAGTTATAATTATGAGCCCTGAGTAAATACCTATGTTATGTATTTATGTGAAGCTGTGTGAAGTCAATGACAGTTCACAGGTTCCAACTTGGGTACTTACAGAAATACAAGTGAGCTAATTTTTTTTAACTTGTTTAAATGTTAAAGGTTAAACTTCAAACAAATTAATGAAGCCTCTATTTCATTAGGATGGTAAAAACTTACAATATTTAATAGAGTGCGCATTGCAAAGCCTAAACAGAATAGGGCAGTTTCCACCATCAATAAATTGCAAATCTGTTTAGTCCGTCAGTTAGAGCATTGAAAAATAATGGACACGTATTTTTTTGTTTTTGTAAAACAATGAATTTTGACAAAGATAAAACGCATCAAAACTCGGGAGTGGGGGCTCGTGACGTCAGAACACACAACGGCGTGTCGTATTGAGACTTTTAAAAGCGTCGTATCATCGTAAATTTTGGTATACGTAACAAAAGAAAAAATACGGGTCAAATATTTTTTGATAATCTAACTGACGGACTAATTCGATTTATTCAGAACACAAGCATATTAATAATTGTTAATATACATAACTGAAGTAGTAATTAACAATAATACCAGATCATTTTAATTTAAGCTGTGTCTAATTATCTTTGTAAACATTTACATGACTAGCTACGGTACTAAGCTGTAGTTGTTAGTTGTTGCCCTTAAACATACCAAGTGAACTTAGTATTAATGTCGTCAAACACTCGCAAATGCAGTAGTGGTCAAGGTAACTTGTTTTTTTAGCTTTGTAAATAAGGTAGCGTACCTACATTGGCAAATAGGTGGGTACGTAGTCAAAGAAACAACATAATTTTTAAATTTTTGGTGTTTTTCTATTTCTGCAATAATTATAACTAAGGCCCGCTTGCACCACAATTAAATCACTATTTTATGCGTAGGTAGAGGCCTAAACGTATCTTGAACTTCGTTTTGTGGCTGTCAATTGTTTTTAGATAGACAAAATTATATTTCCTATCAGCGTAAATGCTGTGAGTTGTGGTGTAATGAGAGCTGAAGCCAAGTAAAGTCGGTTATCAATAATTATCTTAATCCGCTATATCAATTTATTATGCATAGTCATTTATTCATAAACATGTAATTTGTATCAGAATTTAAACAATTACAGTAGACACTTTAACATCAACAATTTAAAAATAATAAGTTCACATTTTCATCAATATGTCGACATGTAAATGAAACATGCTTTGTACCTACGTGTTCAAAAAATACTTCACAATCCACGGGACATTGATCTGGGTGTTGGCGTGTTTATCCGTTAAGTTACTACTACTTAAACATTTCTTTTTTTGAACATTTTACCTCATTTCATTTGTAACACTATCAAGCGATCATTTTGAATTTTCCTAAATTCAAAATTTAGTACTAGTTAACTTATAACTATCCCCTGCAGGACTATGATCTTTCCAATTGCCACCCATCTTTAGTTCTTTCCAATGGGGTTGGCCGGTGAAAGCTGAAAGCAGATGGCGCTAGCATGTTTGTTCCCAATCTGACCAATGAAGTCAAGCCAATTTGAAATATAAAATGACATTACCAGATTTTCTACCAATGACGATGCTTGGAACAAACTATGCTAGCGCCATTAGTTTCACAGTTGCCATTCCCATTGCAAGTCACGCCGTTTACCGAGAAACTCAGCAACAGGTGTAAAAATTCGTTAACTGCCGATAAAAAAGTAATAATGACGTGACAAAATTGCTGTTATTCTTTATTAATTAACGTATACGGGGAAACTTCAATCAACTTGCTAATTGGTGTCGCCTGTGCAAAATAAATAAATAAAATATTGAACTCCTTGTTGTATTTTTCCAACAGATAGGTTACCAGATAAGGTACCTACCTACTATTAATTGGCTTTGTTGATCATAAATTGAATCTCATATTAATTGTTTTATTTTAACTAAAGGTTGAATACTTTTAACTCGCTAAACAGACGCACATTAAAAATGTGTTTATGGAAATGAATAGAAGAAAATGGTGGTTACGAAGAAAAACGAACATGTTACACAAGCAGAGAGCCACCGGAGTCTCATAAGAGTTTCATTTTGGTCGTTAGCTAGCGAAGATCAGAATAGATTTCCTTTAAAAATATATACCAGTAAATGGACATGGACATTACACACAGCGCCATCTAGTGCCCCACTAAGCAACGAGGCTTGTGTCGTGGACACCAGATAGTTGAAATACTACATAGATACACTACATAGATACTTTTTCTTTGTAAATACTTACATACTTATCATCTATAAAGGGTGTAAAACACCTCTTAACGAAGCCGAAAGGCACTTGTTCTCCTCATCATTGCGATCATGTTTTTGTTCTACACCATACCTGGGAACCTTCTAGTTACGGAGATATTGCAGGTCAAAGTTCCAACTTTTTGACAACTTTTTTTTTAAATTTAAGTTCTTAATTAAGATTTTTACTTTAAACACCTCCACGACCCCAATATTATTCAATTCATCCATCAGCACAATGTTTTGAGTGCGTTACATTGAGTTCTACCACAAAACATGATTTTCCACCCCAAAAAAAAAAGTTGCTTCCCAGTAATAATTTTTGCGTAAAGTTACTTAGTTTGATGTACAGAATGCTTGGTTGACGGCTTCGTGATGAGGTGGTTTTCACCCTGTATATATAAAACAAAATCGTGTAAAAATATCAAATAGTTACAACAGATCTGCTGGACCAATTTTTATGATTTTTGAGTATGAATAGGATATAAAATATGATATTCATCAGTCAGGTCGGCTAGTTATACCTACATATAAACATCCATGACTCGGAAACAAAATAAAATATGTCCATCAAATGTCATTCATCATAGGTAAACATAACCTAGACTTCTATAATTTTTAAGGTCTGCGACATCAAAAAGGTGTCAATTATTTCTTCTGCCAGTTGCCGGATGGAATGCCCTTATTTATCATATCATCATCATCAGCCTATAATGTTCCCACTGCTGGGACACGGCCTCCCTCAATGAAAGGGATGCCCTTATTAAGAAATATAAATTACCAGCTTCTGCCAGCGGCTTCGCCCGCGTGAATTTTGATAATTATGCTGTGGGATCTTACTACCGGGATAAAAAATATCCAGGTTATAAACTATCTGCGTGCTAAATTTCATCCAAATCCGTTCAGTAGTTTTTGCGTGAAATTGTAACAAATATCCATACACCCATACTCACAAACTTTCGCACTTATTATATTATTATTAGTAGGATATGTTGCTGGTATATAGATCTCGTCTAAGTAATAAATTTTATTACTTAGGTACTACGAGATTTATAATAAACCCTTTATAAAAGGTATAATTTCGATTAAAAATAGTACAATCAAAAAGGTAGGTTCTTTTAAACCAAGCAGTTTGGTAAAATCAGTTTTGTTTCAATCTTCACCCAAACAAACAATAACACATGTGATGTGAATGGTTTTATCAATATTTTAAAATCTTGAATTGTTTGTAGCGGTTAATTACCTAAAGCCAAATGCTTTAGGTAATTAACTGTTACAAAAAATTCAAGATGTGAACCTCAAGTGTGAACAAAAGTGAAAAATAACTTTACTCTCGGAAGTCAGTGGCTTTGTTTCTTTCATTGAGTTTATTGCCACCGACTTCTTGAGAGTAGTTATTTTCCACTTTGTCAGTGCTTTTTTGGAAATTGATAATTTTTTTGCAAAAGTGTTTTACCCGTTTGTTGAGATATCCTTCACAAATTCTTGTTACACCTGTATGTAACAAGAATTTGAACATTAATTTCGTCGTAGTATTATACATGGTGTAAACGGACCCTTCACGAAGCCGTCAACCAAGCATTCTGTACATCAAACTAAGTAACTTTACGCAAAAAAAATATTGCTGGGAAACGACTTTTTTTGCAGTGAAACATCACGTTTTACTGTAGGACTCAATGTAACGCACTCAAAACATTGTGCTGACGGTTGGATTGAATAATACGGGGGTCGTGGAGGTGTTTAAAGTTAAAATCTTACAATAAAAAAAATATATTAAAAAAATTAAAAAACCCGACTGCATAAAACGTAACCAAAAAAATCCACCATTTTGTTTCTTTTTTATTTTGATATACCCAGTGTCACTCTCACAGTAAATACGAATCTAACGACACCTCTCAAGCTAAAATCCATCGAGCCGTTCAGGCTGCACGTGCCAAACATTTGAATTTGGCGCTAAAAATCCGCCATTTTGTTTTTTTTTTAATTTTGATATACCCAGTGTCACTCTCACAGTAAATACGAATCTAACGACACCTCTCAAGCTAAAATCCATCGAGCCGTTCAGGCCACAGAGCGTGCCAAGCAATTATACATACATACATACATACTCTCGAAAAACATAACGCTCCTTCTGGCGCAGTCGGGTAAAAACATGTACTCATTTTTAAAAACAATTTGCGGAAAAGTTGTAACTCTGACCCCCAATATCTTCGTAACTAGAAGGTACTCAGGTATGGTCTAGAACCAAAAAAAAATCGCAATGACAGGGAGAACAAGTGCCTTTCAGCTTCGTTAGGGGTATTTTTACAGCCTTTATAAATTTTACTTTGTAACGATAAGTCATTATGATACCATCATGTCATCAACATAGGCGAAAAAGAAAAAAAAAACCTTCTAAAGAAGATAAGGCATTCTCTACTAGGTGAAAAAAGAATCACGAAAATCGGACCCTTAATCACAGTGAAATCGGCGAACGTACAGTCAGCTTCACAATGTGGCTACCCCCTTGAAAGCACCTATATACCTATGGCTGCACAAGAATCTGTTGGCGTATGGCCTAGACCAGAACTGAGGCCGCCATCTTTTTTTATTAATTAGTAGGTTTCTACATTTCGCACCATACTTATGTTTTTAACACAAATGAAACACATTCAAAATATCATTCAAAGCCAATAGTTCCATGCAGCATTGTATTATTACGTAAGTAACATCTTGAAACTAAAAAACCGACCAAGAGCGAGTCGGACTCGCGCACCGAGGGTTCCGTACAAACTTTTTAAAGGACAAACTTAACTTTGCTATTCGATCCCTAGAAACGGCTATTGCTCCAACCGCAAATTATAAGTTTGTAATAGTAAAATCGCTTTTTTTTGGTCTTAAACTACATATTTATGGTTTTCAGATTTTTCCCTTTACATGTGCTGTAAGACCTTGCTTTTTGCCAAATTTTGTGATTCTAGATCAACGGGAACTACCTTATACTTCCGGTTGACCTAGAATTGTCAATTTTGGTTAAAAGCAAGGTCTTACAGCACAAGTAAACGGAAAAGTTCGAGAAATAAAAGTTGAAAATTAAGGTAAATTTTGGTACTTCCAAGTTTTCGCGAAAATCTAAATTTGCCCATATCTTTTTCTCGTGTTGACTCAGGACCTTGATTTTTATACACTCAAGGGACTGTAATCCTCAGTATATGGCATAAATTTCAACTTGCTAGGTCCACCTGTTCCTGAAGTAATCAGTGGTGACAGACGGACAGACAGACGGACAAGAAAGTGATCTTATAAGGGTTCCGTTTTTCCTTTTGAGGTACGGAACTCTAAAAATGTCTAAAAAGTTTTTCACATTTCCGCTGATGGCTTTTTCTACTTGACGGAGCAACAAGCCCTGAGGGCACTCAAGCTGCAGCCGAACTTTACAATACTTAGCAACAGCATACAAGAATGCCCCTGAAATGGAACTTATGCAAGTAGCTTAGGATAGGTACATAAATGAAGAGAGAGACAGGACAGGGGTCTAGTTTTAGATCTTTATGTCATAGATAAGAGGAGGAGGTCGTGGCTAAATAATAACACCCACTCGGGTCGATCATTAGGTTAAGCCGCCCTGGTCTAAGTTGGTCCGTGGATGGCTGCCCAGTGACCACCCATTACTTACCGAGTTTTCTCCGTCCCTCGGCAAACACGTCAATAGGCATGATGACAGTATCAAAAAATTACAAATCTATGTAGTCCGTCAGTTAGAGTATTGGAAATTAGTGGACACGTATTTTTTGTTTTTGTAAATCAATGAATATTGACAAAGACAAAACGCATCAGAACTCGGGAGTGGGGACTCGTGACGTCAAAACTAGCTAAAAATTATACCATGGCGTGACGTATAGACAATTTTAAAAGCGTCGTATCTTCGTCAATTTTGCTTTACGTAACAAAAGAAAAAACACTGGTCAAATATTTTTTGATAATCTAAGTGACGGACTAATTACATTTTTTCTGTCGTCTCGCCTGTTGACACTGGTTGTCAGACTTACCAAGGGGTATCGTATTACTCAGTACTAACTGGGTTGCGGAGGTTAGATAGGCAGTCGCTCCATTCAGCTGCATCCGGTTAGACTGGAAGCCGATACCAACATAGTTTGGAAAAGGCTAGGCAGTCATGATGTCATATGTGCATATTAATAGTACCTCACCTATTGGGTGACAAGCAAGTAAACGATGCAAACACTGGCATGGCCCTGACAAAGTGACATTTTACCAGCTATAACGATCTTATTCAAAAACTAGCTGTTGCGGAACCCTCGTACGCAGTGAAATAACTATTTGAATCGGAATTTGTGAAGAATTAAGTACCTATACTTACGGGTTTTTTTTCACGGAAACCTACCTTTTTCAAAAATAAAAGTAACCTAAGTTACTCCATAAGACATCAGCTATAGCTCGCTAGCGCCAGAAATAGGATTAGGATTAGGATAGATTAGGGATTAGATCAGATTAGGGTTTCTTACAACCATAGATGGCAATCAACGAGTTTGTCCCATACAAAGAGCGCTGTTGGTATATTCATATATGTATATGTATATATTTATGTATATGTATGGGATATTATTTACTTTCGACACTTTGTGAGCAACGGTCAGGTGCAAATGACTTTGATTGTGTAGGTTCGCGCCTTTGCGGTGTTTCGAAATAGTGGTGACCTAGGCGCAGCTCGTGATATCTTTCATCATCAAAATAGTATTATTTACAATACAAGGCATTTGTGAGTGGGAACGCCGCACAGCCGCGCGCCGGGAGGCAGAAGGACATACCTACACTGACCTTATTGGTGATGTACCTACTTCAAAAAGATCAAGTCCTACTTGAAATTCAGTGTGCCTGTATGACCATGTATGAACGTAGACAAAGCTAAAATGTGCGATAGTTATGATAAAATAATTTGAAACGCCACTATAGCTTTCAAGTTACGTTTGATGGAAATCGTCACATTTTGTGAGATAATCTTATTCAGACGGTATCACCCTAATGAATCAAGCAGTTCTAGACAACCTCAAACGTATTCTCATACCTAACACTCAACGTTCTTGGACTCGTATTCACTTTTTTAATACAGCGCAAAACATTTCTCTTTAGCTTACCTGTACTTGCAGATGCCATTAGAAATTCGACCAAAAAAGCTAGCTTAACGACTCTAGAAATTCTTAATTAAAAGGTTGCGCATTTGTTTACGCATCTACTTTGTTGCAATTGTTTCGCTCGCTCTTGTGTTACTGTAAGATTTATATGTTTTTATCACAGGTTTATACACGACACATTCTCGCCTGCCCTTCCTGCACTAGCTGCATCTATGAGGCAGACGATAGCGCTGAATCTGAGTCATCGATTCGGGAAGAATAAGATACATAGACAAATTCACAGACAAACTCTGACCACTGTGTCTTTGGGTACGATTCGTACGATTCATCATTCTCCTGACCTGTTTTTTTCGGATGGGAAATCATCAAATGACCGTCAGGAGTGTCAGACTTTTACTGACTAAAACCCATCCATGTTCCTTCATCGCCCTTTGTATTCCGGGGCCACGGTATCTCTTTTGAACAGTCCCGCCGCCCTGGCAGATATCGGCCCTTGCGGAACCCTTCCTTTTGCTGACTCCGAGGCGCGCGAGGAACACGAACGCGCCGTCGACAGGGCCTATCGTCATAAGACGGACGAACGGCGAGCTAGCCCATAGCTCACCGTCCACAAGCCCTCATTCTCCTGCCGTTATCCCAATTTATTTGGGGTCGGCGCAGCATGTCTTCTTCTTCCATACTTCAATATTACTCGTCATCTCAGCAGTCACCTCCTTTCGAGCCATATCATTCTTCACACAGTCCATCCCTCGTTTCCTTGGTCTTCCTCTACTCTTATAACCATCTACATTCATACACAACATTTTCCTCACGATTTCATATATTGATGTATTTGAATAACTCTTTATTTTTCATGTAACACAATGGTCAGTTCTCGGTATATCTTCTTAAAATTTTAGAATTTCAGCTATTTAATAATCGCCTTTGTAACTAAGCCAGATAAGCATTGCTTTCAATTCGAAGTTGAATGTAAATCTTAAATTAACTCAATAGACTAACTGCATAAACAATGCTAATAACCAATTAGTGATAAGAGATTTGTAATTAGCATTCCTATGATTAAATCTGTTAACATTATCATACAGCGTTGTGTTAATACGTCTAGGAATAGCAATCTCCAGCAGATTGTTAGAAAATGATTGATAACCGTGACTTTGTCGGTGTTCAATAAACCTGAGACGATTTTTATATGTATAATAAGTATGTATTTACAAACAAAAAGTATCTATGTATTATATCAAATATCTGGTGTCCACGACACAAGCCTCGTTGCTTAGTGTGGCACTAGATGGCGCTGTGTGTAAATAGCGATATATATATTTTTTTTATCTTAAATAGTTGGAGCTGATTGTAGTAGATCCCGAAGATTTTTATCATTGTGTTGTATTTTTATTGTTTACTGTTATGTAATACTCCGATAAATTATATAACATAACGCCTGTGCTACTCGAAGGGTTAGGCAGAGATTTACCATACCTAATAATATCTACTACACTTCGCCAGTTATGTGTAATTGGGGGCGAGTTAATGGTCATCAACCGCTCACAAATCCAGACTCCGTGACTGCGACTGAAAAGCTCCCTAAAAAACCCAATAACACTACCCGACCTGGAAATCGAACCCAAGACCTCATGGTCAGCAGTAAACCACTCAGTAGCACTAAACTACGAGGCAGATAAAATGATATCCAACTATACCTATTACCTACTAATGTTATAAAGAGATAAGATTTGTAAGTTTGGATATCAGGAGATGATATCTTCGGAACTACTGATCCGATTCCGAAAATTCTTTTACTAATGGAGAGCTACATTATTCCCGATTGTCATAGGTTTATATATAACGTTCCCGAGGGATGATTTCCTACTATAAAGCAAGTAAAGCAAGAGCAAGAGCTAGTGATAGATCTTTTAGCCATTACTTTCTCGAGTCCTCTTGTACAGTGATTTATTCGAAACGAGAAAGTTTCAAAGTGTGTATTTTATTGGACGTACAATATAAATCGCCTCCCTATGTTGGCATTATAAAGATTACCCGACAAAATAGTCGGGCTGCGCCCGTCGGGCCCTTCCGTTCAATTTCGCAAATCGTGTTGTGTTGACGGTCGGTCGATCTGACGTATCGCATTCCCGTCTTCAAATTTACTTCTGCTTGATGGCAAATTGGATTCTTTTAAACAAGTTTCTTTTTTTCTGGTTTTGTGTTTAGGTGGCAGAATCTAGTTTAACCGCAGAACGATATCAATGTAATGAAGACTAAATGATCTCACACCGAAAAGATAAAATATTGAAATTATAATAATTGTCAGCCTTGTGAGACTTGCTCCACCTCTTCGTCATCTGCTTAGCCTTTTCCCAACTATGTAGAGGTCGGCTTCGAGTCTAACCGGATGCAGCTAAATACCAGTATTACACAAGGAGCGACTGCTTAGCTGACCTCCACAAGCCAGGGTAATACGACCTCTTGGTAAGACTGGTTGTAAGACTTTCAGGCCACTGACTCTTAACGACTATCACATTTAATAATGGGCAAGCCTATTGTAATTATCTGGGCACAGATCCAGATCGGACTGCGAAATTCCTGATAGAAAAACCGAATATCTCTAACCCGGTAATTGAACCCCGGATCTTATGCTCAGCAGTCTCCTTTGCGGTCACTAGACCTACGAGGCAGTCCACAAAAAAAAACAGTTTAAATTAATTAACTTAAGGTGAATGCGCCAGGGTAGCCCGCGAAATTCAAATTTTCTTACGTTTTTTGCAATTTGCAGGTCAGTGTCAGGTTGTATGTTGAATAAACTATGAATCGCGGCTGTAAGACGTATGTAGTTACAGAATTATAATCATCAAAATCATCAATACAACCCTCCAAGCTCATAAAGGTGTATGAATTTACTTTTTCAAGGTCAAAGTCATTCCTGCACTTTATGCGCTTGGAGGGTTGTATTGATGATTTTGATAATTATATATAGGCCGAATAGGTAGTGAATTTTTATGCAATCCCATGATATGGGTATCAAATGAAAGGGTTTGCTGAGAAAAATACGAGAAAGCTTGTTTTTAAGTTTTTTTAAACAGAAATGTTTATTATTAAATGAAAAAAAACAAGTAGTTCCCTATCAAACCGTATGGCCACGATCTATGCGGTCAAGCGACAGGCTTGCTGCGACAGCTACTGCGGATAAAACAAATTGTCCAGAGCATGCTGTGCATGCGAGATCCCAACGATCAAGCCACATTTATGTATGCGCAATTCGCATCGCCTGAGGGTAAAACGGGGCATAATTCGGAAGAGTACGGCCGGAGCCGCGGGCCCAGCTAGTCAAACGATATTTGCAACTGTAAATTATTATAAATATATGAACGACTACGCTATTAATTAATAATCGACTACGCTATAAATTGTTTGACATCAATGACTAATTTAATAAATTGTAACGAAACCATTCAATAATTTAATTTGTAAGAAACCAATATGTAATTTAATTTAAATGAAATCTATTAATTATTTAATTTGTATGAAATCAATGAGTAATTTAATTTTAATCAATTGAATTTAATTTGTATGAAAATATCAAAGTTCCTATTTACTTATTTTTTTAAACTGACTTGTGAATTAACAACTGACTAATGATGGATGTTGACTTAGGACGAATAACGAATAATGATTAAGATGTTAAATAAATAAGTAACCAAAATTAAAAATATTGTACACCTTATAAGTATGTTACAGCGATCTATTATAATAATCATAAGAACTGATATTTCACCTGTGACAAACAAAAAATGAATTTGAATTTTAATAAACCTTTATAATAATAGGTACGCTTGTGGCAATCAAAATTCAATTATGAATTCCATCATGATAGTAATTGGCATATGTCATTTGATATACTCGTATTTGAAAGTCAATCAATCAATGATTGCAATTACTATTGTACGAAGAAACATTAATTATGAAGTACGGACAAGCAAACCTTTTGGTGGCAGCGTTCTGAGTTTAGACTTCGAAATGGCCAAGACCAAGGCCTGACCGAAGTGTGCTTATCACGTTTCAATGAAAACTCATCTAGAATCCATTATAATATAGTAATACGACGAAGGGCTAAAAACATATTTAGAAATATATTAATAATTAAAATAAAAAAATAAATATCGCTGGACATTACACACAGCGCCATCAAGTGCCACACTAAGCAACGAGGCTTGTATCGTGGACACCAGATAGTTGATATACTACATAGATACTTTTTGTTTGTAAATACATACTTATTATAGGTATAAACATCCATGACTCGGAAACAAATGTCCATGTTCATCACACAAACATTTGCTCCTACCGGGATTCTAACCCGGGACCCTAAGAACGTAATTAGTATCGTATTCCCTTGCTTTTATTGACTTGAAATGGAATCTTTTATTCTCAACTTTTTTTGTAGACGTAATTCAACTGGCATGCGGATACGACCAATTGACCAGATGTATGATTGTCGATGAATCAAAAGAGTATTAAAGAATCGTTGCAGGTGGCGTTCTGTGGTTGCTGTACACTCCCACGGGAAAAAGGCGTGAGTTTCAGTATGTATGTACGTATGCACTAGCACATAATAATTAGTGTAAACAGGTTGGTGCGATCATTGTACCGATAGTCGTTACGGTTAACCCATGATCTGTCCACGAAGTAGACACAATAGTTAAACAATTGCGTCTCGACCAAATCGGTCATTTGACAGATCATGATTTATCGGAATTATAAAGAGCTTCGACCAACTCCTTAGGAGGCACTCGTTGCGCGGCTGGGTCAAGGGCTTGATTCAGAAAGCAGTACGCTTTCT
The DNA here is from genome assembly GCA_963853795.1 of Xestia rhomboidea. Lineage (NCBI taxonomy): Eukaryota > Metazoa > Arthropoda > Insecta > Lepidoptera > Noctuidae > Xestia > Xestia rhomboidea. Next base: position 14,572,799 of record OY970759.1, on the reverse strand, counting down.
GAATCAAGCCCTTGACCCAGCCGCGCAACTGCTGGATACGTCACGCATAGTGAGGAGCTTCCTCTCTGGAGCCCTGATCACCAGCAACCTGTGTATCTATATTTTATAATGTTTTATAGACTTTTGTTAAAATGTAAATTATACGAGAAAAATAATAAAGGAAATAATGTACACAGGTTGGTGCGACTTCGTTAACTTTTAATTTTGTTCACAGTCAAACTTTTCAGTACCAACATTAATTGCATTATTTCGGTTTGCGCGTCTCGGAATTGCATTAAGTGCAGACGTTGTACTTAGTCGCATCTGCGTTGACACTTTAACGTGGACCCCCTCGTTTCTTCCGAATTATTAAATGAAAATCTTGCAAGGTTACTCTCTGTTTGCTAACTTGATACCTAACCCTTCGGGGATTACAGGCGTGACGTTATGTTACATCTTTTCCGAGACAGGCTTAATTCATCAGAGATAAGCTTAACTCAGTCTGGTCAACTAACTAGCCTGCAGAAGACTTCAATCAGTCTCAAGAAATCAAGCTTATAGAAAGCTTGATTTTAGTCACACAAACGAGGGCCAAACTGCCGCTTTTCTGACGGGTCGAAACGAACACATCGCGAGAGAAAACTTCGGAAAAGGCATACCTATTGGAAAGATGCAACTTAACAAACGAATTTTCCAACCTTTACGCTACTTATTAAGTCGCCTGTCTATCCTACATCAGCTACATAAAAATAACACTAAACCACGCTGTAAGGTCTCACTGCACAGTACTAATACAATTAGAACGTTTACTCCGAATGTGTAGGTGATTCTCAACAGCTGCAAGTTTCCCTTACCCAGTGGCCACGAGCTACAAATTAAAGAAGTGGTTAATAGAGTCACGAGTCATCGACATGCAAATTGTGGAACGATAGACGGGAACAGGTGACAGGAGCGCGTCACAAGTTTTATCCGCGCCGAGGCTGTGAACGTGGGCGCATCCACGTTTACCTATACGCACCGCAGGAACCGTACGTAGTCATCGCATAGAGAGTAGTCATCGCATTTTCGGATGGCCCCCGCACCTATCCACATTGTAAGCGCCGTACGCGCCGAATTTGATGACGTGATCCGTGTCCGCTGATGGAATCCTTATAGCATTTTTCTGAAATGCGGGTCGTTTGCCGCGGATATGATCGCGACGTTGCATAGTATTTCAATAAATGAAGATCAAAAATGCGAAGAATGCGGCGCGGGCGCGTTCGCCTTTAGGATTGCCTCTTCCTTCCCGCATTCACATTTTGGACTTACTAGGTCCGAAACTAGGTACCTACTTACTTCACACCAAAACGTTGCGTTATTGACATCGACGAATTTATCGCAAAAGTACGTTATAAAATAATAAGCGTTATCGTCCGATGGCGTGCAAAACGCTATTTTTGCCACAAGTACTAGAAAAATAATCTATTAATAACAAGGGCACTAATCAGTTTCGAATTGAGGGATTGCATGAATAATGTTACCAGGCTAAACAAGTAATAGCCGGTATAGTGAAAAAGTTAATCACAACACAAAGAGGTATGCAATGTGAAACAGACACACTAATTGCGTAAAACAATGCCTCTCATATCCATAGACTCTATACAAATAATAAAATAAATTTTGGTGCACATACAATAAAGTATATTCTATTCTATTCTCATTTTGACAACACTTATTATGTCAATTGCGTTTTTATCGACGCATTATTATCGATGGATAAGTATGTCAAAACACAGTTTTTTTTTTTGGATGTATCCTCAAATGACTCCTCCCGCTCTGGGCGGAGCAGGAGGGAGTCTGGCGACTTTTACTGACTAAAACCCATCCATGTTCCTTCATCGCCCTTTGTGTTCCGGGGCCACGGTATCTCTTTCGAATAGTCCCGCAGCCCCGGCAGGCAGCGGCCCTTGCAGACCCCTTCTTTTTTGCTGACTGTCTTTGAGGCGCGCGTGGAACACTCCTCGCCGTCGACACGGCCTGTCGTCATGGGACGGACGGACGGCGAGTTAGCCCATAGCTCACCGTCCACAGGCCCGCAAAATGTATTACTGACATAAGCTATCGAAAAGCTGTAACAATAGCGTCAAACCTAATGAAAGTCGATGTATGACAGTACGAATCACTTCGGAAGCCATTGTCGCTAGTCCAAAAAAATCGGTTACAATAAGGATGCTTGCGAGAAACACATCTTGGATGTATAGCCTTGCGTTTCTCGCAAGCATCGTGATTGCAACCGAATTTTTTCGTTATTATTTAGCGATCGCAAGTTTGCGACATCGTCGTTATTAATGTCGAGACTCGCCCAGGCACAATAAATTATAGTATCCTATGCAATAATTTATTCTCAGGCACTCACAGTTTTTGTCAAATTTCTACTTTATATTTTTATATCCACTGCTGAACATGGACCTTAATTAAATCGATATGAATAAAGCTAAAACCGTTTTTTATTTCGAAGAAATATATTCTTAATTTATTTCCCCAAAAATTAAAGTAATGACCATTAAGTTCCATTTCTTAAACATTGAACTCACTAAAACGACAATAAAAACAATTTACCGCCTCGAGGGCTATATTTGCGTAGCACTTACGTACAATATAGTACAGTCGCGGCCATTTACGTGAACGACACGTATTATGTTGCATTCTGGTCCTTATGAAAGTTTAGAGGGTGATATCGTGAACATCTCAACCCTCGTCACGCGCCAGACGCAACTGAAATGTACTCTGTGTGAGGCAACGTGTCGGCTAACGTCTTATATTACAAGTACAAGCGCGTAATTCATGTTTCAAACACCGCTGTTCGTGATTGTACCTGAATATTTTAATGTACTTTGATGTAATCACTGAAGTTAGTTTCCAGTGCTGTCATGCGTACGGTACACGAAATTATTTCAAGTTTAGTGCTATACCAAGGTGCTTAATTATTTTTAACAAAACGGTTCATCTACAATTCTACACTGCTCTATACTACACGTAGCTACTCTATTATAACGTGTCAAATTATTCACAGATTTATGTGATTTCCGTGTTTCGATAATTATGCAATGATAACGGAAATCGAACAGATCATTGTCCACGTCATGCTAAACAAGACAGGGGACTTCATAATTTACTTAAAAATGCTCATTATTGCATTATAATGAGTGTGATCTGTCCACGAAGTAGACACAATAGTTAAACAATATGGTGTCTCGAACAAATTGGTCCTTTGACAGATCATGATAAACTTAAACTGTATCATTGACTCTGAATTTAATGAAACAGTGAACAGTGAACATAAAACAGTGTCTGAAAATCTTCCACATACACCGAATGCAAGAATCGAACACAAACATTGAAATCTTACAAGACATTTCCAACCCTTCTCATTTATAATGGTACTTACAGCCATTCCCCGAGACGAGAATCGAAAGAACGGAACGAAAGCTCTGCTAGTGCGATCATGGCTAGAATTCCATTAGATATCTGGTGAGCAGACTTGCCGGCACAGCTGGCATTAGGAGCTTTGTTTCTAAATCGATCGGCGACTCGCCTGCATTCATCCTAATGGCACATAGAGCAAAACCTCATTTCAGCCTGGTACAAATGATCTGGATGGCGATATAATACGATATTACGAGCTCTATTCACAATTATGCGGCTTTGTTGTTACTTTCGGTAATCCGAACAATGTTTTGCTTGTTTGTAATTAGTGATTGTGTACGCATGGAATGAACACAGCACTTTTAGGCCTCGTTCTCGTGACTATATAGTTGCTTCACAAATCGCACCGTGGCGGCTCATCTCATGTCCTTTGCATTTTCTTTCATTTGTTTGTTTCCATATTTGAAAAACACCGGTCTCTTGAACGCGTGGGTCGTGGCTAAGCGGTTAGGACGTATTTGTGAGCGTTATCGCGTCTGCATCAATAACTTTATCGGTATTTGGGTGCCTCAGCGGCCAGTTGTAGATTAGTTAGATATACTACCTATGCTGATAATTACAAACATAAACGTCATATCAGCAGATAAAACTCATTCTTATTTTCTGAGAAATCATCATAATTTTTGCACACATTCGCGTCATAGAAAATCTCGATTTGGAAAAAATAATTCATTTGCGTTGCTCATTTAATTAAATCAAATCACTAGTTTCATAACAATAACTAAGCATAGAATGACATAATTACCGATGTAATTAATAAAGGATATTACACCGATAGTTGAAGCGAACCAAAATTATATTCTAACGCACCTAATTAAAATTTAATTATTAGTACCACAAACTGAATACTGTGAAACATTTTCATGAATAATTGTATATTTGAAATTCAGGACATAACACAAAGTTCAAATTTGATGTTTAATTTTATCAAAGGAAATCTGTCATAATATTTTACAGGTAGTAGTATAATCAACATCAAAAGTGATTATTGAAAAGTCATTAATGGACGTTCATGGGAACTTTCATGAATGCAAAGTACTTTTTTTAAAAAGGTAGGTAAATAGATCTAGAGAAAATGCTGGCAGAATAGTCGTTATGGACACTATTTAATTGTTAAAAGAAAAAACTTCTGGGATGAGATCAGCGGGCCTACCATGACGTCTTAAAGCAGGATCGTTTTAATTTCGTGCCAGTGTGGGAAAGAGATGGCGCTAGACGTCCTCTATAGCTCCGTCTCTTACCCACACTGGAACGCGATCAAACGATCCTGCTTTAAGACGTCATGGTAGGCCACCAGTGTATTTATGTAGGTATGCTAAACAAGTGACTGCCTCGTTGGTCGAGTGGTCACAAGTGCGACTGCTGAGCATAAGGTCCTGGGTTCGATTCCCGGTTCAGGCAAAGTGTTATTGGGTATATATGTATATATACCTATCTAGTGGCACTCATTAGCATATTCTCTTGTTAATATGCGGATAATGTAGTGGGCTGCAATATTGTTAATGTTTTGTATTATCCTTACTCTGTTCTAACACATATTGTAGCTGTTTAATGTCCCTTAATAAATAAAATAAAATAAAATAGGAGCAACGGAGTCTGGATTTGTGCCCGGTTGATGGTAACAGGCTCGCTCCTTGTTACATGGGTCTTAAACATTACTAGTGAATTTAGGTGTACTACTAAGTACACCCACCACCCGGTTGTGTATATATCTTTTAATTTTGTGTGCAATAAAGAATAAGAATATCCTCTGCCTAACCCTTCGGGTATAACAGGCGTTATGTTATCATAGACAAGTAGATTGTTACGATTTTAATAATAAGGGATTTAGACTAGGTACTTCTTATTAATATGTTAAGTGTAAGTCTGAAATGGAAATGGGCAGGACATTATCTGTAGAAAGGAAAATGAAAGATCGACAAAGAAAATCGTGGAGTGGGTGCCTAGGGATGGAAAAAGGAAGCTAGGAAGGCCGCGAAAGCGCTGGGAATATGTATTTAAAGAAAGATGTGGACCTGACTGGAGGAGACAAGCTAGAGATAGGGAGAAATGGAGAAAACTGGGGGAGGCCTACGCCGCAGTGGCGAGTTCCATAAATGAACGTAAAAAAAATGTAATGTATGAATGTAATTAAATTAAATTTGTGTAATGAAAAATGAATGTCACAAAATGAATAGAATGTAATGCTAATAAATTTATGTAATGTATTTTTTAATTGGATGTTATGTAATGTTTTTAAATTGATTTAATGAAATGAATGTAATGAAACAAATGTAATGATATGAATGAAATGTAAAGAATGAATGTAATGCTAATAATATAATGCTCATAATGTAATGATAATAATGTAATATAATCTAACGTTGATATTGTAAGGTTGATAATATAAGAACTCAGAAAAACAAGGTAAGAGATGTATAAAATATTTAATTAAAAATACACTTATATGTAGTACAAAATGCTAAGTTGATGTTGAGTCGTCGGTGTCCGCGAGCTAAGAGAGAAATCAATCCCCCGGTGCAATATATATTAGCCAGCTAGGCGCACCGCCGCCCGCACGTTGCTATCTTCGCAGCCGTCAACTTCATGACGGTCCTCGAGCGCCATCTACAGCGCCTTACAGTCGGCCTTCCTGATACAGCTGCGCGTCCCGCGTAGCTATCGCTCCTTGGTGCTGATGACGACCCAGCTCACTCACGAACTCCCGATGTGGCGACGACACGTTGGGACTGGCATCTTAATGTCAGCTTGAACTGACGTCTGAATGTCAGCGTGATTGACGTCTTAATGTCAACTAGAACTGACGTCTGAATGTCAGTGTGATTGACGTCTTAATGTCAACTAGAACTGACGTCTGAATGTCAGTGTGATTGACGTCTAAATGTCAATTTGAACTGATGTCTAAATATCAGTGTGATTGACGTCAAATTTTTACTGAACTGACTAATTAATATCAGTGCGATTGGCTTCTGAATGCCAACTTCAACTAACTTCTTAATGTCAGTATGAATAAACTTCTTAATGTTTACATAACCCAATCTAATAAACTAAAACCTGTTGTGGTTATAATGATGGCTTGCCCTTCAGGGTCCACATCATAAATGTCGTGTCAATAGCCTCCTAAGGCATTGTCTTCCTCCTAAGGAACTACTCACGACCAATTATCAATAATACACCCTCTTAAGGCTAAATGTATTATTTAATTTAGTTTATACGGTTATGTTAAAATTAAACACCTCTGAAGGTTAGCGCTATTGAAACAAAGATCGATCATAAATTATTTTTAATAAAACAATTACTATAAATGGATCCATTTAACATTTTTTAACTGTGCACTAATCAATGAAATAAATCGTCCTGAACAACATTACCTTTGTATTTCTTTACTCAGAATTAGAATTATCAGACTCATCGGAATGATTACAATGGAAAAGTTTTAACTTATCCCTGGCAAAGACATTTTCGTAAAGTCGACCACGGTTACGTGTACTCTTAATCACGTACCGATCATGAGGCAATACCTTCACAATTTTATATGGCCCTTCAAAACGAGGCATAAGTTTACCACTGATCTTTCTTTCGGCAAGAACTAGATCACCTATCTTAAAAGGTGCTTCATAACGCCGTTTTTGATCATACTTGTCCTTTGCCTGCTGAGACAATTTAGCTGATCTCGTTACAGCGACTTCCCTTAACTCGTCTAAATTAGGTGACCTATCGGGCACAACTATATCGCCTACGAGTCTAGGTCGAAACCCATAAAGAAGTTCCAATGGAGTCTTACCCGTACTATTATTTACGTTAGAGTTTAATCCTAACTGTACTTTAGGCAAGTATTTCTCCCAGTCATTTTGGTCATCGCCAACGAATGCTACAAGGGCGTCAAGTATAGTTCTATTAAAACGTTCTATCTGCCCATTCGCCCTTGGGCTAGCGACCGCCGTCATGACATGCTTTATTTGCCTTTGAGTGCAATACTCTTTGAAATCTTTGCAACTAAAAGCTTTGCCACGGTCACTTATTATACGACTTGGAACACCAAAAGTTTTAATCAATTGGTCAAACGTCTGCAATACATATTTACAACTGACGTCTCGAACAGCTTCGATCCATATAAACCTCGTGAAAGCATCTATTATTGCTAGAATGTGCATTTTGCCTGATGGGCTTTTACAGAACGGGCCAAGATGGTCTACATGAACAGTGTGAAAAGTAAATACGGCTTTGAGACGGCGCAATGCATCATCATAATTTTCAGCGTAAACGAGAATATCATCTAAATACGCTGTCGCACATTGGAAACGTAAAGAACCGAGAATATTGTCCATTGCGCGCTGAAACACTGACGGTGCATTCACCAATCCAAAGCTCATACGCGTATACTGGTAGTGCCCATCTGGTGTTATGAACGCTGTATACTGTTTACTATCATCAGCAATTTGAATGCAATGATAGGCTGACATAATATCAAGACAGGTGAAAACGCGTTGCCTCGATAACCGGTCTAATTGATCTTGTATTACAGGTAAAGGATACCGTTCTTTTTTAGTAATTTTATTTAATGCACGGTAATCCACGCACATGCGTACTTCACCTGACTTTTTGGGGACCAATATGACGGGACTGGCATATGGGGAATTTGATTCCTCCACAATTCCTTTACTCAATAAGTCTGACACAATATCACGGACTTTCTCCCGATCTCCTAAAGACATTCGATACGGACGGTAATAAATAGGCTTCGTATCAGTTAATTCAATGTGCATTTGGACTGAACATTTTCCAATTTTATTTTCACTACCCGAAAAACAATCGGAATAGTCGTGCAGTAAAGATTCAAGGTCAGTCACGACATTTGGTTCCAGGTAATCACCTATTTTGTATTTATTATTACCGTCCGTAATTGTCGCTCGCGCCACGCATCGGTTGCGCGGTAGTTTTATGACCTCATTACTAATATTAATTACGTTTAAGACAACTTTGCCATCAATAACCTCGGTGTCGTATTCGGGAATAATACACTCCGCCCTCGGCGTATTATACTCAGTAGCACGCAGTGTAATTGAACCAGAGACAAAATCAAAACAAGATAATAGTATTTTGTTTACACCGGGTTTTAAAATTACTTCGTCATCCGAAACCAACTTGACGCGCTCAACGTCACTACATGCACCAGGTAGTTCAAGAAATTGATTTGCATTAAATATCTTTAAAGATGTCGGTGTTTTAATCACATATACGGTAGAATGCTCTGTCAAAGGCTGGCCTATTATAGTACCAATATCTTGAGCAGAGTCAGGTACTATGAAAGCCTTACAATGACAAGTAGCCTCGTCAGCTTGAATCTTAACAACTACCACACCGATCGGATTGGTTTTTGAGCCACCAAAACCGGACATCATATTGTAGTTTTTATTGCGATTAACATTTACGTCTGCCGGGCGCTTAAACGATGACAAGTAATTTAATAAGCTAATTGGGTCACGACATCCCGCGTTAATAGCTTTTTAGTTTAGAGGAACAATTAAATATGGCAGTTTTTTCGTCCCAACCGTACATGTTTGAAATACCCTCAACTTTTCTAATCCATTGTTCCATTGTAATCAAAGAAATATGAGCATCGAATTCCAGTATTGGATCACTACGACCGACATATCTTAAGGAAGTTGAGCACGAGGTATGAACGTTATGGTGGCAATGTGGTGTACTTGCAGTGGTAGCTTCTAACGACGGGGCTATCACCGATGTCGATTGCACGCAAGTTTCAGTACGTACTTCACGAGAGTTATCTCCAACGCATGGATCCTTTGCTACGGTGTGTGATGCCATCGAGGACTCGTCTCCGGAACGCGCTGACGGAATCTCGTTAGGTACTGGTGGCAATAGGTTCACGTAGGGTACCGCGGGTAGTGACGGCGGCGTAAAGGAACGCCCACCAGATGGGGCATCTGCGCCTTGATTTTCCTCATTCGACGCGGCGCCCGAACTACCCCCCGATGCGGGTATTACGCAAACTCTGCCTTGCAAGACTTGTTTTTCCAGTAAGACTACGCGTTCTAGTAATCTACGTGTATTAACATCTTTGACTAAACGGCGACGCAAAGATTTCTCATTGTCACTGTCGTCCTTATTTTTACGTTTACTTTTTTTATGGTGTCCCATTATTGAAGAATAATCACACGAAGCAATAGATAGGGTACACAGTCAAGTGAAATGCAACTGTAAAATAAGGTTTAAGCAATAGTCAAACACGGTACTTGATCAGTACACCAATAGTTATTATTTAAAACACTTACGTGGGCTGCAATAGTTCTTCCCGCTTCTGAACTATAAGAGCTCAGAAAAACAAGGTAAGAGATGTATAAAATATTTAATTAAAAATACACTTATATGTAGTACAAAATGCTAAGTTGATGTTGAGTCGTCGGTGTCCGCGAGCTAAGAGAGAAATCAATCCCCCGGTGCAATATATATTAGCCAGCTAGGCGCACCGCCGCCCGCACGTTGCTATCTTCGCAGCCGTCAACTTCATGACGGTCCTCGAGCGCCATCTACAGCGCCTTACAATAATTATTCATGTAATGTTAAACCACCACCACCACCACCATTACGATTAATCAAGTTTATATGTTCTGTGTATTTATGGTAGAATTAAAGGCTTTTTTAATTTTATTTTATTATTTTATACTTATTAATATGTTTAATTAAAACATATCTTGGATAGATATTTTGTAAATTCTAATCTCAATACAGCCCATTGTTTCTCCAAACTCACACATCCACAAATAATCCGGAGGAGCTTATTCCCAAACAAAAGGCACTCGTGAAGTACTGAACTAACTCACGCCGAGTGCCGCTTATTGAATCGTACGAAAGTGTAAGACCACTGTTTGCTAAACATCGAGTTCAACTCTGAACTGCCAAGCAATTAGAAACTCGGCTGTTTGCCCGACTTCAGTTTGGACTTCAGTCCGAACTGAGGTCAAAACAATTATCTACAGGTGAGTTTGCTTCGCTAACTAACCGTGAATTGTTCTTACCTACAAACACAAACTGCTGTATAACGCCTTGGTCACACTGAGGCGAATACCACGTCACTGATCGAAAGAGATACCGTGGCCCCGGAACACAAAGGGTGAAGAAGGAACATAGATGGATTTTAGTCAGTATAAGTCTGACACTCCCTCCCACTCCGCCCAGAGCGGGAGGAATCATTTGATGATTTCACATCCGAAAAGAAAAAAAAAAAGATAGGTATTTTATGATTACTCCGTGGCCACGCTATAGCGACACGAGCGAGCGCATCTGCTTAGAAAACAAATAATAAATAAAAAAAGCTGCTAATACAGTATGCCACGAGTCATCCAGACGCGACTTCCGAGCGACAGTCGGAAACAGAGACCCTCGCACGGGCCCGAGGTGTAAACACGACGTAAATAAAATACGTTGATTTTTTATCAATAATACAATTTATCCTATGGCATTTTAGTTAAATTGTTACAAAGAAGCACCATCCATACTTATAAAAAAAAATGTGAAAAAATTATATGTGAAACGAGTACTTTGACGTGATAACGTCCTATACATCGATGAACACCGGCTGCACGAACGAAAAAGTGTCAGAACTCAGACCGTTCCGCGCGCCAGTCACGTTTCGCCTGACTCATCAACGCCCAGCCCAAACCCTTGGACCTAGAAAACTGAAAATTTGCACTGTGGTTCCCTTTATAATGTAGACAAGGAATAAGGAAGGATTTTTCAAAAAAGGGAGTTAAATAGGGGATGATAGTTTAAAACTAACTCCTTCTCTAAGTTATACAAAATAATGATAATTCAGTGATAATAATTCAATTCAATTCATAAAAGTATGCAATTTTTCATCAATGTTTTCCTATGACGTTATCACGTAAAATTATCGTCCGTAAATCGACTTTACAGGCAACCATTTTTTTTATTAAAAAAATGGACGTGTTTGCCTTACGCTTACACCGCGCGTTCGAGCTAGAGCTTCAGGTGGCGCGTACGCGTGGCGCTGGACGCAAGCCGCATCGCCCGAGAGCGTCAACTGGGTCTAGAATCTCAAGGGTCTACTCACACCAGTTTTAACACTAACACGACGGGATTTACTTCAGTCTGACTAGAGCTTAAGTCATTGCTATCTTCTCGTTAATGGCTTCATCTTCAAGGTTTGTGGAAAGTAAATAAATTCTAATTAAGTACTGCCGGACCTCCCGTCACGTGAATAAAATTATCTTTATTTTTACTGTGTAGTTAGAATGATAAACTACAGCTAACGTAAAATTTAATCACTGAATAAATTGACTTATTCTTACATTTTAGGATTTTATTGAAGTTTTATCATTTGGTACCTACGCATAAAAATTATTATTGTTTATTTACTAAGCCATCAAACTTTTTACGTCTGCTAACGAGCTATGATCCTTATGTAAATATATTTACTTTTGCTTCTTAATTGCCTTAATCATCACACAGTTACATTACGTAGATAACAAAATATAAAGCCATAATATAATTATATTTGCTCAACACTTTTACAACCTCTCGCATAATCCTTTCTTCCCTTTTTTGCCATACCGTACGTAATATCCCACTGCTGGGCAAATGTCTCCCTACCCGCCTTCCATCTCTCTCTGTCCAGAGCTGCCAAAGACCAGTCTTTTTTGAAGAAGTCCACCATTTTACCCATTATATCCACACACAAAAAAAACCACATCCTTCCTAATCCTAACTTAATATTATAAATGTGAAAGGAAGTTTGTTTGTTTGTTTATTACCTTTTTACGCCTAAACCAATGAACCGCGATCATCCTGAAATTTTGCATATACGGTGTCAGGTGTATAGAAATAGACATATACCTTTCATCCCCATAAAAAGTACTGTTCCCGAGGAAAAGCACAATAACGTTCTTATGATAATAGATGGTGCCACGTGTCTTTCGAATCATGATTGAAATAAAAAGGGTGTAAAAAACCTCTTAACGAAGCCAAAGGGCACTTGTTCTCCCCGTCATTGCGATATTTTTTTTGTTCTACACCATACCTTCTAGCTACGGAGATATTGGGGGTCAAAGTTCTTTCGACAAGTTTTTTTTTTTAATACAAGTTTTTGATTTTTACTTTAAACACCTCCATGACCCCCATACTATTCAATCCATCCATCAGCGCAATGAGTGCGGTACATTGAGTTTTACCGTAAAACGTGATTTTTCACCCCAAAAAAAAAGTCGTTTCCCAGCCATATTTTTTGCGTAAAGTTACTTAGTTTGATGTACTTACAGAATGCTTGGTTGACGGCTTCGTGATGAGGTTGTTCACACCCTGTATTATTACAAGCAGAGCACAACCCTAAATGATTGTCATATTCTAAATTACGCTAGCAAAAGCTAGAAATAAATAAATACCTTAAGTACCAACAAACTGCACATAAGATATCCCAACACAGAGTGCACAAGATATTCTTTTACGTTTGTGCGAGAAAGTAGAGACCCCGCGGTGTCGTTGGATTCAATTACCGAAGAAAATAAAATGCCAACAGAGCCTTCTGTTTACTCGGTGGCACGCAAATTCATCTTTAACGATGTTGACTGTAGCACGTAGTGTTTTAGACGTTTTATAATAGAAAAAAACCATCACTTCTAAGGGTTGAATGAACTAATTTAAGTTTTTGTTATTGCAGGTGTTCATAGAAACACGGGAGTGACCGCACTTATCGACGCGGAGTACATTTGTCGCATTTTAGTTCGACGCAATGTTGAGGCGCATCATTGGAACCAAGACACCGCGAATGAAGGAGTCATTCTAAAGCGAAAACTCATCATTCGGACCAAGACGAAGGTCCGAATGATAATTTTTATGTATACCTACGCTTTCATAAATTCAAAAGCAGTTTTCGCGTGAAATAACGATTGTAACTTGGAGATTTGGTCTTTTTCATAAAAATATGAGTTCCAGAATACTATGTTCGTAACAACATGTAATTTTAATCAGAACAGTAGGAGAAAAACACTTATAAAAGTTGATATTTTTGCTCGTGACTGTACATAAAGGTCAAGCCGATTTCACGCCGTGAAGTATCGTCACTACTTCAAGTGGCAGTGGGCAGGGCACATTGTTCACAGAACGAATGGCTAATGAGGCCGAAAGTTTCTGAAGTGGCGACCATGTACTTGAAGGCGCAGCACTGGAAGGCCTCGTACAAAGTGGACCGATGACCAAGAGAAGGCCGTGGGAAGCCGCGGGATGCAAGAAGTACAGGATCAGTTGACGCGACGTTTGGGCGAGGCCAGCAGTAGACGTCTTTCGGCTGATAAAATCACATTTACAACCTATTTAAAAGCCCTAAGATAGACTGGTCGAGAATGTCCAAATTATTTTTTTTGCGCATAAAGTTTTAATCATAATATTTAACAACATTTTGATTTTAAATAATTATTTTGGTAAATAGTATTTACTACGAGGTAATTAATCTGTTTAGATTAATAGGCGAGACGACAAAAAAAATCCAATTAGTCTGTCAGTTCGATTATCAAAAAATATTTGACCCGTGTTTTTTCTTTTGTTACGTAAACCAAAATTGACGAAGATATGATGCTTTTAAAATTCTCAATACGTCACGCCTAGGTATATTTTTTTAGTTCTGACGTCACGAGCCCCCACTCCCAAGTTTTGATGCGTTTTATCTTTTGTCAATATTCATTGATTTACAAAAACAAAAATACGTGTCCATTAATAAACAATACTCCAACTGACGGACTAAATAGATTTACAATTGTTTGATACTGTCGTCATGCCTATTCACTAGAAGATATCTAATTACACTAATTCAATAGCGTTGCGCAAATTGGTTTAACCACCAGTTAGCAAAATAATAACAGTGATTAATAAATATTATAAAAATACCAAAATTAAGTTATTGAGAGAATTAATCAAGTAAAAGGAAAGCAAGTAGAAGTGAAGCAAATGGAAAATATTACGGTTTTCATTAAAAAAAATTTAGACATGTACATTTGTGATGAATATATGTCGAACATGTATTGCAAATGATGTTCAAAACAGATCGTCAATTTTGAGAAAAATATTCTATAAAGCGTTCCCTAAAAACAGAATTTTCTTGGAATACTATACTTAGAGCTTTTCAAGCAATTCCCAGGGCGACCGATGTAAGATATCAGATAACTAAAAATACACACTATAAGTATTTTATTTCCAAGAAAGTAACAAAAGAAAATAAAATACAATTTATAAAACGACATGTTTTTGCCATAGCTTACCTACGGGTCTCATACTGCCTCCATTTTTTTCTGGTATTCGCCGCTTCCAACCAGTCGCTTCCTGCAATTTTAAGTATCTCGTGGATCTAGCGAGCTTGTGGTATTTTTTTATTTTTTTTTATTTCGGATGGAAATCATCAAAAGACTCCTCCCGCTCTGGGCGGAGCAGGAGGGAGTGTCAGACTTTTACTGACTAAAACCCATCCATGTTCCTTCATCACCCTTTATGTTCCGGGGCCACGGTATCTCTTGCGAACAGTCCCGCAGCCCCGGCAGGCATCGGCCTTGGCGCGCGTGGAACGACCCGAATGGCGCAGCGGTAGTGAGGCTGCCTTACGTTCTGGGGGTCCCGGGTTCGAATCCCGGTAGGAGCAAATGTTTGTGTGATGAGCATGGACATTTGTTTCCGAGTCATGGATGTGTATTATGTATAATAAGTATGTATTTACAAACAGTATCTATCTAGTATCTATGTAGTATATCAACTATCTGGCGTTCTCGTTGCTTAGTGTGGCACTAGATGGCACACACGACAGTAAGTATACACACAAAGGAGAAATCGAAAACATAAAACAGTGGTATGAAGGAGATTCCAACTTAAGTATCTATTATAGGTAGGTACAAATTGTTTAACAGAAAACAAATTAACTCCCGCTCAAAGTTCAACGAGCAACGAGCATTTGTTTCTAATTTGTCACCTCGCTTGTGAAACAGAAACTTTGAATTTTTGTCTTTCAATAAAGCGCAGGCCACACCACCAGCCAGCGAAGCGGGCGAGATCCTTTTCACACTTCGTTTCGGCTCATTCGGCAGTTCGCGGTATGAACCAAATTATGAAGCCCGTCACAGACGTAGCTATAATATAATATTTATATGAATCATAGCAAGGCATATTACGACATATTTTCTATATACATTTTCGAGTGACCGCACACGCAGCTATAATAATATATTTCTATGTCACCAAAATAATATGTCAACAGATATATCTCGGTATATTTTGCCATCTGCGCTAGCAAGGACGACCGCAGACCGAGTGAAGCCCGTCACAGTTTGTGAGTACGGATGTATGGAGGTTTGTTATTCTTTCACGCCAAAACTACTAAACGGATTTGGATAAAATTTTGCACACAGATAGTGTATTATAGGATACTTTTTATATCGGTAGTGTAGTCCCGTGGGACAATTATCGAACTTGACGCAGGCGAAGCCGCGGGCAGAAGCTAGATATATTTATTAATATATCGAGAAATATATTATATTATAGCAAGCCCGCCTCGCTCGCTCGCGCCATAGCTGGCCGTGTGGCCTGCGCTTTAAGTCTGCCTACCAACTTTGTATAAACCTTTTTCCTTTATAGCTTGACCGCGAGCTGCACGCGTTGTGACGACAAAATATGAAAAAGTTTTTTAGAGCTTGCTACGACTTGCGGACGAGTGTTTGCAAAAATAAACAACTCGGATATTTTGCTTTGGAAATTTAATTCCCCCAAACGCAATTCCATCATCGGACGAGCAGATATATGACGAAGCGTCACCGATAATTATGTGGTTGAAGTTCCATGGACCCTAACCAATGAGCTATATGCTTCCACATTTATTGTGCGAACTGCCTTTCTGTTAAATTCACTGCCACCTTCTCTGTTCCCCGATCATTATAATCTGGATCTCTTCAAAGTTAGAGTGAATCGGTGCGGCCTAGAGTGGAGCACGCTTACTTCGAGTTTGCCTGCTTAAAATAGATGACGCGCGTGTCGCGTTGCAACCCGCATCGCCTGAGGCTATGAACAGATACTAACAGTAAGAAAATCTACTTTACAAAAACCTTTTTCATTTAAAGAACAATCGTATTGTTATTCCAGACACAACTTAGGACTCACCGCAATACATATATTTTGCTCTTCTAAAAGTAAGTATAAAACTGCCCTCTTCGACGAAGCCTTCTTTAATATGCTATTGTATTCTATCTACACGAGCATTCATAATGGCTTGTTCGTATTTTTTCACGGACTCTGAACGTTTTATAATATCAGTTCATTTATTTCTTTTAACATGAATATAGGAGGGATTTCGTTCGCAATTTTTGTAAACCTACAGGTACTCCCCGTAAAGCCTAAAGGTCGAAGCACACATATAAAGCTCTGCACAGAATCAGTATCACCTTAGCTCATCGGTTCGTAGTCAACCCAATATAAGCACGTAACTGGATCGACACATCCGAGGCGAAACCCGTCGCCACTGTGTCGTCGCCTCCCTTACGTCTGGGTGTATTAGAGACGACCCTACGTATATCGAGGCTATGCACGACCGCGATACGCGACGGCGCGCCGCAAGCTGGGCAGCGACCCGCCGTATATATTTTTTGTTGATTGCCATCTTTCATGTTAACGATGTTGTTGTCTGCTTATTGAGGCTATCGTACCTTGAGAGGCAACCACACAGAGAATAAATAGTAGGTGACGACATAATAAGGGCACCCCCTGTGTTTCGCGTCGCTGTGGGATGGCAGCAAGGCTGGATCGGATCAAAGCCCGCTTTAGAAATAAGAAATATTTATTTGACGCAGGTACAGTCGAGGACTTTAATTGATGAGCCACTTGCCACTATTCGTATTTTAGCCATGTAATGCAAATCGGGTGTAGTCGGTAATATTCGTACTCGTGAATGTATAAAAGTGCAAAATTGGAAAATAGTGAAAGTGGCTTATCAATTTAAGTCCTCGACTCTACATGACGTGCATACAAAATGACAAAAAAATAAACATTAAACATACAACGCATTACAAATATTTATAAAATACAATAGGACGGAACAAAAAGGTTGACAGCTTGCACGTCGTGACTGCGACAAGCAGGTTACCTCTCAGCATGATGCTGTGCATGCATGATGGGGGTCCACAGCACAGCGCTGGTTTTCAGAGGTCATCCGTGAAAAAGCGTACGTTTCACACCATACAACGGACATACTATATTAATTCAACGTTAAAATCACTTTCGCAATGTTTTGTTTCGTTTCACCCCATCCTATTTATGCGTGTTTCTTTTGGCAGGTGGCCTTAGTCGGAACTAACACCGCCATCTTGTTTCTTCAATACAACTGCGCGTGCGTAAACTAAACACAGCCTTTTTATGTTTGTAACAACACAGTTAGGTGTAAGAAGACATTGTTTAAAAGTAAATCTTTCAGTTAAATCTTTTTGTAGAGAAGCTTTTACGGCTGCAATTAAATTAAGAACCTACTTAGCGTAATCATTTGTGACTTAAGTACCTTCTCAAGACCTTTTTAAATGTATTAGCCAAATCTGCTCCTTATTTTCTTTGTGCTGGTAAAGACAACAACAATTTAAAAGGTTGGTGGGTTAGGTTGCGGCTCTGTGGTTTTTAGCGTATCTAATGCTTGACTAAATTCTTCATTATTATAATAGCTCTTTGCTATTGTTTCATATCATTTAAATAATTATTATAGTTTATTTTTTCATTTATAATTTGGTCTAGATAAGTACATGATTGTTTCCGGATGACAGCGATGCGGAACAGTACTTGACGCCTAAGTGTGCTTTTATTTTTAGTCTTTTTCTAATTTAGCAGTTTATGTAGACAGTTATTTTTATTTAATTTTATTATTGTACATTTTAAACCTAGCAGTCATAACGTACTAATATTTGAACTAATGTAATTAGCCTTTGACTGTATTAAATCATAAGTTTTTAGTATAGACTCGTACCTATGTACATATGGAACACCATAGACTACCTTTAAACAGATCTCAATCAAATTAATTTTATAATTTACTTAATTAGTATTAAGCACATGTTTTAAAACTGAATTGATTCAGCTTTAAGCCCATTGTAAGATCATCACATATTATGGAATGCAAATAAAGATATGAATATGACTATGAATACCTGGGGGCCTAATATGGCCACTTTAGCAGAATCGTAGTATGAATCACGTTAAAAAAATTAAATTCTTAAAATGGACTTCAATAAAGTTCATTTTAGAGTTTTAAATTTTTAACGTGATTCATTTATGATTCTGTTAAAGCGGCCATTTTAGACCTCCTGTACTATTGTTTCCTTTCTTCCCTTAATTCATCCGAAGGTTGCCTTTAAAATATAGCTTTTAGCGATAAGGCCAGTCATCGTACCATCCTATGTAAAATTCCAGCATTTTCTATCTGTAATTTGACTGGTGTACACTACAACATAAACAGTCAATCCATTTATCTATCCGATATATTTTACGCAAGCTCAACCGCACCATGATATTTTTATGGACACTAGACCTCCATTTAAATTATTATGGTGTATGTAGAGGTACCTAAACCATTAAAATAGCTTTACCCGCGTATTTTTTAATGGCTATCACGCTCACGTGCCAATACATTAAAATATAACTGTTAAGTTTATCTCTCGTTGCAAATGGATCCCCATCTGCAGCATCACCATCATCTGCCTAAGCCTTTTCACAGCTATGTATGTTGACATCGGTCTCTAGTTTGGATAAATAAATATCGCTGGACATTAACACACAGCGCCATCTAGTGCCACACTAAGCAGCGAGGCTTGTGTCGTGGACACCAGATAGTTGATATACTACATAGATACTTTTTGTTTTTAAATACATACTTTTCATACATATAACATCCAAGACTCGGAAACAAATGTCCATGCTCATCACACAAACATTTGCTCCAACCGGGATTCGAACCCGGGACCCTAAGAACGTAAGGCAGCCTCACTACCGCTGCGCCATTCGGGTCGTCAGCCAGTGGATGCAGCTGAATACCAATATTTTAAAAGGAGCAACTGCCTTTCTTAGCTCCACTCCATCACCCAGTCAGTACTGGGTAAAACGATACCTCTATAAATAGTTGTCAGTATTTCGGGCCTCTGACTACACCTGTAACAACTGTCAAAGATCTACAAATGACAACCGAGACCAATGTACTGTAATGTACTTCGCTACGCTCGGACTCACAATACGCGAGATGACAAAAAAAATCTAATTAGTCCGTCAGTTAGATTATCAAAAAATATTTGACCCGTGTTTTTTCTTTTGTTACGTAAATCAAAATTGACGAAGATATGACGCTTTTAAAAATCACAATACATTACGCCTTGGTATAATTTTTAGCTAGTTCTGACGTCACGAGCCCCCACTCCCGAGTTTTGATGCGTTTTATCTTTTGTCAATATTCATTGATTTACAAAAACAAAAAATACGTGTACATTAATTTCCAATATCTACTCTAACTGACGGACTAAATAGATTTGCAATTTTTGATACTGTCGTCATGCCTATTGGTAGATGACTGAAATATCAATAGATAAACATTTAACAAAATTGTACCGTTCTGTTTTAATGATGAATCAGTGGTTAATAAACCCCGATTAAATAATAATAAAAACATCATCTGAAAAACATAATCTCCTCTGTTGTAGGGTCTGACAAAGCTATCTTATTTTTTCAGGTATTTTCACGGAATTTAATTTTATTGTTCGAACATCACACCGCGCAGTGTTGAAACGAGAGTCCATTTGCATATTCAAATACTTCGTTTAAAAAACACTTTTTCATCAGAATATACGTCCATAGGACAACATAGCGCTCTCCTGCGTTTGTGCCCGACTGTCCGTACAGTCGCGAGCAGCTGTCGTTTGTCGTTTATTGGACAACCTTTATCCTTCACCCGACGTGTCTAAACCGACATATTCGATACACGATAAGCTCGGTTTTGTTCGTCGATGACACGATCATTTTCCGACGGGTGTTGAGCTGAACTCTTTTAGTTCAAATGGATGGAAAATAGGAAGGAACTGTTGCTTATTTCACATGAGTGGGTTTTGCGACTATCGTCGACGTGGGGTTGCTATTTTAAACGCTAGTTGCATTTGAATTTGTTATAAATAAATGCTTGTGTATGTTTTAGATGTTAATTTAATTTAAAGTTTGTATCATGCATTTAAAAACAAGTAAGAAAAAAATTACAAAACAGAAATTTTTTAAGTAAAAAGACCAAAAATGCTTCATTCGTTCTATTTGTGAATATAAGTCCACAGTCGCCCATCAGGTATGTCGTTTCAAAACTGAAGTTTAAACTAACTTTGATCGTTGACCAACTTGTTGGGTTTGTTTGCCAAAACTCTTATTTTTATTGCTCGTAATTTGTTGCCCATTGAAAAGCAATGTTTGTTTTGAGTTTAACGGCCCTCGTTTCATGCAATTCATATATTAAGTATGTTTACTTGGCGTTAAATCCGTTGAAAAATGGAGGCGTATTTATAAAAGCGATTTGCTTCGGAATATTTTAAGGTTTTTTGAGTATTTAGGTTTAAAGTTTTTTTATTGATTCGAACAGAGCATGCAATCTTTTTGGTGATACAGATGACAAAGCGCAGATAAAAGCGATAAATAACGTAACATCACCATTGCCATTAACCGGTCATAAATCCGGACTCCGTATCTGCTACTGAGCAATGCCTGATGGATAAACTCAATAACATTTTGCCCGAGCTGGGAATCGAACCTAGGACCTCATGCTTAGTAGTAGCGCTTGCGACCATTAGGCCAACGAGGCAATCTTGGTGATAAAAAACCTTCGTGGTTATCGTCAGACAGGTTGACCTAAAGCTAAAATCCTGTTCCAATACATAGGACAAAAAGGTGCAATAATAGAAACAAAGGCAACATTAAGTGGCAGGTACTATAAAATCGGCGGTGGCGACCTCTCGCTCCCGGCCCTGGTTCAATCCATGGTCCGGAGCGAAACGGAATGGGACGTCCTCACCTCCTTCTGCGAAGCAGTCATGCTAGCGATGGAGGTGGCGGAACTTGAGAGGGAGAGATGCGGGGGCCACGTGGTGGCTTCCGGCCACCGTAGGCGCGGGCCTGTGGACGGGGAGCTATGGGCTAGCTTGCCGTCCGTCCGTCTCATGACAACAGGCCGTGTCGACGGCGCGTTCGTGTTCCACGCGCGCCTCAAAGAGAGTTAGCAACATTGAAGGGGTCCGCTGGGCCGAAGCCTGCCGGGGCTGCGGGACTATTCGAAAGAGATACCGTGGCCCCGGAACACAACGGGCGATGAAGGAACATGGATGGGTTTTAGTCAGTAAGAGTCTGACACTCCCTCCTGCTCCGCCCAGAGCGGGAGAAGTCATTTGATGATTTCCCATCCGAAAAAAAAAAAAGGTACTATAAAACGTCACTTTCATCAGCCTACAGCAATCAGCTGGCCTCCAAAAATCACAACTTCATTTAGGTTAGGTAATCGACCGCTCTCAAGCGACCATGCGAAAATCGTCGCTCAACCTTGCCTGAGGGCAACCAATTTTACTCAATAACACGTCTATTCCAAAGGTCGTCGGTCCTGCGACTATTATGGCCACTCCATTGTCACTGTAGTTTCAATCAATTCCCTCATTGCTTCACTGTATAAGACAGCTATTTATATGAAAAGCCACGACTGGATTGAATCGTAAAGCAAAACCGTGTTCAGCCATCGAGTCGTGAACGTACCGTCTATAAAGTCTAAAGCTGCGGTCAACTACATTTATCTATTGAGAGAGCTTTCATTAGCGTTTGCAAGAAGAAAATTACACTTTTAATCAATACCCTTTGAGATAGAATGTCTTTTAAGATTTGCGTCTATGTAGTTGTGGTCACAATTTAGGGCATTCGATTTTTAAAATCAGTTATGTTTTGAGATCTATGACATAAAAATAATAATTTAGTAAACAGATCCCGCAGCAATGAGATTTTACCAATAGAGACGTCATACTCATTATAAAGAAATAAAAACATGGGGATATTCGAACTCGTCGTTCGAACCGACAACACCGCACGCCATTATCTCTCTCTCTGTCACTCATATGCAACGCACTACTTGTCTCGTTCGTGTAGGTGTCAAAGCGGCAACAGCGCGGCAGTGATTTTTTAGTACTTAAAATAAAATTTATAAATTTTCCATTTTAAATAGACTAAACAGTACTAACAAATGAAAAGATACGTCCTTCTTTATTTTTACAGCCGGCCCAGTATAAGTATTGCACTTTCTGAACACACAATTTGCCATATTTGTTTTCTTTTCATATACTTACCAAACTCCCGTTTAAACGTCAGTTCGCGTAGCACAGGACGGACTGAGGTCACACAAGCTGATCAGCTTGTGTTTGCATTGCCGTGCTGATAAAACGTATCTACCTCAGTATTATACATAACATCATTGTCCCGCGGGATCCAAATGAGCGGGATCAGTTGACTAAATAGCCGTAATAGAGTAATAGGGGGCGAGCCTATTGCCATCTACCGAGCACAAATCCAGACTCCGTGACTATTACTGAGATATTCCTGATGGAAAAACTCTATAACACTTTGCCCGAACCGGGCATCGAACCCAGGACCTCGTGCTCAGCATTCACGCTTGTTACCACTACAAGACCAAGGATACATTCCTTTAAAGAAATACTGTGTTACTACTACTACTACTGTTTAAAACAGGCACTACCCTGCTTGCCTGTATTTGGTTATACTTTTTTTTTGTGAAAACAAAACACCAAAAAGTCACTCGTTTTTTTTCTTTAACAAGTCAGTTTAACACAAAACATTAGCTTTATTCGCCGTTAATGTTTTCTCTTCGCCCCTCTCTAAATATATTTCTTCGGGAGAGAAGTTAAATTGCCTGTAAGTTTTTTATTGGATAAAGTTTTAATAAGACGAAACAATACTTCATCTGGATCAATAGATACCATCTTCGGAAAACGTGACATTATTTTATGTTCATGCAATTGGTAGAAGAACATAGCTTTCTTTGTTTTTTTTAATGAAATGGTATCTTCATTTATTTTTTCCAGTATTTTTGGTCCCGGCTATCATTTGTAGATCTTTGACAGTCGTTACAGGTAGCCAGTGGCCCGAAAGTCAGATAACCAGTCTTACCAAAGGATATCGTATTACCCAGTACTAACTGGGCTGCGGAGGTTAGATAGGCAGTTGCTCCATGTAAAATACTCAGCGGCATCAGGTTAGACTGGAAGCCGACCCCAACACAGTTGGGAAAAGGCTAGGCAGATTGTGTCTAAATATTTTGTTTGTATTATTATCATCTAAACTACATTGGCCTGCAAAACTAAGTTTCACACTTTTTAAATTGCAATAACTTTTTAAGTACACAAGATATACTTTCGAAACAAAAAGGACTCGAAAAATAGTTTAATTTTGTCTATAGTTTCAAAGAAAGCTGATAAAAATTGCCATAAAAAGTTTTTTTTATTTTAACTTCTATAGTTTAGAAAAAAGTGATATATTTAAAGTGTAGTACTTATTTTTGCAGGCCAGTGTAGTATTAAAACAGAACAAAATAAATATGTAAGGGAGGCTCTCATACAAAAAACGTGTTTTTTTTACCGTTTTGTCTTGTGTTGTATAATAATAATGGTACGGAACCCTTCGTGCGCGAGTCCAACTCGCACTTGGCCTTTTTTTTTCTTTCATATAATTCCTCACACAATCCATCCATCGTTTCCTTGGTCTTCATCTTCCTCTTCACCCATCAACATTTATATTCATCATTCTTTAAGTCATTTGCGATTCGAAGACTCCTACGGACTGTCAATAACTAAAACAAAGTCAGTTTTCAAAACTGTTCCCGAATAGATCACAAAAACGTTAAACCCCGCTAAACAATTATCTAAGGGTAATATTTACAACGCTACTTACTATGTAAAATACATAGGTAAGAATTAACAGCACGGAAACCTAATTGGCTTTATTAACGGATTTCAGCTATCCAATATCAATATTTGCTGAAACAAACCAAACTTAGGTACCTAATTGGCTGAATTCAAATATAAAATTAGACTATCGTGAGAGAGAATATCGTGTTTCAGTTAATAGACGTAGAAACTAGAAACCTTGCAGTCGTTTCGAAAGCTAAATATTAGTTAAAAATATTAAGTTGGGTCATCTGGAAATATATTCACATCCGTGACAAACCCGTCCTGGGATTGCCTCTTATAACCTGGCATGTCTTTTATGTTAAGGAGCAAAGGTTAGAAGAGAAAAAGGAATGTGAACGAGGCGAAAGGAGTATGCAAGAATCGTCACAAATGGCGTTCAGTTGTGTCTGCCTACCCCCCTACCCCCACGGGCAAGAGGTGCGAGTTTATAAGTATAGGTACTAGCACTTCACCCTCGACTTCGTCCGCAAAAATGTGATAGCTCGGCTAATTTGCATGATATCAATATAATGTATCACCTATGTTACTCGGTAAAGATGTGGCATTCTAATGGTGGAAGCATTTTTAAAATCGGTTGAGGAGTTCTTGAGTTAAATCGTAACAAACGAAAAACAAAAAATCTAATCTTTCCTCTTTAGAATTTGTAGTTAAAGCGGCAACAGATATACATCATCTGTGAAAATTTTAACTGTCTAGCTCTCACGGTTCATGAGATATCTGGTGACAGACAACTCAACATTTCAGTTTACTAGCCTAATATGGCTATTTGTAGATAGTCAAAAAAGCCAATAGCCAGCACAATAAAGTAACTTCCCTAAAATAATTGCCAGCCAATCACAATAGACGTACAATGAAAATGTTTCGACCAAACACCCAAACCGTGATCGATCTACAGGATGTTTAAAAATACTGATGGTTGACATGTATCATGTAGATAGCGCGCCTCGCTCGGTCGCACGAAATAAAACGCGTCATCGCCAGACACATTGCTGATACAGCACAAAGCCGTTCATGTGCGAACGTTGCCGGATAACAAAACAGGAATGTTTTAAAGCTTGCTGAGCTGTTTAAAAAAGTCCTGGAAGCCGGTTATTGTTAATTTTTTGCTGTAATGAGATACAGCGCCTGTGATAAATACAATGTTTGTTAATCTCGTTTTTACGTTTCAGTGCCTGCAATAATTGTTTGGTTAAGGTATTTGTGTGTTTGAGAGGTACACAATTTATGCAGGCGTCTAGGGGAGTGTAATTTAAGCCACGTTGTAACTAAAGCGACAGTGCAGCCATCAGCCATGCATCGCCTTTGTTTTCTTCGGCGAACCTAAAAGCGTGGTTTCACCGACAAAGGGAGATTTCCAGTTTTCCGAACTAATTATTGACTGACGCGATAATCGCGTGTTTACGCGACCGATCGCTTTGATACAGTGTACATATATGGTTATATGCTACAGAACATTGATCTTGATTGAATTAATTCTCTTTTACCCTACCTAAATCTTGTGCAACGGTTGATGGTGAGTGTTGAACAAATTCTTTTATCAACGCTCAACTTTGCTTTTTAAACCACACGATCATTAATAAAAGAGACTGGCCACCATACTTCATCTAAATAGGGGATGTGCCTACATATTTAGGCATTAGTAATTACTTAGCTTAAGCATGCTTGTTCTGTTATTTCCAAATAAACAACTCCAAACTCTAGTACCGATACTTCAGAAACATTTGACTAAAACTTATGTAAGTTTTCCAAGTCAATATTATAATAGCATGTCTCTCTGAAGTAATCACCTTGACGGCAAGAACAATTTCCTTTTGTCAAGCTCGGCAGTCAACAGGGATGTGATTTCACGCTCCGTTAGCTCCACATATCAGTACAAGTGCGGTAGCGGTTAAACATAACTAGTCATTTTGTATAACGTCTCATCATTGTATTTACTGGGGCATGGCGATTAGCTTTTATGTTGCTTTTTGTTTTGTGGTATTGTCGTGGAATTTTGTTTGTTATGCTATCTGATAAGTGGTTGTATTGTTCGTTTGAAGAGGATTCTTGAAAAAGAAAACTTTGAAGGAAATAAAAAACATGAATCAAAAACATTGTGTTAACAAATGAGTTACCTAATTTCACCCATCCATAAACGAGTTATGATTATGATGCTATGAAGTTACCGTCGAGTCTTGTAAACGACTTGTCAATGAAATGTCGTGTAACTTGACGTTATTTCGGACATGTAATCTATTGTTAATTATTTGTCTAGGAACCTTTTTTTATATTTATAACCAGTTTTCTGCAAGCATTGTATAAGTTACATGCAGTCATAACTTATGTTAATCAGTCAAAATCGATCAAAACCACTTTTGACTGGCGTCAGTCAAATCCCTTATTAGATTAAAATGCGTTTTCTTCGCTCAACACATCTCGTAAGTTTGCTAAAGTACCTCTTCTACGTGGATAGTACCAGTGGTCTTCAATTAGTTAGTGCAGAATGCGACGCGTTCTGTGATTACCGCGATCCCAACGAAATCTGATGACCATATAATTTTACACGGCATCCCCAACAAATGTCAAACGCGCTGGTTTGGTCATACCTTTAGTTGGAAACCAAACAATCACGATATAGTTGGTAGCAATTAACACGGCGCCACTGCGGTATAATTTCTATGAAATTGTGGTTGTGGTTGACGGTATGACGTATCATTACAGCTTTCAGAATAACTAATTAAAAAGCGTTCGTGAAGCGTAGTGATTGCTTATTGTGATGGTCGCGTTATTTTATAACATGACATCGGTAATATCACGCTTCGTTCGCAGTTGGGTAAGCACTGAAACCTGCTGAGAACATCTCATGAATGTTGAATTTAGTATGAGAAGAGCCTAGTGCCGTTAGCAGGAAATACAACCGGACTCCTACTACTGCTAGTTATTAATACTGAAAGAAATTCGTAACTCTACCAAAATGTATGTATATGTAAATCTAAATATCTCAAAATGTATGAATATATATATATATATATATATATATATATATCTTCTACCCATGATGCCTTTCTTCATCTTCAACCTTTGGCCACCCAATGCTGAGTTTAGGCCTCTTCCAAATCTCTCCACTTTAAGCGGTTTTGTGCCATGGCGTTCCAGTATATTCCGGCCACTTTAATATGATCGTTTGTCTACATAGTCGGTTGTCTTCCCACATGACTCCGTCCCGTCCGTGGTCTTCACTCCAGCACTTACCTACTTCCCCCATCTTTCATCCAGTCTACGTTATATAATTGCAAGCCCACTTTTGTCGTAATGATTATATGCCAGCGAAAATATCTCGGCTGCCGGACAGCTTCGACGTTACTTGTGAAGGTGGAAACCGCGTCAAGAGTGGACCCAGAATCAGCAGTGACAACACAACAGTTTTTTGATCCCAGAAGGCTTAGCATAGATGCAATATTTATTTTTAAGTAATGAAAATTTAACTCGTCTTCTACATAAGTGAGACCGTGTGTCTCACTTATGTAGAAGACGAGTTAAATTTTAGTCGACAGATCAAGATATAACTTCACAATGAAGTACGTACGTACGTTTACAAAGTTTCCCAGCAGGTGCATCAGAAGTAGCAACATGCAACGTCAAACGTTATTCGATATCTGCACAGAGAAATCACTCTTCAAAAAGGTACCGAAGATTAGGACACGCTTCGCCAGTCACCAGTCAAATACGATATTACTATAGTACTTCAGGGGTTTAATTTCAAATCGTTTCGAGGTACAACTAAGTTTCCATTGCTCAACCGTATTTTGATCCCTGAAAATAGAATTTATTGTAGTCTGCCGTCTGATCATTATGACAAGATTAAAGATCGTAGCAAGCTACGAGTTTTCGTAGCAAGTTTCGTTGCAAGAAGACGTGCAAATGTGCAGGTTTTCTTTGCTATTTAATTTTTTTGTGAGAATAAGAACTATTTTTATTAAAGTCTAATTGCTCATTATGATAACAATATTTGGATGTCTGGTTTTTTTTTCTAAAAATGTAACCTAGCTAGATCGATTTATAGCCCCCGAAATCCCATGCATACTAAATTTCATGAAAATCGTTGAAGCCGTTTCCCAGACTCAGATTATATTTGTACATATATACAAGAATTGCTCGTTTAAAGGTATTTGATTTAGGTAAAGTAGATTAGAATAAAAAAAAATCGTAGAGCACCATTTTCCTGCCCCATAATTTCATATTTATTTGATTTCATCATACAGGACACTCTTCCACTAAATTCCGACGATACAAACCCTCCAACAGAAAATTGTTTGACCTCAAATTCCTCAATACTTTGCCTGGTTACCAACTATCATTTGTGCGGACATCGGCTTATTTCACTAACCGACAGAGCAAAATTCTAGTTAAACAGGTGAAATTCAATTATTTGTTTTGCTATTTGCTTTCAATTGGTTCCATCTTTTGCGTTCAGCAGCATTTAACTATCTTATCTATCTATCGAATTTGCGCATTTAATTGGTTAATTAGTTAAACTTAGCACGTAGAAGACAAATTAAAAATAAAGTTATTGATCTCTGTTAGAAATAGTATTGAAATAATGATGTTACTAGTTATTACTATGTCTATAATTGTTATCGTGTAGTTGTCCCTTTGTTTGTAAATAGTATCTATTATTAACTACTTAAAATAGAATGTTAATCTTGTTTATTGCTGTGCCCTAACAGGGTCCATAATTGTTCTTAGCTGTAAGCCCATTGTAACATCTTTATAAAACTTGTGGTATGCAAAATAAAAATGAATATGAATAAGTAAAATAATTTAAAGTTACAAAATGAGACTTTGTAAAGCTTTTCATGATGAAATTGCTAGTTTGTAGCTTATACTTAGGCCCTTTGTGATCTAAAATTCTTAACATACCGCTTCTCCGTTGCCTGTGTTCTATTTAATTAAATTACCTAGTGCAAAATCTTTGAAAAACCTCTCTTTTCCCAGTTTAAAATCTTTTATTTCTCCTCGATCGTTCGCAGCAAGATACTTTCGCTATAAAAGTATGAGAGCTATAAATTCTTTAAAACCTCAGCTACAGTTGTGAACTGCGGTACCTCGGCGTTCATTCTCGGCTTTGCGCTCTCGACATCTCGAGACCTCTCCGTGAGAGAGCAATCCAAACAGATGGCAAGTAGTGACAGAATTCTCGTGATTTGAGGGACTTGATCGAATGATCATTAAACAGCAGATACGCAAACGCTTGGTTTGCGTTTAATGATCAGGACCGGGAACTATTTGCACACTGTTATCAAAATCTTCCTGCCATAATAATCGTATCCATACTAATATTGTGATGAAAATAAAACTGTTAGTCTGTATGTCTGTTACCTTATTGTGCCTACACTACTGAACCGGTCGTTATGAAATTCATCACTAACATACCTGCCCTTACCTATCCCAATTTATTTGGGGTCGGCGCAGCATTCTTACATATTTCTCTATTACGCGTCATCTCAGTAGTGACCTCCTTTTTAGCCATATCGTCATTCACACATTCACACCGATCGTTATAAAATTGGTAGAGAGATAAGACAAAAAGGCTACTTTTCATCCTGGATCTCAAGCGAAGTCTTGGGCAACCGCTATAGCTAGTATAAAAGGTGTAAAAAACCTCTTAACGAAGCCGAAAGGCACTTATTCTCCCCGTGATTGCGATCATTTATTTGTTCTACATCATATCTGAGAACCTTCTAGTTACGGAAATATTGGAGGTCAAAGTTCCAACTTATTGACAAGTTTTTTTTTAAATACAAGATTTTTATTTTAAACATCTCCACGACCCCCGTACTATTCAATCCATCCATCAGTACAATGTTTTAAGTGCATGACATTGAGTTCTACAACAAAACATGATTTTTCATCCCAAAAAAAATGTCGTTTAGCAGCATTATTTTTTGCGTAAAGTTACTTAGTTTGATGTACAGAAGCTTGGTTGACGGCTTCGTGATGAGGTTGTTTACACCCTGTATAATATTGAACTTATTATATTATTAATATTCGTTCAGAAATGTACTACATTATTGAACGACCGTAACTTACCTTACCTTACATTAGCCAAGATAAATCTAGTGGTACCTGTACTAAGTACTTGTTGTTCAAGTATCTAAGTAATAGCGTGATAAAACAAAATATTCAGTGGTATCGGATATAAGAGAGATACATATTAAATATGTATCCACGAAATAAATATTATAATCTATTGTTGTTCCGCGCAACTCGCTGGCAATTCGCATGTTACTGAAAAACTCAGGATTCTTACCATAGCATTGCTTCTTCTCGAGAAAATTATGTAGTTTCTGCGCGTTGTTGAAAAAATACCGTTCTATAATATTAACGTTATTTTCTTCGCTTTTGTATGTCTTCGTTTTGCGGGTCGCCTTCCTAGAATTATTGTGAAGGAACAGCGAAAAGAAGAAAAACTTCAGACTGCATAATTAGTAATCTGTGCATTTTGTTTCGTAGAAAACTAACTAAGCTGCAGAAATATTTTTATCTTTGCGCTTTTGCTCTTTTGTTTTTTTGTGTACCTGTAGCTAACAGGTACCAACGTAATTTAAAGGAAAGACATACAAATAAACTATTTTGTTTAGACATTATTATTTAATTTACTCAATTAGATAACAAATTACTGAAAAGTTGTTATTATACGGCAGCAGTACGAAACCGGTGCGAATGATTTAGAAAAACGTTGGTGTGCAGACCAACGTTTGTTTACATTTTTCACTGTTCGCTGTGTGCTGTTTGCTATGTGTTTTGTTTTATTTTATTAAAAATCATTTTCTTAAAACCGAACCACTAATATATCTCTAAAAGTACAATTCCGAATATGGTCGCAGACCTCACCCTGCAGTAGCAGTGGCCCACCATAACGACAGACACCGACAGCTTTTTTTTTTTCGGATGGGAAATCATCAAATGACTCCTCCCGCTCTGGGCGGAGCAGGAGGGAGTGTCAGACTTTTACTGACTAAAACCCATCCATGTTCCTTCATCGCCCTTTGTGTTCCGGGGCCACGGTATCTCTTTCTAATAGTCCCGCAGCCCCGGAGACCGACACCTGGCTTCATAAATAAATCCATTGAAACATTTTCGTAGACATTGCCGCCCGCAATGTTCTGACATTGCGCCCGCAGCGACACTACAGGTTTCTAGCTCTGTCAACATTGCAATTGTACAGATTTGTGGTCGCCTTCTGAATTCTACCGGAATTGACGTTTCTAGAAAATATCCCATCACTAGGTACTACTGGTATTTTTAAAAGCAGTGATAGCTTAGTGGTATGAACGTGGGACTGTCAAGTCATAGGTTTCGTATCACTTGCTTCCGTGAAGAAAAACATCGTGAGGAAACCAGCGTACATGCCTGAGAGATATTTCTCGACGGCATTTAAAGGCAAGTCAGGGGCCCATGGGTGGCATAAAAACTCTGATCTCTCTGGTTAGGCACTAACCACACGAAAAAGAAAGGGTTTGTCTCCACCGATCACGGAATCAGATCACATTAGCCACGGATCACGGCGAGGGAGACCAGTTTTTTCAGTGAAGTAAAAAGTCTAAATCTAAAACCTCTTCGAGAAACATGGCAGCACTTATTTCCAACAAAGACCAACTCTATCCCGTACATTCAGAATCGTTCCATTTTCAGGAAACGCGCTGCTGAAAATCAATGAGTGGTTTTTGATGTCAAATTGATTCCGCCGACTAGGCTAACAATGTGGACATAGTTTATATGAAATGCTTACTGTGTTCTGCTTTAAGACCTCGATTCAGCGAAATTGGATTTTGAAAAGGATTTTGAAATGGATTCATGAAAAGATTTATGACGTTAATTTCGTTGATTTTGAAAGGCTGAAAAAATTAGTAAATGTTCAGATCGTTTTTGGACAAATAAATCATGTTTTAGCTGTATATCAACTTTCTGGTGTCCACGACACATGTTTCGTTGCTTAGTGTGGCACTAGATGGCGCTGTGTGTAATGTCCAGCGGTAATTTTTTTTTTTTTTTATTTATTCTCCAAAATGTTGTGCTGTAATATGATAACTACATAGATGAAAATCATAATTTTATCAATTTTTTCACATCAAAATTGTGATCAGAAATGTTTTTAAAGTGGAAACGTTTCCTTTTTAACATCATTTATTTACCTACCTGTTCAAAAATTCTTGAAACTTGTGAAATTGTGTTTAAACTCATTCAGAAGTAATTGAAAGTCAGTTGCCACTTGATAGCTATTAGGAGTACTTCGGATGCTCGTCGAAACTTGCGAATTTGCGATAATTATAGGAGGGCCCCTTATCGGCACCAAATAGGCGTAACTACGTAAGATAAGTTGGTACGATAAGTAACTAGTTAATTTAGCAGTCTCCCATAGGTTAACTTTAACAAATACTGATTCAATTTATCGGTACCTCAAGCGGCGTAAATATACCTTTGTGGAAATTTTATTTTCGAGCCGTTTGGGGTTGAAACTCTGGGGCCGTGGGGTCCGAGTGCCTTTTAAAGGAAATTTAGAAACACCTAGTCTTCCCGTGACCCAAGGGCTGGTTTTAACCTTGGCCAGAGGCTAAGTGTTGGCCATTCAACGTGGCAACGCTGTCAGTCTCTTGGGCACATTACCAGCTGACAGCGTTGAGGAAAAGTGTTTTGATGCCTTTTTATAGTTTGTTGCTACTTTATTTAGTAGTATTTAAGTTGTAGTTAGTTTACTTTATTTATGGGTTGGAAATCTCTTATATAAAGCTATTTGTTAACCCTGATTTCACAAAATAAAAATCTGCTGCCATATATTTATTTTGACAAAACTAGATAAAAGATTGGGAAGAGTGGTGTGTTCGCTTTCATGGCCTCTTAGGGGACAGTTTCCTCATGTAAAAATAAAACCTTAAGGTGAATGCTCCAGAGTAGCCCGCGAAATTCAAATTTTCTTACGTTTTTTGCAATTTGCAGGCCAGTGCTAGGTTGTATGTTGATTAAAATATTGCTCGCGACTGTAAGACGTATGTAGATATAGAATTATAATCATCAAAATCATCAATAAGCTCACAAAGGTGCAGGAATTACTTTTTCAAGGTCAAAGTCATTCCTGCACCTTTATGCGCTAACATATAACCTAGCACTGGCCTGCAAATTGCAAAAAATGTAAGAAAATTTGAATTTCGCGGGCTACCCTGGAGCATCCACCTTAAGTAGCGGAAGTTAGGGCCGGTCAAAAATTCAAACCCCTTTTAAATTTGATAGCATAATTCTTGAGGAAGGTGGTAGGCTATTTAGCATTACGCTACGACTGTTAGGAGCTGAGCAAAACGAGAAACGACGGCGGCAGGTGAAACCACATGGCTCAACTAGTTATTGATGAAGGGGTAGGTAGTACTCAAACTACAATCTGTGCTAAACGTTTTGTTGAATATTGCTGGTGTCTAGATATTATAATAGTCCCAATTAAGATCCAAAATTCCAGATTAACCTGAAATAGCTGCATCGGTGGCAATTACTATTACTGTGA
Source organism: Xestia rhomboidea (assembly GCA_963853795.1). Taxonomy (NCBI): domain Eukaryota; kingdom Metazoa; phylum Arthropoda; class Insecta; order Lepidoptera; family Noctuidae; genus Xestia; species Xestia rhomboidea. The sequence continues at coordinate 14,538,797 of OY970759.1, read as the reverse complement.
ACTTAATTGTAATTGGGTAAAGGAATATTGTGTCTCTAACTCGTAATAGAACAATAAATAGGTGTTGTTGTAATAAAGTGCAAGGATATTTTACTGAGATTTAAATTCAGTGTAAAACTTTGGTAAAAAACAAATCGTGCCCACTATCTTAAAATTGTCACTTCATGGACACAGATTATTAAACGAATTTTAAAGTTTCAGTTGTTAGGCGCTCCAAAAGAGTACATGGCACAGTCTTAACGAAGCCGAAAGGCACTTGTTCTGCCTGTCAATGCGTTCATTTTTTTTGTTCTAGAGTTCTAGACCATACCTGGGAACCTTCTAGTTACGGAGAAATCCCATGATCTGTCCACGAAGTAGACACAATAGTTAAACAATGGCGTCTCGACCAAATTGGTCATTCACAGATCATGATTTATTAAGGGTCAACTCCAAGGTTCCAACTTTTCCACAAGTTTTTTTTTTAAATTCAATTTTGGAATGTTATAACTTTACTTTAAAACCTCCACGACTCCGTACTATTCAATGCATCCATCAGTACAGTGTTTTGAGTGCGATACATTGAATCCTACCTTGAACCGTGCAATAGGCATGACGACAGTATCAAAAAATTGCAAATCTATTTAGTCCGTCAGTTAATTAATGGACACGTATTTTTTGTTTTTGTAAATTAATGAATATTGACAATGATAAAACGCATCAAAACTCGGGAGTGGGGGCTCGTGACGTCAGAACTAGCTAAAAATTATACCATGGCGTGACGTATTGAGAATTTTAAAATCGTCGTATCTTCGTCAATTTTGGTTTACGTAACAAAAGAAAAAACACGGGTCAAATATTTTTTTTTTGGTCGTCTCGCCTACTCACCCCAAAAAAGTTTCCCAGCAATAATTTTTCTGTGGTTACTTAGTCCGATGTACATAATGCTTGGTTGCCAGCTTCGTGAAAGGTCGGTGTTATCATCAGCCTAGCCTTTTCCCAACTATGTTGGGGTCGGCTACCAGTCTAACCGAAAGCAGCTGAATACCAATATGTTACATGGAGCGACTGCCTAACCTCCACAACCCAGTTAGTACTGGGTAATTTAATTATATGGCGTAAAATTTCATTGCACTACATATTATTTTTACCATATTTTGTACCACATTTACTGCAAATAAATAATTTTAACTGACTTTGACTTGATACTATAACACAAACCATACAGTTTACACCTAAATGCGAGCTCCAATGTCTACTCATAAAAGTGACTCGATTCTATAAATCGAAGATCACACTATCACTCGGTCTCTGAACCTTCATCTCCAATCGTAAGCTTTTACTGCTTACAGCCCCTACCTGGAAATCTGGAATACTCCTTCAGAATATGCTATCGAGGAAAATAGAGCACCTCTACACCACAGTATCTTTCTATCGGTTGTTGTTATATACAGCTTTTCATGGGCTTTGAAGCGTTCCATTCATGCTCAGCAGATTCACTTTGACTGTTGAAGGATTATGGAGTCAATCGAGCCAATGCATTCAACACACATATTAGGAATATCTTTCAATAGGTGCTCGTTACGGGGCTGTATTGTTGGCAACAACTGGACATTTTCGTTGTAACAAAATGGAATATTTACATAACACATCACAACACCATGCTTGTTAGGCCCTAAAGAGTTAGGCAGAGACGTACCTTTACTAGGTACAACCACATTTCGTGAGCTACGTTCAGATCCCATAATAGCGCAGCGGTAGTGATGACCCGAATAGCGCAGCGGTAGTAGAGTAGAGTAGAGTAGGGACTCCATTTTCCGCACTTAGACTCTTAATCGGTCCGTTGTGCGTAGGTGTCCTGGCTAAGTTAGCCAGCCTAGCTCCGCCCAGAAGCACAGAAGTTTCCTGGGAGCTTCACAGGCTTCGCGGAGCGACCCCACCGTTCCGAGGATTTGTTTGCGTTGGGTAGCCACTGCCTCGCATTCCAGGATTACGTGGGCAGCCGATTCTTCGGCGTCGAAGCAGCCCCTGCAGAGTGGGCTGTCCGTGGCGCCTATGTTGAAAAGATGTTTGTTTAGGGGACAATGGCCCGTTATTGTCCCTATTATTATTCTGAGGTTATTTCTACTTAGGCTGAGCAGTCGTTTTGTTAGTCGCGGATGAAGACTTGGTATCGCCATTTTTGACTGCCTGCAGTCTGTGGACCGTGACCATTTGTTGTTATGGAGTTCAGTTGATCTTTGGCGAATCCATGTACGGAATTGTGAGAAAGGTAAGGGAAGGAGTGGGTACGGGCCTAGCACTGCCATCTCGGAGCCTCTCTTGGCAAGTTCGTCTGCGGCGTCATTGCCTAGGGACCCACTGTGTCCTCTGATCCACTGGAGTGTAATTCTGTTGGACAGCGATATACTTTCCAGGGCGAGGTGACATTCAAATATTAATGTACTGTTAGTTTGTTTGTTTTCTAGGGCCTTAAGCACAGCTAGGCTATCGGATACGAATCTGATTGCGTAATTGTGAACCCCTAGACGCTTTACGGCTGTCGCAGCTTGTGTTAGGGCGACGCACTCGCATTGGAATATCGAGCTGTGTTCGCCTAGTGGTAAGTGAAAGTTAAAGTTGAGGTCAAGGGAGTGTACGCCAGCCCCTGAGCCGTTTTTGGTTTTAGAGCCATCTGTGTAGATGCGTACTTCATTGGCTCCTGACTGATCCCTTAATTCCTCTGTTGTTTGTATGCTATATCTTTTGTTGAACATAGGTTTATTAGGTGTCCTATCACACGGGGCAGCGATGAGTGGTTGATACTCAATCACCCGGTCCAGGATGCCTGCGTGGGGACTGGTGTGGTTCTTGCCCCATATGCCTAAGTGCATCAGCCTGATGGCTGCTAATGCTGCCTCCTGCTGTATGTACAATTCAAGGGGGGTTAGTTGTAGGGCTATCTCCATTGCCGCAGTTGGGGTTGTTTTCGTACAGCCCGTGATGGCGGAACATGCTAGCCTTTGGAACCGCTGAAGCCTAGAGGCGGTGGTCGCAAGTTCAGTTCTCGTCCACCAAACCAAGGCGCCATAAGTCAGCATTGGTCTGATCACCGCTGTGTAAAGCCATAGCGTGATCTTTGGAGACAGCCCCCACGTTTTTCCTAACATTCTTTTGCATTGGTACAGCGCGATTGTGCTTTTGTTGAGTTTGTAGTCAAGATGCCTATTCCAGAGCAATTTGCTATCGAGAATCACTCCTAAGTACTTGACTTCATCTTTGAGTGTTAGTTCGGTGTTGAATAGTTTAGGGAGTTTGTGTGGTCCAAGGACTCTTTTGTTTGTAAACATTATTAGTTCTGTTTTGGTGGGGTTAACCGATAGTTCGTGTTTAATACACCAATTCTCGATTATATTGAAGGCTTTCCTCATGAGGTCACATAGGACGCCTTCAAATTTCCCCGTGATTAGAATTGCTATGTCATCTGCATAACCCACCGAGTATAGACTGCTAGCATTGAGCTCTGTAATGAGCTCATTTACTACTAGGTTCCACAGTAGTGGTGACAGCACCCCACCCTGTGGGCAGCCCCTACTAACGATACCTCGTGTGGTAGTGTTTACAGTAAATTGAATAGCGCGATATTTTAGCATATTGTGAATCCATTGTGTAAGCGTTGGCGCCACACCGTGCACGACTAGTGCCTGGCTGATGCTGGCGAAGTTCGTTTTGTCGAAAGCACCCTCTATGTCTATGAAGGCGCCCAGTGTTGGGTTTTTGGTTTTTAGAGCGTTTCCTATGCGTGTGACCACGCAGTGGAGTGCGGATTCAGTTGACTTGCCTTCGCAGTAGGCGTGTTGGTTAGGGTGTACACGGAAAAAAAAAATTGTTTTAAACTAAGAATATTTCACTTGGTCAAGACATTGCGTGATTCATATATGGGGAAAACATTATATTCTTAAAATTAGTAAATATTTGTCTTGTTATTCATTTTTCTTCCAAGTATTTATACTCACTAACCAAGGCAATATCCTATTCTTGCAATCAGAAAGCAACGTTTTCTTTGCATAAGTAAGTTTTTTTTTTTAAGTCTAGAATATTAAATTCTCAAATTTAAGATAATTATGTCTTAAATCTAGATTGTACTCCTCGAAGTTCTCCGATTACTCCTCCGCCTATGAAGAGCAATATCTTATAACAAGAACATATATAATGGACAAGAAATGTCATTGTTTCTGATCAAGAATATATCTATTGGTCAAGAATTTCCGTGATTCATATATGGGGAAAACAATAAATGGTTGTATCAAAACACAATTATTCTCAATGCTAGTAAATAAATAGTTAAGTCAAGATATTTGTCTTCCTTCTAGAATTAACATACTTGTGATTAAACAATATATTTGAGAATAATGCTTTTCTCAGTTGAACACTTTGTCAAACGGATCCCGGAGTTTTCTTACAAGAAAATAAATTCTCAGTATGTAAAATAAATGACTTGTAAGAAGAATGTTATTTACTTATCTGTATGCTACGGCATATTTCAGTGAAGCAACTTTAACTCTTGCATCAATTAATTCTATTTTCACACGGAGAACAATTTATCTCTAATGAAAAATACCAACAATCTTAGTTACTAGTAGATGCTCTTCAGTGAAGAAGTTTATGGTACTATTTCAATAACAATAAGTTATTCTCTGGAGATCACTTTGTTTTAAAAAGATAGTCTCAATGTTCTTAGTTCAATAATCATGCGTTTTTAGTGAAGAAGTTTTATTTCTTAGTTTAATAATTTAATCAAATTTAAGCGGAGATCACGTTGTCTAGAAAGAATAATATCAATGTTCTTAGTTCAATATTTATAGCGTATTTCAGTGAAGAAGCCCAGTTCTTAATTCAAATCAATAAGCAATTGATACGGAGATCAGATTGTCTCCAACCAATAATGTTAATATTGTTGATTCAAGAACGTGCTGGACTGCAGGTACTTAACTGAAGAAGAAATAGTTTTTGATCTAATTCATTGCATGTTTCATTCGGAGATCAGAAATCTCTTAGCTGAATAATAGCGTATTTCACTGCAAGAAATCTCAGTTCTTGGTTCAATGCATGTCATGTTTCATACGAAGATCAGATTGTTTCCAACCAATAATGTCATTATTATTGATCTAAAAACCCTGTACTTCAGTAAAGAAGTTTTAGTTCTTGATCTAATTCATTGCATGTTTCATACGGAGATCAGAAATCTCTTGGCTCAATAATAAAGTATTTTACTGTAAGAATTTTCAGTTCTTTATTCAAATCTTGGCATGTTTCATACGAAGGTCAGATTGTCTTATTTGAAGAATTACAATAGTCTTGGTTCAATGGTTAAAATGCGTTTCAGTAATTTTTTTTCAGTTCATCGTTCGATTTATTCAAGTTAAAGTTTAGTCAGAATGTAATTAAACAAAATGTTCACATTGTGACTAAACTTTAGCTTGAATAAATCGAACGATGAACTGAAAAATATTGACTGAAACGCATCTTAAGCATTGAACCAAGACTATTGTAATTCAATTAAGACAATCTTAACTCCGTATTTAACAAAGCACTTGAATCTGTACATAGAACTGAAACGGATTCACTAAAATACCATGATTATTGAGTACCATTTGAAACATAAAATGAACAAGAAAAAGCACTAAAACTCACTTACAGAATTTCGAGGCTGATGAACCGTCACATCTTTCAATCTGATCTCCGCGTGCCATTACATGCCTGAAAATAGAACTAGGTAAATAAGTGGGAGGTACTCAAATTAATAATAGATAAAATAATACAATGGATTTAATTCTATGAAATCATTTATTAAAAAATAAACCTCCTAAAACAAAAGAATTGATCATTTTATTTAAATATATTCTAGGTATTAATCATATTACCTAATAATGTTATTACTGTGAATATTACTTAAGGGGACATCGCAAACTATTGCTTACATTAGCTGCCTAGCTGCACTCGTGAGAAGTATAGATTAGCGCCGCCATTGAAGATTTGTTTCTTTATCATGTTGTAACATCACAACAATTAACAATATTAATACATTAGAACTTAGTATAATTTTTGACGATGATATACCACTGCTGCTTATGATCGAATGTTTGATGAACTGCAGATTGAGAGTTTGAATGTTGTAACATCACAACAATTAACAATATTAATACATTATTGGACCTATACCATCAGATTCTTATACGTAATAATACCTAGTAATTCAATAATTATCATCTTAAACACAATACTTAATATCTTGATAATATCGCTTTATCATGATCATTCTTAATCTTAAGGCGCTGGAAACCCGCCTACTATCACATTTTTATAGTCATACAAAATATTTGTCAAATCCTATCATTATCATCTGAAATATAATGTTAATATCTTAATTTAATCATAATCGCTTATTCATAATATTTTGAAGTTATTTGACGACTTTATACATTTTAACATTATTTTGTGTGTATTATATTGCAAACAGGTTAGCAAAAAATATATTTTAATCCTTTGCAAACTTTCCCTTTTGCAAACTTTTTGGAAGGCAAATTTGTTTGGATCAAAAGTATGTTTTTGCTCAACCGTGTTGCACACAACATGGCTACTTGCGATTTTTCATAAACTGATGACGGTAATATTATAGCCGCCAATAAACATATTTATGCTCACTCAATAAGTGAGTTTTACTTTATTATAACCCGCCTCAATAAAGAAACGAAACTTAATTCGTTCCTCTATTGGCGCACGTTATTATTATACCATCAGATTATTATGCACAATTGGTTGGTAAATTTCCTCCCCTGAATATTATTTACACATAATAAGCTTTAGCTATAACACACGAAAACAACAATCAACAACATCAACAACAACAACAAACAATCTGAAATGGCAACGTAAATCATTACCTCTCACTTATACACTATTGCTGACTCTAGTACTTTAGAGATAGATTAACGCCGCCATTTAAGATTCGTTGCTTTATTGGCGCAGGTTATACCATCAATTCTTTTAGAAAAATGAATTCAATCTTAAAATTGTAACAAAAAGCTATTCTCCTTCATATCTACACAAGATACAATACGGCCGGCTGATCTTGGCCGGGTCTGAAGTTAGCCGTTTTGCGAATCTTTCGTCAGTCATTCATTGGCCATTTTCGAACCAATGACTCACTTCAGAACTGCCAAGATCCGCCGGCCGTATTGTATGTTCCATTTTGTATTGTTACTAATCATTAATAATGAATCAACTTCTCAAATCAACATATTGATTTATACCTATTTTATGAATTATATTCGGTGTTGTGCTATAGCAATCGTGTAAGGAAATAACTTCAAAACTACTTGTATAATTGACCAAAAACGCCATGTAATGAGGAGAATAATTAATTGTTTTAAGAACTTTACACTTAAAGTAAATTTTACTTTTATCAGATTCGATAAATAACACTTGTTCAATTTTCAAAAATAATGGTAGATCTTGGTCATACCTATACAAGATAACATTTTTTTCACAATATGTTATACCATTAATCTCTATAAAACCAACACAATTATAAACATCATCATCAATTTCTGTTATATTATTTAGTTTTAATATTTTTCCGTGTAAATAGCGATCAGTAAGTCCAGTGTTAACAAGTAATTTATGACTATTCGTCAATTGATGTCTTGTTGCAAGTGTTAGTGGCAAGTTTTTACGGCTAGCTATTGATTGTGCTATTTTTTTCAACTCTTTGTGCTTAGCCTCAAATTTAAAGGCACTTATTAATATTGGTGGACCAACTTTTTGTATTATTCTTGGGTAATGTAGGAGAAAATGATGTTTCGGTTTTAATGTATAGTTCAATAATTGAATTAAATTTTCCAAGTAAGCTTCGATTGAAGTTTTCAAGTAATCAATCAAGTGTGAAGTGAAAATCTGAGATGTTAATATCTCTGTAATTTCTAACAGAGTTAAATATTGTTTCCATACTGGATCATGCTCCGCAATTAAGTCACCAATTATGTACCTAAAATTACGAACAAGACACAACATCTCAGAAGCCGAAAACATTATTTTGCCATTTAACAAGTTTTGTTTTGTAACAGGTGGAGGACAATTTTTTTCAGACTTTAAATAAGTATAGTATTTTATTCTTGAATTTAAGTTGTCCAAATCAAAAATATTGTTATCAATAAAATGTTTGATTATTAAGCACATGTCATAACGGTGTATGCCCTCACACAAATCGTGCATAACATCGCACGTGAAATTGTTGTAAACATGGAAATAATTTAAATCATGCCATATGCATTTTTCTTTAACGCCAATTTTGTTAGTATAATGTGCATTATATTCTTCTTTTTTACGAATGTATTCAGATCGTTCTTTGGTATCAGTTTTTGTTTGCTCTTTTTGTACTGTGCAAAATCTACAAAAATTATTGGAAGAAAAACTTTCGTGAAAACCTAAAATTGAATGAAGCCCTAAATTGTCTCCTGAAATATTGGCTATACAAAAAGTAACACATATACTAGATTTCTTAGATTTTACGTTTATCCCTTCCTCCTGTAAAAACTTTAATTCTTTAAGTAACGGTCTGAAAACAGGTTCATTACCAAAAGTGTTTCTATCTTGTGTATAAAACAAAAGAACTGGTAAGACATTATCTAAACGACTGCAGAACTGTGGTGGTATTGTAGATATAGTTACATATACAGCACCTATTTTCTGATTTCCAGCGTGACTGCCTAGTGGATTGCCAGATTCAAAATCATCATAATACACTGTCAAAGGTAGAATGGTTCCATGATTACATTTTTCTTTTGTATCCTGCCAAGATGTGCCATTTATTATGTTTCTAAGGACATCTTTCTCTTCGCTTACTTTTTTCTGGTAGTTAATTATAATTTCTAATGTATTTGCTGCTTCGAGGAACTCCTTAAGAGTGTCACGCAAAGGTATAAAGTAAGAAAATCTATTTTTGATTACCATTTCAACAGTGTTATTCCTACGATTACTATCTTCGGCAACACCAATGGTTTTTTTAATAGGTTTGACATACGATCTTAATTTTTTGAAATGTTCTATTCTTTTATAATCGGTATTGATGTTTTTAAACGAATCTTGAAGTATTGATAACATCAGCAAACTATCATTATTCAAATCATTCTTTGACATTACTATGGATTGTCTAATAATGTTAAACGGCTCCGATATAAACAGCTCAGACACGATTTCAATTATATTTTGGATAACACTTCTTGGCAAATTGGACATGTTATATAATTTTGCAATAAATGTAAGTAACGCATTATCGACTTCTATTTGATAATCAGATAAATTTGAGGTTTCATTTCTAGTATTATTATTCAATTTAGGGGCTTCATTCAAAGGTGTTAATTCAGACGTTGAACCGGAATTACAGTTTGCTTTACCACTAACATCAAATACATTGGCATCTAAGACGAGATTGCTACTAGAGGTTTCATGATAATGAGTTAAATGCTTCTTTAGATCACTCTTAGAGTGATATAACCTGGCACAATTTTCTTCAGGACATTTAAAATAATTGACAATATTATGCGCGTAACGCAAATGCACAAAGTATTGCTGAAAATCTTGATATTCGTTGCGACATTCAAGGCACTTCATCGTGCAATTATTTATAGTTAATTTCAACAAGATTAAACAACAATTTTGTTTACATTTTCGCAAGCGACAACAAATCTGCGATGTATGGTACTATCTTATCATACTTTGTTTCTATTTGATAGACACAACGCTGAATCAGCACGTATAAATGCGCAGCAGCTGCTGGATATGTGGCGTGAAGCGCATGGTATGATTTAAACAATGTGTCAAAAGCTTTCATTGGCGAGGTAAACTTCCACATAACCTTGTCTATTACCAAATAATAGTTATCGTTACCATCATCGGCAGCACCACATTTAATTACGTACGGTTGAACACTTTGCTTGCTGCGTAGAGCCTTGTCTTTTACTTCATCAATTTTCGTTTGTATATCTCCAGGATTCTGAAAATAATAGCAAACATATATAAATTGCAAAATTTATGAACATACCTACAAAGCACGTGTTTACTACTAAGATTATAAATGGGAAAGCTTGTGATTGAATCTGATCTGAAAATTTGGATGAAATTTGGTATGAATGTAAATTATACCCTGGTTAACAGATGTTACTCTTTATCCAGGAAAAAACCAAAGCATACCATAAAATTACGTAACCGCGAGTGAGTCCGCGAGGTATAGATATTAAATACCATACCATTCAACTAAATAAAATAGTAGCCCAATATATGTACCTGGACGTAAATTATGAAGTTTTCGACGCATTCTAATGTGGAAAATTTTCTACGCTTGTTCAGTCTTCCTCTTGGGGGAATCAGGTAGGACAACAGTTTTATTTGATCTGGCACTTTTAGATCTGAAATATATAAAACAGGTGATTTATTTTGAAGTAAGTACCATGCGAGCGGAGCCACGAGCGGATGCTAGTAACGTAAATAATATAAATAAGAATAGTGACGGTGACGCTGAAGGTAAACCTAATAAATGAAAATTAAACTGTTTATTACCATCATCAGGCTGCTCTTGAATACTTTCATATAAAGTACTCAATGTGTCATCTTTTGATTCTCCAAATTTGAGGCTGATGATTTTATTAATAAACCATTTCCAATTCCTGAAAAAGCATGTTGATCTTTCAGGATACAGTCTTTCAAAGTCCAGGTTTATCTAGAAACAAAAATTGGTTATCTGTAAACATTTAATTCTGTAAACAATTTTTCAGAAACGTATTTGGCATGCTGGTGTTGAAATAATGATGTGAATCTAAAAATAAATAAACATAAACAAACTAAGCAAAGCTCTGATATTCATATTATACTTTTTTTGTAAATACATAACTACTGTTGTTTATTAACAAAACCCATAGCTGTACAAAATGTATCTTATAAATACAACTTTAAGCCAATAACGGTTTCAAATAGGTACCTACTGTTAAGAAAATTAAAAAAAAAATGTGAAAGAAAATAAACTTTTTGTATTTGTACAAAAAAAATACTTACCAAACTATCACTCCTTGGATCATTTAAAATGTTCCACTCATCAATAAAATCCGAAATGTTGTTGTTGGTGCTACACTGCCTCACTTTGAATGTTTTGTTCCAACAGTCTATGATTTCACTCCATGGCTCATTGTTATTCTTAAGAAAAATTATTTGGTCTGTGTGATCTTCTGTAATATAGAAAAATTATGTTAGCCAATACGTAAGACAGATATAGATAAATTGGTTGTAGGTATTACTACAACAAACTATCTGACAGGGCGCTACTACTTACCCTATAATTTTTATGATCTACAAAGTAACTACTTAGTAAGTACCTAACTACCGACTACATAATAATTAGATATTAATAATAATAATAATACCAGCCTATTACTGTCCCACTGCTGGACAAAGGCCTCTTCTCAACAGAGAAGGCACGAGCATTGATCACCACGCTTGCTCAAGACGGGTTGGCGATTTCAGACTTATATTAATTATAAGTGTCCAGGTTTCCTCACGATGTTTTCCTTCACCGATGTCTGTGATGATATATAGATATTAAAAGATGGAAAAATAGCCTCACAACTTTATCCCCAGGTTAGAATATCCTCTCAGATCTCTTAATGCCAAGTCCCCACTTGATATTCTTTGAGAATGTCTAAGGGGTGGCCAGGTATATCCAAATATTACATTTGGCATATTTCTTTTTTGGTAAGGTACCCACTATTTGCAGCAGTTGGTTTGGTATTCCATACATGACAGGTTGCAAGCCCATCGCTGCTGCTAAAATACTAAACTTCGAGAGAAAGCGGGGTCGCCCCCACTAGACCACCGGTGCTCATTATAGATGAACATAATGCAAACAAATTAACCTACTCTACAGTGTCTAAATCTACAAAAATATATCATACAGAAGACTGATCTCTACGCCACTGTCTGTCTCTTGGCCCAATTTGTACAGCCAGCATAAAGATTTTGCAAAAATTCACCATCTCATGTATACAGACAAGTGACTACTCTAGCTACTATTTATGTAGGTCAAGTAATCATTTAAAACCTTTCAACTCCTCATATTTTTTTGTTTTATTTGGAATGACATTCTCTTCTGATGTTGATTTTTTTCTCTTTTCACCAGACTTATACAGGGTATTCCGAATTTTATCAACCAGCTTGCCTTTAGCAAATGAAGGTTTACCGGATATGGACTGTCTTTTTTTAATTGGTGGTACAAAGTATGTGCCAGTGTTTTCAAATGGAAATAAAGCTATTATTTTTGCGGTTAAAATGTTGTATTCTTCATATGTTATTTTACTGAAATAGGTAAAAATAAATCGGTATAAGGGTTCATTGTTGGACTTCGGAATCTTAAGAATGATACAAAATATTTTTTAGATTAGAACTTATTAGTTTCGTGCTTTGCAGGTCAGCTAGCATACAACATAGTATTATCATCATCAGCTAGTGAACACATACTGCCTTCCCGCTTATCTAAAATGCCACAACAAATGATCCTTAGGCCCTCTCCATCCACTAGGTCCATTAAGAGAAGGGATATGCTTTCATTGCTTCCCCCAGTTTGTGCTCAAAGAACCACATAAAAGTATAGTGGGAAAATGAATGAACGGGTATGTACTGGTAAGTACTTACTAATTTACGACACGTGTGAAGAGATGTCTAACAATGATACCAGTGAGTTGATTTCGGTGCTTGTTTGTCAAGGTACTGTTTGCAGTGTAATAATTTAATATACTCTTGCCACATGGTGTTACTGTTAGAAGCGTCTTGAGGTCAAAATCAGGGAAATTTGGTCGGACATAAATATCGCCTGTAAGGATATCTTGTAAGTCTTCCAGGTCCTCGTTCTCCGTGAATAGATAAGGAGCAGTGATGCTGCTATTTGTTACTGTATTAGTCTGAAAACATTTAAGTAATTATTGTAAGAAAGCCGTTCTTCTCCATAGAGATCTACACTAGAGAATGGTCACCTACAGCACTTTCTCAAGTTATAATGCCTTGTGACTGTGACTGTAGCTTTGTATTTTTGACATTCAAAACTGCCGTAATGGTCTAATTGAAATAAATGCTTTGAGTTGGAGTTTTTGCCTGTAGATCGGCCTTGATGTTTTAAATCTAACTGTTTTAAACTTAGGTAGGTACTTAATTTGTTACAAAAAAAAGCTGGCCGACCAACTGAAAAAATACCTCTCGACCTCCCCCCCCCTTCCTCCGACTTTTGACGAAGTTTTATATTTATACGTAGGTATGTACCTACATACATACAATGATACGATGCCAAATTGTCCCCTTATAAAACCCCATAATATAAACAGGTAGAATATTCAATAGGTAGGTAGGAAACTTACTGTGCTGGTCGCTACTAAATACTCTTCAATTTTATTTTTTTGTTCTATTCTCAGTCCAATCTTTGGGCACAGTTCTTTCAGGAGATTGTCATTGATTTCCTTTAATTGATTCACAGTTACATCATTTTCTAAAACAAAATTTCCATAATCACTAGACAAGTTTAAACAAAATACTAATTACCTAAATTTTATAACATTCGAACAAGCCCTGATGCTGATGTATCTGAATGTATCTTAATATACCGGCATAAATGTTAATCTGCATAAAGTTCATTAACACATTAAAATTGTGTTTAAATGAATTTATAACTTTGCACCTTTTTTTTTGGAATAGTAACATTATTAGTACACTATAGTACTCACTTGATGGCCTTTTCCGGACAAAATGTTTATAAGTATAAATATTCACCTACCGTTGAAATTTGTAATTATATCCTGTGGGATATTCCATTCCCTAAGAAGCAACTCCATTTTAATATCCTCTATATTATGTTATTAAAGATAGGTATGGTATGCTGAGATACAGGTTTTGATTTAAATCTGCAAATAGACAGAACATAAATTAGTGATTATTCTAGTAACTAAGTATGTAAAAAAACAGCCGGGTAGGATTAACATTCAGCAGGTTTAGCATTGTAGATAAGGTAGGTACCTATATTACAGTAACAATAACCTCATGCTCATTAAGTTAAGTAGTGATTACATTTTCCATCACCCAGAGACATAACGTGAAAGGCAGTCCAGCAGCCTTTTCCACCATGTTTGGTGAAGTTCACCGAGCTTAGACACCTCTGATTCTGACCTACCAGCTTGTCGCCTTGCCGCAAAGATTAAAGACTGGTTGATTGGAATCAGAAGTTACATAGGCTCGGTGAACTTCACCAAACTTGGCGGTCAGGCGGCTGGTGGTATTTTCACCAGCTAGATGCCTACATCTACCGGCCGGGTCTGCCTAGATTCTGGACGTAAAAAGCAGTTTCCTATCACAGTGAAAAGAGAATGCCGAGAATGCGGTTGCGTGGTAGGTACTATCGAGGACACTCCCGCCTGATCACCACTAAGCTTATTTTTGCTTGCACTTACAACATAGAAACGCTCTTTAGCCCTGCCCCGTTGACTTTGTATAGAAATAACGAATGAAAAGATACCAATCGGCGAGCGCACTGACGACGCACGCCAAACGAGAGTTATTGTTATTTTGCGCGCCAAAGTTGACGGTTTCCTAATAGGCCTAAACTTTTAAGGGGCGGTGGCTTGGCGCCTCCGCATGATTTAAGCGAAAAAAAAATTAACTGATCAGGCGGAAAACACCACGACTGTACCTACCGGTAAATTTGAACATTAGAGCGCAAAGCATTTTTTTGAGCAGAATTCGTAAGGGAGCCGCGAAATGTCTACCGCTTCGCATATCTACCTACTACCAGCCTATCATTTCACAAGTGCGCCCATAATCGAACCGAATAGGTAGGTATATATCTATGGGTAAGTAACTAGGTAGGTAAAACCAGTAAGATGATTTTTGCTCACAACATGGCGCCTAGCCGGCCCCGGTGCCGTCATTCATCGTGTGTTAGTCGATCTTTAAAATGCAATAACTTAATTAGATGTATATTCCAATAATTAAACACTTACCTAAGCACACACAACACATCACAATCTCCAACAACGCAAAAGAATCACTCGACAGAGTCACCACGAACTAACACTTGCAGAAGACGTAATGCGGTGCAGTGCACTGCGCCGGCACATCCAAGTCCAACGAGACAAAAAGGGTGTTGCCTGCTACGAAATGTTATTTACCAAAAATAAGGCCGAATCTGTCACGTCTCCACTATTTTTCCTGACATTGACTTATAGAATACTACGAAATTTATTATTATTAATCATTATGCATACATACAACCTATTTCACGGTGTCTGAGTAACGTTAATCATACTCTCACTTTCTGTTTGCATGTCTCAAATAGAGAAGGATATATTTTTTTTATTGACGGACAGAAACGACAAAAGTTAAAAAGAAACGTGTCCAGAGACTTCTATACAGGGTGGGTAAGAAATCGTGGATCAAACGAAACAGGCTGATAGTTGAGGTTATCAGGATAATTTTTTAATGGTATTTTTTTTTTACAGTAATGTTTTATAGTTACAAAAAATGATTTTTTTTTAAGAAAATACCAAAGAAAAGAAAATTTATAATTACTACAAAAGTGCTTTTATGACAGTGGGTACGATGAGTATTGAGACATTTTTCAATATCTTTTAAGTCTCATGAAATTTTTTTTGTAACTAGAACATTACTGTGAAAAAAATTACCATCAAAACATTATCTTGATAACCCTAACTATCACCCTGTTTCGTTTGATCCACGATTTCTTACCCATCCTGTATAGTCGATCTCAATCAGTTTTTATCCCATTTAATAAAAAAGATGGTTCAAGTGGACGCGTACCTACGTATGAAATATTGAAAGCGCAATATTAGTAATGTCTTTCATTTTGGTCAGTAAAAAGTCATTGGGGTCACTTGCAAAAACCATATGAATAAGTAATAAAATAATGCTATGGCAAGATTGCTTAATCGTTTGGAAGTATAGCACCTACCAGCATTATTTTATTACCACAATTTAAAGGGTAGAAGCCAATACTCTGTAGAGCTTATCCAATCTAAAATGATTTGATTTCCATTTTGTAATCATTTATTTTTGTAATGGTGATAAAAAAATATATGTACGTATAACTATTATGCTTTTATTGATAAAAAAAACCTAGAGTAGATAGGGGTAGGTAGAGTTTACTTGTACGATATTAAGTAACTTACGAAACTACTTATTATTGTTTTTTTTTGTCCATGTGGTGTTTACCTTTAAGTAATTGTTGCACTTTGTAGAGTTTAAAGGCATGTTTTATTTTTGTTTGTAAATTAGTGTAAACAATTGTTGGTAGACCTAATAGATAGAATAAAATAAAAAATTAAACCTATTTGGAGAACTTGGTGGAAAATACTAAGGTATTTTCCACTAAGTTCTCCAAATAGTTTTTATATTATTTAAGTTCATTACAACCAAACGGAACGAATGGCTTTTGTACCTACTTTATTTCATACACTACTAATGAATCGAACATCGTGCCTTTATAAACAGATTGGTATAAACATACTCCCAAAAATTGGGGAAACAATTTGTGAAATTGCAACACTCGTTCCTTTTCGTTGACGACGGTTGTGACGTAGCACATTTTCAAAAAACGCGAATTTGGTTTAAGAATAACGAGTCTTAAATCAAATTCGTGATTCTTGAAAGATGTCGGTACTGGGCGACCAAGTAGTGGTCGCCCAGTACCGACATCTTTCGTTGTCGAAATTCGACCATAATTAATTTAAATTATAAGTTTGAACATTATGGTTCTATTGTCAAAGACTATACCTACCTACTTCTATAACACAGTTTTCGCTTTTCGATTTTTTTATAAGTAGGTACAATCAATCAATCAATCAATTGTACATATCTTTACTTTTAAAAAATATTAGCATTTTGCACTCCTTCTCTTTAAAAACTAAGTGTGCGAAATTCATACTCCTCCGTCCGCGCAATTTTCGTAAAAAGGGGTAGGTACCTACCTAAGCAATTTTTTTGCTTCACGTAGGTAGGTATTAATTGGCGAGACGACTAAAAAAAACCAATTAGTCTGTCATTTAGATTATCAAAAAATATTTGACCCGTATTTTTTCTTTTGTTTTGTAAACCAAAATTGACAAAGATACGACGCTTTTAAAATTTCTCAATACGTCACGCCTAGGTAGGTAGACCGTATAATTTACCACTCTCGAGTTTTGATGCGTTTTATCTTTGTCAATATTCATTGATTTACAAAAACAAAAACTATGTGTCCATTATTTTCCAATACTCTAACTGACGGAATAGATAGATTTGCAATTTATTGATACTGTCGTCATCCCTATTAAAGATTAAAAGTCTTGTATGAGTTTGTCTTTCCTACGACTTGTACCTATAAAATTTCGACAATATTACAGGGAATAAAATGAGGGTTTATTATAAACTTTAATACCTAATTCCTTTGTCTCCTACCTTGTCTCGTACCTTTATAATTAAGTTTTGGTCAGCAATCAGCCTTCACATTTGATAATCATTTTTAAATGTTATAAAATTAAATTAAATAGGTAGGTAGTTAGTTACCAACATACCTTAGGTAGCACTGCCATAGCAATAAATATTACGTAGGCTGTACATAATTTCAGATGTATAAGTAGGCCTAGCTGGTACCTAATTCTTTTTGGAATAGGGAAGGGAATACCTGCTATTAGGGTTTTTCGGTCCGTCCATTTGTCACAAATGTTACTCTCGAAAAATAGGTAATTATGTAGATAGGCAGTGTAATAGTTCTATGTAGGATATGTATAATAGCTATAATTATAGGTACTTGCACGTTATTGTAAAAATATTATTTTTAAATAAAAATAAGTAAGCATGTTTTTTTGTTAAGCTTTTGACTTAGGTACCTACATAGTATTAATTCTTCCTTACCTAATAGGTAGATAAAAACTTTAGTAAAGCTGAAGCAACCTAAATACTCGTAGTGTTTATTATTTGTATCCTTACATCATGTAGGTAGGTACCTACTTAATTTAGATGTTTATAAATTAGGTAATCAGCCTACCTATACATTTAGCTCTCATATTAATTATGTCTTTTATTGCGGTTAATCCTAGGTAATTATTATGGAATAGTAGGTACCTATTGGGAATAGTAGGTTCTCATCGGTGTACACATGGGGAGGGCAGCTGCACCCCGCCATTTTTTTTAAGGATGGGAAATCATCAAATAACTCCTTCCGCCCTGGCCGGAGTGGAAATGAGTGTCAGATTCTTACTGACTAAAACCCATCCGTGTTCCTTCAAGTGCCCTTGACGTTCCAGGGCCGCGGTGACTCTTTCTGCAACAGCTGCCCCCTGGATTGGGAGTGATATGAAGATTCAAATGACGTTTTTGCGACGCACGCTATTTCGAAAAAAAAAGTAAATACGCGGTCTTAACAAGTTGCTCTTACGCGGATTCGCACGCGCAGCGACGAAAGGTGAAAACAACCCTAGAAGTTTTGTTGGCAATGCCATAGGCTACGGCTATAATTGAAAAGTCATTCAAAAGATGATCGAAAACAGATTAGGTTAGGTATTATGGGCTTTCTTTGCTCACTGCCTTACTAATAAACGTTGTATAGCAGGTGAATTTATAGTTATACACTGATTTCTCTCTTTCAGTCGTCAGTAATTTGACATTCGAAAGAAGAAGACAAATCGTTGTGTAACTTTACTTGAATAATTTAGATTCTTCCGTCAATGCAACTATTTACTTAACCAGAAACAAACTTTTCTTAAACTAAACATATATTTTCATACCAAAAAACGTTAGAATATCTTATTTTAAAACAATTTAGATTCCTAGTTCAACACCATAACTTATTTCCACAAAACAAGAATGTCTTGTTCGAAAACATTTGACTATCTTTACTTGAATAATTTAGATTCTTACGTCATACAACTATTTACTTACCCAAAAACATTTTTTTCTCAAACCAAGCATATATGTTCTTACTAAAACACGTTAGTATATTTTATTTTGAAACAATCTACATTCCTAGTTCAACACCATAACTTCTTTCCTCAAAACAAGAATGTCTTGTTCGAAAACATTTGACTACCTTTACCTGAATAATTTAGATTCTTACGCCAATGCAACTATTTTCTTACCCCAAAACAAACTCTTCTGAAACCAAACTTATATTTTCTTACTAAAGCACGTTAGTATATCTTATTTTGAAACAATTTATATTCCTAGTTCAACACCATAACTTGTTTCCACAAATCAAGAATGTCTTGTTCGAAAACATTTGACTGCCTTCACTTGAATAATTAAGATTATTACGTCAATACAACTATTTACTAACCCAAAAACAATTTTTTCTCAAACAAAGCATATATGTTCTTACTAAAACACGTAAGTATATTTTATTTTGAAACAATCTACATTCCTAGTTCAACACCATAACTTCTTTCCACAAAACAAGAATGTCTTGTTCGAAAACATTTGACTACCTTTACCTGAATAATTTAGATTCTTACGTCAATGCAACTATATACTTACCCAAAAAACAAACTCTTCTTAAACCAAACATTTATTGTATTATTACAAAATGTAAGTCTTTCTTATTTCGAATCATTTTAGATTCTTGTTTCAAATCCGTTATTTTCTCACATTAAATGTAGTTTTTTCTTACTAAAACACGTTAGTATGTCTTATTTTGAAACAATTTAGATTCTTAGTTCAACACCATAACTTATTTCCAAAAAAAAAAGGCCTTGTTCGAAAACATTTGACTACCTTTACTTGAATAATTTAGATTCTTACGTCAATGCAACTATATACTTACCCAAAAAACAAACTCTTCTTAAACCAAACATTTATTGGATTATTATAAAATGTAAGTCTTTCTTATTTCGAATCATTTTAGATTCTTGTTTCAAATCCGTTATTTTCTCACATTAAATGTAGTTTTTTCTTACTAAAACACGTTAGTATGTCTTATTTTGAAACAATTTAGATTCTTAGTTCAACACCATAACTTATTTCCAAAAAAAAAAGGCCTTGTTCGAAAACATTTGACTACCTTTACTTGAATAATTTAGATTCTTACGTCA
This sequence comes from Xestia rhomboidea, assembly GCA_963853795.1. NCBI lineage: Eukaryota > Metazoa > Arthropoda > Insecta > Lepidoptera > Noctuidae > Xestia > Xestia rhomboidea. The sequence continues at coordinate 14,518,674 of OY970759.1, read as the reverse complement.
ATGCAACTATATACTTACCCAAAAAACAAACTCTTCTTAAACCAAACATTTATTGGATTATTATAAAATGTAAGTCTTTCTTATTTCGAATCATTTCAGATTCTTCTTTCAAATCCGTTTTTTTCTCACATTTAATGTTTTCTTCTTAGAACAAAAAATATTTTTCTCCATCGAAAACGTTCCTGCTTTCTGATTATGAGAATAGTCAATACTTCTATGAAGAGTATAAAACTTTTGTCACAATAATATTATTGTTGAACGAATTTACACATTTCCTTGAACCAATAATTTATTTTTATTCTTGGCCCTAATCTCTGAGCTTCTTAAGCTAAATCCTTTTATATTCAGAGTAAGAATTCTTAATGACTTGTTTCAAAATGCAAATGTTTTCTACAGTCAAGAGTAAATATCGTCTTGATCCAAAAAAATATTCTTGATGTAAATAAATAAATGAAGAATAATATTATATATCTAGAAGAATTCCATTTTATTTTATTCAAGATATTATTGTTACCTTGAATAAATATATGCTTGAGATTAAACAATATACTTGAGAATAATTTTATTCTTGAATGAAAACTTTGCCAGACCCCATTTTTTTCCGTGTAACGGTTTAAGTAGCGAAATTTGGTTCCTAATCCTTCTGTCTCCCAGTCTTTCTAGTGTCTTCAAGAAAAACGAGGTGAGGCTGATGGGTCTGAAAGACTTGGGTTGAGTATAATCGCTCCTACCTGGTTTTGGAATAAAGATTATTTTTACTTCGCGCCATTTCAAAGGGATGTAGCGGTGGGCCAGACAGGCACGGAATATCTTGACAAGGTATTCGGCTAGCGAGTCACCGCTCCATCTAAGTAGAGCCGGAAAAATACCATCCAACCCCGCTGCCTTGAAAGGTAGGAAGGTGTTGATTGCCCATATTAATTTGTCTTTGTCTATTACTTCTGAAGCCACCTCCCAGTCCAGGTTGCTCGTAGCCCTTTCACTGTACGGTGCCCAGCTCTGCTGGGTCGCAATCTGGCAGCCTGGGAAGTGGGTGGTGAGAAGTAATTCACTGGTTTCCGCATCGTTGATTGTGAAGGTATTGTCTGGTTTTTTAAGGCATCCTATTGAAAGATCAGTCCCGGCGGCGAGACATGTTTTGACCCTCATTGCCTGGTTGCTGTTCTCAATGTTAGTACAAAAACGCCTCCAGCCGTTTTTACCTCTGAGGCGTATTAGTTTTTTGTAGGTTTTACGGCCAGTTCTGTAACGGTCCCAGTCGCCTGGCGACCGTGTGTTCATGGCTCTGTTAAAAAGTCTACGCAACCTATTTCGGTGTCTTTCTAGTTCTGGACCCCACCACGACTGCCTTGCCCCCTGCCTAGGTACAGTGAGTGGGCAAGACTGCTCAAAACTAGTTAGTAGGATTGATGTGAGGTTATTTACGTGTTCATCTAAGTTAATTAAGGGTATATCAGCTGGAAGGGAGGGTAAATTACCAAACTCTGCCTTGACTAGCCTTATAAACTTTGTTTGGTCTGTGTTTCGAGGGATCCTCTTTGGTTGTGGCTTCGGTAGGTTGAAGTTGATGGTGTATCGAATCCATCTGTGGTCCGAACATGACAGTTCGCTGGACACATGCCAGTCCTGGATGGAGTTGGAGATACCTATAGTTGATAGAGTTAGGTCTATTATTGTTTGTGATCGTGCGTTGATGAAAGTAGGTTCTGAACCTTTGTTGAGTAATACAAGATTATTGCTAAGAATAAAGTCGAGCATTGCCTCACCTCGGTTGTTGGTTTTGACATTACCCCAGAGAGTGTGATGCGCGTTGGAGTCGGTTGCGATGATTAGTTCCAGTTTCTCCCTTTCGCAGTACTCCACCAGCGAGGCGAGCTCTGGTAGCGGCACGTCCTCGTCGCCTGGCAGGTAGGCCGAGGCGAGGACGATGTCTGGGAGATATTGTTCTGTCCTGCAGAGCCTCGTTGCTGTCAGGTCTCTTGAACAGAATTCGTTAATTAATAGGTTAGGTATATGTTTTGGGATAAAAATGCAGGTTCGTGGGTTACTTACGGAGGTGTCTAGCAGCAACTTACCTCCGATGTTCGTAAGGCCACATATTCTGCCGCCCCTAATCCACGGCTCTTGGATAAGGGCGATGGTGTTTTGGTGGTGGTTGTCCAGCACTCTGCGCAAGGTAGCCGACGCAGATTGGCTGTGCTGGAGGTTGGTCTGTAGGATCCTAGTTGTCCCGCATGGGAGAAGAGGAGAGGCTGCTGTCATAGTCCTCTCTCTCCTCCCCTGCCGGAAAGCAGTCCTCGTCCGAAGTTAGTCCGGGTGAGGGTGGATTCTGTGTGGGTAGGTCGATAGGTATTTCGGCCTCCACGGCCGGGGAAGAAGCCCGCTCCCTCACCCCCTCTGCGGTCTCCATCGCGTGTGGCGGCGGGGACCGCCTAGGTGGTGGCGGATCAAGCTCCGGTCCAGCCACTGCGGCGGCCGTTGCGGTTGAAGGCGCGGTGACCCCCTCACTGGCTACACCCTCCTCCAGGAATCGGATGTAGATGCTGCCCATGAGGTAGTACACGCGCCTATTTTGGTCTTTAATTGTTTTGACCATGGACTCTGGCACACGGAAGAAGAGACAGGTACCCGGGGGCTCCTGTCTTACCCTCTCGTGTGTCAGGGTCCAGGTATTTATTTTTAGGTTTGAATTTTGCCGTGTGAGTAGCTTAAGTAGTGCCGGAGTGTCTTCGGTGTTCTCCGGAACAAACAGCATACACAACGCCTTTTTTGGTATTTCGGCCTGGGGCCGAACGGTTAAAATAGTCCCTGGTATCGGGGACGTCATATTGGTGGTGATCCGCTTGAGCCAGGCCAGTGTGAAAGCGTCTTCGCACCAGGTTTTCAGAACGCCTTCGGCGAAGTGCGCCTTCCCTCGAAAGTGGATCGCGGTGTTTATGGTTGGGTTGGAGGGGATCTGCCATAAGCAGCGTCCGCAGCTCTTTTTCAATGTTTAGGCTTATACCCTCCGCCTGTTCTTGCGTCATGTCCTCAAAGGGCTCCGTCATGACGGCGACGCACAGCTCGTTATTCCTGTACGACGCGGCCGCTTCGGCGTAGCTCACCAAGGAAGCGTCAACCATGTGGGAGCGAGCGGGCTTGCTCCTCTTACCTTTCCCAGTCGGTGTGACGGTATCCTCGGGTCGCTCACGCTTCTGCGCCCTAGCAGGAGGTTCCCCGCTCGTTGCTTTGGGTTTTTTGCGTCCCCTCGGTCTGGCACTGCGCTTGCTCTTGTTTGCCGTGGTAGCCGCACCTGCCGGTGTCGGTGTACTTGCCGACACTCTGGCAGTGGCCGCCACAGTGTCTTGCTGCGCAGGCTTGACCGGTGCAGGCAGACGCTTCTTGGAAGACGTTGCCTTGTGGGGTACGGTGGTCCAGGTTTGCTCGACCGGAGACTGAATGGCATCCCTAAGAGACGACATGTCGATCCCGGTCGTGTTGTCTGTCCCTGCCGGTATGGCTTCGGTCAGACTCGTTAGGTCCCTCTCCGGGGCTACTGGCGCTGACGCAGCCCTTGTGAGCGCATCCACGCCACCAGCCACCGTTGAGTCGCCATGTGCGAGAGCTGCCCTAGGCCTTGCGGACAAGGTTGGGTCAGAGCGCGCATCACCGGACGCAGATGGGGTTGGCGTTGCCTTCGACGCAGCCTGGTTTGGCGCATACCTTGCGACAGCCTTCCTCATCGCATCCTTGGACGCAGCGGACGGTTTGTGTTTGTGGTGCCTAGGGGCATCAGATGACGCAGCCTTAGGCGTTTTACGCTTAGGCGCATCTTGCGACGCACCTCTAGGTTTAGATGTGGTTGGCGCATCAAGAGACGCAGCTTTAGGTGGTTGGTTGATTGCTGAGTTAGGCGCATCAGAGGACGCAGCCTGAGTGTTGGTTACATTTTTAGTCTCATTGTCCATGGGTTAGGATTGAGATTCTTCACCGTCGGAGCTCTCCACCCGCCACGGAGCCCTCAAGTCGGGGACGCCCCTCGTTCCACGAGTGGTCGCCAGAGCTACTCCTTCGGTATAGGACCAGCTTATTGAGAAGTAGACGAGCCCGCACGCAACGGAGGATTACGGGACTGTGAACGGCACGAGACTATGCCGCCACTCATCCCACAACCCCACGCCGCGCCGGCTGCCCCCCCCCAAAAAAACCGGCCCTCGCTTGACAACCCGCTTATGGGATGCCCTAGCCGATTGATAGTGGGTAGCTACTCCACCACCACCCGTGTGAGAGGAAATCCAGACCAAAGAGATGTGTTGTGTGCAACCTGCTCCACTCAATCACCAGGATTCCTTCATCCCTCCGTACGGGTCCCCGCGCACGGCACAAACACGCGGGAGGTCATTGCTATCCAACATCTGCTCTTGTTCGATGGTGGACACCCAGGGGCATGACCTCTCCACCCCTGTGTTTATATCGCCTGGTGGTTTTCGTTGCGTCTATTTCTTAAGGAACTAGACCAAGAACAGGGCGGCAACCACGTGAAGGAGAACACACCAGACTTGCCTTGAGGATCTACACGACTGTAGCGCTCACCCTCAAGACCCCGCCACCTTACCGCCTCTGAGGGAAGCGTTAAGGTAGGCCTGTATCTATACTACCAAGCCAAGCAAAGCATGTCGTTGTGCAACCGCAAAAGCATAAATACAAGCCAGCCCCATCAGCACAAGCGCAGCGGTAGTGAGGCTGCCTTACGTTCTTAGGGTCTCGGGTTCGAATCCCGGTTGGAGCAAATGTTTGTGTGATGAACATGGACATTTGTTTCCGAGTCATGGATGTTTATATGTATAATAAGTATGTATTTACAAACAAAAAGTATATATGTAGTATATCAACTATCTGGTGTCCACGACACAAGCCTCGTTGCTTAGTGTGGCATTAGATGGCGCTGTGTGTTAATGTCCAGCGATATTTATTTATTATTTATATTACTATCCCATGTATTAAGGGGCGAGCCCATTACCATCAACCGGACATAAGTCCAATCTCAGGTCTGTTACTACCAACACGTTGACTGACCTGGGAATCGAATCTAAGGCCTCACACTCAGCAGTAGTGGTGACCACCACACCGATAGATTGTGAATATCTTTTTATACAGGGTGTAAACAGACTCTTCACAAAGCCGTCAACCATGCATTCTGTACATCTAACTAATTTAAGTAACTCATACGCAAAAATTATTGCTGAGAAATGACTTTTTTTTATGGTGAAAAATCACGTTTTACGGTAAAACTCAATGTAACGCACTCAGAACATTGTGCTTTTGGACGTATTTAATAGTAAACGGGTTATGGATGTATTTAAAGTAAAGTTAAAAACTAGTATTTGAAAAAAAAAGTTGTGAAGAAATTGGAACTTTGACCTCTAATAGCTCCGTAACTAGTAGGTTCCCAGGTATGGTCCAGAACAAAAAAAAAATCTCAATGACGGGGAGAACAAAATATGCCTTTCAGCTTCGTTGAGAGTCTTTTTTTTCTGTCTATACACCCTTTATGTGGTCGTTAGCCTGAAAATCTAGCAATTAGTCTCAGCAAGAGGCATCGTATTACCCAGTACATTATCTGGGTTGTGGAGGTCAGATAGGTATTCTAATTAACTGCATTCGGTTACGGCTCGTACACACAAACACGATACGACGTCGTTGAAACGATCTCTAGTGCGGTCCCTTTTATTATTTACTGCGACCGACCACACGATGATGTCGTGGCACGTTGCGATGTCGTAGATTCCCACGACACGACGTCGCATCGCGAGACAATGCCGCGTCGTAGCACGATGCGACGCCGTGTTGTGTTTATGTGTATACGAAAACTGGTAACTTGAAGAAGGCTAGGCAGATGATGAGCATGTGGTCGTTACGTGACTATCCACAAACAACAACTGTACCCATTTATTGTTACAAAATGTAATATTTGTTGTGCTAATCACTAATGTACGTCCCGTACCTGTTTTGTCCGCAAACGCTCCATGCGTCAGTCAAATGTCTAATTAATATAATAGAGACAAAAGCTCCCGCATTATAATGAGACAGCGAACAATATTTGGACTGATTATGATAATGATCATGTTTAATTATTTAATGTTATTCCTCTTCTAAGTTATATTTACGCAGAATTATTTTGTTTTTAGGAGACAAAGACAAACGTTTTATTATCCGTCTCTGCATTTTCATAGTCTGACTTTCTATGTGAGAAACAGTTTAGTGTATGACTTTTAGAAGGTATGCACATGAGAGACAGTTTTGATTTTCCAATTTAGACCTAAATAGGATCAAGTTATCTTGCTTTTCCACTTTCAGGCGCAGAAAGGGAGGCACAGACGAAAAACAGAAGAGATTTCAATATAGCAGGCAGTGAGCGTTTATTGTCTTGTCTACCGAGAGATTATAAGATAGGTACGTCTAGTTCGCGGGCCTGTGGACGGGGAGCTATGGTCTAGCTCGCCGTCCGTACGTCTCATGACGACAGGCCGTGTCGACGGCGCGTTCGTGTTCCACGCGCGCCTCAAAGAGAGTCAGCAATAAGGAAGGGGTCCGCAAGGGCGATGAAGGAATATGGATGGGTTTTAGTCAGTAAAAGTCTGACACTCCCTCCTGCTCCGCCCAGAGTGGGAGGAGTCATTTGATGATTTCACATCCGAAAAAATAAAAATAAAGTTACGTCTAGTTTAAAGTCGATATTTTCGAACACTCGCCAACCAAGGACGAATTCCACTAATGAAACAGAACGCAATTACCACTCCTAAACCACGTCAATAGCTGTCAATGGCAAAATCGTTGTGAAATATTGAAATTGGCCGTTCGTAAACTCAGATTAGATAAAATGCTGATGAAACTTTCAGTTCGTTAACTCAGTCTATCACAAACCACAGGTGGGCAAAATAATAACAATTATACAGTGATTAGTCTTTTAATATCAAATTACTTTTGAAAACTACAAAATAATGTTTCAGGAATGTAGCTTTCAAAACTTGAACTCCTCCGGTTATTTTTCTATTCCTTTGTTTATAACATGCATCTAATTCATCATCTTTAAAGTAAACTTTACTCTGCCAAAAATGGCAACAGCTTTGTACGTCAGCACTTGTGCAGGTACTGATTACCTTATACCTCCCTGCTCTTTGCCGAGCCGATGCATTGTTGGACGGATGCCCCTTTCACCAAACTATCCGTTCTCTTTCCGTCAAACAAATCTCGGGGCAAAGCACACTTTGTAAGCTTCGAATACAAATTGCAGACGTTACCGTTAATCACTTCCAATACCAGTTTGGCCATTCAATTCGTGAATGTGCTTTATGAAGCTGTTGGATGGGAAATCGATATCAGTTACGTCTGATTGCACTAAATCTGGGCTGAATCGACGCTTGAAAAGTGAGACATTTGCTAAAATAATTGCCAGCTAAATTCTGTTGGACTGCTAGATAATGATCATCGTGAGAATGAAAGTAAACTTACATTCAAGGCGGGTAATAAACGGCTTAGAACCGTCTTACCGGTCAAACTTTGAGGAATATCTATGTTGATACTTCTTCCTTAACTCCTCCAAACTGACAGAAAATTTCCTCTACCAAGACTTCGCTGATCCATTGTGCTGTTGCTCTAGGTATCGCCTTACAGATTGCATATGTACCTACCTGAAATATATCTACTACCAATCAACGATTTTCTAAACGGTCCCAATAAATCAATTCCTACTTTCTCCATCAGATTATTTACTGGACTTTTTCCCCTACTGGCACAACAAACAGCTCTTCATATACTTATATCTACATCGTACTAAAAATATCTGTCTCTGAACATGGACGGTGTTTCGTCTAACACCAGAAGACCTCCGAACCACGAATTATCGTGTAACTCTTTTGAATCCTGTTAAACCTCTTAGCCATTTTGCATAGTTTATTGAAAATTAGTTGGAAGGTACACAGACAACCTTACACTACTAAAAATGTAAGTATTACTGTAAAAAATATTCTGGTTGTGACTGTTTCACAATAATAAGAAAGTGTTTCCTAATAATACGAAGTCATTAATAATAATACGCAATAATGACTACGCAAAATGTACTGTATAGTGCCGCAAAAACTTTTACGCTTCATTGATTTGACACGTTTTATTTGTCACGTAGGTAAGCTTTAGTTTATTGATAAAGTATAGTTGAAAAAAGATTATAAATACATCGATGTCATGTCTGTCCGTCTGTATGTCACGGAACTGTTTAACACTGTTGTTGTTAACCCATAATAATAACCGTACGTTTACGTTTGTAATGATTGTAATTTTGCATAGTAGAACATATTAGTGAGAGACCTGTTTTATGTAGATTATGCAAGGTGTAAACGAACCCTTCACAAAGCCGTCAACAAAGCATTCTGCACATAAAATTAAAAAACTCTACGCAAAAAAAAATGCTGAGATACGACTTTTTTTGCGGTGAAAAATCTCGTTTTACGGTAGGACTCAATGTAACACACATAAAACATTATGTTGATGTATGCATTTACTCGTAATAGTACGGTGGTCGTAGAGGTATTTAAAGTAAAATTAAACTTTAAACACTTGTATTTAAAACAAAACTAACGAAAAAGTAGGAACTTTGACCCTCAATATCTCTGGAAAATAGAAGGTTCCCTGGAATGGACTAAAAGAAAAATTATGCAATGTTGGGAGAACAACTTAGTGCCTTCCGGTTTCGTTAAGGGTTACACCGATTAGATATCGAAAAAATGTTTGCTCTATTATAGCTAGTCTCTTAATCCAGAGAGAAAAGAGAAAATGCATGCAAATGCATGGCGTAATACTCTGGACAGCAGAAGTCGGTCTTATTATATAAAATTATGATCACTTGAAAATGTATGAAGACCCCTAAAATTAATTTTGACCTACTTCTATTGGCCAGATCTTTTTCTTCCGATACGATGAATAGACCCATCCATGAAAAAAAAGAAAGGTTTTACTACATAAAATTTTATGAAAACATATTTTGCTAGATTGGACCAACTTTCGGTGTACCATTTTGTTTCTTACCAGTACAATGAAATTGTCTTTATACAAATCAGAGTCAAACGGCAGCAAAGAAACGAATTTAGTCGGTTTTACTCATTTTTATGGACAACTCACACTTGACCATAAAATAAATATGAAAACGATTTTAGCAAAATCGATTTTAAAATAGAAAAGTGTTAATTAAACTCCCAAAACTGTGTCCGTTTATCTTACACATTCGGATTTCCCCATACTCTCCCAGTTAAAAGAAACACCCTGAATAAGTACTTTATTTAAAAAAAAGGAAAGCTGTTTTAACTCTTCACGGAAAGGCACAAGCTTCATCAAAGTTTTGACGCAAGCGCAGCAAGTATAACATTGTATTAGTAAGTAATCTCAAGAGAGAATGATGATCACAGGCAGTCTGTAAACTGTCGGCCCTCTATCTGGTCATGTGAACAGAGCCGCAGATGCAACTAGTTTTTACAAAGAATCCCTCACGTGACTCTCTCAACCCACCTGCATTGCAGTTAAAAATTGCTGAGTCACCAAGGACATCAAGAATGGAAATTCCGTGCCTAGTAACCGTGAAATGGTGATAATCAACAGACGCCCGATTAGAAATATCTATATATAACCTGAGCAAGGTTTTATGTGCATTCATTTGGATAAGAAGCCAAATACTTAGTGACAGTGTTAATTCCAAAGTGACAGGCGTCCGAACAGTGAAAATGTTCTTTTTACCACTAACTTTATTATTAACAGTCATAACGTTAGGCTGGTACTTTTTAGGAAAGTACAATGAAAACTACTGGAAGAGACGTGGAGTGAAGTTTTACAGCAAGAATAAAGTGTTGGGACCGTATTGGGATTTCCTCACTTCGAAACGCGCACTGTTCGAGAACTTCGGTGACCTGTATAAAGAACACAGAGATGAGCCCGTTGTTGCTGTCGGTCTTCTTACAACCCCTACACTGTTTGTCATTGACCCCAAAAATGTGCAACATGTTTTATCAGGCGACTTTCAAGCTTTCCACCACAGAGGAATAGAAAGTATTGATGGTGACCAGTTGACTGACAATATTACCTTCATGAACGGCCCTAGATGGAAGCTGATGCGGAAAACCATGACCCCTTTGTTCACGTCCAACAAACTGAAGAACATGTACTACATCATGGACAAATGCGCCCAAGACTTCGTGACCTTTTTGAAAAGCAGCCCCAAGACATGGGAAGGCGATTTCTTCAGCTCACTTATGATGTATAACAACGCCGCTTGTTGTGGAGCAATCTTCGGAATTGGATCAGAATCAATCTTTGACTCACCGTTCCTCGACATGGCCAAAAAGCTATCTCAAACGAATTGGATGAACAAGCTCATATTCATATTTTTCAGTCTCAGCCCAAAGCTTACGTCAGTGCTAGGCATAAAAGCATTGAAACACTACGAGGAGTTTTTCATCGGTTCAATAAATGCTGCTATGAGGAAAAGAGAACAAGAAGGAGTCAAGAGGCACGATTTTGTAGATTTAGCTGTGAGTATACAGAAGAACGGCACCATGAGAGACGCAACAACAGGTTACGAGATGGAGCCCACCACTGGACTATTATCCGCGCAGGCAATGTTCTTCTTCACGGCTGGCGTTGAACCTTGCGCCAATGCCATGTTCTCAACGTTTACTCTTCTGTGTCGCCACCCAGAAATATTAGAAAAAGTTCATCAAGAAATAGACGAACATTTTGAGAAGCACAAGAACATCATAACTTACGATGTCATTAATGAAATGGAGTATGTGGATAAGGTGATAAGTGAAGCGATGAGAATCTTACCTCCTATTGGACTTCTGACCAGACAATGTTGTCAAGACACAGTGCTACCTGTTGGCAATGTGAAAGTAGCTAAAGGTACAAATATATATACTCCGATTTATGCTATCCATAATGACCCACAAATCTATTCGAATCCAGAGGTGTTTGATCCAGAGCGGTTTGCAAAGGACAGGACAGGACCCAACGACGACATCTACATGCCATTCGGCATGGGCAACAGGACGTGTATCGGCTCCAGGTATTCCAAGTTACAAATAGTTGCTGGTATAGTGCACGTGTTACGACACTTCACTGTTAAATCCGAAGAAGCAAATGTTAAAATAGAATTCACTCATGACCCACTTAATGTTAGACCGTCAAATGTTGATGTTAAGCTTGTACCGAGAAAAAATAAATAGAGTAGAAATGATTGCAAATATTTCAGATTTTTGTTGTGAATTTGCTTGTTAATACTTTTTTTGTAATAATGGTGTAATGTCACAAACGTGTAAAACGTAAAGTCTAAATATTAAATAGATAATTTTAAGTCTGTAAAGCAAGGTAAAGTTGGTTGGTAGTATATAATTGTTGTTGTTGACGTACAGGACCAATTTAGTTTTAATTATTTCTAATGTCAATTTTTTCATGTAATTTTGTTTTATTGTTAATTTAACCGTTTTGTCCTGTGCGAAACAAATAAATACTTTTATTTTCTTTGTTAGGAATTAAAAACGATTTAATATATAAATTCCTAGTTTTTTTTTAATAATGAATTGTCAATACAAATATTTCGACTCGTGCTTCCCAGCCATTAAACCCTATATATTTTCGATGGGGCTTAGATCAAGGGACCGTGCTGGCCATGGAATAACTCTGTTGTCCGAATGCTGACTAAGCTATGTGGTGTATTGGACAGTTGTCTTGAACAAAATTTAATTCAATTGTCTTGTGAGGGTACATTTTTAATTATTTTAATCTATTCCCGCTGGCCCCACCACTACACGGGCGGGTGGGGTCAACGGAAATACACCCACATTTCGCACAGTAGGTAGCGTTATGTCGTTCAAGACTTCCACGTAGGTAATTGGAGCTTGCCAACCGTAGGTATAAAATCCAACTCACCCGAAACTTGGGCACTAATACACTTATCCTTCCTGATTTTGTATTAGGAATAATGTTGTTGTTGGACCAACGTGTATGTCTTTACTAAAGAAGGTCGTAAGTGCGACTAGTTTTGAGGCTACCTACTCCTTGAGCTATGACTCTTTATTCACTTGTCGGTGTCGAGTCTGTGTAAAGTGCGAAGACTATGAAACTTTGAATTTGGTGAGCTACCCTGGCGCCTCCGCCTAAAGATAAGCGTACACCTGTCCGCATCGGACGTATCGCATCAAACGGATCGTAGTAATTTTTGTATAGAAAGTCACACAAGTGCGTCCACCTGTTCGCATCGTACGCGTCGGAATCTGTTCAATTATACTACGATCCGTTTGATGCGATGCGTACAGGTGGACGCTTACCTTTACGAAGTGGAAGCGACCATAGCACTATTTCATGAAACATTCAATGGGAATACATCAACTTAGAGGGTTGTATTGATGATTTAAATGATTATAATTCTGTATATACACACGTGTTTCAGTCGATAACCATATATTTTTCAAAATGCAGCCTGTCACTGACCTGCAAATTTCAAAAAAACGCGGTATTTCACGGACAACACTGGTGCTTCCTTAAAAACGATTAGGGCGACGCATTGTTCTAAAACCGGGCACGCGCGCCCCGGGACTGAGCGGGGGACTGAGCGTCTGAGCGGGGCGAGGATTGCTAGCTTATAACTAAAGGACTTAAACGACAAAATGGTTTTTGTTATTTAATTTAGTTGGAAACGATAATTTAAGAAATTCCTTCTACAATTTTAAAGAGTATGTATAGACTCATCTACGGAGAAAGTTAAGAGGCTTAAATCGGTCCCGTTTGCCCATAAGATGTGAATCTTTTTTTTTTAAAGAAAGATATATTTTTCTCTGTTACAAAAGTTACCTAATCATGTATTAAAAACTAACAAAATAAGCTTTTTATCATGAATTATCAGGTCACCAACTTATATTTTCATTCGTTTTGTAATTACAGACAAAAATCTCGGAAGTGAGACGAGTTTTCTAGATCAGAATAAATCACTTCCTGTAGATACAACATAACGAAGTAAAAGCTTGTTCATTGATTATTTCTCAGGTACAAGATGAAAATATTTAATGAAAATGAAAATGAAAATTAAATTTTTATTTGTAGACATAGGCTGTACAGTGGTGTTACAATAAATATAATATAGCAAGTCCATCCATGTCTTGCGTTGAAGCGTACAAATCTGATCCATACTTATAATCATCAATTATCAATTTCTATACAAATTCAATATACTTAATAATAAATGAGATGTCAATGTCAGAATACAATAAAATAAAAAATTGATAAAAAAGTAAAATTATTACATGTCACATAATTAAACGGGTATTAACAATTTGATTTTAATAATATAATTTAATTCATAGTCAAGGTTTTACTAATATAATAAATCGGATTTAGCAGGTCTAGTATCTTTCATTTAAGTATTCGTTAATTGTATAATAACATTTTGTAACCAGAAATTCGTTTGAACATTTTTTGAACAGATCTTTATTAGTAATATCTATGATTTGTTTAGGTAGTTTATTATAGATTTTGGGTGCCATACCTAAAAGATTTTTACTGAAAACGGCTTTTTTATGTCGTGTTGCGCATATTGTGTTTTTGTAGCGTATGCTCTTTGGGTGGTTATATGGTTTAAATACGTAACAATGTAGCATTTATTATTGCTATCGACGTTAATGCGTCATAACCGCAGACTACGTTTTACTGGCAGCTCGCGGTGGCTCACATTACATACTCACGTAATATTGGTACTAATAACAAGAGATTTATGTTTAAATAAACATCTGAGGAAAACACAAACTCATGGAGAATGATAAAATAAATATTAATATGACATCTTTTAAAACGTAACGGCACCGGATAATAATTATGTTGGATTAAATTAACTAAAATAAATTAAATAAAAACAAACAACAAGCTATAAAGGGCATCAAAAAACTCTTCTGTCAGCTAGCAATTTGCCCAAGAGACTGGCGGCAAGAGGCTGGCATTGCCACGTTTTAGGGCAATGCTTAGCATTTGTCCAAGGTAAAAGTCAGCCCTTGGGTCACAGGAAGCGTCAACTGGACGTTTGGAAATTTGGGGTAACAAATTATCACATATCTAACGGACAAACATAGTCAACAAAGGGACCATCTTATAGTGGTAACGATGACAACAAAACCTATCGAAAAGCTGACGCCAATGTTGTTAAAAAGTGCTATAGTTTGAAACGCTTCGAGAGCAATTAACACTTTACAGGTAACAAGGTTTTTCATTAGTCTGTTTTAAAACATAACGCCTTAATCCCGAAGGGTTTGACAGAGGTGTACCTAATAGTACCTACACCCACATTTCGTCAGTTATGTTTAAGTCCAATGTAATAGAGGGCGAGCCTGTCGCCATCAACCGGGCACAAATCCAGACTCCGTGGCTGCTACTGAGAAATTCCTGATGAAAAACCCAATAACACTTTGCCCGACCCGGGAATCGAACCTAGGACATTATGCTCGGTTGCGACGACTAGATCAACAAGTCTGTTTTAAACACAGTTTTTTACTTGGACATGACCTTTCCTGGAGTAAAATTCACTTAATATATATACATATATACTAGCTGACCCGCGCAACTTCGTCTGCGATATATAAGAGAGACAGAGAGATGGTTAGAGAGAGTGTGAGACACCCTTAAAAGATAGACAAAATAATGCTATCGCGGACTTTCTATAGAACTTTTTAAGAGGAACAATTCCGTCATACACGATTGTTGCGTAACTTTAACCGTTTACGCAGCGCACGCAACGTAAGATCTCAAAAGGAATATTTTTTTCCTTTTTGCAACCTTTTTCATTGATGCTCTGCTCCTATTTATTGTAGCGTGATGTTATATAAACGTTGCAACGTTGTTGTTCGTTGTTGCCTTCTCCGATAAATGGGCTATCCAACACTAATAGATACTTTCAACTCGAACCAGTAGTTCCTGAAATTAGCGTGTTCAACCAACGAAACAAACACTTCAGCTTTATAATATTAGGCATAGTATAGAATCAAGCAGGTAACAATTTAATTTCTCTGAAATATTTGCATTAATCGCTAAAATATTATGTTTTTCTAAATAAGGGCTTCCCTCGCCAGCCTCCTAAGCCCTACGTTATCATCCTTAGACACTTGATGACAGTCATACTCCATCTACGTCGAAAGTTCTCATCAAGGTGCATAAAATGAGCCCAAACACGATATAGATGCTGTAAACTCTTGATGACCTCTTGCAACTGCCTTCCGCCTCCATCGTCGACCTTCGATGAAAGTCATACTCTAAAGTTAAAAGTTTTCATCAAGGTCCATGAAATGAGCCCAAACACGATATAGCTGCTGCAAACTGTTGCGAACCTCTTGTAACTGACTTTTGTCTCCACCGTCAGACCTTCGATGACAGTCCAGGCAGGTCTTAAATTCTCACCAAGATGCATGGAATTAGGCCAATAACAATATAGCTGTAAATATAATCTACGTAAACTGCGTATGGATTATTGATTATTGCGAATACCACAGCACAGTTCTTGCACGGCAAGAACACGTGAATTTATCAGGCTTCCGTTCGCTATACTACTTTTTGGAGAAATCATCATCATACTCCTGCTCTTATCCCAATTTATTTGGGGTCGGCGCAGCATGATTGTATTCTTCTTCCATACTACTCTATTACTTTTTGGAAAAATATTTCACGAAAAATAAGAAAAATAGAAATGCAAACAATTTAAATACAAAACGAAATATAGGAAATCTCACAGCATCAAAAAAAAAAAAAAAAAACACAAAATGTAAAAGTAATGTTGGGGGGGATTGAACTTGCAACCCCGTATTTTGCAGAGCGGTCATGAAAACGCTAGGCTATTTACTTCGTTGACATAAGTTACAAATAGCCGTTCTCATGTACCTACGTCATGACTGAAACGTCAAACAATTGAAGTATACGGACATAATGCAAAATTGCCTACCCCCTTAAGGAAATAGCGTGATAACATATAGACTAAATATTGAAGAAGCCTTTAAAGAAATCTATGCAGTAGTTTTGACGTGGTGCGCGCACAAACATTTCGTACCAACTACTTACGTATATACTGAAGAAAGCTGATTTTCTTGACTTCCGCTATTTTGTGCGTATTAACGTCAAAAATCAAATTTCAAGAAAACTGAGAAATTATATTTACCTGTATTAGATATGAAGTATATGTAGCAACTTTAAAAGGTTACACTTCATTGGTTTTGATTGTATAGGTGTTTGAAGTTTATTAATTTTAAACACAAAACCCTCTTTTTTGCGTCTCTGGATGAGATTTTAAAAAAATGCTAAAACAGGTATTTCTTTATTTTTAATAATAAGTATTTATTCTGAGTTTCATGATTCTAGAACAATCTAAAAAAAGTTACTTAGTTGAAACTCAAAACTCAAACTCAAATCATTTATTTCAATTAGACCATTACGGCATTTTTGAATGTCGAAAATACAAGAAAGGCTAAGATACAGCCACAGTCACAAGGCATAATAACTTGAGAAAGTATTGTAGTTGCCCATTCCCTAACGTAGATCTCTATGGAGAAGAACGGGCAAGAAACTCCATGGACACTCTTTTAAATCAAAATATTGTTACAAAATCTTGGTTACATCATTCATGTTGAGATTATACATATATGTGAGAACGATATAGTTAGACGTGCACATTAAGAGCGTCCAGAGTAAAATAAAAAATGTAATCCCCCAACTTATAATATGCTTGCCTACATAGTGACTCTGATGGCTCTTTTCTGCAGAATAAATATAGACTCGATGTCTGCAGCCCGTCCCCATAGTAAAATACCGTATGACATAATACTATGAAAACAACTAAAATAGACTAGCCTCGCGGTATCAATATCAGTAAATTGACGGATTTTTCTAACAGCATATGCAGCTGAACTCATCCGTCCTGCAAGAGATGTTAAATGAGGACCCCATTGTAACCTTGAGTCGAGCGTGATTCCCAAGAAAACAGTTTTATCGACAAATTCTAGTTTCTCTTGATTCAATATTATGTCACAATCACTACTTTTGACATTTGGTAGAGCGTAGGTTGAAGTTGATGTACAGAATGCTTGATTGACGGCTTCGTGATGAGGTGGTTTACACCCTGTATATATAAGTATATATAATGCAATACCACATATAGATTGTGTACCTCAGTTGGTTTTGACACTTTACACATGTTTAGCCAATTTTTCTCAAATCCTGGCCTAACCCTATACATATATAGTCGCAAACGTCAAAGTGTTGGAGACTTTTAGGTAGTGATTCATTTCCACTTAAGGATTATATGTAAAAAAATCAGCTTGCTACCAGAGATTTTTATCTTTTTCCAGAAAAAACCTGGGTTAATTAGAACCAACAGAAAAAATTAAATAAATAGATAACAAAACATAAAGAGCAACAAAAACTGTGGACGTGCATGAGGAGTGTGCACATATAATGCAGTTGGGACAAAGTTTATAGAACAACCGAACAAACGTGAGGCTTGCTGTTGGCACTTGTCTGCGAAAACTTTACTCTTGTCATTTCTCACACTTAGCCGAATTATTTACTAATTAAACAGACATCTACAATACAGTAGTACACAGCTTAATTATTTTTGCATATTCAACTAAGTTCTTCTTTGTTCGCGCAGCACATTTCAACTTATTTTTATCCAATTACAGCGGAGCACAAAAGGAGAGTAATGGTTTTTTCCGTTATTCAGAGGTTGAACTCATAATTTTCCTGAAAAGAGCAGTAGACCACGGATAAGCGAAGGTCAGGACATAACGTTAGTAAATTAATGCAAAATACTGGCTTATCTTCATTGCCTAAGACAGCAGGTAATTATCCAGTAGGTAGGAAGAAATCATAAACACGTCATAGTAATGTTTCTTTTAAATCGTTAATTGCAGCTTATACCTAATGGCAGCCCGCTATCAGTAGCTTTCTTTTTAACATTTATAATTAATGTTAAATTCAGTATTTTCAAAGACATTGAAATATTTACGAGCGATAGACGGGAGAAGACGAAGAAAATCGTAATCCGATTCTTGTTACTACTTAGTAACAAATAGATCGGTCTAGTGTCATGCGGCCGCTTGTCAGGTAGCATTCGTGGGTCAAAATCGAAAATGTTCGGGATAAAAAAAAAATTACATAAATGTTCCCAAATTCCGCTCTATAAGTCTTTTAAATCTCTGTGGTACTTTTATCAGGTATACCTATTAAGATAGCAATGCACGGTGATCTATTGGTTAGGGCCACGACTTGGAGCAGTGCATTCAATGTTCAAGGGTCTTGACAACTAAGGCAAGCGTCTTACTTTGTGTAATTAACTCTTGCCGGCGCAACAGTTATCATTAAGTTCTAAATAAAATTTAAAATCGTGCGCAAAAGTGCGCACGGTGTGATAAAATGAGAATCATCGTGAGAGTTATGTAAATTGGGAAAAAATAATTTTAAACAAATTAATGTAGATATTTTTTGTTAAGTCATCCATAACCGAATTTTATATCAGTTTTAGAGTTGAGCAGGGTACTTTATCAGAGATCAATGACGGCTCAGTCGTAGCGGCCCTGACTTAAAGGGATCTACGTGCAATTTATTTCATCACCACTGCTCCTAAATTATCCTTATTATTCTAGATTGCCCTTTTGATTAGTATCAGCTTGTAGCAAGGCTAATGGCTTAAGTATTATATTATGTACAATTAACAACTTAATCAAACAACAAGTTCAAGAAGTTTTTCCGTATCTGTGTAATTAAGTATCGCATAATCTGCCATCAGAAGACGGCAGCCACACAACCATCGACAGTGGCGTGCCTAGGAGCAACAACACGGCAAGCCCATAAGGCTAGCAGACTGTTCAAAAACCCTAACATCATGAAGAGTAGAAGGTTATAAGGACAAGACCAGTTTTTAGACTTGTATGAAAGTACCGCCACTATCTATATCGAAGCGACGCTCCGGCAGCCATCAGCCAGAGTCAATCTTATCCGACCTCATCGGTGGTTCCTAGTAGGTAACTTCGCTACATAACACAACAACTACAACACAGCTACAACACAACTAACACACAACGACGGAACAAATTTAGAAAAATTGGAATTGAATTACTTTCTGGTCATCCTTAACGATGACTGCTTCTTGCTGATGTTATGTTGTGATCTGATTGGTGACTGCGAACTAGATCTGGACGGGGAGCGCTGTCCAGAGTTGGTTTGTGTGACCTTTCAGGTTTATAAGCTTTTTTTACTTTTTATTTTCTTACTGTCCCTTTCTGTATACGTCCGTTTCCTTATTCCTTTTACATCGATATGATTTCGTGGACAATAGTGTGGGTTATGCGTTTGTTTACTATTAGACCTAAGCTAACTATAAATATTGCAACGTGTAACTGTTTTTTGTCCCAAATAAATAAAATAAAAATAAAATAACTGCACGATGCTACTGGCTGCACCGTCACAACTATTACTTTAATTAAAATTAAATAAATAAATGAAGCGTAACAGAGCAGGTAACTTCGCGAGTGAGTCGATATCAGAATTCATCATACTCTTTCTACAGTAACTACGTGAGATTCACGAATACCAGCGAATCCTAGAACAAAGCATTTCTAAGAGATTGTTCACCCCCTTGCACCCCCTACTTGTAAGTTTAACAAAGAAGTTTCGGCGTAAAGTTTTGGGAACTCCCCCCTCCTACCCCTCTATTATTATAATCGGTATTCGTGGCGTCTTTCAACTTAAACACAATACTAACAATAATTATACCTTGATAAAATCGTTGTTGTCGCACTAGAAATACACGCGAGTTTTTTAATCGCTTGTTTTTTTTATTATGTTGTCATTTTTGAACGATATGAAAATTAACTTTTCTGACACCAACGCGACCCCAAGTGATAAAAAATGTATTACCAACTGAGCGATATAATCGTTGTATAAATCGCCACGCTACACACTCTCGATGATAACGTAGCGAATTGTTCTGCGGGACTATTCGAAAGAGATACCGTGGCCCCGGAACACAAAGGGCGATGAAGGAACATGGATGGGTTTTAGTCAGTAAAAGTCTGACACTCCCTCCTGCTCCGCCCAGAGCGGGAGGAGTCATTTAACGATTTCCCATCCGCAAAAAAAAAAGCGAATTGTTCACCTACTACCTATGTATATGTACGTATTTTCGGTGTGTCAGTAAATTTATTCGAAAAAGAATTCAGCATTCAGCTCTGGCAAACAAACTCAACGCGACCGTCGCTTATTCACGCGACGATCGCTTTGGTTAGAACGCGGGCTCATTGTGTTTTATTCTTAGAAAGTTTTAAGTCTATATATCCCTCATACCTTGGCACTGACATAAAAGGGACTAGCGCAACTTGAACCAGAAGGGTAACTATCGCACTATTCGTACTATTTGCGTACGTTCGTACTTATCTTGGTACGACACAATGTGAATTTGTAAACGAAAACCACTATTCAGTATCGTTAATTTCATGAAAAAGGTATAATAATAATAAATAATGATTAGATATAATGTAATCTAGTTTCCAAGTTAGTCAATAATCTTGTATTGACTTGCGTAAAGATACTATTACACCTGGCCAAACTCGATGATACACGATCATTATCTGAAATGTTTATTTTTCACAGGCCTTTGTAATGTTGCAACAAGTTATTTTTATGCTGTTTCAAAATAAACTCTAAACAAACACGCTTACAATTTTATTTCAAACTGCATATTTTTAATTTCGTCACCATAACATCAAAGTGCATAAAATTGTCCGTCCAGGATTATCGTAGATTTTGCTACGCCAAATGAGTTACGGGTCTACGGCGTAGGCCGTAGCCGTACCTCCTCACTTTGAAGTAATTACCGTAGACCGTACCACGATGCAGCGAGGCCGTAGTAGTGGTGCAGCGATATTAAATTCATGTCCCGGCTTGAACAATAAGTTTGTCGGCTTTTGTATGACCGCACCAATTTCATGAAAGAACTTTGTTTCCAAGAATAATTGCAAAAAGAAGAAAAGAAAGGATTCATGTCGTCTTTGTGCGATTCAAGATACTATACAGCATGTACAAAAAAGTGTGGGTATGACATAACAAAACATCACGCCTGTAATCTCCAAAGGGAAGGGCAGAGGTGTACCTAATAGTACACCCACATTTCACCAGTTATGTTTAAGTCCCATGTAATAGAGGGCGAGCCTATTGCCATCACCAGGGCACAAATCCAGGACCCGTGGCAGCTACTTAGAAATTCATGTTAGTTAAACCCAATAACAATATGCCCGACCCGGGAATCAAACCCAAGACCTCATGCTTAGCATTCAAGTGTGGGTATGATAAAGACCTTAAAGCTCTTTCTCCGTGGAATCAAAGTCGTGATCGTGAAAAAATAAGCAGCTATAAACATTTGGGTCGAGATATATATTGAAGTTTTGTATGGGACCGCTGTTCATTGTTTTGCAATTAAGTTGGACCCGTGGAGGAAGTTCTTCAGTTTGATGATCTTATACCTCACCCTTAATAGGGTAGTTGACACACCAATCAATTGACATACTTTTAAGAGCTGGCAAAAAGCGGTTCTCTCATAGATTTTGTATGGCATTAGCACGCTGTGACGTCACTCTTTTGTCAACTCAATGACTCAACCATTTATTGATTTCAAAGCAACAAAAAATTTAATTTGGCAATTAATTAGAAATAAATCGGGTTCTCAGGCCCAAAATAACGCCGGGGCTACGGGACTATTCGAAAGAGATACCGTGGCCCCGGAACACAAGGGGCGATGAAGGAACATGGATGGGTTTTAGTCAGTAAAAGTCTGACACTCCCTCCTGCTCCGCCCAGAGCGGGAGGAGTCATTTGATGATTTCCCATCCGGAAAAAAAAACAAAAAAAAGGCCCAAAATAACGTTTTTCCCCTGTCTCAAAACGGTTTATTTGCCAAATCTGACACGGAGGTGATGATGATAATCAAATCCACAGCAACAGTATTCGATGGCTTTCTAGGTCTAGAGCTTTGGTGTGCTCTCAAATGACTAGCATATTCAACTTTGCCGAAAAAATCCGAGCACAGAGCGGACATGTTAGAGCACCATTTATTTATTCGAGAATACGTGTAACACAAAAGACGTAAATCCAAACTATTACACAGTTAAAAGAAACATATTTACAAAAAGGAATGATAAAAGATATTAAATAAAATACTTATAAATGTCAAAAAAAAGTTATTTTTCATCCGTACTCTCACAGAACAAGCACAAGAACAAGAATTTGTGTGGTATACACACTACCACTAAAGAACCCGACTACTGAAAAATCACACTCTAATTAAATTCATAGTTTAGAAGGTAAAATCGACTAGGTACTCCTTTTGTTGAAGTCGGATAAAACGTAGCCTATGTTACCCGGGCTATAATAACGAATCGATTGACACCTTATTTATCAAAATCGGATTAATAGTTTAGGCGCTACGGTGGAACATACGTAAATACAAACATACATACATACTTACATACATAGACTGCTAAAATCATAACCCTTCCTTTTGGCATCGCCGTAGTCGGGTTAAAAGTCATCTTTCGACCATCCTCTTACAAAAACTAAAACCATTTGCATTGATTACATTGTAAGAAATAGCTGTACTCTTATACCGGACAGCAACTAATTGGCTATTGCAAGTAGATTATGATTTTGTTCGCGTGATCCCATTTATCTTAAGTACCTAAGTAGTATATCTAAATGTCTTTGTCATTAAGTTTTTATAAGTATCGTTCTCTATCATTGTGTTTATTATTGTTAATTCCCTTATCTATCATATCACACATAAGTACCTAGTACTTCATAAAATTTCTGTTTTAAAATAAATGAATAAAGACGCAATAAATTATTACCTAATGTGGTCAGTCATGTGATTATTTTGAGTATGTTTTAATTTTTATCTAACGATAACTCCTATCGGAGGATTATTTTCTCTATAGTAATTAGATTTCCTTGTCGATACTGAGCTGGGCTATTATCACAATGTCGTGAGCAGACTTTATTAACTTATGAAATCGTTATGTAATTAATGCAACTTGAAAAAACTTTTTGTTATCCTTAACCATATCCCTGCACTGGTGGGCAAATGCCTCCCCTTTATCCTTCCAAACCTCTCTATCCTGTGCTTTCTGTTGCTATTTTAAGCTGTTTAATAGGTCTTAAGGGGGTGGTATCTGCTAACAGGAGGTTTTCTCCATGTAACTCCTCTTTGATGAGTGATTATAAAAGTGCAAAAAAAAACATGTTGCTTATTAGACTTTCAACTTTAACTGGTACAATTATAATAATTCTAACTTTATTATTACTATATGAAAAGAATATTCAAAGTGAAGCATTTTTCTTTTGAAATTTCGTAACTACTCTTATACGGCATTAAGTTTTTAGTATATTTTTTTTTACACAAATATTTGTCACTTTTTTCATTACAAAGTAAGTACAATTGGCATTTTGATGTAATGATTTATTAAGCTACAATTAAATAAAAACCACTCATTTCGCACTATTCGCCCCGCAGTGACTGACGTAACAACCACTTTGTAGTGCGAGCTAGCTGATTAGAACGTTATTCTAACAGTATTTCAAACGACGTTTGAACCACCACAAATAGAGTTGCACTCGCACTTGCTACTTTAGCAGATACACCAGCCTTAATAATATTATTGAATATCAGTGTTTTACATGGAATTACTGCCTATCTGGCTTCTTCAACCCAGTATTTGGGTAACACAATACCGGTTGACTAGTTGTCAGGCTTTTTTTTTTGGATGGCAAATCATCAAATGACTCCTCCTGCTCTGGGCGGACCAGGAGGGAGTGTCAGACTTTTACTGACTAAAACCCATCCATGTTCCTTCATCGCCCTTTGTGTTCCGGAGCCACGGTACCTATCTCTTTCGAACAGTCCCGCAGCCCCGGTTGTCAGGCTTTCAGGCTTATAATACTACCCTTAAAAACTGTCACAGATGAATGAATGGCAGCCGGGACCAGCTGCTTAACGTCCTTTCCGAAGCACAGAGAGATCTCGGTGTGTAATTAATGGTTACCCATCCACGGACCGACCTCGACAAACGCTGCTTAACCTAAACACACGTGTGGTGTGAGTATTGATACCTACTAGATATGAGAGATATACTACTAACCCCCGAATACTGAAACGTCACTCAAAATTTAAGGGCTGCTTAACATTTGAGCAGCTCCTAAACTTTAAATTTCGTATGGTCAAACGTCACTTTTGAGTATCTGTTAAATATAAGTGCTACTTAAATTTTGAGTGACGTTTCAGTATTCGGGGGTAAGTGTAGTAGTCTTTGTTTTTTGAGTGTCTACACACACGTGTCTAGTGTGTAGACACTCAAAAAACAAAAATAGGTAGACTGATTCATATTTCACAATAAAGTGGTTTTTACTTCAAAAATGTTATCAGGGATTTTGTTTAATAAGATAAGTACCTATTTATAAAAAGTGTCGAGTCATTAATCTAACTCGACAAAATCATAACACAGCTGTTGGAAATGATGTAACAATAATCAGGTTTGATGTTGTCATGTTAATTCCACATATCGTTTTTGATAAATTTTGCACATCAATGTTTTTTTTTCTTTTTAAACGTTGCCCCACACTAGAAATTACTCCAGTAGGGCTATTACGTCTCTGTTGACAGCTCGAAATGATAGTAACTGGGCTCAATGTCCATCAATTAACTGTCAAAAGGTTAGTTTCGTATTATGTATGACCCTGTTAGTCACCGTAAAGTGATATCCACTCAGTGTGATACGTAATACCAATATTATGACTTTCACTCTTGTCATCAAAGTTCGGTGTACAACCGAAGCTTGAAAGTCACTGGATATCAGAAAGATACGTAATAGCCCTGCTGTACCGCGTTACAAACATTTGAATATTCATATACACAAACAGCTAGGACCCGGAACAACACGGTACAACGGGAATCGAACCCGCGGCACGTAGCGCAGCAGCCAATCGCTCAGCCAGTGCGCCAACCATGCCGTCATGGTAACACAAGTGTGTTAGAGCCATGTAACTAATAAGTACTATTAGTAATTAAAAGAGTTTTTCTAAACAAATTCATCATGTAATCCATTTTTAGACAATAAAATACACTCGAGACACTATAGCGGCGAAATCGTCGAATGTCAAGAGAGAAAGATTAGTGATGTCCCACATAACGTCCTCACGTAGTACTGTGCTGTATCGATTGAGTAGGTTCTCGGTTTTCTTCCGTCTAACAGTACTTTAGAAAAAATGTGTTTAATTTTACTCGCCTTTGAACGAGCTGATAACGCCATCTGCCATCATTTTTCTGTGGTACTAGAATGCATTATTACCGATTGGTGGCCAAGGTTGAGCCTTAAAAAACCAGGGCCAGCGATAGTCTCGACATAGATAACGACGCTTCGCTAACTTTCGATCGCTAAAATAACAATGAAAAAATTAGGTTGTAATAACGATTCTTGCGAGAAACGCAAGTCTCTACATCCAAGATCTCTCGAAGGGTTTCTCGCAAGCATCGTTATTGCAACCGTATTTTCATCTATGTCGAGACTGTCGAGGCCCTTCTCTCTAACGTTTAGGGAGTAGGGCCTCGCGCGTTGCGTTGACGATATCATCAAGATCGCGGAAATGGATGAATAAGGGACGCACAGAACAGGGAGGAGTGGCAGAATAAACGGAAGGCCATACCCAACAGTGGGTGATTCCAGGCTGAAATGATTTGACATTATGTTCAGTCCGGATTTTAGCATAACTCGAAATGTGAATGTAGGAAACTACATTGCGTTATGTTTTGTTGTGTTGAAAACGTAGAAAACTATGTGATTTAACAAAAACTTTTCACGTTCAGCTCTGGCTGAAAATTTCAAACTTTTTTGTATTATAGTTTTCTGTAACTATAGTAGGTAGGTACAGTTGGGTAAAGGAATTACGAGCTATTTATGTTGGCTAGTTCTGTCCTTGTTTTGGGTTGAAAGTGTAAATAGCTTCGCGCTAACATTGTTTGCATCGTTTATTCACTGAAGCACTTGGTATCTCGGAGTAAATTGGTGTTTTTTTGTTGTATAAATACCTTTAAATGCGTATTAAAAAAAAAAGTAACGGTGCTGTTTGAATGTGTTTGTAGAAAGAAAACATTACAACAAATATTTTGGCGATCGATAGGCGTCGAATATTTGTAAAATGTATTGAAAAATTGACATTTCACTATTAGTTCCGATTTTGGCCACGCAATCAAAGATCCTACCTAACTATAGGTACTTTAGACATTGACTATATTCATGTAACACTACCCGTTCATGCATCGTGGTGGCAGGTCTTGTAAACACATCTTGTCAAAAATAAATAGACATTTTTATTTATTTTTAGATATATTTTTATTTCATTTGTTAAAAAAAGTCTATAAAGACCAGATAAACTTGGTCGCAAGCATTGAATTATGAATTACAAGCTGATGCCCGCGGCTTCACCCGTCCGCAAATGATATACTAAAACCTTCTTCTTTTGTGTCGATTTTTAATTAAAATTAGAAATAGGTATTGCGTTTATTCATATTTGCATGCTCTTTTTATGGCGAAATGTGTCATCGCACTACAAGTTTTTTTACCACCTTTTGTACTTACCACATTTACTGCAAATAAATAATTTTGACTTTGACTTTGAATCTATTAAAAAAACCCGCATCAAAATCCGTTGCGTAGTTTTAAAGATCTAAGCATAAAATATAGGGACAGACGCGGCGGGCGACTTTGTTTTATAATATGTGGTGATAGTGAAATACTCATATTTTATACCACATTATGCATTAAATTAAATTAGATTAAATTGTATTAATTAATTAATTGGACTTGATTTAAATAAATTGGGTTGTTGTGTGGTGTTGTTTTGAATTGATTTTTTCTCTTAATGTTGTAGTTAACGTAACTCCTAAGTACTCGCTACTATAGTCTGCGCCAGATAAGTAGGAATTAAAGGTCATTGCTCTTTCCTTAATTTCTCTGCGTAGGTACTCCGACAATACATTATGAATCGTTTTTCAATACTAGAAAAAGTCAAGGATCACGATAAAGGTAGTTTCGGGACAAGTTTATATGACATTATTTCTGTTTTCGGAATTATGTAATTGAATAAATGTATGCGGGTTAATGACCTTTATTTCCTACTTATCTGGCACAGACTTTAACCCATATGGACTCTTGTACGAAATAAAGTTTTTGATTTGATTTACTTTTTCTTTTCTAGGCCGAATATAAAATGTTTAAAGAGATTTGATTCCATCAAGATAAGTTTAGACGAGTTCTTTCAAAGTCTAGTTTCATCAAATCTAGTGCTACATGTAGAAATGAAAGAATTTTATTTTTATGAACTCACAATGTATTTAGAAAGGCTGTTTGTCAAATTTGCTTTAGCGGTCGAAGGGATTTTAGAGTGTGTTGCTCTCTCAATAAAATCAGAAAAAGTCTTGACTATCATCAAAAGAAGCTACTTTGGAAACCTTTCACTATTTTTTTAATAATACTTTTTATCTACTTAGATTCTAAAACATCTGTTACTTTGAGTTAAGTTGCTTATCTTTTAATTTAAATTAAATTGTAATCGGTTTAACACAGCCAAAATACAAAATAATACTCCAACTGTGAGCAAGAGAAGCGCTAGTCGAACAAATAAGCAACAGTTTCCTCCAATTTTCCATCTATTTGATCCAAAAGAGTTCAGCTCAACACTCGTCGGAAAATGATCGTGTCATCGACGAACAAAACCGAGCTTATCGTGTATCGAGTATGTCGGTTTAGACACGTCCGGTGAAGGATAATGGTTGTCCAATAAACGACAAACGACAGCTGCTCGCGACTGTACGGACAGTCGGGCACAAACGCAGGAGAGCGCTATGTTGTCCTATGGACGTATATTCTGATGAAAAAGTGTTTTTTAAACGAAGTATTTGAATATGCAAATGGACTCTCGTTTCAACACTGCGCGGTGTGATGTTCAGACAATAAAATTAAATTCCGTGAAAATACCTGAAAAAATAATACTTGTGAATTGTGAATTGTGAAATATTATTAAATCAGAATATCATTCAGTCACCGTTTTCACAAAGTGCATTGAAATGCAAATATTATTATTCACTCTTTGTATGACTTACGAGTGGTAGTTGTGATAAAGGCGTGGTCGTACTGCTTCGTAATGATCTCTGCACTTACTTTTACTCGCTGCTTCGCCCGCCTAGCCGTCCCGTTCAAAACTAATTTAGGACATTCCACTTAAATCATTATCCCAACCCAGGTCATTGTATGTATGCTTTTTATCGTAATCTTCAGACGTTAGCGCACGAAAAGCAACAACTAGACAGATAGCGTAAGTTTTAGATTCATAATACTATGATGGATATATCTTCACATTAAAAAAAAATATTTCAAATATTTATTTCGATCACCGTAATTGGAATGACCGTTTCATTACTGATATAGTTTTTCTTAGAACTCGATTTCACATCATCACTTTATTGTATCACAGAAATAAATAACCCCATTAAGAATAAAGTACAAAGACATGTTGTTATGAGTTCCTCGTTAAAGAATAAGCACATCATTAAAGAAATTTATAACGACTATAACGTATCCGAAACTTTCTGCTTCGCCATAACCCATTAAAGTCTTATGTGTTTAATATTTACTTAACTGCTTTATATGTCGTGGCTAAATAATAACAGCCGCTCGGGTCAATCTTCAGGTTAAAACGCGCTTGCCTAGGTTGGTCTGTGGATGGATGACTGCCCGTTAAATGCCGCCGTTAGTCCCGGTTGTCATTTGTTGATCTTTGATAGTCGTCACATATTGACAATGGCCCGAAACTCTGACAATTCAGTCTTACCAAGTGATATCGTATTACCCAGTAGTAACTGGGTCGTGGAGGTCAGATTCAGTTGCATCCGGTAAGACTGAAAGCCTACCCTAACATCGTTGGGAAATTATGATAATGAAGCAAATTATACTTAATGATGCTTGAAATGTTCAATATACAGCTTTGTCGACTGAAATCGACAAGAAATTGATAAATTTCCTTTAAACATACTTGATTTTAAGTGTAGTGTGTAGCTGTTTAGGGATCTTCTAGCGAGTGGTCAAAACCGGAACTAGAGCCGCCATTTTGTTTTATAATATATTTCATTTCACTTGACATTTTCACAACTATTTTACCGACAGCGCATCTCTGGTTTTGTGAGCTATTTAAACATATAATTGACATTACATTGTTTGTCGTGAAATAATTAAATCCAATCGACATGCTCCTTTCATGCACTCACTACCCCTCTGTCAAAGTCAATCGGGCGCCAAAGACTCGCTGTAGCACTGTAATGACTTCACAAAGTAGAGTTTTGTGCGCACACAAAATAATAGAATAGTAAGTACTAAAAAACCACCAAAAAATCTTAAATGTCTAAACGCAGTCTTCGACGGAGTCTACTTGTCCTGCCAAAGACACGTACAAATTACGAAAGAATATCACCTATGAAGGATTATAAAAAATGTAAGCTCTTTCAACGGTTTTAAATCAAAACTATCAAATTATTTATTTACTATTTATGTACACACAGTATACAAGAAAATACATTAAAAAAAATATGAGTACATTGGTACTGCTTATTTCTTAAGAATTTATTATATTATTGAAACCCACAAATAATGTTACTAGCCTACCCAGTAAAGATTAAAACTGTTGAACGTGTATCCCAACCAATTTAAAAATTTATATAATTTTAAAACTAAGAATTAAGAATATGTTAAGATTAAGAATATCGGTGACCGTTACCTAGAATAAGTTTAATACATTATGTTATCATAAGTTCTCATGTAAGTAGCTCTGTTGTCTTTTTGAGAATAAAGTATATTAAACCTAAAAAAAGCTACCTACCATAGTTCCTACCTACGTAAGCTTATCCTACTTTAGTCACAAATGGTTAAGCTTAGTATGTTCTTAATTAAATGCAAACGTAAAAGCTTTTTCTGTACTAACAAGATAAAATAAAAGTTTTGCTTGCCAACAGTTTTTTAGAGATGCATTTTATCTAGGTAGTCAAAATAGAATTTATACCTCAATTTTAGCTTTAGTTAGGTGTCCAGTTATTTGCTTTGTGGAATGTTGTGTTAGCTCGTTTATCTTCAGAATAAATATAACATCACGCCTTTAATGACCGAAGGGTTAGGCAGAGGTGTACCTAATAGTACACCCGCATTACGCCAGTTTTGTTTAAGTCTGGGTTTAACCAGGCTAAAATCCATAATCCGTGGCCGTTACTGAAAAAATCCCACTAGAAAAACCATAATTCAGAATGTTTAATATTTTTTGTCAATCGAATTTTGTACTTCTGTAAAGGGTTGTCTATTTAGTTTTAACTAAGTATTCCACTGATATTCTCATCAACGAGCAGGCACCTTTTTTT
Organism: Xestia rhomboidea; assembly: GCA_963853795.1. Classification (NCBI taxonomy): domain Eukaryota; kingdom Metazoa; phylum Arthropoda; class Insecta; order Lepidoptera; family Noctuidae; genus Xestia; species Xestia rhomboidea. The sequence goes on along the minus strand of OY970759.1, from coordinate 14,488,130 downwards.
TTTCGGATGGGAAATCATCAAATGACTCCTCCCGCTCTGGGCGGAGCAGGAGGGAGTGTCAGACTTTTACTGACTAAAACCCATCCATGTTCCTTCATCGCCCTTTGTGTTCCGGGGCCACGGTATCTCTTTCGAACAGTCCTGCAGCCCCGGCAGGCATCGGCCCTTCCTTTTTGCTGACTCTCTTTGGCGCGTGTGGAACACGAAGTGTCGTCATGAGACGGACGGACGGCGAGCTAGCCCATAGCTCATTGTCCACAGGCCCGCGCCTACGAGGGCCGGGGGCCACCACGTGGCCCCCGCCCTCGGTGCGTCTCCCGCGGCGGCAGGGACGTGAGGTTCTCTCCCTCTCACGTTCCGCCACCTCCTTCGCTAGCATGACTGCTTCGCAGAAGGAGGTGACGGCGTCCCATTCCGTCTCGCTCCTAACCATGGATTGAACCAGGGCCGAAGACGAGACGTCGCCGTCGCCCAAGCGGGGCACACCTCCACGGTGTGTTCCACCGTGTCCTCGGGTCGATCCTCACAATGGTAGCACCCGGGCGTTTCCTCCCGCCCGATTCGGTGCAGGAACCTCCCGAAACAACCCGTGTCCGTGAGGACCTGCGTCAGGCGGAAGGTGAGGACGCCGTGGCGTCTCTCAAGCCACTCCTAAAAGAGGGGACTTATCGCCACTATTGTGGCGTGTCCTGCACGGGGTTGCGACAGTCGCTCTCTCAATGTCGCCATGAGATCACGCCGGAAGTCTGTCCGCTGAGCGACAATTTGCCGCGGCAGCGGAGTTTCCCCCCGGCGTAACGCCTCCGCGCGCCATTCAGGCAGGCGCGAGGACTATCGCCTCCAGATCCCATGGACGTGCAGGCACCCTTGAACCTAGAACATAGTGCAGCGCATCGGGGAGTTCCAGTAGCGGTCGCCGAAGTGCACCTTCGGGTCGCTCAATTCGTAAAAACAGCAATTTTTTTTTTTTGTAAGGACCTACCATAATTTTATTTCTAAGAAATACGTAAAAATCTTTCAAAGCATCAAAATGAGTTCACTTGACTACTATTCTCGCAGTTAGTCGTGCGTACACTTGTGTATGACCCGTGTCAATGTAGTAGTTCGATTCTGTACCGCGCGGCTGCGGGGAGGTGGGGTGGGAACGAGCGAGACAAAAACACGCCATGTCCTTATAATATTGTACAATCATGAGTACCTACTAGGTTCATTTTGTTTTTGTTTTTTAGCCTGCACACATTAACACATACTTGTCATTTTCTTTATAGTGGATATTATATTTCATATGCCTACATAAGTAGTTGTTTTATGTTAAAACTAAAATTCAGTATACCTATTTTTTTTCTCTTCTAATAATATTTAAGCTGTCTTGGCTTATCTCTGTACTTATTTATTGTTACCAGTGTTACGTTAGAACACAAAAATACAATTATTACATAATTTTTTTTTATACGAACTCGTAAATACACATTTAAGTAATTAATTTACTCGTTATCTATTTATTTGTAACCATTTATTTATGTATATTATGTTTGAAACTGTTTTTTCCGTCCCTTCCCCCTCAAGGTTCATTGGAAGATCAGCGTCAGACAGCATCACCTGTCTGGCATAAATGCTGAAATGGACCTTTTTGGCGCAGCCGTGAGGCACACAGCACATCTATGTTTTACTCCTTATTTTGTATCTTTATTATTTTATTGTGTGTGTGCTTTATTAACTGACGTCAAATAAATATTTTTTCTTTCTTTCTTTCTAGAAAGCTGAAACTCGGCACTGGAGCTCTCTCCACAATGTAAGGAACTGAAATAAAAGTAATATGGTTGAATTCCCTGGTAATTGCTTCCCAAGTTTATCATCACCCAAAACCGGAGGAGGCGAAAAACGGCAGTATTTTTGTACTTCCACGCTGATGAGGGATACCTAGTGGTCAAAGCTGTGCCTACTCTGTAAGAGAACAGACCTTTGCCCAGCAGTGAAGAATGCTGATTTAAAAAAAAAGATGTTTTATTTTCTTTCGCCATTACATACAGGGTGTTAACAGACCCTTCACATAGCCGTCAACCAAGCATTCTGTACATCAAACTGAGTAACTCTGCACAAAAATTATTGCTGGGCTGCTGGGAAACGACTTTTTTTATAGTGAAAAATCACTTATACGGTAAAAAACAAAGAAACGCTTCCAAAACATTGTGCTGGTGGATGCATTGAATAGTACGGGGGTCGTGTTTAAAAAAAACTTCTGAAAACGTTCCAACTTTGACCCCCAATATCTCCGTAACCAGAAGGTTCCCAGGTGCGGTCTAAAACAAAATAATGATCCAATGACGGACAGAATACGTGCACGTCTCGGCTTCGGCATTATTAGTTTTGTTTGTATATTTATTTTGTGGAATTTTGTAAATGTTTTTAATGCCAAATAAACACAATTTTCTTTCTTTCTTCGTTAAGGCTATTTACACCCTTTATACCTAATGGTAGAAACTGAAGACCAACTATTTTAAATTAAAATATATTCGGCACATAGAGCACTCACGACTTTAGGTGTTTCCTTACTTGTTTACCTACTCGCGTTTAACTCATTTGAATAATATGCTGATTTAGGTTACATTCGGTCATTCGGTTCGTCTGTGTTTTTATAAACGTCGTAGAACTTATATATTTAGAACAACCGGCTCTACGACCATTATAAATAAACTAAAGGTTACATAACTATACAGGGTGTAAACAACCTCATCACGAAGCCGTCAACTAAGCATTCTGTCCATCAAACTATAGTAACTTTACGCAAAAATTATTGCTGGGAAACGACCCTTTTTTTGGGGTGAAAAATCATATTTAGTGGTAAAATTCAATGTAACGCACTCAAAACATTGTGCTGATGGATGGATTGGATAATACGGGGGTCGTGGAGTTGTTTAAAGTAAAAATCCTACATTAAAAACTTGTATTAAAAAAACATATTGTCAAAAAGTTGTAACTTTGACCCCCAATATATCCGTAACTAGAAGGTTCCCAGGTATGGTGTAGCACAAAAAAATGATCACAATGACGGGGAAAACAAGTGCCTTTCGGCTTCGTTAAGAGGTTTTTTACACCCTTTATGTAGCCTTTTGTTTATTTATAATGTTTGTAGAGCCGGTTGTTCAATCAAGTTTTAAAGGCAGGAAGCATTAAAAATATTGCTTTTTTATTAAATAGTACTAGTAGTAGAAAATCTCGTTTGCCCGTCTGTGTATAGACACACAAATAGACACTCTACACACACAAATAAATACTCTCTCACAAAAATAGATACTCTACCAATATTAGTTTTTGCGCATTTGTAACTTTGCGCTGAGCAGATTGAATGAATGGCAAACAGAGATCTGTATGTTAATTCTAGTTCATACATAAAAATGTGTTACTGTTTATCAAAGTGCATGTACACAGGTTAGGTGCGTAGTATATTCATTCTGCCTACTATGGAAAAAATGCATTAGTTTATGGATGCATCCTAGTAGTTTTCCTAGAGTGCACAAATTAAGTGCTGATTAAAGTATTTATCATTAGGCTTAGTGCGAGCTTTTTCGTTTGTTCTTCAAACTTTAGCTAAATAACATTATACAATAAAACCACAGGGCCAATATCTTTCCATGTGGACTCTATCTACTTTTAGTCTTCACTCACATGCTTTTATGTAATAAAACCTCCCTTTATGAAGACTGTTACTCCAGAAAGAGGCTTTTAGATAATTTTTCCCTCTCCCTTTGTGCAAACCAATCACAGAGTCAAATTTGAAAAATTCGGCGGCCTATAAAATTTTTCAATTCATGAATGATACATTTATATGCAAGAATAAATAGTTAACATAAGTTCTTAATTTCTATGCGTTTCACTGTATTCGGCATTTCGTCCGTACAAATAATAAGATTTTACACATTTAGTAATTTTATAACTGTAATAATGAAGTGAACCTATAATGCAATGCTATGGTCCATGGAAGACATAATAATAGAGGGTATTGTAAAAGAGGCCTCTTAACTTTAAATTATGCAGGGTTAAATATTTATAAATGTATTGTGAGAGGCATTATACCTTTTAGGTTAACTGGACGTCTGATTGACGCTTGGAGCGTTTTATGAAGAAAATAATACTTACTTAAGGTGGATGCTCCAGGGTAGCCCGCGAAATTCAAAGGTCAAGGAGCGACTTTTTCAAGGTCAAAGTCATTCCTCGACCTTTATGAACTTGGACGGTGGTATTGATGATTATATTTCTGTAACTACATACGTCTTACAGTCGCGAACAATATTTTAATCAACATACAACCTAGCACTGGCCTGCAAATTGCAAAAAAACATAAGAAAATTTGAATTTCGCGGGCTACTCTGACGCTTTCACCTTAAATAAATAAAAAGATAATACAGAATAGGTGTGCTCCATGTTTCTCGATGAATTATACGAAAGAGTATTTCATTAAGGGCCTACCACTTGCTAAAGCAGTATTATTTAAATATTACTGCAATGTGGAAAAGATGGAGCTATGCAGGAAATTAGTTTAAAGAATCAAAACAACTATTCATCCATCCATCCTCACAATCTTTCGCATTTATAATATTAGTAAGATGTTATGTAAAACATCGTGTTGTTTAGAATCCTGTGATGTCGGGTTACACCACAGAGCCCGCAACGTCTAGAAACGACAGCACCAATAAAAATACGTGTGGCTAAAAGTCCATAATTTCTTTCACGGGCCAAAATTCAAAGCCGTCTGTTTCTATACTTTATTTGTGTTATTGTATAAACAGTGCTACTCGTTGCGACTTTTGGTTTTTATGGAAAGTGTTTGAAAATGCTACCACCAGCACGGCTCACCGAGTTGATATAGTGGTCTGTATGTTTTGCAGATAAGATCCTCGTTGGTGTAGTCGTCGCAAGGGTGGAATAAAGTCCTGGATTGGATCCCCATATCGGGAAGAGTGTAAGTAATTAGGTTTTTCCATCAGGCATTTTTCAGTAGCAGCCACGGAGTCCGGATTTGTGCACTGTTGATATCGATAAGCTCGACTCCTATTGTGAAATGTACGACTATGTTCATGTTTTATTTAAAAAGTTAAAACAATCTTCTAAGAAGAAACTGACTGACTGACTCACCTATCAACGCACAGCCCAAACCGCTGGGTCTACAGTTTCCAAATTTGGCAAGTAAGTTCCTTATGTGGTCTAGGAGTGCACCAAGAAAGGATTTTTCAAAATTCAACCCCTAAGGGGGTTAAACAGGGCTCCAAAGTTTGTATAGGGAAACAAGATTAGTTAGTCTATTTTATTCAAAACTTCACAGGAGTGCTCCTATTAAGAAATGAGTAGAAACATGTTTCAGGTTTTTTCAGAATTCAACCCCTAAGAGGGGGAAATGAATGCACAGCCTAAACCGCTGGGTCTACAGCTTCCAAATTTGGCAAATAGGTTCCTTATTTGGTCTAGGGGTGCAATAAGAAAGGATTTTTCAAAATTCAACCCCCAAGGGCGTTAAACGGGGCTCCAAAGTTTGTATGGGGAAACAAGATTAGTTAGACTATTTTATTCGAAAGTTCACAGGAGTGATAAATTTCCTATTGATAAATGAGAAAACATTTGTATTTCAGGTTTTTCAGAATTGAACCCCTAATATGGAGAAATGGGGTGACAAAGTCTGAAAACCAACATGGGTATAGTTTGTATGGTGTATCGGGTTTCGTGTATTACAAAAACAACGATTTTAAGATTTATTGTGGCGGACCTGAAATACCGAGACCTGAAATGTCTAAAAATCAATATGGGTGTCGATACCGAGATTATCAGGGGTGCTGATCACGAACATGGCATTTATTTTGAGATCCAGAAAATGTGATGATGATGATTGTGATTACGATCTTAATGATTATGATTACGATGATCATGATTGTGATAACGATGATAGTGATTGTGATAGTGATTGTGATAGTGATTGTGATAGTGATTGTGATAGTGATTGTGATAGTGATTGTGATAGTGATTGTGATAGTGATTGTGATAGTGATTGTGATAGTGATTGTGATAGTGATTGTGATAGTGATTGTGATAGTGATTGTGATAGTGATTGTGATAGTGATTGTGATAGTGATTGTGATAGTGATTGTGATAGTGATTGTGATAGTGATTGTGATAGTGATTGTGATAGTGATTGTGATAGTGATTGTGATAGTGATTGTGATAGTGATTGTGATAGTGATTGTGATAGTGATTGTGATAGTGATTGTGATAGTGATTGTGATAGTGATTGTGATAGTGATTGTGATAGTGATTGTGATAGTGATTGTGATAGTGATTGTGATAGTGATTGTGATAGTGATTGTGATAGTGATTGTGATAGTGATTGTGATAGTGATTGTGATAGTGATTGTGATAGTGATTGTGATAGTGATTGTGATAGTGATTGTGATAGTGATTGTGATAGTGATTGTGATAGTGATTGTGATAGTGATTGTGATAGTGATTGTGATAGTGATTGTGATAGTGATTGTGATAGTGATTGTGATAGTGATTGTGATAGTGATTGTGATAGTGATTGTGATAGTGATTGTGATTGTGATAGTGATTGTGATAGTGATTGTGATAGTGATTGTGATAGTGATTGTGATAGTGATTGTGATAGTGATTGTGATAGTGATTGTGATAGTGATTGTGATAGTGATTGTGATAGTGATTGTGATAGTGATTGTGATAGTGATTGTGATAGTGATTGTGATAGTGATTGTGATAGTGATTGTGATAGTGATTGTGATAGTGATTGTGATAGTGATTGTGATAGTGATTGTGATAGTGATTGTGATAGTGATTGTGATAGTGATTGTGATAGTGATTGTGATAGTGATTGTGATAGTGATTGTGATAGTGATTGTGATAGTGATTGTGATAGTGATTGTGATAGTGATTGTGATAGTGATTGTGACAGTGATTGTGACAGTGATTGTGATAGTGATTGTGACAGTGATTGTGACAGTGATTGTGACAGTGATTGTGACAGTGATTGTGACAGTGATTGTGACAGTGATTGTGACAGTGATTGTGATAGTGATTGTGACAGTGATTGTGATAGTGATTGTGACAGTGATTGTGATAGTGATTGTGATAGTGATTGTGACAGTGATTGTGATAGTGATTGTGACAGTGATTGTGATAGTGATTGTGACAGTGATTGTGATAGTGATTGTGACAGTGATTGTGATAGTGATTGTGACAGTGATTGTGATAGTGATTGTGACAGTGATTGTGACAGTGATTGTGACAGTGATTGTGACAGTGATTGTGATAGTGATTGTGACAGTGATTGTGATAGTGATTGTGACAGTGATTGTGATAGTGATTGTGATAGTGATTGTGATAGTGATTGTGATAGTGATTGTGATAGTGATTGTGATAGTGATTGTGATAGTGATTGTGATAGTGATTGTGATAGTGATTGTGATAGTGATTGTGATAGTGATTGTGATAGTGATTGTGATAGTGATTGTGATAGTGATTGTGATAGTGATTGTGATAGTGATTGTGATAGTGATTGTGATAGTGATTGCGATAGTGATTGTGATAGTGATTGTGATAGTGATTGTGATAGTGATTGTGATAGTGATTGTGATAGTGATTGTGATAGTGATTGTGATAGTGATAGTGATTGTGATAGTGATTGTGATAGTGATTGTGATAGTGATTGTGATAGTGATTGTGATAGTGATTGTGATAGTGATTGTGATAGTGATTGTGATAGTGATTGTGATAGTGATTGTGATAGTGATTGTGATAGTGATTGTGATAGTGATTGTGATAGTGATTGTGATAGTGATTGTGATAGTGATTGTGATAGTGATTGTGATAGTGATTGTGATAGTGATTGTGATAGTGATTGTGATAGTGATTGTGATAGTGATTGTGATAGTGATTGTGATAGTGATTGTGATAGTGATTGTGATAGTGATTGTGATAGTGATATGTGGTATATATAGTTTATAATCTAGATTAACATGTGGGATACTATTTAATTTATCCCTTTAGTATGATCCAGTGGGACAGTAACCGAACTTCACGCGGGCGAAGCCGCGGGCAACAGCTACTGATAAATATAGCGGAACACACAATCTGTTGCTACTGAGTCATAGTTTTAGTATATTTTTTAGCTATAGGGTGCTATTTTTTTTTTGTTCCATTGTAAAAGTCACATTGAACTACTTGATTTGATTCCTATTTTTTACCTAGACTTAAATTCCTATGTAACGTAACTAATTCATTAATAGCAATAAAACTGCAATTTGTTTTCGACTTCCAATTCAGTTCAAGTTCTTCTTGTATCAATTTTCAGTTCATATGTGCTTGAAGTTATTTAAGAAAGGTGAAACAAGAATAGATCACCGGAATAGTTCTGTCTTCAGGCTGCTTCAGACTGCAACTGCTGTTCTTCAAGTTCCAACAGAAGATATGGAAGATAAACCATAAGATCCTGCTACAGTTGACAGCAGCAAGATTGGTGAATGCAATACTAGAATTCTTCATAATATGTTTTCCTTCTGATAACGAGAAAACAATTTATTTGTTGATAGCATTGTTCTTGTATTCAGACGCTGCGCTGTGTGTATATGTTGGATGTCCGTCTACACGACAATTTTATACGACAAAGTGTATTCAGTGTTTGTGTATGAAGAGTGAGAGAGCAGCGGTGGCCCAGTGGTGGCGGCCCCGACTTAAGAACAGTAAGTCGTGGGTTCGAACCAAGGCAGGCGCAATTTTTTTTTTTTTTGTTTGCCTGTTTGAATGTCCCACTGCAGAGCACAGGCCTCCCCTTTTTCTTTCCAAACCTCTCTGTCCTGTGCAATATCTGGCCATGTTCGCCCCGCAAACGAGATCAGATCGTCACACCACCTTCGTCGTGGTCTGCCGTGACGGCGATTTCCTCCGACAGGCGTCCAGTAAGTGTCGATCGTTGCCCATCTCTCTGGGCGCATTCGTGCTACGTGGCCAGCCCACTCCCACTTCAGCTTGGCTGTTTTTACTCCAACATCTGCAACCTGAGTAATAGAGCGCAGGGATAGTGTTTTTTACGCGATCTGTTCGCTTAGCACCTATTATGCTGCGCTCTATTGCCCGCTGGCAAATCTTGAGTTTGGACTTCTGTAGTTCAGTAAGTGACCAACTTTGCGCACCGTAGGTTAGGACGGGCAGGATGCACATGTCGATGAGTTTTCTTTTCAGCGTTATTGGAAGGCTTCCCTTCATGTGTTCTTTTAGGGCCCAGAAGGATTTCCAAGCATTTTGGACTCTTCTTTCTATTTCTTTGTCCTGCCTATTTTTAAAGACACTATCTGGCCCAAGTATTTATACTCATCGACATATTGCAACACATGCCCGTCTACCTCGACCCTACGTTTCGTGCTGTTGGTCATGACCTGGGTTTTTGATCTATTCATAGAAAGTCCAACCTCAAAACTTGCTGTGCTCAGATCTTGGAGCATTTCTTGAAGTTCTGAAGCTGATGTAGAGAATAACACAATGTCATCAGCAAAGCGGAGGTTTGTTAGCTGATGGCCGTTAACGTTTACGCCTCGTGAGTGCCATAACTCAGGCAATTTGTTAAAAACCTCCTGCAGTGCGCTTGTGAACAGCTTTGGTGAGGCGCATTACTTTGTGTAGTTTATTTCATTACCCCTGCTCCCAAAACGGTGAAGGAAAACATCGTGAGGAAACCCGAATCATGTACTAGAACCAAAACCTCGAAATCATGTGACATCTACCAATTCACATTGGGCCCGTGTGGTGGATTATAGCCCATTTTCTCTCATTGAGAAGAGGCCGTGTCCCAGCAGTGGGAACATTTATAGGCTGATGATGATGATGTATGAAAAGTGAAGCTTTTTTCGTCTTTCTGATGGTAGCAATAGGAGCGTTGGGAGCAGTCCTCCTTACCATTGAACATTTTCATGAATACTTGGTGTCGTACTTGTTGTTAGAACACATTATTGTGTTAGTGTGCATGTTTTCTTCATGTGTATTATATTACATCATTCTAGACATTATAGATAAGAGCCACTTCGCTGATATTATAATAGCATCTGTTATCTCAAACATTTTGTTGTGTATCAAAAGATTAGGAGTGTTTATTCAAATGATATTTTAATTCAATAATTCAAGCTGATTTGACCCGACACTGTATGAGTTTATTTTTTGTTTGTTTATCAAGACGTAACATCACGTCTTGGCGTGATTTTTGTTTGTTTGATTCAGTTTTTTTTTTTTCACCGACTTCTGAAGCTAAAGTAAATAACTTTAGCTTCAGAAGTCAGTGGCAAAAAAAAACTCACGTTTAAGTTTTTTTGAAGTCGGTTTTATTTTTTGCAAAATAGTTTTTTACTGACGTTACAATTATATAAATTTAGAAATAAGGAAACTTTTTATGGTGCGTGTAACGTTCTTGAGAAGTCGTACAGAGAGAATTAAAACTTGGAATGTATGAAGTATTTACTTACGATATCTGATACATTAGATATACCTTTGTATATTATATAGGTACGGTATGTATATGCTCCAAAAGACGCGTCTCAACAAGACAATTGAGGTTCACCACGTATGATAATGAAATCAATTGGAAAACTCTAGACTTTTCCACCTTATTTTTAAAACATTGTTTCATTAATTCATAATCTAAACATAATTGAATCTTAAGTAATAGGCATGACGACAGTATCAATAAATTGCAAATCTATTTAGTCCGTCAGTTAGAGTATTGGAAAATAATGGACACGTATTTTTTGTTTTTGTAAATCAATGAATATTGACAAAAGAAAAACGCATCAAAACTCGGGAGTCGTCAGAACTAGCTAAAAATTATACCTAGGCGTGACGTATTGAGAATTTTAAAAGCGTCATATCTTCGTCAATTTTGGTTTACGTAAGAAAAGAAAAAACACGGGTCAAATATTTTTTGATAATCTAACTGACGGACTAATTAGATTTTTTTGTCGTCTCGCCTATTCTGCATAATGGCATAACGTATTTAAGTAAGAACTTACTAAGAACACTAAGAATTTGATTAAACTACATTTTAAATGCTTTATACAATGTGTGATCCGATGTGCAATATACAATAAGAGCTTACAAGTTCTTGTAAGCTCTTATTGTTTATTGCACATCACTATCAATTAAACATAGTAAAAGTAGGTACCTACATAATATCTAGAGTGACCTTGTCATCAGCGGGCCGGGCAGCAACAACACAAACAGATCTGCAGATTTTCAAAAACAACCCACTCATCAAAATTTTGAACATCTATAATAATAATAACTTCATTTATTTCAGGCAAATTACACCCATTGCCAAATAGAAAAATTATAAACGATAATAAAATCAAATAAAGCCAACTAAAATCCATTACAATAAAATAAAATCAAACTCAATCAACTAGAATTAAATAAGAGAGAGATTCCTATAAGATATAACATAACGCTTGGTTTCTACGAAGGGTTAGGCAGAGGTTAAACTAATAGTACCTACACCCAAATTTCGGCAGTTGTGTTTTTAAGTCCAATTTAATAGGGGCGTAATAGTATATTTTATATCGAGGGACTAAACGAAGCCATAATATACCAGAGGTGGTTTGACTCCCGAGCGTGCGAGGGAGTCAATGAAACCGAGGGTATATTAAGTTGGCGTTTAGTCTCGAGGTGTAAACTGTATTTTTCACTTTGAGTGCGAGAAAAATAGTCAATTTAGTACAAAAACATTAATTATTCCTCCAGTCCATAGAACTTTCGTAAGTTTTTAGGTAAATCTTCCGCGTTTTTGGCGGCAAAAGATTATCTATTATGTCTTTTGCTCTTTGCTCGACGTCAATCTCTTCACTTTCACTGGACATTCTTAATAAATTTATTCAAAACCTAACAAATTTACACTCGACAAAAATTCAAAAATTTTCGCGGTCAGTTTTTTCTTCTAAGCCAGTCACAGATTATAGTATATTTTATAACGAGGGACTAAACGAAGCCATAATATACCAGAGGTGGTTTGACTCCCGAGCTTGCGAGGGAGTCAATGAAACCGAGGGTATATTATGTTGGCGTTTAGAGTCGAGGTGCAAACTGTACTTTTCACTTTGAGTGCGAGAAAAATAGTCAATTTAGTACAAAAACATTAATTATTCCTCCAGTCCATAGAACTTTCGTAAGTTTTTAGGTAAATCTTCCGCGTTTTTGGCGGCAAAAGATTATCTATTATGTCTTTTGCTCTTTGCTCGACGTAAAACTCTTCACTGTCACTGGACATTCTTAATAAATTTATATAAAACCGAACAAATTTACACTCGACAAAAACTCTGAAATTTTCGCAGTCAGTTTTTTCTTCTAAACCAGTCACAGATTAAGAATTTAAAACGCATGGCGCCACCTTCCTTGCGGAAAAACTATGGAACTAAAACTTTAAACACTCCACAGATAATAGTAGTATATTAACTGGCTGTTTGAGTTTGTCTATGTCACATGAAGGAAATTAAAAAACGAATTTCTTTTTACTCCCTAGAGACTAAAATGGTCACTTTAGTCCTGCTTCGTAGGGCTATATTGGCGTACTTTTGGAGCACGAGAAGTGAAAACAATTTAAAACGACTGGCGCCACCTTCTTTGCGGAAAAATCTTGGAACTAAAACTCTCAACATTTTCGCAATGAAGATGGTCCAAACTCCACAGATAATAGAAGCTACTTACTGACTGTTTGAGTTTGTCTATGTCACATGAAGGAAATTAAAAAACTAATTACTTTTCACTCCCTAGGGACTAAAGTGGTCATTTTAGTCCCGCTTCGTAGAGCTATATTGGCGTACTTTAGAGCATGAGAAGTGAAAATTATGTTGGACGCCATCTTGGATTTTTATTTTCGCCCCTTTATTCACCATCAGCGCCCTTTACTGGATCTTATAACATTCTGTACTTTTACGACATCAATCAAAAGGGTCAATCATTTGGATCAAACCTCTCTAACAAACATGACAAAAAAATAAAGGAACACCGTGAAATCTAAACTATTACAAATTCAATGGGATAAGATAAAGCTCTTTTACTCAAAGGTACATACGATTACTTATATTAGTACCTAATTTTCAATCTGTATATTTCAACACAAGTGAAGTGTGACTAAGTGCTACTAACTTAGTTTTTAAGTCTTATTTATTAACACAAGTCTTGTATTTACTTTATATATAATGTTAGTTTATAAGGTATATATTTATGGGCCATTAAGCCTGAAATAAATTGATGTTGTTGTTATTGACTAGTTGTTGCAGGCGACCTTCGTCCTAGAGAAATTATTATATAAACTAGCTGACTCGCGCAACTTCGTCTGCGATATATAAGAGAGACAGACAGATGGTTAGAGAGAGTGTGAGACACCCTTAAAATCTTTTAACGGTGTCTCACACTCTCTCTAACCATCTCATCATCATCATCTCTCCATCATCGCGAAAGCATTATTGTTGAAAGCATATGTCTATCTAGACATAATAATGCTATCGCGGACTTTCTATAGAACTTTTTAAGAGGAAAAATTCCGTCTTACACGATTGTTGCGTAACTTTAACCGTTTACGCAGCGCACGCAACGTAAGATCTCAAAGGGAATACCTTTTTCCTTTTTTTGCAACATTTTTCATTCATGCTCTGCTCCTATTGATTGTAGCGTGATGTTATATAAACGTTGTTGTTCGTTGTTGCCTTCTCCGATAAATGGGCTATCCAACACTAATGATACTTTCAACTCGAACCAGTAGTTCCTGAAATTAGCGTGTTCAACCAACCAAACAAACACTTCAGCTTTATAATATTAGGAATAGTATAGAATCAAGTAGGTAACAATTTAATTTCTCTGAAATATTTGCATTAACGCTAAAATTTTCTGTTTTTCTAAATAAGGGCTTCTCTCGCCAGCCTCTTCAGTCTTACGTTGTCATCCTTAGACACTTGATGACAGTCATACTCCATCTACGTCGAAAGTTCTCATCAAGTTGACCTTCGATGAAAGTCATACTCTAGCTAAGTTTAAAGTTTTCATCAAGGTCCATGAAATGAGCCCAAACACGATATAGCTGCTGCAAACTGTTGCGAACCTCTTGTAACTGACTTTTGTCTCCACCGTCAGACCTTCGATGACAGTCCAGGCAGGTCTTAAATTCTCACCAAGATGCATGGAATGAGGCCAATATCAATATAGCTGTAAATAGAATCTACGTAAACTGCGTATGGATTATTGATTATTGCGAATAGCACAGCACAGTTCTTGCACGACAAGAACACGTGAATTTATCAGACTTCCGTTCGCTATACTACATACTTACTACGCTATACTACTACTATATACTTTTTGGAGAAATCATCATCATACTCTTGCCCTTATCCCTATTTATTTGGGGTCGGCGCAGCATGATTGTATTCTTCTTCCATACTTCTCTATTACTTTTTGGAAAAACATTTAACGAAAAAATAAGAAATATAGAAATGCAAACAATTTAAATACAAAAAGAAATATAGGCAATCTAACAGCATCAAAAAAATATATAACAAATCACAAAAAAATAAATTAATGTTGCGGGGTTTGAACCTGCAACCCCGTAGTTTGCAGAGCGGTCATGAAACCGCTAGGATATTTACTCCGTTGACATAAGCTACAAATAGCCGTTCTTATGTACTTACGTCATGACTGAAACGTCAAACAATTGAAGTATACGGACATAATGTTAAATTGCCTACCCCCTTAAGGAAGTAGCGTGATAATATATAGCCTAAATATTGAAGAAGCCTTTAAAGAAATCTATGCAGTAGATTTGACGTGACGCGCGCACAAACTTTTCGTACCAACTACTTATACCGAGGAAAGCTGATTTTCTTGAGTTCTGCTATTTTATGCGTATTCACCTCAAAAATCAAATTTCAAGAAAACTGAGAAATTATATTAACCTGTATAAGATATGAAGTACATGTAGCAACTTTAAAAGGTTTTATTGGTTTTATAATATAGGTGTATGAAGTTTATTAATTTTAAACACAAAACCCTCTTTTTTGCGTCTCTGGATGAGATTTAAAAAAAATGCTACAACAGGTATTTCTTTATTTTTATGAATAAGTATTTATTCTGAGTTTCATGATTCTAGAACAATCAAAAATTTTTTTTTCATACAAACTTTACCCCCCCCTTTTCACCCCCCTTTTCCAAAATTTAAATAGCCTAAATGCTATTCTGAATGTATTTAAACAGATTTGTGAACATTTCAACATAATCGGTTCAGCAGTTTTTACGTGATGCGCGGTCAAACAAACAAACAGACAGACAAACAAACAAACGAAAATTTTAAAAATGGTTTTAATGTGTTCAGTTACTTATTTTAAGTCACCCTGGTCGGTTTTTTTTTTTTAATCTTCAATGTACAGATTTTTTGATCTCAACGATTTTATTATATGTATAGATACAATTTTTCAGCTTTATAACATTAGTTTAGATAATGAAAAAAGGCAAAGCTTAATCAAACATTTATTATTATTTAATTACATATTTTTCCTTGACACAGGTACTGTATACATCATGTATCAGCGGCTTTATAAAACAGTTTAATTTTAATAAATATTTTGTGCCAAAAGTGTCCCGATTCAAAATTTATAAACATTATTATTAACATTACCTACATTCAAGCTAATCCTAATACTGTTCTTTAATCTTTTTATTTAATTTTAAACGATACAAATAATTATCACACACAAAAATAAAGTGTTCAATACAATAAATAGGTACCTACATCAAAATTTACTTTCATACTTTAACGATTTTCGATGAATGGTACCATAACGTTAGGAGTTATAGAAATAATTGTGCTAGGGCTATTGATCAGGTTCCTGACGCGTCTGAGGAATATTATAGTCAGTGCCGCCGGCTGAAGTGAATCAATAATATAAAATGTCATATCCATCCCATACATCGCAGGGCGCGTCCCGGCGACTTGAGCATAGGCCAAGATATCTGCTACTATCAGCTGAATAACAGTACCAAAACAAGTTACCCATAACAAAATAAATGAGATAACACTAGTCAATAACAGATTAGCAAAGTGACGGCTTTCTCTTATATTTTTAATAACATAGAATATTTTACAGAACAGCCACATGTTTACCATCAAAATGATTAATTTTAGCCACGCGTACGTGTATATAATGAAATCAACAAAATAGTCATTTGCGAATAAGCCTATCATACCACCTACTAGCACCATCAGGAACCAAATCAGCGTAGACAGAAGTAATAAGTTCCACCTTTTGAATTTAAACACCAACTCCGCTCTGTCGTATAATATTTTCGTATAGATAGAGGTCCAGCACAGTGACACGGCGTCTGAATGCCCAAAGAAAACCAGTAGTACGTTATTTGTGGACTTGGTAAAAAAATTTGGATACAAGAGGAATTCAAGCATGGTATTCATCGTCCTTGCCACTGTCAGCTGTATGAGGATGTTCAGGTCTATTTTCCTTATCTTCGGCAGGAATGTTAAGAGCAGTAGCTGCAGTATCAGGCAAAGTGTAGACAGAATGATTCCTGAGATCCATATGTATACTGTCACCTCGGACGTCTTCGTTTCCGGTTGGACATCCATATTCGTTCGTGTATTCGTAGATGATAATATCCGCTATATCGTCTTCGGTTTCGTTCGACATTGTTCAGATATGGTGTTGTGTCTGGAGTGGTCCCTTTGTAATTTTGTTTCATATTCATTGTCTTCAGGATGGTTTTCTTCCTACGGTGCCGTATGTCTGCTTTGCACTATGATGCGTCATGGTACGGACGACCAACGTAGGTAGCCACGGCCAGATACGGCCCAATTAAACCTTAGAAGTAAACAGTTTTATTGGTTCTCTAAATCACAATTTCACCAACGATTTGCCATCTTTAAAATCTATTTTTTTTGGATAATTACTCAATTATTAATTTAAGTTCAAAATACATATGATTTTCTGCACTCAGCACTGAACAAAACAAATTGGTAATGATTCTGTGACACACCGAACTGAACTGAAAAATATTTCCGTGAAACAGAAATTATTTATTTTCCTTGAGTTTATTCCGTAAAAAGGCAGGAAAAAAGGTGAACCAAAACATAATGAATGAACACCTAAAAAGCCATAAATGTGATTTACAAAATGCCGGGAATAGTGTTTTTATATTGATATACTAGCTGACCCCGCAAACGTTGTTCTGCCATATTAATTAAGGTGCGAAAAACTTTACGACCTATTCTCATACCTACCAAATATACATTTAAAAAAAACATAATAATAGGTCGAGCCGTTTAGGAGCAGTGCGGCCACAAACACCGTCACACGAGATTTTTTTTATATAGATACTTTTTAGGATACGAAGTATGGGTAGGGTAATATGGATAGGTACTACGGGTAAATATCTTTCTACGCCGTTGAGAACTACATGCGTGATGTAGGTAATGCTAATGCTATGTACATAATCTAAATTCTGCTTTTTTTTTTTCGTACGGGAAATCATCAAATGACTTCTCCCGCTCTGGGCGGAGCAGGAAGGAGTGTCTGACTTTTACTGACTAAAACCCATCCATGTTCCTTCATCGCCCTTTGTGTTCCGGGGCCACGGTATCTCTTTCGAACAGTCCTGCAGCATCTAAATTCTGCCTCTGCTAAAAGGTTACCTTAGAAAACTTAGGGACTATTGTACCTTTAAATGATCCTGCTTCTCGTCTCCTCTTTACCTACCTACTCTTACTCCTTCTGTATAAAATATCACGGCTGTAATCCCTGAAGGCTAAGACAGAGGTGTAGCTAACAGTACACCCACATTTCTTCAGTTATGTTGTAATAGGGGGCGAGATTATTGCCATCAATCGGGCACAAATCCAGATTCCGTGTCTGCTACAAAAAAAATCCTGATGCAAGAAACCAATAACACTTTGCCCGAACCGGGAATCGAACCCAGGACCTCATGCTCAACCTCTAGACTAACGTGCTGTCGACCACTAGTCCAACGAGGCAGTCTTACTCCTTCTCTTATCTTAATATTTAAAATCACGTTTCACTATGTTCCTACACGCTAATCTCCGAAACTACCTCACCATATTTACCTTTTTTATTAAATGTTGTATTCATTGGATCTAGCTTGAAAGACCTTCAGCAGGGCTATTACGTATCTTTCTGATATTCAGTGACTATCAAGCTTCGGTTGTACACCGAACTTTGATGACAACCGTGAATGCATGGTATTACGTATCACACTGAGTGGATATCACTTTACGGTGACTAACAGGGTCATACATAATACGAAATTAACCTTTTGACAGTTAATTGATGGACACTGAGCCCAGTTACTATCATTTAGAGCTGTCAACAGAGATACGGAATAGCCCTACTGGTCTTTCAAGCTAGATCCAACGAATACGCGCCCAAGCGAAACAGTGCGAATATGATATTATTAATGTGTTTGTATGTTTGTTACTCAATCACGCAAAAAAGGGCTTAACGGATTTGGATGAAATTTGACACACGGATAGTTTATAACCACATTCAATTGATTAACACACAAGATACTTTTTATTAAATGAGATGGCGCAGAGGAAGTCGTAGACAGAAGTTAGTGTTAAATAAAACTAAATACAAATGTTTTTGTTGAAAGTAAGTATTAATATCCTTAAGGAAATTTTTGTTACAAATGGAACAATGGACTAATTATTTACTCTTATTCAAGGTTGACCCGCAAATCTGTCTTTTTACGTACCTATTTCGAACAGCAGTAGATTGACAACAATGAGATCTCCAAACTATAATTGTGAACCTACCAAATTGATAATTCCTTGAATTATTTATTTATTCATTCATTGCACAATGTGCACGTAGGTACAGGCTAAGCTCAAACTAACGAGCACATGGCCCTGTTAGGGCGCAGCCAATTAACTTAAAACTAGTTAATATTGCACTATAAATATTGCACAACGAGCATATATTAGCACGTTTAGGGATGTAGATGAGGAACTTCCACATTAATAAGTTATGTTGTTACTAACACAGTGGACCTCTTTGTAGTCTGATAAATATTTATAAATAATAATAAATTAATATAAGTAATATTTTTATTTTATATTAAATAGGCAAATAAAATAAAAAAAGCGAAAGCCCCCTTTTATGTCTTTAGTGCTGGGTCTACGTACAATTCAATCCCATTCTTCTTAGTACTAACTACCATAATTAGTATTCTTTATCGTTAGGTTAAGTGCCTAACTTGTTGTCAGAGTTTTTATGCCGCCCATGGGCCTCTGACTTGACTTTACTTGCCGTAAAGAAATATCTCTCATACTGGTTTCCTCACGATGTTTTCCGTCACCGAAGCATGTATTAATTAAACCATGCGCACATGAATCCGAAAAATCAGAGGGGCGTGCCTTGGGTTCGAACTCGAGACCCCTTTTTTTTTTTTTCGTTTGGGAAATCATCAAATGACTCCTCCCGCTCTAGGCGGAGCAGGAGGAAGTGTCAAACTTTTACTGACTAAAACCCATCCATGTTCCTTCATCGCCCTTTGTGTTCCGGGGCCACGGAATCTATATCTCTTTCGAACAGTCCCGCAGCCCCGGTAGGCATCGGCCGTTGCGGACCCCTTCGTTTTTGCTGACTCTCTTTGAGGCGCGTGAGGAACATGAACGCGCCGTCGACACGGCCTGTCGTCATGAGACGGACGGACGGCGAGCTAGCCCATAGCTCACCATCCAAACTCGAGACCCCTGACGTGGTAGTCCGACGGTCACACCATTAGGCCATCACTTCTATGAATATCTGAATATCAAAGCCATTAGTTCTAAAGTTTCAGTACCAGACTACGACAGGATATTTTGATCTTTAATTTAAGGTACCTGCGTTGCAGGGTTTCAGCAACAAGGAAAATATGATGAGTCTACCTGGAAGCTAAACGTGGTCAACAGTGTATTATTTACTTTAAATTACAATGTCCTATAACGTGCAACGAGTCATGTTAAGCCTGCACGTCAAAGGAAATTATGAACACTAATAATAAACTGATGATTAATAGATATTAGTTTATTATAAATGTATTAGTATATTTAGTATTTATGTATATCAATTAACAAAATGATATTTTTCTTAATTCATTGATTTCTACTCAATAACAATGCTGTCCTATTTGACCCAAAGCTTGACTGGTAGAGAATGCCTTGTGGCATTAAGTCCGTCTATGTACCACTCTTGTACATGAAGTTTAATAAACAAATAAACAAGTACCTGCTTAAATAACGTAATTGATGTTTTTTACGCAGTTTTTTAAGAAAAAATATTTGTTCTAGCACATCAAAAAAAATATGTTTAAAAAATAAAAAATATGTTATTATTCATCATATTTCAAAGACCGTGGACAGGCTCGATTCATAATTGGACGAAATCGGCTCGATAGAAAAAAATGTAAAAAAGAGGTCTTAAAATCATCATTAAACGGTTCGGTCTTTATGTTTTTGACGTATGTGTCTGCAATTAAAAACATGAAGTCAACATATTCATACCTAAACCGCTAACGAGTCATTTTTCACACATAATCCACACTTTTTTTTATTTCTATATTTATTCATTATTTACTTCTAAAACCTGGCCGCCCAGTAACTCTCTCGCTCTCATTTACTCCGATACAAATAAACAGTGTGCGCGCACTTTGTTGTTGACATCCCCTTAAGACTGGCATCGACTTGCTCTTTTGAATTTTAAAGTAATTAAAAGGATCTAGGCGATGAGAAATTCTGTCAGTGATTACGATAACGTAAAAGTAAAAATAACGAGCCCGCCATCTTTGGGAGTCCGCCATATTGGATTTAGAATGAAGTTACTTAGCTAACCATGCATTGTCATCGAAACTAAACGTGTACGCGAAATTTCAGCTTAAACTGTCTTAAAATTCAGTTGCGAGATTTAACCTTAACAAACAAGCATACAGACATTGCAAGTTAATAAAAAAGCAAGTAATAAAAAAAACTAAAAGCTTGTAAAAAATGTCTTGGATTGCCATAAGCTGCCGACAGGCTTATGTCAATCTTTTTGAAAGTCATCGTAGAAATATGAAGCGTTTTGAAAGCGATTCTCACTTGTCTTGGCAGTCAGCTGCTATACGATCCCATACGAAGGGTAAATAAGACATAGTTCTAAAGACGCCTTTTTAGGTAGATTTCGTCTACAAAAAATCTACCTAACCTACCTACCTGTAAATCTAACTATTTGGTCTTGCACCTAAAGTCGAGTTTTCCGAAAATTTCACCATAGTCTAGTTACCCCTAGAGCAAATCAACTGCTGGTTAAAAAGTTTATATAATATGTATACTTATATAAATGTATGTTGGTATATGGGGCGCCAAGCAAAATTTAGTCACACTCTACAGGTCGCAATTATGCACCGATTGCTTTCAAACTTGGCCAAAAAATCAAAAGGGTCAAAACTTAGGTTAAGTTCGTGAATGGGCTGAATTCGACCATAGGGGGCGGCGGGGGGGCGGTTTTGCGAAAATCAGTTTTCTTGGCCATAACTTTTTGCCTATGGAAAATTTTTGGACCGTTTAACATTTTTATCATTCCGAGTAAGAATACGGACAACTTTTAAATTTAAACTTTTTTGATGCGACCCCTAACTTGGGGCCCGGAATGAAATTTCCAAAATTTTCGATCTCCGAAACATTTTTTTAATATTTTTATTGAAAGCAAATTGTTTACTCTACAATTTTTAATTAATTTTTTTTTCCATGCTAAACTCTTCGAGGATTTTAACAAGGAGTTGAAAAAAATATGGGTGGAACCTTCATCGAAGTCTCCTCCTCCTGCGGCTTCCCGAAGGGATTTTCTTCTTTTGATGTCTCTTTTATTACTGAAAGTTGGCCATCAACTCCGAATATTATTCCTTGTCTCTGAATCTACTTAGCAGCACTCCTGACTCCGGCGTAAAGTGGGATGCCCTCAGGCTAGGTGGAGCGACGGTCTTCGCAGGATGGCTGGTAGCAGCTTGATGAGAGCTGTCCACAAAACGAGCAGATCGCAATTGGAGAGCCTTATGTTCAGCAGTGGACATCTATAAGCTGATGATGATGATGAGGAACCCAGATTCTGTATTTGGGCTGTTGATGGCCATAGGCTCGCTTCTAATTACTTCAGACTTCTTGATGTGAGTGTAGACTGAGGAACACCTTTATAATAAAATAAAATAATCTTTAATTCAGATAAGCAACATCCATAAGGGTTAGCAAAAAAAAAAACCTTTACCTAACACTTCGGGGATTACAGACGTGGTGCTACGTTTATAATAGGCATGACGACAGTTTTAAAAAAATTACAAATCTATTTAGTCCGTCAGTTAGAGTATTGGAAATTAAATGGACACGTATTTTTTGTTTTTGTAAATCAATGAATATTGACAAAGATAAAACGCATCAAAACTCGGGAACGGGGGCTCGTGACGTCAGAACTACTTAAAAATTATACCATGGCGTGACGTATTGACAATTTTAAAAGCGTCGTATCTTCGTCAATTTTGGTTTACGTAACAAAAGAAAAAACACGGGTCAATAATTTTTTGATAATCTAAGTGACGGACTAATTAGTTTTTTTTTGTCGTCTCGCCTATTATACATAATAGTAATTAAATGTTCCTAGTACTGTCTGCTTCGTTAGTCTTGTGATAGCAAGACCCTGGGTTCGATACACGGACCGGGATCGGATAGATCGGGCAAAGTATTATTTGGATTTTCCATCAAGAATTTCTCAGTAGCAGCCACGGAGCCTAGATAGATTCTAGTCCGGTTGATGGCAATGGGCTCGCTCCTATTACATGGGACCTAGGCATAACTGGTGCAATGTGGGTGTAAGTGGTACGAGGTGTAGGCACCTCAGCCTAACCCGTCGGGGATTTTAGGCGTGATGTTTTATGATGAACAGTAAGAAAGTACATATGGACACCATTCCAAGTTACATCTAAAACCTTTAAACGAGCAATTCTTGTAGGTATATATGTATAAATATAATCTGAATTTCGGAAACGGCTCCAACGATTTTCATGAAACTTAGTATGCAGGGGGTTTCGGGGCGATAAATGGATCTAGCTAGGTTTCATTAAAAATAAACCGAGCAAAGCTCGGTCATCCAGATATGAACAATTACGTGAACAAATTGTGGGAGTTAAATTGCATATGTAATCTAGCGCAAAAAAGATATCCATTGAAACAACAAATATTTAAAAGCAAATTTTCGTTTATTACAATTTTTGTTTTATTTGCGTAAATAAAGCAATATTGTAGACAAAAAAATGGCGTCAAAAACTGACGGCGTGGCCACTTTGTATGGCAACGCTTTTATTAAAATTAATCAAACTAAAACTAGATATAAAAACATAGAACTAAAAAACTTATACACAAACATAGTCTTTGATTTTAACATTAAATCTTTTCTAATTCCTAGCTACTTACAATATGTATACTATTATTAATACAATTATTTATTGTATTAATTATATATAATATATACATTATACAACTTACAACATTTTAGTGAATACACGATTACAATAGTTTACATAAACCACTTATTTAATATTTCTAGGAACAAGCTGAACATCAACATTGCCCAGTTTAACATTCAGTGGGTCATGAGAGAATTCAATTTTTACATTTACGTCCGGGGCTTTAACAGTAAAGTTGCGTAACACGTGCACCATACCAGCAACTATTTGTAACTTGGCATACCTGGCGCCGATACACGTCCTGTTGCCCATGCCGAATGGCATGTAGATGTCGTCATTGGGTCCCCTGTCCTTTGAAAATCGCTCTGGATCAAACACTTCTGGGTTCGGATAGATTTTTGGGTCATTATGGATAGAATAAATGGGAGTAAACATTTTTGTACCTTTAGCTACTTTCACATTGCCAACAGGTAGTACTGTATCTTGACAACATTGTCTTGTTAAAAGTCCAATAGGAGGGAATCGTCTCATTCCTTCACTTATCACCTTATCCACATACTCCATTTCATTAATGACATCGTAAGTTATGATGTTCTTGTGCTTCTCAAAATGTTCATCTATTTCTTGATGAACTTTTTCTAATATTTCTGGGTGGCGACAGAGAAGAGTTAACGTTGAGAACATGGCATTGGCGCAAGGTTCAACGCCAGCCGTGAAGAAGAACAGAGCCTGCGCGGATAATAGTCCAGTGGTGGGTTCCATCTCATAACCTGTTGTTGAGTCCCTCATGGTGCCGTTCTTCTGTATACTCAGAGCGATATCTGCAAAATCGTGCTTCTTAACTCCTTCTTGTTCTCTTTTCTTGATAACTGCATTAATTGAACCAATGAAGAAGTCCTCGTACTCTTTGAATACTTTAATGCCTAACGCCGCCGTAAGCTTTGGGCTAAGACTGAATATTATGAATTTGAGCTGGTTCTTCCAATTTGACTGAGATAGATTTTTGGCCATGTCAAGGAACGGTGAATCGAAGATTGATTCTGATCCAATTCCGAAGATTGCTCCACAAACAGCGGCATTGTTGTACATCATAAGTGTTGCGTGGAAATCGCCTTCCCATGTCTTGGGGTAGTTTTTCAAAAAGGTCACGAAGTCTTGGGCGCATTTGTCCATGATGTAGTACATGTTCTTCAGTTTGTTGGCCGTGAACAAAGGGGTCATGGTTTTCCGCATCAGCTTCCATCTAGGGCCATTCATGAATGTAATGTTGTCAGTCAACTGGTCACCATCAAGACTTTCTATTCCTCGGTGGTGGAAAGCTTGGAAATCACCTGATAAAACATGTTGCACATTTTGCGGGTCAATGACGAATAGTGTGGGGGTTGTAAGTTGACCAACACCAACAACGGGCTGGTCTCTATGTTTCTTGTATAGCTCACCGAAGTTCTCGAACAGTGCGCGTTTCGTCGTGAGGAAATCCCAAAACGGTCCCAACACTTTATTCTGGTTGTAAAACTTCACTCCACGTCTCTTCCAGTAGTTTTCATTGTACTTTCCTAAAAAGTACCAGCCTAATGTTATGACTGTTAATAACAAAGTTAGTGGTAAAAAGAACATTTTCACTGTTCGAACGCCGGTCACTTTACAATAAACACCGCCACTTAGTATTTGGCTTCTTGTCCAAATGAATGATTATAAAGCCTTGACTCTGGTTATATATAGCCGGTTCTTATCGGGCGTTTGTTGTTGTGATTATGATTAACACCTATTCACTATTAGTTCGCATATGTCCTAATAGCTTGTTTGTTATAACTCAACAGTTTTAAAACCAGATTCTTTAGATAAGTAGGTTGTTTTTGTTTATACCTACTATCTGTTTCCACGGCTCTATGGTCGTGTGAAGTTTAAGGCAGGGACCGAAAAGGCTACCCGTATATATAGCCATAGATTTTAGACGGGTTATTTTTTAGGGTTAGGTAAAAAACCTGCGCCGACTATCTGTGCGGACCGGTTTCGATAAACGCTGGCAGATCGGCGCCGGTAACCAGCGTTCTACGTGTATTATATGGCTGCTAAATCTGAAATCGTTGCAGAAAATATTTCTGTTTTATTAGAACTTTTCACCCTCGATGACCGACAGTACAGTGGTCATGTGCTGCTTACACTTGCACAATGAAGCTCAGGCGAGGCCACTTTATAGTCATCTCAGGGATGTACAGTCGTGGTCTTTTCCGCCTGATCAGTTAAAAATTTTTTCGCTTAAATCATGCGGAGGCGCCGAGCCACTCCACCTTAAACTTTAGGCCTATTAGGAAAGCGTCAACTTTGGCGCGCAAAATAACAATAACTCTCGTTTGGCATGTGTCGCCGATCGGTATTTTTTTCATTAATTATTTATTATAAAGTCAACGGGGCAGGGATAGAGAGCGTTTCTATGTTTTAAGTGCAAGCAAAAATTAGCTTAGTGGTGATCAGGCGGGAGTGTCCTCGATAGTACAGTCGAGGACTTTAATTGATGCAAATCGGGTTTGGTTTGTAATATTCGTACTCGTGAATGTATTAAAGTGCAAAATTGAAAAGTAATGAGAGTGGCTCATCAATTAAAGTCATCGACTCTACTTTTACAGGCGTTTGCTCTCACTCATTCAGTAGGTACTAGGAACGGTCATTTCCAGACACATGTCATGTCTGTCATTTTGACATGTTTTTTTTACTAGCCTGTACTGTCTCACTGCTGGGCAAACGCCAACTCCAATTCCATCCATGTGTTCTTTTCCCGTGCTTCCTTGAACCAGACCTCGCGGTACACGTCCAGATCGTCTCGCCACCTCTTTCTAGGCCAGCCTATATATATATATATATATATATATATATATATATATGCATGCGGCTAATGTGAGTAACAGTCTAATCCCATTTTAGCCTAGCAGCCTTCTTGCCTACATCCACTATGCCCGTTTTGGAATGCAGCGTGGTGTTTCGAACCCTGTCTTGCCTTTTGACACACACTTATTGCCTTTGGCAAACTCCAAGGCGGAACTTATGAGACTCAGTGAGTGACCAGGTCTGAGCACCGTAGGTTAGGACGGACAGGATGCACAAACTTAACGATGAGTTTGGGCTTCAGGGAGATCGGAAGATCACCCTTCATTAGTGTCCTCATGGAGCAGTAGCTTTCCCAGGCGTTTTCAACTCGGCGATTACATCACATCTAGTCGATTCACATCTAGACGGAATAAAAACTTGTTTTACCGACCAGTCTTACCAAGGGGTATAGTAAAAACCCAGTACTACCTGGGTTGTGCAGGTTACATAGGCAGTCTCTTCATGTAAAATACTGGTATTTAGTTTCATCCGGTTAAATTTTAAGCCGACCTCAACATAGTTGGGAAAAGGATGATGATGATGATGGCGGAATAAAAACTTGAAATAAATTATAATATTGCTTAAAATGTTTCTAACATGGGGACCAGCCACGATATTTTTATTAGCCTAAACTGTCTCACTCCTAAGCAAAGGCCTGGCCAATTAACGAGAAAGTCATCCAAGGCTTCCTGGTCATCTTCTCTCCGATCTGCAGCGACCCCGCTGATTATGATATAGTTATTTAAAAAAATAGAAACAAAACCACCTCTTAGTGACACACGGGCAAACTGCGTAGATAATGTTGCTATATTATGGTATGAGCGGGCTGTACCAACTTATGTTAAGAAATCGCGTGAGGAAGGATGTGAAGGATCACAACAAACACCACATTTTTTGTGCCATTAAGCCTGTGGCATACAACAAAAACTAAGCAGCGTAAATACTTACTTACCTATACATACTCACACACACACACTCAGGAGAGGACTCAAATATTGCTTAACATACCCGTAAAGACCTTCGTATCACTATTGCTAGGCGTGTATTTGTTAATGTATTCTTTATTGGCTATTTGAATAGACAAAGATGATCGTACAGTCATGTCTATACATATGTATCCATTTGACGACAGTAATTTTATCCGAATTGAATGAATTGCTATGTTCTTATGAGTATTTTCACGAGAAACGTTAAATTTTGCGTATACGCACACATATGTATTAAATGTTTGTGACTGTACACAAGGAACTACTTCAACAAAATCTCATGTACCTAAGGAATGCGGTTCAATACTGTACTACCTTGGATAGATGACGGATTTGTCACATAAACCCATAAAAACCGTGAGCAACAAAGTCTAGAAGACGAGGCTAGTAACTAGGCTAACTTTTTGGCAGTATTTTGAATCAGAGTTAGGTACTCTAGTACCCCTTTTTATTCGGATGGGAAATCATCAAATGACTCCTGCTCTGGGCGGAGCGGGAGGGTGTCAGACTTTTACTGACTAAAACCCATCCATGTTCCTTCTTTGCCCTTTGTGTTCCGGGGCAACTGTATCTCTTTCGAACAGTCCCGCAGCCCCGGCAGGTCACTAGTAAGGTGTTGGTTAGAACGTTGTGTGGTTTGGGGTCCCTGGTAAACAGCAATGTATTTTCTTTCTGGAACAGCTCAGTAGCTGAACGGAGTTTTTTTTTCTACGCGACGTCACTCACGTAGGCTTGCACGTAGGATGTGAGGCTCGCTTGCCTAGAAAAACGGATGCACTCGAACTTTGCTTCAATCAAAGTTGTAATGATTCGGATTTATAAGTATTCGTTTTATAAATTATCGAGCTGGTTTCAGTCGCACTTCCCTACGTTCTCTTTTTTTTTATTAAGCTTTTATGCATAAAGTTCACTTGACAAAGTGACCTGCTTCCGTATGAATAGACAAAAGAAAACCTGACATATCCAACGCGAGGTACGAAATTTTGCAAGCTTGCTCTTGCATCCTATATTCTCCTAATTTCCCCCGTATAACCGTTTTAACATGGCTTATTAATTGAAGCAACCTTTTTTTTTAACCAACAAATTCTATGCATTAGTTCATACAAAAAACAGTAAAACATCACTATCGGCATCAGAATTGTTCAGCATCCTTTTACTGACTAAAACCCATCCATATTCCTTCATCGCCCTTTGTGTTCCGAGGCCACGGTATCTCTTTCGAACAGTAGGCATCGGCCGTTGCGGACCCCTTCGTTTTTGCTGACTCTCTTTGAGGCGCGCGAGGAACACGAAGGCGCCGTCGACACGGCCTGTCGTCATGAGACGGACGGACGGCGAGCTAGCCCATAACTCACCGTCCAAACTCGAGACCCTTGACGTGGTAGTCCGACGGTCACACCGTTAGGCTATCACTTCTATGAATATCTGAATATCAAAGCCATTAGTTCTAAAGTATCAGGACCAAACTACGACAGGATATTTTGATCTTTAATTTAAGGTACCGTTGCAGGGTTTCAGCAACAAGGAAAATATTATGAGTCTACCTGAAAGCTAAATGTATAATTTACTTTTCACTTTCTCATGCTCTAAAAGTACACCAATATAGCCCTACGAAGCGGGACTAAAATGACCACTTTAGTCCCTAGGGAGTGAAAAGTAATTCGTTTTTTAATTTCCTTCAAGTGACATAGACAAACTCAAACAGTCAGTAAATATACTACTATTATCTGTGGAGTGTGGACCATCCATAAATTGTTAATCTGTGACTGGTTCGAAGAAAAAAATGACTACGAAAATTTCAGAATTTTTGTCGAGTGTAAATTTGTTCGGTTTTAAATAAATTTATTAAGAATGTCCAGTGACAGTGAAGAGTTTGATGTCGAGCAAAAATCAAAAGACATAGGTAATAGATAATCTTTTGCCGCCAAAATCGCGGAAGATTTACTTAGAAACTTACGAAAGTTCTATGGACTGGAGGAATAATAAATGTTTTTGCACTAAATTGACTACTTTTTTTTTAGTAAATGGATAACGTTTTTTCGCACTCATAGTGAAAAGTACAGTCTGCACCTCGAGACTAAACGCCAACTTAATATACCCTCGGTTTCATTGACTCCCTCGCACGCTCGGGAGTCAAGCCACCTCTGGTATATAATGGCTTCGTTAGTCCCTCGATATAAAATATACTATTAAATTACAATGTCCTACGTGCAACCAGTCATGTTAAGCCTGTACGTCAAAGGAAATTATGAACACTAATAATAAACTGATGATTAATAGATATTAGTTTATTATAAATGTATTAGTATATTTAGTATTTATGTATATCAATTAACAAAATGATATTTTTCTTAATTCATTGATTTCTACTCTATAACAATGCTGTCCTATTTGACCCAAAGCTTGACTGGTAGAGAATGCCTTGTGGCATTAAGTCCGTCTATGTACCACTCTTGTACATGAAGTTTAATAAACAAATAAACAAGTACCTGCTTAAATAACGTAATTGATGTTTTGTAAGCAGTTTTTAAGAAAAAATATTTGTTCTAGCACATCAAAAAAAATATGTTTAAAAAAATAAAAATACGTTTTTATTCATCATATTTCAAAGATGGTGGACAGGCTCGATTCATAATTGGACGAAATCGGCTCGATAGAAAAAAATGCAAAAAAGAGGTCTTAAAATCGTAAATAAAGGGTTCCGTCTTTATTTTTTTTACGTATGTGTCTGCAATTAAAAACACGAAGTCAACATATTCATACCTAAACCGCTAACGAGTCATATTTCACACAGAATCCACACTTTTTTTTATTTCTATATTTATTCATTATTTATTTCTAAAACCTGGCCGCCCAGTAACTCTCTCGCTCTCGTTTACTCCGATACAAATAAACAGTGAGCGCGCACTTTGATGTTGACATCCCCTTAAGACTAGCATCGACTCGCTCTTTTGAATTTTAAAGTAATTAAAAGGATCTAGGCAATGAGAAATTATGTCAGTGATAACGATAACGTAAAAGTAAAAATAACGAGTCCGCCATCTTTGGGAGTCCGACATATTGGATTTAGAATGAAGTTACGTGGCTAACCATGCATTGTCATCGAAACTAAACGTGTACGCGAAATTTCAGCTTAAACTGTCTTAAAATTCAGTTGCGAGATTTAACCTTAACAAACAAGCATACAGACATTGCAAGTTAATAAAAAAGCTAGTAATAAAAAAAACTAAAAGCTTGTTTAAAATGTCTTGGATTGCCATAAGCTGCCGACAGGCTTATCTATCTCTTTCGAATAGTCCCGCAGCCCCGGCAGGCTTCGGTCCTTGCGGACCCCTTCCCTATTGCTGACTCTCTTTGAGGCGTGCGTGGAACACGAACGCGCCGTCGACACGGCCTGTCGTCATGAGACGTACGGACGGCGAGCTAGCCCATAGCTCCCCGTCCACAGGCCCGCGCCTACGGTGGCCGGAAGCCACCACGTGGCTCCCGACGCCCGGGGCGTCTCCCGCGGTGGCCGGGACGTGTGGATCTCTCCCTGTCCTATTCCGCCACCTCCTTCGCTAGCATGACTGCTTCGCAGAAGGTGGTGACGGCATCCCATTCCGTCTCGCTCCGGACCATGGATTGAACCAAGGCCGGGAGCGAGAGGTCGCCGCCGCCAATCGCCGCTACGAGGACACGGCGGTGCTCCGCCCAAGCGGGGCACACCTCCACCGTGTGCTTCACCGTGTCCTCCGGTCGATCCTCACAATGGTAACACCCGGCCGTCTCCTCCCGCCCGATTCGATGCAGGAACTTACCGAAACATCCGTGTCCGGTAAGAACCTGCGTCAGGCGGAAAGTGACGACACCGTGGCGTCTCTCCAGCCACTCCTCAAAGAGGGGACTTATCGCCACTATTGTGGCGTGCCCAGCACGGGGTACTCGCACTTCCCTACGTTCTCTTTTTTTTATTAAGCTTTTATGCATAAAGTTCACTTGACAAAGTGACCTGCTTCCGTATGAATAGACAAAAGAAAACCTGACATATCCAACGCGAGATACGAAATTTTGCAAGCTTGCTCTTGCATCTATATTCTCCTAATTTCCCCCGTATAACCGTTTTATCATGGCTTATTAATTGAAGCAACCTTTTTTTTAACCAACAAATTCTATGCAGTAGTTTCAGACAAAAACCAGTAAAACATCACTATCGGCATCAGAATTGTTCAGCATCCTTTTACTGACTAAAACCCATCCATATTCCTTCATCGCCCTTTGTGTTCCGGGGCCACGGTATCTCTTTCGAACAGTAGGCATCGGCCGTTGCGGACCCCTTCGTTTTTGCTGACTCACTTTGAGGCGCGCGAGGAACACGAAGGCGCCGTCGACACGGCCTGTCGTCATGAGACGGACGGACGGCGAGCTAGCCCATAGCTCACCGTCCAAACTCGAGACCCCTGACGTGGTAGTCCGACGGTCACACCATTAGGCTATCACTTCTATGAATATCTGAATATCAAAGCCATTAGTTCTTAAGTATCAGGACCAAACTACGACAGGATATTTTGATCTTGAATTTAAGGTACCTGCGTTGCAGGGTTTCAGCGACAAGGAAAATATGATGAGTCTACCTGGCTAAATGTGGTCAATATTGTATTATTTACTTTTTACGTCTCATGCTCTAAAAGTACACCAATATAGCCCTACGAAGCGGGACTAAAATGACCACTTTAGTCCCTAGGGAGTGAAAAGTAATTCGTTTTTTAATTTCCTTCATGTGACATAGACAAACTCAAACAGCCGGTAAATATACTACTATTATCTGTGTAGTGTGTACCATTTGATCTACATTGCGAAAATGTTGAGAGTTTTAGTTCCATGGTTTTTCCGCAAAGAAGGTGGCGTGGCGCCATGCTTTTTAAATTGTTAATCTGTGACTGGTTCGAAGAAAAAAATGACTACGAAAATTTCAGAATTTTTGTCGAGTGTAAATTTGTTCGGTTTTAAATAAATTTATTAAGAATGTCCAGTGACAGTGAAGAGTTTGATGTCGAGCAAAAAGCAAAAGACATAGGTAATAGATAATCTTTTGCCGCCAAAATCGCGGAAGATTTACTTAAAAACTTACGAAAGTTCTATGGACTGGAGTAATAATAAATGTTTTTGCACTAAATTGACTACTTTTTTTTTTTGTATATGGATAACGTTTTCTCGCACTCAAAGTGAAAAGTACAGTCTGCACCTCGAGACTAAACGCCAACTTAATATACCCTCGGTTTCATTGACTCCCTCGCACGCTCGGGAGTCAAACCACCTCTGGTATATTATGGCTTCGTTTAGTCCCTCGATATAAAATATACTATTAAATTACAATGTCCTACGTGCAACGAGTCATGTTAAGCCTGCACGTCAAAGGAAATTATGAACACTAATAATAAACTGATGATTAATAGATATTAGTTTATTATAAATGTATTAGTATATTTAGTATTTATGTATATCAATTAACAAAATGTTATTTTTCTTAATTCATTGATTTCTACTCTTTATCAATGCTGTCCTATTTGACCCAAAGCTTGACTGGTAGAGAATGCCTCGTGGCATTATGTCCGTCTATGTACCACTCTTGTACATGAAGTTTAAATAAACAAATAAACAAGTACCTGCTTAAATAACGTAATTGATGTTTTTTACGCAGTTTTTTAAGAAAAAATATTTGTTATAGCCCATCAAAAAAAATATGTTTAAAAAATAAAAAATATGTTATTATTCATCATATTTCAAAGACCGTGGACAGGCTCGATTCATAATTGGACGAAATCGGCTCGATAGAAAAAAATGTAAAAAAGAGGTCTTAAAATCATCATTAAACGGTTCGGTCTTTATGTTTTTGACGTATGTGTCTGCAATTAAAAACATGAAGTCAACATATTCATACCTAAACCGCTAACGAGTCATTTTTCACACATAATCCACACTTTTTTTTATTTCTATATTTATTCATTATTTACTTCTAAAACCTGGCCGCCCAGTAACTCTCTCGCTCTCATTTACTCCGATACAAATAAACAGTGTGCGCGCACTTTGTTGTTGACATCCCCTTAAGACTGGCATCGACTTGCTCTTTTGAATTTTAAAGTAATTAAAAGGATCTAGGCGATGAGAAATTCTGTCAGTGATTACGATAACGTAAAAGTAAAAATAACGAGCCCGCCATCTTTGGGAGTCCGCCATATTGGATTTAGAATGAAGTTACTTAGCTAACCATGCATTGTCATCGAAACTAAACGTGTACGCGAAATTTCAGCTTAAACTGTCTTAAAATTCAGTTGCGAGATTTAACCTTAACAAACAAGCATACAGACATTGCAAGTTAATAAAAAAGCAAGTAATAAAAAAAACTAAAAGCTTGTAAAAAATGTCTTGGATTGCCATAAGCTGCCGACAGGCTTATGTCAATCTTTTTGAAAGTCATCGTAGAAATATGAAGCGTTTTGAAAGCGATTCTCACTTGTCTTGGCAGTCAGCTGCTATACGATCCCATACGAAGGGTAAATAAGACATAGTTCTAAAGACGCCTTTTTAGGTAGATTTCGTCTACAAAAAATCTACCTAACCTACCTACCTGTAAATCTAACTATTTGGTCTTGCACCTAAAGTCGAGTTTTCCGAAAATTTCACCATAGTCTAGTTACCCCTAGAGCAAATCAACTGCTGGTTAAAAAGTTTATATAATATGTATACTTATATAAATGTATGTTGGTATATGGGGCGCCAAGCAAAATTTAGTCACACTCTACAGGTCGCAATTATGCACCGATTGCTTTCAAACTTGGCCAAAAAATCAAAAGGGTCAAAACTTAGGTTAAGTTCGTGAATGGGCTGAATTCGACCATAGGGGGCGGCGGGGGGGCGGTTTTGCGAAAATCAGTTTTCTTGGCCATAACTTTTTGCCTATGGAAAATTTTTGGACCGTTTAACATTTTTATCATTCCGAGTAAGAATACGGACAACTTTTAAATTTAAACTTTTTTGATGCGACCCCTAACTTGGGGCCCGGAATGAAATTTCCAAAATTTTCGATCTCCGAAACATTTTTTTAATATTTTTTTTTTAAAGCAAATTGTTTACTCTACAATTTTTAATTATTTTTTTTTTCTATGCTAAACTCTTCGAGGATTTTAACAAGGAGTTGAAAAAAATATGGGTGGAACCTTCATCGAAGTCTCCTCCTCCTGCGGCTTCCCGAAGGGATTTTCTTCTTTTGATGTCTCTCTTATTACTGAAAGTTGGCCATCAACTCCGAATATTAATCCTTGTCTCTGAATCTACTTAGCAGCACTCCTGACTCCGGCGTAAAGTGGGATGCCCTCAGGCTAGGTGGAGCGACGGTCTTCGCAGGATGGCTGGTAGCAGCTTCATGAGAGCTGTCCACAAAACGAGCAGATCGCAATTGGAGAGCCTTATGTCCAGCAGTGGACATCTATAAGCTGATGATGATGATGAGGAACCCAGATTCTGTATTTGGGCTGTTGATGGCCATAGGCTCGCTTCTAATTACTTCAGACTTCTTGATGTGAGTGTAGACTGAGGAACACCTTTATAATAAAATAAAATAATCTTTAATTCAAATAAGCAACATCCATAAGGGTTAGCAAAAAAAAAAAACCTTTACCTAACACTTCGGGGATTACAGACGTGGTGCTACGTTTATAATAGGCATGACGACAGTTTTAAAAAAATTACAAATCTATTTAGTCCGTCAGTTAGAGTATTGGAAATTAAATGGACACGTATTTTTTGTTTTTGTAAATCAATGAATATTGACAAAGATAAAAGGCATCAAAACTCGGGAACGGGGGCTCGTGACGTCAGAACTACTTAAAAATTATACCATGGCGTGACGTATTGACAATTTTAAAAGCGTCGTATCTTCGTCAATTTTGGTTTACGTAACAAAAGAAAAAACACGGGTCAATAATTTTTTGATAATCTAAGTGACGGACTAATTAGATTTTTTTTGTCGTCTCGCCTATTATACATAATAGTAATTAAATGTTCCTAGTACTGACTGCTTCGTTAGTCTTGTGATAGCAAGACCCTGGGTTCGATACACGGACCGGGATCGGATAGATCGGGCAAAGTATTATTTGGATTTTCCATCAAGAATTTCTCAGTAGCAGCCACGGAGCCTAGATAGATTCTAGTCCGGTTGATGGCAATGGGCTCGCTCCTATTACATGGGACCTAGGCATAACTGGTGCAATGTGGGTGTAAGTGGTACGAGGTGTAGGCACCTCAGCCTAACCCGTCGGGGATTTTAGGCGTGATGTTTTATGATGAACAGTAAGAAAGTACATATGGACACCATTCCAAGTTACATCTAAAACCTTTAAACGAGCAATTCTTGTAGGTATATATGTATAAATATAATCTGAAATTCGGAAACGGCTCCAACGATTTTCATGAAATTTAGTATGCAAGGGGTTTCGGGGCGATAAATGGATCTAGCTAGGTTTCATTAAAAATAAACCGAGCAAAGCTCGGTCATCCAGATATGAACAATTACGTGAACAAATTGTGGGAGTTAAATTGCATATGTAATCTAGCGCAAAAAAGATATCCATTGAAACAACAAATATTTAAAAACAAATTTTCATTTATTACAATTTTTGTTTTATTTGCGTAAATAAAGCAATATTGTAGACAAAAAAATGGCGTCAAAAACTGACGGCGTGGCCACTTTGTATGGCAACGCTTTTATTAAAATTAATCAAACTATAACTAGATATGAAAACATAGAACTAAAAAACTTATACACAAACATAGTCTTTGATTTTAACATTAAATCTTTTCTAATTCCTAGCTACTTACAATATGTATACTATTATTAATACAATTATTTATTGTATTAATTATATATAATATATACATTATACAACTTACAACATTTTAGTGAATACACGATTACAATAGTTTACATAAACCACTTATTTAATATTTCTAGGAACAAGCTGAACATCAACATTGCCCAGTTTAACATTCAGTGGGTCATGAGAGAATTCAATTTTTACATTTACGTCCGGGGCTTTAACAGTAAAGTTGCGTAACACGTGCACCATACCAGCAACTATTTGTAACTTGGCATACCTGGCGCCGATACACGTCCTGTTGCCCATGCCAAATGGCATGTAGATGTCGTCATTGGGTCCCCTGTCCTTTGAAAATCGCTCTGGATCAAACACCTCTGGGTTCGGATAGATTTTTGGGTCATTATGGATAGAATAAATCGGAGTAAACATTTTTGTACCTTTAGCTACTTTCACATTGCCAACAGGTAGTACTGTGTCTTGACAACATTGTCTTGTTAAAAGTCCAATAGGAGGGAATCGTCTCATCCCTTCACTTATTACCTTATCCACGTACGTCATTTCATTAATGACATCGTAAGTTATGATGTTCTTGTGCTTCTCAAAATGTTCATCTATTTCTTGATGAACTTTTTCTAATATTTCTGGGTGGCGACAGAGAAGAGTTAACGTTGAGAACATGGCATTGGCGCAAGGTTCAACGCCAGCCGAGAAGAAAAACAGAGCCTGCGCGGATAATAGTCCAGTGGTGGGTTCCATCTCATAACCTGTTGTTGAGTCCCTCATGGTGCCGTTTTTCTGTATACTCAGAGCGATATCTGCAAAATCGTGCTTCTTGACTCCTTCTTTTTCTCTTTTCTTCATAACTGCATCTATTGAACCGATAAAGAAGTCCTCGTACTCTTTGAATACTTTAATGCCTAACGCCGTCGTAAGCTTTGGGCTAAGACTGAATATTATGAATTTGAGCTGGTTCTTCCAATTTGACTGAGATAGATTTTTGGCCATGTCAAGGAACGGTGAATCAAAGATTGATTCTGATCCAATTCCGAAGATTGCTCCACAAACAGCGGCGTTGTTGTACATCATAAGTGTTGCGTGGAAATCGCCTTCCCATGTCTTGGGGTAGTTTTTCAAAAAGGTCACGAAGTCTTGGGCGCATTTGTCCATGATGTAGTACATGTTCTTCAGTTTGTTGGCCGTGAACAAAGGGGTCATGGTTTTCCGCATCAGCTTCCATCTAGGGCCATTCATGAAGGTAATATTGTCAGTCAACTGGTCACCATCAAGACTTTCTATTCCTCGGTGGTGAAAAGCTTGGAAATCACCTGATAAAACATGTTGCACATTTTGCGGGTCAATGACGAATAGTGTGGGGGTTGTAAGTTGACCAACACCAACAACGGGCTGGTCTCTATGTTTCTTATACAGCTCACCGAAGTTCTCGAACAGTGCGCGTTTCGTCGTGAGGAAATCCCAAAACGGTCCCAACACTTTATTCTTGCTGTAAAACTTCACTCCACGTCTCTTCCAGTAGTTTTCATTGTACTTTCCTATAAAGTACCAGCCTAATGTTATGACTGTTAATAACAAAGTTAGTGGTAAAAAGAACATTTTCACTGTTCGAACGCCGGTCACTTTACAATAAACACCGCCACTTAGTATTTGGCTTCTTATCCAAATGAATGAATATAAAACCTTGACTCTGGTTATATATAGTCGGTTCTTATCGGGCGTTTCTTGTTGTGATTATGATTAACACCTATTCACTATTACTTCGCATATGTCTTATTAGCTTGTTTGTTATGACTCAACAGTTTTAAAACCAGATTCTTCAGATAAGTAGGTTGTTTTTG
Source organism: Xestia rhomboidea (assembly GCA_963853795.1). Taxonomy (NCBI): domain Eukaryota; kingdom Metazoa; phylum Arthropoda; class Insecta; order Lepidoptera; family Noctuidae; genus Xestia; species Xestia rhomboidea. The sequence goes on along the minus strand of OY970759.1, from coordinate 14,450,054 downwards.
TTTATACCTACTATCTGTTTCCACGGCTCTATGGTCGTGTGAAGTATAAGGCAGGGACCGAAAAGGCTACCCGTATATATAGTCATAGATTTTAGACGGGTTATTTTTTATGGTTAGGTAAAAAACCTGCGCCGACTATCTGTGCGGACCGGTTTCGATAAACACTGGCAGATCGGCGCCGGTAACCAGCATTCTACGTGTATTATAAGGCTGCTAAATCTGAAATCGTTGCAGAAAATATTTCTGTTTTATTAGAACTTTTCACCCTCGATGACCGACAGTACAGTGGTCATGTGCTACTTACACTTGCACAGTGAAGCTCAGGGGAGGCCACTTTAGAGTCATCTCAGGGATGTACAGTCGAGGACTTTAATTGATGAGCTACTCGCCACTATTCGTATTTTAGCCGTGTAATGCAAATCGGGTTTAGTTTGTAATATTCGTTCTCGTGAATGTATTAAAGTGCAAAATTGGAAAGTAATGAGAGTGGCTTATCAATTAAAGTCATCGACTCTATTTTACAGGCGTTTGCTGTCACTCATTCAGTAGGTACTAGGAACGGTCATTTCCAGACACATGTCATGTCTGTCATTTTGACATGTTTTTTTTATTAGCCTGTACTGTCTCACTGCTGGGCAAATGCCTCCTCCAATTCCATCCATGTGCTCTTTTCCCGTGCTTCCTCGAACCAGACCTCGCGGTACGCGTCTAGATCGTCTCGCCATCTCTTTCTGGGCCAGCCTTGGCGCCGCCGTCCTTCTTCCGGCAACCATCGTAGGGAGACTTATATTTCCCAGCGGTCATCATGCATGCGGCTATTGTGGGTAACAGTCTAATCCCATTTTAGCCTAGCAGCCTTTTTGCCTACATCCACTATGCCCGTTTTGGAATGCAGCGTGGTGTTTCGAACCCTAGCTTGCCTTTTGACACACACTTGCCTTTGGCAAACTCCAAGGCGGAACTTATGAGACTCAGTGAGTGACCAGGTCTGAGCACCGTAGGTTAGGACGGACAGGATGCACAAACTTAACGATGACTTTGCGCTTGAGGGAGATAGGAAGATCACCCTTTTTCGACTCGGCGATTACATCACATCTAGTCGATTCACATTTAGACGGAATAAAAACTTGTTTTACCAACCAGTCTTACCAAAGGGTATAACCCAGTACTACCTGGGTTGTGCAGTAGGCTTAGCCAAGTTGACAATCTACAATCGTTAACGCTAGTAGAAAACTAACCAAATGTATGGGAATGACATCTATTTATTTATTTATTTATCTATCAACGATAAGTCACGTGGTCAAAACAAACGAATGGAAACTTTAAAGTTTAGTCAAAACTGTAAGTTGGCTACGATTTATATGGGATGTAGGGATCACGATTGTAGAAACGAATACATTTCATTCTATCATCTTGATCGATGTAAACTTGTCTACGAAAGTTTATATTCGTTTGTTTTGACCACGTGACTTAACGTTTACGATTGTAGAAAGAGAATCGATACGAATCGTTTGTAACTTGGCTAGGCCTGCAGGTTACATAGGCAGTCTCTTCATGTAAAATACTGGTATTCAGTTTCATCCGGTTAGATTGAAAGCCGACCTCCACCAACTATGTTAGTTGGAAAAAGGATGATGATGATGCCGGAATAAAAACTTGAAATAAATTATAATATTGCAAAACTTTTTTGCAAAAAATAAAACCGACTTCAAAAAAGTGAAAAATAAATTTAGCTTCAGAAGTCGGTGACAAAAAAACTAAATCAATCAAACAAAGGTAACCGACTTCTGAAGCTAAATTTATTTTTCACTTTTTTGTGTTTTTTGAAGTCGGTTTTATTTTTTGCAAAAACGTTTTTATTTTTCACTTTTTAGTGGTTCACATGTGCTTACCCCTTCACAACGTACCGGCGTGATGTTATGTTATGAACTGGTATAAACAATACACAGACAAGAGATTTCAGCAAACCCAGTCCATTTGCTATCATTTATTGAGGAGTTCCGTTGCCTATCTCCGAAGTCCTTCATCAGATCTTCACCAAATTGGAATGGGACCACTCCGAGAAAGTACTCTTTCAAAAACTACCGAAATCGGTACAAGTGTGCCTATTAAATTTGAAGAATTCTCTCGATTTTTCCAGGATCCCATCATCAGATCCTGACTTGATGATCATGGGACCACTTGGGAAGTATACCCTTTCAAACAAAACAAAAAAAAATCCAAATCGGTCCAGCCATCTTCGAGTAATCGGGGAACATACATAAAAAAAATGGTTCCGACGAATTGAGAACCTCCTCCTTTTCGAAGTCGGTTAATAAAATGTTTCTAACATGGGGACCAGCCACGATATTTTTATTAGCCTGAACTGTCTCACTCCTAAGCAAAGGCCTCGCCAATTAACGAGAAAGTCATCCAAGGCTTCCTGGCCATCTTCTCCCCGATCTGCAGCGACCCCGTCTAGCTGATTATGATTTAGTTATTTAAAAAGATAGAAACAAAACCACCTCTTAGTGACACACGGGCAAACTGCGTAGATAATGTTGCTATATTATGCTATGAGCGGGCTGTACCAACTTATGTTAAGATATCGCGTGAGGAGAAGGATCACAACAAACACCACATTTTTTGTGCCATTGTGCCTGTGATATACAACAAAAACTGAGCAGCGTAAATACTTACTTACCTATACATACTCACACACACACACTCAGGAGAGGACTCAAATATTGCGTAACATACTCGTAAAGACCTTCGTATCACTATTGCTAGGCGTGTATTCGTTAATGTATTCTTTATTGGCCATTTGAATAGACAAAGATGATCGTACAGTCATGTCTATACATATGTATTCATTTGACGACAGTAATTTTATCCGAATTGAATGAATTGCTATGTTCTTATGAGTATTTTCACGAGAAACGTTAAATTTTGCGTATACGCACACATATGTATTAAATGTTCGTGACTGTACACAAGGAACTACTTCAACAAAATCTCATGCACCTAAGGAATGCGGTTCAATACTGTACTACCTTGGATAGATGACGGATTTGTCACATAAACCCATAAAAACCGTGAGCAACAAAGTCTAGAAGACGAGGCTTGTATTACCTTAACAGCCTTAACTTTTTGGCAGTATTTTGAATCAGAGTTAGGTACTCTAGTACCCCTTTTTATTCGGATGGGAAATCATCAAATGACTCCTGCTCTGGGCGGAGCGGGAGGGAGTGTCAGACTTTTACTGACTAAAACCCATCCATGTTCCTTCTTTGCCCTTTGTGTTCCGGGGCCACTGTATCTCTTTCGAACAGTCCCGCAGCCCCGGCAGGTAACTAGTAAGGTGTTGGTTAGAACGTTGTATTGTTTGGGGACCCCTGGTAAACAGCATTGTTTTTTCTTTCCGGAACAGCTCAGTAGCTGAACGGAGTTTTTTTTTCTACGCGACATCAGTCACGAAGGCTTGCACGTAGGATGTGAGGCTCGCTTGCCTAGAATAACGGATTCACTCGAACTTTGCAGAGATCAAAGTTGTAATGATTCGGATTTCTGAGTAATCGTTTTATAAATTATCGAGCTGGTTTCAGTCGCACTTCCCTACGGTCTCTTTTTTTTATTAAGCTTTTATGCATAAAGTTCACTTGACAAAGTGACCTGCTTCCGTATGAATAGACAAAAGAAAAACTAACCTATCCAACGCGGGGTACGAAAATTTGCAAGCTTACTCTTGCATCCTATATTCTCCTAATTTCCCCCGTTTAACCGTTTTAACATGGCTTATTAATTGAAGCAACCTTTTTTTTTAACCAACAAATTCCATGCAGTAGTTTCAGACAAAAAACATTAAAACATCACTATCGGCATCAGAATTGTTCAGCTTCAGGTGCTTACTTTTTTCAAAAATATCCAATGTACAGTTTTGACTCCGCTACGATTTTATTAAATGTACATGTAATATGAAAATCCCTAAAACTTGGCTACTTGCGAACATATCTCACTTGTTTTGTCTTGCAGTTCACAAACATCAGATATGATCTAGGGAAAGCTGCTCAACTTATTTTAAAGGTGGGCCATAATTTTAATCTAGTAAATAAGTCTTGCTATATAGTCACGGTAGATACCTTCCCATATAGCTTTTAACATTAAACTTCAGTTAGTTGCATATTGTTTGTTGGATATTGGCTTACTGAGAATGGATTCATAAGGACCAACATTTTTTTCGATAAGTTTGGAATTTTGAATTTGAGATCCTGAAATCTGCTTTTAAAAGACTTGTCAGCTGACTACTTTTGGCGGGCCAATTCAAATGCGTCGGCGGGCCACATAATGACTCACGGGCCTGGGGTTAAGCAGCCTTGATCTATGGTTAGGTACAAAAAGCACTCAAACATTGACTCTTTTAAAATCAGAGCATTTATTAATGTGACAGAAGGGTTTTTTTACATATCAATGGACATAAGTAACATTACACAAAAGTATTACAAGCGAATTCACAATTAAAATCTACGGTAAATCATTATCTATACATATAATAAAATCGTTGAGACCAAAAAATCTGTTCATTGAAGATTAAAAAAAAAAAACCAGCCAGGGTGACTTGAAATAAGTAACTGAACATATTAAAACCATTTAAAAAAATTTTGTTTGTTTGTTTGTTTGTTTGTTTGAACGCGCATCACGTAAAAACTGCTGAACCGATTTTGTTGAAATGTTCACAAATCTGTTTAAATACATTCAGAATAACATATAGGCTATAGAAATTTTGGATTTTTTTGGAAAAAGGGGGTGAAAAGGGGGGTTAAGTTTGTATGAAAAAAAAAAATTAGATTGTTCTAGAATCATGAAACTCAGAATAAATACTTATTAATAAAAATAAAGTAATACCTGTCTTAGCATTTTTTTTAAATCTCATCCAGAGGCGCAAAAAAGAGGGTTTTGTGTTTAAAATTAATAAACTTCAAACACCTATACAATCAAAACCAATGAAGTGTAACCTTTTAAAGTTGCTACATATACTCCATATCTAATACAGGTAAATATAATTTCTCAGTATTCTTGAAATTTGATTTTTGAGGTGAATACGCACAAAATAGCGGAACTCAAGAAAATCAGCTTTCCTCGGTTTAAGTAGTTGGTACGAAATGTTTGTGCGCGCATCACGTCAAAAATACTGCATAGGCTTCTTCAATATTTAAACTATATATTATCACGCTACTTCCTTAAGGGGATAGGCAATTTTGCATTATTTCCGTATACTTCAATTGTTTGACGTTTCAGTCATGACGTAAGTATATGAGAACGGCTATTTGTGGCTTATTTCAACGAAGTAAATAGCCTTGCAGTTTCATGACCGCTCTGTAAACTACGGGGTTGCAGGTTCAAACCCTCCAACATTATTTTCACTTTTTGTGATTTGTTTAATTTTTTTTTTGATGCGGTGAGATTTCCTATATTTCATTTTGTATAAGTTGTGTGCATTTCTTATTTTTTTCGTGAAATATTTTTCCAAAAAGTAATAGAGTAGTACATAAGGAAGAAGAATACAATCATGCTACCCCCAAATAAATTGGGATAAGGGCAGGAGTATGATGATGAGGATGATTTCTCCAAAAAGAAGTATAGCGAACACCAGAAGCCTGATAAATCCACGTGTTCTTGCCGTGCAAGAACTGTGCTATGCTCTTCGCAATAATCAATAATCCATACGCAGTTTACGTAGATTATATTTACAGCTAAATTGTTATTGGCCTCATACTCCGCGGCTACCCAAGGGTAGCGGATGGCACGGTTCACATGTGGTGCGAGGATGACAACGCTCTGACCTGGCTGACCCAAAACGTACCCAGAATAAAACTGCCCAACACTGACGCGACACTGACCACAATGCGACAATCTGACGTACCGACCCGGGTCCGAGCAGCGCTTTTTGTACCCAGGTACAATGGGGACATAGCGCTGCTCCAGACTGTTCTGACCCGCCAGAACCCCTGGTATGCCATTGGCAGGTGGTCATTATATAGGGCGACATCGGTCGGTGGAGATAACTATGGGACTTATCTGACCCTAGGTATCCCACCGGAAGAAGTCGAAAAGGTCTTGGGGAGGGAGCGGCGGATATCGTACCTACTTGGGTCGATATACGTGCGCTTTTTCCCCAAAACCCATCCCTCCGACACTCAGACTGACACCGAAGTGACAAAACCGGCACCGACTGAACTCGACCAGACTATGACTCAACTGGAGGAGGAGATGGCCAGAACGGCAATGGCTGATGCCGACGCTGTGAGGATGCCAACCTCACCAGCAGGGTGGACGGAGCAGCTGCTCTCATCCTCACCGACACTGAGCGTAGACCAGCACGGATTGGAGGACGGGGGGGAATCATCCGATGGATCAATCTCCTCCTAACTCCACCCCACTGCCGCCCACATCCCATCCCCTAAGTATCATCCAAACTAACCTCCAGCATAGCCAGACGGCCACCGCTTGCCTACGCAGGGCACTGGAGATGGAACCCCGAACCATTGCACTCATCCAGGAGCCGTGGATCCGTAACAACAGAGTGTGCGGCCTTGGTAACATCGGAGGTAAGCTAACCCTCGACACACAAGGCACAGACAAACCACGAACCTGTGTCTATATACCCAAAGATGTACCCACCACCACGCTCACGCAATTATGTTCCAGAGACCTAACAGCCGTCAGGCTCATTACTGACGGCGATGCACCCGATATAGTCCTGGCCTCGGTATACATGCCAGGCGAAAATGAAGACTGCCCACCGAAAGAGATGGCCGACCTGGTAAGGTACTGTGAAGACGCCAACCTGGACCTGGTCATCTGCACGGACTCGAACGCCCACCACCCGCTTTGGGGTTGCAACAAAGCCAACACTAGAGGTGAGGTACTATGCACATATCTGTTCTCCACTAACCTTAACATCGCAAACCGCGGCTCGGAACCCACTTGGGTCACATCTCGCGGACAAACAATCATTGACCTCACGCTCACTTCGGAAAGCGCGACAAAACTTATCTCTAACTGGCACGTATCCAACGAGCCTTCCTGCTCTGACCATAGAAGGATTCGCTTCTCACTAGTAGCTAACATGAAAAAACCCGAACCTAGGCGCAACCCACGCCGTACTAATGTACCCGGCTACAAACGGCTGTTGGCCTCCTTACTAACACAGCACCAAACCCCCCAAATACTGACGGACCCCAAAATACTTGAGGACACTGTAACAAAACTCTCGGAATTTATAATCGAAGCCTACCACGCCTGCTGAAAACTAAAAGATCAGAACACCAAGAGCAAGGCCAACTCCTGGTGGAATGCGGAACTTAGTAAGCTCAGGCAAACCATGCGCAAGCAATTCAACAGAGCCAAAAACTCCAGACTACCAGAAGACTGGGACTCATACAAGAAAACACAGTACACCTTCAAAAAACAAGTCAGGTATGCCAGCAGGGCAGCCTGGCGGAAATTCTGTGAAGAAATTGAATCAAACAGCGAAGCCGCGCGTGTCAGAAAAATCCTATCTACCGATCAGGATCGCACCCTCGGGTCACTGAAAACCCCAGACAACACTTACACTAAGTCAGACCACGAAACAAGTAAAGTCCTTCTGGAAACCCACTTCCCAGACTGCAATCTCTCCGAGGACAGAACCTGGGCAAGTGAGCTAATGCACACACCAAATGACCAAGACTGGGCCACAGCCCACATCATAGTAACCACAGAGAGAATAAAATGGGCAATCAAGACTTTTAAACCATATAAATCCGCAGGCTTAGACGAAATCTTCCCCTCCCTACTACAATGGGGAGTAGACGTCCTAACGCCGTGGCTGACCGTCATATACCAAGCCTGCATAGCACACAAATACATACCACTTGCATGGCGAGAGGTGAAAGTCATTTTCATCCCTAAACCAGGCAAACCTGACTACACACAACCCAAGGCATACAGACCAATAAGCCTGACATCTTTCCTACTGAAAACTCTCGAAAGACTATGTGATCGACACATTCGAGACGGACCTCTTCGGGAGCGGCCACTTCACAAACAACAACACGCATATTCCACAGGAAAATCAACAGAATCTGCACTACATAGTGTGATCTCCAAGATCGAATGTGCGGTGGACCACAAATGCTCTTCGCTAGCTGTCTTCATTGACATAGAAGGCGCTTTTGACAAAACCATCTTCCATAGCATCAACGCAGCTCTCGAGGAACACGGCGTGGACTCGACCCTGCGAGGATGGATCACAAACATGCTCAGACTGAGAGCCGTACAAGTTACGGTAAACGACACCACCAGAGCCATAGTGGCGAAGGGCTGCCCCCAAGGTGGCGTCCTTTCGCCACTGCTATGGAACCTCGTAGTAGACAGCCTCATTAAACGCCTCAACAGCAGAGGCTACTACACGGTGGGCTATGCTGATGACCTGACCATAATAATAAACGGCACACACGAAAACACACTATGCAACCTTATGCGCCAAGCTTTGAGGATAGTAGAAGATTGGTGCAAGGAATACAAACTAGCAGTGAACCCTACCAAAACCGAACTCGTCCTCTTCACAATGAAAAGGAAGTTGGCCACTTTACAATTACCAAGCTTCTTTGGGACCACCCTAAGCCTATCGACTGTAACCAAATACCTGGGTATCTTTTTGGACAAACAGCTGAACTGGGCAAAACACACTGATTACATAACCACAAAAGCCAGTATAGCCCTATGGCAATGTAAGAGGCTGCTCGGGAGAAATTGGGGTATAAGCCCCAAAATCACCTACTGGTTATACACCACAGTTATCCGACCAATCATCACATACGGCTCTTTAGTTTGGTGGCCCAGGACCAACCTAAGCACGACCCAAAAGGATCTCGAGAAACTACAAAGATTTGCCTGCGTAGCAATCACCGGCAGCATGAGAACTTCACCCACTGCTGCCTTACAGGTGATGCTGGGACTACCACCTCTACACCTCGTTGTAAGAGAAGAGGCGGCCATAGCGGCTTTCAGACTCGAAGCATCCGGCACCCTAAGTAACGATTCCAGAATTAAACACACACGCATCAGAGAAGATGCAATCAAACAACAGCCCATGATGGCATCACCCAGCGACAGAACCCTGAAGACCCACTGCTTCCAAAAACACTACAACATAGAGCTCACAGCGGAGTTGTATGACTACTCAGGAACAAAAGAGCTAAGAATCTACACTGATGGATCGAAAACCGACGACGGGACAGGTTTCGGGGTGTTCTCCGACGACCTAAACATTAAAATATCCAAACCGCTTGGAAAACTCAACTCTGTTTACCAGGCAGAGTGTGTAGGTATTATCCAGGCGGCACACGCTATAGAGGCCAGGGAGGTTACGGATACCAACATTCGAATACTCTCCGACAGTGCCTCAGTCCTTCAATCCCTAAAGAGTAATCAGATAACGTCGAGACTAATACTAGAATGCCATAATGCCCTAGAACGAATCACGGTACCAAACCACAACACGATAACACTACAATGGATCAAAGGCCACAGCGGATCACTTGGGAACGATGCGGCTGATGAACTTGCCAGAAGAGGATCCAGCACAAAACCCTGCGGACCCGAGCCCATTGTGCCCATTCCTTTCAAACAATTAAGAAGCTGGTTAAAGGAACACACCCGAATACAAGCGGAGCAATGGTGGACCTCGGCACCAGGGTGTAGGCAATCCAAGGAAGCTATGCCATCCCTGGACACAAAGCTGACCAGGCGCCTTCTGCGCCTGGACAGAGATAGCCTACGGCTGGTGGCGGGGACCATCACTGGACACTGTTCACTGAATAAACACTTTCACACCCTAGGAATTACTGACAGTCCCCTGTGCAGAGCATGCATGGAGGCGGAGGAAACGGTGGCGCATGTGCTCCTTGAATGCACCGGCGTTACCAAGATTCGCGAGGGGACTCTTGGAACACCAAGATCCCTTGCCGATGCCCTGAGAAGACCGGGAAGTTTGATCTGCTTCTGGAGGGAGGTGGGCTGGTTGGAGTAACGGCCACCATGGCTCACGCACAATGGTCCACTTTAGGGACTAAGTGCGGAAACCTAAACCCCCATGATGATGATGATGATGATTGGCCTCATATCGTGTTTTCGGGCGGGAGGAGACGCCCGGGTTCTTCCATTGTGAGGATCGACCGGAGGCCACGGTGGAGCACACTGTGGAGGTGTGCCCCACTTGGGCGGAGCACCGCCGTGTCCTCGAAGCGGCGATCGGCGGCGGCGACCTCTCTCTCCCAACCCTGGTTCAATACATGGTCCGGAGCGAGACGGAATGGGATGCCATCACCTCCTTCTGCGAAGCAGTCATGCTAGCGAAGGAGGTGGCGGAACGTGAGAGGGAGAGATCCTCACGTCCCGGCCACAGCGGGAGACACCCCGGGCGTCGGGAGCCACGTATTGGCCCCCGGCCACCGTAGGCGCGGGCCTGTGGACGAGGAGCTATGGGCTAGCTCGCCGTCCGTCCGTCTCATGACGACAGGCCGTGTCGACGGCGCGTTCGTGTTCTACGCGCGCCTCAAAGAGAGTCAGCAAAAAAGAAGGGGTCCGCAAGGGCCGATGCCTGCCGGGGCTGCGGGACTATTCGAAAGAGATACCGTGACCCCGGAACACAAAGGGCGATGAAGGAACATGGATGGGTTTTAGTCAGTAAAAGTCTGACACTTCCTCCTGCTCCGGGAGGAGTCATTTGATGATTTCCCATCCGAAAAAAAAAAGCTATATCGTGTTTGGGCTCATTCATGCACCTTGATGAGAACTTTCGACCTAGCTGGAGTATGACTGTCATCGAGTGTCTAAGGATGAAAACCTAAGGCTGTCGAGGGAAGCCCCAAATTGGAAAAACATATACAATATTTTAACGATGATTGCATATAATTCCGAGAAATTAAATTGTTACCTACTTGAATCTATACTTATTATTATAAAGGAGAAAAGTTTGTTTGTTTGGTTGGTTGAACGCGCTAATTTTAGGAACTACTGATTCCAGTTAAAAACATCTTTTAGTGTTGGATAGCCCATTTATCGAGGAAGGCTATACGTTATATAACATCACGCTACAATCAATAGGAGCGGAGCATCAATGAAAATTGTTGCAAATACAGCGAAAAATTATTGCTTTTGAGAGCTTCCTTTCCGTGCGCTGCGTAAACGGATAAAGTTACTCAACAATCATACATGTATGACGGGATTGTTCCTCTTAAAAAGTCCGCTAAAGCATATTATCTGCGTTTTTTTTAGGTTGACTCACACTCTCTCTAAGCCTCTCTCTCTCTTACGTAACGCAGACGAAGTTGCGCGGGTCAGCTAGTACTATATAAAGCTAGATTATCTTAAATATTTATAAAACTATTTGATATTTCTAGGTACAAGCTGGACATCAACATTGCCCAGTTTAACATTCAGTGGGTCATGAGCGAATTCTATTTTTACATTTACGTCCGGGGCTTTTACAGTAAAGTTGCGTAACACGTGCACCATACCTGCAACTATTTGTAACTTGGCATACCTGGCGCCGATACACGTATAACCGACAGTCGACACGTAATTCTAATAAGAATTACGTCTACAATCAGATAAAAATACAACTTAATCCTAAAGGTTACACAAAAAATAACCATGCGCCTCTCGAGCGCATCGGTTTTTATATTTATAACAGCATTAGCTGTCCGTTTCAGCTTCGAGTTTTCTGCCTTTTTTGGATTATTTTTATGTTGGAGTCGCAAGTTGAACCTCACAATTGGATTTCATATAACCATGTAGGCTTTAGGACAGTTCCATAGATTAGAAGTTTGTTATCCAGAGACAGTTTGCTGTTCCTACGCAGTTGCAGTTACACTAGTATAGCCCCCGATATCAATGGTTGAGCGAGTCTCTCTTGGCTCTACTGTGGTCTCTCCATGTCAGTCTTCGTTCGAGATTCATTTCCAAATATTTGACGCAGTTATAATGCGGAAGCTGTTGATCGCAGAGATGGACTGGTGGACAGTTACCTTTTGTAAGGGTAACTGCTATGTGGACTGACTTGGATGCAATAGCTCTAATCCTCCATTTTTTCATCCGATCTTGTATTTTTGTTAGGCATTTTTGCAATGTGCTGAAGTTATCTGTTGGATCTTGACTAGAGCTGATTATCACTGTAAAAGTAGCCACTTTACCCCAGGGTAAGTCAGACCCAAAACAAAGCCCTGGGCTACACCGGCAAGTATATCTTGGAAGCTTGATTTGCTTGACTGCTTGTATCAGGACGACTGTTCCGGGACGAGAAGGTGATTTCCCGTATTTGGAACAGTCGTCCTGACAAATAAGACTCCAGAGGCCGATAGAATTTGTGAGGAAGGACTCTGCGTTACTAATCCAATCATTTAATTTCTGTTATTATTTTGTGTACACATTCATCGAAAAAAATTGTGTTGCTGCTGTTTTTTTTTTTTATTCAGTGTTGATTCTATTGTAGTTTAAAATGGTGTTCCCTTTTCTGAATTATAAATATTTGGTTATAGGTGATAATTAAGGTTCTAATTGAACATACTTATAAAGTAAGCCCTCATATGGTGTACGTTACCCCAACAGGAAAGTGTCTCCTGTGTATATGAGTGGAACGTTTAATGTGTGCCCTAACTGCTGTACATGTGTCCCCACTTAAAAATGTGTGCCCCCTGTCGTTTTGGAAAAAAACGGAAAAAACGATTCCTTCTGGGGTAACGTTTTTCCAGCAGGAAAATTCTAAACGAATGATCGGAGAGAGAAACATTGTGCATGGCCTTGTAGCTTAAAGTAGTGCCAAAGTGTGCCTCCAAAAATAAATTGTGTGCCCCTTCAGGTTTTCGAGATATTCCATTTCCTGCTGGAGTAACGTTTTGCAGAATCGTATATCTCTAAAAACATTGCATGTGCCCCTGTAGAATAAACATACACGCGTAGCTCTTAATGTGTGCCCCTTAGTGCCCCAATTAGATTTAAAAAAATATTTATAATTTCCAAGTTATCGCAGTTATAAGAAAACTCGAAAAAACATCGCAGTGCCAAAATGAAACAAGGTATAAGCTCGCTGAAAACTGTATTTTCCCTATGACATAACTCTGGTGGCAACATCTAGAGAGATTCAATCTTTTTACACATAGGATGTTCAATTTATTAACCCTATCGATTGTTACCGTAAAAACCAAAACTACAGAAAGGTACCTATTCTTTCTTTGCGGCAGTTTGATTAACAGCAGCTCAGTTACTTTCCCTCTTTGAGAACGGAGGCCTGCGTCCCAGCACTGGGAACATTATAGGCTGATGATGCTGCTTTGCTGTATAAAGTTAAAAAAACGTTTATTATATAAATTATAATGTTGGTTCCACCACTGCTTTGAAAATGTTGTAATTGTAATGGCAATATTGAGACACCTGAGAGATGGGAATGGCGGTGAAAAAGTATATCGAATGTGTCTCCTTTGTACTAATTGTTAAGTTTCTAGAAGTTTAGTAATCCGTTCGCGATGTATGATTTATTGAAGGGGTAACTGGTTCGTTTAAGATAAGCACACCGCAACCACATAAACAAGAAAATTAAATTTCAATCTGCTTAGGGACTTTAGAATACAATTACTGATACAAATAAGGTAGTCATGCCCAAACACTATTCAAAATGAATTTGCTGCATTTCAATTACAAAATGATTAGCAATTAACCACAATGTTTGACCTCAAACCAAAACGGTAGATAAGAAAAGTTGTATAGTTCCATTTGGCCACCCTATCCCAATACGAAAACAATGCAGTCTCCTTATCTTAAATTTCTGGTTTAAATAAACTGGAGAGTCACTATAAAACAACAAATTAAGATGTGCCGAGTAATGATGACAATCACAAAGCCATAATATCATCCAAGTATAATAAATACAGTTAAGAGAAACAGATTTTTATTCAATCATTTGGTTAAGAACCCGAATACTAAGTGGTTGTGTTAATCCTAAAGTGACTGTCTTCCGAAAAGCAAAAATGTTATTTTTACCATTAACTTTATTATTACTTGTGATAACATTGGGGTGGTACCTGTTAGGAAGATACAATGAAAACTACTGGAAGGCACGTGGAGTGAAGTTTTACAGCAAGAATAAAGTGTTGGGACCGTTTTGGGATTTCCTCACATCGAAACGCGCACTGTTCGAGCCCTTCAGTGAGCTGTACAGGAAACATAGAGATCAGCCTGTTATTGGCGTCGGTCAACTCACAACACCGGCTTTGTTCGTTATCGATCCGAAAAATGTGCAACATGTTTTATCAGGTGACTTTCAAGCTTTCCACCACCGTGGATTAGAAAGTCTTGATGGTGACCAGTTGACTGACAACATTACATTCATGAATGGTCCTAGATGGAAGCTGATGCGGAAAACCATGACCCCTTTGTTCACGGCCAACAAACTGAAGAACATGTACTACATCATGGACAAATGCGCCCAAGACTTCGTGACCTTTTTGAAAAACTACCCAAAGACATGGGAAGGCGATTTCCATAGCACACTTATGATGTACAACAACGCCGCTGTTTGTGGAGCAATCTTCGGAATCGGATCAGAATCTATCTTTGATTCACCGTTCCTCCGGATGGCCAAAAATATGTCCCAAACAAATTGGAATAACCAGCTCAAATTCGTATTATTCACGCTAAACCCGAAGTTATCATCGATGTTGGGAATTAAGTTATTCAAACAGTACGAGGACTTCTTCATTGGTTCAATTAATGCAGTTATCAAGAAAAGAGAACAAGAAGGAGTTAAGAAGCACGATTTTGCAGATATCGCTCTGAGTATACAGAAGAACGGCACCATGAGGGACCAACAAACAGGTTATGAGATGGAGCCCACCACTGGATTATTATCCGCGCAGGCTCTGTTCTTCTTCACGGCTGGCGTTGAACCTTGCGCCAATGCCATGTTCTCAACGTTAACTCTTCTCTGTCGCCACCCAAAAATATTAGAAAAAATTCATCAAGAAATAGATGAACATTTTGAGAAGCACCAGAACATCATAACTTACGATGTCATTAATGAAATGGAGTATGTGGATAAGGTGGTAAGTGAAGCGATGAGAATCTTACCTCCAGTTGAACAAAGCCGGTGTTGTGAGTTGACCGACGCCAATAACAGGCTGATCTCTATGTTTCCTGTACAGCTCACTGAAGGGCTCGAACAGTGCGCGTTTCGATGTGAGGAAATCCCAAAACGGTCCCAACACTTTATTCTTGCTGTAAAACTTCACTCCACGTGCCTTCCAGTAGTTTTCATTGTATCTTCCTAACAGGTACCACCCCAATGTTATCACAAGTAATAATAAAGTTAATGGTAAAAATAACATTTTTGCTTTTCGGAAGACAGTCACTTTAGGATTAACACAACCACTTAGTATTCGGGTTCTTAACCAAATGATTGAATAAAAATCTGTTTCTCTTAACTGTATTTATTATACTTGGATGATATTATGGCTTTGTGATTGTCATCATTACTCGGCACATCTTAATTTGTTGTTTTATAGTGACTCTCCAGTTTATTTAAACCAGAAATTTAAGATAAGGAGACTGCATTGTTTTCGTATTGGGATAGGGTGGCCAAATGGAACTATACAACTTTTCTTATCTACCGTTTTGGTTTGAGGTCAAACATTGTGGTTAATTGCTAATCATTTTGTAATTGAAATGCAGCAAATTCATTTTGAATAGTGTTTGGGCATGACTACCTTATTTGTATCAGTAATTGTATTCTAAAGTCCCTAAGCAGATTGAAATTTAATTTTCTTGTTTATGTGGTTGCGGTGTGCTTATCTTAAACGAACCAGTTACCCCTTCAATAAATCATACATCGCGAACGGATTACTAAACTTCTAGAAACTTAACAATTAGTACAAAGGAGACACATTCGATATACTTTTTCACCGCCATTCCCATCTCTCAGGTGTCTCAATATTGCCATTACAATTACAACATTTTCAAAGCAGTGGTGGAACCAACATTATAATTTATATAATAAACGTTTTTTTAACTTTATACAGCAAAGCAGCATCATCAGCCTATAATGTTCCCAGTGCTGGGACGCAGGCCTCCGTTCTCAAAGAGGGAAAGTAACTGAGCTGCTGTTAATCAAACTGCCGCAAAGAAAGAATAGGTACCTTTCTGTAGTTTTGGTTTTTACGGTAACAATCGATAGGGTTAATAAATTGAACATCCTATGTGTAAAAAGATTGAATCTCTCTAGATGTTGCCACCAGAGTTATGTCATAGGGAAAATACAGTTTTCAGCGAGCTTATACCTTGTTTCATTTTGGCACTGCGATGTTTTTTCGAGTTTTCTTATAACTGCGATAACTTGGAAATTATAAATATTTTTTTAAATCTAATTGGGGCACTAAGGGGCACACATTAAGAGCTACGCGTGTATGTTTATTCTACAGGGGCACATGCAATGTTTTTAGAGATATACGATTCTGCAAAACGTTACTCCAGCAGGAAATGGAATATCTTGAAAACCTGAAGGGGCACACAATTTATTTTTGGGGGCACACTTTGGCACTACTATAAGCTACAAGGCCATGCACAATGTTTCTCTCTCCGATCATTCGTTTAGAATTTTCCTGCTGGAAAAACGTTACCCCAGAAGGAATCGTTTTTTCCGTTTTTTTCCAAAACGACAGGGGGCACACATTTTTAAGTGGGGACACATGTACAGCAGTTAGGGCACACATTAAACGTTCCACTCATATAACTCTAGGAGACACTTTCCTGTTGGGGTAACGTACACCATAGGGAGAGCTTACTTTATAAGTATGTTCAATTAGAAACTTAATTATCACCTATAACCAAATATTTATAATTCAGAAAAGGGAACACCATTTTAAACTACAATAGAATCAACACTGAAATAAAAAAAAACACTGAAGTGAAAACAGCAGCAACACGATTTTTTTCGATGAATGTGTACACAAAATAATAACAGAAATTAAATGATTGGATTAGTAACGCAGAGTCCTTCCTCACAAATTCTATCGGCCTCTGGAGTCTTATTTGTCAGGACGACTGTTCCAAATACGGGAAATCACCTTCTCGTCCCGGAACAGTCGTCCTGATACAAGCAGTCAAGCAAATCATGCTTCCAAGATATACTTGCCGGTGTAGCCCAGGGCTTTGTTTTGGGTCTGACTTACCCTGGGGTAAAGTGGCTACTTTTACAGTGATAATCAGCTCTAGTCAAGATCCAACAGATAACTTCAGCACATTGCAAAAATGCCTAACAAAAATACAAGATCGGATGAAAAAATGGAGGATTAGAGCTATTGCATCCAAGTCAGTCCACATAGCAGTTACCCTTACAAAAGGTAACTGTCCACCAGTCCATCTCTGCGATCAACAGCTTCCGCATTATAACTGCGTCAAATATTTGGAAATGAATCTCGAACGAAGACTGACATGGAGAGACCACAGTAGAGCCAAGAGAGACTCGCTCATCATTGATATCGGGGGCTATACTAGCGTAACTGCAACTGCGTAGGAACAGCAAACTGTCTCTGGATAACAAACTTCTAATCTATGGAACTGTCCTAAAGCCTACATGGTTATATGAAATCCAATTGTGAGGTTCAACTTGCGACTCCAACATAAAAATAATCCAAAAAACGCAGAAAACTCGAAGCTGAAACGGACAGCTAATGCTGTTATAAATATAAAAACCGATGCGCTCGAGAGGCACATGGTTGTTTTTTGTGTAACCTTTAGGAGTAAGTTGTATTTTTTTATCTGATTGTAGACGTAATTCTTATTAGAATTATGTGTCGACTGTCGGTTATATTTTTTGGATCTGTCGATCTGGTTACTGTTGATAGATCATAGCTTCCTCCTTTTACAATTATTTTACCTCGGATTGGAGGCAACAATCCAAGAGCCACCTATTTTAATTTAAGAAATTGGTTGAGGAATTTGGCGCCACGCTGTAGGTGCCATGAGATTTACAAAATGATGGATAAGCTGTGATCATTATAATTAATAAACTAACGATTGAAATAACAACTTAATTAGTATCTAGATTAGTAAGTAGATACAAGTCTAATTATCTTGTAAGACTTGCAGAAAGATCGATCGGTCTTTAGACCTAGATGCTACTGCTATTGGGCTTTATCGTCGTAGCACTAGTCAGGTCCAAAGAAGTGGCGCGAAGTGTTCCATTCACGCCTCTACAGTGGATATGCGTTCATGGGTTCTGCCATACTTGATGATTAGGCCGGCTAGGCATGGCGGGCTGATACCAGTCGGAGGGCGCGCGAATGTACAAGTATGTCCAGTGTCCCCGACTCATAGTACCAAATGGTAAGATCTGAAGGTTTTAGTCGGTAGGAATCTATGGCAATCCTCCCTGGATTGCCAGGACAGCGAGAAAAGATGTGCAATGGCAATTTTTTTCTTCGCCTGCGGCAAAGGAGTCATCATAATTCGGTAACTTAAAATAAAATAAAATTAAAATAAATAAAAGTCAAAGTCAAAGTATTTATTAGTGTGGTTTTTGGTGATAGTTGGTCTTACAGTTAGGGAGGGGGGGGGGGGTTAATATCGCTGGACATTAACACACAGCGCCATCTAATGCCACACTAAGCAACGAGGCTTGTGTCGTGGACACCAGATAGTTGATATACTACATAGATACTTTTTGTTTGTAAATACATACTTATTATACATATAAACATCCATGACTCGGAAACAAATGTCCATGCTCATCACACAAACATTTGCTCCAACCGGGATTCGAACCCGGGACCCTAAGAACGTAAAGCAGCCTCACTACCGCTGCGCCGTTCAGGTCGTCTAACTCGTCTAACTACCGCTGCGCCATTCAGGTCGTCTAACTCGTCCAACTCGGTCGTAACTATTAAGCTATGGACCACTGTTACAAAAAAATAAATAGGTAGATAGGTACGAACCGAAACTATATTTAAATAAAAGCCGGTAAAAGCGCGTGTCGGGCCACGCGCAGTGTAGAGTTCCGTAGTAGCCCGATATCCCATGATCTGTCCACGAAGTAGACACAATAGTTAAACAATGGCGTCTCGATCGATCGTGGTTTTTGGGATCGCTGATGATGAAAATGAGGTCAAACTGAAAATCCAAGATTGCACCGACGAAAATTTTCGGTTTTTTCTTCATCGGTGTCATTTTCGTGGTTTTTGAGGACGTTGATAATGAAAATGAAGTCAAAATGAAAATCCAAGACAACGCCGATGAAAATTTTCGGTTTGTTCTTCATGGGTGTTGATTTAGTGCTTTTTGGGGAACTACGTTCCTTATGGGGGTCCCCCGACCGCACAACATTTTTGATTTTGCGCGCTTGGACGCATGCTATAAGACTAATTCAGTGATTTTTATTGTGAAGTTTATTTGTTTTTCGTGTACCTACCGTGTAATCAAAAACCATCATTATCACAATCACCATCACTATCACAATCACAATCACGAATCATGACACACACACACAACTATCATCATCATTATCATAATGATTATCATCATTATCGTTATCACAATAAATCACCCATTTCTCCCTCTTAATATAAGATACCTACCCCTATAAAGAACACACCCTCCAAGTTTCATGTCTCTAGGACCAGCGGTTTGGGCTGTGTTGATATATCACCCAGTCAGTCAGTTTACCATTTTACATAATTATACAGGTTGGAATTTTTGAATGCCACCTGGAAGGAAAGTACTCGAAATACCTGGAGATAGCAAATTTGACTCAAAGGAAACATTCCTTTATTTTTAAAAGAAACAAATCTGCGTTCACCAATTTTAGAAAATTAGCTTGCCACACTCGGGAATCGAACCGACTAAAGTTGAAAAAAATAACATCCTGTACTTTTTTACATCAATCGATAGGGGCAATCATATGAATCAAATCTCTCTAACAAACATTATAAATTCAAAAAGCTATAGCACTTTTATTCATGGTTTTCCAATCATTTAATTTATTATGTTGTTAGAGAGATTTGATACATATGATTGACCCTATCGATTGATGTCAAAAAGGTACAGAATGTTATTTTTTTGAACTTTAGTCGATCCATCCCGGGTTCGATGCCCGAATGTGGCAAGCGAATTTTCAAAAATCTGTAAATGCAAATTTATTTCTTTTTAAAAATAAAGGAATGTTTCCTATCAGTAAAATTTGCTATCTCCAGTATTTAGAGTACTTTCCCTCCAGGTGGCATTGAAAAATTCCGCCCTGTATATAGATAGATTTAGATTTTTAACTTCTAAACGCCCAAGCGGATTTCGATGTACGTGGTATCGTTAGAATCTTTGTGTTACCCCGGGTAACATAGGCTAGTGAAAATTTAAAAGAAAAATAAATAGGTACAACAATAAAAAAAATTGGATATTGCAATATGGGTATCAAATTAAAGGACTCATCATGAGGATTTTAAAATGGTTTAGCATGACCATATTTTGATTTAAAAAAAAATTGTTTCTTAAATATCTTACAAGATACGCGCGGATGACTAGGTAGGTTTGTGAACTTTTAAGTGATAAATGTACACAAAAATAAATAAAATGCGAAATTCTCCATCTATTACATTATATATATATTATAATCGTTATTACAAAGGGTAAAATAAAAAAATAAATAAAAAAACTTGACTGCGTAAAAATAACGTAATTCAAAAAATGAAATGAAATGCCGCCGGTAGAAAAGGCTCTTTATTTGTATCTTGGTATTAATCCTTATAAAAAAAAAAACATTTTCAAGACTGCTTTAATACTTCTATATTACTTTGAATTATTCAATTCGGACATTCCATTCGAAAGATATCACAAGTCCTTTTGAACGCTTGTGTCGCATATATGCAATTTCAGTGTCCCTACCGCTCATGACGTATTTCTGCGACAGAGAACATGCATGATTTTTTCGTTCTATTTTCGTCCTATTAACTGTGTGGTACAACTAAAACTATTATTAAATAGAGCTAATATTTACAACAATTACTTAAAATTATGTTTCATAACTCTAAGCATTGAAAAAACTTAAACAAAAGTTAGTAATTGGCAGCTTGGACTTTTCTTCGGTGTCTATCGCGCGCGTCACATAAATATGACCATAGGGATGGGATACAATGCAATGCGCATTTTAAAAACGAAATAACAAACAGTTAATTAATCAGGTATAATGCATCATTCAGCATAAAATAAACGGTGTCATAAGAAATAAAGTAAAATTTAACATATTGCCTTGTGTTATTAATTCTTTTCCTTATTATTCATAAGAAAAACATCCCTCAGGATCTTTGTATAATGCCAACATTTGACGTTAGTTCCCATCCCTAGACGCCTATGCTTGCAACATATTTCTCTAGTTTCATCCATATTTTTTTATTGTTGTACAACAATAAAAAAAATACCTGTATATTTTTCTTTTAAATTTTCACTAGCCTATGTTACCCGGGGTAACACAAGGATTCCTACGATACCGCGTACATCGAAATCTGCTTGGGCGTTTAGAAGTTATGGTGGAATAAAGAAACTCACAAACATACATACATACATGAGCCCTGAAAACATAACACTCCTTTTTTTGGGCAGTCGAGTAAAAATACTTGTTTGCATGAACATTATATAGTTCCGCGCTCGTCTTGCTGGATAAAGTTTATATGAAACGGTACCTAACCTACATATTATTAAATGACACAATAGACAAATGATTACTAAGTTTCTGGTAAGGTATAGGGTCATAAGAAAAAAAAACTAGTGAAACAACAAGACTTTTTAATACTTACATCGTTTTTATTAATAGAAACAAATAACATAACGCCTTGATGGCCATAGAAGCACAAAAAAGTTACAAAAAGCGAGCCATAATTAAAAAAAAACACATTACCCTACAATCTATTTGACATTTCTAGGAATAAGCAGAATGTCGACATTATCCGGTCTTACATTGAATGTATCATGAGCGAACAAAGAATTTCCCTTGACTTCTTTGGAGTTAACGGTAAAGTGTCGTAGCACGTGCACCATACCAGCAACTATTTGTAACTTGGCATACCTGGCGCCGATACACGTCCTGTTGCCCATGCCGAATGGCATATAAATGTCATCATTGGGTCTGCTCTCCTTAGAAAATCGCTCCGGATCAAACACCTCTGGGTCCGGATAAAGGGTTGGATCATGATGTATTTGATAAATCGGGGTAAACATTTTTGTTCCTTTCTCCACATGAATATTACCAACCGGTAGCACGGTGTCTTGACAGCATTGTCTAGTCAAAAAACCAACTGGAGGTAAGAT
Source organism: Xestia rhomboidea (assembly GCA_963853795.1). Classification (NCBI taxonomy): domain Eukaryota; kingdom Metazoa; phylum Arthropoda; class Insecta; order Lepidoptera; family Noctuidae; genus Xestia; species Xestia rhomboidea. The sequence goes on along the minus strand of OY970759.1, from coordinate 14,427,692 downwards.
TCTCATCGCTTCACTTACCACCTTATCCACATACTCCATTTCATTAATGACATCGTAAGTTATGATGTTCTTGTGCTTCTCAAAATGTTCGTCTATTTCTTGATGAACTTTTTCTAATACTTCTGGGTGGCGACAGAGAAGAGTAAACGTTGAGAACATAGCATTGGCGCAAGGTTCAACGCCAGCCGTGAAGAAGAACATTGCCTGTGCGGACAGTAATCCAGTGGTGGGCTCCATCTCATAACCTGTTTGTTGGTCCCTCATGGTGCCGTTCTTCTGTAAATTGATAGCAATATCTGCGAAGTCGTGCTTCTTAACTCCCTCCTGTTCTCGCTGGTTAATAACGTTTTGTATTGAACCAATGAAGAAGTCTTCGTGCTCGTTGAACAACTTAATTCCTAACATCCCTGATAGCTTCGGGCTCAGACTGAACAAAATAAATTTCAGCCTATTCCTCCAATTCTTCTGCGACATATCGTTGGCAAGTTTAAGAAATGGTGAATCAAAGATTGATTTTGATCCAATTCCAAAGATTGCACCACAAACAGCGGCGTTGTTGAACGTCATAAGTGTGCTATGCAAATCACCTTTCCATGTCTTGGGGTTGTTTTTCAAGTAGTTCACAAAGTCTTGGGCGCTTTTGTCCATGATGTAGTACATGTTCTTCAGTTTGTTGGCCGTGAACAATGGAGTCATGTTTTTCCGCATCAGCTTCCATCTAGGGCCATTCATCATGGTGATATTGTCAGACAATTGGTCTCCTTTAATACTTTCTATTCCTCTGTGGTGAAAAGCTTGGAAGTTTCCTGATAAAACTTCTTGCACATTTTTTGTATCAATGACGAACAATGTAGGTGTAACAAATTGACCAACACCGATAGCTGGCTCATTTCTATAATTTTTGTAAAGGTCACCGAAGATCTCGAACAGTGCACGATTCGTTCCGATAAAATCCCAAAAGGGTCCCGCTACTTTGTTTTTACTGTAGAATTTCACTCCACGTCTCTTCCAGTAGTTTTCATTGTACTTTCCTAAAAAGTACCAGCCTAACGTTATTACTATTAAAATTAAAGTTACTGGTAATAAAAACATTTTCACTTTTTGGACGCCAGTTAATAGGTAAGTATACTTAGTTCGTGTGGAGATGAAACCAAAGTGTACATTTTAAGTGTTTACTCTCGATTATATACTGTGCTGATAACAAAAGATATTTTGTTGTAATTGTTATCTAATAGTAAACAAGTTTTATTATTATTATATCACCATTACATGGCAGATTTTTCTTAGATTTGCTGACTAATGACTTTGTTGTTTTCAAACAAGATTCTTACAAGTCGTTGTATTCCTTTTTAAGGTTCCGTACCTCAAAAGGTAAAAAAGGAACCCATGTAAGATCACTCTCTTGTCCGCCTGTCCGTCCGTCCGTCTGTCACCACTGATTTTCTCAGGAACGGGTGGACCTAGCAATATGTACCAGATACTGAGGTCTATAGTCCCTATTAGGTGTATAAAAATCAAGGTGCTGAGTCATCATAAAAAGATATGGGCAAATTTAGATTTTCGCGAAAACTTTTGGCCGAAGGGTGTCGTATATCGACGTTTCCGAGGACGACGTTATGGTTTTAAATAATTATGTATTAGTTTATTGTTGTTAAATGTTATTTTGTGTATTTATCTATGGCCCTTAGTTGCCTGATAATAGAATGATTATTATTTTATTATTATTAAAACATTTTTTTGATGCCCATCGATCCTGATTCTAATACTGATCAAAAACTTCTATGGGATTAACACTGTCGCCAGTGACCTGCTCCACAGACTGCTCAATGAAGTACAGTTCAATCTATTATTCAAAACCTAAACTGAGCTATCCCGACTCGCTCTTGACAATTTTTTTACATATCGAGCACAATCAATAAAAAATAAAACTATAATATATAAGAAAACATCTATGTACCAATTACTACCCATGTTTGAAAAGAAATAAATGATTTGATTATAAAATTATAAACATGACACGAAATGCTGTAAAAGTGTGTTCAGTTCAGTAAGTAAGCTAGTGTTAAGGGTGCGTTTGCATATCAGGTAAAATTATGCTGTTTATCGGTACAATTTTATGGCATAACCAAACAAAATACAATATTTACAGATTGGTTCTTCATCTTCAAATAATAGGTACTTGATCATTGAAAATTTTAGTTTTTTATAATGTAAAATCGATCTGTCGTTGCCATTTTCCCTAAAATTAACGATACAGGGTTGAGTTTAGGTACATTTTTTGTGCTATTATTAACATATTTTACTATTTCTAAAAATACTGTATGTTGGCAAACATAATCAATTGTTAATGCAAGGATTTTTTCTTATCTAAATGATTTATATAGTTGCAGAAAAAATGAAAACCAAATCTTATTTTTTCACATTTTTTGCTATTCTGGATGAATCTTAATCGATTGCATTAGGGGTTATTTTATTTTGGATACCCGTCTTGATTGATTGCACAAACACTTTGAATGAAACTTTAGTCCGCGCCCGGCCGCCGTCGAGAGTGGACACGTAACGCCTGTTTGGAGCGGCTCGAGTTGAAAAAGATCGCTGTACATACACAAAATATTCGATAAACCAAATTTGATACTAGGTAATATTTTTATTAGTTATGATGAGACCTTACCTCCGGACTTCATGAAGTGATTGGTGACTGCTACTGGAACTCCTTGACGTGTTGTACTAGGTGAGCTGAGTTTGGGCTCGTTTTGTTAGTTATGATGAAACCTTACCTCCGGACCTGATGGAGTGACCTGAAGGTGTACTTCGGTGATTGCTACTGGAACTCCTTCACATGTTGTATAACTAACAAAACGAGTCCAAACTCGGCTCACCCAGTACAACACGTCAAGGAGTTCCAGTAGCAATCATCGAAGTACACCTTCAGGTCACTCCATCAAGTCCGGAGGTAAGGTCTCATCATAACTAACAAAACGAGCCCAAACTCGGCTCACCTAGTACAACATGTGAAGGAGTTCCAGTAGCAATCACCGAAGTACACCTTCAGGTCACTCCATCAAGTCCGGAGGTAAAGTCTCATCATAACTAACAAAACGAACCCAAACTCGGCTCACCCAGTACAACACGTCAAGGAGTTCCAGTAGCAATCATCGAAGTACACCTTCAGGTCACTCCATCAAGTCCGGAGGTAAGGTCTCATCATAACTAACAAAACGAGCCCAAACTCGGCTCACCTAGTACAACATGTGAAGGAGTTCCAGTATCAATTACCGAAGTACACCTTCAGGTCACTCCATCAAGTCCGGAGGTAAAGTCTCATCATAACTAACAAAACGAGCCCAAACTCGGCTCACCTAGTACAACATGTGAAGGAGTTCCAGTAGCAATCACCGAAGTACACCTTCAGGTCACTCCATCAAGTCCGGAGGTAAAGTCTCATCATAACTAACAAAACGAGCCCAAACTCGGCTCACCCAGTACAACACGTCAAGGAGTTCCATTAGCAATCATCGAAGTACACCTTCAGGACACTCCATCAAGTCCGGAGGTAAGGTCTCATCATAACTAGCAAAACGAGCCCAAACTCGACTCACCTAGTACAACACGTCAAGGAGTTCCAGTAGCAGTCACCGATGTACACCTTCAGGTCGCTCCAGCAAGTCCGAAGGTAAGGTATCATCATGACTAACAAAACGAGCCCAAACTCGGCTCATTTAGTACAACACGTCGAGAAATTCCAGTAGCAGTCACTGAAGTATACCTTCAGGTCACTCCATCAAGTCCGGAGGTAATTCACAAAAACAGCAAAAAAAAAATTTGTAGGGACCTACCATAATTTTATTTCTAAGAAATACGTAAAAATCTTTCAAAGCATCAAAATGAGTTCACTTGACTACTATTCTCGCAGATAGTCGTGCGTACACTTGTGTGTATGACCCGTGTCAATGTAGTAGTTCGATTCTGTACCTATGAATTTTGCAAACGCGTCCTTACTTTAGCTAACTTTATGAAAAGAAAGTTATAACAGACTTTCCTTGTTGACCTTATCTATCTTGCGGCGTGAAAACCCAGGTGGCATTGCCATTAAGTCCTAAGATCGTTATCAATATCCTAAATAAAACCTAATTAATACATAACTTTTTAAAAGTAAACATCATGGTGACAGGCAGACACTGATAGCAACAAGAATGTGGTTAGTCATTGTTTTGATGGATGTCATAATATTCCGATACACCGGTTTACAGTCGTAATGTTAGGTATAGATAATAATGTTCTACTTAGTCTCTCGCATGAGAAAAAAGGTTTCTCTAACACCCAAGCCAAAATCGAACAATAACGTTAAGTGATCAAGCCGGAGATGGGGCACCTGCCCATAACTTTTTTAGTGTTCTGTAACCAGTAATTCAATATAAACTTGTGCAAACTGAGGTAGGTACCTACCGTACCACAAGTATATGTCCGATCCAGTTCTCGAGAAAGACATGTCACGCTGTACTGGGATTAGCCTATCATTATTGCCAGGACTATTGTCGCCAATAGGTCTGACATAGTGGTGATAGAATAAACCGATCAGCGCGCCGCGTAAAAATTGTTAATGTTACCATCCCACTTGACTAAAACGTCGTGAAGGTGAGAGAGAAACAAATAAAATATCTCGACTTTGCACACGAGGTTGTTGACACGTTAAATGTGAACTTCATTGTGCCGATTGTCACAACGGCCAATTGCCTGATGGCCAAGAACCTTGACGAACATCTTTCGAGGCTCTCCTTAGGCGATTGGATCAAGGCTCTGATTCATAAGGCAGTAGACTTCTCGATACGGCTCGCATTGTGCAGAGGTCCCTGTCTCTGGAGCCCTAATCACAACAGCTTGGACCCTGCTCTCGACACTGGCGGATTTTTTAATGTATTTTCGAAAAACAAAAAATTTGAAAAACGTCAAAAATGTGTATGAAAAATAAATAAAGACTATAATTTAACAAAAAAAAAAATAACCAAAAACACAGGTCATGTTACGGTGTTGTTACAAAAATATCGTAGGCCTATTTTGGGCGTATCAAATGTGACCCATGACTAACAGAATCTTCAGATGAGGGCAGAAATTGATATTTGACTAGGTCATACCGTGGTTTAATATGAGCGTGTCAGCAACTTGCTTGTATTTTAATGCACCTGAAGAAGGGAATAAGAAATCAAACAAGCTAATAATCCTCGTCTATCTATATTCCTATATATTTAACTCTTATCTACTTACGTAGTACATCTTCACTGATAAAGCAGTATCCTCAGCATGTATTTCTAATACAACACATATTGTAAAATAAATCAATACATATACAAAAATAAAAAATAAGATCCAACTTAGATTTTAAGTATGCACATTTAACGTAGACAGAAACTTAGTAATACCATTTTGAGATTATTCCATGTTGACAATACTTATGCAGATTCAATTGTTCTCTTCGATATCCTGTTGAAGAAAAAAGTATGTCAATAACGTAGTCAGAGATTTTTGAAATTTAAGAACAGTGCTTGGCAAAACCGCCCATTTGCTATAACAGAGTCCCTCGCACGACTGCGCGGTGTAAACGTAAAATAAATGCAGCGATTTTAAAATTAAAAATGCTCGTTTCACGTATAGATCATAATTTTAAGAATGTATTCATATGTAATATATATGGGTGTGTATATATTTCATAATAACAGATAGTATATTATCACTTGAAATAACGTTCACATGATATAATTTTCTTATGCTATAAAAACAAATAACCTAATTTCATGTGATCTAATGTTACATTTCATATAAACTTCTTTTGCTCTAATAACATTTAGTAAAACGTTCATTTCATATAATTTTCAATTCGTATTATGCTCTTTTTATATAACTTTCAGTTGACCTAATTTTCATTTCACCTGATTTTTATATTTACTCATTTTCAGCCCAGCTTCATACTGTTAAAACCTCATCTAACCCAAATGATTCACCAATTTGATTTTTGTTTTTTTTTTTCGGATGGGAAATCATCAAATGACTCCTCCCGCTCTGGGCGGAGCAGGAGGGAGTGACAGACACGAAAAAGGCAGGCATTTATAATCCAATCAGTTTTTGCAAAAATATAGAAAACAAATTAGACGTTTCAAAATTATATTAAACGTTACTAGAGATTTTTAATATTATACGAACAAAATATTATACTAACTGAATATTAGTTCAAATGTACATTATAGAAAATGTTAATTTTATAAATAAGAAATTGTATAAATAATTCATTACATAATTTCATCGTTATACAAATAAAAGTATATTATATGAAATTAGGTCATGTGATCGTTGGAACTTTTGTTATTATATCAAATGGTACGCACCCAATTATATGTATGGATTATACTGATTCTGCTTGTTTTTTATTTAAATAAAATGCTACAAGTTCATATTGTATTTTCGATTAAAAAATCGACGTATTTACGTTACGTTTAAGCCGCGTATTCGTGCTAGGGCCTCAGACCACGACGCACGCGACTGAGGGCCATTTTCACCGGTCACACTTGAACTGGTTCAATGGAGCTTGAACTCAGTTCAAGTGTTGAACTGAGTTCAACGCGTCATTGTGGATTTCACGGACATAACCTGAACTCGGTTCAAGCTAAGCTGAGTTCAATTCCTGAACGCCCATTTTTGGCGGTTCAGCGTGCTTGAACCGAGTTTGGAACTGTCAATATGTCAATATCAACTACCTATCTATATTGGTACCTATAGGTTATGTTTGTTTTAATATTACGGTTTACAAATCGTACCTAGTGATTTTATATCAATATATAATGTACTCTGACTGATTATATGCTCTATGACGGTTTACGTGGGTTTACGGTGGCGATGCGCGCGGTGCAACAGCAAGTTAAACTTGTAATAAACACAACATTTCATTGTAAACAGTTGTATTTGTAATTTGACTAAAGTCAGTGGATGACACTTTGACAGTGACAACGACAACGTCAGTATTTCAAGTACTCAATTAAAATTTCCACGTAAAAGTTGTATTGCTTTCAAATAGACTTATTTCAAGGGATGAGGAATTCATGAATTCAATTAACAAGTAACAATTATTAAAATTACTAATTATTTATTTATTATTATCGCAATTACGATTAATAATTTTTATTTGATTTTCCACTAAATGTAAAATATTTTTTATGCTTGCAATATTGGAGACGTTTCACGGCGAGTCGTCGACATTTACGTTCTATGTCAGCCGTTTTCATAAACGCGATCAAAATGTAGCCGGTGAAATCGGTGTGACGTTGATCGAGTTCTACACAGCTCTTGAACTCGGATCACGCTAAGCTCGGTTCAACTAAACTCCGTTCTCGCTGTGGGCGGTGAAATCGGCCCTGAGTCTACGATCTACGGAATGATTTTCATCGAGTTACATAAAACTGCGATTTACGCTCGCCTTCGAAATTTTATCATAATGCGAAAAGATAAGCTAAACCGGTAGCATAGTACTGATACCAAATATCGTGATTACTATAAGTATTCTCAAGTGCAAATCCAAAACAAAGCGATCGACAGCTATCATCACTAGATAACTTTGATAGATACTACAACTGCACACGTTAATTCGATTGATTTAATCTGGCTTAATTTCAATGCCTAGTCATTGTTGTAACATAACGCAGACTACAATCGCTTGATCTAGGTAATTATGTATTACAACAATATAATTAACGTTTCGTTACCCTTGTCACGTAAATAATACATATTGATGCAAGTGTGCAAATCTTGTCATTACACTGAATGCGGGACAGACAAGAGCCGAAAGGTGTTGTTTAGCCGAGAGTGCAATAACGATGTTTTCAACACACTTGCAAGGAAAAACAATCAGAATTTATGATTCGTGGATTTTTTTCGTATGGTTTTTCTTCGTATTTTGAAGGAGAGGCACTGACTCAAAGCACAAACAGTCGTACATTAAAAAGTACATTGTGATGCATGTTGCAATGACAAATTACCCATGCGTATCAAACAAAATTTACGAGTGTTGAAAAATCATTCTTATGAGGTCTTGCGACCAATATTCACTTGCTGGAGAAGAGCATGTACGGTCTCTTCTTCAGCCATGCATGCATGCATCAGCATTCATGTATGTTCTTGTTATTTTTTGTATTTCACCATCATTTATACCATGTTTTCAAGCATATAAAATTTATTCTAAATATCCTATTTAAAAAATATGTCATAGGTATATCAGTACGAAGAGATATTTGAGAAAAACATATACGACGTGCTTCCGGGCGATATCGATAAACTTCGACCGGTACTCATCATTATGAACAACTTTTACTACGTGAGAGGGAGAGATCCTTACGTCCCGGCCGCCGCGGTTGACGCAGCCGGCCACCGTAGGCGCGGGCCTGTGGACGGTGAGCTATGGGCTAGCTCGCCGTCCGTCCGGCTCATGACGACAGGCCGTGTCGACGGCGCAGGAGTCAGTGTGACCATATGTGGCAGTTTCCTACCTTTTTGGCAGGATTGGCCTCCTATTTTTTTATAAACTTGGCAGTTTTTGGCAGTATTGCAATGTAGAAAATAAATCTATGCTGACATCTCAAATAGTCTAAAATGGCCACCCTAATAACGCCATTGCAACAAACTAGATGGGTCAGCATGGCCGATTAACTTCATTTAATAATTGTAACAAAAAAATCGTGTTATGATGTTGCAAACTTGCAACCAAATGTTGGATAAAATCTATAATACTAGTATCTATATAGTATGAATAAAAATATGTTTAAAGAGATAGAAAATGAAGAATATGAGGCTAATTGCAATGTTTAATTTACATTTTTTACCTAATTAATAATAAAATATGTAAAAAAAGTATTTTTATTTTTTTACTACTATTATTACAACGCTAAACAAACATGGCAATTTTTGGGCATTTTTTACTCGAGTCTTTGGCAGGATTTGGCAGGTTTTAAACCAAAGTATGGCAGTATCGATAAATTTAAGATGGTCACACTGGCAGGAGTATTCCACGCGCGCATCAAATAGAGTCAGCAAAACGGAATGGAAACAAACCCTGAATCGTGAAAAAAAAATCAGCTGCTTCCTACAATTATGTTTGCATAACTCGTCAAAATGTATGGAACAGCTGATTTTTTTTCGCGATTCAGAGTTTGGTCCCATAGTAAAAGTTGTTCATAGTGATGTGTACAATGACCGGTCGAAGTTTATCGATATCGTCCGGAAACACGGTGTATATACACAAGTCATACTACATGCAGGCAATAAGTGAGATAAACAACTACTACTTCTAAAACTACATAATACCAAACAAGTGCAAATTCCAACTTACAGTAGGATCGCAGTCAGCGCAGTGCCACGAGTAGCCGCGCTTCTTGGGGTTCTTGTTCAGGGGCGGCTCTAAGCACGTGAAGTGGTACCTTTTCGTACATTCATCGCACCTACACAACACATACAGTTTTAAGTATCAACTACTACTTTACTAAATAGGTAAATACATATACAGGGTGTTAAAGTAGTCGCGTGCCATAGCTTAGGGGTGAGTTCAGTATCGATAAAGGAACCCGTAACAAATAAAATCCAAAAAAAATAATTAAAAATAAAAACAAAAAAAATATTGCAAGATCAACCTAATTTAGTAGGTACCTACTAACTTCAAATAGCAATATAAAATAATTTTAATTCTAAACGATTGTTATTTGAAGTTAGTAGGTACTAAATTAGGTTGATCTTGCAATTTTTTTTTTGTTTTTATTTTTAATTTTTTTTAGGAAATATTTTTTTTGTGATTTATTTTTTATTTTTTACGGGTTCCTTTATCGATACTGAACTCACCCCTAAGCTATGGCACGCGTCTACTTTAACACCCTGTAGAAAGAAAGAAAAAATCTTTATTCATCGTAGGGATATGACGTGCATACAAAATATACCTACATTCATTTGAATACATGGTTTGGATGTGTTCTATCATAAATATGGCCTGGGTGATACGACTCCGGTCTGAACTGAGAAATTCCTGACGGAAAAACCGAACAACCCTGCACGTCCTGGGAATCGAACCCAGGACATCACCCAGGCGCAGCACTAGCGGATGTGTACTTTCTTTTATCTTTAATCAGTTTAAAACTTTGTCTCTTTCCTTCACAGACGTAATTTAAGAGTATTCATTCATGACGAGTTCGTAAATCATTTAAAATCAGCATTCATAACCCACATTAATCTGTAGACCATATACAAATATAGTTCATGTAGGAATCGAACCCGCATCGATTTTACACAAGAACTACCCCCATTCCCAAAATAAATGACGTCAAGTCATGGGAGATCATCAGAAAGTTTTTAAATCTTGATAGTTTGTTGTTGTTTGTAAATACGTAAATACAAAATAAAAGATTTTACCCGATAAAAGACATGACAATGACATGCTTTTCTTTTTGATAAATTAGATCGTTTTGCACATCATAATGACACGCAAAAACTGTTGCCATGCGTCCCGAAGGCGTAACAGAAAACACAAAAAAAAACTCTTTGGATGCATAACCTCCTCATGTTTCTGAAGCCGGTTAAAAAGTATATTTCTCTTCCCGACGAAAGAAGAAATGAACATTTTTGAATAGCGCAACTTTATCATTCATTCCTCAAATTTCGGTCTTCGTCGTAATTCACCTTTTTAATCAATTTTAGAGGAATTGTGCGTCACAATCAACAGTAGATTCTTTCAGCAGATGAGGCATTAAGGCTAGGCGTCTGACGCGATCTTGTATATAATCTCACTCTAACGCAATGTATAAGCACGGGACGATTCAAAATTATGTAACTTTTTGGCAAGTCATGGAACATCATCAGATTTTTTTTTGATCTTTATAGTTTGTTGATGTTTGTAAATACGTAAATACAAAATAACAGATTTGACCCGATAAAAGACATGCCAATGACATGCAATTTATTTAGATAAACTAGATCGTTTTGCACATCATAATGACACGCAAAAACTGTTGCCATGCGTCCCGAAGGCGTAACAGAAAAACACAAAAAAAAACTCTTTGAATGCATAACCTCCTCCTGTTTCTGAAGTCGGTTAAAAAGTATATTTCTCTTCCCGACGAAAGAAGAAATGAACATTTTTGAAAAGCGCAACTTTATCATTCATTCCTCAAATTTCGTTCTTCGTCGTAATTCACCTTTTTATCAATTTCAGGCCAATTGTGCGTCACAATCAACAGTAGGTTCTTTCAGCTGATGAGCATTAAGGCTAGGCGTCTGACGAGATCTTGTTTATAATCTCACTCTAACGCAATGTATAAGCACGGGACGATTCAAATTTATGTAACTTTTTGGCAAGTCATGGAACATCATCTGATTTTTTTATAATCTTGTTGGTTTGTTGATGTTTGTAAATACGTAAATACAAAATAACAGACTTGACCCGATAAAAGACAGATGACAATGACATGCAATTTATTTAGATAAACTAGATCGTTTTGCACATCATAATGACACGCAAAAACTGTTGCCAAGTGTTTCTAACGCGTAACAGAACAACCCAAATAAAACTCGTCGAATGCGAGAATAACCTCCTCCTGTTTTAAACATAACATAACATCACGCCTGTAATACCCGAAGGGTAGGTTAGGCCGGTTAGGCAGAGGTGTACCTAATAGTACACCCACATTTCGCCAGTTATGTGTGTAGTTTTTGCGTGTCATTATGATGTGCAAAACGATCTAGTTTATCTAAAAAATTGCATGTCATTGGCATGTGTCTTTTATCGGGTCAAATCTGTTATTTTGTATTTACAAACATCAACAAACCAACAAGATTTAAAAAATTCTGATGATGTTCCATGACTTGCCAAAAAGTTACATAATTTGAATCGTCCCGTGCTGATAAATTGCGTTAGAGTGAGATTATATACAAGACCGCGTCAGACGCCTAGCCTTAATGCTCATCAGCTGAAAGAATCTACTGTGGATTGTGACGCACAATTCCCCTGAAATTGATAAAAAAGGGAACTACGACGAAGAACGAAATTTGAGGAATAAATGATGAAGTTACGCTATTCAAAAATATTCATTTCTTTTGTTGTTTGTTTTTATAAATAATTAACCGAAAATTTCAAAGTTTGTGGGTGAAGATTTCTAGAACCATGTACAATTCGACGTACCAGTTTGCAAGTCGATGCCCTCAGAGAACGACGAAAAAGAACATAAACGGTAGACATTGCGCTTAGTCCCGTGCCATGCAGTGCGTAAGAGACGCTATACTCACGGCGCGACTATAAATGTATGGAACAACTGATATATTTTTCGCGATTCCATTGTTGGTTTCATAGTAAAGGTTGTACATTTTCATACTGCGAGTACTACACGCCCTTAAAAGTATTACCCTCGTTTAAACAATCACCCAGTATAAGACGTATTTCAAAGCTTATAATTATGTGAAATTTGAAACAATAATAGATACCTGTACCTATTAGGCCCCTAGCACACGGCGTATTTTAAACGCGCAGACGAAGCGCAGTTGACGCGCATATAATACGCGCTTCAAACGAGGTTTGAACGCAACCTTATAACCTAAGCACACGGGGCGATCGTGAAACGCGCGTCTACTGCGCGTATATGCGTAGATACAGCGATACAGACGCGCTGTAGTCGCTTGTAGCTTCCGCGTTTTGGTCAGTCTCCTCGTCAGTTGTACAATGGCGTCGGTTGCTTACGCTGGCTTTGACCCTTTGTACGGGCTTCAAACAAGTTTCGAACGCGCTTCACACGCGGGTTTGTATCGCGTTGTACGCACGTTTGAATCTATAAAACGCAAAAATCGGCATCAAACGCGAACGAACGGCGAAAACGCGCGTCGTCTGCGCGAAATACGCCGTATGCTAGGAGCCTTATTATTTCTCGCAATACGTAAAATATTAGATGACAATTAGTTCAAGGCTCACCGTACGAGATTGGTACAGTCCCCGGGCTGCATGCACACGTCACAGTGCGTGAGGGGCGAGGGCGCGGCCGCGGCGCCGCCGCTGTGCACCCCCGACCCGCCGCGACGAGAGCGCTCGGCACGACTCCGCTGTGTATACACATTTATGATTTTTTTAATATAACTGGCAAAGTTGAAGAACAGTACTTATTTATACTTCATGTAAAAACGCCGATACATTAAGCTACTACAATCTCAAATTTCTCAATCAAATTTCTTCAACAGATTTTCAATTTTATCGCTAAAGCATTAGGTTCGAGGTTGATTGGGAAAACTTGACAGTTTCGTGTATCTTGATGTACTGGCGTTTGTAAAAGGCATTCTCTAATTCTCTACCAGTCAACCTTTGAATTAAATGGTACAACATTGTGATAGAAACAAAAAAATAACCATTTTGTATTCAAAATTAATATACATAACTACGAATACATAGTCGTAATCAAGAAATGTTTAAGTAAAGTGAAACTTATTTAATTTATACAGAATATTACAGTCAACAGTCTGTTAGTACAGTCGGTCTATGAAAACCTTAACCATACTTAACAAATAGTAGCAATATAGACGCGGCATCTGCGTCATAAAAGAAATACTCCTGATCGTACCGAAACCGGGCCTTACACTCGTCTTTTCCATCACTGTCTCGTCCGACGGGACGGCAATCCGACACGACCGGAGACAGAGATCACGCGCATCACCAACGGCGTAATGTGCTTTCTGAGGCATGGGGTTTCACCAACTCCTAAACTCAGGGCTGCTTCTGAGAAATCTCTGACAGATACCACTAATTCCGGGGAATTCAAACCAGGATCCTTTCTTTTTTTTTCGGATGGGAAATCATCAAATGACTCCTCCCGCTCTGGGCGGAGCAGGAGGGAGTGTCAGACTTTTACTGACTAAAACCCATCCATGTTCCTTCATCGCCCTTTGTGTTCCGGGACCACGGTATCTCTTTCGAATAGTCCCGCAGCCCTGCGCTCAGCAGTTGCGCTTGCGACCAATATATCAACGTGGCAGTTAACTGCGTCATACAAAATTGGCAAATACGCAAAAAGTAAAGTAATGAGTCTTCTGCAATAGTGGTGCAGCATTTTGCCACCAGACTCAGAGCTACCATACAATATCACAGAGAGAAAATCTGTAAAAGAAACGCCCGTCTCGGGATCGAACTTAAACCCCACGATCTGCAATCGCGTTTACAAGAAAGGAAAATCGACCATTTCCTTTACGTTTGCCGTTATTTAATCTAATCGTAATATTTAAACATTTGTCAATGGCGTTAATGTCTTATCAACTACTTCCAAGTGTAGGAAACGCCCAAAATTTAAGTTCAAACTATCGAACCAATGACTGGAAAGCTGCCACGCCTCAATGATAAGATTAAACATCTTCGTTTGCTTAAGTAAAGATATTTAAGCTCTTTGCTATTAGATAATACTTGTTGCCATGCCCACTTTGATGAAGGTTATTGCAATGATAAATCACGTTTCAGGAAATAAAATGGCGGAAAATTGTCTTCTATAATCTTGAAAAAACTTTGATAACAATTAGTTTACCTTGGGTTTTGATTCAATGAGTTCAGCAGGTTGATCCTCCACAGTTATAAGCTTGCGTGAAAAGTTTCATAAACAAAATTATCACAAAATCATATGTTTTACTCAGTTATGTTTAATATGCAGAATAAGCTGTTCAGTGGGAACTACAATGTAAGTTCATGATGACAATGCAGAATGTCACACGCACACAATTTTTAATCCCGGGGAATATGTACGATTCCGGATTGGATAAGAAATGTTATTTTATTTCTAGTGCGGACGCATTTAAAACAAAAATTATAGCCGAACATAGCTCGTGCTGTGGAGAACTAAAAACTGAGCGTTATGAAAGATTCTTTAGGGTATACACAGCGTATGCATATTTTCGTCTTAGAGCTTGTCCAAGATGAGCCAACTTTATCACTTTAACATAGTTGGTAATCAAAACACATTTTGCACGTTGCTCGCGTTTTTTTATTTTTTTTTACTTCAGTAAGGTGTACACGATTCAGTGTATGGGAGACGACTGAAGCCCTATAGGGCTATGGTGTGCATTATCATATCATCATGGTGTGCGGGGGCATTGAACTTTGCAATATCAGCATGACTGTGAAATTACAGACATAGTTCCAACTGGTACTACCATGAATAAAACTATGCCAATTTTGGGCAATACTTACGATATATTTGTGCAACTAGAATCAATTCCATTCCCTTGTACATTTTGAATAACAGTAATGCCTAGTTGAAATAATTGCTTTAATTTTGACTGGTCATTATTTTCATTGGCAACGCAGATGAGAGATTTTTTGTGCGAACTAATCTGCTAGTGTTTTTAGTTTGTCTTTCATTATGTTTGATTTCGTTTAATTCGACATAATTGTTCAAAACAAAAACATGTTCAATGTATTGTTTTTGTCTCGGTACGTCCGTAATCAACAATACAGTCTTAAAAAACAAATTGCCCAGGATATCTGCGCAGAAACACTAGCACCGATTTAATGTGTTAGTATAGAGAGATAGATATTCATAAACGTATTGGTATATTCATTTAACAATTAGCATGAATTAGTTGCCAAACCCAGTAACAATGTTAAGTACTTACATTGGCAGTGTCCCCGGGAGTTTCTGTCGTAGGAGTAACTTCTGGTTCTACGGGTGGTGGGGGTGGCTGCTTAGCTGCTTCGTGATCCACATGCTAGCGAAATAAGTTCAAATATTAATGTAACTAAATAATAAAATTCAGTGTTATTGATTTGACAGCCTGGAGACATTATGCGGTTGTGTGATTTTGGGTACTGCATAAAGTACCCTGCATCATTTAAAAAGAAAAAAAAAAATGTCACCATTACAGAAGACAATCCCCTAAAAAAAACCGACTTCAAAAACACAAAAAAGTGAAAAATAACTAGCTCTAGAAGTCGGTGACTTTTGTTTGCTTGATTCAGTTTTTTTTTGCCACCGACTTCTGAAGGTAAAGTTATTTTTCACTTTTTTTGTGTTTATGATATCGGTTTTATTTTTTGCAAAAAAGTTTTTTATTTTTTCCGTTTTTAAGGAACTCTTCAATATAATAGATAGCAAATCTGTCGTCATTGGATGTTTATTGTTTAAGTACACATCATGATGTAACATCACGCCAATGGTAATTGCAGCAATCACGACCAATTTGCATCAGATCTTCACCAAACGGGACCACCGCGAAATAATATTCTTCCAAACAAAAAATGAACCATCAAAATCGGTTCACAATTGGCGAAGATATGGCTGAACATACACACACACAAATTACAGTCGAATTGATAACCTCCTCCTTTTGGAAGTCAGTTAAAAATCTCGCCATTCCACTTCATAGCGTTTTAGCTGGGGAGAAAAACTGTAGAAATAATTCTCCAGCAGCACATCTGCCTGATATTTCAGCCCCAATACTAGTTAAAATTACCTTAGATAATTTCTTCATGACTGCAGGTGGTGGGCCATCATTGCTGTCCGTGGGCACGTAAAACATTTGCGTGTCTAGCGACCCATCTGGCTTTGGAATAGGCTTGATCTACAACAGAGTAAAAAGACAAAATAAAATCAAGTTCATCAAGTTTCTTTATGATAAGTCTTGATGAAAAATGTTCTTATCACCTTGATAGTAATTCTAGGATGAGGAGGCTCAGGATTTTCCATATCTTGCGTTTTCTTCTTCCTTTTATGTTTGTGCGATTTTGACGGGGATCGCAATAGGTCCGGAGAATATCGCGATCTGTGCTTTTCTTTCCTCCGTTTCCTGTTAGCTTTGTACGTCGCTATATCCGACGATAAATTTGCTAATGTACTTTCTATAGAACTCTCGATAGTTTTACTGTCTCTCTCTTTAACTTCTTTACCATCAACAAGGAGGGATGAGAAGGATAAGTTTTGTGGAACAAAGCTGTCTTCTCTTTTGCTGGAAGCTACATTGGTGGAAGCGTTGGAGTTTTCATTGTGAGAGTCGTTCGGACTGTCGACAACGATCGGTGTTATTGACATCAATGGAGTGTTTGTCAGGGTAGGCGACGTGAAGCTGCGCTTGTGTATCTTCTTGCTCGGAGAATCACCCTCCCCTGCAGACACGCACACATGATCTCTTTGTTTCGACTTCTTTATTTTCTTCTCCTTTCGCAACTTAAGTTCTGTTGTTCCCTCATTCTCGCTGCTGAACTCAAATGGTTTGATGGTTACTTTGATTGGCGAAATACTTTCTGGGGTGGTCAACTTTGATGATTTCTCCACTTTGTGATATTTTTCTGAGCCTAGTTTAGGCGGTGACGATGGGCTATGCGGTTCGGTGATTATAGCACCGTCTTTACTGTAGCGGATTCGAGATCGGCGTGGTACTTTCTTCTCTAGCAATTCGGGTTCAGAATCCGAGGTCTTGTCGCATTCCGAACATTGCCTGCGAAACCTTTGTGTCAGTTTATGGAAGTAGATTGGAATTGATAAGTATATGAAAATACGTATAAATGCTGCATCAGAAATTGGTTCAAGTGCTCATTTTTATAATTAAATTTGTGAAGTTGTGAAGCAAAATATGTTCTCATTTATCGTCAATTCAAAATCCTTGTTTGTATTTTCTTTAAGTTTCCTTGGTGATATGATGAAAACAAAATTATGGATGGTAATTTTATGTTTACAACATATCACTAAGGAAACTCAAAGAAAATACAAACAAGGATTTGGGATTTCCCAGCGCATGTTTAGAAATATGCCCAATCATTATTATAAAAATGTTTAAAACGCTACGCTTTGCGTAATATTATGAAAAGACAATAGATATGCAGATAGTATTGTTTACCTAACAGGACAAACCAAACAGGAAAAAATAAAGAAATATAAGTACAATATTTTAATTATCGATTGCTAAAAGCTAAAATATATCTTGCCACTGTTGAAGAAAAAAAATGGAGGTCATACTGTGTATAGAATAAGATAGTCTAGGACACCCTGGCGTAAATAACACAGGAGGCATTTATGAAGGGATTGGCATTAAAAAAGAAACACGCTCATAGAGCAGAAAAACCGTTGTTTTGTATTTTTTGTATTTTTGTATATGCATTTTTTCCAGCAGGCTGGGAACGTTAATTTTATTCTTAAGCAACCTATATTTTTCGCAATAAGAAATTGACCTGGTGACGGTAGCGGGAATGAGCTGGATGCAAGTACACAGGATGGGACTGAAGTGACAGTGGGCTGGTCATGTCTGCCGAAGGAACGATGACCGATGGAGCAAACCAGTCCTGGAGGGAAGACCACGTATAAAAAGACGTTGTGAAAAAGTTGGAACATTGACCTTGAATATGGAGATAATGAGAGTAATAGAAGGTTCCCAGGTTATGGTCTAGAAAAAAAAAATATCGCAATGACGGAAAGAACAAGTGCTTTTCGGCATCATTCAGGCTTGCGTAGCGTGACACGAACCACAGCTATATAGACCGACGACTTTAAGAAGGGCAGCTGGGTCAATCTAAATGCGGATGGTGGAGGATAGGGTATTATACCGCAGCTTGGGAGAGGGCTATGTCCAGCAGTCGACTGAATAATTGACAGTAGAGAATTCAGGTAAAAATAACAAAAGGCATGATCTTACCATCCATAAAGCTTGCTCTTCTTAGGCGGGCGCTGCAGCGGCGGCTTGAGGCAGTGCAGGTGGTAGTGCTGGCGGCACGTGTCGCACGCCGCCATCAGGTGGCGCTCCGAGCTGCGCCCGCACGCTGCGCACTCGCGCCCCGCCAGCGACCCTGATGTGGCTGACACAACCACACACTTAGCGCAATCGTACAGGAGGAGCTACTAGCACAATCTATGCAGGGCTTACAGTCGGTCAATAAGAGCAATGAGGACAAATAATTACAATAAGACCAACCATGCTACTAGGTACTTCTACTAGCTACTACTACAGCCTATCTAGGTAACGTTTTAGAGTAATCGTAGGCCTTCTTCAAAGCGGAGACGAACGAAGCGAATACAAGGCTTGTGGGAATCGAAGTGGGTCGAATTTTGCATGTCCTCCTTTTCCATATCACTCGTTTCCGCTTCGGTGGAATCCGGGCAGGCCTAAAGCTTGTTTTCTCTAAGAAAGCGTTACCACTGCCTAGTGAGCCGCAATTCTTCGACGGCTTTCTTAATAACCCGAGCTATGGCGAAGGGAGCTTTCAGCCTACGTCCGCTCTTACTTTCAAGTTTTAAATATTTTTATTTATTTGAATTTAGTTTCTCAAATCTTGCCTACATAAATACATCCTACATATATAGTCCATGTGGCTTGTGCCTGTAATTATACCGGTACTGTTTGTTTTAATTTGACGCGTAGTCCCTTCAAATCGAATCACGGTACTATGCTTGGAGGACAAAAGTATGGTGGTAGTACTTCCCATCGTTCCTGTTACAGTTTACAAACAATAGCTAGCTAATAAACTACACCCTGTTAATTCTGTGCGCCTTCTATTACACGAGACTTAAACATAACTGGCGAAATGTGAGTGTACTTCAGGGTACACATCTGGCTAACCCGTCCCAGTATAACGAGCGTGTTGTTTTACGTGAAGACACACGAGAGCGTTTCTATCACGAAGTCGTGCCGTGTAAGGGACATGATAGGGTCATGCCATGTTGTTTTCTTCAATTGACAACAGCCACCAATTTGCGTCAGTAGACAACAGCAGTAGTATGACTTGCTTTAAAGTTTATCAGCAAAATAGATCACAAAAGAAGTTAAAAATAACTTTTAAGTAGTCTACGTGACACTATGAAATTGCATTGTCATCGGATTTACACTACTGCGCATTTTCCCTAATCGGATTATGGAAAGTGACTAGAATCCGTCACACGATCTGGCTGATAGATCGAGGGTTTGACAAGCTTCTCTTGCAGATATATCATAACTGGGAACAATCTGCGCTTCCCGCATGGGAAGGTGTATCAAACAATGATACGACCTGCTGACCTGGTTATTGCACGTGGCTGAGATGGGAATGCTATAAGGGATGAGTGGTGTCACTGGTGACTGAAAAGTAGTGTGGTAATCGGTTGTCACGGTACGGAAATCAAAAAGTTTGATTGCGGATGGCTGTAGCCATCGTGAAAACCAAAGAAAGGATGGATGGAATCAGTGGTGTGCCTAGGAGCCAACAACACGGCAAGCCCATAAGGCAAGCTGACTCTTCAGAAACCCTAACATCATGAAGTGCAGTAGTTTATAAGGGCAAGCCCAGCTTGTATGGAAGTACCCCCACTAGATGAACATGTCTATGTATAAGTGAACTAGTCATGAGGTGACGACTAATTAAGAAGTATGGAAGACACGCTTATCATCTTCCTGCCCTTGTCCCATTCTATTTGGGGTGGGCGCAAAATGTTTACGTCTTCCATTCTCCCCTGTCAGACGTCACGACATCATTTACTCCTTTCTCTTTCATGTCATTCCTCACACAATCCACCCATATTTTCTTTGTCCTTCCTCTCTCTCTGTTGAAAGACACGCTGGTCTCAATTAAATTGGACTAAGCGCAGATGCGAGGGATGGTTCGAGGAGGCACGAGAAAAGAGCACATGGAAGGAATTTAGGGAGGCCTTTGCCCAACAGTGGGACAGCACAGGCCAAAAAAAAGGGCAGATGCTACTCATAGGGCCGGGGGCGAACCTATTAATACCTTATTATTATTATTTTCGTTTATTATTTTTATTTTTAAAACTGCTAATAACCAAAATCAACCGAGGCACGATTTCAAATTCAGGTAGGGATAACTCAACAAAGAAAATTTTTGAAAATTCAAAAAAAAACCAATTTACATAACTCTCACGATGATTTTGATTTTTTTCACACCGTGCCATCATTACTGCGCACTATTTTAAAACTTTATTTAGTACTTTCGGTATTTTTTGCACTGCGCAGTTAAATATTATGAGTGAAATAAGTTAGTAGTAAGAGAGCCCAGAGAGTTTTTTGGCAAGTTTGAAATAAATAAAGTAAGGGCAAGTTGACGATAGAACGCCGAAACTATATTTGAATAGTTTCAGATAGGTACCCTACGGGTAGGGGCCCACTTCCAGATTTCAAAAAGGCCAAGAACAAATATATACTCGTATTTTGTGCTTTCACGAAATTGACGAATCAGACTTGTTTTTTTAAAAGAATATTTCTAACGAATAAAAAAAAATTCTCTCTGAAAACATTATTTGTTTACTTTTCAGTCTCGCTGTAGTTTTTGACCTATGTTGAAATCTGAAGATCCCTGCCACAGGGCCCCAATCTGAAACTTTTCAAATAATACCCTCTGGGCTGGCTGGGACTGTTCAGAGGGTTTTTCTAACCACTTAGCCAAATCTAAGTCACTAAGAAAAAACCTAAGCTTTCATTTGCTTACATGGATATTCACCATTTATCACCAAGTTAGTTAAAACTGCCAGATAAAGTAACCCACCCTAAACATCAAATCCTGTTCATAATTCCTACTTATTAAAATACAAGTAGCGATGACTTAACAAAAATACTTTTATTGTTATTTAAAAAAAAAACCAATTTACATATTATTCTCACGATGAGTTTCAATATTTCACACGGTAAAATCAGTACCTGCGCACTATTTTAAACTTTTTCTTTATAACTTTTGATAACTGTGCAATTAGAAAATACAAATGGCGAGACCTCTACCCAGACATAACACTAAAGGTCTTAGCCCAGTTACACGACTCCGCTCCCACCTGGCAAAAAGAAAATAATTCAAATATGGGCTTTAAGTATTTCTCTTTAGACATAATTTATAATGGAGTCGTTTATGTGGGCTAAGCCCTTTACTGTTATGGTGTAATACAGAGGTCGAAGAGTCCACCATCAGCAAGCGGATCAGCTATTACTGAATTCATATGAAATAACATAACATCACGCCTGTAATCTCCGAAGGGGCTAGGCAAAGGTGTACACCCACATTTCTTCAATTATGTGTAAGTCCCATGCAATAGGGGGCGAGCCTATTGCTATCAAGCGGGCACAAATTCAGACTCCGTGGCTGCTACTTAGAAATTAAAAACCAAAAACCCAAATTGCTAATTTGCCCGACCCGGGAATCGAACCCAGGACCATGCTCAGCAGTCGCACTTGCGACTACTAGACCAACGAGGCAGGTGAAAATATCCTAGCCAATACTATTGAAGTCCTTAGCAACGACCCCAAATGCCTACATCTTAAAAATTCAAGTAATGATGACTTTATAAAAACTTGTGTTTTCCTTATTTACATAACCCTAACGATGATTGTAATTTTTTTAATAGAATCATAACTACTGCGCAAAATTTTCAATTTTATTTAGGACTTTTGATAACTGTTGCACTGCGCAGTTAAATTACTGCGTATCTAATTAATCGAAGTATTACGACTTTACGACGTAGATAAGTAGTAGGATGTCTTTACGTAAGTGGCTATCAGTTTAGGGAAGTTCGGTTCATCGACATGACGTCCCCGAAGTCTTGTTAGCACGTTATATCGTAAGGCTTAGGTACTTGCTTTTATTTACTAGGGGTAACAAAGCACTAAGGTAACTTATATACTTCGTATTAAACAAAGACATTTAAATATTTACGAGCGATAGACGGGACAAGACGAAGAAAATCGTAATCCAAAAACTTTTTACTACTTAGTAACAAGTCGTAGGTAGGATTCGTGTGTCAAAATCTAATATGTTCGGGATGAAAATTATTGTATGACAATGTTCCCAATGTCCGCTCTATAATTGTTTTAAATCTCTTTGGTATTAAAGTAACATTTAAGCTAATACATTACAGATCAGTTATTTAGTGATGGCACCAAATGACATGAATTTAAAATTTCAAATATTTTTAGATGACAGTTTTGTCTTACTCTTTCATCTGATACACTGAAATCCTTATGTTTGAAAGCCTTATCAAGTATTTGATCAATAAGTTAGCTCCAAATATCATGTAAGCTGTTCTGATTGAAGCCATTACATTGATCAGTAAACACAATTGAAAAGCCTTTCAGAAACCATACATTTGATGCCATAACTAAATTACAGACCTGAGGCACTCTCTAACGTTTCCTCAGTCTATCAGTCTCTCTCACTCGCACTAATCTGCATACGTGTGCGAGAGAGACGGATAGATCCAAATATACGGACGAAACGTTAGAGAGTAGCCCTGCACCAAAAACAATGACGTAGAACGATACTTACCTTCCAAAGAGGTTGACAAAACTTTTCCTTGGCGAGCGTCCGGGTTGTCGCTAAGAGGAAAACCAACGCCCATCTTAAGTGCAGCCGCGGTTGGCACAGACATTGACCTGCTGGTCGATCCTCGATACAGTACATCATGTATAAACAGTTGGGGTTATATGGTACCCCTAGCACGAACATCGAGCAAAGTATATTCAGCGCTACCGCTTCGCAGGAGTAGACAGAGTAAAATTGGTCTATGAGCCAAAAGAGAGTGGTCACACTTATCGACACGGAAAAATAAATGAATAGTCCGACGCGGTGTCGAGTCCCGTCGTCCGAATTGAAAACAGGCGAATAACGCTTTTTCCATTTTGCTGCATGGACGTAAAGTTCTTTCAGACCAGCTGATTCTGCTTCCATAAGTGTGGGCTCCTTACTTAATAGTTTTGAATAGTAAATTACAATGATTCATAGACCACTTCTCATAGAACTTTACTCAGTCTTCTTTGTTTAGGAAATAGTAACGGTCTCATGTTGTCGCATTTAGAAATCAATGTGCTTGTGACAATCACTGGTTCTTGAAAATATAGCAAGCGAAGCAAGAAGCACGTGAAAATTACATTGCCCAGGGGGGTTACCATGACGTCTTAAAGCAGGATTGTTTTATTGTCATTCAAGTGTGGAAAAGAGACAGTGCTATTGAGGACGTATAGCGCCATCTCTTTCTCACTCTGGAATAAGAATAAAACAATCCTGCTTTAAGACTTCGTGGTAGGCCACCTGATCCATGATGTTCGTGCTAGGGGTACAGATACAGGTCTTTAAATGTATGTGAATTAATCTAGCCACAATGATAGCCAATTGATTTGCACTCATTCAAGATTCTTAGGATGCTAGGGTATATTGAAGTACAAATGAGTACAAAATACGTATAGTTATTAACGAAACTCAATATATTTGTTACAAATGGCGTCAGTTTTTTGATTAGCCAACTTCATTTTAAGGGTGCGTCGACACGACAACCATTCGTGAACGAGGGTTTCAAATACAAAACGACGTCTGTGATCATTCATTCGCGAACACGATTTATCTGTGGAGTGGAGGCGTTTCAATAACCATCACATTTTTTTATTATTTCCTTTCCAAAGTTTTATTACTTCGCCGACAAATGCTCGCGGTGAGGACGCACCTTTAGACCAATATAATAGGGAAGATGACAAAAAAATCTAATTAGTCCGTCAGACAGATAGATTTCCAAAAAATATTATTTCTTTTTTCACGCAAACAATAAATGAAGACTATAAGTGCGTCGATAAAACTCGTCTTCGTCAATTTTTATTAATTTGATAAAACAAAAAACACGTATCCAATATTTTTCGATAATCTAACTGACGGACTAAACAGAATCATATTTTTTTAGTCAGTCATCATCCCTATTTGTAATAAGATTCTCTCAGTCTCCCAAGACATGCACTAACCGTTTCTGCAGCTGCTGCGGCGTTACTTTGGGTGTAGACCGCGGCAACTCGGGCATGACCAACGGCTTGTCCTCTAATATAGGAGGAGGGACCCTCTTCGGACATAACGCTGTTATAGCATCGTAGATCTTCTGCAACGCTTGTCGTGTCGATGTTAATGCTGCCAAAGCGTCTGTGTTTTCTTTTGAAGCCTAGATGTTGAGGTAACACATATTTTGTCAGCCTAAGGGGTTCTAAACACATTTTCGGGTCGGCAAAATTTAATTAGTACATTATAGATCGCGGGACGAAGTATGCCGTACGGCACGACCCGAATGCAAGCTGAAAGACCCCAAAAAGTGCCTAGAACCTCTATCATTTAACTTTGATTTACAATCAACATAATGGAGGCTCTTCTCTTTAGGATTCCGCTGCTTTCGAATCTTTTGTTTTAGGACATCCATGGCCGGTTTTCTAACAATATGTAAGTATTTATTAATTAACAGGAAAACCAACAGCTATACCAGATGGATGCAGTTGTATTTGTAACACAGAGCCAATTACAAGTTTTAGGGGGTAAAAACAAAAAAAAAGTTGCAAAAATCTTAGGATCTTTAAAACGCACGATTAAAAGAAAAATATTAAAAGGCACTATTCACTATAAAAAAGTCAGCGTTGAGCCGAAGTAAAATGCAACACATGAGAACTCCTTACAAAGAATATTTAAGTCATTACTTGCTCGCACTATGCTAGCTTCCCTGTAGTCAGAAGAGGAAAAAGAAATGGACATAGGCAGATTAAATGTAATATTCATCATCGATAATATCATCATTCGAAGCGATACGAAGACGATGACATAAATTACAGAAAGAAAAGTGCACGGCTGCCTGAGTTGGAACCCACGACCCCTCATACGTCGAGCCGTAACCAACTGGGCCAACACTGCTCTATTAATTCATATCCTGTTATCGATTTAGCTATTAGTAATATTTATACCTAAAAAATAATAATCCCTTAGGTATCATCAAAGGCTTTAAGTAATTTGGTACATCCGATTAGATTAGGAGCAGGTTTTTACGCATTCTTGATAACAATTAAATATACTGCGATGAAAATCAATCCTTTCGCCAAGATAAATGAATTGCATGTAGTAGAATAGTAATTAAGAAATACAAAACCGAGTGTTTATTTATTGCTAGACTGCCAGCGCCATCTCTGGACCGCGACAGGCGATGCCTGTGACACTAGTTGACATTTTTTCCATAGAAATTTCGGGAGGGTATTACTCCACACACTGTACATCCAAAGTTAAACATGATAAATCGTTTTGTTTAATTATTAATTTTGTCTGTGTGGAAACTGAATAGTAAAATAAATAGCCTTTAAAAATTTACGAACTACCAAAGATTTGTTTTTATTGCCAATTTGAACGCAACTTTGGACGTAAATTAGTGATAAAACAACTGTCAAATTTCCAAAACAAACTCGGTACCGACGAAAAACAACTATCAAAGAATGGGGGCTATCGCGCATGAATTCGCCGCTAGAGGCGTTCGTGTAGAGTAGGGTCTTCCGAAATGTCAGATGTCATACAGTGTTCGCGCGTTGCGTGCTTTTTTTCACGTATTTTACTAATACTCACGATTGTGGTCTAGATTGAGCCATTTCTGATTTATTATGACTTTTTAAGATTATAAGTAGCAACTTAAGATCTTATTTGTTAGTCTTTGGAGGTACAATGATTTTTAAATGTTTCATACCTGCTAACTTTAGGGAAAACATTGTAAATATGTGTCTGAAGTTTACACTATGTTGTTATACGTAATAAAATAAACTTTTTATGAAGTTATTGGTACTTTAAAGTATAAAATAGAATTATTGACAGGACCTTACTCTAAAGTGGCGCCATCTGGTGAGCTTAAAAACGATAAATTCAATAAATTTTATTTCTAATTGATATATGCAGTGGTTTTTTCATAAAGCTCGATTTTCCAAAGGCCTTTTCGTATTTTTTTACGCGCGCTGTTTACTATGAATTATAGTGCATCTCACTGAACTCATTCTGTCGGGCACGATGCCTGGTGAGACAGCGTGCTTTTTGGCCACGCCCACCAATGAGTTCGAGCCCGCAACTTAATATCTTAACACCTTAATATATTATCTTATCTTACGAATACGAAACCGCGACGGGCATGCGACCGCGCGTTCACATAATAGAATATCAATTAAAAATCATTGATTACGATCCCTGACTACGCTCAAACACTCACTTGCAATACACAACATCATCTTTAACTAAAACTCAAGCGAATTTGACAGTTATTTTATGTTCTATTGACAAATATTTTATCATCATTTTGAATTGAAAGAATAATTAATAATACTTCTAAAAGATCGCTTGAACTAAAACTCCCTTGACCTTACCTCATCATAGTCCAACCTCAAGTTATCATCGTCTGCCAGCAGTTTCTCGTTCTCTCTCGTGAGACGTTCGAGAGACTGCCTTAGTGAGGACACTCTCGTGTTTCTCTCCAGGTAGTAGCCCACGAACTCTACTGAGAATGCGGGCGGGACGTGCCAACGACGGGACACGTCTTTTAAAGCTGCCATCTAGAATGAAAAACCGCGTTATTATTATTTTTACGTTAATTGTACTATGCCTTTGCGCAAGTGCAAGCAATAAGTTGCCAATGTTTTATCTCAATCGAATTAACGGTATAGTAGTGCATAAAAAACAAACACACATTTATATTCTTCGTTTGTTTGGGAATTTTGATGTATATAAAAAAAAACTAATATTTACCGCCAAGAAGGCCCAAGCTCAAGATTAAAAAGCATTTTGTAGTTTTGTTCGGTATTAGGATTTTAAAGATTCCATAACATTCAGAACAATGCTGTATTGTGTAGAATCACGCTTTCATAAATAAACCATTATTGAATCAAAGGCATCCCTTTGAAACCGCATGTTTTAACTTCAAGAAAGAGAAACAAATTAATTTGCCAACAATGGATAAAACTAAAATACATAGAATGTTACTTAATTTTATAATTTTGCTGAACAAAAGTAAGTTTTGTGGGGATGCACCTAATCAGACAGTGTGGACCTAATTACCTGTGCGTCTTGAAACTCCAGCGCATGAGTATCGATGCCCATACACTCGGCTTTTCGCTGAAACTTCCTCATGGCTGACGCACTGCTGTATAACAGACGAGCCATTTTCTGTGTTGGCACTAAAAAAACAAAAATATATTAGACATCCAAATAAATGTTTGTTACTTAGGGTTAGTATAAATTGTCAGCCTAGTAGCCAGAGCAAGTTCTTAAAATGGTATTTCTGTTCCTTTTTCTTTAAAGTCAAGTTTTAAGTTTTAGTTTTAAGGTTTAGTTTAAGTGATCCTTCTTTCATTCTATTCTATAATACAAATACAATTCTACGTACTCCACCCATGGTGACTGAGGTAGTGTCCTGAGTTCCTGACCCAATTTCACCAGAGCGCAGTTTCCATGACAGAATGCCATAGTGATGTGATTAGATTTAGGCGCACTTGCCTTATTATATGCTATCTGTCTAGCTAGTCATGGGTCTTGTCAAGTTGTTTTTGCAGCATGCTGATCGCTACATTGGAATCTTGATTACAGTTGCTACAAATACATCAGAACATTGTGGGAGGTCGTTTATAAAGATGTTATACAAAAATGGGCCCAGAATGCAGCCCTGGGGTACCCCTGCAAGGCATATGATCTAACCAGAGAGGATTTTGGGTCTCGTCTCTTTACTTGAAATTGCCAACCACTAGGGTATGATTTCACTAGCAAGTAATATAAATGAGGCAGGAGCTGCTTCATCTTGCATGCTAGTCCTTTGTGCCATACTTGATCAAAGGCTTGTTGGCTTTTCTAGACATTGTCTTATGGTGCGGTTGACTCGGTGTAGGTACCTGTTCTATGGTGGAGTTACTCGCGAAATTCGAATTGGTGATCAGATACATCTTGATTTGGACTACTCTTTTCCATATTCTCGATAGTACTGGAGTAACGTTAATAAAGTATAGTATTGAAGATCAAAAAATAAGATTGTAATTAATCTTACCCCATGGAGGATTTCTATTCTCCTTCTGAATCAAATACTTTTTTCTGTACTTCACTAATTTGCGCTGAATTCTTAATTTCTCTTCTGTACTTAAATTGTTTTGTAACTCCAATTTCCTAAAAAAAATAATTGAAAAATATCTTATATTTTCACCTTGTAGGCTGAATGAAGACTTGGCTTTTTAATTGAAGTTATTGACAGAATATTAATTTATTAAACTACATTTAAAATGAATTACCTCTTCTCAGTTCTCAACTGCAAAGCAAGCCAGTTCCTCTTGCGTTTCTTGACTAGAGTCTTATCAGAATGTAGCTTGCAGTGAGCGTAGAACGGGTCCGCTTGCTCTGCTTCTTCAGAATGAGCCTCAGCTAACAGTCCCGAGCGTTGGCCACTGTGATACATAATTTGAAATTAACAATGATTAAATACCTAGCATGGTCTGGGTATATCCATCTCTGGATATAACTTACAGGTGCTTAACAATATGTTCGCGTCAAAATCAAATAATGAAGATAAGATAAGTTTGGAAATCAGCTATGATCGTGCCAAGCCAACCCGAAAACCATTTAACCGAATGAATGCCTCGAATCGAAGCCTGAATCGAACCTAAACATAAGTGAGTAGCAGTAGCGAAGGATTCATACAACACGATTCCTACCGGATTCCCTTTGAAAATGGCACAATCTGTATTCTATAGACAAATAATATAATCAGATTATATGTACTCCGACTTACCTCTTACAAAAATTTACCCTTTGCTACTGCGAGTATGACCTCTTAGTTACCGGACCGTTTAAAGCATGATTACAAAAGTATCTTATGAACTGAAAGAGTTAAAATTAAATCTGTAACTAAAAGAGCAAAACCCAAAAAAATAATATTACCGCTTACCAAGTGACATGGAAGAAGGTCTTGCAGAGCCCTGCGTCGCAGCCCACACACACCCCGGTGCGCGCCAGCGTGCCGTCCTCGCACAACGCGCACGAGCGCGCCCCCCAGCGAGAGTACGCCATCTCGAATAGCGTTACGCCCGACAACCGCTCCACCTGACAATATTACGTTTTTTTATGGTAAAACATAAGACTCCACGCTTCTCCGCACGGATTTTTTAAAATCATGAAAAAATATGTTAATTTCTTTATACACTATGCTAAGCACCGCATAGTTAGGAAGAATTACTACTGTTCAAAGAAAGCCTGTACTATTATCTGGTTAGTAAATGAGTAGACATGTAAAAATTAAAACGATATGAACCAATTTTGTGCAAACTTTCTTGCACAAAAATAGACAAGTAACAAGACAGAGTAGACAAGCAAATGACACAAGGTTATGGCGTGCAAGGTGAAAATATGCGCGCGCAGCGTTTTCTCTATAAACTGTATATAATACGTAAATTCAGTGGAGTGCGGTGAAGCCCAAAAAGAGGAGAAAAACATTTTTATTAAACAAATGATTTTTGCAAAACTTAGAAAGAGCCACCCCTGACTTGCATCGCTTAAGCTGTCATTCATTTTACTAAGAGAATGAGTGAGCGAGCAAAGTGAGACAGAAAATTGTGTAACTGCGATCATGGCTTACAAAGGTTAAGTCTTCAATGAAGAGCTAGAAAATTAGAGCATCCTGAAAGGGTTTACCGAAAAGCGAAGCGAGCTCGAAAAATTGGAGCTTTCTGGATATTGATAAATTATATTTTCATTTTATCTTTTATCAAGACGATTTTGAGGTTTTCAAAGATTTTGTGATTATTTTTCTCAACACATCAGGGGCCGCGTATCATAGATACGGCTGATAAGGCGGCAGAACGCCCCTGCGTAAATATAATGCTGAGATCTATAAACATTACTTAGCTTGTACTTTGACTTTACTCATATTGCTATCACACATCTGACAAACTATAAGAGCACTACAGAGACAGGAACATCTAAGCATAAAGTAAGTAATCTTTATAGATCTTGACTTAAGTCTTAAGAACTCTAACAAGTGCTTGATTTCAACATTACCTCTGAAAATGCCACTCCAGGCACGTACAGCGCACACACTAAATGCACCCATGCACCAACTTCAGTCTCCTTGAAAATGCCACCTGAAACCAGATAATGAAATTAATTCTGTATTCTTCATTTGAAATTGATGACTCAGATTTGTCCGACCAGTGCGTAGCAACCTGGACAGCTGTCGTTTGCCTCATTCAAGTCCTGGGGGGTGCAATTAGTTGTGCACGACGGGCAGGAGAGAAGGTGTGGCATATTCTGTGTTACAAATCATACTTATTAAATTAAAGCTATAATTAATGTGGA
Source organism: Xestia rhomboidea (assembly GCA_963853795.1). Taxonomy (NCBI): domain Eukaryota; kingdom Metazoa; phylum Arthropoda; class Insecta; order Lepidoptera; family Noctuidae; genus Xestia; species Xestia rhomboidea. The sequence continues at coordinate 14,396,605 of OY970759.1, read as the reverse complement.
TGGCTTAAGAGTAGAGGAAGACTAAAAACAAGAAGGATGGACTGTGTGAAAGATGATATGGCTAGAAAAGAGGTGACTACTCAGACAAGGTCTTATAGAGAAGTACGGAAAAGAACTGCTGCACTAACCCCAAATAAATAGTTGAGCTATATTCGATTTTTAAAAGAAATAAATCTTACCTTTATTAGGACAAAGCTCACAGCTTGGGTCAGTCACACCTGCCTTGCAAGCTTCACAAAACCAAGGTTCAGTTGATGCTGAGCTGACTGTGCTTGACTCACTAGTTGTGTCCGACACGCCATAGCAACCTGAATAAAAAAAAATGCTTTATTATACTGTATACAAAAAAAAAACACTGAAATTGCTTATTTCTACACTATATGAAGAGTTTTTTCTGTTATTTCCTTATTTTAGCATAAATGATAACAGCTACTAGGTTTTTTTCTAGATTATAATGCCTGTGGAATAAAGCCTAACTTTGTCCTATTGGATTTTCAGGAGATAAAATTGATGTAATTGCAATAAAAATCTAGTACATTTTCAATTCAAGCTTTCACATACTCTAAATACCTCTATTTATTGTATACTTCTTTTGAGAAAAGTGAGGAGCAATAACTAGTATAATCTACAACTACATAATTTTACTAATATTAAAAATGCATACAGCTTTGTTGAACAAATTTCAATGCAATTTGACACTGAAGTAGACCATATTCTGAGTCCCTATACCTAGCACATAGATTAGTTTTTATGAGGGAAGTGGCAAATTATTCCACAGTACCATACATACTGTGGAATATTTTGCCACTTCCCTCATGAGTGAAACCACAGGTAAAAGCTCTTAAATAGTTATTTCCCCAATTACCTTCATGAACAGTCACACCACAGCCATCACACTCAACAATTTCGTTAAAGTCATCACTCCTGGAACCAAGGCACCCGGCACAGATCAGCAAATTCGCCAATTCAACTGGAAACTGAGAAAAAAAAATATTCAAATCCATGTGTGTTCAAACATTAAAATTTAGTTAGTAAAACTACATCCATAAAGTCACACCATTTTCCCATGGGGTTACTATTCACAACTAGTGTATGACCAGATGTATGATGTTAGTTATAGTTTGCTTTGTTAGGATCATAGTAGGAGGTTGCATTCTGTAGTTTCTTACATATATTTATTTAAAAAACAATTTGCGATACAATGCAACGCTGCCAGTCTTTTGGGACATTACCAGCTGACAACATTGAGGAGTTTTTCGATTCCCTTTTATAGTTTATTGTTAATTTATTTAAAAATAAATAAGTATAAATAATGTTAATATTTAAATGTTAATTTTAAAAATTATAAATTATTAAATTCAAAAGCACCTTAAATTCTTTATGTTTGGATTTATCCAGGACATTATTGACAGGTTTATCTTCTCCAATCTTGTTAGACTGTTTGAAGTCTTCATCATCAGACCCTGATCCTTCTGAAGATTCGCTTCGTAGCGCTGCTTCTGCAAATGTTTAAGATCAATATTGTATAAGATAAGACAATGTGTGAAAATACAGCTGTATTAACATAACATCACACTTGTCTTCCTAAAAGGTTAGGCAGAGGTGTACCGTAGTGGGTTACACCCACTACCTAGTATGTACATACAGCTGTGACGCTTGTTGCTTTCAGCATTTTGCATTCTACTAACTCTTACACATCCTGGGCATTTCCACATTATTTTTTTATGAATACACTGTGTTTACAAGAGGTAGAGCTCATAAGTAAAAGAGCCAGCTCTTGATGGATAACCAGCATATGGGCAAAGACACCCCATTTTAGCTTCTAAATATACATATGGAATTACTGTGCTAAGCATACACTTATTAGAAACACAGTAAACCATTTGCGTAATTAGAAATACTCGTAAAACCGATAACTGGAGCAAGAAATACGTACTTTTTTCTTCATCGTCGGTGTTTATCGAATAATCGTCGCTTTCGTCAGGGTGGTCCTCTATCCGAAAGTCCGAATCATCTGAGCTCTCGCCTTCAAGATCAAAATCTAATAACGACTGGGGTTCTACCGGCTTCACTCTGCGCTTAGCCGGGCCTCGAGTCTCTGAAAAAGAAACATTTTTGTTTTAATGGAAATGGAAATGTTAGGTGATTGATGTTGGTGCAGTTGTAGCATGAAACAATAATATACTGAAAATACTTACGATTGCTCATTCTTGAATAAATTTATTTGAAATGAAACACATCTATTTCAACAAAATCATTATTTCTCGAATAATAGACACAAAACAGATTCTAATACTCCATGAAAGAAATAAATGATGTTGCCAACCTCGTCCAAAGCGAAGCAAAGCGCATAGATTATACAGAAATAAAGGTTATTCCCGTTACTAGTAAAACTGACTAGAGGTGAGCCGTATACATTTTAACAATATTTCGAGATCCGATTGGTGAGTGAACGATATTCAAATATCTGTGGCAAGTCTGTGGTAAACGTGGTAAATCAAGCAAAAACTATTCTCATAATTTAGGCATCAAGTTATTGCCATCTCTTTTCTTAGTGGGCAATTTTTTTATTTCTATCCTGTTGTCAATGTCATTGAAAACTTTTATTTGGTCATGTCATTGTCAATGTCATTTCAAACAAAAGCATCCGCAAAAAATTGTTTTTGTAGTCTAGTGTGTGAGTAATCGTTTATTTTATTTTATTTCTTAATAAAAAGTAACAGTAACAAATTTATGGTCGTCAAAGATTATTTGTTGAATATAATTTTGATATTAGTTCTTTGTTTTAGCACAAAAGGGTATTTGAAAATGGTTGGGCTCGATACCGACATGAACCGGGACGACGAATGCGACAATATCGGCCTGGGGTGCGCTTTGGAGCACTTTTCAGAAATAGAAGATGTGTTGAATATGATCGACAACGTTAAAAATATCTATAACACGCCAGCTTTTGAAGTAGAATATGACAAACTGTATGCTATCTTGAAGCAATACTATGAGCAACCACACTTGCTTGATCCTCATTTGGACAAGATGTTATCAAAGTTTCTGAGCTTGATCAAAGATAAAGACTCGCCGATTGATTTAAAGTATGCTACCTTCGACTACATGTATCAAATTATCAGAGTAAGAGGGTACAAAATTGTTATTAGGCATCTTCCACATGAGGTAAGATCCATTTAAAAAAGTTAAAAACTAATCTTTATTAATTCAAATAACATGAAGTTGTACAAGCCTGCTTTCATAACATAAAGTAAATAGTAGTTTGCTATATACAGTACTCCATTCCAATCTGCAGCAAAAACAATTTTACTGACCCACTTGTAAATCTCTTCACATTTCAGGTTTCAGACCTTCTAACAGTATTAACATTCCTGGAGGCTCAGGACCCAAATGACAAGGAGACATGGAGGAGCAGATTTGTTCTGCTGCTGTGGCTCTCTATAGTGGTCATCATTCCTTTCCACATGAGCCGACTTGATGGCTTTGCACCGGGACAACCAGGTTATTGATTTCAGGTCTTTTATTGTATAAAGAAATTGGAAAACAAATAGAAAGTCAATATTTTATTGGCTTTCACAGTTCAATTCCATGATGTTTCGGCTTAATCTATTAACTATTCTCAATTTCTTAACTGTCTGTTGGTTTGTCATGCCTTTATGGCTGAATGGATTTTGATCAAATATGGCATCTGGGTTAGGGCATAGGATAGGTACTTTTTATCTCAGTATGATGTTCCTGTGTGATAAATTCCAACCGCCATCCAAACGAAGCAGCAAGCAAAAGTTAGTGTTTTATCGAGACAATTTACATATGCAGATTAGAGACTTACTAATTAACAGATATTTGCAACCAATAATAACATATGGAACTACTTCTTGTAGATGTTGCCGAGGGAGCAAAGAAACTGACAGTGATGGAGAGAATTTTCAATATTTGCAAGACTTACGCAATGAGCAAAGATTCATCTGCTGAGGCCAGTGCTTATTTAGCTTCCAAATTCCTTATAAGGTAAGGTATATACTTTTAAGAATGCATCTGCACCCACAACAACCAATCAAGCTATACAAAACCAGTTTATACAGATCTCTCATTGTACATAAAATCTATACTAACCGAGGCCATGATATATTGTTAATGAATAGTTTGATGTGTCGCAGTGTATACAACTGATGTTTAAAACTATACCACATCATATATGAAAGTGTACAGACACAAGGAAACATATTGGTATATGTATACACTTTCCTAAATTTAAAACCATTTTTCGCAAGAAATAACGATTGGAGATTGGATCTTTTTCATAAAAATATGAAATTTTTCGATTTTCGATTACTATGTTTCGTAACAACATGAAATTTTAAGTGCAGAACAGTATGAGAAAAACACTTTTAAAAGTTGGTTAAATACAGAAGATTATGAGAAAAACACTTTTAAAAGTTAAGTGTTTACTTATTGGTGCTTGTGACTGTTCTAACCTCAAAAATTTCTACTTATATATTATTTGCTTAAGGCTGGGGTATCTGCTAACGAGAGGTTTTCTCCATGTAACTCCTCTTTGATGAGTGAATATAAATGTGCAAAAAAAATATATGTTGCCTATTAGACTCTAAACTTTAATTGATACAATTGAAATAATTCTCAACTTTATTATTACTATATGAAAAAAATATTCAAAGTAAAGCATTTTTTCTTTGAAATTTCGTAACTACTCCTAAACGGCATTAAGTTTTAGTTTTGTTTTTTTTCACACAAATATTTGTTACTTTTCTAATGATTTATTAGGCTACAATTAAATAAAAACCACTCATTTCACACTATTCAGCCCGCAGTGACTGATGTAACAACCACTTTGTAGTGCAAGCTGGTTAGAACTTTACTCTAATAGTATTTCAAACGAAGTTTGAACCACTAAAAATAGAGTTGCTAATTTGATCAGAGACCCCAGCCTTAAGTCCTAATTTACATTATTTTGTAGGTCTGATGTGAAAGAGCTTTACATGGGCGCTTTCTTTGACTGGGCTTGTGATTTACATTCCAATCTTCAAGAAGAAGAGACCATTCACTATGGAGTACTGGCCGCAGTTGCAGCGGTATTAAAACATGGGAAGAGAGATGATCTTCTACCGTTAGCCCCAAAGTTACTGGCTTGGGTTACTAAACAGAACTATCAGCAACATAAGGCTATGTTGGTAAGGAAGTATGGTGTGAAGATTGTGCAAAGAATAGGTAAGCCTTATGTGTTCTTATGTTTTGCTGGGTAGTTTACAGTAACTAGTTAACACTAGAAATTGGCGAATTGATTTCAGGGGACTGTGTTGTGTGTTGAAATTTAAAAAAACTTGGACTCTTTGCAGGCAGACAGTACAGTAATGTTAAATACATTTTCGCACTTTAGTATTATACAGACACGCGGCAGTGTGTCGAGCCAAGTTCATTCAAAATAACTTATGTCACAAATTGTCGTAGGTTTAACATTCCTCCGTCCGCGCGTGGTAACATGGCGCTACACGCGCGGGTCTCGCTCTCTCGCCGTGACGCTGGGCGGAGTCGCGGCCGCTGGCGACACTGAACCCATCACCTCACCGCCAGATGATGATGATCAGGATATTCCACAGGAGGTATTACAAGTTTTATGATTGCTTGAGGATAAAATTTGCTAATTTTATTCTAGCTTAAATGTATAACGGGCTGGTATCGACAACTCCTCATCCAACGTGCGTATTTTGCTTACGTTTCTAGCAGAAATACCATATTATAGTAGAAAATATTGCTTCAGTGCATTCATCTTCGTCCAGCATATAGTCGTTCGCCAAATTATCGCAACATTGTTTTTGATACAATCAAACCTTCATCAAAATAGTGCAGCAGATGTATTTCCGTAGTATCTTAGCAAACGCCAATGCTGAACATAACCAAACTTAAATATATAAACTTGTCCGAAACTTAGCTGTAATTGTTATAGCAATATTGTTATACAAGATTTATGTGTGTTTCGTTTTTTTAAAGTGACATTGTGTTTTAGGTAGAAGACGTAGTAGAACTTCTACTCTGTTCCCTCCGTGATGACGACACCGTAGTGCGATGGTCGGCCGCAAAAGGCGTGGGCCGCATCGGCGCGCGGTTGCCAGCTCTCGCGGCCGCCGATGTGTGTGACAGCGTGCTGTCGTTGTTCGCTGAGAACGAACGGGAGACCGCGTGGCATGGAGGGTGTATGGCGTTGGCTGAATTAGGTAATTTTATATGTTGGATTTTTGTCTTTGTGTGGAGTTAGTCTTATGATTCTAAACGATTCTTATTTGTTAGTGAATGTTATGTCAAGTAGTGGCCTTAAAAGGTTAAATTTCTGGGTGGTCTATGTTATGCATGTTACCTAAAACAGTCCCAAAAGATGAAGGCCGGGTTAAGCGGAGTGGAGAGGAGACATGAGATACACTGGTTGGAATACGCATCGCGTCTCTCGTTCCTCCTGTGATTGATTGAATATTGCATGTCACTGCCACCCCGGGAAAAGGCTAGGCAGATGACGACTTCACTTCGTTGGTCTTCGCTTTGGTGGACACCGGACTTGAAGGAGGAGGAATCCACGTAACCAGTTATTATTACTATCCGTAGCTCGTCGCGGCCTCCTGTCCCCCATCCAAGTGGGTCACGGCATAGCGAGTGTAGTGAGCGCACTGCGGCGGGACGAGGCGCGCGCCGCGGCGGGGGGCGGGGGCGGGGGGCGCGCGGCGCGGGACGCCGCGTGCCACGCCGCGTGGGCCTTCGCGCGCGCCTACGACGCCGTGGCACTCGCGCCCTACGCCACGGCGCTCGCTAACGCCCTTATTAGTACGGCGTGTTTTGATAGAGAGGTAAGAATTATTAGATTAATGATTCTATTTACCATTAGCATGAGTTACAATAGTACTGAACTCAGAACAACAAAGCAAAAGAAGGAGAATCTTAGGAGATGGTGTTCTGTACTATCTGCCTGCCCCTATGAGATAAAAGCATGAGTTTATGTTTAATGTATGAATTCAGAAGGTCAGTTTTTGTATTGTGTTATTATATTTTATATAAATCAAATAGTTTTAGAATGACTATAAAGTACTTAGTTTTGATTGCGCCTCAAAACATATTTGAAAGGAAAATGACAATTGCACAGCTCTTATAAGCACGTTTGACGGCATGGTTGGCGCAGTGATTGAGCGATTGGCTGCTGTGCCACGTGTCGCGGGTTCGATCCCCGCACGTCACTAATATTTGTATGACCAACAGGTTGTTCCGGGTCTAGCTGTCTAGTTTAAATGTTTGTAAACATACCCACGATACAGGAGAAATTCCAAGTGTGGGAAATATATTTTAAAAAAAATGTGGTCTTCTAATGAATTAACAACGCTTTAACATCACAGATCAACTGTCGCCGCGCCGCGTCGGCCGCGTACCAAGAGAACGTGGGCCGCCACGGCATGTTCCCTCACGGCATCGACGTCCTGACTACGGCGGACTTCCAGTCAGTGGGTCCCAGGAACAACGCCTACCTGGTCATAGCCCCGCAAGTGGCTTCCTACCCGGAGTACACCCAGCCGCTCATAGATCATCTGGTAGACTTGAAGGTGGAACATTGGGACTGCGCTATAAGGGAAATAGCTGCTAAAGCGCTTCACAAGCTGACTGATAAGGTTTGTGTGTTTTTTGTTTCCTAAAGCATACCTACCCACAATCCCTTTATAGATATTTAAACTCTAACTGAAGCAACCCAATAGCAAGCTTATTGGAACGGTTATAAAGATCACTGTGGGTTGACAGTAATGTGTTATCAGAGTTTTAAAGTATCTGTGCAACTTGATAGTGACAATACCAGTAATCGAACGATGACCTGGGATATAGACGTAAAGCGTCATCAGCTTATAACGTTCTCTGGGGCACTGGCCTTCTCGTGAGTCAAAGTGTACCTTAATCCACCCCGCAGGCCCAGTGCGTGTTTGGCGATTCGCTTCGCAAGTTATCGGGTCATAATTGTTGCAAATTGGGTCTAGTATCGCCATTTCAAGGAATTTTTACCAATCACCCTGTACTTGGCCTATGTAAAATTCCCGACTTGTACCACTTGCCAGTAACACAATTATAATCTATTTCTATTTGCATCCTCTTGTTAATGTCTTGTTGAACTGGCCATCTACGACATGCTGAAAAAATTGTAACATTCAAATTAAGAACTGTCAAAATGATAGCTTGACAGCTTTATGTCATAGTTGTCATGTGCTGCTTAGGTTAAGTAGGATTAGTTTATTTTATAATTATTTTTAACTTTAATTTTTTATTACGTTTGATGTCGGACCCTTTTTTCCGTGCCATAGTTTTCTACAAGCCATTCACTATTTTTTAAAAATTTGAAAATCGCAAATTTGAAGGATGCGTGGTGTAAGTTTGTTTTTATAACTCATCCAACCTGATCATCAAACAAAGAAGGCAGTGACTCTGACCCAGTTTCCACTTCGAATCGTTGTTCTAAGGCTACTGTGGCCATACTAATATTATAAATGCAAAAGCATAAGTAACTACCTAACTGTTGTCTTTCCACGTTTAAATGAATGTGCGGATTTAGTTAAAATTGGACACAAAGATATAATACATAGGATACTTATTATATTGCTAGTATGTTCCCTTGGGACTATTTCCGACTTCTACGTCAGCGAAGCACTGGACTGAACCTAGTTTTTATCGACGCTGACATAAAGCTTTTCAGACCGGGGGGAATTCAGACCGGCCATTTTAGACCCCCTGGTGGTCTAAAATGGCCGCTTAAGCAGAATCATAATATGAATTACGTTTCAGTAAATTTAGTTAGTTAAAAATTTAGTTAGTTAAAAAATTAAAATTATTAAAATGGACTTTATGGTTATGTCCATTTTAAGAATTTAAATTTTTTAACGTGATTCATATTAATATTCTGTTAAAGCGGCCATTTTAGGCCCGCAAGTCAAGCAGATTCCCGCATTGATGTAATGTAGCTAATCCCTTAACCAGGTTTCTGCCACTCTGTTTTAGATCCCTGACTACGTGGCAACGGAGGTACTTCCGAAGCTGGTGAAGAAGACGGAGTCCATTGACCTGAACGTACGTCATGGAGCTATACTTGCCATCGGTGAAGCTATCTATGCGCTCTCACAGGCGAAACTGGCTAATGGTATGTTTTGTGATTGCATTTTTATGTAAAACCCTTTTAAAATGTTGAATGCTTTCATATAACCAGTTTGTTGTGAAGGTTTTTAACTTCTATTCAAATTAAAATGAAAAATAGTGTATTGTGGTTAAGGTAGACAGCAAGACAGGTGACAACTCAGTGTCATAAGTCATAACAAAATAAAATCCAGTCAGTCACTGGGAATTATTTTGGCATCCTCTGCATAATACCCTACATTCTTGCCCGTTCTTCTCCATAGAGGTCTACGCTAGAGAATGGGCAACTACAGTACTTTCATAGTTTTTATGCCTTGTGACTGGGACTGTAGCTACATTTAATTTTCATCTTTGTTTCGACAATTCAAAAGCGCCTGTAACTGGTCTACTTGAAATAACTGCTTTGATTTTAAATACTTATTATATAACATTTTTATTATTGTTAAAATTTTGTTATTAACATTTTGCTGCCTCAAAACTTCGCCACTTTGACGGTTGATGGCAGCACGGAGGTGACTTTGACTGCATTTTTGAGGCACAGAGGGCAGGATAGGAAACTTAGTTTTCAATACAGCTCCACCTACTTACTACTTACTTAATTATTGTTTTTACGCAACAATGCGTAAAAGGTGCGCTTCCCTGGTGCGCAGGGTGTGGAGCAGCACCAACAGTATCTTAAGCATGATTGCCAGTTGCTTGGACTGTGTTTATGTGGTTCGCTGCTGTGCAATTACTTATGGGTTGGCAATGGCAGCAGTGATCCACCATTTTTTGTTGTGTTGTTTGTTTTATCACTGCTTACTAACATAGTCGTAAGTTTTACTAACAGCTTTTGAGTCATGGATACTCGAATAAAGAGACATTTTATTCTACTTCCGTTCCGTCGAGATAGCCGCACTTTACGAATACCTGACTAGGTAACAGTTGGTAACAGGCCAACAAAGTTGAAACAATGTCAGCCGTTCAAAACAGTCAATTTACAGTTCCCATTGTTCCAGGCAAGACCGCAGACTCTCTGATCTCAGCAGACGTGTCAGTATCTGTCCGCGGGCTGGTGGCGTCGCTCCGCTCGCGCCAACAGTTCCGCGGCCTGGGCGGCGAGCTCATGCGACAGGCCTGCTGCCACTGCATCGCATCTCTGTCCAGAGCCAACGCGCCTTACCATGGACATCCAATTATTGGTGAGTCACAAGTGATCCTATTGAAATACCCATTTATCCTAAAACCAACGACTATACTGGAGGCCCCTTTTTTTCCTAGCCTGCTCTGTCCCGCTCCTGGGCAAAGGCCTCCCTCCATTCTTTCCACTTCTCGCGAACCCGCGCGTTAGCCATTAGCCGTTACCCATTAGCCCTGGAAAAAAACTAGAAGATACAATAGATATACAATAGATACTAGAAGATAAAATCCAGGATTTCAACACACCTCTTCAAGTTAGCACATTCAATTCAGCAGTATTTGTTGAATAATAAAGCTGACCCGCAGCAATTACTACACATTGTGTAGTCTTGCCTCCCAACGTTCTGATTGACTGTTATTGATTAAAAACACTAAATTATTCTCAACAAACTACTCTAAATGTTGTCTGACGTTTCTTCTATAAACAATTAAAGAATACATACATATTTAGAAAAAGACTATCTCTAAACAATTATATTTCTCATAAAATTCTTTGTTCCCAGACGAATGGCTCAGTCTAATCGAAGAATGCCTCTCCCACGAAGTCCAAGTGATCCGCGAGAAGGCCATCTACGCTCTCCCTCTAGTATTCGACCACTACTTATGTGACGACAGCTTGAAGTACGGAGAACTGACCGCTAAGGAGAAACGCAAGCAACTGATGGATAAGTACTGTGGTCAGTTGAGCAATACTGGGGTGAATGGACTGGTGCTGAGGATGGGGTATGCTAGGGCTGTTGGTAAGTAAAAAACCAAAAAAAAATTGGCCCAAGATCACACACACACACTCGCACACACATTGTCTGTCAAAGTGCGGAGTCCAGTTTGCTCCGTTTTTTGACCTTTATTAGTTAACGGTGCAATTTTTTTTTTTCCAGATTTATTGAAAACTTTTTTTTTTTTATTTGCGACCTAGCCAATGCTAGCGATGATATCGACATTACTTAAAAACCTCTCGTAACAAACGCAGAAATCATCAAAAGCATTTTTTTTATTTTTATCGACCCCAATTCATAGCCAAACTGACATTATAAAATTTAAAAAAAGTTCCACCTTTATTTGTGACCGACCTACAACAACAATAAATGATTATTGTATTATATTCTATAAACACTGTTATTTTCAGGTGCCCTCCCAAAATTCGTTCTGACCGAACACCTACCATTAGTAATCCAATCACTAATAAACTGCACAAAACTGACGGAAGGCACTCAGAAATGGGCCGAAGCTCGTCGGGACGCAGTGGTCGGTCTTACTGAAGTCTGTCAGACACAAGGCATAGTGGGAGGAGTCGAGGATTATGTGGGAGACATCGTGGCGGCGCTGCTGGACTGTCTCTCAGAGTACACCATCGATATGAGGGGCGATATCGGGGCGTGGGTCAGGGAGGCTAGCATGACAGGTTAGTTCGATGAATATTAACATAATAACACGCCAGTTATCCCCGAAGGGTTGGCCAGAGGTGCACCTAATAGTACACCCACATTTCGTCAGTAATTAAGTCTCATGTAATAGGAGGCGAGTATTGCCATCAACCGGGCACAAATTCAGACTCAGTTTCTGCAACTGAGAAATTCCTGCCCGCATAGCATGGCCACCGTGGAAACGAAAAGACTTCTATCGTCGATCGATTTTCGAAAGACTTCTATCGTCCTAAGCATGGCTATGTTTGACATGTGGAATAGAAAGGTTTCTATTCTTAGCGCAAAAGTCTACAACGTCGAGCATGGCGACAATGTTTTGTCTACTTTTGACACTGGTTGTAGGAATCGTTTCTTGTCAACAAATGTCAAAAAGTCTACAACACATCAGACCTAGACAAGATTATTTTTATAAATATATTTTGTGTTTGTAAACCATTTTGTTTTTAAAAACATGTCGGGTTCCTACCGTCTCCTTCAGATTTTTACCTTTACATGTGTCGTAATACATGGTTTCTCGATAAATATCGTGATTCTAGATCATATAGGTTTTCGACCCAAAACCTATAGGGTACTTCCGGTTGACCTAGAACTGTCAATTTTGGCTAAAAGCAAGGTTTTACAGCACAAGTAAAGGGAAAATTCCGAAAAATGAAAAAGTTGAAAATTAAGTTAAATTTTGGTACTTTTTATCATGTTGACTCAAGACGTTGATATTTATACACCTAATAGAGATTATAGACCTCAGTATCTGGTATAAATTTCAACTTGCTAGGTCCACCCGATCCTGAGAAAATAGGAGGTAACAGACGGGCAAGAAAGTGGTCTTATAAATTGGTTCCTTTTTTTACCTTTTGAGATACGGAACCCTAAAAAGCGACTTCACTTTTTTACTTTTACAAACTTATTATTTGCGGTTGGTGCAATAGCCGTTTCATGGGATCGAACCGCAAAGTTAAGTTTGTCCTTTAAAAAGTTCGTACGGAACCCTCGGGCGGGAGTCCAACTCGCACTTGGCCGGTTTTTTTTTACAAAATGTGCCTGTTCTTGGCCTCGATCACGCCTGATGGAAAGCGATGGATGAGGTCTATGATAGAACGAGCGTGCCCAGAAGATGCCTGTTCACTGTTTGACGAGTTAAATGTACGTGGGAGGGAACACAGATGCCGGCAGAGAGTTCCACACTTTGGCTGTGCAAATAATAAAAGTGGAGGAGATTGTCAGATTCTTGAGCTGTTAACTTACGGTTGTCTTCGATCATCGATCATCTGTCGACCTAGACATGGAAAGGCACTAAAACTAGGTATTTTGGGCAACTTTGAAGAAGTCCACATTCAGCGGTAGACAGATGTTTTAACTGTGCTCTACAAGTCAAGCTGAGTGGGATAGCCTCGGTACTTAAGCTTAACCATGTACAAATCTATAACGCTCCACGGCTATTATTCATTGAAGAAGTTTCCAATGACTTGACTCATTGTGTCGGTAACGTGTAGGTCTCCTGTCGCTGTGCCGCCAGTGCGCCGTGGAGGCCCCGCAGCGCAACTCGGCGCGCGTGGTGCGGGGCGTGGCGTGCGGCGTGGCGCAGCAGGCCGTGGAGAAGATCGACCGCACGCGCGCACACGCCGGCAGGATATTCACCTCCTTGATTTATAAGTAAGAAATGTACTAGCCATATGGATAAGCATACATCTAATAACGTGTGTTTAAACGGCAGGGGAAAATCTTCATAGATAGCGGCATTAGCTCCGTGTAGCACTTGACTTGTTTCTCCTTCTTGCATATCTAATAGTAAATAAATATTTTTCTTTCTCACTTCACGAAATATAATGCGTAAATACTTTTTTTTATTGTACGCTTTGTTTTATTAGCTATAGTTAAGACAGCTAAGCGCTGACAAAGAATGCTACTTGGATACGTGTTTATTACACGTATAGGATTGGCTTAGCATTGCGTGAGCATGCTCTAAATATATGGTTTCAAACATATGAGACAAAGATGTACTATCGAGGACACTCCCGCCTGATCACCACTAAGCTAATTTTTGCTTGCACTTAAAACATAGAAACGCTCTCTATCCCCGCCCCGTTGACTTTATATATAAATAATTAATGAAAAAATACCGATCGACGACACATGCCAAACGAGAGTTATTGTTATTTTGCGCGCCAAAGTTGACGCTTTCCTAATAGGCCTAAAGTTTAAGATGGAGTGGCTCGGCGCCTCCGTATGATATAAGCGAAAAAAAAATTAACTGATCAGGCGGAAAAGACCACGACTGTACGTAAGTTTAAAAGTAATGAAATAACAATTTGTTCTCCTTTTTCATTTTCTGTGTCCTCTTGCATGTCAATACAAACAAAAACTCAATTATTGTGACCCCTTTGAAAAGTAGGCTTTCTGATGGAGATACCACAATGTTTTCGCCATGTATTGTTCCATTTAATCAATCAATATCAAAGACAAACAAAACAATATTTTTTTCACCCACAGCGACCCAATAATCACCAATATTCCACACCACGACGCACTAAAACGCATCTTTCCCTGCGAAGAGGTTGAACTGAAGGCTCCAATGAAAGAGATAGAAGACATCGATCAGCCAATCACGAGCGAGAACTCTAACGTAGTACTGTGGCTGTTCCCGGGACATACCATGCCGAGATTTGTGCAGTTATTGAACTATCCGGACTATAGATACAACGTTATCAAGGGCTTGATTGTCAGCGGGGGAGAGTTGACTGAGAGTTTGGTATGTATTTTTTTATTTTATTTTATTGGACTTGTATAGGGACTGTTCAAGGCGTAAACGTGGCGTTTCTTTTTAATTTTACAAGCTTTTATTTAACTTTCAATGTTTGTTTAGGTCAAATCTTGCAATTGAATTTAACCAGCTGTACCCAACCGATTGAGCTGAAATTTTGCAAACACGTTTAGTTTGGATGACAATGCATGGTTAGCTGAGAAAGCAGTCCGCCATATTGGATTTAGAATTACGTCATCATTCTAAATTCAATATGGCGGACTCCCAAAGATGGCTGACTAGTTATTTTTATGCGTCCCCATGAAAAGGCTATCAAATAAAATGGTGTACTGAGAAGAATACGAAAATAAAATGACGTCACCTACATTTAAAAGCTCGTTTTAAAAAATGTTTTTTTTTTACGATAAGCTTGTTATTTGAATAATAGCATTATTTTGTCCACAGGTAAAACACACAACTCAATCCCTGTATGCATATCTCAACTCCCTGCACAGCGACAAAGAAATGCTGAAGTCCATCTGTGACACTATCATCAAAGTATTCGCTGACAACTTGCATGTCAAGAGGATAACTGGACCTATTTTCAATTTCTTGGATAGGCTGTTGAGTTCTGGTAAGTTTCTAAACTATGCCCCACCTGCTGGAATATCCCAGGTGTTCGTTTACCTGCACTCTTGACGACCTGAATGCCGCTGCAATAAACTTGGACACCTACTGGGCCCGAACTGTGTAATATGGAAGTAACATTGAAACGACAAAAAGTAGAAGATTAGTACTCATGTTTAAAATCTGTCAAATCTAGATAGAAGATATGAACTAGGTGGTACAGCCCCTCCGGCCGTGTTCGCAATTGCGATTAGCAACCAGTTGCGAATTAATAATTTATATTCTTTGTTCGCAACCAGTTTCGAATCAAGAAAACTTTTTCTTTCACCGCAACTAAGCATCCTGATGATTATATTTCGTAACGCATATACGTTAAACGCTACCTTAAATTATGTCTCTGGGATGTTCCGTTGATTATCGGATTTAATGATAATTAGTTAAGTATCCATTAGGACTAATTTAATGAACGGTTCTGCGTGTGGCTGTAAGAGTTACAGCGCCAATGTCTAGCGGTGGTCAAGTAGTAGACGAAGATGCGTCACTTTAAGACCAAAAATAAAATCATTTCTGACCTGTGATCGTTTTACACGTCTAGTTATGAAGATGGACAATATCGAATTAAAACCAGGAACACCAATCGCCTGGTAAACACAGTTTTCATAAAGTCGTTGCTCGCGAACATTCGACTTTTATCAACTGGTATTAAAGTACTGGGTAAAACAACCGAGTGGATTTTGAGTTTTGCTATTATATTTGTAGGTTCCATTTCGCCGATCCTGGACGACCCAGAGTCCACCTTTGCCTTGGACATCTTGAAGCATGTACAATTAGAACTGCGAGGAGGGAAGAATATTTACAAGCTCTTGGATTCCATCAACGTTCTGTGTCAATTAATTCAGGTAATGTATTTAGGAAAAATATATAATCTGCATTCACAATCATCAATTATTTGATTTTGGATAAGTGGCCTAATTGCGTATGCATAAAATTTAGTTTCCGATGCAAATTAAATATACCTTTTCGTACCTACTTATAGTCTGAAGGCAACTTAATTTGCTGGTTGTGTCTAGTGGCTTGCCACCGGATAGTTGTGGTCGGGATTCTGTTAAAATGTTAATTCTGCGGATAACTTTGAACTCGCGTTGTTGGGTCTAAGAGAGAGGGAAGTGGGCACTCCCTGCTTTCATTTCGTTTAGAAAAGATAGCTGGTCATTTAGTATATCAGTTAATTGGGTATTAGGCGGCATAGATGTCGCCCCATGATAAATCTAACACATGGTTCCTTTAAAAATCTGTTCTAAGCAAGCTCAATATGTATTATGTTAGAGCTGTTGGTTCTCCTGTTAATAAATAAATATTTGACGTAGGTGGGAGGCTCAGTGTGCAGCAGGTCGCTCGGCCAGCTCGTGGTCTACCTGTGCTACGCCGACCGCTACGTGCGGCGCTGTGCCGCCGCGCGCCTGTACGAGGCGCTCACCTTGTACGGAGACGTGTGCTCCGTGCCGCCGGATAACATCGACCAGGTGACACTGATAGCATCGTGTACACTAGGCCAGCTTATCATCTACATGTGCTACGCCAGCCGAGACGCCTACCAAGATGTACTGCCTAGCCTTTCCCCAACCGTACATATTGTTGTCGGTTTCCAAACTAAACAGATTGAATAACATAGAGCAACTACCTACCTGACCTCCACAACCTTTTTTCGGGATAAGAGTTGATAGGACCGGTTGCCAAACTTTCGGAATTCTAATTACTCGTTACGACTATCAACGATCTACGAATGACAGGCGGGTTAACGGTCTAACGTGCTTTTCTAGTCACCGAGAGGCGGGCTACCTAAGACAGGATTATGTAAAGACGCGAATGGCTGGAGATTGACCTGATATCTTAACGTTTTTGACAGCAAGCTTACATCAAGGATAGTTGCTGGCTCCGCGTAGACGCTGCGTTTCTGCATTTACTCTACGCAAACCTACAAAATGTTGAGCTAATTATTTCTGTGCATCGACATAAATTACAACGTTTGTTGAATCTTGCACATGTTTGCCGCTCCCCTAATCCTCATTTTGATGAATGTCATGACACAATAAAAACTGACCGTATAGTTTGTATTTACAAACTTTGAGAATCACAACGCATTTAACGACACGTGCCAGTCTCCTGTCCAAAAGTAAATAGAAAGAACGCGTATATAGATTTGTAGTATATTATAAAATAAAACAATAAACAATAATATTTGGACTCGCCAAAATTTCTATAGTCACCGGTCAAAAGGTTACACGCAAAAGAATAGCGCATTGTTTTTGTACTCGTTTTTATTTACGTAATCAAAATATAAATTGCGCATAAAACTTACATTTGTTATGTAATGTGTCAATGGCTGGCGATAAAATATTCGTTAATTAATCTTTATTTAAATTACTGACTTCAAAAAAGCAGGTCCTTTAGGCTTGTTGTACACGAAACTCTTACTATAATAATAATAATAATAAAACCTTTATTTTCAGGCTACTTTGGCCCATAGATAAATACCTTACAGACTAACATATATATAATAGTACATGGTGTGTTAGTGTTTAAACTTAAAACTATGTTAGTAAAACACACTTCACTCGAGCACTGTCTTTGTGCGATCGTGTGGCACTTGTCCGCGGAAGCGACGGAACATAACACCTTGCGGCCAAAAGTCCTCTGCCATGACGAGGTGCAGGTAGCAAGTAGGTACTCGCACCACGAACGCCTTGAAGTTAACGTTGCGGCGCGATTCAAGCAACTGCACTCTCGGCCTGTACTTGGTCCTTTGGCACACGTACTCCACGATGTCCTCGGCCTTAGTGGTATAGTGTAGGCGGGAAATATAAACGGGAGTGTTCGGCTGGGCGGCTCTAACAGGGATGTCGGGCTTGATAGGAGCTGTGCCGCAGCGGTTCTTGTTGGTTCTTTGTCGGCGCTTCTTCCTATGCACCGTCACAAAACCATCATCATCAGCCCGGTTCGATGCCTTTTCAGGCACGGGCTTCTTCTTCTTCTATGTCAACATCTACTGTTTATGCACTGTTTTAGACTTTCACGGTTTTTCACTACACTTAAAGTACTTACGGGATCATGATGCTTGCAACAGCGTCGAAATATCGGGAGCTCATCGACCAAAAACAAAATCACGGATATCATCCCGTAAGTACTTTAAATCTACTGTTTATGACAAATATGGCGCCATTATATACCCCATATCTGTCTACAAACTTTCTTAGTGATTCATACAACACTGACGACCGAAGATTTTTATGGCAAAAAACGTGCGTGTACAAGAATCGTTACCCTTTAAAGATGTACGCAGCTTTTTTCGCATATGAATAGGCATTTGCTTAGTTTCCTTTGTTATTTTTTTGCCTTTAGCTAACTTTAAACACTCGAAGGCTTTTTTTTTAAACATGAAGGTTTTTTTAATCACAAAAAGTTTATTGCAAAAACGTTAACGTTCATTGACTTCTTCATACGTCATCGTCAAAAGTGGCTTTTTATAAATTTTTGTTAATGTATTTCTTTTGTCATCACATCATTTTTACGAATCTATGATGTACTATTATGAATCTACTTAACAAGTCTTGAACTCATGAATTCACTGATGGACAACGCGGCTTTAACCTCTACCACACGAGTGCCTTTAAAACGTAGGTGAGCAGTGACTACTAAGAAAGATTCTTAGAAAATTCACCCCTTAAAGACATTGAATAAATGACGAAAGTTTGCATAGAAGTTCGTCATTCATATCGGGCAGATACAGGACTTTATTTCATCAAGATTTCTAACATGAAACTCTTAATTCACAGATAATGTCAGTCCTCGCTGAAACAGACTGGGAGAAGGAAGTGTCAGAGCTAAGGCCAATCAGGAACGAACTATGCGACCTTATGGACATCAAGCGACCAGTCATGAAACAAAAGGCGGGCGCGTAAGGTTCTAGCCAAATTGTACGGGTACCAACATTACTAACGCTTGATATATGTAGTAGCTTTATTGTAGTAGTCATAGTTAGATGGCGGATTATTTTATACATTAATAGGTCATATACGGCCCTATTCTGAGGACTTTAGCTCTCTCTTTACATTTTAGGTTGTGTTTCGAAATCAGTATTCAAAAGCATCCATCAAGCCTCCCCTTTTTTCTGTCACACTTTCCGTTTCTGTGCGACCCATATCCAGGTGTTTTCAACGAGCTTTAGGACGGCCCTGTAGGCTTAGCCAAGTTGTCAATCTACAATCGTTAACGCTAATAGAAAACTAACCAAATGTATGGGAAAGACATCTATCAACGATAAGTCACGTGGTCAAAACAAACGAATGAAAACTTTAAAGTTTAGTCAAAACTGTAAGTTGGCCACGATTTATATGGGATGTAGGGATCACGATTGTAGAAACGAATACATTTCATTCTATCATCTTGATCGATTTAACTTGTCTCCGAAAGTTGATATTCGTTTATTTTGACCACGTGACTTAAAGTTTACGATTGTACAAAGAGAATCGATACGAATCGTTTGTAGCTTGGCTAGGCCTGCAGGTTTCCTTGGCCTAACCTTGGCCACCAATCGGTCAAAGCATCCAGTTAAAAAAAATGTAATGTGACTCAATGATCTTGAGTTTGACTGATCTTCGCAAAAGAGAACTGAAGTTCTGGACCGCCATATAGATTGCTATTGACATGCTAAGAAAAATGAAATGAAGACATGTTTAAGATTTGCTAAATCGATGCAATAATTTCGAAGTAGCAGCGTTATAGCGTTGAAAACGTTATTTTAATGTTTTGGTCATTACATTTGTTCATCTAAATGACGCAAATGTTTCTTAATTTTCATGAATAATTCAGCAGTTTTTTGTTAGCAAATAATCCAGCATCTGATAATGACGAATAATTGCAAGCAGTTACTTTCGTGGCTGCATATTCTTCACTTTTTTTACTGCTGAAGAAATATTAACTTGCTAATGTGATAATAATATAATGTGCACGAACTTCAGTGTTAAGGTACGTTTTTACTGAGCGAGCTAAGATTTGTTTAGGATCGAGCGGGGATGCAAGTTGTGTATTGGGGATCGGAGCGGGGATCATGTTTGTTATTTATTGCTTGCTCGTTCCGCTGATAACTTAGGGTTAGGCGTGATCTGTCCAAATCCAATGTTTTTGTCAGAAATTGAGACATTTTTGATCTGCCATGTCACAGACTATGTGTAAGCTTTTTTTATAAACTATCGCAGAATCGACTAACATATCTTTAGAACAAAATGATTTTGATCTACCCTGTGAAAACGTACCTTTATAGAAATATGAGACTCATATTTTTATACAGCTTATCAGACGACATTTGACACTATAATGATATTTTAACACGTTGTCAGATAATGATTTAAACACGTTTTGCTAATTTGTGATAACTACGAGATTCACACTCAAATGTATTTGTTGATCTTGATATGAAATGATGCATTTATGTTACAATGTAACGTTCTAATAAACTTATCTATTTATTTAAATTTAGTTTTATTTACAATTATATTTAACATTATAAGAGTATTACATAATATGTAAGTTTAACACAACAAGTTTCAAAAAGTAAAAGTACTTCATCGAACGTTTCCAACACTTGATTTCCTTATCACCCAAGTACTTGTAGTTGCGATGGGTCCTGAGGTGCATCTGCGATGAGGTTCGCCCAAAAAGTCCCGTAGTTCTTCAACACGGTGCCTCTGTAAACAGAAACATGTTTATTGCAAATCTTACTCATGCAAGTCATAATACAAGGAAAATAGAGTAATAGTGAATGTTGACAGAATCGTCGAGATTACATGAGACTGACAGATTGTTGTTTAGGCCGAGATGACTGGGCTTTGCTTTGTTTACTTGTCCACATGCGTGCATATCGTGTCGGATGACTGGAATTAAATTAGTCTATCTATTCCATTATCTGCCTTAGACATATTGATTTTATAGAAGAAGATTTTAACTATGGCTTCACCTGCTAACGTCATACAGGAAAAAGGAGGTGTCTAATGAGATGACAAGTAATAGAGAAGTATGGGAGATGACAAGTGTAATAGAGAAGTATGGAAGAAGACATGCTATACGCCGACCCCAAATGAATTGGGATAATAACAAGAGAATGATGTTGTTGATGATTGATGATACCTTCATTGCATCATTGAGAGCAGCGGTGGCCCAGTGGTGGTGGCCCCGACTTCCGAACAGTAAGTCGTGGGTTCGAACCCAGGCAGGCGCATTACTTTGTGTAATTTATTTCATCACCACTGCTCTCAAAACGGTGAAGGAAAACAATGTGTGGAAATGTCCTAGAACCGAAAAATTCGAAGTCATGTGACATCTACCAATCCGCACTGGGCCTGCGTGGTAGATTATAGCCCATTCCCTCTCTTAGAGAGGAGGCCTGTGTCCCAGCTGTGGGAACATTAATAGGCTGATGATGACATTGCATCAAATTGTATAGATATATGTCTATGCAAACAGAAGCCGTACGAAAGAAACAAACGAGTTTCGCAAAAGTTAACACAAGCTCCGCCTGAATTGGCCTACCAAATAGGCGAAAACAGCTCGTTGTGTATCAGCAAAAATCACTGTTAGCCCTTTACTTTAGTCTAATCTGAAGACGAATTCTGATGTATCGGCCGTCCAAACTCTAGATTGCTACGAAATAATTCTTAACACAAAATCAAAGGAGTATTTCACACAGTCCCGGCCCGTGCCGAAACACCCCTTCACGTGTGTAACACGCTTTAAAACACTTCAATTATTTCCTTCAAACGTATACACAGCAGTTGACCTATTACACCACTAACACACTCGTTGAATCTAGTTTTTGCGACAGTCATCCTCGGGTTATCACTTGTGGTCTTGTGCTAAAGCTTGTGAAACACCCAAGGTACGTTTCAATATCAAAAATACTTGCTGATTAATGTCCAATAAAATCGAGGCATTGCAAAACTGTGTATCATATAAACATGGTGATTATTCAAAACGTGCAAGTCACCGGATGGCCGACATCGCAATTACTTCAGAATAATAAATTCAAGGCTAATTATGTCTACGCTTTAAAATGATCTGGTGTAGTATGATCATTCTCGATTGATACACATTCTACGTAGCCAGGGTTTATCTTAAGGTCAGTTTATGTTAACTAATGATCATGACAGCTCATTGATGTTATGCAACTGCACACATGTATCTGCAGTGAAAGGAGTAGTGTTATTAGGGCATGGGTCGATAACCTCATTATCACGTTTTGCCTCAAAATCCAAGTATGGTCTTGTTGAATTAGATTGACAGCTATAATTAAATCTAACGATTTCAAAACATCCTTCAAGAATCGTATGGCTTTGATGCTCTAGCTGTATTTTCATACAAGCTTGGCTTACCCTAATTACCTCCTACTGTTCATGATGTTAGATTTTTTGAACAGTCTGCTTTGCCTAATGGACTTGCCGTTTCACTGGCCCCTAGAGACGCCCCCTGCGACCTGAGCGGGCTGAATTTAATCTATTTTCCATAATGGTGAAACTACAAGCCATTTCTACTTTTCGATAACGAAACATTGCTTTTTCAAAGAATCAAAACTAAAGGTTTTTAAAAAAGAAATGTATTTAACTTGAAGGTACTCTTCGTTAAGCTTCCCTACAAAACTTACGTGAAATAAACCCTTCCTTGGCCATCAGGCGGTGCTCTCCACAGCAACGTAGCTCTTGTCTTGAACTCAGGGTCGCCGTGAGTGATGGACGAACATTCTGGATGCACGGTCGTGTTGGGTGCCGGCTCCCATGCCCCGATCCAGTTGTCGTGCTCGACTGATCTTGCTTGTATGAAGAACCCTTTGAAGGGCTCCGATCCTTCTATTGTGACTGGAAGTGGAGAATTGTAGGTGTTAGCTTTGTTTCATGATCAATGACGATTTGTTATGTTTTATAAACATGCTGATGACCTAGTTAGGTACATAATTTTTTTTGATCTGGCGGAACGTTTGGAAAATTTCCGCTGTCCCCGTTAATTTTCTTGAAATACACTGACCTGCAAAAATAAGTACTACACTTTTAAATTTAATTTTTTCCCACACTACTTATAGAAGTTAGAGATTTCAAATAAAAAAACGTTATAAAGCAATTTTTATCAGCTTTCTTTGAAACTATAGACAAAATTAAACTATTGTTCGAGTCCTTTTCGTACTTACAAAGTTATTCCAATTTTAAAAGTGTGATACTTATTTTTGCAGGCCAGTTTAGATAGAAAGGTTTAGTGTGGAACTTTAAGCTTTAGTGTTAATGTGGTGTAGCTGTGAGTCACATCTCGCGCATTAGTGCAATTTTAAAACTACATTGCAAAAAACGTTGATATGTTGAGATAGTGTTACCCTCTCTTATTTTGGTAGCATTCATAATTTCGAAACCGTTGCAAAGTTGATTATTATCGACGACGATACTTTTTTTTCAACTTAATAACTCAAAAGACTTCGATTGTCCATAGGTAACATACAATTTAGTCCTTTCATCCTTTAATACTTACCCAACCCTCAAAATCCACTGTTGTTTCCTCACACAGTTTTCAAGGTCTACGTTTGTTACCCTGTTACCCCACTTCGTTTGGGGACAGACCGGTCGGACCACCATAAGCCGTCTGACCTACAATACCATACGCATACGTTTGCGTAATCGAACTCGTGTGTATTACGCACTCGCTGCTCACCGGTAGGTAGATTTTATCAATGAACGCTCTATAAAGTAACTTTACCTATCATCTGATCTTGTTAAATCCGTTTTGTTATTTTGTAATAAGTACTTAGAATAAATTGCTTGCTTGCAAAAATTATTTAGAGATACGAAATAACGAGAATAGTTTTAACTTGATACGATTGTGAAACGATGTCTGCGCATTAAATGATGAATGAGATATCGAGGTAATGAGCGTGTACTGACTTTCAACTATCGACTGGTATTAATCTTTTGCTAGATTATTCTATTAGAAAGTGTGTGAAACTGAAACAATGGTCCTTGGGCGAAAGCTTTGTGAGCTTTCTGCAGAATGTAACTTAGAAAATGGAATCAAGAGTACCTACTTAAGATTTATTTATTTGCATCAGGGAAAACGGAAAGCAGTCTAGATGGCTTGCTGAATTCACATGCGAAGCTTTATGGGTGAGCATAATAGGCTTGTCGACTGAAAAAATCTAATTAGTCCGTCAGTTAGATTATCAAAAAATATTTGACCCGTATTTTTTTCTTTTGTTACGTAAACCAAAATTGACGAAGATACGACGTTTTTAAAATTCTCAATACGTCACGCCGTGGTATAATTTTTAGTGCGTTCTGACGTCACGAGCCCCCACTCCCGAGTTTTGATGCGTTTTATCTTTGTCAATATTCAATTCATTGATTTACAAAAAAAAATACGTTTCCATTATTTTCTAATACTCTGTTGGACGGACTAAATAGATTTGCAATTTTTTGATACTGTCGTCAATGCCTATTATATGTATGATGAATACGATATTGCGTTTATCGTGTTTGGGGTTCTCTACATCCCCTTGTCTTAATCGATGTCATCGTTATAATTCACAATCAATGTCTGCCCACTCTTGGGAAAAGGCCTCTTTATGACAATCTTCACGCTCCTGATTGTTTAACCTAGGTATCTCCAAATACCTCCAAGTACTTCAGAAGGAGGCTTCAGATATAAACTTTAACTGCGGGACATAAAAGGTACCGTCAACAACGAATGTCGATAAACACTGTTTTTGTACTTAAAGAAATGAATAGAAACAAACTTTAAAACATAGTTACATCCGTACCCTTTTTTTATTGAGCTGAAATTATGGTTTTTATATTCTATAGTGTTAATCTGGAAACCGACCCCAACATTGTTGGGAATAAGCTTGGCAAACGATGATGACTGCAGTGTTCATTGACTTTCGCTGCTAACCGTATCTAAAAATACTTAAGAAATTAACAAATGCCGCATTTGTTTTATAGCTAGATCTTAATCACACCACAATTTCATTCCACTTATCACCTGAAATAAAAATCCTTACAAAAACAACAACAACATCGTATCAGACAATAACGCGAAAAGTGTATTCACCTGTGACGGGAGTATTTGGCCCGTAAACCAGCGCTGATGCGGCGACCCTGTACGGTAGGCTGGACAGGGGTTGCGTCCTGTGTTGCCCATGATTAGGCTGATTAGCACGGCTCTTCACACACGTGTCTATCGGAGCCCCGTCCGGGAAACTTTGCACACCCCAGCACAAAATTAACCCTAACATCAACTTCGTAAACATTTTGATTCTATGCTCGTTAAATTTGAAAGGTAACACTGCACACCTCGCGCCCGACTGTGCGTGGGTATGTTGCCGCGCTTAGTTTTGTAAGCCGAGTTCGAAAGGATCTAGATCTTTATACAAGTTGATAGATCAATTAATGCTGTAGGATGTTGAGGTGTGCCGAAATAGACATATCGTTACTTACTGTGATTGCGCATTGACAGCCAATAAATAGTCTGCTGAGAATGAAAACTGAAATTATACTAACATTGAATCATTCCTTTTTTATTAAATAAAAATACCTGTTGTTACATTACTTTATTAACTTGATCTTACACGAAGTTTCGCTTACATACAATTCAGTATTGAAATATTTAATAACTGAGAAGCGGTGAATAAAATTAGCATCAGTAAGCTATTGCACAAACAATTAATACTGACTCGTTTTACTGAAGGTATTTAGCTTATTTATTAGTAAGATTACTATCTAGTAGTGCAATAAATTACTAGAGAAATCAACGTTTTAATGTGTTAATAATTTTAGGCGATGTAATTACAAAAATAATTGTGTAGTTCTGCTGATTTCGATTAGGAAATGATGATAAAAATGTTATCATGAACATTTTCAGACGTCTTACTTTACAGATATAAAAACAAAGGTGATTTCATGATAATGTTAACAAGGTGTAAGTAATTATTCATTTAGAAATACAATTTTGCCTTCATCGGGCCTATTCGGCGTTCGGGTCTAATTTGGCTTTGGCTGCATTATCCGTTTCAATGTAATGCATTATCTCATCGAGCATATTTTCACAATTTTTGTATTCAGCTTCATTTTTCGTCTTCTCAGTGACGGTCTCAGGGCCAATGTATTTTTTACCACTTTCATTGGGTAAATCATGTCTGTATTCCAAACAGTTCCAATTCGCAATTCTCTGATCAGAATTCTTTCTGCGATCTTCAGAAATATCGCGCAGCTTAGTATGGTTCGGGTATTTCTTTTCTAAATATTTTGTTTCGTAATCATTCAAGGAATTGTTGTAAACACTACTTGAAGGTGACGAAACATACTGGATCCAGTCCTGGCAATTGATCGAAATGCTCGAAGCGTTTGTAAAGCCGTAGTAATCGTCTACTTTGCTATCTTTATCTCTGTTAGCTATGAAGCCAGAATCGCTGTCCAAGTCCGACCTGTCTAGCGAGTCATATCCTTCGTTGGTTACTCCATTTTGTATAGTTTCGTAGACAGGTTCTAAGATATCGGCCAGTCGTTCGCTGGCTTGTATAGATATAATTTCAGCGACATGTAACTTTGGTCGTATAGTAGCGTAATCTTTGGCGTCGTCTGAAGGATTGGGTAGAACAGTACTGCAGGTAATTCTTCTTTCAGAGTTTGGGCCCATATTTATTCTAGGGTAGCTGGAATCTCTTCTGATTCGGGATACTACTGCAGTTTCTGTTTTTCTGTATGTTGCTTTGATTAAACCGTGAACCTGGAAAAAATTTAATGTGAAGCGTTAAAATATTCCAATCTCGATCTCATATTTTTTTAATCATTTAGATATTAAATTTCTACCTCTCTATTAACGTAACAGTAAAGCATAGCCACGGTGAGTCCCTGCAACCCCTCGACGGTGTATGACGCGTAGTAATAGATCTGTTCTTGATTGCAGTTTGATGTGGATGGTCTGAACGCGGTCAGCAAAAATTGTGTCCCAAATAGTGGCATAAGGAACAATGTTGCTTTAGCTGTGCTCCTGCAAAATAAATAGCATACGGAAAATTATGTTTAGGTACATACCTACTCTATTTCTAGACGTCGTCATGCTCAGGGAGTTTGATGCACCTCATTCACTTCCCGAACTACTAAACACGAGTTAGCGATTAAAGGATAGTTCGAGAGCTGTCTCTATAATACAGAAGTTCGCAAAATACTGACTCTTAAAAACAGATTTTTTTAGATTAGGTAGGTATACCTACGTAATACGTTTTAAAGTATTTCACAATTATTTTCGGCAACGAGATGTAATTCCGCTCCAATTCGCTCAGCCACACGTCTGTTATTACTTTAGTACTTAAACTGTTCTAAAGACTATCTAATGCATATTTTGATATCTAGACACAGAAACCTCATTTCTGTTATTATCATAATCTGGCTTTGGATAATCTCTGCATAAGCAAGTATAAAGGGTGTAAAAAACCTCTTAACGAAGCCGAAAGGCACTTGTTCTTCCCGTTATTGCGATAATTTTGTTCTACACCATATCTGGGAACCTTCTAGTTACGGAGATATTGAGGGTCAAAGTTCCGACTTTTTGTGAAGATTTTTACTTTAAACACCTCCACGAACCCCGTACTATTCAATCCATCCATCAGCAACAATCTACCACAAAACATGATTTTCACCCCAAAAAAAAAAGTCGTTTCCCAGCAATATTTTTTGCGTAAAGTTAATTGGTTTTATGTACAGAAATCTCGGTTGACGGCTTCGTGATGAGGTTGTTTACACCCTGTAGAGGTAGCAAATGTACCAAATAACACCAATATGATTGTGCAATGTTTTTAGCCAAAAAGAGATGCAATTCTTTTCTTGCATTTCAAGAACGTCATTGCAGTTCAAACATTAAATGTCAATGACATGAAAATCATATGCTTCGGTTTCGTGATTTGCAATGACTATACCTAGGTAGTATCATAATAAAAAAAAAAAAATTTGGTGTTTTCTGGGTCAGCTTCCACTGAAAAACGGTAGATGGCGCTGTGCATGACTCATTGAAGGTGTCTGCCCACTTCACCCTAATATACCATGATCGTTTGACCTTGCTATGAACCTATCAGACACGGAAAGAAACATGACACGGTCTATGCCCACTAGAACGGTCATCATACGCGGTAATAACCCATATGCTCACCAATTTGACAACGTAGCGTACCATGGACGTGGCGTATCAGCGCCGGCAAAATATTTGCGCCGACAATATTGTTGACACTCCGTACATGGCACGCGATGGTGTCGGGGTGAAATTAAATTAGCTAGCGACATTCCGCAGAAGGCGTATTGTTTTAATTTTGTTTTGTTGTATCTATAAATCGATTGCGTGTTGCGCCGCAGCCGTCCCCAAGTAACATGGGACAAGATCAGAAAGATGTTGATGATCTATAAATCGATATCCATCCTGTCTGCAGATATTCCTTGGCTAATATATTTTGACGTCGGAAGATATCACCACAAGAGAGACAAAGTTCTTTGCCCTCCCCACACATAGTAAGCTTAAACCACTCACAACTGATTAGCATTCTCCGAGTTCCGGATCTTCGTCAGCAAGACTCTCAGTATATCGATGAAAAGACCAGTGTTGACCAGCAAGATGGCGATGCGTGGCGCATCGAGTATCCACTGTATGTGCTGCACCGTGTATATCAGCCAGCAAGAATGGTCGTTGTGCACTGCCATTACCCAGGCCCAAGCTATGGCAGGCACTAGAGCTATAACTGGGGATAAATATTGATAATGTTATTTCCTTCGGTAATTTCTATGGAATGGTAGGAGAAAAAAAAAGATCAAAACTTATAAATGAAGCGCGTTCGGTCTACCATTTCTCTCTTTTAATAAGATTGCAAGATCTTTAAATAAGGAATTCAAATGCAAACGCTTTAAAGCAGCGGTCGGCAACGCGCGGCCCGAGACCTATCTCCTTGCGGCCCGCGGCTGCTTTGTAAATGAAAGTATAATTCTTATAATTAAATTTAATTAGCGTTCCTTGGGCCTGCCTCGGTGACGACGACAGTTTTCAGACAGTGTGTGACGATTTACAATTGGAAATATGACCCACCCAGTCCCATTTTAACTTATCAATTTTTTCGCCAACGACGCTTGTCTTGGAGCGTATTGTGGTGTTTCGTATTCGATCGGTGACTTTGATCGAAGTAGGTATTATAATATCTGTGCTTTGATGTTTAAATGCTGCGCTACATCGCTCTTTAGCAAACCTTGAGTTTGGACTTCTGAGCCTCCGTCAAAGTCAAGTTTAGGCGCTATAGGTTAGGATAGGCAGGTTAGGGTAGGTCACACATTTTTTTATTTCATTTTACATTTTATTTTTAAGCGTCTTTGTTTAAGTTGTTTTCCCCTCATTTTTTTCATTGTTCCTTTGTCTCAGAGGACAAAAATAACAAAAAATACATTTTAAAATTCAATTTAATTTTTCTAAATATTTATTTTAATTTTATTAGGTAATACAGATAAACATAAAATAAATATTTTAGCGTTGTTTATACCTACCTACCTATTATTATATGTGCGGGCCCACCTTTATCAATTTTTTTACTCTGTGGCCCTTGTCTGCTAAAAGGGTGCCGACCGCTGCTTTAAAGCATTACCTAAGCCTATTAAGGTCCACTTCCTGGGTCAGTATAGTAGGTCTCTTTACTATTAAAGGACGTGGTGGGTGTTATCCACCACGTAGGCCGAGTACGGGATGGTAGGTGTCACAATCTTCGATTTCTGGTTCTAGAACGGCCCTGTTTCCTCGCTATGTTTCGATACACCATTTACCTACATTTCATGCTAAAAGAAGTGAAAAAATAAAGCTAGTTATCTAAATAAACATACCAGCTCCAATACCATACAGCCATTTCATGTTCGGCTTCTTCTTGAAAACAGCAACGATGGATCGATGTAAGTACAGGCCTTCCATCAACATGCACACAAACACGGCGTTGCCTGCAACCCGTTCAGCAAATGCGAGTATTCGACATGCAATGCCATGCGATGTCATAGCCGTCTCACCGGCGCTCGTCAGCTCGTCTATGTAGATCTATTGTTAAAGAGGTATTTGAGGACTTGTTGTTCACCTTCATAAATGTTTTGATTACCTGCCCATAGTACAGTGCCAGGACAGTGCACTTGAGCGAATATAGCTCCCAAGTTCAATAAGGCGGGGTCTTCTGTCTTGGCACCAACTTGGCACATGTAATCAAGGTAAGCATTGCTAATTTGTAAAACGTAGTTTCGGAGCTTGGCAGGATTAGCATTGCTTACGGAGCACCTCAAAAAGCATAAGGTTTCACTGAGACCTTAGGAGAGTCATTGTCTGAAAATATACAAACTTAAGGACTAAATGGATGGAGCCCATAGTTAATCCACATTTTGGTCCTCGCTAGCTAGACTTCAGTCGATACAAAATTCAAATATAAACAAAAGCAATCCTCCATGTGAATATATTTACTAAACAAACACTAATTATTTTGGTTCTCCAATACAAACACACCGTACCTATGATGTCAGTGTGATTGTCTTCCACTTACCTCACTTCTGCTGACGATCACAAGCGCATTCCTGATTACGATAGCAATGAGAAGATTCCTGTGTAGGGCCACGCGGGTAATTCTCAGTCTTTTATAGAAGCAGAAGATGAAGACCGCGGGTAGACAGGCGGCAATGGAGATGGATAGGACGGCGATGTAGAACTGGTAGCGGCGGAGGAGACGTGGGGTGATACTGCATGTGCTGTAATCTGTTTGAAGCTCCCAGGTGGCGTTTGTGTAGCAATGTTTGCTACTGTAGTCTGGAAAATGGGGAATATGAAGTTTGGCCACTAAGCAACAAGACAGTACTTGTGGCTTACGAAGTTAATTGTATAGTAGATCATAAATGTAACTACCTGACGACAGTTGTGCCCGCGCAATACATAATAGTAGATAATTTTAAAGTAGGTAGATACCATAATTATTTACCTAAATAGGCGATTAACCTATTGATAACTCTACCTTTGAGACGTAAGTAAAAAAAAACAAAGCGATATAGAACAGAACGCCAGGGTAGAACGCGAAATTCAAATTTTCTTACGTTTTTTGCAATTTGCTGGTAATTGTCAGGCTGTAACAAAATATGATTCTTGACCGCGATGTGTGTCGGTCGGCCGTGAATCATACTTCACTTTACTATCAACATACAACACGTCACTGACCCGCAAATTGCAAAATGCGTAAGAAAATTTGAATATCGCGGGCAATCCTGGGTGAGAGATAGTATGCCTACATAAATAAAGTAAAGGTCGAATAGGTACCAGCCAATGCTAATCAATTGAGTACGTTTACTGGTCGCCTGTATAAAAAATAACGCGACCTACGTAAGGATATGGTGATGATAAGCTAGAACTTGAATCAAAACGCTAGCAAAATCAACGGCTGATTAATTCGCATCATCATCTTCTGCTCTAGTCCTAAGTACGCCGCACGTTTTTTCACCCATTCACCCCTGTCAACCGTCACGCTATCATTTAATTCTTATCAATCCTCACACAATCCAATAAAGTAATGTTAAATTATTTTAAAAAAATACATACGAGTGCACGAAGGTCCGGTGCTGGAATAGGCGAACTCTGAACAAACTTCGGTTACCGTGATTCCCGTAAACGCTTCCTGCCAGCAAGTCCAGCCGTCAAATGTGGGTTCACATTGATTTGCTGAAATGAAAATAATGTATAAGGTATGTTCTGGAGAAATAATATAGAATCACACAAGTAAATACGGCCCTTCTCTTCGTCGATACCCCTGCTGACGATGGCGACCATATAGAATTTGCCTCCATCAAATCTCACTATGGACCCATCGCATTCAGTCTGAGCTGGCCGGAATACTTAATTTTGTTAAGTCGGTAAATCCCTCAAATCACGTCATTCACCAGTCTCACCTACAGCTAGTAATAAACCAATAAGTTTTACCCGAAGTATTATAGTTTTCTGGCATATAATGGCTGCAGCAGTCACTTGCCGCGTAGAAGCATCGCTCCCACCTCTCCTGAGCGGCGGGGATCAGAGCGTCATGCACCACCTCGGCCACCTCCTGCAGACCAGGGTCGAAAGGATAGCAGCCACATGTACCGTCCTCTTTGGCCTGTGACAACATGAAAGCTAGAAAAGTAATGGACGCACGTAGACCGCAAGACACGAAAGCGGAGACGAGCAGCGAGGAGAGGAACAACGTGGCGAGGAGACGTGCGGGAATCAACAGAAAGATGAGAAATGCTATTTTCAATACACTTCCTCGAAAACTGGTTCTTAACGCACTATGATTAGGTTCAACATGCAATGTATTTCACACGCATACGATTTTTTTCATTTTCTAACACGTGTGCGGGCATGAAAATTGCCACAGATAACTATACCTATACTACACTGGGATGATATCCGTGATTTTGTTTTTGTTCGATGAGCTCCCGATATTTCGACGCTGTTTTGCAACAGCGTCGAAATATCGGGAGCTCATGATCGCGGGAATACTGAAGAGGTATGCGGGTGGGACGAAAATTATTTATATATATACCTATACTGCCTATACTTAGTTCAAATTGGTTCAATGCATTAAGTCGGAGGTGAATGTTTTTTTTTAATTTTGGCAAGCGTATAATGCGTCTTTACCGCCAAAATATTTTTTAAATATTCAATTTGTGTTTATAAATTTTATAGAATATCATAGATAAACATGATTATTTAAAACTAATATTTACTTTTATAAACAAATTAACATTTATTTGTGTTCTAAATTCATAAATATAAAAAAAAACTATTTTTTATATTAGGCTGTTTAGCGGCTACATACCTTTGCTTCTCCTTCAACCTGGCGAAAGCAAAGCGCGGAAAAAAAGAAAATTAATTTTTGACAAAAATATTTTTCGTTATTTTATTTTATTTCTTTAGAAGTGTATTGAAAAACGTCGTTTGATACACGTGGACATTTGTTATTGCAGTTCTCAGCTCAAAAACACCCTCGCCTACGGCTCGGGAGTTAATTCCGCCTCGAATGCAATAACAAACTTTCTCCACTTGTATCAAAATGTACTATTCTCATCTCTCCTGTGATTGTTCGAATCTTGCACGTCTCCGCTTTGGTGACAACCAAATTTTTTATTCTGATTGGAAGTCATCAAATGACTCCTCCCGCTCTGGGTGGAGCAGGAGAGAGTGTCAGACTTTTACTGACTAAAACCCATCCATGTTCCTTCATCGCCCTTTGTGTTCCGGGGCCACGGTATCTCTTTCGATTAGTCCCGCAGCCCCGGCAGGCATCGGCCATTGCGGAGCCCGTGACAACCAAGCCTCAGTCTTCGATAAAGTCGTATCGTAAGTCTTTAAAAATATAGTTCCGGAAATATTAAAAGCCTTTGGCATCATCGTGCTTGCATGTATCAAATCAAATCAAATCAAATCATTTATTACTTTGCAAACATGGGTTATAAGTACATAGATGTTCTAGTATAAGAAGGTTCTCCACATTTTGCCGTCACATGGGCATGCTCCCATGCTCCCATGCTGCATGCGTATCTGCTTGACTTCATCAACATCTACAGCTGATTTATGTTTTGGGTACCTACAAGGTTAACTTACATATCAAGATATACTCACCTACTTAAGTTTAGAGACTATCACAAGTTCATATCTTTGGCAGTGATCCACTATCGCTGCGATATTCATCGCTACAATCACTTGTACGCTGATGGGTCGTAAAGAGTCGAAGACTCATAATAATGCTATGCTAATCGAATACAACACTTGTGTAGATAAGTATCACATATTTTGATATTTTCAGGGACAAACAGCAGATTAAAAGACGTTTTCACCTAAGGTTAGACTTTCGTCACAGATCAGGTAAAGCACAGCTTGCATAGTAAAGCAAGCAATTCTACTAGCGCACGTCTTGAAGTAGGCACTTGGACCATCACTTCAGGATAAACAATGGGAGCATGTGGCCTACCATGACGTCTTAAAGCAGGATCGTTTTAATCGCGTTCCAGTGTGGGTAAGAGACGGAGCTATAGAGGACGTCTAGCGCCATCTCATTCCCACACTGGCACGCTATTAAAACAATCCTGCTTAAAGACGTCATGGTAGGCCCGCTGTTCGTGCCTCCATACTCGTAGCTCACTGGTAGCACTCTAGAGATGCACCGACGACTTCAAGGATGGTAAACTTCACACAGGACTGGGGTACTGCTTTTTAGGACTGTGTTCAACCGAGTATCAGTTTAGATTGTTATCAAAACTGCGTTGATTTGATAGCAATCTATCTATGCGATAAGCACAAGATTAGCATCTATGACGCGTTATTCTACGTCTAGTTTGGCTACTATGATAAGTAGAGCCCTTACCTAGGTATGAGGTGAAGATGTTTTTAAGGAAATTAGGTTTTATTTTTTATAGACCGTTGTTGCTGAAGAAACTCTTTCTTTTCACTTACAATCTCCAGACATGGTGCGAACCAGTTCCCATAGAAGCATCCAGCGTTCAGGTTGATGGTGTTGGTGCCGGCGACGTAGAGGAAGTCAGGGGTATACAGCAGGCATCCTCGACCTGCCACCCATCGGAACACCTGCTCGTGGTACCGCACATTGCGATAGTTGCAGGTCTTTCTCGCGTCTGGAGGTACCGTGTCTGGTGGCTCCTAAATAAGTAAAGATAGTGTTATGGATTAAGACAACCTTTTGGAATCGACTGTGTCAAAATACTTTGTCAGACTTCGACGAAAAGGAAACAGCATCTAAAAAAAAATTCAGCAAACTCTTAGCGATGCTATAAAATAAAAGTTTACGAAGACTTGATTCGTGACATCTATTCCAAACTAGATACTTTGATGTATTTTTAATGCGGAACTATCCTATCGGCAGATCTAACATCTGTCGATCAATCTATCTGACGAACGGGAGTAGATATCTTTCCATTTGCAAAGCTTATTACAATGGAACGTTGCTAGCTGCAGCTTGTGTAATAGATTCCTATTCACTACGTATATTTAGTTACCTACCATAACACCTGGCACCTATTATAATGGAAGTAGGTATAGGTACAAGTGGTGCAATAACGAATGGATATAGAGATCCACCATCTCTATATCCATTCTATGTCTAACCATAATGTGTAGCGGCAATTGGCGTCTTCTTCTGTGTCAAAACCAAATGCAATTTTAAAGGTATTCAATTTAGTCACCAATACTGCGTCAACAAAACCGCAGTACCTATTGGTGATTAAATTGAATACCTTTAAAATTGCATTTGGTAGACTAGAACCTATTCTAGTCTACTGCTGGACGAGGGTCACTCCCAAGCTGCACCACAACTCCTGTGCTCCGCCCTTCGGCATCCAGTCTAACCCAACCTCCTTTTAAGGCATCTATCAAGCTCTAGGACCGCTCTATGCTGCTGAGAAGGGAAAGCTCCTGTCCAACTTTTATAACTGTCTTCCATAATTTACCTCACAAATGTAGATGTTCGGCCTCTCGCAAGCAAGTCGTTCACTAGCCCGGATGGCGACCCTTGTCTCGCGCTGATGCCACACGTCGAAGTCCACGTTCACTGGATCCAGGGCATCCTTGTATTGGGCTCCCACCTACAACCAAATTGAAGAAGGATGATTATAATTATTGGTTAACCGAAAATTAAAAAAATAGTGGGTATACAGGGTGTAAACCACCTCATCACGAAGCCATCAACCAAGCTTTACGCAAAAATATTTGCTGGGAAACGACTTTTTAAAAAATCTTATAGTAAAAAATTGTACTTATTTAAAAAAAAGTTGTCAAATAGCCCCAATTTTTCCGTAACTAGAAGGATCCCAGGTATGGTGTAGAACAAAAAAATGATCGCAATGATGATGATGAACAAGTGCCTTTCGGCTTCGTTAAGAGGTGTTTTACACCCTTTATGTATGTGAGTACAAGGTGTCCCGTAAATAATGGATCAAACGTAACGGGTAGGTGAAAATAAAATCGTAAAGAAAAAACTTTTCAACTCATCATTTTTTTTCTAAAGCAAATAAAACGATATTCCAAAAAAATTTTATCTTACAACAATATTTTAATAAGCTATTCAGAAATGTTAATCAAAAATCATACCTAGACAGCATTAAAAAAACTTAATTCTGGTAGGGAAAATGGTAAATTCGAAACAAACAAATATCTTGTACTGTAACGGTTTTTTTTTTTTTTCAAATTACTTGTTACTTAACTAATTTGAAAATTATCGGGTAGGTACCCGATAAGTTTGATCCATTATTTACGGGACAGCCTGTGTATTGTACTTAGTAGTTTACGCCAGTGCTTATACCATTGGAAATGTGCTTTTTTATGGATTTGACGATGTCTACCAGTCTACTGTAGATCAATAAGCTACCTAGTTATTCATTTTTTAGGTTCCGTACCACAAAAGGAAAAACCGGAAACTTTATAGGATCACTTCGTTGTCATAGACCTAAATATTTGATGTCAAGTTTTTTCTTTTGAAGAACGATACAAATGTCAGCGAGATGACTATTTCTTCCAGTCTAACCGGATGCATCTAAATAACAGTTATACACGGAGTGACTGCCAATTAGGTACAAACTTACTAAGCCTTAGGCTCGGCGCAAACGGCCCACCAACCACAGCCACCGGTGGCTGTCGTGCGCTACCGCGAGTCGCCGACACTGCCCACACGACTGCGGCGAGTTTCAACAAAATGTATGAAAAAGTTTGTGAACTGCTTGTCGCTGGCTACCGGTGGCTGTGGTTGGTGGCCCATTTGCGCCGAGCCTTATATAGTTACTACGGGACACGATACCCGTAGTGAAAGTCGACTAATCTTACTAGTCGTTAGACTTTCGGGTTTCTGAGAACCCGTAACGACTGTTTAAAAGATCTAAGAATGCCTGCCGGGAGCAGCTTGCGAGGCACGAAGGGTCGATCAGCATGCGTGGGACTAGTGTCACCATTTTTAGTTTTGCTCACCAGTCCATCCCCGGATATTCGCAAACGGACGTCACTCGATTTCATTTCAGACAATACAACAATAATAAAGTGTTAACGAAGAATCAACTGCGTAATCTATTTTATCTGTTTTTTATTCAAATTAAAAAATGAGTAGTGTGAATTTGTGAACAGGATACTTATTTTTATCAATATAGGATATCAATCAATGCAACTAACTCATGATAGCGATTGCCTGCACTGTCGAGGGACGTTTATTTTTGTTTTTTGAAGTGAAAACTTTTTTAGGCGCGTTGAGTACTTTAGGGTGAACAAAAATCATGGAACTCGCGTCATCGTTCGTTTGTGCTCGCTAAAACTCGAGAACGGCTGGGCTGATTTAGCGGATTTTGGTTTTGAAATGTTTGTTGTAGTCCAGGGAAGGTTTAAACGGTGAGAAAACAAATAAAAAAACACTTCTTTACAAACCAAAAATAATTCAATAATAATAATCTAATAGCTCGACGATACAATTCACGTTACTTAGTTTTCTTATCACTTCTGTCGGCAGTCCCCAAAGACTGCCCCGCATGTTTTTTTTAATCTAAACTCACTCTTTTGGATCCAGGCCTATTATATTCAGAGAGGTATAACCCCACTGCTATAACACAGGAAAAATAGATTTTGTGCGGGTTGGTGGATCTTTTGATTCTCTCATTGAGAGGAGGCCGTGTCCCAGCATTGGGAACATTAGAGGCTGATGAGGATGATGATGATGGTGGATCTTCGATTTTTTTGTGCTAGGGCATGCCGATTTCTTCCCCTTACCATTATCACAAGCCTCGTTGTTAGTGTGGCACAAGATGGTGCTGTGTGTAGTGTCCAGCTATGTTTATTTATATTATGCGAGCAGTGATGATAAAATAAATTACCATTAAGTACCTAGGTTTTTACCAAGTAAAGTGCCTGCCAGATTAGAATCCACGACAGTAATTATGTGAATCCATGTTTCCACTGGCCCAATTACACTGCAAACTAGAATTACAAGTCGTTCCTATCACCCTATAATTGAGTATCATGAGGATCATACAAAGTAGAATAAGTTATTCTAGTTGTAAAATGCTATCTGCCCCGGGTAGGTACCTATCCCGGTTTTGATGATTTGTTTTATTGTGAACGCATTTATTATTAACAGCTATACTTAGAAGAATGTTGTCAAGGATAAGATTATTTTAATTTCCCGGCGGTCGTTCGGCTACCTGATTACACGTCTTATCGCGTAGTTTCAGACATTCTTAATGAAGGTGGGTACTATAGTACTAGGTTTTATCTAGAAAAAATACAATGACCTCTTAGAAGTACCCCCATTCACTAGGTACGCGTTCAAATGTCTAAACAGCATGCAATTAGTAAATTAAATACAAGAAAGCCACTTTTTTTTTTCAATCTGCAAGCTTTCATAACTTGTGCTCTAAGCTGTTTTCGTAAATTAAAAAAAAAACTATCTTCCAAAATTCCAAAGGGTAGTTATATATATTACTATACTCTATGGTAGTTAGTCTAAGCGGCGACCCCAGTCCCCACTTTGCCACTCCTTACAATACCTAGACAGACACAGTGTTAAACAACCTTCTAAATTCCTTATTTTATTCTTGTAAATAAAGAAAATACCTGTGTCCCATGTGCAATTAAAATCCATAGGATAAAATTAACGAAGTTCAATATTAAATTACGTTCTTGCATAATTTCAATAAAGCACTCTTTTTGCACTCATAGAACATTATGAATAACTAAGAATATTTTAATTTGATTCTGAAAATCTGAAGCACAACCACTTAACGAATCACTGAATTCAGGCACTGTTGAATTAAGAACGTCCTCAAGAGACACTATTACACGAAAGTGTTTGGAAACTGAATAGCATTGAACATTCCGGCACGAGCAAAATCCAAAACAGCTTTGTTGATTGTGTTCAGCACTGAACGTATTTTCATTCGTGGCGACAGCCGCACTAATTGCTGTGCTAAACAACCCACTGTTTACAAATTATCTGCATCCACAATCAAATTGATATCTATAGATTAATCATGGACCTATCTCTATATTCGGTTGTGATTTATATTGGTGAAAACATGTGTAATTTCGAAACAAAGCGTATGAGATCATTCGATTCTACGTCGAAATATCGGTGAGTATGACAAAATTATCGATAGAATCTATTGATTTAATAGGTCAATAATTACTTAGTAGGAGTGTACAAGGAAATGCACGGTCTTTGATTTGCCTTCACAATATTGATAAGTACCTATGGGGATATTTTTATAGCCTTTTAATTGCTTTTGCCCAACCGCCTGCCGTAATTTGCGTCACAATCTTATCTTGGATTCAAAAAATATTATTCATCATCAAGATAAACTATGTATTTCAATGGTCGACGGGACGTAAAATACGAAGTAGGTACAGGTACGTACTCAACAAAACATAACGCCTGTAAATAGGGTTAGGCAGAGGTGTACCTAATAGCACACCCACATTTCGCCAGTTATGTTTAAGTCCCATGTTTAAGGGGGCGCCGGGCGTGCCTATTGCCATCAACCGGGCACGAATGCAGACACCGCGGCTGCTACTGAAAAACTCTTGATGGAAAAACCCAACAGCAAGTTGCCCGACCTGGGAATCGCCCCATGTTCAGCAGTCGCGCTTGCAACCACTGGTCCAACGACACAGTCTGTCCGTACTCAAATAAAAACGAAAACTAACATTGTAAAACTTATTAAAATCATACGTACAATATTACACACTCCTGTTTCCCTGAAGGGTTAGGTGCATTTGATAAAGGCGAAATTAGGTTGGTTTTATCTTGTGTTAGTTTTTTAGAAATGCTGATGAGATAATTTTTCCAGGAAAATGCAAAAATGTTTCAAAATTATCTGGTGCTTCTCTGTACCTATACTTACTTAGAGTTCATACACAGATAATATAATACTTCGTGTTCATATTATTATTATGGAAACAGGTATTTATCGTGAATTTTAGACTGAAGTATTGGAGGTACCGCCACAGCAAAGCGAAGGTGTTTATAATGATTTAACTACCCTCACTTGTTCTTGGCTTTGCTGTGGTGCCGGTACCTCCAATACTTCAGTCTTCCCGCGACCACGGCTGGTGCAATCCGGTCGAAACGTCGGGCTTATATTAAAGGTAAAATTCGCGATAAATACCTGTTTCCATATGTGCTCTGATCGTGAAAGTTTAAAAAAGACAATTACTTAGAGTTTTAAACTTTTTACGACATGAGCTTACACACTTAACACACCCACGGTGTATCATCATCATCTGACCTCCACAACCCAGTTAGTATCTACTGGGTATAATACGAGAGACCCCTTGGTAAGACTGGTTCTCAGACGACGATCTACAAATGACAGCCGGGACCAACGGCTTAACGTGTTTTCCGAGGCACGGAGGAAACTCGGTATGTAATGACTAACCTAGGCAAGCGTGGTTTAACCTGATGAAAGACTCAAGCGGCTTTATTATTTAGCCACGAGCTTCTCACACACTTCACTACATTAGGTCTTATAAAACAAAGTCCCCCACCGCGTCTGTCTGTCCCTATTATGCTTAGATCTTAAAAACTACGCAACGGATTTTGATGCGTTTTTTTAATAGATAGAGAGAGAGATAGGATAGGCAAGAGGAAGGTTTTAGTATATAATTTGTCAAGCGGGCGACTTGACAAATTATATACTAAAACCTTCCTCTTGCCTATCCTATATGCTAGTTGGTATGGTTTGGTAGCCGCGGGCATCAGCTAGTTGGTGTATATTCTCAGTAAAAACCGGCCAAGTGCGTGTCGGGCCACGCGCAATGTAGGGTTCCGTAGCCCCCTATCACAATATAGAACGAACCCGTTGGTACAGCGCCATCTAGCGGCAGCTTTGTGAAACTTGTGATAATTTATTATGTTTTTTTAATTAAGATTTTGTTTTTCAATGCAAGTCTTTACCCGCTATAAACAAGCAACTACTTCATCTTAGTCACTTTATAGGATTTATTCTAAGGATTTTGTATTTGGTACAAAATTATCCAACACCCAAGTTCAACGACTATTACTGCTAAACTCATAAAGTTATCTTAACCGCTATAGTTTTCCTTTAAAGTTCATGAAATGCACTATGGTCACGAATTTTTCCAGATTTATACAGCCAGCAGTTTAGCGTTTAGAGGGGGGGGGGACGTCCTACTGGATCAAACACTGCATTGCACTTTAAAGTTTAATATTTCGTAAATGGTGCATTAAATAAAAAAGTAATAGTAGCAACCCTTAAGTCATTTTAAAAGACCTATTCAACGATACCCCAGACGATAGGGTAGACGACGAAAAAAAATGTATCCCCACTTCACATATGTACATATGTGAAGTGGGGATACATTTTTAAAAAGCCTAATTTTTTTTTTCCAAAATTTTATCACTACCATTTTATTTTACCGCTTTGTCGGCGTTATTGATTTACACACCTCCACAAAATTACAGTTTTCTAGCACTAACGGTCTCTTAGCAAAACCTCGGACAGACAGACAGATGGACATGACGAAACTATAAGGGTTCCTTTTCAGGACCACGGAACCCTAAAAATGTACTTAATGAACGTATAGATACGTAATTTGAAAGCAAATAGGCATGAAAACACATTCTTCTTAATTAAAAGGAACAGAATTATCAGTGTATCATTCAGCGACCTTGTCAAAGCAAGGGTCAATGTCTTGACTCTTCGTTTTCCTTAATCGAAAATCGTACGGGCCTTTAATCGTCATTTTAGATAACAAGGTGATGTCATTTACTCTAGTTACAATATTATTATTGGGTTCAGCTTTAGACAGAGCGCGCAATTAAAATAACTGTCATCATCTGCCTAGCTTTCTCCCAACTTTATTGGGATTTGGGGTCGGCTTCCGTATGCAAAATACGCGCTTTGACGTGAAGTTGCGGACACCAGCCCGTTATACAATACAATTGGGGTCGGCTTCCAATCTTACCGGTCGCAGATGAATACTAGTAGGTATTTTACATTGAGCGACTGCCTATTTGAACTCTACTATCCAGTTAGTACTGTTTAACATGATACCCCTTTGGTAAGACTGGTTCTCAGACTAACTGTTAACTGACTAACAGTTTCTGGCCACTGACTAACTGTAACGACTGTCAAAGATCTACAAATGACAGCAGGGACCAACTGCTTAAAGTAACGGAGGAAACTCGATATGTGATGACTCATCCACGGACCAGACTAGGCAAGCGCCACTTAACCTACGGATCGTCCCGAGCGACTGTTACTCTGTTAT
This sequence comes from Xestia rhomboidea, assembly GCA_963853795.1. Lineage (NCBI taxonomy): Eukaryota > Metazoa > Arthropoda > Insecta > Lepidoptera > Noctuidae > Xestia > Xestia rhomboidea. Next base: position 14,354,098 of record OY970759.1, on the reverse strand, counting down.
TGTTTAGCTACGAGCTCCCGTGTTATGGAACAAATTAATAATAATGTGACATATTGTAGCTATATAAGTAGGTTATAGGCACATAGGTACCTATGTGGTAGGTAGGTACCTAATATTCTTAGCCAGGTCGAGTTAAGTAGGTAGGTACTTATTTCCGCCACTTTTTTTCCAGAAATGAATTCATGACTTTGTAAATTGGGCTGAATATCTTAAGCAGCAGTACTTACCCACCCCAACAGCCGCCATTTCCATAGGCACCTATTACTATATTAAGAAAAAAATCGTACGACAATCCTGGGATTTTCCATCTCGCAAATAAATGCAAGTGAAAAATACCTAGTGAAAATGCCTAACAGGCAACTATTATGTAAATTTTTACGTTACATTGTATCGACAACAAAGCGTCGTATAATGCAAATGCGAAAAGGCCTTGCGTATTTTATTTTAAACTACATTGGAACACGTGAATAACCTCCTTCACACAAGTAGCTACCTATGCCTATTTTAGTTCAATCTAGATCTGAAACTCAACTATGTATTCAGAATTACAAGAAGTTCTTCTTTGATCTGAATCTTTCTGCGTACACCTAACATAGTAAGAGTAGAAACGTAACGTAAGCAATAGAAAAACTACGCTTCAAGATCAGCAAGATAGGTAATAGAGGAAATAGACAAACTAAAATTGTATTAAGACAGCTAATCTATCTGAAAGATGAAATACAAGATAGAGCCACGTGTTGAAACCTTTGACCTCACTTACCATTAAGAGGGAAAATAATCATAGTTTACTTTATTAATTAAGTAGTATCAATCATGGATTTCCTTATCAAATGTATTAAAAGTAAGTACTCCCGTCCGTTAGTAAATCTCCAGGAGATTTATGTCAATTTTTCAACTATTGTGTCTAATAATTAGTCGTTTAAAGGTTTATGTCTCCTAACACATTGTATCATTATCATGTCATTGTATCTTTTACTTAAAAGGAGGTCCCTATGTAAGATTTACTGTAAAAATTGTACAAGTTTCTGCAATAAACCTTTTTATTTATTTTTATTTATTTATGTCGATTATGGATTATGCAGGGCTGTTATGGAGCTCCTAACCGTAATCGAAACTATCGGATATTCGAAATAAAAATATATCCGTAACCGTTACACAAGTTTCGGATAGTTCCGTATAATTACGCTAATTATTTAAAAAAAAATTAGAAAATAGAAACACTGAAACAGAGGTTTCCTTTACTAATTATTATAACAACTCTAAATGATTGCTAATTACTTACCTATATGACTGATTATAATACCAAATGAAAACCTAGATGACCTAGACTAGATAAAACCTATAAATAAAACCAAGTTATTACATATTAATTGTGTTTACATTTTACTTCAATCTAATATCCGAAACCGAAACTATCCGAAACTAAGGGTTAATCCGAAATAATTACATAACCGTAACCGTATCCGAAACCGATATAATTTTGTTCCTATATCCATATTCCGTATCCAGATCTGAAATATAATATCCAAAACATCTCTAGATTATTTTAATACTTACTAGCTGATGCCCGCAGCTTCGCCCGCGTGGATGTTGGTTATCGCGACCGATAACAGACTTCGTATAGAAATCATAAAATTTTGATCCAGTTCCCGCCACCCTCCAATAAATATCATTAGGTATATTTTAGCCAATGTATACAAAAACTTGACAAATTATATACCTACTAAAACCTTTCTCGAGAACCACTCTATCTATTGGTGAAAACAGCATGAAAATCGGTGCAGTCGTTTTTGAGTTTATCGCGAACAGACAGACAGACAGACTCGGCGGAGGACTTTGTTTTATAATAATAAAATATGTAGGGATAGCGAGAGCTCGTTTTTACAGGAACTTTCACTGGTAGTCTCTTTAAACTCCTCGAATAAAACCACATCATGACAAAAAATGACTTCAGTAATTGCGATTTTAACTTTGACGTATTTACGTCAGTAAACTATTTAATTTACTTTATACTAATTTATTTACCTATTAGTTGGTTAAGAGCCTCAACCAACACCTGGAGGAGGCTCTTGTTAGGCAGCTTCATACAGAAAGCGGTCCTTCTGGATTCGGCGCGCATTGTTAGGATGTTCCTGTTCCTGATACCGGTGGGCTACTATTTTTTAGTCTAATGGGCTGGGCAACTGGTGGAACTAATGGCGCTAGCATCGCGTGAACCAAACATCGTCATTGGTTGAAAATCTGTCAATTTCATTTTATTTTTCAAAATAGTTTGAGCTCATTGGTCAGATTAAGTTTTAGCAATGGACGCGCCATCTACAATCAGCTTTGACCAGCCTTCCCCATTCTAATTAAATGTTTTAAAATATAATCAAAAAGTAAAAAGACGAATAAAGGGAAATATTAATTATGTTTACCGAATGTTTTTTATATATTAATTGTGTTTACCTATCACTTTTAAAACCAGTTAACACAGATAAGTAAATAAATATGTTTTAAGTATAAACACTGGAGTTATATCATCTTAAACTGTTTTCAAACAATGATAATTACCTGTTTAATGAAATTTTATCAAATATTGCAATATAAATATTATTATAGGTATTGATTATAAAATTGCAAGCAAAATGCTAGGTCACGACTTTATTTATCTACTTACTGTACATTTTCAGGTTTTTATAAGTGGGAGTTAAATAAAACATACACAAATTTTAAGTTAAATCATGTCTTAATAAAAATGTCCTATGAAATTACTGTTATTATCTAACTGATTAAGTACTTTCGGCGTTTTATTTGACACTATAAATACCTACATTATGTAGGTAGGCAATTCAATAATAAGAGCTAACATGTTGTTATTAATTTTGCAGATACAGCTAGACACACATTCAATGTTGATCAAAGCATTTGTAGCTCATTTCATTTATGACCATTATTTAATATTATATTTGTTTGTACATAATACATCGCCACTTTTCTACTTACTTACATAATAATGTCTATTCATTCATAATAATTTTACTAGAGGAAAATAACCCCTGCTCACGATTCAAGTACAAAAAGAAATTCGAGTCGAGAAAGCGTAGCACGTTGCTGTCTCGTCGTAGGCCTCGTAGCTCGTAGACCATAGAGCCCCATAGGGCTCGTAGATTTGGACTTTCAGGAACAACGTAGCTCACGTAGCTGCTCCGCTCTTATATTTTTTTATAATACATTTGCTCGTAAAGGGTCTCTTATTTCACCAATTTCAATATCGTAATGTATCTCATTACGTACTTGTGCTGTAAAGTAAAATGCACGGTTTATACTTTTTTAAATCTTAGCAAAGAGTTTTTATGTCAGAAAAGTGGTCAGCATTTTATGAATAAAATTAACTTGGGGAGATGAAATATAATAAATAAACATTTAATTCTTTAATTTAATTAATTTTGACAATAAATTACAACCATTTATCTGTAAAAAAACACAAAAATATTAATTTACTTTATTAGTAATACTGGCTATTTTTTGTGTCTTTGCCTTAAAAAAAGCGCTGATGTGCGCGCCTCGCTAATTTGTGAACAAGTCAAAATTATTCCGCGCGCTTTTTCTTTTCGCTGTATTTTTTTTATTTGTTTTATTTATTTCCTCGCAAATATGTTATAAAACGTCGTATGACATACGTGCGCTTTGATAATTACAGCCTCTGCTTTTTTATCGCCCTCGCCTGCGGCTCGGGCAAGCAATATCGCCTCGGCTGTAATTTTCAAGTCACCGCACTTATATCCTAATGTACTATTACGTGATTGTGGAATCTGATTCCGTATGATTTTTTATTACTGAGAATTATGACGTCCGATATTATCCAATGTTCAAAATGTTGGTAGGTCAAGAGTTCAAAATGTTTGTCGCAGGCCCCGATTTCTGAGTTCTTCATTGTTTAACACGTCACTTGCTTATCGTGTCACAATTTTTATCTCACTAGGAAAACAAAGATTTTTTTTGATGACCGGCCGCTACTTGCGGCAGCATGGAATTAGTTAAACAAACATGGTATCTTGATAATTTTGTTAATTAGGTAAACGGAAAAATCGTATAACGAACTTAGGTCTAGATTTAATTCCATCCTTTGTTTTTCTTCTTTTCGTATGAACGGTACCTACGTCTATATGTTTTGACCTACTATTATTGGACACGCTTATTTTTTTTCTACTTACAACAGAACTTTACAGTAAGAATATTCTGAGGTAATACAGTCTGTTAAATAGGTATCGGGGGGTCTCTAAGCGATCTTTCTATACTGCATGCTACACCAACTCATATTGATAGAGTTCGATACAATCAATCTTTGCACTTGCATAGGTACGTAAGCCATGAAACCCGACCATTCCACAAATAAAGAATCGCTGTAGATTAAATCTCCCATTTCAAATTACATTGCATTGCATTACATTGCATTACATCGTTAAACTAACCCGACGTCATAATATTATTAAAATTCATAATGCTGACGCACTGATTAAATCTTGATAGCAACGTGTGAACCATAACAAAAACTTCTTAATTACGATTAGCGAAGCTAGAGAAGTAAGCAGAACAGTTGACAATGCTGACGTAATATAATATTATGATTTAGTATAACCCAACCCTTGCAATAACAGCTTCAAGCGATAACTCGCCAAAACTATTAAATATAAACAAGTAAAACAGTTTTAAGTAAAAACTTCTTTTCAACGGGTTTGCTTGTCTATTAATCGTTCGATTAGTAAAAAAAAGCAAATGTTCCAAAGTTGCAATGTTTGTTTTTGTGACAGCAATCAAGTCGAAAAAGTGCCTTGATATCAAGTTTCAGTGCAACCGGATGCGGCTGAAAACCATCGTATTAAACGAACTAATTGCCTTGAGACTGCCGCTGCCGAGGGGATACGCCCATCCTAAATTTAGATCAGTATTCAAACTAAAGTTTAGACTGACTATTCCTGATGAGTGTTATAGCATGTCAAGCATAAAAGATAGCTCAAGCTCTTTAAATCAGAGACCGATTACTGTCGAGACACTTCTATTATCTGACCGAGTTCCGCAGTAAGTATCTTTTATGAGAAATAGTCAAAATTCAGCTTCCCTTAGGAATCGTAATAAGTTTAAAAGCCATCAGAATTCTCTCACCACGCTTGCGCTTCAAGAGTTTTAGGCCCGGAAGATAATACCCGGTAATACCTATCTAGGTTCTTAACATGTAATAGGACCTAGATTGTTAGAATGTGGCTAGCTTAATCAATTGCAAATAAAGTTGCGTCAGAATCAAAATATTAAACTATCGCGGCAGCTTGGTATTTGAAAGTTTAAAGTTTATCAGTTTTATCACGGTTGACTTCAATCAATGAACCATTTGTTTTTGGATGACGCTAGATTGTCTGTGATACCGTGGAATGGCCGTCCCCTCTATTCTTGAGGGTGTGTATGCCATTGCCCATCAGTCCTCATCACCATAAAAGAAATACCACCATAAGTTTATTTAAATAATTAAATAAAGAACGTAAAGGCCGAGGCATACATTCTTCCATAAAAATAAACGAGCTACGCGTTTGCTCTGAGTTTTTTTTAGGTGTTCTTAAATGTCGCTTTTTTTAAACACTGTCCGTTTTTTGTTTTGGTCTTCGATGTCGTTCGTGGTCCGTTTTTATTGTTTAGCACCTTAATTCCATAGTTTTCTTCTTTCCACTTCAGAACCCCAATGTCATTTGGATCCCTAATTAGAGAAATCGTCTGGATTTTCACAATTTATTGTACCTATTTTACACAGACCCCCAGCCCGCAGATGTAGATATCAGAAATTAAATGTGTTAATAACCTACTGTTCACCTGCTGACGAATTCTGGCTAAACATTATGAACGCTTCTACCTACGTAGGCGTTCTAATTATAAATTCATCAGCTAGCTAAAGGGTTGAAGGCAGCACCAACTTTGTGTTATTAATTTAGGAACCTAGGTATAGGAAGGTTGTTTCTACTTTAGTTGTGACCGGGTATTTAAAAGCTAATTCGGTCTGGCCCGTCATACATAAGGGTACATGCAAGGAAATAACTTCAAAGGGTCGCCGTTACCGAAATCGGTAAGGAGGACCATGTATAGGAAGGTACCTCGATGGTCTATCAATTTCCGCGACCAATACAATACCCATACCGATTTAGCTTCGAGACCCAGCTAATAACGTTTTTATCCCATCTATTCGAAAAGGACGACTTCATTCGCCTTTAAGTGCGCCCAAAGGTGGTGTTTTCTATAAGAAACTTTTAGCGGGCAGTAATGAGTTTTTAATGCTCTTTATAAGTGCGCCACAATTATCTTTGCTGCGCACTTTTTGAATTTCACTTATGAATCTTTTAGCGGGCAGTAATGAGTTTTCAATCCTCTCTATAAGTGCACCGCAATTATCATTGCCGCGCACTTTTTGAATTTGGAACATCTTATTGTTCAGCGCCAAAGAAATCGAACGCAAATATTGTTTGAATGAAGACTGGCTGGTACGACGGCCTATAGTCGCGCCGCCTCCGGCTGAATAAAAAAAAAAGAAATCAAATTAAAAACGCGCGAACTACAGCCCGCGTTTTCGTCAATTTTCACGGATTGTTAGAAATTCATGGTTTTGTTTTGAAAAATGAGTTCTTCAAGTGACAGTGAATAAAATATGAGGCGCCAATTTATTTTCTCATAGTGGGTGATGAAAAGTAGAGTGTATCACTCGGGCGCAAATATATTTTTGGCTCGGGCGACGTACTTTGAATCCCTCGTTACGTTCAGGATTCTACTAAAGAATCCCTCCCTTCGCTCTGGATTCAAAAGAGCGCCCTCGCCGTAAAATATAATTTTGCTCCCATAATTATGATACAATCTACTATTTTTCATTACTCATACTCTGAAAGTAGGTCTGAAGTTGCCCGAGGAGCGGGTTGAAAGTAATACTTTTCAGCCATAAGGAGAATCATTTTCAACTGACAGCTGTCAAATTATAAAAAAAACTTCTTGCCAAGGGGTATCGCCGCGTATTACCCAGTATACTAACTGGGTTGTGGAGGTCAGATAGGCAGTCGCTCCATGTAAAATACTGGTATTCATCTGCATGCGGTTAGACTGGAAGTCGACCCCAATAAAGTTGGGAAAAGGGTAGGCAGATGATGATGATGTAAAATTGAAATATACATACTACTCTGTGTAAAAAGTATCGGGAATATGTCAATAAAAAGACCCGCGTAAAAGAGGTCGTTCAAATTTTTTTACTGCATGTTGGTAGCACTGTACTGATTAAGCGCGCAAAATTTGAGCGGGATCTGTCATTTAATTTGTTTTAAACTCCACTTTTTGTTGGTGATAGTTTTGAGTCCTCGGCGATTTTTACAAAGGAAAATATTGTTGAACAAAGAGTGTGCCTTAAATTTTGTGTTTCGAATGATATTTCATGTGGTGAATCACTAAAAATGTTGCGAAATACCTACGGCGAATCGTGTATATCGAAAACAAGGGCTTATGAATGGTATAAGGCTTTTAAAGAAGGCCGAGAAGTAGTAGTAGACTTGCCTCGTTCTGGTAGACCTTCAACCGCTACGACCAAAGAAAACATCGACAGAATCAAGAAGCTAGTGCTTGAAAATCGACGTATGAGTCTGAGAGAGTTGGCTAGTGAGGTGAACATATCTTTTAAGTCCGTCCACAACATTCTCATTGACAATTTAGGCATGAAACGCGTCGCCGCTCGACTAGTTCCAAAAGAGCTTAATTTTGTTCAAAAAGCGCAGCGAAAGCATGTCGCTGAAGACATGGTTTCCCGAGCTTCTACGGATCCGACCTTTATGAAACGTATAATAACTGGCGACGAGACATGGGTTTATGAGTACGACATGCAAACAAGCCAACAGTCTTCAGAATGGCGTCTCGAAAACGAGCCGAAACCAAAAAAGCCGCGGCAAAGTCGCTCCAAAATCAAGGTGATGCTGACAGTTTTTTTTTACTACCGTGGTGTGGTTCACTCCGAATTCCTTCCAGAGGGAGAAACAGTGAATAAAGAATATTATTTAGGCGTCATGAAGCGTTTGCGTGAGAGTATCCGTCGAAAACGTCCAGATTTGTGGCAACACAACTCATGGATGCTGCACCATGATAATGCACCATGATAATGCACCATCACACACAGCCATTATAGTGAAAGAGTTTTTAGCGAAAAATTCAACAAAAGTTCTCGACCAAGCACCGTATTCACCTGATATGGCTCCGTCTGACTTTTTTTTATTTCCCAAGTTAAAATTACCACTTCGAGGAAAACGTTTTGAGTCGATAGAAGCCATAAAAGAAAATTCGCTGAATGAGCTAAAGGCCATACCGCAAATAGCCTATGAAAAATGTATGGAAGACTGGGTGAAGCGGTGGAGATGTTGTATTGCAAGCGATGGGGCCTACTTTGAAGGCGATAAAATAAATTTAGATGAATAATCTGTATTTTTTGTTTTATTGACAAATTCCCGATACTTAGTACACAGAATGTATATACGTATTTTTACTTAATATTATAATTACTTTCAACTATTTCTTTAAAATAACATAGATTTGGGCACAATATTTATCCTTTTTTCAATGATGAAAATGAAAAATAATAGCCACAGAAAAAAAAAACAAAAAAGGTGGGAAAGCGGCAATCCGATCTTCTGGATCTTCATTCATTTGTTTTTTCGAGTTGTTGAGTTTTGTTCATACTTCCGTATAGCAGATATTTGTATTAACACAATGAGTTCATCAGAATCAGATAATTACAGATTTAACGCCTGATTTCATATGAGAAGAGGCTAAAGCCGTTGTGGGTAGTAAAATTTTTCGTATCTTTCGTATCGGGACTAAATTAGTTAAAATAGTACATTGTTACCCTAGGGATGAAAATCCCCTAGGGTAACAATGTACTATTTTAGCTAACTGTTTATTGAATAAGTGTCTAGGTAGGTCATACATGTTCTTCCTAACTGCTTTTTATTTAAAATTCGGTTAGCGGGTATCATCTTTTCATGAAGGTAAAAAAGTTTAATTTAAAAAAAACTATTTATTTCCACATGCGTTCATAAAATCATTACTTACATAAAAATACCTAACGCTCAATCATAAGAACTCTCACTTGCATGCAGATTGCAGACTACCAGGAAAAAGACTATCTTTCTCTGTGTATAGTCACTCAATTATTCACTGGCCTGTTTAAACTATACTTGGGGTTTTCCTGCTACAGAAAGGCGTAATGTCAATGCAATACCTAATAGAAATTGTAACAAACTGTTTACCTACTCTTCTAACCATATACATGTACAGGGTGTAAAGCACCTCATCACGAAGCCGTCAACCAAGCTTCTGTACATCAAACTAAGTAACTTTACGCAAAAATTATTGCTAGGAAACGACTTTTTTTTTTGGGGTGAAAAATCATGTTTTGTGGTAGAACTCAATGTAACGCAGTCAAAACATTGTGCTGATGGATGGATTGAACAGTACGGGGGTTGAGGAGGTGCTTAAAGTAAAAATCTTACATTAAAAACTTGTATTTAAAAAAAAAGTTCAAAACGTTGGAACTTTGACCCCCAATATCTTCGTAACTAGAAGGTTCCCAGGTATGGTGTGTAACAAAAAAATGATTGCAATGACGAGGAGAACAAGTGCATTTCGGCTTCGTTAAGAGGTGTTTTACACCCTTTAGGTACCATGACCTTGGCCCAAAAAAATAATTCCCATTTTATTCAAATATTGTTAGTCAAAATACAGGTACAACCCGTACAACGAACTCAAATAAGACAAAAAAAAAAATTTCGTTTGTTTTTGGAAATTTTCCGTAAATGAGTACGTAGCCATGTACTTTATATCCTTGGCCGAAAAAAAATATTCCTATTATTTTCAAATATTTTTAGTCAAAATATATAGGTACTTACGGTGCAACGAACTCAGCTAAGACACATCGGAAAATCGTTTTTTTTTTCTTTTGGATATTTTCCGTAAATAACGTAGCCATGATACCAAAACAATCTGAATGTTGTAAAATATTATTACTTACATAAAATACTTAACTAGTTTAGAGTAGACACTTAGTGATAATAAATCTGTTTGTGTTCAAAATATCTGAAACAGCTCTTTATGAACGTTATGTAGAACATTAAATAAATTACATCAGAAATTATTTTGTACTGCCCTCGATCCGGTTATTATCTCTAATGTAATTTAAGAGACATAAGTACAACAAAATGAAATGAGTTTTTTTTTTTTAAACATGATATTTGCTAGGGTGCTCAAATAAATAAAATTTAAGTCTCCGTTTGTAATTTTAAAATAACAACTTTTTACTGATAATAAAAGTATGATAACGGTACTTTTACTTAACAAAAAAAAACAACTTTTAGAATGATCGTCTTACTGTTTGTTCCAGCTAATTTCCGAAAGAGCAGGACCGATTTTGAGGGGATTACTTTCTTTTACTTGCAGTAGGTAGGTTATGTTTTATGGAGTAACTTAGGCTATTATTTAAAAAAAGGATTAGGGTTCCGTGCAAAAAAAATAAAACCCTTGAAATTGTTAACAAAATCAATTAAGTACTTATTAAAAAAAAAACGATTCAGTCATATTTTTTTATGACTGAATTGGATTTTTTAAAATTAATTTTAAATTATTATTATTTTTTATTATTATTTATTTAAATTAATTGCATATAAATAATTCTTAAATATTAAAAAAAAAAAAAAAATAATAGGCATATAATTATTTATTAACAATATAATAAATACTTAATTCTAATTTAAAGCATCCTACGATACTACAAGACCGGTCTTAGGTATATAGAATAATCGTGTCTGGCGTGTGGGAAACTAAAAAAGAAGAAAAGCATAGGTAGTGCAATGGTAGTGCAGCATCAGCGCGTGATCACAGTCATGTAAAAAAAAACCATGGTATGTCACACGACGCACTCTGGGGCGCGGCGAGTCCAGGCGAGGAAGGGTGTATGGCAGGGGTTCCCAAACTGTGCGCCGCGGACCCGGCGCCTTTGTGCGGCGTAGAGAGTAAAGAAGGGCGCTGCCGCGCCGCCGTGAGGCTCTTCTATTTACTATATATACCTATTCTCCGGAAACTAATCTCTCTAAATCTAGCATTTGAGCTTGTTGACTCACAAGAGTTAAGGTCCAATTTAACGGAAAGCCTTTCGAAGCTCACTTAAATACTTTGCCGAAGACGATGTCGAAAATTTTTCGTGAATCCAAAATCCTTTCCATGCACAAGATCCACCAGAATTCACTTCGTAAGAAAAAGAGTCTCATTGAACTCTTGTAACAGCAGTCTTAAAACAAGATTCACGTGTTACGATTTGCTGGTGGTGGATTTGGTGGTGTACCTATGGTCTACGCATACCATAGGTACACCAGAGGTTCCCAAACTTTTTCAGTTTTGCTGTATGCGTTGCGACGCCGGAACGGTACCGCTGTGGTTTATGTGGCAAAATCTCTGCTCGTCTGTCAGCAACTCTCAATATTTTTGGAGTAAGAACTGTCCATCACTGCAATAAAGGGACTAATCCAAAATTGTCATGTGCTTCTACGTCGACTTCGGCCGGAAAAAAAATCTGAAATAAAAATTGCGATAGCTTTCCAGCGCTTTGAGAACGCCTGAAGAAATTCATGTAGAATAGGTAAACGCGCCCTGATGCATAGGTACATAATGCATCAGGGCGCGTTTACCTATTCTACATGAATTTTTCTCTAGTTCATTAAAATTCATACCTAAATAATAATACCTACGTAAAGTCAATTTTTGGACATAGGTAAGACTTTACGTAGGTATTTTTACAAATCTATTTCAGAATAATTTCGTTAGTAAGAAAAATAAAAAAATTAGAAACAGTTACAAAATAACGTAAGTACTATAAAAACAAGATGTCAATATTCCAAGTATTCCCAAGTACCTAGGTAACCTCCAGATTCGTCTGATGGATACTGGAATCGAAATTCGACTATTACCTAGCTACTTGACGACATCCGTCACTTCTCAATCTAATTGTGCTAAATTCAAATAATAAAATTACAAGAGTTGCCTGCCTGGCCCCTAGCACATTTAAAACGCGCAGACGACGCGCATATACGCGCTTCAAACGAGATTTGAACGCAACCTTGTAACCTAAGCACACGGGGCGATCGTGAACCGCGCGTCTACTGCGCGTATATGCGCAGATACAGCCATACAGACGCGCTGTAGTCGCTCGTAGCTTCCGCGTTTTCGTCAAAGACTCCTCGTGAGTTGTTTGTACAACTGCGTCGGTTGAGACAACACTGTTTACGCTGGCTTTAACCCTTTGTACGGGCTTCAAACGAGTTTCGAACGCGCTTCACACGCGTGTTTGTATCGCGTTGTACGCGCGTTTGAATCTATAAAAACGCAAAAATCGGCATCTACGGCGCAGAAAACGCGCGTTCCTGAAACGCGCGTTTTCTGCGCGTTTAAAATACGCCGTGTGCTAGGGGCCATAAATTAGAGAAAACCGCTTGTGACAGATAAACTTAAATATTCCCGTACTTTGAATCATATTAATAAATTATTTAATAAGTGTCCCGTTTTATTAACTTGAACACGGAACTCTAATTGGATAACCTTTTGTGCAGATGAAAAACAAGCTACAAAAAAACGAACCTTAATTTTTCAACGTAACGATTCGATAAAACTCGCGGGCTCTTGAACAAATAAATAAATGCATAGTCGTTAGTATTTAAGTACAGATGTATCAACAACTTGCCTTCAGTTGACGACGAGATTTCTTTTGGGAAACTACCAGGCTTTGGAACTTACGCTTTAGAAATTACGGATATTGAAAAGTGGGTGCACTGTTTTCAGTATTATTTTGTGGTGGATCTACTACGTTTACATTTTGAAGTATAGAGGTATTTATACATTTTTATTACATAAATAATTTTTATTAATAATTTATTTTAATTTGCTATTAATTTTGTTTCGATGCGTATTGGGATTGTGACAGTTAAAATAAAAATAAGTGAAATAATAAAGACAGCATTAAAATATAACTTCAATAATTTACTATGAATTTGTCAACGCTTTTGAAGTAGGTAGGTACTTACTAAGTGTGGATTACACATTGAAAACAGATTAAGTGCAATAAATAATCTTGACTTCACACGTGTGTACGATAATATTCTCACAGGATCGATCTAAGTGGCAATAAAATAAATCAAAGTTTGTCTTTGATCGAGTTAAAAAAACAAGTGCATTTATTATGCCGCTAGTGGACTGCTGATTTGAAATGTTTAAAAATAATCTAAACCAAGGAGGTCTTACCACTGTTTTTATTTAATTTTAATGTGTTTAGTGTGTTTTCCAAGCTAATTTATCATACGTTAATTTTAACAACATGTAACTATTATTCTGAAATCCCATTGTGATCAAGTTTATTGTTTGATTTGGTTAAAAGAGTGTTATTAAAAAAGTCGCATTAGCGTATGTTCAAAACTTACCGCGTTTGCATTCCAGATTATACAAAATCAAAACAATATATTTCAACCAATAGCAGCATTCAGCACCATCGTCTGCGAGAATTCTGATTGGTGAATAAGAATTGCTCTGTGGCGCCGCTCCGACCTTATAAATATCGGCGCGATCACAAACCAGACCTCTTTTCCACAGTGTTAATTCAAGGGGATTCTTTCGGGTTATTTTTGTGAGCTAACTCTAAATTCAGAATGCCGGAGACCTCAAAAATGAATGGATATGCAAAAACAAACGGACATAGCTATGATATGGAAGAAGGATCAGTATTTTTATTCACATCAGAATCCGTCGGCGAGGGCCATCCAGGTTAGTTTTCTTCAATAACTCTATTGCAGGAATTGTTCATCGAAAAATGGCCGCCTTAGCATGTGCGTAGATACAGTATAAATAGGATTCCTATTGTTTACAATATTACTTGTGGCAGTCCTCGAAAATCATTGATTGTCCGGCAATAACACACACGGACTGGCATGCTTTATTCAATGGCAATGTTTTGTTACATCATGGTCCTCGCAGCTATTATCGCAATTTACATTTGTCAAAATAATCGCAACACGTGGTCTGAGCCAAACAACGTTGAAATTTATGAAATTATGCACTTGCACTTTTATTTGTGTTTACAAGTTAAGATGTATCTTTTATTTCAGACAAAATGTGCGATCAAATTAGTGATGCTATCTTAGACGCACATCTGAGACAGGACCCTGACGCAAAAGTAGCATGCGGTGAGTGTCATGAAATACCATGGTGTCGATGTGTAACTTCTAGAAATAGCGATTCCTTTTGCTAAATAAAGTGCTTTATTATCAGAAACGGTGACAAAAACCGGAATGGTGTTATTGTGCGGTGAAATTACATCCAAAGCTAATGTTGACTACCAGAAGGTTGTCAGAGAGACAGTGAAGCACATTGGATATGATGATTCCTCTAAAGGTATGTAAATATTATCCTTGAATTACCCATTACCAGAGGTATACAGATGCAGCTCCTTGGCTTGTAGCCAGTACTGTGTAGACAAACTCTAAATTCTAATTTAACTTCCCTCATAGTAATGGATGAATATTATTCCGTGCACACTAGGTTTTGATTGGCGTACACTAAATTTACTAGTGGCTATTGAAGAGCAAAGTACAGACATAGCAAATGGAGTTTATACAGACAGAGAGGAATTAGATGTTGGGGCTGGAGATCAGGTACAAATTGTATAAGAATTTGCTGCACGGAATAACTCTTGGGTCTATTGGCTATTTTGAAGACTAAGCTTGGGTTTACATTCTGCATGATTTACAGAATGAAAAGTTTTATCCATAACTATGGGTCTTCATTTCACCCATGCCATAAAATTCATACTTGCCAATCTCAAATGCATCTCCGTGGTCAGACAGCATATTTATGATGGTGCATGTATACTTGAAATATCTTTGTCATGATGATGTCTGACTGCACAGTGTCATTTGATACTCTATAATCATAGTCACATAAGTCTGCCATTAATATGTACTAAAATAAGCATGTTGGGATCAGGGTTTGATTACAAGACCTGCTGCGTGATGCTTGCCTTGGACCAGCAGTCACCCAACATTGCCGCGGGAGTGCATGAGAACCGCAATGATGATGAAGTTGGGGCAGGAGATCAGGTATGTAATCATCATGTCGTTATCTGCCAAAATTATTAGCCATATTTTAGTAAAAAGTTAATGATTTTTTGGTAAATTATGACAGCTGTGCAATAATTAATTTATTCATTTTTCATTTCATGGGAGCACATTTATATTTAAATTTTTGTTAAGTAATAAAAGTATGAATTTCCTATTGTCCTACATTTCGAAACTGGTTTTAACTTCCACAAAATTATTATCAGACAATTATCACTCAATCACAAATCCAGGAAATGTTTGATGATTGCTTTTCAATTACACATTATGTTACACATTTTTGTGAAAACATAAGTTATTGTGAATGAGCATGATTCACAATAAGTAGTATGTTTTCATACCTCCACTTGGGAAAAATCCATGTAAAAATTTTATTGCTATAAATTGTGCAATGTTGAGGATAACATTGTACTTATTTTATAACTTGCATGTGTCTTGTGAAACTATTCAATACAGCCTTCATCTTTGTGACCACTTTATTTTATTAACTGTTTAACAAATGCCTAAAAATTGGAGAATTAAAAAGTCAAAGTCATTGTGGAAATATCTAATCATCAGTCCCAATTATTTGAACAATACTCCATTGGAATCTCAAATTAAAAGACTAGATTAAATCTGTATTGAATATTACAGTGTTTTTCTTTGCAATAATAGTCCAGCATGCACCAGACCTAATTGTGAGAGTACTCATCAATTGTTTTCCTTATTATTCCAGGGTTTAATGTTTGGTTATGCAACAGACGAAACTGAAGAATGTATGCCTCTGACAGTAGTACTTGCACACAGACTAAACCAAAAAATCGCTGAACTGCGACGAAATGGTGAATTCTGGTGGGCTCGCCCGGATTCTAAGACACAGGTAAATATGCACATTTAAATCTTTGGCTTGACCATTGTCTTTTTACATACAGGTATTCATACCGATTCGAAAAGGCAATGATTTGAAAAATATTTTGCAATAATATTAATTTCATCAATGTTTGTAAGAAATGGACTGATTAACTCTAACAGATAGTTTATCTGACCTTTGCAGCTTTTGGGTATGCTGACTTATGTCAGAGGCTAAATGTTATTTCATTCAAGATTATTTTATTTTTGTAAACTTAACACACTGTTTATCTTGACGAAAACAAGAAAGAACTAAGCAGATAACTTTTTCTGGTTTTACATTTGTGAAATGGCAAAATGTACCTGATATTAAACTGAAAATCATCAATCTAGTCTTCGTCCCCCAAATCTAGATTCACTTTAAAGCTAAATATTGAAGAGACAGTTGAGCTTTTTTCAAACCACCATAATGGCTAGACCTGCAGGTCATTTCAATAGCTAGAAGCTGCCAATCTGCTACATTGTAACAATACATTGTTTCGATCTCTGACCCAATGCTGTGCAACATTATAAGTGGCTTTGATTGATGCATATTGGTGTCGAGACTGAGCTGGTCCTCAGATCAATTAACCCTTGTAAATCGACGAAACTTCAATGTAACCGCCTTGTTACCGGCGTCAAATCTTAGGGTTGCTAACCGCTATATCCTTGGAGGTATTAATATGGAATATTCGAGTGTGATTTTCCAAAAAAAAAGTGACCAAGGTCTCCTTCTCACGCATAGAGCCGTGCCTACAGGGCGCCAGTCGTGAATTGGACTGTTTCAAACTAACCTATTTTAACTGTTGTGTATTTATAGGTATACTGAATAAAAGAACTCAAAGAATATCGTTTTCAATGCTGTTCTTGTTCATTCTAAAGATCACATGACGTAATCAATGTCTAATATATCAATTGTTGTTTAATGACTGGGTGATAAAACTGACACCAGTGTCAAGCGACATTTGAGATCGGTCAATTAAATACGTCAGGAGGTGCAATATAAGCGACACACAATAAGAGCGTAAAAATGTTAGTCTTTATTATTGAACTAGTTTTAATGCCCGCGACTTCATCAGCCGAAAATTATCCCGCGGAAAAGTTCTGAGAAAAAAAATGTCCTAGCCCTAATGTCTCATATTATGTCCCTGTTCACCCGCGAAGGCGTGTAAAAGTTACAGACTTTCGCATTTATAGTTTTTATATTAAGGTTTACTCTGTACTACAATGGGGTATTTGAGGACTTGATAGGTCCTCCGAGGTGTCTCATAGGTTTTTTTTAAGCCATTGGTCATCATCATTGGTCCCATGTTATATTGGCATATCACGTCGATAATTCCTTGTCACAATCAAGGCTGCCAGGTGTTATCGTCCACCCAGATACTGAGATAATTTTCTGGTCTAAAATAACAATTTTCTGGGTAAAAAGCAACTAATAGTAGTAATGCACAATTATTATAAACATAAAAAGTGTTATCACATATTTGTTGCAACTGTAATGGTACTAAGAATAAAAAACGCAGTCTAAACAATACATCATTAAAAATTTATAGTAGTACAGATATGAGGGAATCAAAATGATTTAGTATGTAATGATAGAAAACACAACATGTACTCAAAATGTTAATGATATTAGGCGGGTAAAGTGCTTTCGTCCAAAATTCGTCGGAGCTATTATGTTTAATGAGCTTCAATATCGTCGTCTCCACAAAATTTCTGTATGTAGCCTACAATTGGCTCTACCTGGGGGGTCCGGGACCGGGACGTCCGAGTTTCGCGAGTCGCATCACATAACAAATTGTAGGGTCGAATTTCAATCTTATCTTGCAGGCGTCTTGGTTTACATAACAGCAATTTATATCTATCGAACATAGCAACAGCGAAAATATTAAAAGTAAAAATCATAATTTGATGTGTTTGGTTTCAGGTGACATGCGAGTACGTCTTCGCTGGAGGTGCAACAGTGCCTCAGAGAGTTCACACACTCGTTGTCTCCCTGCAACATTCAGAGAAGGTAAGCTTTCCATCTTTCATTCAATTTTACATGAACATCATGAACGTTCTACTACACAATCAAGACACGGAGCATTAAAGAAAAATAAATTATTCCTATAATAGCGTACAATGTACATACCGCGGCAATATTTTACTAAATATTTCGATGTTTTATAACGACTGTGTGAATAATTTTCTTAGCACACGAGTAATTTTCTTGATCAAACTTAAGCAAAACTAAATCATAGCATCACTAATGCAACTATTTCACGGAGATAAGTTTTTTTTTAGGTTACATATCAACGAATCACGTCATGCTTTTATGTAATAAAAAGATACAACTTTAGGTAAATGTTCACACTTCAATAACAAAGTGCTTGATAAAATTGGGCCGTGACCTGTGATGATAGTGATTCATATTTGTTAATTATTGATTCGAATTTTTAGATAACTCTGGAAACGTTGCGTGCGGAGATCAGGGAGAAGGTTATCAAGGAAGTCATTCCTGCTCATTACATCGATGAGAAAACCGTGATCCACATCAACCCTTGCGGTCTATTCATCATTGGTGGCCCACAGGTAAGGACAATTTATATTTTGATTGTATAAAACCACGACTGGCTATCACAGCTAGTCTTTACATATAAAACATACATAAACATTACATAAACAATAAATAACAACAAACATGATGAGCATTTAAACAGATTAAATTTCAAGGAGTTAAAAAACTAAAATAATCTCTTTGTTTTCTATGCGTCATAGACAACAAAGAGATTTTTTTACTAATTTAACTCCTTGAATTAATCTCAAAGAAACCATATTTAAAATAAAATTGAACAATAGTGAGAATTATTTAAGATTTTTGTGCACTGAACAGCTTACACTTAAATAAATAAAAAAATTGTCCGTCCACAGTCTGACGCAGGTCTGACGGGCCGCAAGATCATCGTGGATACGTACGGCGGGTGGGGCGCGCACGGGGGCGGCGCCTTCTCCGGCAAGGACTTCACCAAGGTGGACCGCTCCGCCGCCTACGCCGCGCGCTGGGTCGCCAAGTCGCTGGTCAAGGCGGGCCTCTGCCGCCGCTGCATGGTTCAGGTGAGGAATACTCCCCCCTTCTCCGACAAGGACTTCACCAAGGTGGACCGCTCCGCCGCCTACGCCGCGCGCTGGGTCGCCAAGTCGCTCGTCAAGGCGGGCCTCTGCCGCCGCTGCATGGTTCAGGTGAGGAATACTCCCCCCTTCTCCGACAAGGACTTCACCAAGGTGGACCGCTCCGCCGCCTACGCCGCGCGCTGGGTCGCCAAGTCGCTCGTCAAGGCGGGCCTCTGCCGCCGCTGCATGGTTCAGGTGAGGAATACTCCCCCCTTCTCCGGCAAGGACTTCACCAAGGTGGACCGCTCCGCCGCCTACGCCGCGCGCTGGGTCGCCAAGTCGCTGGTCAAGGCGGGCCTCTGCCGCCGCTGCATGGTTCAGGTGAGGAATACTCCCCCCTTCTCCGACAAGGACTTCACCAAGGTGGACCGCTCCGCCGCCTACGCCGCGCGCTGGGTCGCCAAGTCGCTCGTCAAGGCGGGCCTCTGCCGCCGCTGCATGGTTCAGGTGAGGAATACTCCCCCCTTCTCCGACAAGGACTTCACCAAGGTGGACCGCTCCGCCGCCTACGCCGCGCGCTGGGTGCCAAGTCGCTCGTCAAGGCGGGCCTCTGCCGCCGCTGCATGGTTCAGGTGAGGAATACTCCCCCCTTCTCCGGCAAGGACTTCACCAAGGTGGACCGCTCCGCCGCCTACGCCGCGCGCTGGGTCGCCAAGTCGCTGGTCAAGGCGGGCCTCTGCCGCCGCTGCATGGTTCAGGTGAGGAATACTCCCCCCTTCTCCGACAAGGACTTCACCAAGGTGGACCGCTCCGCCGCCTACGCCGCGCGCTGGGTGCCAAGTCGCTCGTCAAGGCGGGCCTCTGCCGCCGCTGCATGGTTCAGGTGAGGAATACTCCCCCCTTCTCCGGCAAGGACTTCACCAAGGTGGACCGCTCCGCCGCCTACGCCGCGCGCTGGGTCGCCAAGTCGCTCGTCAAGGCGGGCCTCTGCCGCCGCTGCATGGTTCAGATGAAGAATGCTCCTGCTTTTTTCTGCACAATAGAACCCGTTTAGGCAGTCCTGTACTTAAAGTACACCCACATTTCGCTAGTAAATACATGACATCTTGGCTGTACTCTCTGAAAAGTTGCACAGAAGTGTATCATACACTCACATTTCAGCAGTTACGTTTAAGCCACATTTAATGGGAGCTGAACTTATTGCTATCAACCGGGCACAGTTCCCAACGAGGCTGCTACCAATCTATCAAATAATATCTATAAAACTGCTTTGAAACTGTCTACAAATATTCTACTTCCAAATAGGTATCTTCCTAATTGGTTGTACTTACTTATTTACAGCTTACCCTAAACCGTAACGATAAATCGACAAAGAATCGCATGAAACGCAAAAAAAAGGAAAATTCATGATAACCAACAAGAAAATTCATGACACATTTATATGAAGTGTCATTGACACCTTCTATTGACATAAAGTCGCAAATCAACATTGCCGTGTTGATAAAAAGTAATGATAATCTCCGACTTGCACGGATCTATGAGTTGGTTGAACTAACCAAATAATTAGTCACGATCCCCGTCACTTGGCTATGATGTAGGTAGACGTCCCAAATAATTGTTGCGTCAAGTTGACGCGATGACTACCGTACGTCACGATGACGTCGCCGGCGCCGTGTTTCCGTTGACCTATGCGTCGCGACTGTCTATTAACGACGACTTGTACTTTACACCGCTCAATCATGTCTTTTGACTCGTATTGATTATGAAGATGCAGATGATTATCTCGAATGTTCTATTCAGTATATGTATCAACATTTTTCTTTTTCATCTCATGTCCAAATCTAGCTTTTTATAAGAAAGTAAGTCTATGAGAAGACGAAACATTCCATCATACAGTCCTTAGTCGATGCAGCATCTAAATCGTGTATGTTTTTATTTAAAGGTCGCATACGCCATTGGTGTGGCTGAACCGCTGTCTATCACCGTATTCGACTACGGCACTTCACACAAGACCCAGCAGCAACTGCTTGCCATTATAAAAAAGAACTTTGACCTGCGACCGGGCAAAATTGTCAAGTAAGTTGTTTTTCTTACATCATTGTTTTGAAGTTGACACACTTTCCCGATTAGCGGTTGTTTTGAATATATTGTGATTAAACCTAACACTAATTTGCAATTATATCTGTTTCAGGGAATTGAACCTCAGAGCACCAATTTACCAGAGAACCAGTACTTACGGTCACTTCGGACGAGAAGGCTTTCCGTGGGAAAATCCCAAACCATTGACTGTAGAATGACTTGCAACTTAAGCACTAGACCATTGTAAATATTTTCACCAGTATGTTATAAACACTTAATCTACGTGTGTAATTGTAGCGAGGACGCAGGAAATGTCGCTGATGTCTCTCTTTATTAGACATTAATATGTACGTGACCGAACCTCGCCAGTGGAACTGTATGCAACGCTGTACGAACACGTGACGGTTGCATTTACGAGGTTCACTCTATATTTAAGTATTCTCTAGATTATTAGACACATAGGATTAACATGGTGCCGTCATTTCTGAATTTGAGTTAGTTCAGGGGTTTTAATGGCAGTCCTATTTATTTAAGATTACGTGTTCAGTTTCCTATAAATAAATTTGTTTGCTTTTTACACTGCCTAATTGTTTTTATAGTTAAGTAAATGAACTTTCCAGTGATTATGAAGTAATATGATTTTATATTTATGTACAACTTAAATTATGGGCTGCCCACACTCTCGAATGTTCTTCACTTTACGCTTTACGATGTAAGTGCTATGATTTATCAGTAGAGTAGACTACTTCTCTGGTCCCGTCACAGTAGAGCGAGTGTCGGTTGAACGCCCCGCCGGGGTTGTTCCATTGTCCTTCGCTTCACTGCAAATATATTTATAGTGCTGCGTGGAGATGTCTCCCCTAATACTTTTATTAGGATTTCCCAATATTGGATAAAATATACTGCTTCACTCACTGTGAAAAGTTAGTACATAACAATGTTGGTACCATCTCACGCGCAGCACAATTTGTGTTGTGTTTCCGAAAAGGATTGTCGTGGAAAAGAGCCATTTTGAAAACACACCGACTAGACCAGGGCAGTAGTGCACTGTGCATTTACTCCTACTGTAATTGTAATTCCGCCGGTAGTTTTAATTAGGCGAAATGCTAACCGTACATTTGACATTAGGAATTAACATAGTTTTAAACTATTGCTTAGGACGGTTAGTGAGTATTTCCGATTATATTTTTTGATCTGTTTCATCTTCATCTGTTAAAAGTTTCTGATTAACTTCTGTGGATTATCAATTTGTCAGATTGTGGAATTTAAACTTAATAAAATTATGTCTTCCCGGATAACTAGCGGGAGAAAAAACAACAAGCTTTTATTTTAACCATCGGCTTCTCGCGCAGAAATCAACCTGAAAGATTTCTAACCAAAAAAAAAGTAGACCGCAATACTGTGCGTTGCTATGTTAACGAGTTCGTGTTGTCCATGAGGTTTACGTTGCTTTTAAATTATAGTTTACATAACAGCGCGGCTGATAAATCGCTCATAGACTCTCTTGCCGTTTTTATGTTGATAAAACGTTCACCTTGAACATATTGAGAGCAGGTTTTGTTATCTTTTCGCTTCTCAATTTATGACTCATGCTAAATGGCAACATACATTGCCAATATGTTTTCTTCCTTTCCTGTTATGCTGAAAGTGTCCAAAGTTACGGGGAAAATAAATAAATAAAAAAAAGAAACTGTTTTACATGAAACATGTTCAAAATCTTATAAATATTTTGTAAATACAGATACGATAGCTTTCTATGTAGTCGTAGTAGAGTTTGACGCGGAGAGCCAAGAAGCTACGATTCTCCTTGCTCTCTGTTGTACGGCCGTCATCTGGATAGTGTTTGACGCTAACCAGCCTTGCATGTCGAAGCAATGGGATGCCCTGGGGACAGAATTAAGAAATAAAAGAATTAGGGTAAATTCAGACAACGGAAAAATCCTCGCGCAATTTACTGACTGCATTAAGGCGAGGTTAGGTTAGGTTAGGTTGTGTTTTATTCGTAGATATCACGGATTTAAATTATGAAAAAAAAAAAAAAAACAATTACATATTTCACACTTCGATCTAGATATGTCGGCCGTGCGATACGCGATTACTTGCACTTTACTGCATCCAATGAAATCGCAAAAACCAGTCTAAATTATGGTCTAATTATTATTTCATTTGAGTTATATTAAACTTTAAACAATAAAACTTACACCATATTAAAGACCGTACAAAATAAATACCTATAATATTATAAATTCCAAAATCAAATGTTTGCATGACTACTAAACACGGTGCACACACTAATAAGGTGCATTTAATATATTTTTAAATTAGCCCCCAAAACTTTTGAACGCGACTGTACGGACAACAGCTTAGGTATACCTAATACGTCCAATAAAGGTCGTCGATATGTGTGAATCCGTCGCTTTTTAGTAGCCATTCGATTTTGTTCGGATAACCAGCCGTTGCTTACATGTTTTGTTTTTTGTTAATATTTACTGAATGCGAAACATTCCAAGCTGAATATTTTCACCAAATAAACTGACCTGCAAAAATAAGTACTACAATTTTAAAAATTTAATTTTTCCTAAACTATAGGAGTTAGAGATTTAAAAAAAAAACGTTATAAAGCAATTTTTGTCAGCTTTCTTTGAAACTATAGACAAAATTAAACTATTTTTCGAGTCCTTTTTGTTTCGAAAGTATATCTTGTGTACTTAAAAAGTTATTGCAATTTTAAAAGTGTGATACTTATTTTTGCAGGCCAGTGTATTTTTGAGTAAAGGCACACTAGTTCCTTAACACCTACACATCTGAGAGTGAGCTGGTTCCTTGTATTTTGCCGTCAAAGTTATGACACCATCGTTTTGAGTTTCAGTAAGATAATTCAAAAACGCATGCATGACCAGTTTTGAAACTTTGTATGGTTATTAGTTGCGTCAAGACGGACCGAATACAGTTCAGCGAGCTTATACCTTGTCTCATTTAGGCGCTGTGATGTTTTTTCGAGTTTTCATAAAACCGCGATAACTTTGAAATTATAAATATTTTCTTAAATCTAATTGGGGCACTAAGCGGCACACATTAAGAGCTACGCGTGTATGTATATTCTACAGGGGCACATGCAATGCTTTTAGAGATATACCATTCTGCAAAACGTTACTCCAGCAGGAAATGCAATATCTCGAAAACCTGAAGGGGCATACATTTTATTTTTGAGGGCACTAGTATTAGCTACAAGGCCATGCACATTGTTTCTCTCTCCGATCATTCGTTTAGAATTTTCCTGCTGGAAAACTTTCTTGCTGGGGTAACGTACACGACTGAGCGTATCGTATCTATTGCGGGGGCTGAGGTAAGCGATAAACGCCTACGACGCTCGGGTTAACCTCTCCTTAATAATTGGACCGTATAACTATTGTATAAAGTTGAAAATTGTATAAAAATTAATATCGACGCGGACGTCAAGCGCGAATGCTCGCGAGTCCCTCCTTGCGTATGCTCAGGAGTCTTCGAGTAGGTATACCGTGTCCGTTTCGACTGCTCGGCCACGGTGTCGTAGAAGAAAAACGACTACGTCATCATTACGAAGGATTTTGTAAAACACTAACAATGAAAGTCGCAAATTCGTAGATTCGATATTCAGAAAGTTATAAAGGTTTAACCATGGCCGCGCGGTCCGCACATGGAGAACCGCGCGGCCACGCAGTTCACTTATTACGGAGCTTCGTAGAGGTCCCAGTCTTTTTGCTAACCACTGATACGATTTCGAAGAAAATGTAGATAGTATATAATTATAGCCCTAATGTTTGGATCTCACGACCTACAGCACTTAAATGCTATGGCCGCGCGGTCCGCACATGGAGAACCGCGCGGCCACGCAGTTTAGTAGAGGTCCCATTCTTTTTGCTAACCACTGATACGATTACGAAGAAAATGTAGACAGTATGAATAAAGCCCTAATGTTTGAATTTCACGACCTAGAGCACTTAAACCTATAATTCAAGTTAGAAGTATTTTTAGTTAGTTAGTTAGTTTAGTTAGAATACAGTGTTATTATTTTCGCATGACATGAGTACTTCTCCATCCTTATAACTTTCTGAATATTGGATCTACGAATTTGTGACTTTCATTGTTAGTGTTTTAGAAATTCCTTCGTATTGTTGACGTAGTCGTTTTTCTTCTACGACACTGGCCGAGCAGTCGAAACGGACACGGTATACCAGAGACTTCGCGAGCAAGTTCTGACGCGCTCTCACTACTAATTCCAGTTTACCTTGAAGGCTCGCGTTATGCGCGTGGTCTCGAGCTTTCTCTCAATGTTACACCGTCTCGAAGCGCTTCTGTTCTACTGAACCACTCCTAGCAAACTTACCTGGCTACAGTGTAAGTTGGCGAAGTCTCAGAGATATCTTCTTTGTATACTCCGAGCGCTCTCCAGGGGTCGATGTAACCGTGGATGTTGATAGTATTGTTTACTACCGGCTCCAGGCCGCCGAAAATCAAGTTAACTCTCTCTGCACCGGCATTCACGAAGTCCAAGTTGAATCTGTTACAGGAAAAAAACGCACTTGTGTAATCACATTTTGGTCAACAACAAAATACACAAATAGCCGATTGCTTTCTTGACATATTCCTTAAAAAAATACGAATAAAATAAGGTATGAGTATATTATTAGGCAGTTTGAAAGTTGCCCCAGTTACAGAAAATGAGGAGGAGGAGGAGTTTCTTGGGCAACCGTAGCGCATTCTCATACAAAAAAAAACAACTTCCTACCTTTGATCGAAAGCCTGTTTGCAAACATCGACGTAGAAATCCAAGCTGAGCCACTTAAGACCGTCGAACACTGTGCCAGAACGTGGCGCTGTTTGAAAATATCCGTATTCGGTGCAAGTTTGATAATACCAAGCACGAGCTGAAAACAAGGACGATTTTCAATTATTTTGCCAAACCGACCCGCCCACTGCTACGTAAAGGCCTACGCAGACCGCGGCGTCATAGAAAGGGATTTAATTTTTTACCAATGGACACTCAAACGTATTGGCTGCTGTTAATGTTCTATGTAGCATGTTTTTGGTGAAACGGAACGCACTCTCAAAACGCGTCGTCCTCGATACCGTCGGTAGTGACGTCAAAGTCTGTGTCAAAATAACACTTTTATTTAAAAAGTAGTTAAAGTTTCACTAAGATTTTATTATAATATCGTTATCGCAATTTTTCCTTGATTTGAGCACATACAATTAGTAAAATTACTATAATAAGGCCAAAAAATTCGATATGTAAAAGGCAGATTTAGGTAAATGACGTCACGTCATGGCCACAGTCAAGGACGTTTGAACTGTCATGGAAAATTGCAGGAGTTTAAGTAAAGAATAAATTATATGCATATTCCCTCAACGTTGCATGCAGCGTGTAAAATGAAAGAAGGTTGGTATTGGCGAGGTGAAAGCGGTTTCCAAAAGGGAGGGAACCTGCTAGCAACATTTTTAACCATTGACAGAATTATTTTGGTGGACCTAATTAAATGTGCACTTACAATTTGTTCGTTGGCCGTAGGTTATCAGGAAATTATTGTAGTTAATTAGCCAACAGCTGTCCTCGGGTAATGATCGAATTGTCGCTATGTAACCGCTAATTTTCTCCATTGGAGTTGCACCTGCAACGTGCAATCATTATAAATAGGCCTATAAAGTAGTATAGGTTCTTAAGCTGTCCTTAGAAAATTAAGGGTAAGTACCATAACTAGTGGCATCGGTGAAATTTCTACAAACAGCCTGCAGCGTTCCAGGTCTTGCCTGTTGCACTGAAGTCGAGAACGTCCAACTTATAAGTCCCGCGAAGACACCTAGTTCGTATTCATTGTCGTAATCCAGTGGCTGGCACAACCTGCAAAAAAAATACAATTAAGTATTGTATTGTTAACATGAAAACAGATAAACATTATGAAGTTTTTAGACTCGCCTATAAGTTTCCTCCATGAGGCGCCTTCCGCTTTCAGTTTGCATCGCGGCGACTGTGTCGTCTAGACCTCGTCTGATGTGACCTATGCACTCCTCACCACCCTCCAACGTGAAAGCTTCGTGAACCACCTCCAAGTATCCTAAAATAAAGACCAAGGGTGTATTTTTGTAACATTGCTCATTATGCTAAAGCTTATTCAAACTATTGTAGTAGTAGGTACCTACCTTTGAATAAAATACGATGGAATGTATAAAAGCGTTTCGTTGTTGACCTAATCTACTCTAATACTTACCCGTTTTCACAATAAGCGACATCTAAATTAATGCCTAAATACCTTTAAGGTATTGCTCTGTAGTAATGTCAACCCTCGACGCTGCTGAATCGATCGTTAAAATTCCAATAAAGCGCTTAAATTTTATTTAGGCAGGTGTGCAATGTTAGTGAATCAGGCAACTGCTTGTACCAGTTACAAAAGTAGGTACCTACTTACCAGTAAAGTCAACTTTCGCCAAGATAGGGCCACTAGAAGCCACAGAACCGACCACCAAGTGCGGATACCTCTTCTTGAACCACATAACCATGTTTGCTGCATACGACCCCCCGTACAGAATCACGTCGCTGTTTGCAAACCGCGGCTGTTTCTTCATCTCTGTGATGAAGTACGCTAGGTCGGCGAGCGCCTGGTCCATGTTCAGAAAACGTAGGTTTTCGGCTGTGAATTCTCTGTAAAAAAAGGTTTGTGTAAAGAAAAAATAACATTTAGGTAAACAAAAAAAAAACAGCCACACACGCACAGTGAAGGGTTGTACCTATAAATATAAATAAACACAAGAAGAAACAAATTTACATTTGTAGTTGAATAACCAATACATTTCGTATGGGAGAACAAAATTGTTATTCAACTACATTTTATACAATAGTTAAGTACTTATGTTAAAAAAAACTTGTCCGATCCGAAAGGGTCATCTAATAGATTAACTAATGACATTAAATTCCAATAATGACACTAAGTCCAAAATGTGGCCAATGTTAGGCCAAACCAAATCTAAACCGCTTTGGGTTGACGATATCGCCAATGTTCCGGGAAACTGTTGGTAGAGCGGCGTACGGAAGTATACCTAATGAAGAACGAGGAGGACTAAGTATATCCAGCAGTGGGTGATTCCTGGCTGAAATGATGATGACGACAGAATGGTCACTTACTCAAATATTTTAGTTTCTCCGTAATACCGATGTTCAGTGTAAACTTGGTACCCCTTGTTCTCGCGCGCCATCTCGTACATGTTACCAGCTACCAACCAGCCAGGGTGTATGTCCCATTCTCCACCGACTAAGATGAATATCGGAGAGCCATCACCACCAAAGAATTCTTCATTGAACATGAAACGCTGAAATTTAATCAGATATGATCATAGTTTGGTCTGCAAAATAAAATTGATCGTTGATGCGCGTGACTACTTTTTACAGATAGGTAAGTAGTTGGTTTCTTCATGAATGTTCTTCTTTTTCTTGTCGCTGGCACTACAGAATTGTTTGTTGGCTAAAAATTTCACCACTAACTTCCTTTCACTGATGCATGTTTTGGGGCACAAACCACAGAGGAAGCATAATTATTTTGGTTGTAAATTGACGAATCAATCCAATTCTCAAATCAATAAATGAAAATTACTTATTTGAATACGTATATTTGATTTAGTACGTACCATAGAGAAGTTAGTAGGATTCTGCTGATCGAAATGGTCGAGCGGCATCGATATCCAACTGACGTAGACGTTTCTCGCAGACGCTTCATTCAACTCTTCAGGCGGTTTCATGTCCACCTCTGTCATAAACACCCCCTTTGGTTCTTTCGCCCATGATGGAGAGAAAAAACTTAGGAATAGTAGGAAGACGATCTGAAAAGTTTCGTGTACTTTATGGGATCATTGATGTGCCTTTCGAGCAGAAAATTTCAAGAAAACTCAAATAGATAATAAAATAAACTAAATTAGGTAAATCATAACAGAACTAATGCGATAGTAATTATGTTTACTTACCATTTTTATTAAATTTCCACAAGAATATTTAACACATTTACTTTACACAATCAATTGATACATATTTGATAGCCTAATTGGTTTATCTTTACGAAATTATTTGATAACAAATATCTACTTATCCTTATCATTCGAGACGATTATGATTATCCTGAATATCAGTTTGTATACAGGTTGCGCTTCTTGTTAGAAATTACACTAAGCAGATATCAGTACCTCTATCAGTAAAAAAGAAACAAGTTCAAAAGGTTTAATTATAATACCAAAAGTTCAAATTATTTTTACTGTGGTACTAAACCAAAAAGGTTTCACCAGTAAGTGTTGTGTCACACAGGCCAAAAACAGATAAACGAGCCATATTGTAAGAAAAGTAAATTGTTTAAAAATAAATAACAAATGGCATTTTACAGTTATTTTAACCGTAACCAGCCAGAAGCTCTGGCTTATTTTGTTCGTAATGACAAAGATGTTACCAAAATGTTTTTAATTTCAGCTGAAAGCTGTGTGTTTTAAAAATGTTTTTTTTTACCTCTGTATTTTTAGGAGAGTTTCATTTCATTTCATTTATTTCAGTAACAATTTTTACATTGTATCAAAATTTTACACTATATTATAAAAATAAAAGAATTACGATAGAAATCATAGAATTACAATTAAATCATCGAATTACAATAGAAATAATGTAGGTAGGTACATTAATTTAAAAAAAAGGTTGAAATTCCCCTGCAAAAATATGTTAAATACTTGAAAGAATTTCAAAACAATAGATTCCACCATTACAATATAGGTCAAAAGTATAAAATGTCAATAAAATAAAATGATGTTAGAAAATGATGTATGTCAAATAAAGAAATGTAAAAACATATTAAATAGATTCATCCAGTACAAAGTTACCTAGGTACCTACACGCTACGTACTTAGAATAAAAATCAACGGTGGTGACGTTCGTTTTCGGGCACCCGCCAAAAGGTACAACTAAAGGTAGGTAGGTATACAAACTTACGCCTTTTTTCAATAAGGGTGGGCAGAAAGTGTTGAAACGCCACTGCGATCCGAACATCTTTCGTTTCTTCAACGTCCATACTTCTTGTTATAGTGATATGATATGTTACTGGCCAAACCCGATTTCCGGCTAAGCTAGTAGTTTGTCCTAGGCCAAACTAGGCCTGTAATCGGGTTTGGCCGGTAATATAATATTACACACACGTCGGACCTTCCTTTTTTCAATTAATCTGAATGCTCAAAGTTCTATTAAAGAACACCATGTATCGAACAAGCATTTTTGTTAGTGATAAGTAGATTTGAGTATTACATTCTCCTACGTTTTGAGATACGAATGGGGTCTTCGAAATATTGATCATCATCTGTTTCAGTAGCATCTGGTAGTTTAATTTTAGCATACCTACTTAAATATATCTAAGTACCTATTTTTAAGCGTTTTCTAGTTTTCTGTGTAATGTATTTTCATCAGGTACGAGTAGGAAGGAACCAATAATAATGTATTACTTACCGAGAATCGTGATCTCCATCAACAATCTATTTATCCATTACCTGATAGATGTGATGACAGGTCTTTGCAACCAATAATCGATTTGTAAATGAACCCTTCATTATAGTGTCATTACCAGCACAGGAATTTATATTGATTAAAGCTAACAGCTTATATCGGTTACAATAGTTTTCCTCATCGGATAGCGTGCCAGCCAGCGGTAAGGTCAATGCCTGCCACTGCGGCAAAAAATCTTACTTATTGTTCTAAAAATAGACTGCTCTATAATAAAAATACTAAGCCAAGTGCCCATGGGCAGCATAAAAACTGACACCAGGTTAGGAACTAGACCACACGATAAAGAAGAATAAAAATATAAAACACGTAGGTGTCGTGTTCTCAGTTTATTTCCTATCTGAGAATACCGATATATATCTTCGACTGTAGGCAAGTACCGCCTATAAACAGGGTGATTGATAATAGGCTAGTTTCCACCATCAATAAATTGCAAATCTATTTAGTCCGTCAGTTAGAACATTGGAAAATAATGGACACGTATTTTTTGTTTTTGTAAATCAATGAATATTGACAAAGATAAAACGCATCAAAACTCGGGAGTAGGGGCTCATGACGTCACAACTAGGGTTACCATTTAGGAATTTGAAAAGTCCTGACAAAAAGCCGGACATTTCGATAAAAGTCCGGACTTTTAGGTCACAAAATGGAAACATTACCCTTTTAGTTACAGCGTGCAGCGGTTTCATTTGATTGATTGATTTGATATTAGCTTAATTAATATGTAGTTTTATTACTCATATTCCATCTAATTTTAAAAAATCCGGACAAATTAAAGGGATCCGGACAAGAGTCTAAAAGTCCGGACATGTCCGGACTCATCCGGACGGATGGTAACCCTAGTCACAACGCACAAAAAATTATAGCATGGCGTGACGTATTGAGAATTTAAAAAGCGTCGTATCTTCGTCAACTTTGGTCTACGTAACAAAAGAAAAAATACGTGTCAAATATTTTTTGATAATCTAACTGACGGACTACCTAACTAGATTTTTTCAGGACACAAGCCTATTGTGTGCATTCCTTGAACTAGACTTATTTTGCAACGATTTTGACACCGATTGGGATCCAAACTGAGTTGTTTTGGAGAAATCAAACTTTAAAGATTTTATTGGAAATTTTCCACCTTTCCACTATAAACTGCTGTTTGTGAGAAAAGAAAAGTACCTCAACCTTCTGAAATTAATGGCCGTAAAGTTCATGTTCTGTTATTTTCTTGAAACTAAGTAGCTTCGATCAACAATAAATTATTGATCGTAGAGTTTTAAAAAAAGATTTTTATTTTTATAAGACTACGTTCACTGCCGACGCTCTCTGAACTTCAACGGCAGCAATAATCGGCTTTTCGGTTTTTTTTCCAACCGTCGCCGTCGTCTAGTCGGCGAATCCCTAGTTATAAGTACCTCCTATGTATAGTCTATCTACAAGCACTAATATGTAAATACATGTTGGCAACTTTTTAAAGTTTTTTTCTCTTTCTGTATTTATTACATAGTAATTTTATGACAACACGAGCAAAATGTTTTGGAGTAAGTAATTAAAACCTTAAACATCATGAAAATAACCATAGCTGGTCATAATGTTTTGGGCATTTTTTTTTATGAATGCATGGATGATTTTTCACAAGTCATCCTACGAGCCTGGCTTTTGCTTAACCGGACTATCCTGTGTCAGTATATGTCTTGAGAGTAAGGCTCCAGCCAGAAGGCATAAAACTTATACACCAATAAACGATCGCGCGCTAAGGGCAGCAAAGGGACGGGCTGGATCTGAGCGAGATTCTAGGGCATTTTCTACCAGAGGTCTCAATCTCAAAGGCTGGAATCGCTACCTATACCTAGATATAATTTTGCTTAGAGATCGTGCGTGGCGCTACCTACCCTTCTTAAATAAATTTTAATAAAATTTCTTTAAAAAAAAAAGTATCTCAACCCCAACCGAATTCCTGGCTACAGCTCTGGTACCAAATAAATTTTATTAAAATAGGTACCAGAGCTGTAGCCAGGAATTCGGTTGGGGTTGAGATACTTTTTTTTTGTCTTTTCGTACAGAAATTACGTCAATTATTAGGTAAGTAAAGCTTTCTAATAGAAATAACCCAGGATGGCAGAGCCCGGAAATTTTAGCATTCCTTCTTGATTCATTCAGGTTCTATGTTAAAAATTCAGAAATGAGAATAGGAGCACCTACTACATAATTATGTCAACATATATTATCCAAAATTGGAAAGCATAGGATGTATAAGCGAGCGAGGCGAGCTCGAAAATTTTAGCAGTTCCCTTATGTGTAGTTTTCTGAGATTTCGGGGGAGGTTGACACCCCCCCCCCCGCTCCTCAGCCTACGGCCCTAATAGATACAATTAGCCATTTAGCTACTAGGTATTGGACTATAAAAGGAATCAATGGTGAATCGAAGATGGCCAGAACCCAAACTCAATTAAAAATCAATTTTCAATTACTTATGTACATTATTTTATTAATAAATTACATTTCAGACTTAAATTAAAGTACCTAACACTACGGTCACAGCATTCTTAAAACTATCCAGTCAAAGCATCTCCGAAAAATCAGGATTATTTTTTACACTTCGGTCCATAAGGTCGGTCGCATTTATTTTTATTGCCACATACTAATTTGTTGCTGCGGCCATTGCTTGCCTTGTATGGCTCTTCCCCCAAGTAATTACCTCTGAAAAGAAACACAATAAAACAAATGAAAATCTGTCCTGGGATGAGAAGAGCCTCTTCCCTGGCAGAAATGGAACAAGCATTGATGACCACGCCTGATCACTGCGGCATTTTCGGCAAATCTGATCAGTTTTCTCCACATTCTTAACCCGCAAAAGACTCCAACATCTCGGAGCTTTTCGTGCAATTAGCTCAACCTGTCGCACACGACTGTTGGACATAGGGCTCTCCCAAGCTGCGACAGAAACCCTGATCTCCGACTTCTGCATATCCAGACCGGCCCAGGCTCCTTTTCCAGGTCGTCAGTCCTTCTAGCTGGGGGTGTCCCACGCTATGTTTTCCATGCTTATTAAAATTGTTAAATGCCATTACTTAGTTTATTCATAGCTGAAACTCACCCTGGTCCGTAGTTACAAACAACGAAGAATTTGTTCCATCCGTTCTTGAATGTTTGTGAGATAGCGCAACCTAGGTAAATGCTATCGGACCACACCATCTGGTAATAGAGAAATGTTGATTTTAATATTAACATTCAGAATATGTATGAAGTATAATTGGAACAACCTCATTCAGCTGGTTTTGTTCAAGTCTCGCTTATTGTAGAATATGAATGAGAGCCTTTTGCTATAAACTGGGGTGTCTAAAATGGCCGCTTTAGCAGAATCCTAATATGAATCACGTTAAAATTTATTTATAACTAATAATTAAATAATAATAAAAAAAAAAAAAAAAAATATTATTTAATTATTAGTTATAAATATTTTTTTTTTTTTTTTAATTCTTATAATGGACCTTATTGTTCATAAAGTCCATTTTAAGAATTTTAAATTTTTAACGTGATACATTTATAATTCTACTAAAGCGGCCATTTTAGACCCCCTGGGCCAAATTTTTATCGTGCTGTTTTAGAGAAATCATCACTAGGTACTGTATAATATGGACATCGAACCCAGGATCACACAACAGGACAGTCACGATAACGGATAATTTAGAGAGGAAGTAAGTAAGAACAGGTTTAGGGGAAGACCAAAGAAACGATGGAAATCGTTTCTTTTGAAAGATGATATGGGTGGCTCTAAAGGGGATGAGTACTGAGACAATGACTAAAAGAGATGTATGGAAGAAGACATGCTGCACCGACCTAAATTGGGATAGGCAGGAGAATGATGAATAGTCTTTGTCTATGCCAATGAACACTAGTTATACAAACCTGCGTATAATGACCAATATCATAATCTTTCTCGAAGTCGCTCATCTGTATCGGTCCAAATGTAAAGTTGACGTTTTCATTGAACCAAGGCCGAAGCGCTGAATCTGGTTGCAGGACATAGTTAGGGTTGGTTGTTGAATACCAATACAAGTTCTCACCCGTTGTATATCTATTGGAACCTGCACAAAACGAGTATAGATATTAGAAGATATGTATTGTATGCTGGTATCCGCTATTCCATGAAAAAAGCCGTGACGTATTTTGCGTACGGGTGGAAGCAGAAAGGAGATTCGCCGTTGTACATAAACCATGATCTGTCGAATGACCGATTTGGTCGAGACGCCATTGTTTAGCTATTGTGTCTACTTCGTGGACAGATCATGGGTTATGCCATATATTTGAATTTTGTGTGCAATAAAGAATATGATATGAAATTCGTACACAGATACCTACAGACACTGCTCAAGCCCGCGCTGGTCTACACCGTAGCATAAGTATCAAAACCTTTAGCAGAGAATGTAGTACGGTAGCCAGTGACATTAAAATTTTCTTACTTTTTAGCAATTTGCAGGACAGCGTCAGGTTGTACCTATGTTAAAATATGATTCGCGACCGTAACAAATACCTACGACTTTAAAGCATTATACTTAATAAAATCATCAAAATTGAATCCCATTGCATGACTTTTTCATGAAATACTTAGATAAAGATCAATAATTATTTCAAATAAACTTAGTGTGTTGTATTGTATTGATTATAATTATAATTCTCTAGATACATACGTGTTACGGTCGCGAGCTATATTTTATTCAACATTCGGTTTCGAGGGCAAGCCTGGCGCTCCCCCTTAGGGTTCTTACAGACGAGCGGCATGTTGTCAACTGCAAGCGTCGACGGCAGCCGTCGACAGGTGGCGACGGCTGCAGTTTATCTGCAGTTGGCAACGTGCCGCTCGTCTGTAAGGACCCTTATAAGTGTGAGTATGAGTACCTACCTACAATTTTCTTTTCAGCATGCACTAGCTACCAATTTAACACATTAAAGCGCCAAAATCTTATTCAAATTCTGGGCCGAATCAATTCGGATTGCCGTCGATGCTTAGCTCTGAACCCATCTAGTAAGGCAACGGTCAGAGAAAGTGTTATAATATTACTCATAACACGGTAAGTGTAAGTTGTGTTATTATGTAGGATAACCTCATTACCTACCACGTTTAAGTCTCATTGTATATAAGCATTTCCTTATATTAGTAACCAATCAATATAGACAGGTGACACACATTATTAGTTAACGGTCCAATTTTGAACATGTTTTTGACAAGATTTTTTTTTAGTAAAGCTTAGGTGGCAAAATTTTTGCCTAGGTATAGATTGCAGCCTAATACCTAACGTATTTTTTTAAAACTTTTACTTTCCCTTATTAGAAGATTTGCCTTTGCCCCCGGAGCCCCCGGCTTCGCCCGCGAGGAGTTTAGAATTTATTCCACGGGGATGAACCGACTCTCGGCATAAAACGCCTTTTTTTTCGGCGGAGAAAATGCCTACGTGGGAGGCGTTGTGCTTATGTGGGGCTCGCACCTACTAAAAACTCCGCTGTCTTTGCCAACTTCCTGGCATTCTCGAAGGGGCGCGGAGTATTGCGTTGCATGACGTTCGCGACCCCTCAGAGGCGGCTTTGGATGTGGATGTCCGGGACCTATGTCACATCACACGACTCACATGAGCTCGTGCAATATGCGGACGGTAGATTCGGGGAGTACCACCTGTCCACCTGCTGGCTTTTGTTGGCTTAAAGGTTACATGCCGAAAAGAGTTTGGTAGGTACCTTTTACGCTATTTATAAGTATTTCGAGATAGAACACTTACCGACAGATTTGTCTGGGTTGTGGTCGTGAACGTTTTTTTTGGCCCACTTAGATGCCTTGTTATATAACTCCTCATCCCACGTCTGGAAACAAAGGAGCGAATTAGAAAAATATAGGCAAGTATAAAGGGTGTAAAACACCTCTTAACGTAGCCGAAAGGCGCTTGTTCTCCTCGTCATTGCGATCATTTTTTTGTTCTACACCATACCTGGGAACCTTCTAGTTACGGAGATATTAGGGGTCAAAGTTCCAACTTTTTGACAACTTTTTTTTAAATACAAGTTTTTAATGCAAGATTTTTACTTTAAACACGTCAACGACCCCCGTACTATTCAATCCATCCATAAGCACAATGTTTTGAGTGCGTAACATTGAGTTCTACCACAAAACATGATTTTTCACTCCAAAAAAAAAGTCGTTTCCCAGCAATAATTTTTGCGTAAAGTTACTTAGTTAGATGTACAGAATGCTTGATTGACGGCTTCGTGATGAGGTTGTTTACACCCTGTATAATGTTATTTAACTACCCATATAAGTAATTTTTATTTTCAACTTTCATTTTCGTTGAACGCTACACAATATAGATAGGTAGCTACAGTTGGATTATTCCTGAATGAGTTGTTCTTGATGCTAAAAGAAGTTACAGAACAAAAAACGAAAATGATTGTGGTTCGTTGGTCCCCGTTGACATTCGTAAATTTTTGACAGTCGATGCGGGTTGTCTAAAGCCAGGCGGCCTAAATTTACCCAAGAGGGGTTGAAACTGTGTTCTGGAGGTCAGACAGGCATTCGCTTGATGCCAAATAAATACTAGGAGACTAGAAACCGACCCCAACATAGTTGGGTAAGGCTAGGATATGGTTGGTTGGTTGGGTTGGGTATGATGATGATGAAAATTGATAAGGTAGGTTATGTATAGTTATCACTGCGAGGATCGGCCGGAGGACACGGTGGAGCACACTGTGGAGGTGTGCCCCGCTTGGGTGGAGCACCGCCGTGTCCTCGAGGTGGCGATCGGCGGCGGCGACCTCTCGCTTCCGGCCCTGGTTCGTGCCATGGTCCGGAGCGAGACGGAATGGGACGCCGTCACCTCCTTCTGCGAAGCAGTCATGCTAGCGAAGGAGGTGGCGGAACAGGACAGGGAGAGATCCTCACGTCCCGGCCGCCGCGGGAGACGCCCCGGGCGTCGGGGGCCACGTGGTGGCTTCCGGCCACCGTAGGCGCGGGCCTGTGGACGGGGAGCTATGGGCTAGCTCGCCGTCCGTCCGTCTCATGACGACAGGCCGTGTCGACGGCGCGTTCGTGTTCCACGCGCGCCTCAAAGAGAGTCAGCAATAGGGAAGGGGTCCGCAAGGACCGAAGCCTGCCGGGGCTGCGGGACTATTCGAAAGAGATACCGCGGCCCCGGAACACAAAGGGTGAGGAAGGAACATGGATGTGTTTTAGTCAGTAAAAGTCTGACACGCCCTCCTGCTCCGCCCAGAGCGGGAGAAGTCATTTGATGATTTCCCATCCTATTATTATTAGTATTAATGAAGATACAGACCATCATTTTCATTTCCGAGGCAGCAGGCTGTCCCGCAACTTTTCCTTTCGCGACAAGAAGGCGCCGGGTATTGTGCCCATCCACAAATGATTTTATTTGATGACATGATAATGATATCACTGAAAACAACAACTTTAATTTACAAACACAATTACATGATCACTCAAAAAATAACGTTTCATTACGTAAAAAGTTACAAAATTCTAACAAATCAACGGTATTATTGATAACAAGCTCACATTTGCATTGTGCGACAGCTACGAAACTCAAAATAAAAATCAATTTAAATTCCATTGTTCAAATATAAGCACAACAACTGGCAACACCGACTGTGGACCGACTAATATTCGAGAGCGCGATATTGATTATAAAACAGCGCTACTTGTACTTATACT
This sequence comes from Xestia rhomboidea, assembly GCA_963853795.1. Lineage (NCBI taxonomy): Eukaryota > Metazoa > Arthropoda > Insecta > Lepidoptera > Noctuidae > Xestia > Xestia rhomboidea. The sequence goes on along the minus strand of OY970759.1, from coordinate 14,315,610 downwards.
ACTACTATGTAGACCAAACGTCCATCAAACACTTTTTAAAAGAAGGCACGGTTCCGTATGTCGACTTTAGAAAAAAATAAAAATGATGAATCAGCTATTGAAAACTGTATGACTGAGAGAGCAAAAAGTAAATCGATAGTAATGTTATGCTCGGTCTCTCGATATGGAGGGTACCGGGTTAAGCGCATTATAATTCGGTTTCACCAATACTGAGAATTCGGATCTACAAGTACCTACAAAGGAGATTTAACTTTCACACATCATTTCGTTAATTTCGTTTTCACCCAATGCAATGTTCTCAAGAAGCCTCTCAGCTGGAATAGTTATATTTGGCGCTATTTCCTTGCCCGCTTGCTTGCTAATTTACCCGTATTCGGGTGCTCGAAAGACTTTACTTTGGTCGTTTGTTCGAATTCCATGGGCAATTGAATTCGGGCTGGCGACCAAGCGTAATCGAGCCATTAGGCTAATTTCTATTGATGTCTTTGCATAACAAGTACTTAAACCATCAGTCGCATTTCAATGATATGGGGCCTCCGAGTATAACAAGAGCCTTCGACGCTATCCACGAAAAAAAAACATGAAGAGATAACCACAACCTCAAATTACTTAAGTATTATTGATAAAAGGCCATTAATGAATAAATAATGACACTATAAAAATTAATTCACTTTGTTTTTACGCTAGGTTAATCTATTCGAGTCAAAATGCTTCAAATGTCTTGCTCGCAATTTCTATCTAAATTATACTTGACGCGGTCCAGAATGCACCAATGTTCGAGCTCGCTCTTCAATGATAACTTGATTGACGTAGGTCTACAAAATAGCTCCCACTTCCGAGCTCGCTCCGCTTGGTCTTCAATGAATACCTGAGTTATTCCAGTCGGGATGATCCATAATTTCCTAGCTCTCATCACTCGTTCTCCAATGCAGCCTTAGTTAATTTTGCTCGCTTCGCTATTTTTTGGGTAAATTAGGTAGGTACTTAGGGGCTTCGCAGCATTCGGGTAAGTGGGCCAAAAAGTTTGATCCATGGCTCCTTTGTCTAGCTAGACAACTGTCAACAAGGTTGATTCGAATGTACCTAAGTAGGCCGTTTATTAGTTACACTAACAAGTGTTGAGTTGTCAGTTCTCTTGACCCTGGATTCAATTAATCAATCGTCATAATAATGGTTTGTGCATGGGAAACTGGCGATGTTTCGAAACCTACCTCTTCCTACCTTCAGTGACCACAACACAATTATGATATAGGTACAGACACCTAAATAAGACATTAAGCCATGTTAGGATAGTTTAAATAATTAGCCCTATGTCAACGTTACCTACCTAAGTTGGCCTTTTCAAACTATCCTGAAAAATCTCATGCGTGAAAAAACATGTTGTACACAGGTATGTAGATATGCGATGATATGCGTATTTACTTATTAGGGCTGCCCTAATAATTCGGAACATTTCGCATTCTTCGTTCTTACAAAACAAAAAAGAAAAAAAAATCCCTTTGGGCACATAACGTCTACTTTACTAAAACTACCACTTTACCAAAATGACCACTTTACCAAAATGACCACTTTACCAAAACGACTGCTCTAGCTAAACACGGGTTTTATAATGAAAAAAAAAAGGATATGATTCACTGCAATAAACAAAACCAGAAAAATATATGATATTCTTCAGGATTTATGCTAGTATGATAGTGTTTTAAAAATATAATACAACTAATTTTGCTCGATAAAAAAAAAAAATCTTATAACGAGTAAAAACCATACTCAAATACATGCGATCATTCTGATTTTATGGCAAATAATTCTACAAGCAACATATTAGCACGATAGTGTTTTATTTTTTTTGTCCCAATTTGTAGATTTTTTGGAAATCGCAAAAAAACAATCATTTCGCACTATTCGGCCCGCAGTGACTGACGTAAACAACCACTTTGTAGTGCAAGCTGATTAGAACTTTAGTCTAACAGTTTTCAAACGAAGTTTGAACCACCACAATTGGAGTTGCTAGTTTAGGTTATATTTAGTTTCAACTACTTCTTTATATAACATAGATTTGGGCAAAATATTTACCATATTTTCAATAATGAAAATGAAAAATAATGGCTTAATAGCTGGAAGGCCACAGAAAAAAAATAGGCAGGAAAGCGGCAATCCGATCTTCATTTGTTTTTCGAGTTGTAGAGTTTTGATAGTTTCCGTTAGCCCGCGAAATTCAAATTTTACAGCCCTGTTTTTTTCGTGTTTTCCTAAATCTTATTCACAGGATGTATAAACATTTCTGATAACAAGAAATGAGTATGACGGTGACTGAATATGGACACAGCGTTAATTCTTTACGAGCGGAACGTGTCGTTTACTCTAAATAAAAGATATCTTTGTTTGCACTCATTACCAAACATGTTTTCCTTAATTTTGTAATATGTCACCGACTCGCTGACGTTACCGTTACAATTAGGCACCTATTGTAATAGTACATTTTGATACAAGTGGAGAAAGTTTGTTATTGCATTCGAGGCGGAATTAACTCCCGAGCCATAAGCGAGGGTGTTTTTGAGCCGAGAACTGCAATAACAAATGTCCACGTGTATCAAACGACGTTTTACAATACACTTTTGAAGAAATAAAATAAAAGAACGAAAAATATTTTTGTCATGAATTATTAGGAAACTGTGATTTTAATTTTCTTTTTTTCCTTGCTTTGCTATCGCCAGGTTGAAGGAGAAGCAAAGGTATGAAGCCGCTAAACAGCCTAATATAAAAAATAGTTTTATATATATATTTTTGTATTTAGAACACAAGTAAATGTTAATTTGTTTATAAAAGTAAATATTAGTTTTAAATAATCATGTTTATCTATGATATTCTATTTATAAACACAATTTGAATATTCAACAAATATTTATGCCTCAGACGCATTATTGCTTTGCCAAAAAAAAACTACTATATGTAATGAAGCAATTTGGACTAAGTATAGGTATAGTTATCTGTGGCAATTTTCATTCCCGCACACGTGTTGGAAAATGAAAAAAATCGCACGCGTGTGAAATACAACGCATGTTGAACCTAATCGTAGTGCGATAAGAACCAGTTTTCGAGGAAGTGTATTGAAAAATAATGTTCGCTACAATTAGGTTACACGGCCATTGGTAAATTAGTAGGTACTTAGTCAAAGTCCTATTGTCGTTTTGCAAAAAAAAAAAAATATTATGTCTGTGCGTGTATTGTATGTTATTTTTCAATACACTTCCTCGAAAACTGGTTCATAACGCACTATGAATCAATTATGAATAATTACAGGTCAATTTTATATAAAAAGTAAAAACACAAATCATTTTGTAGAGCATCGAATTACAACATTAAAATTTATATCAATTAAAATTCTCATCAATTAAAAAAATAAATAAAAACAATTAAGAACACGTGATCCACAGACTAATAGAACCAAAAATTTTCAAATTACCTAAAACCATTCTTTTAGGTCATATAACGCCTGGTCGGTTAGCCAGCCTTTGAGTTTAGCTTTAAAAGCATTATCAGACGTCGTATCCGGTAGCCGGTTGTATACTGATGGACCCATAACATGAATCAACTTTCCAGATTTAGATAGGGCAATGGCTAACTTGTTTCTACCACGAGTACAATAATTATGCCTATCTCCGCGTTTACTGTATTCGTTCAGATGTTGCCTAACGTATACCGCCGCCAATATTTTTAGCCGTTTAAAAAGTGGTCTCGCGGTGTCATCACATTGTGATCGCGTAATGGCTCTCACTTGCGCTAAGCGTTCCATAGCGAAGCATGCTCGTCCGAGTTTGCCGCACATTTTATCAATATGCGGCCCCCAACGGAGAGAATTGTCCAATTTGAAGCCGAGAAATGTGGTGGCTTGTACCTGCTCGACAACACTGCTTCCTACCCGAAGTGACAGTGGTGCACACATTCGACCGGAAAGATTGACGTGCATGTAGTGGGTCTTGGTTGTGTTGAGTATCAAGCCATTTCTTTTAAACCAGTTGTTAATTTTACCCACCACTAAGTTGAGTCTTACTTGTAGTCTTTCCATCGACTGCGCGCACACGACTGCAGCAACATCGTCCGCGTACATAAAGACATAAGCCTCACTTATCGCTGCAGGTAGGTCATTGAGCAATAAACTAAACATGATGTTAGATAGGGAGGAGCCTGTGGTACACCTGTAGTGATGTTAAGAGGGTCTGACCTAACCTTTCCTCCGTCGCCGATCACCACCTGCAATCTGCCTTTTAAAAAGTCGAGCAGCAGCTCCAACGCTTTTCCCTCTATACCGAGGTGCCTCATCTTCAGTGCCAGCACACCATGGTCCGCGACGTCGAAAGCTTTTGAGAGGTCGCAGAAGAGCACTGCTACCTGCTGTTTTTCCTCCCTAGCCTTCATTACATGGCGGATGACTACACGTGCAAGGGCGGTTGTTGATCGACCCTTCCTGTAGGCGTATTGTCGGTCGGTGAGGCAGTTAGTCTTCCCAAGAAATCCAAGTAATCGGTTACATAGTCCGTTTTCAAAGACACCGGCCGATAATTGTTTATGTCGCTCTTCTTGCCTTTGCCCCCTTATACAGTGGAGACACCTTGATTTTTTTAAATGCACTGGGATAGCATCCACTACGCAAACATCAATTGAATAACACCGACAGAACATTTGCAAGCGATGCAGCCGCTGTATTCAGTCGCTCCACTGACGTGTCATACAAGTCTTTTGTTGGTTTGCGTGCGATACGTTTCGTAATAATGTGGTATACCTCAATCGGTGAGAAGGGATGTAGCCACACACACTAACTGGCTGGGGGTCGCGCTTCCAGAAGCGTAGCCAGGGCTGTGTTCGGGTCCGCTTGATGACCGCCACATGATATAGCCTCATGGATGAATTTGGCATTGACCATATTTACTAAATCCTCTTTTGTGGAAAAAGATTAACCATCTGCTTGCTTCATACTCTCAGTGTAGTCCGATCTTGATTGATTTTTCCTACCAGATTCTACATTTACCACGTGCCACATACTTTTATTCGGGTTATTTGCCGTTTTTATATGGTGTATGTAATACTTGGACCTCTTATGTTTAAGCATCCTGGAGTACTTTTCCTGAAGTCGATATAATACCTCGTTTAAATATGGGAAGTATGGGTATTTGTGCATAATGTCTATTACATCAAACACTTAGTGTTTAATATCTCTTCATCGATCCACGAATTCTCCGCCTTTTTTTGTGCTACGCGTCTCATAGGAAAACAAACATCTACCTTGTTCTGGACAGCACGCGGGTGTTGGAAAATTGCCACAGATTAAACTATACCTATACTTAGTCCAAATTGGTTCAATGCCTATAGTCGGCGGTGATTGTTTTTTATCAATACACTTCCTCGAAAACTGGTTCTTATCTTACAACGATTAGGTTCATAATGCAATGTATTTCACACATGTGCGATTTTTTTCATTTTCCAACACCGGTGCGGGAATGAAAATTGTCACAGATACCTATACTTACTTAATCCAAATTGGCTCAATGCATAAAGCCGGAGGTGAATGTTTTTTCTTCCAACTATGCTTTAATTTCATCACAATCACAGTAAAAACTCAGTACAAAGCGAGTCTTTAATGCTCTAGAGCAATTAAAATGTAGGAAATTTCATTATTGCACAGTTTTTTTTAATCGCACCAAAAGGTGCCAATTCTCAATGGATTAGCTCTATTCAGCCAGCCGATATCAATACTTTTTCATCCCCCCATCTCGGAAAGAGTATTTTTGCTCTTCGATATCTGAGTGCAAAAGTCGTTTTTATCCTCTAGAGGATAAAGTAAATTGAATTTAGAACATCGTGTGCACTAAGTTTGTGAATTCAAAACATCATTAAACCTATTTACTTCTACCTCCATGGTGCCGAATTTATCATAGGTACAACCTTTTTTAATTTGTTAAAAACTCAGACTCGGAACCTTCTTGGTGTACTTTTATAATTTGCTTTGCGCGCGCCATTTTCTTGTCAGGTCAATTGTTAAAACCTTAGGTTAAAAACAAGTGAAAAACGTAAAATAAGTGGTTTTGGCGACGAAGAAGTTTATTTGACGCCAACAGAATTGACTGAAACTGTTAATAATGCGCAAATGAGCTTTCTCCCTCAACAATCACGCGAGAAGGATTTGAAACAGTACGATATTAAAAAAAATGAAAAAAAATAGGTAGAAAATTCCCAAGGCATTAAGTCCGCCTTTGTACAGTTTTTACTTGTGCATAAAGTTTTAATAAATAAATAAATAAATATTACACTCAACTTAACTAACTGTAGCAACGTTAATTTAAATTTTTCTTAATTGTACCTAAGTATTATTTGTTATAATTTAAAGATTATTCTGTAATACTTACCTATCATAATGTAGTAGTTAACACCTAAACTGAAATAAAAGTATCTTGTGATTGTAAATGTTTTTTTTTTGCATTTAGTAATTTCCTCGCTGAGGTGGGATGAAAAGTTACGTGTTGCACTCGAGTGCAAAGATTTTTCACCTCGTGCTTTTTTGATTCCCTCGCTAACGCTCAGGATTCTAATTTTTGAATCACTCGCTGCGCTCGTGACTCAATCCTTCGCTTGCTCGGTTATCAAAATTGAGCACGCGGTTAAAAAGCAACTTTGCACTCTTGTATAACAAATAACCATTTTTTTACGTACGTATTATTCGTTTCTATCCTACTTGTTCCAAATTTAAAAAATGATTGCTGCTAACTCTGATTTAAAAATGAAAGAAATTTAAATCAATCGACATCGCCGCGCCCTGCGCCCTGCCCACCTCCCGTGATAACGACTTCATTGTAACAAATCAGCCAGGCCCATCTACCTCGTCTGATAATATTATTCAGTCCCAAGTTAAACAAACAAATGTAAATTTGCCCAACAAAACTTAACCTTACGTTTAATAATTGCTCAAGTATAACTTTTAATTTCAATAATTAAACTTCTATTTTAACTGTTTGATATGAGTTTCTTTTATCTACCATTCCTATAGGTAATAGTTGAAAGAAAAGCAGATTATGCACCTCGCCTTAAGTAATCTAAATTGCCCTCATGCCTGTCATCAATCAAGCACTCGGTACAATAATAAATTACTTTGTGCTCGATGCAATAATCTACTAATTTTTTATTTTTGCAAAGCAATAATGCGTCTTTACGGCGTAAATATTTATGAATATTCAAATTGTTTAGAAATAGAATATCATAGATAAACATGATTATTTAAAGCTAGTATTTACTTTATAAACAAATTACCATTTATTTGTGTTCTAAGTTCAAAAATATTTAAAAAAAAACTATTTTTTATATTAGACTGTTTATCGGCTTCATACCTTTGCTTCTCCTTCAACCTGGAGAAAGCAAAGCACGGAAAAAAAGAAAATTAAAATCATAGTTTCTTATTTATATAAAATATGTTTCGTTCTTTTATTCTATTTCTTCAAAAGTGTATAGAAAAACGTCGTTTGATACACGTGGACATTTGTAATTGCAGTTCTCGGCTCAAAAACACCCTCGCCTACGGCTCGGGAGTTAATTCCGCCTCGGATGCAATAACAAACTTTCTCCACTTATATCAAAATGTACTATAATTCGTAATTTTATTTCATTTCTTCAAAAGTGTATTGAAAAACGTCGTTTGATACACGTGGACATTTGTTATTGCAGTTCTCGGCTCAAAAACACCCTCGCCTACGGCTCGGGAGTTAATTCCGCCTCGGATGCAATAACAATCTTTCTCCACTTGTATCAAAATGTACTATTCAATTTATGTAAAATCCAGTTGTGTAAATCTCTAAAAAACCCTGTTTTCGTCACTGACTCACTGATTGATCATCAAAATTCTTAGGGTAGGTACCTAGATCCTAATGTCCTAGAAAGCTGAAATTTGGTATGTAAGCTATTATTAGTACACTAAAAAAAAAAAAAAAACTTGTAACTTTTATCCCCCAACCCCTTAAACTAGGGGAAGGAAGAAAGTTTGTATGAGACTTCCGCAATTTTGATGCTAGAGGTCTGAAAATTTATATAGGGACTCCTGGCACCTCTGATGTGCAATAATACACCCAAAAAAAAACTTACAACTTCACACCATAGTCAAAATATGTGGCTTGGCCATTTCGCTACATTCACATGGGCCTAAGGTGGAACATTTAGCCACTATTCTACTTTTCTGTTATACAAATAGTTCTCGTAGTAACGAAACGGCCAGGCCACATGTTTTGACTACGGTGTAGAGTTTGTGAAGTTAGGGTGTGTAGAGTTAGAAGCTTCGCTTTACATGAGATCTGGGTTCTAAAATGGCCACTTTAGCAGAATCATAATATGAATCACGTTAAAAAATTTAAATTCTTATAATGGACTACCCTATGGTCATAACAGTAAGGTCCATTTTAAGAATTTAAACTTTTTATGTGATGAATATTATGATTCTGCTTAAGCGCCCATTTTAGGCCCCCTGACAAGTTTTTGACAGTGCAAGTCATATGGTCTCGTCTTGGCAACATTTTACATGAAAATGTTTTTGGTGGGCTCTTAAATACTCGAATAAAAATCACGTGTCACTATGTTCGTACACGCTAATCTCCGAAAACCACCCAACCGATTTCAATGAAAATTTGTGAATGTTAATAGTAGGTTCCAGCTTGAAAATTAAGATAGTTTTAGACCCGATAGGTTACGCCGTGTGAAGCAAGGGCGGGCCGCTAGTATAGTATTTTATTAGGTGTGCTAAAAAAAAATAAAAATAAAAGAAAAACAATATACTTTTACACTTTATTTCGTTCATCTTTCACTAACAAGTTTACTTAATCTTTTCAGGTCATAATTCTATTGGAATATTTGTTCCACAGCATTAAGAAATTAGTTTTTTTGCAATGCTAACATTTTCGATCTTGATGGTTTAATAGTATTAAGAGGGAGCATTCTGAGAGTTGGCAACGTCGCAAATTGTTTTCAAATATTTCGCTGTTTAGAACATAAAACCAGTTTACAAAAAACTTTACGTCATCAGAAGTCCGCGACGCGGCGTCCGTAGACGTTTTCGCTGTTTTGATGAATTGAATAATTTTACAAATTATCACTTTGTTTTGTACTAAAGTATTGATTATGATGTACTTACTTAATTCCTTTTATCATGACAGTGAATATTTATTTATTGTATTTTATTATATTATGTAGGTATGTTAGTCTGTAAGGTACTTATATCTATGGGCAAAAGTTGCTTAAGAATAAATTTATGTTATATTATTTAGTTGTTCCAAACCGTTACAACACCTAATCCAGGGTGTGGTTATTAGTGCAATTCAAAAATTAAATTTTAGTGCAACACAGCGATATTTCATAATTTACTTGGTAATTCATCAAAACAGCGAAATATTTGACAACGACGTTGCCAACTTTCAGAATTCACAGCCTTAAATCTATCTATTCTTAATATTAAGACGCACGTGACATTTTCCAATAAATGGACAATAGTAGTTTATCGTTAGAACCAAAACATGTATTGATAAATATGTTTCAGTTTACGGTCATAGTTACTTTGTTGTTGACAGTTATTTTGTTTAGCAGCCAAAATATTTAAATACTGCGTTTTACTATTAGAGATTAATTTTATCGTTAAATTTATATATTATATTTGTGAACACAACAGCCGTGCAGCATTCAAGCCTTGAATGTTTTTTTCATTAGTGCTATACACATACAATATGAGACACTTGTGTAAGCACGCGTGAAATGTTCTATGGCTGCTCAGATGTAAAGTACACACGGGCCGTATGTAATTTACATCTGAGCACTTATATAAACACTTTGACCCTTTGACCGTATCATACGGCCAAAGAGTTTAGAATACAGACACACTGAAACATGAATAATCAACATAGATTAAAAATCACTTATAACTTGCTGTCCGCATACACATTTCTATTGTCGACTGTACCTACTCCGTTCGAGACACCCATAGGTTCACAGATATAACAAATAGTAGGTTTCATTTTTTTTTAACCTATTTGTCATAATTGTGCGTCACGTGGCAAAACATTAAGTTCGCTTGAAAACACGCAAAAAATAATCACATTGAAATGGTTCTAAAACAAATTACATCTTTACTTACAGCTATTTAGTTTGTGATATCCCTTTTTAAAATAATAATTCGTGTCTTTGCCGCTTTTTAGGTGTCACGCAATACTCAATTTCGTATCTTTCAAAATTCAGATTTTATTTAAATATTATTATAGCCTATTAACAAAATATGTAAGTCTCAACATATCAATATTCTGCTCATGGTAGCTGTTTGCATATTGTTCTAGCTTATATTTACTTGTTAAAGTATAAGGGCACATAATTTGTTATGTAATTTCTTACTCCAATTTTGTGAATGTAACACCAATCAAGTCAACATCAATATTTGTATAGCAAGTGTGTGGCAATTTTTTTTCTATTTATGGCTTTTATTTTTATTCTATATCTTTCACACGGATACATGAAAACTAATACGAATCAAACACTGTATACTTATAAAACATAATTATTGTTAACACTGATATGAAATATATATATATATTCAGTCCGGGGTTTGATCACATTAGGGCGCACACATTGGTCAAGACGAGGCTCCTTTAAGTTCTGCAGAGTATAGATATCAACAAGTATTTAATTGTTTTGTGGCAATGTGAACGCACCAGTAGAAAAAGAGGTCATCAACATACAAGAAAGAATAAAATTGCTAAAAACTAACAGGATTCTCATTTCAACCTCTTTCCTTCCAGCGGACTAACATAATTACAATAATTTAATTCAACACACTTTTTTTTTCATTTACATCATTTTCATTTATTTTACATCATTATACTTATGCCAATAATTTAATTTTATGTATTTATGAACACAAACTGATCTACCTATTAGGTATACACTACGTTCATTGTCACAAGACTGTACAACTACTTAATAACGGAGATTGAATTGATACAAAAATAAAAAAAATTATACAGATTTTTAATTTAGATTTAACTTCTATAATACAGCAAAATAACCTAAGAATTAGGTTGTGCACTATTCTTATCTATGTAATTTTTTATTAAAGATTATGATACGGTTTATAAAACATTGCTAAGCTGTTCAGTTTACATGGAGAAGACAAATGAAAAAAATATACAAAAAAATAATCTCCAAATATGATCTCTTTGATAACTGAGTAGTCGTAGACTTAATACCTTTTAAACCCGCATCAGTTTATACACGTAACAATAGTATAAGACGCTACTGGATAAATTAACATTAATGTACTTTATAATAAAACGGTAAAAACTTTAAATGTTGCATAATAAATTAAAAACTAACATGTCATCAAATTGAAACCTACTTACGCTTATCATATAAAAATTCTACAAATAAAACCATTTGTAGAGTAAAAAAATAAGAGGAAAATAGTTTCCATTGTTTTTGAGTAATATTCCTAAAATGAATGGTTTAGATGAGGGGTGAAATTGTTCTAGTTGGTGCTTGGGCTATCTGTACCACTACCGCTGTTCTCTGTATTAGCTAGCGCTATTTTAGTATTTTTATTGTTTTTTTTAGCAGACTTGCTTAGTGTTGCAACCTCTTTTAGAAGATTTTGTATTTTGCTGTTCATGAGGCCGAACTTTGTCTCGTTGAGGCGATCCTTGTTTTTCATTTCGTTCCGCAGATCCTGTGTACTGTTTAGGTGCTGGGCTTTTAGCTCCGTTATCTGAAATGAAGAAAGGATGTTTTAATTGAGCCTGGCAAGACAAGCTTGACATTCGATATGGAAATTAATTCGGGTGCCAGATCAGTAGGCTTAGCCAAGTTGACAATCTACAATCGTTAACGCTAATAGAAAACTACCCAAATGTATGGGAATGACATAATTTCAACGTTAAGTCACGTGGTCGAAACAAACGAATAGAAACTTAAGTTCAGGCAAAACCGTAAGTTGGCTACGATTTATATGGGATGTAGCAATCACGATTGTAGAAACGAATACATTTCATTCTATCATCTTAACCGATGAAAACTTGTCTACGAAGTTTTTATTTGCTTGTTTTGACCACGTGACTTAACGTTTATGATTGTAGAAAGAGAATCGATACGAATCGTTTGTAACTTGGCTTGGCCTGCTGGGCAGGATGTCATTGCGATAAATTAGTACACAACCCAGAAACGTGGTATTTTGGAGTTGCAGCTAGGAAATTATAATTCGTTTCTAAGTTTGACCAATAAAATAAGCATGATGCTTTTGCCCAAAAGTGGAACCAAGTACAAAAAGTTTTAGCAGTAGGAATGTATTAATACGTACCAGTTTATCTTTGGAAAGTAATTCGTTATCCTTCTGCTGTACCTTCTTCTGTAGGCTGGCAATGGTTTCCTTGAGCTGGGTCATGGCTACTACATGGTCAGAACTGTTGGGATCCAGTTCACCTATGGAGCGAAATATAACTAAGAAGAAAAAAACAAGACGATTAGAAGATTTTTCTTTTGTGTATTTACAGCCTGAGTTTTTAATTTTGCTTTTGTCGTTACTGATTTATTCAGTATTTTTTTTTATTGCCAATTGTCAATTTAGGTTACAGAAACGTACGCATTTTTATTTATTGTTCTAAATTTTCAACCATATAATTCAATGCAGCACCGATAAGTATTCCCAGTTCCCAGTGATTGCACCACACACCTTACTTAGAAAACGATGTCCACATTAAGATGACCTACTTAACTGAAATTGCCATTTAACTCTTTATTATCGTTAAATAAGAAAAGAGCAGAAAGGACATAGTATTTCAAGGTTAGATTTAATAAAGATCATAAGCTTTTACCAACCCACAATGGGTCCGCTACCTCTTGCACAGTGAAGTCCTGTATCTCATGTAATTTAGGCTGATTATGTTATAAGCTTTAGTTACGTTACACTTACAGTGGCACTTTAGCGTTGTCCAAAGGATGCTCACGGCGATGTATCCCCTTAGAAGGTTCTAGGTCCCGAGATCGATTCACTTTTGCCATTCCACAACACGTGAAACGCTGACCCGCGCTCACGTCGACAAAACTCCCGTACATGCATTATTAAATCTAATCCAATATGCAATTCAACTAACAAAAATACAAGTCCTCCTGATCGAATTCCGGTCATGGCAGCCAATGGCAGCGGAGACTTGCTATCGTTGCGGGAGATATTACACTGCACAAGTGTTTGGTCAGGTTCTTTTTCTTCCCTTACTGACATAATCATTCCAATGCGACGACCGGAATCGCAGGACCCACGTCTTAGCATACTTTTCTAAGCCCGGTTATCATAACGCCAATTTCCAAGCTCAGAATTGCTACTGAGAATTTCGAATGCAAAACCCAACAAAATTTCGTCTAACCTGGGAATCGAATCCAGGGACATTCGCACAGTAGTCGCGCTTACTCTGTCAATTGAACAAGAATCTGCGGGCTGCTAAAATCAATATATCATTAATAGGACGGGCGTATAGACTAATGGTTACCTTGCAACGGATTCATCTTAGATTTCTTCTCCGACGGCTGTGAATCGTTGAGGGAAGAGTCATTGGAGTTCATTGACTTCATCATGTCGGACTTACGCTTCTCTTTGTGACCAGGCCTAGACCTGCAAGGATGGAGAAGAGGTTTAGAACAGACCAATCATCATCATCAGCCTACAGGACCTGGACATAGGCTTCCTCAATCGCACGCCACTCAACTCGATTCTCAGCAACTCTCATCCAGTTGCTACCAGCCACCCTGCGAAGATCGTCACTCCACCTAGCCTGAGGGCGCCCCAACTTACGTTTGCCGATTTGCGGTCTCCACTCAAGAACACGTCTACCCCAACGGTCATTGGACGGACTGGGTGTTACTCTAAATCGTACTACGATTCCAAACACCCTGGGCAGTTAGCAGTCGGTAATAAAGTCTAGCTGATCAATTATTTTACTACCATCGAAAACAAGCATGAAGCAGCTGATATTATGAAAATCAGAATTCAAAAATTCAGAATCAGAATTATTTATTTGTAAAACAGGTATTGTTAGTCGGAAGAAAACCGAAAACCTACTCAATCGATACAGTACAGCACTACGTGAGAATGCTATGTTTGACATCACTAATCTTGTGTTCTTTGACATTCTATGAGTTTGGCGGTAAAAGTGTCTCGAGTATAATAAAGTGTTTAGAAATGGATTAAATGATTAAAAACCCTTTTAATTACTAATAGTATAAACATTAAGGATCTTATAAACCGTTAGAGCTCTTGCTATGTTTTGTTGTTACTGCCATACAAATTCGAATAGAGAAAAAAAAAACAATTGAAATTACAAATAAAATGTCAACTCAAATAAAAGATTACAAATATAAAATACCAACTGAAATAAAAGATTACAAATATATTCATATTACTAAGCGATTCATACAATCACAAACGTTATTTGGTTTATTGAACACGATCCATATTTGTTTGAGATACTAATTTAACTTTAATCTAAGTATGTAATACCAAGCCATCTGTAAATCTTGCTCTTATCTACACCGATTCTTACATCAAAAGAGTTCTGTACAATAACACAATCACTTACTTGTGTCCCCTGTGCTTATGTTTGTCCACAGATAGATGCTGCTTAGTTCTAGCCAATGCCCTTTTGAGGGACTGGGTGCATAGCCAACATAATAGTTTTCCATCCACCTGCAACAATATTAATCAATTTTTTACTGTAGATGGTACTGCGCAAGACACATTGGCATACAGACAGATGAACTTATAAAACTAAACTAACACAACATAATGTTTATGAAAAATTAAATTCAAAATTTTCTCTTGTGGCAACATTTGCATTTTAAGAAGACTTGAAAAAAAAAAGTTTTCTATTCATTCATGATGTTGCAATCGAATGAACAAACATAGATTGAAGGATTTTTATGCCTAGGATAGCTAAATTATACCGGATGGAAATGAAAGACTTAATGATGTTTCAATAATCTTCAGATTTGATCCTTATGGCCAGAGAACGGATTATAAGCAATGGCTATTTGGCATAATTATGGAATTACATAACACGGCCATTTTTTTAAAAGTTAGTGCATATTTTAACAAAAATCGCTTGATTTTGCATAATGTTCTTTAGTGTTAACTAAAAAAGTTCAAACAGTGCCCTCTGTGGCTATGAAACGATCGTTTTAAATGATAGAGAGTAGAGGCATTTTATATATTAGAAGGCTCAATTGCACTACAAAAAAAAATAATTTTCCGTTGATATTAATAACTTTTTTTTTGTCATTATTTTAAGTTCCTTGCATATTGTTGGGAATTTTGTTGCATATTTCGAGCATTTATGATGCATATAGCGACGATTTAAAGTTGCATATAATCCGGTCTGCACTTTTATCTCGCATTTGCGTCGGTTTGATTACTACAGAAAGCAAGAAACTTAAAAACGATAATGTAGTTGTACCTACTTGTTTAATTAAAAACGAAAATTAAGTAATGTTTTATAAGCAAAATCTACTACCTACCATCAATATTTAAAGTACTTTAGGTACCTTTTTTTTTTTCGGATGGGAAATCATCAAATGACTCCTCCCGCTCTGGGCGGAGCAAGAGGGAGTGTCAGACTTTTACTGACTAAAACCCATCCATGTTCCTTCATCGCCCTTTGTTTTCCGGGGCCACGGTCTCTCTTTCGAATAGTCCCGCAACCTCGGCAGGCATCGGCCCTTGCGGACCCTTTCCTTTTTGCTCTCTTTGAGGCGCGCGTGGAACACGAACGCGCCGTCGACACGGCCTGTCGTCATGAGACGGACGGACGGCGAGCTAGCCCATAGCTCACCGTCCACAGGCCCGCGAAGTACGTTAGGTAACTCCAGTAACCTTTTTGATTGCCACGATATATTGCTTGTAAACATTACAAAACCCGTAAAACAAGGAGGTTCTAAACAATGTTTATTGTAAGTAGATTTTTACAAACACTTGACAGTGAAAAGTAGATAAAGTCTGGTGTGTGCACTACTCTTGGAAGAAACGACAAAACACTCACGAGGCCTGTGTCTGATCAAGATGATTATCTTGATCAGATCACGTGAGAACCATTCAGATTAGTGTCTGATTTAACCTCGTGGATGCCAGCGTCATTCTGACTATAACCACGCGACAAAGATTGATGCTTGGGCTGTAGAAATGGTATTAAAATGACGTTTAAATCTTTATGGGTATGACGCTGGCATTCAGGAGGTTAAGCTAAGTAGTTATTCCGGAACAATTCATCATCATTTCAGCCGCAAGACGTCCACTGCTAGACATAGGCCTTCCCCAAGTGTCTCCACAAAGACCGGTCCCGTGCGACTCGCATCCTGCGGATTCCCGCAGCCTTCACCAGGTCATCGGTCTACCTAGTGGGAGGCCTTCCAACGCAACGTTTTCCGGTTCCCGGTCGCCACTCCAGAACTTTTCGGCCCCGTCGGCCATCCGTTCTGCGAGCTATGTGCCCTGCCCACTGCCACCTATGTTTGGCAATTCTTCGGGCTACGTTGGTAACCTTGGTTTTCTTGCGGATGTCTTCATTTCTGATTCGACCACGCAAGGAAACTCCGAGCATAGCCCTCTCCATTGCCCTTTCGGTGACTTTAAGCCTTCTGATGAGCCCCATTGTGAGCGACCACGTTTCGGTACCGTATGTAATCACTGGTAACACACACTGGTCATAGACTTTAGTCTTGAGACACTGCGGTAAGTTGGACGAGAAGATACCGCGCAGCATCCCGAACGCTGCCCAGCCGAGTCGAATTCGACGAGTGACCTTTTTCTCGAAGCTAGTCCTACCTAACTGGACCGTTTGTCCCAGGTACACATAATCGTCTACAACTTCAAGTGTACTCCGATCTTGATAGGAGTGGGTGTGACATGGGCATTTAACATGACCTTGGTTTTGTCTGTGTTCATTTTAAGACCCACTCTTCCGGAAGCTCTACTGCAGGTCACCGAGCATTGTACTGAGGTCCTCTACAGTCTCAGTCATGACCACTATATCGTCGGCAAACCGAAGTCGAACTCGCCATTGACGTTGATGCCTAGCCCTCTCCAGTCCAGAACCTTGAAGACATCCTCCAGTGCAGCGGTGAAAAGTTTCGGAGATATGACGTCTCCTTGTCTCACACCTCGCTGCAGAAGGATTGGTTCCGAGGCTTGGTCTTGAAGTCGGACTGACGTGGTTGTGTTTTTGTACAAACACTTCCAACACCTCGATGTACCGATAGTAGATTTGGCACCGTTAGAGAGATTGCAGTACAGGTCTCGATCGAATCGAAGGCTTTCTCGTAGTCCACAAACGCTAAACAGAGAGGCAAGTTATACTCTTCGGTCTTCTGTATAACCTGCCGCAGCGTATGTATGTGGTCCACGGTGCTAAAGCCTTTTCGGAAACCAGCTTGTTCGGGAGGCTGAAAATCGTCAAACCTGCGCGCGAGACGACTCGTGATGAATCTTCTTAGCTTTTTTGTAATTTTTGAGTTATGTATCGGTAAAATGGGGTGAATAGGAACTCAGGGGTGAACAGGGACGAAACTTTGAAAGCTATTTCCATGTCAATTACATGTTATTGGTAGCTTAACCCCTCGTATGCCGTAATTATATACACAATTAAAAAGCCATTGTGTCTCGCGTAGATCTACGTTATACGAAGGGTTAAAGGACTCGTATTTTTTATTAAATTAAAACTTTAATAATTCTTATAACTTTTTAGTTACAAATTATCTGTATTCAACATTGAAATCCCAGTCATAGTTTTCTCCACCATCACTTCCAACCCGTTTAATAGTACAGGTTCCAATCTTTAATCCAGCTGCGGTAAAGCTCAAAAGGACGGTTAAAATTCTAATTCTGTGACATCAAATGGTTAAGGAAAATATGAAGTACAAATTGAACTCAACTACCTACAGCTTTAACATAAACATTTTCCTTATCTCCCCTCTGATTTCTTAGTAAAACATCATGAAAAGGAAGCAGTAAAAAAATAAAAGTTTTCTTTTGCTGTAGCCTAACTTTGAGGGAATATTACAATCTGTTATGTTACGTAATGCCCCTGCTGTGTTAACCATAAAGCAATATAACAATATATTTTTTTAATAAAACCTTGTCATTATACAACCTGTAATAAAAATGTCATTGTAATGACCAGCTATTACAATGACAACACTGTAATAAGGGGATTCCCATATTACATAGTTATCCATTTCATCTACTGATATTGCGTCAGACTGACAAACATCCTGAGTATTATTATATTGCTGGACAAAGGGACCAGTATAATTACGAAGAATATAGCTTGAATAAATACTAAGAAACATAGTTGATATCACAGTTTAAACTGTGAACCATATAGCTTTTTATGATAAGGAAAACCTTATACATTGGTGTCGATTCTGTTGTGCACAAACTAAACTTAATTTAGGCTATTGTTATCTTTTTCTGTCTAATAAAACGAGAAAGAGACGGCCGTAATTTAGAGCTGTCAAATTTAGTTGGAACTAATATTTCCATACAAATGAAGGGTGCACGTAAAAACATGTCGACTAAAAACATGGTGATTCACCATGTTTTAAAACTAGTTTATGCCTTCCGCTTCACCATTGGTGAAGCGGAAGGCATAAACTAGTTTGACATCTCTAACTTAGTTCATAACTATAGCCGTCCTTTTCACGCACTGCCTTTTAGTAAAAGATAGCAATAGCCTAAATTAAGTTTAGTTTGTGCACAACAGAATCGACACCATTATTAACCAAATTCAAATAAATTGGTATAAGTGCAGTAGAATGATGATGTATGTGATGAACAAAGAAAACCTAGTTGTAAAGATTAGTTATTGATGAGTAGGCTTATTGCTTTTAATATCATAATAATACGATTTTTTCTTTTATTACCTCTGCTTTTGGATTTATTATTTGCCATTTGCAATTTTATGGATCTGTGTACTTTATTACAATTTGAAACAGAATACCATTAAAATGATTCAAATAACCCTGCACATGCAACATCATGTGAAATGGGGCCAAGTTTCAAAACATTCAAACTTTTTTACATCATTGTTCACGCAGCTAACCTTGAATGCAATCAGGAAACTTCTAGGTCAATACTAAAACAATCTAGCTCTAAGCAAGTAATGTAGTTTACATCAATGAATAAACTGGACTTATGACACTTCAATGCTGAACGAGAATGTGACATACACTGTAATTGGGATTTTTGTGTTGATTGATATGTTATTGTATTCACTCAAAAACATAATTCTAGGTCTCCTGAAATATTTTTCAGTGTCCAGTGTCTATAGCTGTTCTGCAATTTTGCCATACTTTTTTTTTTAAATTTGCATCTTTCAGATCAACTTTGGAGGTATATATTTGTCCATACCAGTTTCGTTTTTATGGACGGTGGTGGTAATGCTCAAAAATGACCAACAGTACAACATCAAAAATACCACATGTCAAATCATTTTTGATATGTGGTATGTTTGATGTTGTGACCCATTTCAATAATGTTTATGTTGTCAGTTTTCTAAGGGTAATGTTTATTTACCCTTAGAAAACTAATTAAAACTAAAAAACTATACACACTTTATTGAATTTTATACCTTTTTAGTATCATCATGGCGGTCAAAAGCGCAACGTTGTTTGCACTGCTCGCACGTGACAGCTGGCCCGTACTTGCGCTCCGAGTTAGCACACCGTTGGCATTTGTTACCTAATTTTTAATGAAGTGTCAGTACATAGTTTCAAACTGTAATCAAAACATATTCTGCAATTTCTACTTGGAGTACAGTTTTAAAGCTATGGGGCATTTTCCACACTTTCAGTCTAAAGTTTGTACTTCAAAGAGGTGGTTTATACAAAACCACCTCTTTGAAGATGCTACAACGTTAATGAGTATGACAATAATTAATGTAAAAAAATCTGATAATCCTAAATAAAGACATCTACTAGGCATAAGTAAAATAGTATCATGAATTTTTATAGAAGATTATCCTATTTGAGTCTGAAAATGTGTAAAAATTAAATGAGATTTGTACACTAGCTTGTTTGTATTTAGTGAGTTTGGATTTCAACATTTTATTTAAATATTATTCTTTTTAATTTTACTTGCTCACAGTTAAATAATAGGTGTTTATCAATATGACTCAAAATAGTATTTACAGCAAGCTATGCACAAATATTCCCCATAATCTAAAATAACAATGCATAGAATCTTATGCTTACCAATAAATGCAGCTATGATGTTGCAATATTCACATGCTGTAGGCTTACCATAGGCCTTAACATTGGCCTCACACTTCTTACAAATTGATGAGGTGTTCGACTTGCTACAAAAATAAAGTGAATGTTAATTATTATTTACCAATATTTTAGTGTTAATAATAAAAATCAATAAGTAACGATGATGGATGATTGATAAAATTGGCAGGATAGGTATTGAAACTGGAACACTAAGGAAAATAAATACGTTTGTTGCTATGTCAGCTGATTGCGATGTTACAGCTCAGGGAGAAAGCTATGATAATTGAAAGTTATTTTGAACCCTATACCATAATACGCAGTTCTTTCATGCCTTGGCAGCTGACACTGACCTTGTTTGTTGGAACTCGGAGCGGCAGTACGTACACTTGACGACTGGGAATGATCCGCGACATTCCTGAAATATCACACAACAAACGCGTCACTTTCTGACGTCAAAATAACAGTAAAGTGTGACGCACACTTGTAATTCCAGTCCCCAACAAAAAACAACATTATACGTAGTAAATAATGAAGCGATCAATATCATATTTTAAATTCAATAATTGTGACGTACGTACGTACCTTACAAAGTTGTTCACCAGTTGATAATTCCTCGAAAGGGTGCCTGGAGAAACAACGCGAACAAGCGAATAGCGGTGTTGATGCCGAGTTACTCATGGTTAGTAAAAACAAACTACACTGTTGATATTTAAAAAAAATATAAAATTAGATCCAATGAAATAATATAAAATTACAAACGCGTAAATTTAACAACTGATACTGAAAAATGGCTTCCAATAGCAAATATGGCGAATTGGCGTTACACTTTTATGCCAATGTCAGGTGTCACTCGGCTGTCGGCTGTCAGATAATTGAAAATAGTCGATTTAGAAATTGAAAATAGTTTAGTTTTTTTCCAAAAATTTAAAAATGATATAGTTAGTTTATTAAAAAAAGGTTCCATGTGGGTTCCATTTTAAAATCAACTTATTAAGCTTGTAAATTTACAAGCTTATTAAGTTGATTTCGAGCTAGAGAAAAATGGTTACCCCTATAATCCGTCTTTGTATGTACTAAGTACATACATGTATCTGTAGAGGGACTGAACATATATAAGTCACTACACCACATGAGAAGGGGAAAATCTGAAAACCATAAATATGTAGTATAATAACAAAAAAAGCGATTTTTACTATTACAAATTTATTATTTACGGTTGGTGCAATAGCTGTTTCATGGGAACGAACAGCAAAAGTTAAGTTTGTCCTTTAAAAAGTTTGTACGGAACCCTCGGTGCGCGAGTCCGACTCGCTCCTGGCCGCAGACTGGGCAGTGACATTTTGCTTTATTTAATTACGAGAGCTGGCAACATTGATGGAGAAATAACTCATGGGGTACATCTCTAAAGAGAGGCGTTCGTTATTCATGGATTCGTTCATTTACATTCATTCAGTGTGTTGTTTTTTTAACTGTGTTTTTGTGTTTGTGCAAGAATTTGGATCAAGTGTTCCCACTGTTTATAATTTGTGATTTTGTAATTTTTGCTAATCAATTACCTTGAGTTTAATGTTGTTTTCACCAAATTACATAGTGCAGTGTTCTTATTTCGTGTAAAAATGACGTTACCACCATTTCCTTCACAAGATTTGGCAAAACTAGTGCTTGGTATGTCGTCTATTTGGCGGGAACACTGCTATCCCGATTAACGGACGGGGTGACTGATGATCACGTTCTTTGTTTTGTGTTTTAGGATATCTTGCTGAGGAGCAGCTTATGACTGCTTATGATGAGTTTCTGCAAGCGAGTCCTTACTTGGACGCTCTCAGAAACGAATATGACAGGATATTTATGACATCACTGAGGAATATTCTGGCAGAATACAGGGCTGTAAAAATATATGGTTGGTACCGTGGGGTCTCCCCCTCCATGTTCATTGTTGTTTTTTTATTAGGTAACCGTTGAATGCCCTCCCCTCGTGGTATCATTGATGTGCTTTTCTGCTTCTGACCCTGTTTATTAAAACATGTTCCTAGCACGCAATTTATGTCATCTCAGTTTTATACTACTAGTATTACAACATTTTTCAAACCACTGGCAAAAGCTGAACCATGTCAATTAGTGTTTATATCCAGTAATGTTTACACAATAAATCAATACTTATTAGAAAGTTGCAGTTTTGATGCCAACAATATTTAAGGTTCAGAGGATCATAGCAGAAAGTATTAGGTACCAACAGAAAATCAAGGACATGCATAGATTTTCTTGTCTGAAAATTCAAATAAAAATAAATAGAAAGTTTGATGGGATCAATACTTCATGATTTTCTTATCAGAATGGATAAAAAAACTCTTAGAAGCCTTCTATTTGTAATTTTTATGGTGTATTTCAAAGAGTATTCTATCTAAATGGGCTTCAATAGCATTAAAAAACCTTGTCTTTTATAGCAAACTATCTTCCATTAAAATCTGTAAACAGTTATGGTTAAATATGCACCACATCTCAAATCTATAGCTAAACATGGGTTTCCTCTCAAACTACCAGAAATAAATGTCTTCCCACACAGCCTATAAGCATTTAAAAGAAGCAAGCCTGAATGCTTCTTTGTCATAACACATGGCTTTTCTTAGACCAGTATAAAAATAAGGTTGCCTCCTGACAATTATGGTGAATTGCTCTGCTTGATCATTTGTTTGGTGATCATCAGAGATTAGAATGGCTAGAGTTTATTTGTTTAAGTAACATGTGGCTAATACCCCTCTTTAATTTAACAGCGTTATACCAGAGCTTAAAACTCATTCTAGCATCTTATAAAGAGGTATTATCCACATGATACTCAATACCTTGAAGTGTAGGCAAATAAAATTGATCTATTCTGATCTCTGGTGATTGTAATTTAATTTTGAGCTGATGGTCTTTTTTATTTTTTATACTGATTGCCTTTTTTTCAACTAACTGTGAGGCTACTTGATGCTCACTTGATGATAAAATTTACTGAGAATCTCACACTTAGACCAATGGCATTGTATTTCATAGAGTACCTAACCATTTTTTAAAACTTTTCAGTGGAAACATGTAAACCTCTTATTTTGAGGAAGAAGCTGGTGCAATGTACCAATCTGTTAGATGTAGTCAAGTTCTTAGCAAACAATGCAGATATAAACAAAATACAAGTGCAAGACACCTCTATTGAAAATATCAGGTAACTTATTTAATACAACTATCTACTTGCTAGTTTTTCAAGTTTCCTACCCTATTCAAGTTAAATTTAGATTCAGTGTAACAAGGATATCAACAAATTCTAATGTTAAAATTGAGCATCACTTTTAGGTTATATATTACTATGAAAAATGTTGAACAACATGACTTTGATGATCAGACCAGTTGCACTTGTAATACAGTTCTTTTGTTGCTATATTAAAGGTCTAATATTGCAAGTTACCAATCTCTTTACTCTTTTATACATGATGTTTCTCTCTTTCCAGCCTAGTCAAACAAAATACATCACAAACTTGCAAACAAAATGTTTGCGAACTCTGTAACTCTTCGAGTTTATCAGGGTGCTCCTGCAAAAGTAAGCAGAAATCAAATATTTCAGCCAGCTTTGTGGAAACAAGTGGCTTGGAGACTTCTGTTGAAACTACAGCTTTGGAAGATTTACCAGGTTTGGGCTTTATTATCTTTATACTGCAAGTTGTCTATGTTTAAGAGAATTTGTCCTTGTTGATAGTTCAACTTTCACATTTACAAATGTTTATTTTGTGAAGTAATCCATTTTTGGATAGTAACCAAATAAATTCAATTATGGAAACACTAGTTTAATATTCTCATCAAAAGAGTGATGGATATAAATGTTGATGGATGGAGAGGGAGAGGAAGACCAAGGAAACTATAGATGGACTGTGTGAGGAATGGTATGAAAGAAAAAGGAGTAAATAGCATGAAGGTTGACAGAGGATAATGGATGAAAAAAACGTGTGGTGCTCACGCCAAGTAACATGGGACAGGCAGACTAGATGATAATTAATGGCAGCTTTGTTCCACCCACTGCCGAGTATATAAGTCTCCTCCCTCATATGACATGTTTCCCTGGTCTTTCTTGAGTCTCAACCAGGTGTTACCCACAATCTTCTGTTGCTTTACAACACAGGGGGCGTAAAATGGCCGCTTTAGCAGAATCTTAATAAGAATCACGTTAAAAATGTTATTTCTTAAAATGGACTTTAAAACCATAACTATAAGGTCTATTTTAAGAATTTAATTTTTTAACGTGATTCATATTTTGATTCTGCTAAAGCGGCCATTTTAGACCCCCAGGACAAGTATGTATATTAAAACTTTATCTTTATCTTTCAGGAAACCATGTTACAACACGTAAGAAACATGTCAGAGTGCTGGAAAAGAATACCATTTCAGAGTCTAACATAGATTTAAGTGGAAGTACAAAGCAATCTTCAAGTGCCTTGATTACCAGTGGCAATGAACTGAATACATTAACTTCTAATACACACTGTTCTGATGTAAAACCCAGTGACAATTCTTCACTACCTCTGAGTTCAATTGTAAGCATATTTTATCATTGTAGTACTAACAAATGCTTCGTATCTCAGACCCTTTGATACCTTCAGTCCATTGTGGTCTTTAAACTTCAAAACATGAATATGATTTCTTTATACAATTTGATCCTTTGTCTGATAAAAGAAGGGGTCTTTTAAATAGCTTGCTATTGATATAGAAATAATAATACTAGCCATATAAAAGACCCACTGCAGCAGGTCAATGGCCTGTTTTCATACAGAGAAATCATGATAAAGCAAAGATTCATTGTAGCAATTGTGCCATACGTTTTAGTTAACATCAGTTAAGGTGACTCTAGTCGCGGGCTCGAACTCATTGGTGGGTGTGGCCAAAAAGCAGGCTGTCTCACCTTGCGTCGTGCCCGACAGAGTGAGTTCAGTGAGATGTACGATAATTCATAGTAAAAAGCGCGCATAAGAAAAGACGAAAAGGCCTCTGGAAAATCGAGTTTATTGAAAAAACCACTGCATAAATCAATTATAAATAAAATTGATTAAATTCTTCGATAGTTGTGCTTTGTCGGTACCGACTTTGTTTTCACTTCTTCTATTACTAATTTACGCCCAAAGTTGCGTTAAAATTGGCAATAAAAACGAATCTTTGGTAGCTCGTAACTTTTTAGTGGCTTTTTATTTTACTATTGTTTCCATACAGACAAAATTAATAATCAGACAAAACGACATCATGTTTAACTTTGGATGTACCGTGTCAAACGGTGGAGTAATACCCTCCCGAAATTTCTATGGAAAAAATGTCGACTAGTGTCACCTTAAAGCAAGCTACAAAAATCATATAATTGGCTACCCAGTATCAAATAACTTTGATAAGGAAATGTCATGTGTATATTTCGTTTTTAAAATGATCTGTGTAGTTGTGATAATCTGAGTTATTTAACAATGCTAATGTAGCAACAGATATATCTGTCACTATTTTTGTGTAATATTGCACAATTGTATGGTTTGGAGCTTTGCCAATAGGGACAAACTTGCATGCATTTCTGTAAACACTACTCTTTGCTATTCAATCTTGAGAGTGGACAGTTTTACAAACCCACTTTCATGTTGATGTAAAGTACTTGATGTGTTTTTGCTGTACAGCAACAACGCTGTGCTCAACTTCTAATTGGTTTACCAATGTTTGAATATTGTACAATCCTCAATAATAGAGAAAGAGTATGTTTGCCTAAATTTCAAGAAAGTAATTAACGGGAACACCCAAAAGTCCGAATTTCATAATTTCGGACTATTGAAATGAATTCAAATTCCGAAAAATTATAATGTCTTTTATTTAAAATCCCAAAATTCATAATTCCGAAAGTCGTAAATACGAATTGTTTGTTGTCCGATTTTAACATGTCCGAAGAATCAAATGTTCGATGTATCGTTTGTCCGAAAAACGATGATTTTGAATACTTACTTCGAATAAACTGCTAAAGTTGTCCTAAAATACTTGCTAGCTGGCATGAGGAGGTGTGTAATATAAAATGAAGCGTAGCGAGGTTCTAAATTTGCTTATATCTCGAAAACGGTGCGTCCTTTCGCAAAAATAAAGAAAAATTCGCACCTTTAATAACGCCGTAAATAATTCTCGACATTTAGGTAAAAAAAAAAATGAAAAAAAAAATGGGTTCGTATTTTTAATGTTTCGTATTATCAAGTCGGACTATAGAAATTCGGTATTTTGAGAATAGTAATTATGAACGTTCGGAATATTGAAAATTAGGAATTATGAAAATAGGATTAATGATAAATCGGAGTTGTTATATTCGGAATTTGAACCATTCGGGATTGTGACTTTCGGAAGTTCTAGTTTTTCGGACTTAAGTAGTGTATCCGTAATTAACATGTGAATAATACCTCCCTGTATTTTAAAACTTATTTTACTGAACTTAAAATATTACAGTATTTTAGAGAGAGGTACTCTATTCTAATCTCTGATAATGGCCATTATGAGCTATCTCACAAGGAAACTTTTATGGAGTGTGTTACCAAGAATCACAACACAAACAGATTGATTGTTGAAGCATGTCAAAATAGTAAAAATCATGATAATGATGCCTATGCATACAAGGTGGAAGAAACACCGACGCCAGAACGGTTACATCGGAGTTTCCTACAAAACTTTAATATCTACATGAACAAAATGTATGGAACAAAGTGAATGGACATCATTCTGAACCTGAAAAAATCAGCTGTTCCATACATTTTGATCATGTAGGTATTAAAGTTTTTAAGGCCACACCCTCTGATATTTTCACCAAAAATCAGAGGGTCCACACCCTCTGATATTTTCACCAAAAATCAGAGGGTGTGGCCTTTTCTTTCATAGGAAAACTACTTTTATTTTTACAGAATTAAAAATATAACGAACCCTTGCATTTAAAATATTAGTGGTTTTTATCATTGCAGACCAAACCCGCCGACACACCAGAATGCAGAGAGAAAATTGAAGAATTCAACACTATCCTGAAGAAAGTTTGTAACAACAAATCTCAAGCGGAAAGTCTTAACAAAAGTATTTCTAATGCTAGCTCATTCCAAGACTTCGCATCTGGTGTTGGTGGTATGTATATTTTTTTATAGTGTAAATATGTAAAGTTTCTCTTTGAAAATGTGACTTTTCGACAAGGTACGTTACTGCAGTAGTGTCATCTCTTTCTTAATTTCATATGTCATTATGGTAGTGTAAGTAATTGTATACAGCTTCGACCTAATTCTTAATTTTTTTTCTCAATATCTCTTATAGGTCATGAAAATCGGAATGTTCCTGTGCCAGATTCGAGCACGTCGGAAAACTCAATAGCTCTGTAAGTTCATATGTGATATTTTTGATATTCTTATGCAATGTGTTTGGATGTTTATCCACTTAAAATGCTGTAATATTAATTGAGTGTGTCTATGTTAATGGTAACTAAGTTCTTCAACTTTGTATATTTTCAGGGCTTCAGTCGCTAACAATACCAATACAGATTTCGGTAATAATTTAAATGAGGTAGCAAAAAGTGCTGAATTAGAATCTCACCAGTATAACAACTATCCATATCCAAGAATAAAACCTAAATGTAATGACCAAAAAATTAAAATAATTTCGGACATAAAAGTGGACAAGCCGTTTCCTTCAATGAGCAACGCAAAAGCAACTACTTCGACGCCACTGATGCAAACCATTGTTATAAATGGTACGCCTGCTTATAAACAGAAGCTGCAAGTAAACAACAACTACACGAAAGATGAAATTATGGCGATGCCTACTATTATTGTTGTGCCAGCATCAGGTAAGATGTCGTTTTTGTAAATAATAATAATTATGTTTATTATGTATGAATTCAGTTAGCAAAGTTTGATGTATGCATTATTTTATTTCAGGTCCCCCACCGAACAGTTCTCAATCTAAACCTATTGTAACACACAAGTTACAGAAACCGAAAACAACATCGGAATCTTCGCCTAAATTGCTTGGTCCTCTCGTAATAGATATTTCGTCAAGTAGAGCAGCGGAAACAAAAAAACCTGATGCTGAGCTACCAAATATAGAGCAGAAACAACCTGGCCAAGAATCAGGTTTGGTAAAAACAGTTGATCTTATAAAGAATGCATCTGTTCCCAAAGATAACGTCATTGCTGGTTCTCTTCAAACAAGTACTCCACAAGTGCTACCGCCCGTGAGAAAGTCGTCTTCTACACCTCGCAGGAATACGCATATCAGAGTACTGGATTTCACAACTCCAAGGAGAATATTACATGAGACAATCAATGAAGTAGTTCCCAACGAAACTGAGGATAAGCCTGTTGAAAGGATTGTAGCTAAAAGTCCTAATTTAATATTTTCTGAAACAGACAATAGTCAAAATAATATTGTTGATATGAGCAATATTAAAGTTCATAAAATTGAATCTTGTCATTACAGTGGTACTAATCTAACAGTGGATAATGATAATAAGCAGCCAGTTATCAATAAGAAAGTTAATTGGGATGCTGATTTGCGTGCCTTAGCCACAGCGAGCGGTTATGCTTGCAAGCCTCCACCAAAACCCAAGCCCAGGCCTAGAAAACCGAAGAATAAGAAAACTGCTGTTACCAAGTCTGAACAGGATAAAGCTACTGATAAGACAGATGGAACTACTGATGAAACGCACAAAACCTCTGTCAGTGTCGATTTAACTACTGATACAACTGATATAACTACTGAAAAAGCCGATGTAACTGCTGAAAAAGCGGATAAAACAACCGCTAAAGCAGATAATGTCATTGGTAAAAAAGCGCGTAGTAAGAGAAAACTATCCCCTAAGCCGAAGAAATCAAAGAAAAGACGGAAACTAGAGGAGGAGGAAGAACAGTATGCACAATCAGAAATACATACTGAAAGTAAACCTTTAACTGTGAAACCAACATACAATATAGTGGCTGCTAATACTTACGTAGAGCCATTAGAGAAAGTTCCTGAAGTCATTCAAAATAAATCAAATAATGAAGATAATAATGAAACTCCAGAAGCAGAAAGGTTATCCTTGCACAATGAAATTGGTGCAAGACTAAATATATCAGAATTTCTTGAAACTCCTTATAAACAAGTTCTGTATGACATCCAAATGGAAACGCCGAAATTTTTAAATTCTGTTTTGTCGGATGAACCAATTTCAGATATTAAAATTATGAGTATTCCTACTCCCCGTTTCTTTGATACTCCAAAACCGCTAGCTACGCCTTCTTCATATTCATCGCGACCTACTGATTATTCTAGCGGCGGGTCTTACTACAAGCCTGATGACCAAGATTACCTGAGAATCGCGGATTTGGAATGTCCAGTGACATCATCAAAAGAAGTGGAGGTTGAGGTGGTGAAGTATGTTGAAGTGCCCAAAGAAACAGCATGTGTCAGAGAGAAAAGGAGTTCTAGACCAGTAAGAAAGTGTACGAAAAACGTGTCATATGTTAATAGTAGTAATGTAGGTAATAAAACTAAAGAAAAAGTTGTAGATGATAAAGTTGACATTGCATCGTCTAGTAGTGAAACTACATTTGCTAATAGTTCTTATGAGACCAATAAAGAAGTTGCTTTGAAAACACCGAAAAACAATAAACTCAAATCTACTACCAAATCTGAATCTACTAAGAAAAAACTAGAAACTATTAAAAAGCGTAAATCTCCAATTAAAAAGGATAAATTAAATTCATTCATGAAAATAAAACCAAGGCGTCCTACACCAACGAAAGAAAGTACGAATAAAAGAACTAGATGGAAAAAAGAAATGTTTTCCCCAAATAATTCATCCAAATCACAAACAAGTAAAAGGAATA
Organism: Xestia rhomboidea; assembly: GCA_963853795.1. Taxonomy (NCBI): domain Eukaryota; kingdom Metazoa; phylum Arthropoda; class Insecta; order Lepidoptera; family Noctuidae; genus Xestia; species Xestia rhomboidea. Next base: position 14,285,425 of record OY970759.1, on the reverse strand, counting down.
CTGCAAAGGAAAAGAAAATTCATATAACCCCCGCAATAGCGCCTGCTCCGACGAAGTCACGTAGGAAATCATCGACCCCCAGAAAACTTCACTGCACTAAAACATTTAACTCTGAGAGTTCTGGTCACGAATCTCCAGATATTAGCGCCAGTGTTAAACACAGCATTACCCGTGATCAGAACACAGCTGCAACGGTTTCTTCTCATGATGATGATGAACAACTAGCGCTACGATGGTCTGATGATGGTTCTCAAGATGCTAAGCCAAAAGATGCTGAAATTGAAGATATATCTAAAATACAAAAGTATATTGAAACCACCGTTAATAGTAAACCTGAATACAATGATAATGCAGGCACTTTGCATGGAGATTTAATCAAAAGAGGATTTGACGCTGAAACTGCAAAAATAATTGAACGTGACTTACTGGATCCGCCTTCTGCAGAGAAAGCACGTCCAACTAATGTTGAGGTTACTGAATCAAGAAAAGAAGAAAGTATATCAGATAAGAGCGTTGAAACAAACACAAGTGTTACAAGTGAATTACAGATAGTGCAAGATGCTGAATCAGATGACGAATTTGAATTATCTGCTTATGAATGTAATGAAGATAGTCATAATTATATTAAATGTAATAGTGACACCAAAGATAATTGCAAGCAACAGCCTATAAAATTAAAAGATAAGTTTAATATGGAGGTGTGCATCGATGATGGTGTTTCAGTTAGGTTAAGAGCCACAAACTTCAATATGTTATTTAGTAATGATCCGGAAGGCGAAGGAGAATTAGGATATAGTTTCAGAGAAACAGAAGTAGCTGTAAGTTCAATATCAAATATAGAAAAACTGTACACGCCAATGAAAGATCACAAGGCGGAGTGCTTCGAAATATTTGATTCTACTCTTACAAGTTTGGATACACCATTAAAGCTGAATAGTCCAAACAGTAAAGAACATAGAGTAACTGAGATAGAAATAGTTTTAGAAGAGGAAAAAGTTGAAGTTAAGGGTAAAGCAAATGACGTTAAGAAAAGGAAACGATTACAAGGTAGTAATCGCTCTGAAGAGGCTTTGAATGACGGCAAGAAAATTAAACCAGAAGATCTTAGTTTATTGAAAGGTTCAGAAATGAAGAATTTCGATATTGATTTAGTGCTGACGCAACTCCATGGACCTGACGACTAGTGGGCATGTTATAATATTAGTGTTTAGGTTACTGACAATAAACTTGTGGACAAGTGTTATTATTGATTCGTATTTAAATAATGGAACAGTGTTATGAAAGTATATTATTAGTGATATGTGTAAGACACATACATTAACTCCATTCTGATTGTACAGTTCAATTTAAGTTTACCTAAGGTTATGTAAATAATTATGTTTGTGCAAGACACAGCTCTTGACCATATTTCTTTTCTAGTTAAAAATATATTTTGTAAGAACAAGCAGTTGTTTTTATTATTATGATCGAAGAGTTCAATTTCAGAAATGGTCTGTACCATAGAACTATGAATGACGGAATTTGTATGAAATGTTCTGAAGTTCGTGGCCAAAATTGAAACTAAAACCGCAATCTTGATTTCTCAAAAACCGGGAACGCCAATGTTAACGTCATTCAAGCGCCAAAAGATTAGCTCAAAGCGTTCATAATAATCGGTAACGATCAATTCAAGTATACATGAACTCACTAATTAATCAATTATCCAGTCGTTGAATGAATGCGTCTAATTTACCGGTCTGATCACCGCCGGTGTGAGCCGCGTGCAATTATTATGATATTCAGTTTAATTAGATATCACAATTAGTGGCTATCGTGACACCGCTGTCGGTGCGAACCATCCATTATGAATGCTAATTTGAACCGTTAGCTCAAGCGCATTCTTCGTAAAAGTGCATCTTGCCACGATTTTGTAGTAGACGTGTAATTTTGTATGCTAAATATGATTCGGTGCAGTCAGCAGTGAAAATCCGGCAAAGTGCGAGTCGGGCTCGCACGCTTAGTAATTCGTTACACCTAAAACCGCTTACCTACCTTAATTTAGGATTAAATTCGGGATTGTCGAATCCCTCGCAGTTTGGCAGTCTGGCCTCTGACATGAATTTTCATCTTATTCTCCTAACTAAAGAAAAAACAGCAAAATCAGAATACATAAATATTCGCTGTCGGACACGACATATGTAGATAGTTCGTACGAAACACAGTTTACAGAAATGCAAAGCCTTTTGAATCATTCTAAAGAGTTCCTTATTTCTATTTTTCTTTAGTTAGTAAAGTAGGTAACAATAGCTTTTAATTTACCGGATATCGCCGCCATTTCACGTCGGCAATAATCACTATACACAATAGAATTATAATCATCAAAATCATCAATACAACCCTCCAAGCTCATAAAGGTGAAGGAATTTACTTTTTCAAGGTCAAAGTCATTCCTGCACCTTTACGCGCTTGGAGGGTTGTATTGATGATTTTGATGATTATAATTCTATAACTACATACTTGTTACAGCCGCGAATCAAATTTTAATCAACATAAAACCTGACACTGACCTGGAAATTGCAAAAAACGTAAGAAAATTGAATTTCGCGGGCTACCCTGAAGCATCCACCTTAAAAGCATCAATAATATTGTGGAATTGTGGATGTACCTACTGGAGGTATCTTACAAAGTAGTTACATAATTTACAACGCTGGCAATTCTACGTAACCTTATTTACAAAGTTAGGTACACAGTATTTCTGTCAATTTTTTGCGAACTTTGAAGACTTCAATTATAAATTGTTCGAATATTCTCTTTGATATTTCAAGTTAGTCGACCGCATTCCGTTATCTACATCTAATTTAATTAAGGTGCGGCGCTACACTGATAACAATTAACAGATTTTAGATACCTGTCCAAATAAATTATTCTTATTGTAAATCATAGGAAAACAGTTGTTAGGTAGCTTAGGTATTCGTCGTAGATCCCTATACGCTGTCTGTTCAAAAAGTATTGCGAATTTTGTTTTTTTTTTAAATATATTTATTCATGAAAATTTATTTGTCCCCTTCAAAGTAATCCATAGCAGATATTATACATTTATGCCAACGTTTTTTCCAATGCAGCAACGACGTGTGAGCAGAGGTGTAGTGTCGAAATTGAGCAATTTTGGCACGAATTTCGCGGCGAACCGTCTCACGCCCAAATCATTGGTAAGAATCGAATGGCACGAGCCAATCGAGGTGTTTAGGTCCTCAGCAACTTCTCTAACGGTGATTCGACGATTGGCCAATACTATTTTCTTCACATCTTCGAGTTGTTGACGTGCTCGGGCGTCCGTCCGAACCCGAATTGAGTAGGTACCTAAGTATAGGATGTATTAGCGAGGGAAACGAGCTCGAAAATTGTCGTATTTCACGTGGGATAGAGGTTGGTTTCTCTATAGTTGTCCGAGATTTTGGGGAGGTTTGAACCCTCAAAGGTGGTGCGGGTTTGAATACGCGGGGCCCCCGTTTGCGCGGGGCCCGTAGCATTTGCTATTCCTGCTACTGGGTTAATGCGGCACTGGTCGAAGGTAGCTTCACCATAAGCCACAGTCATCATTTGAAATGCGTCCGCGTACTTAATTTTATTTTTTCACACAAAATTTTATAGGTACAGATTGTTTGATCCATTTTTTGGAATAGTCAAAAATCGAAATCGAGCCAAAACACGTCCAAGCAAAATGAGCTGTCAAAAATTAACTGAACATAGCCTCGTTGATTAGTGTGGCACTAGATGGCGCTGTGTGTAATGTCCAGCGATATTTATTTATTCAATATGGCCGAGCTTGTCAGCATAAGTGAGGGACATAAGTACCAAAATAATGCCACAAAATAATCGAAAATCGAATTTACGTAACCCGCGAAAATTCAAAATTCGAGATAGGTACTTTTTGAATTTTATACCTCGTACCATATGTAGCGTTTACGCTGCGTCATCGTAACTTAGACACATATAATACACATTTACGAGTATCTAACGAAGTGTCAAACAAAGATAGTCAGATGCAAAGGCTCTCATAGATCTTTTATTTAGGCTAATTTCATGTTTAATTGCCTGAAGTTGTTGCAATAGTGTCTAATATACCTAGAGTACCTACCTACCTATTCTATGAGTACGTATGTTCTTGACTTTTCGAATCTTATACTAGAACTTGCACCGTTACTCAACTTCCATTGCACTTCCAGCACATTACCAAGGATAACATAAAACACTGTAATGGCGGCAATATAACTTGACATAACCTAGACCAAAATATACGACAGTGTCGGGTACTTGCTGTTCGCTAGTACGCGGCAGTAGGGGTGTTTGCAAAGTGGGTCACGGGTACAGTTCCTGACACAAATAGCTACGTCGCATCTCACCACGTGGCCTCGCGTTGCCTCTCAAATGCTGTCAATGTGCAAACGTAGGTACCTATGTACCTACTTGTCTGGAGGACGGTACCTATATAGATAGAGGGTAGTTGTGTAAACTTAGATAGGTAGATACGTTTGGTTAGGATTTTAGTAGGTATTGTAGGTATTAAGACTTGAAATTCGGCTAAGGTTCGAAAGCCTTGGTATTTTCGTCGGTCTGCGTTAAACTGGTTGCCACTGTTTTTTTTTAATGTAAACTTTTGTCTCTATGTTTGAAACAAAGGAAGACAAAGAAAATCAAGCGAAATAGTTCTTTCTAGGTTTTCATTTGCGAAAAGTATTTTGTATTTGTTAATCAAAAAACTATCTCGATGGTAGGTAATCATTTCTTTTTTTATTTCGTAGGTACAGCTCACCAATCGCAGAAAAACATTCACTTTAAGACTGTGATGCCTGTCTACCTCAACGCCTCTTAGCTTCCAAAATCGCGCTAATACTTTACACTTTACCTAAGTAACTGTAAAGTATCTGCATAGAAAGTTATCTACTAGGTATCCAACACCAAGTAACTAACAAAACATTCAAACGAACAAACAAAGGCTATGTTCAATTAACCAAATTCTTAATAACTCTAAAGAAATAATAATTCTTATCAATTTCAATTTTATACTGTAAGAGAAAGCCATAATAAAGTTCGTGCAAAGGGGTGGTGTCGTGAATTTAGTGACGGCTAGTAATTCTGCAGGCAGTTCGGGTATAAATGATTGCGGGTGATTTTACACCACCCACCACCCCAATGTCTACTCCCCCCCGGCCCTCAACCCAAAGTGCAGCGCCGACGCGACGTCGCTCCGGACAATCTGCGTGCTCTGCTTATTTTCACCAGTAATTCCTTTTGCGGAAATTGCCTTTATAAAGAACAGAGAATTTAGTTTTGAGAAAAGCGAGCTAAAAGTAATCGAATGTGGTGAGAATGAAGTACATAGTACGTGGTTTTAATGAAGTCTATCAAGTCTAAAAGCTTAATTAAAATTACCTGAAAGTGAAATCCAACACCTTACAACAAAAAAAATCGGTCTTGATTATTTTGTTTTGTTTCAGAATATCCGTAATCAAATAACAATTTTAAGTACCTACTAAATATCTAAAGAATAAACTAAATACCTTCACATCATATCTATATTATACACTTATTAGTAAAACCACCTTACTGAAACACGAAATTAACAAACAACAAATAGTATTACTGTTTGCTGAAACAAAGGTACCTCCTGAAGCACCAAGCACCGGCTTGCGAATATGCAGACAGTGGTTAAGGTGTCTCCGCTATATGCATGCGGCTTTATCTATTCAAGAAGCGTAGCTAGGTATGTCCCTAGAGGTATTTATACCGAAAACCTACGTAATTGTATGTGTCAAGACACCGGGTAGGTATTAGGTACACGTACAAATAAGCTTAATAATATTATTTACTTTAACGTTAAATTAATGAAATAATGGAAGTGTTGGGTAGGTTGATGTAAAATACCCACTAGTTTTGTGAAACGTGAAATGCGAACCTTCAGACGGGATCGATTAAAAAGTTATTAGGAACCAAATCTCTACATTACAATCAAAGAATTAAGTTGTTGATATTTCTTCCATCGAAGATAGGTATCATAATATTTGGCCAGTACGCTTAACCGACCTCTACTTTTCACTTATTTATCAGAGTAATCCCATACACATTGATCTAGCTGCAGTCATAGAAATGCAGAATAATTTGTTTACAGTTCTCCAAGGTTAAATAAATAGATACATATCTTCTATAAGCAAGTGGGCGATGTTCCGATGTACGGGCGGGCTCAGCGCCAACTGGGTCGAGCTTTCTGTAATTTTCAGCTACTTCTGCTATTCCACTAACAATAATCGTAGATGCAATATGATTCGCTATAACTGATTATTTTTTTAAGTGACTCGCAGTTTCTTTGTTCCTGATGTCTTTACTTTCATCTGACTCGTGAATGTCGGAACATTCGTTTGGCATGTCAGCATTGTTTCCACTGGCCATCAGTACGTCGAGGCGACATCGTAAGTGCCAAGTATTACCTTAAGTGTGTCAATTGGTGGCTCGATGTGCGTGGCTCCCGTCTCCACCCTTTCGGGAGGTAGAGCGTGGGGTAGGTCGTCGGATCGATACCCGACGTCTGGCCCACGACCTCGCCTTTCTTACCACCTTCCTAAATACTAATTACGTGCTTTGACACAGCCTGCACCGGCTCGTGCCGAATGAAAAGAGCTATGGATGGCAACGTGAGCGTTATTAACGTTACCGCGCTGGTTTCACGTGTTTGTTTTTGGTAACGTTGATGATATGTTTACGTGTTGAATGTGCACTCCATTTTCATCTAGTACGTTGGCTTTGTTTGAGACAGCCATTAGGTACTTATTATAATACTTTTGAATGAAAGGCAACCTTTTCCCTTTATAATTGATAGGTACCTTAATATTTTTGAGGATATATTCTAAAGCTCAAAATCCAGTTGCAAAGTTAGACGGTTTTTGCCTTCCTAGAAAAATTTGATCACAGATAGGTATGTTAGTTAGTCCGTAGTAGTTTTTTTCAACCTCGTATTTAGGAAAGTAGTTTTCAGTGGTGCCCTACCCACAGCTTTTCTGAGCCGCATGATATAAAGGAAACAAGATTAAAAATGTATTCCCTACACGTGGGCCATAATGCGATTTATCGGTGCAGGGGCATGTCGTGACTGGGGTAGGTACTTTAACAAAATAGGAGTATGTGTACCTACCGGTACTGATGTCATTGTGTGAGACAAGTATAGTGTTCAAGGATTGAATTGTTTTAGAAAATGCATTGTTGTTTTAAAAAGATTTGAAGGTAGACTTACATATCACGTAGGTACGAGGTGGTGGCTCTCGTGATGATAAACCAATAGATTCATACATAGATACCATGTAAACTCAAACAAGTAATTAAAATGTGAATCACATACCCAGATGAGAGCATGCAACAGACTCAAAGGCTTGCAAAACATGGCGAAATTTCAGGAGAAATCAATAGCTAACATATAGGTACGTACTAAATAAAATGGAGACGAAATTCATTACCATTATATGCAGCGGCAGTGCGGTTTCGTCCAGAAACTCGATGCATCTTTGGGTGTGAGCGAGACACTTGCCACCCCGCACTTTCGGCAGCCCCCAGGCCCCCACTGGGAGGGGGGTAATGGACGCACGAGGCTCCTCGGCCGTGCTGCGCTCACTCTTTATACCCGGCCCCGCTTGCACGCGTGCACTTGCTAGTTTCTTTGACGTCCCTTTGTTGTGGATTCCAATTTTGGAACAGCAAAATGTTGCCGATATTGCCTTTAATTTATTGCCGCATCGATGTAAGAATTTGATGTACCTACCTGTTCTGGTGTACGTTATTGGATTTTAGCCTTTGTGAATTAGGTTTTCCGTTTTGTTGTAACCTTTTACTTTCATCATTGATCAAATCTCATTGTTTCATTTTACCAACTGTATTGAAACACGTATCCTTCAGCATAAGTACATACGCTTTGTTCTATACCTAATTCAGTTCAATCTACTTTTCTTGCGTTCTTCTAAAGCAGCGCGTTTAATCATGCAAATTTCCCGAGATGGGTGGGAGAGCGCCCTCTACAACTGAAACTGAAACTTGAACAACCACCCTCCTCGAAGGTCGTTCAAAGTTCTTAGAAGAAATGAATCTACTGCACTAAAACACTTTCATTTTGTATTACGTTTTGTAATATTATTAAGATACCTACGAGAATTTCCATTTTACTTGTAATGCTTGGTAAATACAAAGCAGATGGTTTCTACGTTTTCAATGTGCAGGTAATTTGTTAGAATAACAAGTTGACAGTCTAAGCACTTGTTAGAAACCTTGTTACTATTTGACGTAACTACTTTAGAATAAGTTTCACAAAAACTTTTTAGTAAAAATATATACATAGGTACCGTTTCAAATCGTAATGTTAACTTTAATGTTTTAATATATATAAAGCCTTAGAGCAAGCCTTGACTAATGATGCACTATTAACTCGATAATTTTATGTGAGTGGTCCATCGATCATTACTAGGTAATATTTTAAAGCAGATTAGTTTACTTACTGAAATAATTTCTTAAGGTTCCATTGTTATTGGCGCCCAACATGAAATAACATGTTGGGCGCCAATAACAACATGGATTATAAAAACTTAAAAACCCGTCACACAAATTTGAAACAGCATTAATAATAATTAGCGACGCCAAATATTTATCGAGAGCAATACATTTTAATTATCCCGGCGCATGATGAGGTCTGCCTGAAAGGGCATACTGGGTGGGTGCACTATCGATCTCCTTTGAATTAGTGTGCGGATCGGTCGTCGTCTTTGTGTGGCGGCCGTCCTCGGCCCAAAACAGACCAAAACAAGCAAGCCTCCCCACGGATCGAGCCTCGCCCGAACCCACCGCGCAAACGATGCTTGTCGCTACCTTGTTCCGATAGTCTAGTGGTACGGGGGACCCTCCCAATTTATTTGATATATACCTATTTATAATTGGTGTTCGAAGCCTTCGCTGAAGCTTTGCGTACTGGAATGTTAGGATATTATTTTGAACGCGGTACGGGGATTTACTAATTATGCTGTCAAACGTATCCTCGAAATGGTTTTTCTGTTTCATTTTGCTTTTGTAAGAATATTTTTGTAGGCAGAACATGAGCAGTTTTATTTTCCAAATACGTATCCAGTCCACCGTTTACCGCGAATAGGTAGTAGGTAGGTCCGTTTAAAGAAAAACGCAATCACTGAAAGGAGGTGGATTACAAATGAAATATATTACAGAAGCACGTTTCCACTTTGATGTTTCAAATGGTTAACGGTAAAGATGTTTTCTTTAACGGATTTTGAACAAGTAAGATTTACGTCTTACAATTTTTCAAATAAGTTTTAAGCAAATTTTCGAAGATTCTGTAAATAGAAGAGCAGGAAAGTACAACCTTACTGCACTTCCTGCACCATTTCCGTAAGAATAGATATCATTGGTTTTTATGTTCTCTAACTGTGTGAGTGTGGATCTCGGTTCCGATTTCCTTTCTGAATATTACAGTCAACAGTCCATTTCCTATGGTGCGTCTGCTCTTCCAACCTTTAGAGCCCCGATATTTTACGGTTTTTGTCTTTATATTAAGTTTATACTACCATACGAGTATATGTCTAGACTTACATAATGTGATTAGTGACGGTACCTCATCTATTTGGTAGGACTGCGAAGGCTTATTTCAAGCCTCTTGGTTAAATTCCTTCTGGTTTTTCTTTTTGTTTTCCGAATAATTCGATTATTCTCTTTTGATAAAAACAACTTCACGCATATCCTTGGTAGGTCCACGAACTGAATACTTACCAACGGCTCTAATCATTGGGGATTTCAGAAACGTCACTTCGTTATTACTTGAGATACGGAAACGATGATGATGTATTACATACCTCTAAATTTTATCTCAACTAAATGTAAGTACCAAATATACAATGTTTTACCTAAAACATAGTCGCAGTAGGGATAAACAGGTAGCTTATATCTATAGTTGGTGCCAGTTAAGATCGCAAAACCGGTCATTGACCCATCTACATTTATTAAAGATCTTAACTTTGAAATTCAAAAATAAGCCTGTTCAAGTCTTCAATCGTCATCTATCGCGATCTTCAACATTTTTTCTAATGAAAAACGATACATGGTTCATTTGTTTTGTTTCGTAGGAAGAGATATTAGGAAAAGGGCAATGACCGCTATTGCGATCTTAACTGGCACCAACTTTAAATAACTTGCAGGTAGACGATAACCCAATACATTTACGTAGTCATTTCGCACGTGCTACGTACAATATAGTCGTAATTAGACGTCGTACCGTTCCCGTGTGTCGTACGTTGTAGTTACACTAATTTACTTGTACAAATAGATATAACACCGCTGTAGATACGACTATTAGATTACTCCTTGTTATAATTCGCTGCTAATTGGTGTTATGTAGGTATGTATTATGAATGGAACAGATGTTTTGTTTTACATATTATCAGATATGTCGGCATGACATGGCCGACATACCTGATCTCGACGAATTTTCGAAAGCAAATATGGCCCATGGGCCGCCCATAGGCCTTATTTGCTTTCGAAGATTCGTCGAAGCAACCTAACCGAAATATCGGTACTTCGTCAATTTTTTATCCGGTAGATAGTCAGATAGTACCTATCTAGAGGTAGAAAACAAAGTGGCAAACTACTTAATTTCAAGAGTTTTTTCTGAACTATCTTTTAAAATGCAATTTCCGTGAGTTAGGCAAAAAAGCTTCATCGGCAAAATTACATACAAAATAATTACAATATTCAACGCTCCACTGATTAACGTTCTATCCAATAAACTATGTAGGTACCTATCTATCCCTTATTTAGCGTAACGCAAAGCTAAACATAGTATATAATTATGTAACGGAAAGAGCCGTGCCACACAGCGTCCATCTATTGAATTAGTAAAGTCTGTCAAAGTGCATCGCCGAGGCACAAAGGTCGTTGCGTGGGAAATAGAGGGTGGTGGGGGCGACCCCACTCCCCCCCACGCCCGCCGGTCTCGTGGGCTTGCACCAAGTTAGCTACGGCTCCAGAAATTTGTTATGACGCATCCCAATGCGTCAAAGACAAGATATATTTTGTCCAATGTTTGTTTTAGGAGAGAATCTTTAGGTTTAAAACAGTGATAAAGTTATGTAACTCAGTTTTCGTGTATCGTTTTCACTTTTACTTACAAAATAAGGCATGTTACAGGGATATTTTTTTTCAATGCTCTGTCTGTCGTATGAGACACAAATATTCACCTTTCTATTTGTAGGTGTATTATATTATGCTAACAATTTGTTGAATATCTTAAATACTTTAATATGCTAACAGTTCTTTTGTAGTAAATAATAGTTTTTTTGTTTTGTAGAAAATCCTTCTTTATTTAGATGCCTTATTTAATGTTTGTGTTTATTCATATTTGCATGCTATTTTTATGGCGAAACACATTTTTTTATTACCACATTAACTGCAAATAAATAATTCAGACTTTGACTTTGTTGATATCAGAGACCAGAACAGAACCTTGAAAATGTATATTATTAGAAGTGTATAATAAAGCGTGCTTCGGTTGAATGATTAATTGATAAGATCGTTTTTGTACATTTACCAAATGAATCCTTATACTTTCATGTCGTTGCTTATCATTTATGGATGTGCAGTTTATTTTTCTTTACTACTTCTGTTGAGTTATGCGCTGCTTTTTATGTCCTACTAAATATTGATAATACATACATACTAGGTGGTCAAACAAAAAATACGTCTGTTCTGTTTACTTGTAGCCGTACGTTTAGATTAATGTGCTCAGTTGTACTAACATTAACTTACAATTTGAATGGAATATGAATGAGGAGCCCCCATCGTAGTATTTCATATCTTTACATACATAAGTACGGCGATAATCATTTATATTTGCTGGGAGCGCACAAAAAGGCGGAGAGCGGTTATTTTCAAAGCGTTGCGTGTGAACGGGGGTGACGCATGGACGTAGTCTAGACATTATGTTATTATAAGTGAAGCTAGAGGGCGCGCCTCATTGCACCGCAGCTGTTCACTTGTTTACCACCTGAACACGAACCACTAATTAATCCCTTATCACTATTGTTCTAAATATACGTACCATCTAATAATTTGCAATCAATTTGTAATTAAATATTTTGCCGCGTACACCTCATTAATCAGTTTGACAACTTTCTATGTTGAAGCTTAAAGTTTTTGCTGGCATTGTGGCGGTTTTTGCGTCGTATGCAAGTAGCCGTCGTTGTTGGTTAAACGTGTCAAACAAAAAGTTTTTTTGTGTTTAGCACAAAAGAGTTCAGTGATCCCTGTTTAGTTTAGCACCTATTCCGTATTGTTCGGTATACGTAACATCGTCTGCTTAGTATTGTTGAGTTGACAGGGCAATGACGTTGGCGGTTCGGTGCAGCGGTTCGTGCCCCCCCTCGTCTCCCCCCCTGGCCCCCCTCTCGTAGCCGACGGTCGACGCTCTCTAAAAGGAAAAAGGAAGCTAAAGGATAATCTATCACGCCCGAGGCCCGACTCGATAAAAATGAACGATTAGAACACTCACAATCAATGGTTTCAGGACAGTAGTAGTGATAAGTAATGTTTGTCAAAGCGTCCTTTGTTAGGCGGCGCGCGGCGCTTTGATAGCGTTGATTAGCGGTCTCGTAAAATATGAATTTTTGATGCATGATAAGTTTATCCTTTGTTATCTAGTATAGTTGTAAGCGAGTTAGCGCTACGAGGAGAAGGTAAACATGTGGCTATAGTCTGGCTACGTTCATATTTCTATAACAATTATCGTCTACGAATATTAGGGATAGAATCGAGTCCATTACTCTTTGACCTGCGCAAGTTAAGGTGTACTAGGTTCAGAAGGGTGCATGCGAATTCGGCGCCGGCACGTCGAGTTCAACGGCCGGACGTAGACGTGGAGCTACGCCGTAGACCAGCGCTCCCGTGTGGACTACACACGATTAAACCTCATCGTAAACACGCTGATTTTGTGTGACGTACCCTTTGTGTTAAGCATGTAGGAAGGATTCACTAAGATATTTTACATTTAAGTTATTTTGGACCGTTCTGTGCTCTTGGGTTTGTTGGAAAACTTTTCTAGCTACATAGATTGCTTTTGTCTCTAAATTATACAAGATTGTGTGAAGCCTATGCATAGATAGTAAGTTTTAGGGGTGTGTCGGTGTGGTATGCCCAATGAGCTATGGTCCAAAATAGCCACTTTCTGGTGCCCTGACACAGCCAGAAGGCGTCGCGGCAGACCTCGTAGAAGATGGTAGGACGAAACCTACGACCAGTCCACATTAGCCCTGGATAGAAAAAACTGGAAGTCATGGGGAGAGGCCTTTGTCCAGCTGTGGGATGACGCAGGCATACAGTATAACAGTGTCAGTCGGTGTGGTTGGGCAGAAATGAGACGTTTTTGCATTCTACCATCAATTACATCTTCAATCCTCAGGAGAATGTCGGGACACAAGTTAAAAGAAAAGAAAGCTTCAGTTATCTGTGGTTGTCTAGGGTAAATATGTATTATGTGCTGAATTCAGACTTCGCAGTTGTCATCGTGAAAATTGTAGAATATCCGGGCGTGACTGTTTATAAAAATAGTGTGCGCTTAATGCTGATGAATTTTCAGTGTATTCAGACTGAAACATATCAGTTTTTAACCGGTTCAGTTGCAGCGTGTTTATGAATATTTTGTTTTTAATGGTTTAGTACGTTTTGCCTTTTAATGGTTTAGTACTTTTTGCCTTTTATCCGCGATTGCATTTATGATTTCGATACTGAATATAAAACAACTTGAAATTAAATGTGATGCGTATTTGTTTTGTGGTTTTATAGATAGTTGGAGGTACTGTTTCGGTATCCACGTACTTTCTTATGATATTTCCTTTTCCTGTAAGTTTCCCAGAAATCGGCGTCGGTGGTTTTGAGTACTTCAGTACGTAGGTACCTAATTTTATTTTTAGTAAAGTTTCCACTAACCTCTGTTTGCAGGTTTCCTCGTGGAATTCATAAGTCTTAATATACGTACAAATGACTACTGTAATTCTATTAGGTGATAATTGACAGTTTTGAAATTTTATTTAACTTAAATACTTCCTTAGGGTTGCACTCGCTTTTATATTACGGCTACTTTACCAGACTATTGCTAAAGCTGCTGCTGCTGCTGGTACTACTGCTACCAGAGGGCATAGACAAAGACACGTGGCAATCGGTTTAAAACCGCTTCGTGTTCCTGCAACTTCAACTTCAACCAACTTATCCATGCAGGCAGGAAAACAAGAATAGAATAGAATATATTTATTGTAAAAACATGAGTAAGTATACATCAAATATTATATAGTGCAAGGTCTTAAATAATAGGTAGTTCTGCATGTTTTGCCATCTATGGCGTACAAAATAACATATTTTTGGTTTAGAATAAACCATAATAAAACTTGAGTCTACACAGCAAACTATGAAATTAATAAAATATTCCTAATGCTAATTAAAACAAAGTATTATTTTTACAGAATGCCGTAATTATAGGAATCTATTTAATTAATAACGTTCATTTAAAAACTCCGATATGGTATAATAGCACTTGGCTATGAGATATTTTTTTAAATGTATTTTAAACAGAGCAGTCGGCATCGTAAGCTCACAAGTTCTGAGTATAAACGTGGATGAGTATAAGAGTAGAGGAAGACCAAAGAAATGATGGATGGACTGTGTGAAGAATGATATGGCAACAAAGGAGGTGTCTGATGGGATGACGAGAAACGGCCTACGCAAACCGGGACGGCATGGCAAGGGATTTAAATTTTTAACAATGGACATTCAAACGTATTGATATATAAATACGACACAAATTGCTATGCTTTAAAATTATGCCGTGGCATCGAAAGGGATTTCATTGCACGGCATTGAAAGAGGCGCCACAGTCGTATTTCTATATCAATACTTTTGAATTTCCATTGGAAAAATTTAAATCTCTTGCCATTCCGTCCCAGTTTGCGTAGGCCTATGGAAGAAGAAGTCATGCTGCGCCGACCCCAAATGCATTGGGATAAGGGCAAGAGAATGATGATGCAGGAAAACAAAGAACTAAAATAAACGTAAAACGTATAGACATTCCGATGCATTTTTTCTTGACAAGCAGCGCCGCTTTGAACTGCACACTTAAAGTGGTCATACTAATAAGCATAAGCATAAGTTACATACTTTTCTTACAACTTTATCGCTAATAGAAAATCACATTGTCTATGCTTTAAGGTTTGATTTTAATTGTTCGTTCATGAACAGTGTGTTGTCTAGCCTCTAGGGCAGCCCAGCGAAAAGTAAGCCGGTCTCACCCTTTAAAACATCGTACAGCTTAATTTATCGTAATTCATAATCCGATACTTAAAGAAAATAACAGTCATAACGTTTTATCTAAAGCTAGGAATGTTATTTGTTAACTAAATTGATAAAGTCCGTTTATTCAAATCACAAATACAATTTAATATCACAAATTTTTCATTGACATTTGCATGAACTGACTCTAACACGGGAAATGGAAGCAGAGTGTCAATTAGCTTCATTATTAATTTCCCTGACGGTGTACTACACAGTTTTTTTCATACTGTGATTTCATTGATCGGTTTTCCTCAATGGAGGAAGGTTAATATGAGAGAGGTAAAACATCCACCCTGTAATATACATGTGTGCGCATGTATTGCTTCGGACTACATTCTCTAAATTGGCATTTTTGCGGGCAGAGTAGCTTGAAACTCTAGGAATTCATTACAGTTTTGATCTGAAAACAATTCGAGAACATGGTGGGTAGGTATTTACTTCAGTTGAGGTAAACGTTGGATTTGATTCCCTGTATTAATGAACGTTGTTTGAAGTTGAGAGACGTTTGAACTTTAAACGTTTATAGTTAAGTGGACGATATATAAATAATTAGATACCTAACTTTGAGGAACATTTATAAATAAATGAAAATGTGAATAATTACTATCACTAACTCATTAAATGTCTAATAATTAGCATGGCATGAATGTTTCTATACCGATTCCGTTCCGGACAGATCTTAAGACAGACAGAGAAAGAGAAGAATAAATAAATGAATAAATATCGCTGGACATTAACACACAGCGCCATTTGGTGCCACACTAAGCAACGAGGCTTGTGTCGTAGACACCAGATAGTTGATATACTACTTAGATACTTTTTGTTTGTAAATACATACTTATTATTCATATAAACATCCATGACTCGGAAACAAATGTCCATGGTCATCACACAAACATTTGCTCCAACCGGGATTCGAACCCGGGACCCTAAGAACGTAAGGCAGCCTAACTACCGCTGCGCCGGGTCGTCAAGAAGAATAGTAGTCGAGCCTGGTAATAAAATTTCGATGTTCTTATTGACATCTTATTAATTATTATTATGAAGAATATCTACAATGGTGACAGTTTTTGTCACAGCAAAAATGAATAGTCTCTGAAAGAGTTATTTACAGGAGTACAATGCATTTTTTGTTCATTACCTTCTTTGGCGTCTTTTCTTTGTTCATTGTTAACTTAGATAAAGGCTGGTGACTATTGGCCCAGTTATAAAAGTGTCGAAGTGTTGGGAGCCCTGCTGATAGATACTTACATATCAATGTAAGTATCTATCAGCAGCAGGCCTAGCCAAGTTACAAACGATTCATATCGATTCTCTTTCTACAATCGTAAACGTTAAGTCACGTGGTCAAAACAAACGAATCTAGACTTTCATAAAAAAAGATTACATCGATCAAGATGAATGTATTCGTTTCTACAATCATGATCCCTACATCCCATATAAATCGTAGCCAACTTACAGTTCTGACTAAACTTTAAAGTTTCCATTCGTTTGTTTTGACCACGTGACTTATCGTTGATAGATGTCATTACCATACATTTGGTTAGTTTTCTATTAGCGTTAACGATTGTAGATTGTCAACTTGGCTAAGCCTACAGGGGTCCTAACTCTTACCTACCTAAGACGGACAGGTGAAAACCGAGTAAAATATGTATAAATACACTGACCTGCAAAAATAAGTACTACACTTTTAAAATTTCAATTTATCCGAAACCATAGAAGTTAGAGATACGTTATAAAGCAATTTTTTCAGCTTTCTTTGAAACTATATACAAAATTAAACTATTTTTCGAGTCCTTTTTGGTTCGAAAGTATATTTTGTGTACTTAAAAAGTTATTGCAATTTTAAAAGTGTGATACTTATTTTTGCAGGCCAGTATATTTTAGTCGGTTTTCACCTGTCCGTCTAACCGCGTGGCTTTTCTTAAATAAGCGTAGAATTTTGATGCAATTTTGAGTATGATTTAGAGAATTTATTCCGAAAGATTGAAGTGTATAACAAGTAGGTACAATGATAAAGCCATTTCGATGTTTTGCCCTGTCATAAAAAACCGTGCGAAACAAAGGCGGGTTGCTGTATTTAGGTATAAAAGCTCATTGAAGCATGAATCCCAAATAACAAAACAATTTTCATGACATTTCAATTTATATCGCAATGTACAGGATGTTTTCTATTGGCTTGGATTTCCGTTTATCACGGATATCGTAAACTAAATTATTTTCCAATAGCTTTTCTTACTTGTAGATTTCCACCACCATCATCTAGGTAGATATTCGCTTCTAAAATATGTATTAGGCTATCAGTCTTTACTTAAAATGTCACTTACGGGATATCTTCCGTGATTATTTATTGTTTTTGAGCTCCCGATATTTCGACGCTGTTGCAAGCGCCATGATCGCGGGTCAACTGGAGAATGTGGGTGGATGGAAAAAAATGTTAGGAGCAGACAAATCTGTCTACCCTCTTTCTTTGTCTTTCGCTACGCGCACCACTGGAACTCGACACTAAGTCACGGCAAAACACACTCACAGTATCACCAGGTTTTGTGAAGTTTTTATTATGTTGCTGGCTGCTACTTTTGAGCATACTCAATACTGGATTCCACGTACTTGACAATTTGAAGCCATCCTCTCGATTGAAATTTTTGTATTTCCTTATTTCAATTGCTTCTCTTGTCAGCCTTGGAAAGTAATGTTTGTCTGTTGACAAAATACCTATCAGTCTTTGTTGCATAAGCAGTGATAGTCTAGTGGTGTGACCGTCGGACTGCCAAGTCATAGGTCTCGAGTTCAAACCCGAGACACGCACCTCTGATATTTCGGATTCATGTGCGTATTGTATAATTATCACTTGCTTCGGTGAAAGAAAACATCGTGAGTAAACCAGCATGCCAGAGAGATATTTCTTACATGCCGTAAAACCAAGTCAGAGGCCCATGGGCGGCATAGAAACTCTGACACCAGGTTAGGCACTAACCACACGGTAAAGAACTAAGTCAATGTTGCTAAGTTTTTAACACAAAACCCGTGGACAGGTCGACAAAATCGCTATCTTTCGATCGCTAATAACTCACGAAAGAATTCAGTTGCAAAAACGATGCTTGCGGGAAATGCAAGTCTCTACATCCAAGATGCGATTCTCGCAAGTATCGTTATTGCAACCGAATTTATTCGTTAGTAATTAGCAATCGAAAGTTAACGATAATGTCGTTATCTATGTCGAGACTGCCGGGCCCTGGTTAGTCAGAAACTAAACAATACAAAATAGAAGTACCTATCCACTTATTCATTCATCATAACGGAGTCATTATAGCTCGGTCCTCGAGGCATCAAGAGTGCATCTTAACTAGTTTCTATTCAACGCCAGTCAACTAGCAAAAAATATATGACTATATCAAAAAAATGCCCAAAAAAGATGTCTGGCCACTGATCACTTCTTAATACCATCGGAAATAATACCAGTTTGATTAATTTATTGAGCTAGGCGATGAATAACCCAGCTGGCGTATTTTATTTGCTTTTGGCCTTTTTGTCAGGTCTGGTATTAATTGAAAACGGTCTAAGCTTGAATTATACCTTTTTCTTGCAAATTATCTGTTGCTATCTCAAATGGATATTTCTACCCCTCGTTTTTTCCCGTTTCTAACTGAAATTAATTCAGTGATACGTAAATAATGAGTTTTACTTAGTTTTGGATCGTTTATGTTTGCATCAACTGAAAATAGGACGAGGAGATTGCATTTTAAGTGTGTGCAGTGAAATAAAATAAAAACATCTAAGTATTCGATCGACTTTCCTAAGCTAAGTCAATGCTGAAGTATTTTCTAGTGAGGTTTTAATTTATTTTAAATCCGTTTTTACACAAAATTGTGTAGCTTCGATAGCGAATTATTTGCTAAAACTTTTGAATGCCAACGAGAAATTTTCCTCAGTCGCACAATCATAATGCATATCGCACGTTCCAAAGTTACGAGAAATATAAAATATTTTAATTTTAATAGTAAGGAAGCCGCAGTGCAATGCTTTAGGTGCTTCATAAAACTAGTCGTGTGTCCCAAGTTTATGATTATCGCTGCGACGGCGGTATTTGAAGACGGATAGCCTCGACGGTTTCACATACGTATATACAAATATATTTTAAGAAATATTGTGGAATGAAGCCTAGTTATGACTGGGAGGCATTATCCGTTGGCAAAGTAATAGTGCTGGTACCTACTTATGGTATTACTAACTTGAAGTATTTCTTGAGGTTCATTCTTAGCAATTATAACGTTTGTGTGAAAGTTCACGGTGATTTTTCTTTGTTGGTACTTGTTGTGCCTGCGTTAATTGGTTACCCGTTTTTTAAGGTATTTTAATGAGCGTATGCTGGTGCCTAAACGTTTTTTTCGAACCTGTAAAAAGTTTAGTTGTTGCCGTACTAATGGCAAACTCTTTGCAGTTTCTGGGTGATAGTGGTGCTGATAACATGAAGTGATCGTCTTATTCTTCGTCTTAGTTGAGATAAGGTCGACGCGTTTGGTCTTCGCTTGTATTTCGACCTTTTTCGAGTGTCTCATTTCGTTAGTTTTTGAAGGGATTTTGGTGTATTCGAAGCACTCATTGGGGTTAGTTACTTCCAAGTTCTTTTTCTTTATAAGTATTTGTTCACACTGGTGGGTTGCTTTACTCCTCCTTAGTATTATCTTATCCAGTTTTGGGAAATCATAATTACGATAAGGAAAGGTTTGGAAGAAGAAAGGGGAGGCCTTTGCCCAGCAGTGGGACACAAAACAGGCTAAGAAAATACGATAACGTTGACGCTTCTAGCGTTAGTCGCACTTTCAACTATTGTGTATTACCCATACTTGCAAAATAAAAATCTCATAACATCATAAAAAAACCAGTTTACATTAGAAGCAATAGAAATATTGTTTCCCAATCTTCAGACATCGATTTTGAAATAACGACACCTTGTCGGCGCTTCACGTTCCACCCAGAATCCTGCGAACGGTGAGAAGATATGCAACGTGTTCGTGCTATCAACTACCAAGTCACAGAACACAGAACAAATCAGAAGGCGTATGGAACTGAAACAGCTGAAACCCACAGAATCTTCATACATCCATACACAGATAACCTCACGTCTTAAGCCCCATGGGGGTAAACAGCAACTTCATTTATTTCAGTTTAACCAACTCGAAGACCCTCAGTTAAGAAGTTAAAGTTGCAGAAGATATTAAGGTGTTCTTTATCATTTGTTCCACTCTTTATTATTTTTAGCGTGTGACAGAAAGCCAAGAAAAGATTTTCTCCCAAAAATCGTAAAGTATTCCGAAGCTGTCGATGTTACCAGAATATGTAGACAGACGGGCTTTTTTTTTGCTTTTCGACACAAATGAGCAGCATGAAATCATAAGGGCCCTCTTTTCTTTTCTGTATTCTGAGTACTGACTAACTTTAGGGGTAAGGAAGGGTTGTCAAAGTGGGCTTAGGTTTACAATAATTATACATAGTTATCGATACAGACATTGACCTTTCGGTAGTTTGTACGTCATACTCATTTTATGCATATCGATATTGTTTAGGTGTGCATTTCTGTAACTTAGTATATAATCGTATCATTATAATTCAGTAGCAATAAATCCATCAAGGGAATCACTTGTCTGCTCATTTACATAACATAACAAACCTTACAAGTCTACATAACAAGAATAACAAGTACATAACATTTTCACTGTTGGGAGTTACGCCCCAACATAATATATCTATACAGTGCATTCTGTCTTAAGAATAGAGGTGTCCAATGTCCGATAAATTGTTGTTGCAGACTATTTTTTTTTTTTTTTTACTATTGAAGAGTTGATTGACAGCGCCTGAGGGGACTATCGTCGATGTTAGTTTACGACTCATTTTGAGTCTCATATTGATGGAGCGTTTGAATGTGTTGAATAGATATTTATTTTGGATAATGATGAGGTCTAATTAAATAGGTCTTTCGTTCTTTGTCGTGTGGTTAATGCCTAACCTGCTGTCAAACTTTTTATGCCGCCCATGGGCCTTAGACTTGGCTTTACATGCCGTCGAGAAATATTTCAGGTATGCTGGCTTGGTTTCCTCACGATGTTTTCCTTCACCGAAGTAAGTTATAATTACAGATGCTGGAATGGAGTGTACGTGCAAGGAACCCTGCCATATTTTTGAATACCTTTTAAGTTATTATTTAAAGACATTTAACAAACAAAAAATAATCTACCATATATCATAGCTAAAAGCTATGCTATGCTGGCTGCTTCCCCAAAGCGTATGATAGAGGTGTACATTAAGTATTCCCACAATTCGCCTGTCGATTATTCTACAGTTCGAAGGATGTCTAATGCCATGAACCCGGCAAAAATCCAGACTTCGGGCTGGCCAATAATACATTTACCAGCCGAGCAATAGAACTCAAGATCTCATGCACAGCACCTGACGTCTTCGACCACGAGAGTGGTCTTGTGGTCGAAGACGTCACTGCAAAAAAAAAAAGAACTTATTTTTTTCGGATGGGAAATCATCAAATGACTCCTCCCGCTCTGGGCGGAGCAGGAGGAGTGTCAGACTTTTACTGACTAAAACCCATCCATGTTCCTTCATCGCCCTTTGTGTTCCGGGGCCACAGGGCCACGGTATCTCTTTTGAATAGTCCCGCAGCCCCGGCAGGCATCGGCCCTTGCGGACCCCTTCTTTTTTGCTGACTCTCTTTGAGGCACGCGAGGAGCACTCCTGCGCCGCCGACACGGCCTGTCGGGGCGTCTCCCGCGGCGGCCGGGACGTAAGGATCTCTCCCTCTCACGTTCCGCCACCTCCTTCGCTAGCATGACTGCTTCGCAGAAGGTCCCATTCCGTCTCGCTCCGGACCATGGATTGAACCAGGGCCGGAAGCGAGAGGTTGCCGCCGCCGATCGCCGCTTCGAGGACACGGCGGTGCTCCGCCCAAACGGGGCACACCTCCACGGTGTGCTCCACCGTGTCCTCCGGTCGATCCTCACAATGGAAGCACCCGGGCGTTTCCTCCCGCTCGATTTGGTGCAGGTACCTCCCGAACCGTGGCAGACCTCATAATAATTTTCAATTAGACGTTTTGGCGTTATTTTTGTAGTTAATTTAAAAGACAAACATCTTTCTACAGTTATCTTACCCATGCACAACTCCTCATTAATACAGCATCAAGTGGAGTAACAGCACAATGCACACAATGCTATAACCGATACACAGTGTAAGCTTGCACTTTGCGGCCACTTACCGGCCTACACACTTGTTCGTTTTTGCATCAGTCCCGTGTAATCATAAGTAGGGCTGTTTCATACTAGTGCGGTAAAATACTCCTAGCAGTTTTATTTTTATGTCCCGTGCCAAAGTTGTCAAAAATTTGAGTTTTTTTTCTTTTCGCACGGGCCCCAATTAAAACTAAGTAGGGAAGTTCCACACTAGTGAGGCTTTTTCTTTTTCGCGTCGATGATTCCCAGGGTTATTTAATTATAGGAGACAATGTTTTTTGTTTGGAGATTAGGCTACCCATATAAATTGTAGCGTTTAATAATGAAACGTACATTGATTACTTCCCTAAAATATCTAGATTACAGTGGTTATATTAGCTAAGCCTTGTCTAACCGGAATAAATGCGAAAACTGCAAAAACACTTTTACGAAAATCGAAATAAACAAAAAGAGTAAATGTCAAAATAATGAAGTTGTCTGCCAACCACTAAAAAGGCGGATTTACAACGCTCCGTGACACGTTGATTGTTTAAACCATCTACTTAGCGTAAACCTTTAAAAATAGCATTAAAGTGCTCACAGTTTAATAATATTTTCTTTATAAATTCTATTCTGTTTTAATTAAAGCAGATATGATTACCACTGGGTATCGTACTTTTTTTTTGTAAACGGAAAAAACGTCCCTATTCACGTAAGTTTTTTCTGTCAAATGACATTGACCACAACAGGAATGATTTGACTCGCAAAAAAATATCATAATATAACTTTTTATTATGATTTTAAGATTCCGGTTTCGTTTCTATGTAATCTTTCGTTTGTTACTATGATAAAAATGTTACTTATTTTTCGTGTATTATGAATAATAAACGCAACGACCAAGTGGGCCTAAAAAAAAATTGTCTCCTTTGTTTCGACCAGAACTCGTCCACATCGACGGCGTTGGTGGTGGCTTCGGAGTCTTCGAAGAGGTCCCTTAAAGTGTGTTGTTTTTTCGTGTTTTTCTCAGCAAACCCTTTTAATTCATACCCATATCATGGAAGTGCAGTCCGCCATTTCTGGGAGTCCGCCATATTGGATTTAGAATGACACCACTTAGCAAACCAAGCATTGGCATCCAAACTTAACGTGTATGCAAACTTTCAGCTCCATCGGTTGAAATAACTGTTTTAAAATTCAGTTGCAAGATTAAACACACATTGCAAGTTAAATAAATATAAAAGCTTGTTAACAATAGGAGAAACCATCATTATTCTCTTTGATGGTTTGACTATTTAAAAGTATGGATGGTGTGAGCAGGTTCCGTTGTAGAAAAGCACTATCATAGGCCACCACGGTTTTGAGCATAAATCTTAAGTAATGACAATGTCAAATCTATACAAATAGATAAAATGGATGTGTCTGTTTGGATAATATCAAAATAACAGCTTTTTACTGAATGCATATGAAAGTATATACGGTAATTATAACAAAATGTTTTTCCATTTTTGTTTGTCTGTCTTTCTTTCTGTTTGTTCCGGCTAATCTCCGAAACGACTAAACCGAATTTGACGGGGCTTTACTGGCAGATAGCTGATGTATAACATCAGCTATGGATCAGCTATGGATATATCAGGAGTAACATAGGCTACTTTTACTTTAGAAAAAGAATTAGGTTCCGTGCAAAAAAATTGAAACCCTTGAAACTAGTAACGAAATCCGAATATCCGATTCAAAAGGGGAAGTAATGTTTTTTGTAATAATATCACGCGAACGAAGGTCGGCGGAACAGTTAGTGATACATAAACCTCTACACATACATATATCAAATGAGGTAACAGTGATGTGTGAAGCGAGCATAATTATTGAGGAAGATTTATTAGTTGGGTAATAAATTGTACAAATAGGCAGTCGTATTTTATTGTCTTTGAAACGTGATGATAGTAGAATTTTAACGATTCAAAAAACAAAATGTATTTTATGCATAAGCCACAGAAATTCCATCGTAGTTGAAACTACTATTGCCAATATTCATAGTATATAAAAAAGTATGGGATATAGTGTCTTACCAAAGCTTCGGCTTCAGCCACCTTCGAAGGCCTTACGGAGGTTCGAGAGCACTGGTGACAGGTCAGGCAGAATCATATCGTTAATTAGTTTAATACAGTCCAAATACTTTTAATTTCAAATGTTATGAAAATCTGCTTCGGCTAGAAATCGACTTTCGGTACGGATACTGTTGGTTGCGATTGCGAAACAACGTATAGTATATCTGCGTAATACATTCGGCAGTATTTGTAACAACAAATTCAAATTGAATTGAGAACATTTGCAGCCTAGCTGTACCGAAACAAGCCAATCCGAACATGTGAATTAGCAGCCTGCGTTTTGAGATTTCGACCTGATTGCCGGCAACTGATAATCCTCAACCTTCATCTTACTCTATACCAGTGGTTCCCAACCTTTCTTGGACCAGGGACCACTTTGGTGTGTTCATTGTTAGCAAAGACCATAAGGTTCTAGATAAACATGGATACTGACGGGATTAGTTATATCTAGGTTACCCCCCTATATCTTTAACTGACATAATGTAAAAATTGGAAAATGAGATGAATTAAGATAGTGAAGGATACAAAAGCCATTGAAGTGAGTTCGAAAACTTTAGCAATTTGCAAAAATATCTACTTATGAATACTACTACTTACGAATCTTGCAAGAGCAAGCGGAGAAAGCTCAAACACAAATAAAATCACGACTCTGAAAGGTGTTCAATTAGGTTGGGTTGAGCTTGCATCTTATGTGCAATTTAAAAGTACGAATAACATGTTAACCTTTCGCGGACCATATTTTAAGCTCCTGCGGACCACCGGTGGTCCGCGGACCGTAGGTTGGGAACCACTGATCTATACTAATATTAAAAAGAGATAACATTTGTTTCGCGAGCAAAACCTAGTCTTATCTAAATAGTAACAAGTAAACCTTGCCATCTTAAAAATCAACGACTGTTACAAATACCATTGTGGACAGACCTTAACCGATTCCTACAATCAATAATAAGCGAATTACACGCACGCTCAACAGCTATTTGTTTTTACCTTTCTATGCCTGTGTTTAGGAACCCGGAATTTATTATCTAGTATAAACTTTGTATGGGAAAACACCTAAACAGACGGTTCGGTGGTGAAAGCTTCATGTTAACGTAAACTGACGTATAGGTAAACAGATATTGGTTCAAGTTACAATGTATGCAGTGCAACGTTCTGTATACATTTAATGTGTTTTGCTTTTATTGTATGTGGCGTGTATGTACTTAGGTATACTACATGTAGATAATTTTATGTACATTTTAAATACATTTAAAAGTTTGTTTACACCGCTGTTTAATTTGTACATGGTACGGCACATCAATGGTAAACTAAATGACATTGACAAGGCTTTTGTGTTGTAGCAGTAAGGGCGATTTATGTAGTTGACTTTGACTAATGGAGAAAGGTGTTCTGAATAATGTTTTTTTTTCATCACCCTCCTGCGCTTGTCCCAAGTTCTCAACTATTATTTGGGATGCTATAGAAAGTTCCCTTCTTCTGTTAGCCATCATTTCAGTATTAAATATTATGCAAAGTATTTAATTTTAATTCCTCGAAAAAGATCCATGCTTGGATGCAGCAGGGTGCAGCACCGCCACCTCCTGTCCGCATGAATATGTACATGCAGGTAAAGCAATAATAATTGGTATGCCATGCACAACCTCTACTCCTATATGTTGACTATAGGTTTGGGTGCATGTCATGGATTTCTGCAAAGTAACGCCTGATTCTATAACTTCCTTATAATTCAGTATTCAACTCCTTTTTAACCCTATCATCTGTAATATCCATTTCCTGCGGTTTTATTAGGTCGTTTTGAAAGCCTTAAAAGGTGACTATAGGGTGGACAAGATTCGCAAGACGGAGGACAGGGCGATTGATTGATGAACATGTCGATATGCCACTGCACTACATGACCTTAGGTCCCATGTAAATAGGGTGCGAGCCTATTGCCATCAACCTTACGTTCTTACGATCCCGGGTTCGAATCCCTGTAGGAGCAAATGTTTGTGTGATGAACATGGACATTTGTTTTTGAGTCATGGATGTTTATATGTATAATGAGTATGATTGACACAAGCCTCGTTGCTTAGTGTGGCACTAGATGGCGCTGTGTGTAATGTCCAGCGATATTTATTATTTATTTATTTATTACAAATGGAAAAAACCAACAACACTATGCTCGACCTGGGAATCGAACCGAGGACCTCGTGCTCAGCAGTCCGCTCCATTTTACATGCGACTTTAACAAAACTGGCGAAATTGGGTGTAAGTAGGTACAATTAGGTACACCTCTGCCTAGCCTTGACAGATTTCAGGCGTGAAGTTATGTTAAGAAGTTACTACATGAGTAAGATCAGTATGAAAGTTTATGTTTGTTGATGAACTTCCCTATCTATCAAATCAATAAATTCATGACGACCCTCGGGGCTACGGTAACGTTGTTGTTTTGAACATGTTTTAATTATTAGTTACGGCGTATCGGTTGCTCTGTAAATACTTGTAGTAGCTGGCTTACAAATACTGCAAATACTTGTAGTAGCTGCTCTCAAAACGGTGAAGGAAAACATCGTGAGGATACTGTGTTCTAGAACCCAAAAATTCGAACACATGGTGACATCTACCAAGCCGACTGGGCGCGCGTGGTGGATTATAGCCCATTCCCTCATTTCTCATTGAGAGGAGGCCTGTGTCCCAGCTGTGGGGACATTAATAGGCTGATGATGATGATGATGAGCTGGCTTACAAATAATCTAATACCTCTGGTCTGTAGTGGGGGTCTAAAATGGCCGCTTTAGCAGAATCCTAATATGAATCACGTTAAAAATTCTTAAAATGGACCTTATGAATTTTAAATTTTTAACTTGATTCATATCATTATGATTCTGCTAAAGTGGCCATTTCCGACGGCTTTTTCTTGGTATTTAAAAAAGAGTTGGTGTCCTGTCCATAATCTTCTCAGAGTTTTTTCTATTTGATATGATCTCCTTGCAAGAGACAACCTGTAAACAAAAAAAGATTCTAAGAAATTAATGTGAGGATAAACAGAAAGTTTTGGAATTGTACCTTTCTAATAAATTAATCTACTATTTTTCATGAAAAAATTCATTGGTTTATATACCGCTAGCCTCTGGTATCTTCAAACTTATCCACAAAGTCATACCATCACGCCTGTAATCCCCAAAGGGTTAGGCAGGAGTGTACCTATAGCACACCCATGTCTCTTATCCAGAAAACAATTTCTCTATTAAAATATTAAACTGAAAATCTAATCATTAAACCCGGTTCCCACAGCTGACAAGCCCACAAGAATGTTGGCTCTTCGGGAATCCTTTTCCAAATAATTAATGCGATAAAATAGTGGTGTGCGCTTGCGCCGGTCGGGACGCGTGACGAGAGCGCGCGCGCGGTCACGACGCATGCGCGCCGCAAAACGACCACAGAGGCCGCACGCGCGACCCTTCCCTTACCACCATCACTTACAACGATATTCTGCTTAGAACTGTGTACATTGAGACTGGGATACGATAGAAGTGAATTTTGATGTTATTAGAAATAACGTGAATAAATTGATTAAGTATGGAGAACTTAGAATCTTCTGAGAAATTCCACCTCACAAAGGACAAGAAGAAGAAGAAGAATTATTGGGAGTTGATTGCTAGCTAATTGGATGGCCCCTTAAGAAAGATGGAGAATTTTATTAAGTCCCCCAAATATGCTTACACATTTGCAAATCTTGTTATTGCTGAAAAGGCTCTCCGTGTCTTATCACTCGCCGAAAATTTGCCATTTGAATCTTGAAGCTCTGCCTTCTGAACTAACACCGTATCACTGTAACATTATAAAGTTAACGTAATTAATATGAAAATACTACTACTAATGTAACCATCAATGTAAAGAACATAAAACCAACGAATCACTAGAACAAAATATAGGGAAATACGCGCGAGTAAGAGTACAGTGTGTCCCTACATCTATGGCCCTCTATTCTATTAAATCAGGACGCTGCTGGTCGGCTATGCATGCATCTTTTACGTACGGAGCGCTTTTTGCGATTCATGCTATGCAAAGTTATTCCAGATTTGAGGCAGAAACAACTAAAATAGGGCTCTCACTTAAGACTTTGTTGGTGGAATATTAAAACTGCACGTGCTTGTATCTAGCACAAGAGTTTTGATTCATGATTAATTTTATACGGAAGGAGACATAAAATTGAATTATTTTTGGATGCATTCAACTAAAGAAAGTTGTCCATGGCATAATTTCATTACGTTAGGTGTAAAAATAAAAAAGAAAGTCTACAATTTATTAGTGTGTATTTAATTCAAATTACACTAGCAGTTTAGTGCATTTTGGAACCAGTTTAATTGTTATAGGTAGTCTAGTTTTTCAGATATAGATCAGGTTTGGAATGAATTTATTCAAATTAAATGGCATCACGCCACGTCTAACAGGTATACAGGTAGCTATATAGGAACATATAGCTGGTTGTCATTCTAGAACGTTCTAAATCCAATATTTACGATTGCGTGGGTACTCCCCGATCATTGAGGAGTGCCGTCACTAGCATTGTAACCGTAGTACTTAAATCATAAACATGAATAAATGAATATTACTCAGACGTGATATTATAATATTTTATGTTAGCATCGTTGTCGTAAAATCAGCGACTAGTTTATTAAGGCGGCGACAGCACTACCTACTTTTGAATTAATAAGATTACCAAAGCGTGTATCTTGTAATTTTTTTAACTATGGCACGTTACTAACTTTCGATTTCCTAAATCAAATTAATCAGCGGTAAATCCTTTCATTCATTAGCCTACACTCAACACATTCATTCATAAAGTACGTATTACAAGTGCGGTCATAAGGCTGGGTTCACGACAGCTGGCGGCTTCTCAGGCTCTATTGGAATGTCAGTCGCGGTAACGAATGCCGCATGCTGTCCGTTACTGCCCTAACTGACGATTGTGCGTACACGTGCCGCTGCGCTTCTAATGAACACAACCTTTATATCTTTCATTTAGTATTTTTATACGATGTTAGGTTTAATTGCGTCACGTTTACTTGTATTCAGGTAATATTTTTTTTTGTTTTTGTATGTTTGCAGTGTTGTTATTTTGTTATAAAGCAAACGAGGAAATCGAGTTTTATCTATCATTACAAAGAGGGAGTCATCAGTTGATGTATTTTAAGGCTCAGTTTATCTAAAAGTCGTCTTTTATCCTTATCATTTCAATTTCTTTTAGTTACGTATCGAAAAAGAAACACCGAAACTTTGATAATAAGTGTCCAATCAATAGGTACAATTTATGATTCGGAATTCGTGTTACTATTTTAAAGAAAATGTCAACAAACACGTTTTTGAGTCGCACCACTGTAGGTATTATAGAGGACGCGATGTTAAATACTGTCAGCGAGGGTTGAGGCGTGTGACACCGGACAATGCAATTCAATTCGCATGCCAGTCTGCGGCTTCATTGCAAATGAGATTTTTGTCCACCAGTCATTCTCGCGTGCCCACGGACAATAACAACATATCGTTTTGCAATATCGTTACAATATACGCACAGTTACAAAATACATGTAACCGAATCGCTATACTCAACCATTCAACCCCTAATTGCTCAACCCCTACTTATTTAATTTCCATACACATTTTGTGCACTTAAATACGTCTCAATTAGTCACAATTAATTATACAAATGAGCACGTTGTTATCGTTACATTATCGACGTAACTTTGAACCAGTATACGGACGGACGCGGCTTTCTACATGCGAAATGAGAAGCTTTACTCACGCCCCGTCCCGCATTAATTACTGAACAAATTATACGTTCTTTATCACCATTCTTTTTTTTAATAACAGGCATTGTTGTTCATTCGTGCCAAGAAACGATTCTTTTCAGCCAGTGACTGATTTAATTCGATTTCCACACGACTTGAGACTGACGTATGGTGGAACGTCTTCATCACTCTGGCCAGACGGCTTAATTTTGAAATTCTTTGAGCTTTGTTTTCCAGTACGCGATTGGAAGGTGAAATAAAACGTTACTGTGTTTCCGGTCTGTCTAGACGGGTTCCGTTTGAGGTAAAACCGTAAAGATTTCAAAGAGGGTTTATAAGTAGATGTTTATTACCTACTTATATTAGGTAAATTTCTAG
Source organism: Xestia rhomboidea (assembly GCA_963853795.1). Lineage (NCBI taxonomy): Eukaryota > Metazoa > Arthropoda > Insecta > Lepidoptera > Noctuidae > Xestia > Xestia rhomboidea. The sequence goes on along the minus strand of OY970759.1, from coordinate 14,254,567 downwards.
TGTTTCAAATACGGCTCTGTTTCGATTGATGCGTTTCCGGTTGTACACTTGTCACTTTCGAGATCTATTTCGTAAAGTTTCACGTAACATTATTTGCTGAAAATTGTTAAGTATGTAGATAAATCTACTTTAAGCATAGCGACACCGTTAGATATTTTAGGACTATTCATAAATTAGTACTTAATGTACCTTCCTACCAATTTGTTTGAAAGTTAAGTTTATGTATTTAGCTATTCATTGTATATAATGATTATTGATGATTACATATAATGATTTGATTTGATTGATTGATATTCAAAGCTTTACCTATGTTAAAGAAAACGAAAAGTGTTATTTATGTCAAATATTTTGCTTAGCATACGCAATGGATAACCCCCGCAAAACAATCAGATATGTAGAAACATAGTAACATTGCCAAATAATTGATAGTACTTCCTATACTAGAACTGGCCAATTAAATATCTTAAAGGCAGCCGCTACGACAGTTAGACATAGACAGATTGCTAATTAACTAGTAAACAGTGTTCAAAACGCTAATTTTGTTTACTCCATTGGTGATACCGCGTTCGAACTAGGTGCACTTTACTAAATGAGTATACCGACGCACCTGGGAGGCACCTGCATCTTGATTAGTGATTGCACTTAGCTCCTTTAGCTTGCCACACTGGATTAATACTTGCGTATCAGCGAATGTGAGGTTATAATTAATTAAGTGACTGTGCAAGGTCCGCCAGCGCCCTCTGTGAAACGATTATCATCATAACTGTCATTTTTTAGACAGGGTCTAATAATAGTTATTAAAACGACCGACTTGAATTGCAGTTTTATGCGTTGCGTTTAGGTCAATTATTTCATTTAAGTTTAATTTTATTTCGAATTAATTTGTTTAACGATTTTATTGATTATTTATTACCTTCTGATTGGAAATTCTGCCTCTATTGAAGACGAATATATATTCTTAATTGGAAACGTGTTAGTTAATTATTTGATGCTACTGAAATATTATTTCGAAAATAATGATCCGTGACCGATCCATAGTCACACCAAATTGCCACACCAGTGTGACTATGGTTAATTTTATTTATCCATAATGAAATTTGTAGTTTTAGTTGTATAAATATGGGCTGTAAATGATGCTATGGCAAGAAATTAGGTGGATGATGAGATGACGAGTAGGTAATAGAGAAGTATGGAAGAAGAAGACATTCTACGCCGACCCCAAATAAATTTTGATAAGGGCAGAAGAATAATGATGCCTATTAGTAAGGTATTAAGTTACAAAAGAAGAGGTTTATTGGTTTTAAAAGTTAAGAGACGTTTAAACGTCAAAAATATGTGGTAAAACAGTCGCGGATCATTATTTATCTAGCACCTAAGAATAAATCTCAATGATTGAAAACATTGTTGCTAGGAGTACTGATAACAGGATCTTCTCAATATATAGTAGTGGTGGTACTTTCATTTAAGCCTAAAAGTTTGGCATGATGTTAGGGTTTCTAAGTAATCTGCTGGCCGTGGGTTTGCTGTAATGTTGGCCCCTAGGCACGCCCCGCCGCCGCCGCGCCGTGTCGTTAATATTCAAGTTTATTGATATTAGTGGGTTTTTATACATCATTGGTTTTAGTACCCAACAATTACCGTATTAACACTTGCCTGAGTAAAATTCAAACGATCTATTCTTAAGATGTAGATAAGAATATTATACAGGTGCTAACTAAATAAATTAAATAAAATTAATATTCATTTTTATTAAATTACTTTCAGTTAGAAGATATACATGAGAGCATACCTAATTACTAATTGAAAAATAAACATAGACTTCATTTACTTCACGTTCGCAAGGTGTAATTTTAAGTGAGAATTTATGCATTATTTTATGTGTAAAATATGGATGCTTTATGTTTTATTAAACAAATAAAATTACAGAAGTGTATAACTAGTTTTTATCTCAAAACTGCTCACTGAACTCGGTGAAATTGTTTATGAATTATCTGTGTTGGTCTTAAGGCGACTACAGGAGCCAAATTAGCAACTCTATTTGTGGTGGTTCAAACTTCGTTTGAAATACTGTTAGAATAAAGTTCTAATCAGCTTGCACTACAAAGTGGTGGTTACGCCAGTCACTGCGGGCAGAATAGTGCAAAATGAGTGGTTTTTTGCGATTTACAAAAAATCTATTGATTGGACTAAAAAAATAAAACACTGTGATGCTAATATGTTGCCTGTAAAATTATTTGCCAAAAAATCAGAATGATCGCATGTATTTTAGTATGGTTTTTACTTGTTAAAAGACATTTTTAGAGATAAGTTCGTATATCCTGAAGAATATCATATATTTTTCTGGCTTTGTTTATTGCAGTGAATCATATACTTTTTGCATTATAAAACTCGCGTTTAGCTCCTGTAGTCCCCTTTAATGGCAATTGCTTTCATTGCTTATCGTTGACATCGTTGTTGCTCTTTTTGTTTATATGCCTATCAACCTTACCTTAGACCAGTACATAGATTATTTTTATTTTATTTTATTTATTTGGAACAAAAAACAGTTACACGTGGCAATATTAATAGTTAGCTTAGGTCTAATAGTAAACAAACGCATAACCCACACTATTGTCCACGAAATCATATCGATGTAAAAGAAATAAGGAAACGGACGTATACAGAAAGGGACAGTAAGAAAATAAAAAAAAAAACTTATAAACCTGAAAGGTCACACAAACCAATTCTGGACAGCACTCCCCGTCCAGATCTAGTTCGCAGTCACCAATCATAGTAACATTATAGAAACTATTGTTCTTTGCTCACTGATATTGTGATAGAGTAGTACTATCGAGGACACTTCCGCCTGATCACCACTAAGCTAATTTTTGCTTGCACTTAAAATATAGAAACGCTCTCTATCCCCGCCCCGTTGACTTTATATATAAATAATTAATGAAAAAATACCGATCGGCGACACATGCCAAACGAGAGTTATTGTTATTTAGCGCGCCAAAGTTGACGCTTTGCTTATAGGCCTAAAGTTTAAGGTGGAGTGGCTCGGCGCCTCCGCATGATTTAAGCGAAAAATTTTTTAACTGATCAGGCGGAAAAGACCACGACTGTACATGTATACCTGTCCTTAGAGCCCTTAGACCATCAGTGTGGCGCCCGCGCCAAAAAAACGTTACCGAGAAAATTGGACTGCCAATTCATTACCTTACAGGAATTCAAAACTGTATTTTATTGTGACCCCTTTTATATGTATATAAAAAGAAAAGTGTGTTTATTAGCATTAAACAAACAAAAAACAAAGGATAAACTTAACTTTGCTGTTCGGCCGAGAAACGGCTATTGCTCCAACCGCAAATAATAAGTTTGTAATAGTAAAATCGCTTATTTTATTAAACTACATATTGTCGGTTTTCGGGTTTTTTACTGTTCCCTTTATATTGTGCTGTAAGATCTTGCTTTTTGCAAAATTTCGTTATTCTAGGTCCACGGGAACTACCTTATAGGTTTTCGACCCAAAACCTATAGGGTACTTCCGGTTGACCTAGAATTGTCAATTTTGGTTTAAAGCAAGGTCTTACAGCACAAGTAAAGGGAACAGTCCGAAAAATAAAAAAAAGTTGAAAATTAAGGTAAATTTTGGTACTATTTATTTATTTATTTATTTATTAATATAGGTTCACCAACAGCTTCTGTGTACAGCATTTAGGTATACATAGGTTTTACAGTCTTGGACTTACACAGTCGCCAATTACAGGTTAACCAGCATTCGTAAAAATAAGTGTTAACTTAAGAGAAAGGTACTAGGTGGTACTTACAAGTTTTCGCGAAAATCTAAATTTGCCCATATCTTTTTATCGTGTTGACTCTGGACCTTGATTTTTATACACCTAATAGGGACTATAGACCTCAGTATATGGTATAAATTCAACTTGCTAGGTCCACCCGTTCTCGAGAAAATCGGTGGTGACAGACGGACAGACAGACGGACAAGAAAGTGATCTTATAAGGGTTCCGTTTTTTCCTTTTGAGGTACGGAACCCTAAAAAATTGTTACTTTTAATGGTAAAAGAACTTCAGCATAATACCAGATGGTATAAGGTATACCATGCCTGACGCTGATTTAATATTTCGACTGTGGTTCTTGAAAAGTCTACGCTTTTGATCTGCCCCCATTGCAGGAAGCGTAAGCGACACACTTATAAAGTCGGCTAGAAACGGGTTAGTTTCGCAAAAGGTGCATCGATTGGTATAGCGAACTGTGAAATAATCTAGGGGATCGGCGCGTGCCTTACCATCGCGCCGTCACGCCCACCGCTGCAGGCCGAGTTTGTTTTAGCACGACGTCGGCCTCGTCCTGTTTGACACATTGTGTTGTTGTTTGTTGTCCGGCCTTAGAGCATCTTTTGTTGCTTGTTTCTAGTGTTTGCATACAATGATAGAGCTGTGCAGGTGACTACGTATTGCTCGATAATTGACAAATGAAATCGATGAAGAGCTAGAATCTAAGTGTGATGATTGGTCAGAAAATGCTGTTTTTTCATAAAATTATAACTGTTAGATGTTTCTTGAACCAGTTCAAGAATAAAAGCTGCCATTATTTTGTTTGCTACGAGCGAAATTATGTTTCTTTTTGCGACAAGAGATCCCGGTGTTTTAATTTAAGTGCCTTCCTAAATATCATTTACACCTGCTGCTGTATAAATCAGGTGTAACATGTAAGTTTATAAACTGACATGGTTACTAACATTATCATTATTTCATTAACGCTAAAAACGGGATATTTACCATGTTTAATACTTGTTGGGTCAGCATGTGTCTAAATCGATGTAATCTTACTAATATTATACATGCGAAAGTTTGTGAGGGTGGATGGATGTTCGTTATTCTTTCACGCAAAAACTACGGACCGAATTTGGATTAAATAAGCACACAGAGAGTTTATAACCTGGATTAACATGTAGGATGCTTTTTATACCGGTAGTACGATCCCGTGGGACATTACCGAATTACACGCGGCCGAAGCCGCGGGCAAAAGTTTACTACTTGTTAGGTGTAGCATGTGTCCAAATCGATGTAATATTCTTTATTTTATTTTATTTATTTGGCTCACCAACAATAGGCGAGACGACAAAAAAAAAACCAATTAGTCTGTCTCAGTTAATATTTATTTAATCAGAAAATATTTGCCCCGTGTTTTTTCTTTTGTTACGTAAACCAAAATTGACGAAGATACGACGCTTTTAAAATTCTCAATACGTCACGCCGTGGTATAATTTTTAGCTAGTTCTGACGTCACGAGCCCCGTGCCCGTGCAGAGCGTTTTATCTTTGTCAATATTCATTGATTTACTAAAACAAAAAATAAGTGTCCATTAATTTCCGATACTCTAACTGACGGACTAAATAGATTTGCAATTTTTTGATACTGTCGTCATGCCTATTGAATACATTGCTTCAAAGATACAAAATACATTTTTCATTATGATAATGTAGTGTTTAAATTAAGCTTTACAAAAGCTCAACGCTTACAATACTCGTCTAATGTATCTCCAACTAATAATCTGAGTTGGAACAATGCCGAGTTCAGTAAAGCGATACTGATGGCCAGATGACGAACAACTAACTTTCCTGATGACAGCAATCTTAACTTGTAGTGGTCAACAACATTTTAAGGACATTATAAAAAGGTTACCCGCATTTTGTTTATAAGTGACTTACGGCATCGGACTACTGAAATGGATACGTACGTAAGACCTGAGCGTGTTACCATGTAATTTTAGGTGTTTTCAATTTTTTGAATACATTTCAAGTTTTTTTTTAAACGTTGCTCCTATGCATTTTTTTTCCTGGATATTATAGTGGGTGCGTTTACAAATTTTCAAACTCACATACACAATCAGCAATCAAAGTGTTGCCAGCTTCTGCAACAACGGGATTCCATAGTTGTTATTTTCCGACGCACTATTATTCGATGTCCATTATTACGGACACCGACAGAGAATCGAAAATAATACGAGTTGTCTATGTAACGAAGTTTTATTACAGGTAACCGCTGCGTTGGAAAAGCGGTCGCGCTTACGATCGCATTTTGGTGAAACAACTGTTTGGTCGATGGGCTTTTGTTTTATGTTTGTATTGGGTAACTGCTTTGTACACTAGTTTAGCTTGTTCAGTTTGGGCATACTTTAGCGCTTTGATCTAGAAATGTTTGTGCCCAGAACATATTTAAATGTATATATTTAATATTTACAATATGTTGGGACAACTTATAAAGCTGATTGCTTTTTAAAACTCCATTATTTTTAGTCAGACATGAATTTCCCACTGCGGAGCCTCTCCTAAGAAAATAATATGTACTGAATTTGTCGGATTATCCAATTGACAAAAGTTGAGGATAAATATTATATCTTTTTTAAAAGAAGACATCCCGCCAGACAAAGTGAAAACATACCACGAAGTTAGAACTTCTTTGTTCTAAGTTTTGTAAAGGCAACCTACAGCTTTCCTACAACAATTTTCACACTACATAACACACTAAAACGTGATGTCTTGATAGTTTAGAGTCTCAGACTGTCTAGTTAGAGGGTATAAAATGGCAGGCCATATTTCCTAGCCAAGATCTGATGTTAGGATTTTTAGATAGGTTTCGTGATAATGTGTGGCGATAAATCATTTGCGAAAATAGTTTACCTTTCTCTCAAGGAGAAGAGAACATTAATTTGTTCAATGGTGAGCATTTATGGGCAATAACAGGATATATAGATGTAGTGGAATAAAAGCGCGCGAAACTATAAACTGGTCCATAGATCAGCTAATTGTTGCAGAATGGTACAAACCTGGGTAATGGCGCGTTCGGTCGGAGCAGCCCGCGCAGCCGCTTCGCAATTTAAACGCTAACGACTTTTATGGCCAGCATGTATCTTTCTTTAACAAGGTTATAATGAAGCTTTATATTATTCTTTTTTTTTGTTGTTAATGTTTTAGTGGGTACTCTCGTGTATTGGTTGAGAAGTGGAACCGTTTTGTGACTTGCAGTGATTTTTTGTAATAACTTATTTGCCTCTATAGATAAGATAAGATAAGATAAGTCTTTATTTGCCTTAAACATGGTATAAAGTAGTTACAGTCAGATATTAATCTAAAGTCCGCATGTTTAGCTATACAGGATAGTTGTATTAATTGCATGCAAAATAATAATTATAAGTAAATTTTAAAGTTCAATGTCACAGATACAACATGGTCAATACAATAATAATGGTAGAATAGTGATACAATAATAATAGTCTTCTCTGAGCATTATCCACAATAACAAAAATCCAGAAATCTATTGGTTGAGTAAATCTTTAATGTCATAAAACATGTGTTCTTTCAACCATTTTAGTAATTTGTTTTTAAATGAGTTAATATTAAATAACAATTTCAATTCTTTGGGAATTTTGTTATAAATGCGTATACACATGACTAGGAAACTTGTCGCATACTTGGCTGATTTAGGAGTATCCTGGAATACAAGTCTGCATGGATCTCTATTTCGAGAATTCAATTGATAGGCTTTTTTGAACAATCCCTTATTATTATAAACATAATTACAAATTTCAAAAATGTACAGTGAAGGAAGTGATAATATACCTAGCTTTTTAAAGAACGGTTTACATGACTCGTCAGGACGGATACCACAAATGGCTCTGATGCATTTCTTTTGCGCAATAAATGCTCTGTGTCTATCTGTACTGTTACCCCAAAGGATAAGCCCGTATCGTAAGATAGATTCTATGTAGGCGTGATATGCTGTAATTGCTGTTTTTTTGTTGGTTATGTTTTTTATTTATCTGAGAGCATAAACAAACTTGTTAATTCTACTGCACAAACCATCCAAATGTACTTTCCAATTCAGATCTTGATCTATAAGTACTCCTAAGAATTTAGTTTGTGGGACTTCTTTTAACCTGTCAATATGAAGTTTGAAATTGTATTTAGTATGTTTTGATTTATTAAACTGTATAAAATTAGAATTGTCTAAATTAATTTTCAATTTATAACTTAATATAGTAATAAAGGTTTTCAGTGATCTCTTAAAAATATTGTAATTTAAATACGGTATATAGTTAGGTTTATGTTATTATCACAAGAAAATCAGCCTTTAAGTACCTATGGTTATACGTATGTCCTTGTATAAATATAGGAACTTTATTGTGTTTACAGCTGAAACCATGCAAAGGTAGACCATCCTTTATACTGTTCTGTTTGCATTGTTTACACGTGTTGTATAAATGTCTACGTATAATATATAGGTACTAATACACATATATACGAAAAGGCAAGGTATCTAAACACATTTTCATGAAAGTCATTAAAAGGTAATTGAAAAATAAATAAGTAAGTAAGTACCATAAAATAAATTAAGTGATGAGGGATATAAAACAAAAGAAGGCTATGATTAGGATCAAAGAAATTCTAAGAAATAAATGAATGAATCAAAAAAAAATCAAAAAATTGAAGTCGTCAGGAGTGTCCGGCCATACAGGGTGTAAACCACCTCATCACGAAGCCAAGCATTCAGTCAACCAAGCATTCAGTACATCAAACTAAGTAACTTTACGCAAAAAATATTGCAGGGAAACGACTTTTTTTTGGGGTGAAACATCGTGTTTTGTGGTAGAACTCCACGTAACGCACTCAAAACATTGTGCTGATGGATGGATTGAATAGTACGGGGGTCGTGGAGGTGTTTAAAGAAAAAATCTTGCATTAAAAACTTGTATTAAAAAAAAAACTTGTCAAAAAGATGGAATTTTGACCCCCAATATCTCCGTAACTAGAAGGTTCCGAGGTATGGTGTAGACCAAAAAAATTATTGCAATGACGGGGAGAACAAGTGCCTTTCGACTTCGTTAAGATGTTTTTAGCCCTTAAACGACCCCTTATAGTAAAACAATTTATTATAATGTTAGTCGAATAGATTCTAAAATTAATGTCCTCTCACCGAGAAAAGACATTTGTATCAATCAATCCAAGAAGTTATTTCATTTCAACGAGAACTACTACCTACAACCATTTTTTCTTTGCTTACTTTTTGTCTATGGCACAGCTGTCTATTCCTGCCCTGCCTAATAGAGTTGTAAATAATTGCTAATTTAAATAAGATAAATTAAGTTTTTACGATCGCGATCACCGACCCATATCGACCCTTATAAATACTCGTAATTTTAACGGACGTCTATAAAAATAATTGAAAAGATGAAAATAGCAGTTCTATCTAATAAACCCTTCGTTTTAACGAGTGTTAATTATTTAAAAACGTGGAAATATAGGTGTTGTTTAATATTAATTGTTTCATCATCTCTGATCCTTGTTAACTTAATAATTATGATTTTAAATTGTTTGTAATTGACTCAGAAATGGGAACACATGTATCTCTAGGTGCTTACAGGTAATTACAGTCTACCAAACATCGGAAGGCAAACCCCATTTTGAGTCGCTGGTCCTGTAAAAAAACTTAGCAATTCATTTCTAGGGGCATTTTTTTTTAATAGCCTGTACTGTTCCACTACTGGGCAAGGGCCTCCCCGATTCCTTCCATGTGCTATTTTCCCGTGCCTCGAACCAGAATTTATTACTTAGCAATTTATGTGTTTTTATGCAAATGTAAACATCATAATAATTAAGTTTTTCATCAGAAGTTATTTATAAATAAAAGTATAATGGAAGGAGACATAGCTGGTCTGTTTCCATAATATAATATTTATTTCGAACCAGACTTCCTTGAAAATTAATTATAAACGAAACCTACTCTGCTATCCTTTCTTTTTTCAAGGCACTATGAAGAATTCATTAAAACAATCCCGGCAGGTATTTCACCGAAGGTAATAAAACCTTGTTTTCCTGGAATTCCTCTCCGTAATTAACCTGAACGCTCATTTTAATTTTCATTCGCATTTTCTCTTATTAATTGGAATCGCCTTTTCTTTACAACCATGTTTGCTACCGCTTGAAATAAACCCGCATAACATTTATTTGAATAATATTGGCTAAGAAGAAACGAAAATAGTGAATCATCGAAAAGAAGACTGTCATCTTAATGAAGGCATGCTGATAAAATGGTAGAAAAGGACGGACTGCACCGATCCCAAAAAAAATGGGAGGAGGATTATCATCAACCTAATCTTTTCTCGACTGGTGTTTTCGATCATTCTCAGAAGATCCATTGGCCAGATCCATGATTGATCTAGTGAGAATTGTTTTTCTCATTAGGTCTATTTATATAAAAAAATAAGTAAAATGCATCTAAAGAGAATTTTTGATGTGACAAAAATGAATGTTACAAAAACAAACAAATATCAATAAAACAAGTGAATATCACTAATTTCAACAAATTACTATCCTGACTCCTGTAATGGTGGAAAAGAGTCTTTGGGAACCAAAAGGGAAGATGAGACAATTAATGAGGAGAGCTTCTACTTAAATTGGATGGAAAGTCAGATAGCCAGTCGCTCCATGTTAAATACTGGCATAGCTGGTATGCCAGTATTTAACATGGAGCGACTGGCTATCTGACTTTTACAACTGGGTTATACTTACACGGTACACTGAATAATAAATGCTGTACCCCTTGGTAAGACTGGTTGTCTGAATTTCTGGCTACTGACTACCCGTAAAAAAACTTATTGAAGTAAAAACAGAACTGAAAGAGTAAACTAAACCCAAAACTTAAACGTTAGAAAGCTACCCAGCTCTTAATTTACATTATTAAGGAAGCCACAAAAATAAATGTTATTAGATTAGCGGGACCAAGTGGAGGTTTAAATTGGCGGTTAAATCGCCGCTGCAAATAGAAGCTCGCGACCAACTAATTGGTCCACAATGGGGTAGCGAGCTGCGTTAGCTTCACTGTTAAAAGTATTAATGTACAACGGCAGCTAGTTTTAAAAATAGTCTCAAAACACATTATTTGAAAACTCCTCTTTCTCGGATTAGCATCAGCATGCCTGAGAGATATTTCTCGACGGCATGTAAAGCCAAGTCAGAGGCCCATGGGTGGCGTTAAAACTCTGACACCAGGTTAGGTATTAACCACCAGAAAGCAAGAAAGAAAGAAGACTGCATGATGGATCTGTGTGGGGTAAGGAAGGGGGACCCCTTCCTTACCCCACACAGATCCATGCGGCAAGGGCCGAAGCCTGCCGGGGCTGCGGGTCTATTCGAAAGAGATACCGTGGCCCCGGAACACAAAGCAACACGAACATGGATGGGTTTTAGTCAGTAAAAGTCGGAAACTCCCTCCTGCTCCGCCCAGAGCGGGAGGAGTCATTTGATGATTTCCCATCCGAAAAAAAAGGGATCTGTGTGGGGTACCCAATTTGCTCCTGTTGACGGTCTATAGCTTGATTTCTTGAAGTAGATGCGTAATCTTCAAGGGGGTAGATGACACACCAATCAATTGAGATACTTTTTAAGAGCTGTCAAAATGCGGTTCTCTCATAGATTTTGTATGACAATAGCAAACTGGGACGTCACTGTTTAATCAACTCTATGACTCAACTACTATTGATTTCAAAGCAACTAAAAATCGAATTTGCCAATTAATTGAAATTAATTTGGGTTTTCAGGCCCAAAATAAATTGATTTTTTTAGAGATTGGTGTCTGCAAATTATTGTTTTATGGTATGGCCCATAAAACATGAATTAAGTACTACCCTATTAAACTCAACCTTTATACAGTCATTTTTCAAATACGTCCTTGATTCCAAACGATTTGGTGATTGTTATTGCTTCATAAGCTGTAGGTACTTGGGTAAGTTGCCATAGTCAAATATAAGCTTTGTTGGTACCTTTAGCAATTTATAGAGCAAATAGTTGTATGTAACCTTTACAAATAACTTGTGCATCAGCTATTATCTTCAAGCTAACTTAAATGTAGTCCACAACAATAGTTCAAGAGGCCAGGGCATGAACTTACGACCTCTCAATTGCCAGTTAGCGACTTAGCCTTTGGGCTATTGTTGCTTCTAATAAGTTTACCAATAGCTCTAAGCTATACCTCAGTTTTATCAAAACGATAAGCCTTTACCTACTAGTTAACAGTGTTCTGGATAAAGGAAACAGCACACATATCAACTCGGGACGGGAACGTCACCGTATCGCCTTTCGCCTCGTGTGTTTCGTGAGCTTGTCCCGAGGGAGGCGATTACGTTACGATTCCGATTAGAGTGCGTTGCAGTAGGGAGTTTAGTACAAAGAATATTGAATGGCTCGAGTTGATACGGTGACAAACCCTTTCCGAGTAGATCTGTGTGCTATTTCCTTAAGTTTGAAAACGATTCTTTTGTTTTTATTGTTGGTCTTTTCCAAGATTACGTTTGCTGTTCAGGGTGAGTTGAGTTCCAGTACTACTTCTTAAAAACATTTTCTAGATCAGATTCTGTAAAAACCAAGTGCCGCCGTTGTTCAAAGTAGGTATGAATAAACATTTACCAGTTTTATCGAAACCAGAAATGATAGCTACACGAAACCCTATACAACAAACGCCCCCTCCCACTTCCCATAGATTTTACGTAAATATTAAACAAAAACTTTCCCCGACTATCTTAGTATGGTAATACGGCGTCATAACTGCGTTTATTAGGCGCATGCGCAGTGGAGCGTAGAGCGTGGGCGTCCTATGTGTGCACGCGCGCCGCCCTCTACGCCCTTCTGCGCTATCGCCCATCGATGCACGCGCAACTCGCTCGATGTAGGCTTTAATTGAACCTGGCCTGAGAAACGGACTAGAATTTAAAGAGTGAAAAATCTGTTTGGTCTAAAATGTTGTCATCACAGTTAATCACGAACCCAGTAGGTATCAAATACGAATTGCGATTAGTTAATTATCAATAGTATATGTAATTTAAGGTGTTTTATTGGAATTGGAGACTGATGAAATGTCCAGTAAATAAATGGTATTGATAATAAAGAAGTACGGAAGCAGAAGACATGCTGCGCCGACCTCAAATAAATTCGTATAAGGGCAAGAGAATACTGATGGAATAGACAAAAATTAAACATTAAAAAAAAGGTTGCTTCGAATGTTGAGTGCTACAGATTACAAAAACAAAAATCAACAGCCAAACAACATTGAAAAATTAAAACCATTGACATCAAATATCAAGATCACAATACAATAAAGTCCATATTGTATAAAACAATAACGTTAACAGATAAACATCTCGGTAAATTAAATAAATATTATTTTATTTAGGCCCCGGGCGCGCTGGCCAGTCGTATTTTGTGCGCAGACGCTGCCTACGATAAGACAAACCTAACTACCGAGTGGTGAGCTTATTAATTTATTTTATTTACTGCCGTAGACTTGCCTGCTACATACGATATCGGAGATTATAATTTGTTAAGCTAGCGTTTAGAGTTGTTGAGATAAGAGAGCATTTGATGAGAGTTAGGCTTTGGGCTGTAATGAAGACAATCTGATCAAAAAATTAAATGGGGATTACATAATTTTAATGTTTTTTCTTTTTTACATGATTATTATTGTTTCAGGAAAGAATTTTTACGATAATTTTGGGTCTTTCGGATCTGTTTGTTGCGGCGACTAATCTCCGAAACGGTTGGACCGATTTTGACGAGACTTTTACAGGCAGATAGCTCATTTTACAAGAAGTAACTTAGTCTTTTTATAATAATATCACGCGGACGAGGACCAAGGCGACGTGTAGTCCAAAATAAAAACTATGTAGTTCAAAATAAAAACTTTATTCTGTTTCAGACTTTCACGGTTTTTCACTACACTTAAAGTACTTACGGGATGATATCCGTGATTTTTCGTGACAAAGAAAAATCACGGATATATCATCCCGTAAGTACTTGAAGTGTAAAAACTTTCTAGTTCAAAATGAAAACTTTCTAGTTCAAAATAAAAACTTTCTAGTTCAAAATACATTATTTTCCTTGGAAATACAAACCTTAACTGATTTATTCTCTATTCCTCATGGCTAAACGCATGCGAGTATCCTTTGCTTCTAAAGGCAGACTATCACATGAGGCCCTGCATTAACGACATCAAAGGGCTTAGCAGGAAGTAGTTAGTGCCCGGATGACTGACCGGATAAACCTATAAGACTTGCTACTTGCCCGTATCTGTAGATTATGTTGGTCCTTGCAGATGAAACTATGGATAAACCTTGTCTTATATTTCTGATTGCAGAATAAAGAGATTTAAAAGAATTATAGAGTGGACATCTACACTAATATTATAATTTTGATTTGTATTTTTGTGTGTGTGTATGTTTGTAATGAATAAACTCAAAAACTACTGCGCCGATTTCAAAAATTCTTTCACCATTAGAAAGCCGCGTCTTTACTGAGTAACATAGGCTATATTTTATCCCCGTACTCCCACGGGAACGGGAATTACGCGGGTGAAACCACGTGACGTCCGCTAGTAGGGAATAAAGGCATACAAAAATTTTGATCCCGAACATTTTAATTTTGATACACGAAAGCTACCTGACAATAGACCGATTTGTTGCTAATCGGATTACGATTTCCTTCGTGTTGTCTCGTCTATCGCCCGTAAATATTGGACTGTCTTTGTTAGAGAAATATGAGAACAGGTACTAAACACACACGCACTCACTGATTCTTTTTTGATCAACAAGTCATTTTATTTTTTTCATTTATGGTGCATCCTTTTTCAAATATTCGAAGACTAGATGGTCTGAAAGTGTAGAGATAATAAATGTGTTTTGTAAAAGTTAATCTGCTGTCTATTAGCATTGAAAACTGAACCATAGTGAAGTTGACTTTCACACATCTTGAAATGTATTTTTATGTACTGTGTTCAGCAATAAAGATTTGATCATTTGAGTCAGAGTTGGTTTTCCATTGTTTCGACACACACACTTCGAAACGCCATCTTAGATTTCAGGTATAACATAACATAACACCTGTAATCCCCGAACAGTTTTAGATTTAGATTTATTTATTTATTTAGTACAGCATAAACCATTAACACTAAATTAAATTATGTAATCCTTTTACTCGGTTCTTTTACGTGGCTGCTACTGGGAAGTTCCTGACGGAATAATCCAAGAGCACTTGGCCCGACCCGGGAATCGAACCCAGGCCTCATGCTTAGCAGTCACGCTTGCGAACACTAGACCAAGGAGGCAGTCAGGCATTTCAGGTATAATTTGCATAAAATCATGTGTGAGTACCAAAGCTGTTTTCCCAGACTACCATCTTTGCGAATCTTTATACTGTCACAGCCGACACTAGATCATAGCCTACAAAAGCTAGCACCCAGTATGCCCACAGTCGTGGTCCCGCGCCGGGTGTGCGGGCTTGTCACGATTCACGCAGCGCGGACGCAGCCTCGCTATTTGTTTTATATCCGAGACATATCGGTGAGAGGCACCCACGCCGCACCGTGCGTGATACAAACGAGAACTTTGCTCTTTACTTATTTATATTCTACGATTTATTGTACTTCCTTGGTTTACTGTTCGGAATGACAGGCTGTGGTCTAGTTTTCTGTTTGTGCTCATGAAGGCGACTACATGAGCTAAATTAACAACTCTATTCGTGGTGGTTCAAACTTCGTTTGAAATACTGTTAGAATAAAGTTCTAATCAGCTTGCACTACAAAGTGGTGGTTACGTCAGTCACTGCAGGCCGAATAGTGCGAAATGAGTGGTTTTTTGCGATTTACAAAAAATCTATTGATTGGGCTAAACAAATAAAACACTGATGCTAATATGCTGCTTGTAGAATTATTTGCCAAAAAATCAGAATGATCGCATGTATTTTAGTATGGTTTTGACTCGTTAAAAGAAATTTTTAGAGATAAGTTCGTGATTTTTTTTATCGAGTAAAATTTGTTGCATTATGTTTTCAAAACACTATCATACTAGCATATATCCTGAAGAATATCATATAACTTTCTGGTTTTGTTTATCACAGTGAATCATATGCTTTTTTACATTATAAAACTCGCGTTTAGCTCCTGTAGTCCCCTTAAAGTTATTACACGCGTCTTCGAGACTGTTACACGTCTGTAATTTCTAAAGGGATATGTAGAGATGTACTATCGAGGACACTCCCGCCTGATCACCACTAAGCTAATTTTTGCTTGCACTTAAAACATAGAAACGCTCTCTATCCCGCCCCGTTGACTTTATAATAAATAACTAATGAAAAAAATACCGATCGGCGACACATGCCAAACGAGAGTTATTGTTATTTTGCGCGCCAAAGTTGACGCTTTCCTAATAGGCCTAAACTTTAAGGTGGAGTGGCTCGGCGCCTCCACATGATTTAAGCGAAAAAAAAATTAACTGATCAGGCGGAAAAGACCACGACTGTACCTAATAAGTAGTACTCCCTGAAAAGCTTTCAATGCATACTGCCATCTGTGTTTCTGATTCGTGATGAGAAGTTCTGAATTCTCGATTCGAAAATTTATGTCGTGATTGTTGAAACTGATTTTTTTTTATAGGGCTTTTGGTTACTCTTGATGCTAATGACAAAAAAATGTCTCTAATTAACGTTAAAGAATGTGAAAAAGCCGTGTAAAAATAAAGATTGAATTTATTTCAAGCGGTTCCCATACAAGAATCAAGTACTCGAAAACTATCAAGAATCGCGGAACATACAATGGGATATTTTTGAATACCCTGGGCGTGAGTATTCAATTTTTTTAGGGAAGGGGCCCCTTCCCTATTGCTGACTCTCTTTGAGGCGCGCGTGGAACACGAACGCGCCGTCGACGCGGCCTGTCGTCATGAGACGGAAGGACGGCGAGCTAGCCCATAGCTCCCCGTCCACAGGCCCGCGAGCCTGCCTGTCCCTTTGTTGTCCTCCCCCAGCGACGCTTTAAGCCGAGGCACTTACCCCTCAGGGGGTGCCCTTAGCGTGTAGTCGCTTAGTTTGTAAGTTTTTGCCCTGGCTGGAGGTCTTACACACAAGGCACCCACAGGATAGTTCGGTTTAGCAGACGACAACATCTTAGATTGCCTTGCGAGATGAAGATGCCACTCACAAAAAAAAAACAAGTTGCGTTAAAGCTGCGTGTGGCGACGCAACGCCTGCTCGTCGGACAGGGGCCAGAAAGACGAAGTGGAGAGGGATGCTGCGGGGCGACGTAGTAGGGTTTCTCAACGCTGCACGCTGCTACATAGTAATGTTGATCGTGGGGCCTCGGTACGTTGAAACCATAACGTTGCGTCGACGCAACGCCCGTGTGGCTTCACTCTTACTGCTCTCTCCGTTCCCACGTTGGCGCGGTTCCTTGAAGTTCATTGTTGCGGTACTTGATTAATATTTGGATGCAAATTATGCTCTGTTTAACGGGATCTTGCTATGTTTCCTGAAATTCAGAAGACACATTAGGTAACACAGGCTCGAAGTCGTTTGATGATCTGGTTATAGCTGTTAAACTAGTCTTGGTAGACAGCTTGGTGACAGCTTGGTATACGGTAGACAGCACATTAGTGGCTGTGTTTGACTTTGAGCTGGCTTGACGTCGGCTATTCAATAGAATACGAGTTCAGGTTATACCAACTGCTATTGTGACCAGCAGGCTTAGCCAAGTTGACAATCTACAATCGTTAACGCCAGTAGAAAACTAATCTAATGTATGGGAATGACATCATCTCAACGTTAAATCACGTGATCAGCGCAAACGAATAGAAAATTCGTAGACAAGTTTACATCGTTCAAAATGATAGAATGGAATGTTATCGTTTCTACAATGTTGATCGCTATACTCTTTGGTAGGAATGCTCACCATAGACTTAAGTGTAGGTTTTTTCTTAGACATTAGAGAACGAGCGATCGACTCAGTCGTGTCAACTTGGCTACCAATTTAGCGCTTTCGAAAGAGAATCGATATGAAACGTTTGTAACTTGGCTAGGCCTGCAGCTCACCGCGAATGTGCGGCCGACATAACATGATGTTATGTTTAAGTCCGTGCCTATTGCCATCAACTGGGCACAAATCCAGACTCCGTGGCTGCTACTCAGTTTCTGATGGAAAAACCTTATAACACTTTGCCCCACCTGGGAATCGAACCCAGGACCCACAATGCGGTCTACTGAAACATAATTGGTCATTTTGGTTCGCAATTCTGGAGACGTTTTTATTTCAAACAGTAGTGGGCTAAATAAATACAATGATTAATTAACAAATATGCCTTTTAGACCGCTGAACTATCATGCTGAAAAAAGACAAACCACTGTTGAAAGTGCAAACTGCTAAAAAGACTTGGAACAAACTTTTGATATTTGTCGAACATTGCGGCTGCATTTAGCGAGGCTCTATTTCTGGATCAGATTTAGTACGTCTTTTACGATTAAAGTTTTTAAGTGTCAAACATTAAAACTTTTGAATAAACTGATTATAAGCCTATTTCCGCTGCAGTGGAATCGAGTGGACTATTTAAAAGTTTGTTTTTAGGTCATTATGATTTGGGTAAAACAAATGTACGTCTTGGTGAAAAACATTTACCTTGATGAAGAGAAGAGACTGTTTTCATTAATAATTAACATAACATAAAATCACGCCTGTAATACCGAAGAGTTAGGCAGAGGTGTAGCTAATAGGTACACCCACATTTCGCCAGTTATGTTTCATCATCATCAGCCTATAATGTTCCCACTGCTGGGACAAGGCCTCCTCTCATTGAGAGGGAATGGGCTATAATCCACCACGCGGGCCCAGTGCGGGTTGGTAGATGTCATATGTCTTCGAATTTTTGGTTCTAGGACATGCCGGTTTCCTCACTAAGTCGGGGACGCCACCACTGGGCCACCGCTGCCTCAAGTTATGTTTAAGAGGTCTACAGGAGCTAAACGCGAGTTTTATAATGCAAAAAAGCATATGATTCACTGCAATAAACAAAACCAGAAAAATATGTGATATTCTTCAGGATATATGCTAGTATGATAGTGTTTTGAAAACATAATACAACTAATTTTACTCGATAAAAAAAATCGAACTTATCTCCAAAAAAATATTTTAACCATACTAAAATACATGCGATCATTCTGATTTTTTGGCAAATAATTCTACAAGCAACATATTAGCATCATAGTGTTTTATTTTTTTAGTCCAATCAATAGTTTTTTTGTAAATCGCAAAAAATCCATTTCGCACTATTCGGCCTGCAGTGACTGAAGTAACAACCACTTTGTAGTGCAAGCTGATTAGAACTTTATTCTAACAGTATTTCAAACGAAGTTTGAACCACTACAAATAGAGTTGCTAATTTAGCTCCTGTAGTTGCCTTAAGTCCCATTTAATAGGGGGCCAGCCTATTGCCATCAACCAGGGAGAAATCCAGACTCCGTGGCTGATACTGAGAAATTTATGCTCAGCAGTGGCGCTTGCGATTACTGGACCAACGAGGTATTCCTCATTGAAAAACATACAAAATTAAAACACGCACAACCAATTATAACCAACCCAACACCTCATAGCATTGTCTTCTCAAGGAAGAGCCGCAATAAATAGCAATACGTATGTACACAGGGTATATACTCGTCTGCGTTAGCTTTGTGAATTGTGGCACTACGGAGCGCACGCTTGACCTGCGTAATTGTGTGCTGAGCCGAACAGCCGAGCCTATAATACCGCACTACTCTGTAGGGCTGTTTAGAGCTCACGACTCCTGAGAATTCTCAGGTCGGAAACGGATTATCTAGGTGTTGTAAAGAGTTGTTGTTTGGTTAATAGAGTAAAGGCTCGACCAAGTGGTGGCCAAGGTTAGACCAAGCGAACTAGGGCAACAATACTGTTAAAATCGCGGGAAGCACCTGGATATGGGACGCATAGAATCGGGAATTGTGATGTGGGTTTGAGAGACGAGGTGTTCTGTACTTGGTGCTAGATTTGTTATTAATAGTTATCATAATCATTACAGCACATGAATTGTACTATGATTTCTTTTTAATAAGGCCCCGCCTTGCCCCACAGAGTATCATTAGCAAGAAGCATTGGCCAGCGCCAGAAACGAGTTGTTTGTTCGACCGAGTCTTTACGGGTGGCGGTGTGGACAGTCGGCGAAGCCACAATCTTTTGAACGTTTCTTGAGTGAGAAAATAGTCGATAGCTTTGTCGTCGGTAGTGGGACAGGTCTATTAGCTAAAAACAGCAAAGGTTACACCAAAAAAAAACTAAAATTAAAAAGATAATCTAAAAGTGTTGTTATCCCTGATAACAGCCGTCATTTTTATGCCGGTCTGTGTTTGTTATAAAAGCTAAAGATAATTTTTTATAGCATAGTTGGCGCTTGCATACCGACCATAATCTTCAAAGAGGATCTGTAGTACCTATCTAAATGCCAAAACAATAACTAGAGTGTCAACACTATTCAACAGTAACAAAACTGAGTGTCAACAATTACTAACAAGTGACCTTTTTACCCGACTGCGCCAGAAGGAGGGTTATGTTTTTAGAGAATATGTATGTATGTATGTATGTATAATTGTTTGGCACGCTCTGTGGCCTGAACGGCTCGATGGATTTTAGCTTGAGAGGTGTCGTTAGATTCGTATTTACTGTGAGAGTGACACTGGGTATATTAAAATAAAAAAAATTAATTGGCGGATTTTTGGCGCCAAATTCAAATGTTTGGCTCACTCTGCAGTCTGCAGCCTGAACGGCTCGATGAAGGGCTCATTATGAAGATTTTGAAATGGTATATCTAAGTAACTAAAAAGTGTAAAATCAAAAAAATAATTTAAAAAATTAAACAACCCGACTGCATAAAAAATAACTAATAACTTTAAATAAAAACTGAAAAGATAAAAACAAGTTCAAGAAACAGGACATATTGACTGCAACAGTCGGAACCCATTAAATAATCTAGACTAAAATCATTACATCCAATATGGGTCCCGACTGTTGCAGTCAATATGTCCTGTTTCTTGAACTTGTTTTTATCTTTTCGGTTTTTATTTAAAGTTATTAGTTATTTTTTATGCAGTCGGGTTTTTTAATTTTTTTTTTTTATAGTTTTACAGATTACTTACGCGAACTTGACATAGAATCTTCTTTATCGTGTGGTTAGTGCCAAACCTGGTGTCAGAGTTTTTAAGCCGCCCATGGGCCTCTGACTTGGCTTAACATGCCGTCGAGAAATATCTCTCAGGCATGCTGGTTTCCTCACGATGTTTTCCTTCACCGAAGCTAGTGATAATTATACAATACGCACATGAATCCGAAAAATCAGAGGTGCGTGCCTTGGGTTCGAACTCGAGACCAATGACTTGGCAGTCCGACGGTCACACCACTAGACTATCACTGATAGAATTAAAATTATAAAAATAGAATTAAAGAAAGAAAGAAAATTATTTATTTGACGTCAGTTAGCACACACACATATAAAAAAATAAAGATACAAAATAAGGAGGAAAAGATGCACACTTGACGATCTTATGACTGCATCAGCAAGCGGAGTTCGCATAGCTGACTTTTGGGCCAAACATATTTAACAAAAATTTGCCATCGACACGCTAAGAAGAAGGAGGAAAACATAGTATGCGCTGTGTGCCTTATGGCTGCATGGTCCATTTCAGCATTCATGCCAGACAGGTGATGGTGATGCTGTCTGACGCTGGTCTTCCAATGAACCTTGAGGGGGTAGTTACGTGACGGAAAAACAGTTTCAAACAAAATGTATAAAGTAATGTTAACATACTAACAGAGTAACAACTACTTCCTTTTTTCATAAATATCGGCTCTTATCATCATTGTATAGCCTTTCCACAACTATGTTAGAGTCGGCTTCCAGTCTAACTGGATGCAGATGAATACAAGTGTTTGAAACTGCCTATCTGACCTCTGCAACGCCACCCAGTTACTGGGATACGCGATACCCCTTGGTAAGACCAGATGTCTGACTGTCGGGTTCTTGACGGGAAGTCAGACACCTGAAATTTTGACAAAGTAACGATTGTCAAAGATCTACATGGCAGCCGGGACCAATGGCTTTACAGGACACGAAAGGGTAATGGTATTATACTGGATGGTCATTGGTTACCTATCACTGAGCGACCTTGGCAAGCGTGGCTTAACCTAGAAGATCGGCCCATCCGCCTGTTATTACTTAGACATAGCACATGATATACAAAAAATAAATAAACAAATAATAATAAATATCGCTGGACATTAACACACAGCGCCATCTAGTGCCACACTAAGCAACGAGGCTTGTGTCGTGGACACCAGATAGTTGATATACCTACTACATAGATACTTTTTTGTTTGTAAATACATAGGTACATAGTATACATATAAACATCCATGACTCGGAAACAAATGTCCATGCTCATCACACAAACATTTGCTCCAACCGGGATTCGAACCCGGGACCCTAAGAACGTAAGGCAGCGTGACTACCGCTGCGCCATTCGGGTCGTCAAAAAATCGTTTGTAGTTTTACATATGTCGGCTGTTATAAAAGCCTTTAAACCAAGATCTTGCCTATTAGTGTTGGGGCAAAAACGTGCGGAAGGCAGTGCCGACTAATTGGGCTGTATTGAGACCGCAACGGCACTATCGTATCGATATTTCAGGTATTGTGAGCTTTAATACTTATTTCATTTGCTGAAGCCGGTGACCTGTCACTTTAATTTATTAATTTTAGTTGAAAGGCATTGAGCCGGAGATGTAGGCTTTCTGTGGGAAGATTGGATGCTCTTTTGTGTTCGATTTTAATTTAATATATGTATGGCTTTAAGCAGGCTTTGAAGATTACTCGATGGAAGAATTTAATTTAACTTTATTATTTGCTTGAGGCCGTTTTTGGCTGGAATGGCATTATCCATGACATTATTCCATCTGTACACATTTTCACTAATGCTGTGCTAAAGAAAGCTTTCAAAGTTTAATTTTAGTCCAATTTTGATACCATGGAACCTACGGTTTATACAACTTACTTGTCAATCAATCTATCCATATCCATACCTTCATCCCCTTCTCCTTTTGAAGGCATATGCGTTTTAATTTTGATGTGGAGGTAGTTCTCTACAGTCACTATTGAAAGGGAAGGGATTAAAGGCGTTAATGTAGTATACATTCTTTCGCGGGCCTAAATTCTTTTTTTAAATAATTTCATGTTTCACACGTAGTTCTCTATTCAGATAGTTGCCCAGGACAGAACCGTAATTCGATTCTCCTGTACATGCTGATGACTCTTGAATCTTCAAACGACTGCACGATCGACATAATTGACATGAAATTTATCCATACCTTACTCCCCCTCTTTTCGATAATAGCATGACGTGTTGACTGGCAAAAGGACAAATGTGACAATAGACATAAATAAAGTAAATTAGAACTTGTGATACTAACACCTGTTCCTCAAAACGTGTTGGCTGCACGTTCTATTATGAATTTCAACTGTTGATGTGTGAAGGAGTCTTTAGCAGTCTCCGTTACAAATGGAGAAATGTCACTAAAGGGCAAATTCCGAGGCTTCGCATTTTGAAATAAGAACTTTTTTTTTAGAATTGGCTACAAACGTATCTATGATCTTTGGTCGGCTTAATAAAAGTATTACGGTGTAGCCACAGTTAAGGGACAACTATATTAAGTGTTAGGTGGCATATCACGTCAAGAGAAACGGTGTGGTGCATCCGTCCTTTCCACTGGTTTTTATTAAGGTGGATGCTCCAGGGTAACCCGCGAAATTAAAATTTTCTAACGTTTTTTGCAATTTGCAGGCCAGTGCTAGGTTGTATGTTGATTAAAATATTGCTCGCGACTGTAGACGTATGTAGTTATAGAATTATAATTATCGAAATCATCAATACAACCCTCTAAGCGCATAAAAGTGCAGGAATGACTTTGACCTTGAAAGTCATTCCTGCACCTGTATTACTTAAGTCAGTGAAACTAGCCGGTACTTGTACTAATTACTTGGTACTATTTTCAACTGGGAATAGAGTCAATTAAACAATCTCAAGCAATTGGTCAAAATTGTAACTTTATATGAAAAACCAAGGTGATATGGTGCTAACTTCGCTGCTGTGCGTGCATGCATTTTCAGAAATATACAGCAAAGAAAGACAAATTGATTTATTTTGAAATGATCGTTGATGACCTCACTTAGCCACAGCGTGTTTGCAATAGTGGCGGCAGATGAGAAAAATAGTAGCACCCGCCCCCACTGGTGACAGACCGGTGGGGGCAGATGGGAATATACCATATCAGGCAATTGCTACGTTTTTTCGGGATGTTTCTCCCGTGATTAGGTGGCATTGATAGTAGATTGCTTTAAAGTTCAAAATATCACTTTTATGGATATTTTGAAGCCCACAAATAAGTGCTGCAAGCAACTTTTTAATCTGGTAAAAGAGAAATTATTTATTTAACTGAGGGCCTCAAAATGATCACAGGTACAGTAAATATTATAAAGGGTGTAAAGAGATTTAACGAAGCCGAAAGGCACTTGTTCTCCCCATCATTTCGATCATTTTTTCGTTCTAGACCATACCAGGGTAGTTACGGAGATATTGGGGTCAAAGTTCCAACTTTTTCACAAGTTGTTTTCTTAAATACATGTTTTTTTAATGTACGATCTTTACTTTAAACACCTCCACGGCCCCCACACTATTCAATCAATCCACCAGCACAATGTTTTGAGTGCGTTACATTGAGTTTGACCGTAAAACGTGATTTTTCACCCCAAAAAAAAAAAGTAATTTCCGAGCAATAATTTTTGCTAATGGTTACTTAGTTTGATGTACAGAACGGCTTCGTGAAGAGTCTGTTTACACCCTGTATAATTGTCACTTTGTGATCATTTTACGAATTGTAACGTAATTTTTTTTTATCCTTTTGCTAAAGCGGCTATTTTAGACCCCCTGCTCTCATTATTCAGTCGTCATAAACGTAAACTACACAGTTCGCACTGAGAGTATTAAAGTACGGAAGCTAGTTGCAACGTTCATCGCACGCAGGTCGGGCGCGTTAATTTTTCACGGAGCTAACTCGCCCCATTGTGAGGTGTTGAAATAGCCATTGTTTCCCTGACAATGGGCCGACAATGGCCCGTATCTCTCTAAAGGCCGCGAGCTCCCGACCTAGGCACTGTATCTTGGATACTACGATAGCGCGCCGTGAGCTTTTGCTAGTCATGCCGATAATAGGGGCTTATATGTTTATTGGGGTTGCCTTGTGTTGGAATTGGGGATTAGTTAAAGTTTTCCAAAGAAAAATCATCGTTGGGTTTCGTATTATTTCAGTTATAAGGTTCAGAAACTGCAGAACTAGATTATATCTGTTAAGTTTTGCAAGAAGACTTTATGACGATAGGCAATCGCATCAGCTATTATTGATAAGAGACTTGATTAGACTTCCTGCAGGGCTATTACGTATCTTTCTGATATCCAGTGACTATCAAGCTTCAGTTGTACACAGAACTTGACATGACAACGGTGAGTGTCATAATATTGGTATTACGTATCACACTGAGTGGATATCACTTCACGGTGACTAACAGGGTCATATTATACGAAACTAACCTTTTGACAGTTAATTGATGGACACTGAGCCCAGTTATTTTCATTTCGAGCTGTCAACAGAGATACGTAATAGCCCTACAGATACGACAGTACGTCATCTAATTTAATTTAATTATTAGATGCTTGGACAGTTTTTGGCAATTGTGCGCCTTTCGACTGTCTCGTTGGTCTAGTGGCAGCAAGCATGTCTACTGTGCATGAGGTCCTGGGTTCGATTCCCGGGTACGGCAAAGTGTTATTAGGTTTTTCCATCAGGAATTTCTCAGTAGCAGCCACGGAGCCTGGATTTGTGCCCGGTTTGGCAATAGGCTCCCCCCTGTTATATGGGACTTAAACATAACTGGCGAAATGTGGGTGTACTATTAGCCTGTGTACTCTGCCTAACCCTTCCTGGATTACAGGCGTGATGTTATATGTATTTAGTTCAAAGCTAGATGTTTGGAAAGTTTTTGGCAAGCCTTTCGTATCTTCAAAAGTATAAACGACCGAACCGCACCCTTTTGTTTTTTTTTTTTTTAGGATGGGAAATCATCACATAACTCCTCCCGCTCTGGGCGGAGCAGGAGGGAGTGTCAGACTTTTACTGACTAAAACCCATCCATGTTCCTTTATCGCCCTTTGTGTTCCGGGGCCACGGTATCTCTTTCGAATAGTCCCGCAGCCCCGGCAGGCTTCGGCCCTTGCGTGTGAAGTGAAGGGGTCCACTGTTGCTGACTCTCTTTGAGGCGCGCGTGGAACACGAACGCGCCGTCGACACGGCCTGTCGTCATGAGACGGACGGACGGCGAGCCTATAGCTCCCCGTCCACAGGCCCGACCGAACCGCACCCTAAGACACCGTACAACAAGACCTCCGCGTTGCACTGTCTTAAACGATTGGCCGTTAAATTCAATGCACCTACAGACGGCATAACTAACATCTAATTATTGCTCCATTAGAAGTCTAGCAGCATTCTAATCTGTGATATTGGCATACCAAGAGTTTGTACCAGCCGTTTTACATCGGACGTCTCGCCACTGGCACTGCTGCCAATGGAATTTTATATTAGTGCCTAAGGAATGCTGGTTTTGGATCCTTTCTAACTGGGAATTAGTCTTCGGAGCAGCTGGGGAGAATGCTTGGTATTAGAATGTAATGAATGTGAGTTTGAATGTTTTGTGTTTGGTGTGTAGATGTGGAGTCGCGTGTTGTTGTTTTATAAAGAGAGGACAACCATCAGAAGACGATTGTGAAGAAATCTTTCTATACACATGTTAGAATTTTGTTGGTGTCTCACGTGTGTCTTACCAGTTTTTCTCAATGATGTTCTTTCACGATTTTAGTTAATATTTTGGAGAATAGCCTTGTTGTCTCTATTAGATAGAATAATTTTATAATTTGTGTAAAATAAATATTATTTTATGTGGAAAAGCGTTTAAATTTTTGTTTCAGGTGTACTTTTGCAAACTCGAGGTCAAGCGTAAACTTTTTAAAACAGATGCCATTTGTTTTACGAGTCGACGTAAAGGGAATCGACGTAGAGGGAATGATTCGTTCTTTCGTAGTGTGATTGGGTTTCTCAGGAATTTCTCATTAGCAGCCACGAGCTCTGGATTTGTGTCCGGTTGATCCCAATAGGCTCGCCCCCAATTACATGGGACTTTAACATAACTGGCTAAACGTGGGTGTATTATTAGGTACACCTCTGTCTAACCCTTCGGAGATTACAGGCGTGATGTTATGTTATGTTACGTCAAGAATTCTGGTTTCCATAAATGTTTTATCCGCATTTCATCATTAATATCTAAAAGAAGGATCTAAATTATTTAATAAGTTACCGAGAGATCTCAAAGAATCTAAGTCCAAAACCACTTTTAAAAAGCTAGTAAAAAATTCACATTCCCTACAATAGTGTCGAGCCACATCAAGTTTCCCTTTAGCAGTGTTACACGGATATTGTTTACATGTATCGAACAAACATTTTGTCCACAATGATTTGTAATCTACCCTCAAAACATTTATTTATATAATCGACGTCTAACTTTTGTAATACCCCCAACTTTTGTTATTTTTTAAGTATTTAACTTTAATATTCTCATGTAAGTGAATAGTTTAATTCTTATGAGAATAAATGATCTTAAACCTCAATATGTCTTCCTAACTTTCCGATCTTTACTTACCTACCTTAGCTTAAACATAGCAAAATAAACTCTGAAATAGAAAAAATCAAATCTCATTTATAGAGCAAGAAATCATATTGAGATCGACTTCCTATTCCCACGACGTTGATTACTAAAACCCATCAGGCCCCCACAAAAACACTGGCTTACAACCAAATTGGTTTCGTGATACATTTAGCAAAATTTCAAAGCAGGTGAAAGAGAATATCCGCTGGTGTACGCGTTCCTTTTACGTCATACCGCCATTACGGCGGAATGGTGAAATCGATCAATTATTTTTCGCTCGGCGTACAGTAAAAAGACGGTAGAGACGGCCGGTTCGGATATTAAACGCCCGCCCGACGTGGAAGGATGAAACGTTCGCCTGAAACCAGCGATCCCTTTGACTGAGAGTTCGCGATCTGTCTGCGTCCTTATCGGGGCTCCAATTTCGTTGTGGAATGATTTGTTTGTGTTATCTTGGTTTGATGAGTGTTTTTGATTCATTAGTGATTGTTTTCTGGAGAAACGATGTGGTTATCATCAATAAAGCACCGCGTTAAATACTAAATAGAAAATGCAATTTGTTTTTTTTAGCTGTGAATCGCCATCCAACTGTATCTTCAAATTATCTAATAAGCATTCGATTGTTTTTCGATTTAACTGGCAAAAATCCTCTTAACTATTATCAGCTTTCAAACCTGCCCAAAAACCTCGAATATAGTAAAACACAAGCAGTTCCGTTTCCCATATCAGCTCCCAAATACTCCCAATAAAAAAGCTTGTTATCTATTAATTCGCTAGTTTCGGCTGTGTAGTCTTGCGGTGGTGGGTGGTGATCGTATCGGTGTGATCGATGCGCGCTCGCGACGCCACCCCCCCTCACCTCCGCACTGCACTAGGCCCCCCTTCACCCCCCGCCGCATCCGAAACGGCTTCGGTAAAGCGCATTAGCTTTATTACTGTAACAAGGCCTTGTCTGTACGAACATGTCACATTCGATGCCAGGAGTGGCAATACCATGGCTTATTGGTTAATATTACGGAGTATTGACGGGGGAACTATTGGTTGGTTCACGAGGGCTTTAATATAGGAAATGGGTTTGTTATTAATGTCACAGTGATGAGTAATTTGAATAATTATGATTGATTTTCAGGCGGAGTTTAGTTAAGAAGGTATCACCGAAAATCTTGAGCGTGCAATTTGTATTAAAACAGGAAGCATGTGTTTTTCTGAAAATGTATTTGCATTCTGAGAGCTATTAATGTCATTAAAGTCCAAAAACAGTCTTAAAAATAACATAACATCATTAATTCTTTAATAATCTCATCTTCACAAAATCCTCATCATCCACAACATCAAAAAAATATCATCTTCAAAAAAAGCACTCACAAACATTCTCCCCTGAAGCATTAGCACCATATCATTTGAAATATAATTCTCGTTAAAACCGGGGAGGAGTTTCCAGGCAGGCTAGGTTTCCAAGGCTTGGTCTGAGCCGCCATTAGTATCGGTCGGCGAGGCGACGTTGATCGATGGACGCCCTGCAACGTTCAGATGCACCCTCTTGCAGCTACCGTGCGTCAGCTTTTGTGCAACGATGTTTTTGGTAAAAAATTGTATGTAATTATTGTAAGTAGGAGTGGTGGGTGTTTTCTATCATAAATTGTGATGCGTAGTTGGTAAGTAAAAAGCTAACTGTTAAGTTTAAAAAAGTTGAGTTTTCTTTAAAAAAAATACTAGTAGTGTTGTTTTGCACATTATAGCAAAGTGGAAATTTAAACATGGTGTTTTTGTAGTCAACAATCAGCAACTTCTACCTATTTCACTATGCACGTCAAATATCCATTCCAAACCAGACCAAAAATAACAAAAACTTATATAATGCAAATAAACCATAACATTCCATCGTTATGATTACCCAAACTAACAAATGAGCTACATTTCGGTGGGCTATCAACCCACAAAGAAAGTTGGGCGGCTGTCGGAGTTAGCTGAAGTTGTTTGTACCGTCTGAGGGCGGGCGGGGAGGCGGCCAGGGCGGGCGGGGGGGCGCTCACACCGTGCGAACAAAGCCTTCCGTGAAAGCCTTCGGACGTTGATAGATGCGATAAGCTCGGATGCAAGTAAGCTGCATACATTTCTTGCTACAGTTTCCCGCCAGCATAATCTTTTCGTTTTTAATAGATTGTCTAATTGTAGCGAGTGATTAAGCGATGTTAATTATTTGTTCTGGGAACCTTTTCAGTGAACACATGAGTTTGTCCATTAGTTTGTTAAATCAGGTGAAATTCTAAGAGTACCTTCCTCGTGTGAAAACTGAAAGCTTTTAGCGTGGGCCTAGTTGTGTGCTGTTGACATGTTTGTTAAGTACCCAAGTATGAGTAAGTTCGAACTTACGTCGAAGCTAAATCGTTATTTAACAAATAAACCATGAATTCGGTATTTTTTTTCTTTTAATAATATTTAAGTTTTAGGGGTTTAAAATTAATTAGATAGTCAGATACACCGGCTTCCTTACTAATTTTAAACCAAGACACATAACCATAAACAGTTTTAATGTAATTATTGTATAATGTTTAAATGATATTAACATAAACTGGTTTTGGACTGGTCAAGTTTTTATGGTTCATTAAATAGTTAATATCAAAATTTTGTAGTCTACCATCTATCTGTTGGAATTGTCATCTATTCATTCTATAATTATAATAACGAAATTTTGTTCATGGAAGTGTACTGATTTCCAAGATACAAGTTCTTTACCTAGTTTGGAAGTCAGGCCTCCATTTAGTTTTCGCAGCCTTTTTTGTACACCCTCTAATGGATGACATTGTATTAGGCTATATTTTACTGAGTTCAATAAACGATTTATTATTATTACATCATAACAGCAAAAAAATCAGCAGTCTCACCTTTTGGAACGATGTGGTTTTGAAGTTTTCAATGGGACACCTGATTGAATTGTTTCACGATATCGACGTTGATATGACCAAACTTTTCTTCTAATACATGCTTTAAAATACAATACATTCCCATACATTACACCCACACAATATTGATCGACAAACTACGAATGTCCTTGTAGGCCTACGCACCGTTCATTGTCAACGTACCCCTCGCGCTGACCTTGACCCACGCACCCTCTTAAAATGTTTGTAACCTTGACCGACTTACCCAAAAACGAGGGAATCGAGGTTAAGGGTAACCAGTTGGGATGGTTTTTGGGGGGCCGAAGTATCAGGACCTTTTTGGTTATATCGCAGATAACCTTGAAAATAATGAAAGTGTTCATAAATACGTACTTTCATGAAAGTTATATGTGAGAAATTAGCTAGCGAAAGTTAACAGTCATGCTGGTATCGATATTATAACATACTAGCTGATTCCTGCGGCTTCGCTCGCGTGGATTTCGGTTATCGCGACCAAAAGTAAAGTAAAGTAAAGCCGGCTTATTTTTTCCGACACCTTCAACAAATATCATTATATTTTAGCCAATGTATACAAAAACTTGACAAATTATATACTAAAACCTTCCTAGAGAATTAATCTATCCATTGGAGCGGTGCAGTAGTTTTTGAGTTTATTGCGAACAGACAGACCGACAGACGCGGTGGAGGACTTTGTTTTATAATAGGTACCTATGTGTTGATGATACATACACATCCTCGCTTCCTGCCTCGTTGGCCTAGTGGTCGTAAGCGCGACTATTGAACAAGAGGTCCTGGATTCAATCCCTGGGTCGGGAAAAATGTTATTTGTTTTTCCATCAGGAATTTCTTAATAGCAGCCACGGAGTCTGAATCCGTGCCCGGTTGATGGCAATAGGCTCGCCCCCTATTAGGTCTAGTATTAGATACACCTCTGCCTAACTCTTTGAAGATTACAGGCGTGATGTTATAATTATGACATACCCATATTTTTAGGGTTTCGTTCCGGGTTCCTGTCAAGGAACCCTTATAGTTTCGTCATGTCCGTCAGTCTGTCTGTCTGTCCGAGGTTTTGCTAAGAGTACGGAGTACGGTTAGTACTAGAAAGCCGTAATTTTGTAGGGGTGTGTATATTAAATTTTCAATTACGCCGACAAAATGGTAAAATAAAAATATTTTGAAAAATATTTTTTTTCGGTTAGCTCCCCTACATCATCTACATGTGAAGTAGGGATGATTTTTTTTTGTGGGGTATCGTTGAATAGGTCTTTTAAAATGTCTAAGGGGTTGTTTTAATGGTCCATTAACGAAATATTAAACTTTAAAGTGCAATTTTTTGTTCCAGTAGGACGTCTCCCCCGCCTCTAAAAGCTAAACTGCTTGCTTGAAAAATCTGGAAAAATTCATGATGTTAGTACATTTCATGAACTTTGAAGGAAAACTATAGTGGTTAAGATAACTTTATAAGTTTCAGCAGTATATAGTCGTTGAACTTGGGTGTTGGATAATTTTGTACCAAATACAAAATCCTTAGAATAAATCCTTTAAACTGACTAAGGTGAAGTAGTTGCTTGTTTATAACGGGTAAAGACTTGAATTAAAAAAGAAAATCTAAAATATAACGGCCTACTACGGAACCCTACACGGCGCGTGGCTCGACACGCACTTGGCCGGTTTTTCTGCATTTTTTTGTGAAACTTTTGTGACAGTCGCCTTATCAAAGAGTTGTTATTAATAAGTAAACAAGAGCAAACACTTTTTATATTTTCTGGAATCTATG
Source organism: Xestia rhomboidea (assembly GCA_963853795.1). NCBI lineage: Eukaryota > Metazoa > Arthropoda > Insecta > Lepidoptera > Noctuidae > Xestia > Xestia rhomboidea. The sequence continues at coordinate 14,222,211 of OY970759.1, read as the reverse complement.
TAACTAAGTAGATATGAACGTTTAAATTTTTAATTAAAATTGAAATGAGGTAATCATATATTATGTTTCAAAGAATATACACACCTATGAAAGATTTTATTGCTAATTTAATTTTTTATTGACGTTAATAGCTATCAAGCTCTGCTATTAATAAAAGGAACCTATGTTCAACATGTCCGCCATGTTTAACTAATTACAAAAATGTTGACTAACTGTACTGAAAAAAATCGTAACAAGTTTACCATCATATGTTATGATGATACTTATTAGACTGCCTCGTCGGTCGAGTGGTGGCAAGCGCGGCTGCTGAGCATAAGGTCCTAGGTTCGATTCCCGGGTCGGGCAAAGTGCTATTGGGTTGTTCCATCAGGAATTTTTCAGTTGCGGCCACGGAGCTAACGAAAGTCATCGGGATTTGTGCCCGGTTGATGGCAATAGGGTCGCTTCCACATTTGACATTTGGCCCCGGAACACAAAGGGCAATGAAGGAACATGGATGGGTTTTAGTCAGTAAAAGTCTGACACTCCTTTCCGCTCCGCCCAGAGCGGGAGGAGTCATTTGATGATTTCCCATCGGAAAAAGGTGATCTGACTCGCGAAGCGAAACGCGCGTGAGTCATTTTATCCATGGTGTAAGTACCGTCGCGTCGCCTCGCACATGACGTCGTGGCCGAGAGGTTACAAAAAACGAGTCACGAACGTTCTACAAATATCCTAATATGAATAAATAATAATATAATCCCCATGTCGCGGTCACTTAATCAGTCTGAATTAGCTTAAGTTGCATCTAAGTTATATTAATTTATCGATTTAATTGGAGGCTACGAGTCAGCGGCCACTCTAAGCAGCCGCTGTGACATTTACAACTATGTAGATATACAGGGTGTAAACAGACTCTTCACGAAGCCGTCAACCAAGCATTCTGAACATCAAACTACCCTACGCAAAATATTTTTCATCCCTTCTATTCGAAAAGTGTCGTTTTGTTCCTAAACGGGAGCAAAGTAGCTCTTTTCTCCACTAGACTTTTTAGCGGGCAGTAAAGAGATTTGAATTTGGAACATGAATCGTTCATTGAAATCGAACGCAAATTGTATAAATTACTGGCTGTAAGTGTTGGCTGTACGTTGCGGGGTGGCGCGGTAGGTATCTAAAAAAAAACAAAAGCACGCGATTTACTTTCATGTTCTTGTAATCGGTTTGTATTTTGCAAAAAAATGAGTTCTACGTCGAGTTCTGAAAGTGATAGTGTATTAACTCCTGAAACAATAAAAACAGAAGCTAATAACGTCATAAAAAACTTAATACATACGAAATCCCGGGAGAAATATTTTCTCATAGAAGGAGATGAAAAGTAGAGTAAATGACTCGAGAGAAACAATATTTTTCCCTCAGGCGATGTACTTTGAATCCCTCGCTACGCTCGGGATTCTATTTTGGAATCCTTCACTTCGCTCTGGATTCAAAATAGCGCCCTCGCCGTAAAAATATGATTTTGCTCCCTTGTCATACAAAATATTGCTGGGAAATTACATTTTTTTTTGCGGTGAAAAATCTGACTTTTCTGTAGGACTCAATGTAGGACGCACTTATAACATTGTGCTGATGGATGAATTAAATAGTAGTCGTAAAGGTGTTTAAAGTAACAATCTTACATTAAAAACATGTATTTAACAAAAAAAACTTGTGTTAAAAAAGTTCGAACTTTAGGTTTGGTCTAGATTAGAACAAAAAACCGGCTAAGAGCGAGTCGGACTCGCGCACCGAGGGTTCCGTACAAACTTTTAAAGGACAAACTTAACTTTGCTGTTCGATCACTAGAAACGGCTATTGCACAAACCGCAAATAATAAGTTTGTAGGTAATAGTAAAATCGCTTTTTTTTTGTTATTAAACTACATGTTTACGCTTTTCAGACTTTTCCCTTTACATGTGCTGTAAGACCTTGCTTTGTGCCAAATTTCGTGATTCCAGGTCAACGGAAACTACCATATAGGTTTTCGACCCAAAACCTATAGGGTATTTCCGGTTGACCTAGAATTGTCAATTTTCGTTAAAAGCAAGGTCTTACAGCACAAGTAAAGGGAAAAGTCCGGAAAATAAAAAAAAATGAAAATTAACGTGAATTTTGGTCAAGAAAATCTAAATTTGCCCATATCTTTTTTATATACCTAATTTTTATATACCTAATAGGGACTATAGACTGAGGTCTATAGTCCCATATATACCAGATACTGAGGTATCTGGTGTAAATTTCAACTTGCTAGGTCCACCCGTTCCTGAGAAAATCGGTGGTGACAGACGGACAGACGGACAAGAAAGTGATCTTATAAGGGTTCCGTTTTTTTTCTTTTGAGGTACCTAACCCTAAAAATGATCGCAATGACGAGGAGAACAAGTCAGTGCCTTTCGGCTTCGTTAAGAGTCTTTTTACCCCTTTTTTTTTCATTTCCAACTATTTAGGTGATAAAAGCACGTCATTCTCATTTCATTATGTTAATTGTTTATAATACAGGTTACACGTGCCGAACATTTACATAATTTTCGTTTCTATGTATAAAATTATGGCTGCATTTTTATTTTTCATTTTTTTATTTGATGATAAACGTCTATGCTAAGTTTTAAAATAAAATAATTGCCAACTTTTTTCAACTGGAACTGATATTTTAATTCCAGCTATACCTTCGAATTAAGTTTATACCCACGTTATATACTTACAATTCACGTGAATCATGTCAGAGTAAAACCCCACCGAGTACTAGACACGAAAATGTGGTGCCGTCTGCTCTGTGGCAGAGAGTCGTAAATGCATTTTCTTATAATTCAGAAGCGTCACGTAGACTGTACGTAGCGCAGCCCCAGGCTGAAAGCCCGGCTATACAAGAACGCCAGCGAATTTGCAGTTACCTCTTTTTATCTCACGCCCGCACCTATAAAGCGGGATAAGAAAATTGGTTTGAATTCAAAACTATATTTTTAATATAATTTATTTTTTTAAGAGAAGGAATATTTCGTTTTAGATTTTAGACTTACTTAATTTATGTTAAGTCCATAGTTTTTTATTAGTTTGTCTGCACTTCTAACTTTATTCGTGTTTGTTTTGTATACTCCTTTGAACGGTTTGTAATACTTATGTTAAGTAAAAGCTGCCGCAAATAAACTGCCATGAAATGCACATTATAGTAATCTCAAAGTTTCAAAGAATTTGCATATTCAATTATTCGTTTTGCGTTATCAAGTCTCAACATTTTTGGCGTAGGTATAGAATAGAAGATAAATCCATGTTTGTAATGAAAACCCTCATATCCATTCTCTATATCACCCACAGGGTGTTCCTAATAGTTCCGAAAATAAGTTCAATAATGTTCTAACACGGTAAACTAATACAATTTGTCATCCATCAACTCTGACACGTGACAACGGGTGTCACCTCTAAGCTTGCAAGTGCAGCGCTGCGAATATTTTATTTGGGCAGTGCGGGGACGTGTCGCCCCCGCGCCCCATGCCTCCCCGCGCCTATCCGGGGGTGTAACACCCCGGGGGGCGCTGAGTGCGACCGGGGGTGCGACGTTGATCGATGCACGTCTTGCGCCGGAGGCTGCACCCGACGTAATTCATTAAACGCTGAAACTCCAAGCGGATTTTGAGTATTAAAACGATTTCTCACGGGGTTGTCCAGTTTGGCTGCTCCTTTATGTAAGAGAGGTTTAAAGCGGTTTGCTTAGTTGATAAAGTGAATAGGAATTAAGTTTAAAAGCTGCAAAGGATTTTGCAGTCTGAGTCAGATCGTCGACGTAAATAAATTAACAAAGGTAAATGTTGAGGACTCGCAGGAAATTAATTCTGGGGGTTAGTATGGTGTTAGTACTTACTATTTAGTATACCTACCTACTTACTTTATATTCAAGCAAAATTATTAATTTAGCAAAAAGATCTGAAGGGTTTTCTTTGTTCACGCTTTGTTTCTCAAGTCAAGAAAAGGGAGTTAATTATAATCTGACGATTTGTATAGAAGAATGGAAGAAGAAAACGTGTAGATTTAGTTTATCGAGGGAACTTTACGTGGTACTGAAAAAATTTAAGTGGTCCAGAAAAAAAAAAAAAAATTTTGTTTAGGGCCATCCCACAATTTAATACACCTTAATTTGCTCTATTTTTTATATTTTGTGGCCGGCCAGACTTCAATAACAGATAGCACAAACCTAGAAAAAAACTATAAAACATCTTAGCACCGTTTTCCATGTCTACATATCCCACAAATACATCACCAACACCCCTAGATTAACTACATACACTACTGACATGTCCTATAAAAGAGTTCAATCCATAAAACATGGTGATAGTTGCTTACTTTTCCACTTCGTTCACGTCTTCGACAGTTTGACACCTATGACGTCACTCTTTTCCGCCTCCGTCGTCGACAAACACCGCGGTCGCGTCACTTCCTTGACTGTACATACATACACTTCTCGGGGACGCATGTATGTATACGTCTTGTAGACGTACACAACAATACAAACATGCAACTTTCTTCAGAATATTCTTCACACAATAAACTGTGAATACAGAGGTTGCAAAGCAAATGAAAAGTATCATTTGAAAGGGAAAGTTGTGAAAGAAATTAATATTAAGTTTGGAATGATTGGTATTGTGATGAATTATTGTATTATTGATTGTCCAGGGGCTGATAGTTTTGTATTAGAGAGTATAAAATATGAAAGACTGACGAAGTTCCCAAGGACCTTGATCCCAAATAGATTTCGCTCGTTGAGGAAAGCTTCGTAGCTTTTTCGTTTCCGATTCTTTTCCTGCGTTTGGTGACAAACGGACAAGACAATGTTACTTCAAATACTCGTATAATAATAAGGTTAAGGTTTTTAAAAGCAAAGTGATTATGATTAGAATATTTATTTAGATGCATAAAACTTTTATTATTCGTGTGTAACTTCAACGTTAAAAAGTGCTGATTCTCAATTTGAATGAACTACCTATATTATTTTTATTATAATTCAGTCGCATTTAATAATGACAATAAGAAACGTGCCGACGTCCTTTTTATAAAATTAATAGTATTTATCTCATCTTGTCATATGTTATTAATAATTATGAAAAATATTCGTAGAGGTCAGCAGCCGGAGCTATCCAGACAAAACCACTAAGTACAGCATCTACGTCCAAAATAATTGCGTGTTCATTAAGGAGTCTGTGAGGCCACCGCTGCGACGTCTGCGTATCACATTCTCAAAGACTTTGTGATACGTCAAGCGTTGTCAAAGCTTAGACCTGTCAGGCTTGGTGCTCTGGAGGTCTAAAATGGCCGCTATAGCAGAATCATAAATGAATCACGTTAAAAATTTGAAATTCTTAAAATGAACTATATGGTTACGAAATTAAGTAAACTAGGAACTAAGAACTCTGAACTAAGTTCAGACTTGCAGGTCGCCTTGTGGCTTACTACGATATTACATTGAATATGGTTAGTATTATTATTTGGTTGGCAGCTTTAACGTATAGTTCAATGTCGGTATATTTATGAACAAGGAACCTAGTTAAATTATATTAATATTTAGTACCTGTTTAATATTTTGTTTCAATAATTGCGAAATAATTCTTAATCCGAAAGGTTGTATTTGTTATTCGTCTGGACACTGGGTCTTAATCTAATGTTCACAAATTTATAATTTACTTTACTGTTGGTAAGACAGCAGTTAGGTTCCGGCTTAAGTGCATAATTATTATCAGTTAATCATCAATACATCATCATCTAGCTAGCCTTTTCCCGACTATGTTGGAGTCGGCCTCCAGTCTAACAGGATCGAGCTAAATACCTGTATTTTACATGGAGCGACTGTCTATATATCAGTGAGGTAAATGACGTCACAACATGGCTGCGACAGTCACGGACGTTTGAACTGTCGTAGAAAATTGCAGGAGTTTAATATTATTTTTGAGCGACAAGCAGTAGTTGAACTTAACTTTAATACGTTTTTTTGGGTTGGTATTTTATTGATTTAAGTGAAGAAAAAATTACATACAAATTCCTTATTGTTGGAATTAGACTTTTTGGGAAATTGACATTCTGGGAAATGGTCATTCTGGGAAATGGTCATTCTGGGAAATTAACCATTTCCCATTCCATTCTGAACCTAGACCAGGGCTCTGTCACTCCGTGTGTAGGCATGAGATAATTACCTACCGCTTCGATCATATTGAATATGCAAGCTCTCTAGGGCTGTCGCGCTCCAGCCGTGCGTAACTGCGTACGTATGCCGCGTTAATTTTTCGCGCTCTTTCGACTGGTCGCTTGCGTCGCGTACCTACTCGTACTTCGTGTTGGTTAACTGACTGATTTTTTTTTCTGTTTTTTTTTTGGTTTATTTTTCATTAATCATTATTAATGAAAATGACAAGCCGGATAAACTGTTGCGTGTATGGATGCTGCTATTAAATTAAATAATCGTTATTTTAGAGAAGGCAAGAAACATATGAGACATTTTATTAAAGTAAAACAATTGTAATTATATAAGTTTTAATTAACATTTAAATAATAATACATTAAAATACAAAAATGTTGGTAGTATTTTATTTTTAGTACTTGTGGCAACCCTACCGTTTGACCATTAAGCAGCGAGACGCCGAATAACATACGGTAACATGTGGCGTCAAGGCACAATTTAGATCGAGCGCGCCCAGTTTAGGTATTTAAAATGTCGGCTTTCTTCAAGATCAAAGGAGTGCAACTTCTGTACGCTAGTATATTATCTATTCTGTGCCTAGACGCAATTAAAACCTTTACACCTGCAATGTACGGCGAGTACAGGGGGTCTAAAAAGGCCGTTTTAGCAGAATGATAATTCAAATTCATATTATTTATTTGCAAAACATAGGTACAATAGGTATAATAAGATCTAATTACTAGGATAATGATATGAATCATATCAAAATTGACGCAGTTAGTATTATAGATTATTATAGAATTGGAGATTATAGAGTATTATAGAATTGTTGCTTTGTGACTAATTTTACAAATCGTAACGTAATTCATATTATTATCTTATACACTTCATTGCACAAAAAAACGTAACGCTTCACGTTTTCGCACAAACAGTTTGAAAGTTGGCTGCAGTAATGTTCAGGAGCGAAGCATTTCTTGTTCACCTGCATCGATCAACGTCGGCGGCTCGGGACCTAGCAAACGCGAGATTATGGAGAAAAACTGGCCTGGGATTTTTCTTGGTGCTCCACGCCATGTAATACTTGGATTAACGATCTTTTTCGTCCTGGATAACGTCTTATGACGAGAGTGAAGAAGCTTTTGAGTATTTGTGAGTCTGAATTTCTGTGTCTTATGACTGACACTGGCGTAAAATGAAAGAATAATTACACTAATAAATAATTAATTTACCGTGTCCAGTGGCTGTGTTTCACTATGAGATAATATTCTAATTCTTGTGCATAATAACAATTTAATTACCCGACTGCGCCAGAAGGAGGGTTATGTTTTTCAGGAGTATGTATGTATGTATGTATAATTAATTGGCACGCTCTGTGGCCTGAACGGCTCGATGGATTTTAGCTTGAGAGGTGTCGTTAGATTCGTATTTACTGTGAGAGTGACACTGGGTATACCAAAATAAAAAAAAACAAAATGGCGGAGTTTTGGTGGAGTTTTGGCGGCAAATTCCAATGTTTGGCACGCTCTGCAGCTTAAACGGCTCGATGGATTTTAGCTTGAGAGGTGTCGTTAGATTTGTATTTACTGTGAGAGTGACACTGGGTATATCAAAATAAATAAATAAAACAAAATGGCGGATTTTTGGCGGCAAATTCAAATGTTTGGCACGCTCTGCAGCTTGAACGGCTCGTTGGATTTTAGCTTGAGAGATCTCGTTCGACTCGTATTTACTGTGAGAGTGACACTGGGTATATCAAAATAAAAAAATAAACAAAATGGCGGATTTTTGGCACCAAATTCAAATGTTTGGCACGCTCTGCAGCCTCAACGGCTCGATAAAGGGTTCATCATGAGGATTTTAAAATGGTATATCTAAGTAACTAAAAAGTGTGAAATAAAAAAAAATAATTAAAAAAATTAAAAAACCCGACTGCTTAAAAATAACTAATAACTTTAAATAAAAACTAAAAAGAAAAAAACAAGTTCAAGAAACAGGACAAATTGACTGCAATAGTCGGGAGTCGGGACCCATCAAATAATCTAGACTTAAATCATTACAACCAATATGGGTCACGACTGTTTTTTTGTTTCCTGAACTTGTTTTTTTGCTTTTCAGTTTTTATTTAGTTTTAAAAGTTATTAAGTAGTTATTTTTAAGCAGTCGGGTTTTTTAATTTTTTAAATTATTATTTTTTTCCAAAAGGGTTATAAAAGCCCTAAGTTAGGTGTGTAACTGAGGTTTTTCCTAAACTGAGGGTTTTCCTTTGAACTCTCAAATAAAATACAGATAAGTCTCGGCTTATTTACTCATACCGAGAAGAGTATTGTAACTTTCTTACTACAACGTGCTTTTTAAAACAAGATTCCAATTTGTTTTGTTCGGACAAACTATCTTGTTTGAAGTTATTGAATTTGCATGTAATGTATTAAGTAAAACTAGGGCTTTTCAATAATACCTTAGTCCTTATTTTATAAATAACCTTTCCTTTAAGATAGCTTATCTTTTTACTGTGCTTTTGACTTTACCGTAGTCGGGTAACAAGTCCAAAATATTTTTAGCCGACTACGGCGAAGCCAAAAGGAAGGGTTATGATTTTAACAATCTATGAATGTATGTTTGTATTTACGTATGTTCTTCCGTAGCGCCTAAACTATTACTCCAATTTTGATGAATAAGGTGGGGTAATATAAGTAGGCTACATTTTAACAAGCTTCAACAATAGGAGGAGTCCATTTTACCTTGTAAACCCCGATTTAATTAGAGCAAGATTTTTCAGTGGTCAGGTTTTTGCTCGACTGCCCAAAAAAGGAGTATTATGTTTTAGTTGTAGTAGGTATACCACACAAATTCTTGTTAGAACTACACACTCTGAATTGCCAGTCTCGTCTATTTTTAACCGACTACAAAAAGGACGAGGTTTTCAATTCGTCGGAACCTTTTTTTTATTTTTTTTTTATGTATGTTCCCCGATTACTCGAAGATGGCTGGACCGATTTGTTTTTTTTTGTTTTATAGCGTATACTTCCCAATGATCATCAAGTCAGAATCTGATGATGGGATCCTGGAGAAATAGAGAGATATCTCAATTTTTTTTACTAAACGTACAAGTAAAATGTATCCAAAATGAGTGGAAGCGGTAACAAATGTGTCTTCCACAAACAGTATTAGTCTTGTCGCGGCCGGCGCACTTCGGAAACCCCGGAACAGATGCTGCGCTGACCATGTTTCGTGGAAATCTTCATAAATTACTATTTCAGTGAATTCTACGGAAGGCTTGCATTATTACGTCGGTACTAGGTACTCCTTTATTGAGAAATGTTAGTGCGTGAGAGATATCTGCTTAATGCAGCTGTCTTTACATTTAAATTGAGTAAATCTATTGTTTGACTGGAGGTATTCCTTCTCTTGAAACTCAGACATTTCCGTTAGCTATGACTGTATACACCGTGTTTTTTTATTCGGTCGATTCTTTGATATGGTCTCATTATAGCATATCCTAGAGTTATGGGATATCAAAAAAAAAAACTTTGCATAATGTCTCTAATTGCCATATCGTGAAGTAGTCCATCTCTGAAGATGTGATCAACTGGACCGGGCTACGGACACCGGACTTAGACAAAGGTTTCAGTATGCACGACGACCAATGAAGCTATGCAAAACGAGTTAATGCGGATCTCTCATTGTCCGGGAAATCTATACAAAGCGAGGCTATGTTATACTGGAAATGTATAGCATTCATTCTAAACCCCTCACATATAAAGAGAAACTCGGTTTTGGGCCTAGCCGTTACAAGAATCATATGTACTAAAGAAATCTACTATTTTGTTTAATTAAACCATTTAAATCTTAGCCTCAATTATAATAGCCAATTAAGTGTAGAAAATAAGCAGTTTTAAGGATGACCCACGCTAGACCGTGTCGGGTCCGAGCGAGTGTCGGCCGTAGCTCGGTCAACTAAATAATATTACATATATACTTTATATGGACACAGTCACGCTATACCGAGCGGCAACCCAGTGACGGCCGAGCATTCGAGCAACGACAATACGATACAATACGGGCCGACATTCGGCTCGGACCTAACACGGTTGTCAATATAAAGGGTGTAAAACACCTCTTAACGAAGCCGAAAGACACTTGTTCTCCTCGTCATTGCGATCATTTTTTTGTTCTACACCATACCTGGGAACCTCCTAGTTACGGAGATATTGGGGGTCAAAGTACCAACTTTTTGGCAACTTTTTTTTTAAACACAAGTTTTTAATGTAAGATTTTTACTTTAAACATCTCCACGACCCCTGTACTATTCAATCCATCCATCAGCACAAGTTTTTGAGTGCGTTACATTGAGTTCTACCACAAAACATGATTTTTCACCCCAAATAAAAAAGTCGTTTCCCAGCAATAATTTTGCGTAAAGTTACTTAGCTTGATGTACAGAATACTTGGTTGACGGCTTCGTGATGAGGTCGTTCACACCCTGTATACTTAACAATTCTGCAAATTCCTAAAACTACTTTATGTACTCTACTGGGCAAAGCTAGAAGTCTGTCAACCCTCGAAGTCAATAAAAAATACAATTAATTAAAATTTCCTTGAACATTATGTTTAAAAATCTAATCTAGATCAAACACTTTACAATGTTTACTATATTTCCTAAACTAATGAAGTTATCTATGTGAATCCTTTTGTGCTATTGGTTTTAAATACAGACCTACCTTTGGGCAACAACTTCGTTAAAATATCTCAATTAATTAAAAAAAATCCAAGTATATTTTTTCCTTTTAATTTAACATAAATCAGTCTTGTAATGACTCTAATAAGAAAACCAACTATAAGTACCTAACTCTTTTGAAAGCTAATTAGAAACTATAATATCACAATAACTGAAATATAAATAACCTAAAATGTAAACATTGTCTGAATTTACCAATTTGGCCATTGCTGGGAGACGTGAAAATTGGGCTCGTGAAACCTTCCCAAATGCTCTAATTTATGGTTAAATTCTAGCACTGTTACGCCAGGCCCAAGTTTCTATGAAGTTTGGGTTTCTCCTTTTCATTGGTATTTTTTAGGGTTCCGTAGTCCTGACAAGGAACCCTTATAGTTTCGTCATGTCCGTCTGTCTGTCTGTCTGTCCGAGGTTTTGCTAAGAGACCGTTAGTACTAGAAAGCTGTAATTTAGTAGAGCTGTGTATTTCAATAACGCCAACAAAGTGGTAAAATAAAATTTTCGAAAATATTTTTTTAGGGTTTTAGGAGTGCACTTCACATGTAGGGGGCATGTGAAGTGGGGATGATTTTTTTTTTTCATCGTCTACCCCATCGTATGACTGGTGGGTTGCTAAAACTACTTTAAGATTTAATGCTCCATTTACGAAATATTGAACTTTAAAGTAATAATTTTTGTCCCAGTAGGCCGCACCCCCCCCCCCCCTTTAAAAGCTAAACTGCGGGCTTGAAAAATCTGGAAAAATTCTTGATGATAGTGCATTTCATGAACTTAAAGAAAAACTATAGCGGTTAAGATAACTTTATTAATTTAGCAGTGATAGTCGTTGAACTTGGGTGTTGGATAATTTTGTACCAAATACAAAATCCTTGTGCGAAGTGACTAAGATGAAGTAGTTGCTTGTTTATAACGGGTAAAGATTGAAATTTAAAAACAAAATATAAAATTAAAAAAAAAATCATAATAAATTTTCATAGGTTTCACAAAGCTGCCGCTAGATGGCGCTGTACGAACGGGTTCGTTCTATATTGTGACGGTGCTACTACGGAACCCTACACTGCTCGTCGACCGACACGCTCTCGGCCGATTTTTTAATCAGCCGTTGCGCGTTGTAGACATGGCACTTTTATAGGAATCAGCAGATTTTTTTAAAATTACTGAATACGTGACGTGGTAAGCGTTTGTGCGTCGATGTCCTCTTTACCCTTTTTATTGATGATAACAACATTAAAAGTAACCACGAACAAACAAAGCAGTTGCAAACAACGCTATACAATATTTAAAACTAGCTACTCTGTAAACACAGACATAAAAAAACGATTGGCACTGGTAGCTTAAATATAGTCCGTTAACCTACGCAAGCGGCACAAACCGACTTCAAAGATGATCCGAAAATTGACATTTGGACATTTATTGAACATGTAGTTTATATGCAACGTGACCATGACGCGGTAAGCATCCTGCATGACACAATACGTTACATAAGGTGCATTGTGATGTCAACAACCGTGTACCTACGCATGCATAAGAATCGCCTATATATTTTTAGAGTTATAGTCCTATAGAATACAGGCGTGGATATAAAATTTTATTCGAAACACGTGTAGCGTTATAGTTATTTGACGTAACGTGTTTATTTGTATTGTTGATAATTGTAAGCATTGTTTTTGCGAGATACGTGAATCAGTCCCTTATTTTCTACTTCTTAGCATTCGAATTAGGTTTCTCATATATCATATTGAGCTCTAAAGTCCAGAATTGAGGGCTTGGATCAAAAACATCATCATCTTCGTACCTTTGGCTCATGTTACTTGCGGTCGCGCTACACGTTTTTTTCTTCCATTCCCAGTCACTCGTCACGCTATCATTTACTCCTTCGGATTTCATATTATTTTGGTTTTTCTCTCCCTCTCCTTAAAATAAAAATAATACCATTTAAACCGCGAAACGGTCGACATAAAAAAAACATAGATTTATCAGACATGTACCTTGGATCCCCCGAGATTAATTTAGCGGGTAGCTCGCAGTGCGCCAATGTAGACGTCTAGATGGCGCTCTGAGCACCTTAATACGCGGCGTTCAGACTGTCTAACTTCCTACGATAAAATGCCCCGTAGCGTGCAGTGACACAACTGACGGGAAAGTATTGCGGATCATGGTATACTTTGGCAATCAAAGATCGAGGATGAAAATATCTCGTGCTAAATACAATTCTAAAGGGAAAAAAAAGTACGAAAAATCAATGGTTTTTCATAAAATTAACAATGATCCAGGGGGTTTTGGAGGACGAAAAATTGGACTGGACATAAAACTATTTCATCACCACACATACTTCAAAAATCAGAACTACCTTATTTGATTAAAGGCAAAATGTACCAATTCCATGGACTACAATGGAAAACTCGAGAAACGGTAAACTAAAGGAAAGAGTTCATTTTTGATAAAATACGTAACAGTATGCAAACAGTTAGGAATCAACGAAACGTCTAACAAAAACACAAATGTACACAGAGGTGGATGCACATTTTGCATTTAGCTTTGGGTTATACAGAGACAAACAGCAGTACCTAGTAGGTGCAAATAAGTTTCGACATTTACAAAAAATGCATCAAATAATGGCGCCAGAAGTGTGGTTAATAAAACGATATGCCTGACAATATCTTCTGACAAATTTTAGACATGGAAAATTCGGTAATTAGTGAAAATTCAACTATTAACAATTATTCTAAAACTAATTTGAAGGTCACTGCTACTGCCGCATTCACAGTGTTAATATTTTAATCATGGACATACCTACTTAGGCACTTACTTGAATAAGAATTTAGTTTTTTTTTACTACCAAGGCTGAAGTATAGTGCGCTTCTTGATAAGTCACGACTAGGTACGTTTTACTTAGCTATAATTTTGTGTTACAGGATACATTTCAGTTTGCGCTATAATTTCCCTATAAACTGGTAAAAACCGACCTATCCTAGAACCAAAAATTCGAAGATCTGTGTCATTTACCAATCCGCACTGGCCGATTTCGAAGGTTACGGCCTCTCACACACTGGAGGCCTGTGTCTCGGCATTATAGGCCAGTCATGAATTTACTTAACACCGATATCCTAATCGCAGCAATGGTTTCGGATTTATGAGCATTCGGCTATCATTAACAACTCTCATAACTGTTCGTTTTTTTTAAATGATAACTTTAGCTTACTAACGACCAGTGGTCCACATTATTTGGAGGTCATGGGAAGAGGTCTTTGCCCAGCAGTGGGATGACACAGACTAACAGTAACTTGAGCTTGCACGTGTAAGTATACAGACAAAAAAAGCCGCTCAATTAACATTCAACATATTTTTTTTAAATGATTTCATGGAAACCACGCATATTAAACAATCCGGAGACGATTAGTAACGCATCAGGGCTCCACGAGTATTGCCTGACGGTTGGAGCCATCTCTGCTTACAAAACGAAAGTTATTATGTAATTAGGTTGTTGTAAGTACAGGTTGTAATACATCGGCCTCCGAGCCTTGTTGGGCATCCCTAAGCAAGAAAAGGAAAAGTTTAAGGTGGATGCTCCAGGGTAGCAGGGGTTACAGAATTATAATCATCAAAATCATCAATACAACCCACCAAGCGCATAAAGGTGCAGGAATGAATTTGACCTTGAAAAAGTCATTCCTGCACCTTTATGCGCTTGGAGGGATGTATTGATGATTTTGATGATTATAATTCTGTAACTACATACGTGTTACAGCTGCGAATCATATTTTAATCAACATACAACCTGACACTGACCTGCAAATTGCAAAAAACGTAAGAAAATTTGAATTTCGCGGGCTACCCTGGAGCATCCACCTTAAGGGAAAATAAAGTCGCTCCATGTTACACACTGATATTCAGCTGCAAGTCTGCAACCAATTAAACTGGAAGCCAGCCACAACGTAATTTGGAAAGGCTGGACACGATGATATTTGAGATATGAAATGTTCCTTTAAGATTAATTATGAAAGCGTTGAAACGTTCAAATTATATGCACAAAGGAATAGGCAGTCGTTTTATTTAAAATACTGGCATTCAGCTGCTTCTGGTAAGACTTGAAATCAACCTCTACAGAGTTGGGAAAAGGCTTGGCAGATTATGATGCCCTAAATCCACAATTACAATATTCTAAATCTCTATTCAATTTCAGCTTCAAATCGGCTCGCGATGTCCTGTATATGGAGAGAATGCGTTGCTATACGTACGCTGTCATACACACTCGTCCTCTAGTTCACTGTCATTGTCATATTTCGTAGCTTAACTAGTTTCGTCGCTTAGCTACAATACCAGGCAAATTAAATATGACAATATGAGAAGTATTTCATAAAATCTTCTTCTTTTTCGTGTGGTTAGTGCTTAACCTGGTGTCAGAGTTTTATACCGCCCATATATAGGCCTCTGACTTGACTATATTTGACGGCTAGAAAAAATATCTCTTAAGCATGATGGTTTGGTTGATTTCATAAGGTGTAATCAGTTCTTTGATTGTCCTGAAAACTGGTCATATTTAATTACTAAGCGACGATTTATCAGTTGCATTAGTCATGGATACTTAGTTTGTAGTTGAAGTACCTACACCCACAAAGTTTACACTCCACCAACTATAACGATAAATAGGCGGCATTCGTGTCCTAAGTCATTGTCTAAACCTACCATCAATTATGTAGGTACCGCCTAAACTTAAATCCACAAACTGCAGCGCATTCGGGAATTATCCTTCCTATTTCCCTACTTAATGGGAGACGAATGTCGTTAGAAGTCGCAAGTGCTCGTAAAATCCGGCAGTTTTCGTATTGTCCACAATGGTAGACAAGGAAACTTGTAAGAACTTAGAAGGAGAAAATGTTCCCGGTGTAAAACTAATATCGTTGTTAGCCGTTGTCGTACTGCAAGTAATTGTACTGTGTTGGTACAAGTTATTTTGCTCTGTGGCGGTTGCTAAGCGTTTAGCAGCGTAATCTGAACGCTCAGCCAAGTAGGAATGGGGGGTGGAGGCAAGTGGAGCGAAGACGACTAATTGACCATCGACTACATGCAAATCGCTAATTACCGTCGTCGGTAGCCGAGCTTCGCATATAAATAATGGCCGATACAATTATTTTCTATTGCCCGACCCGCGAATATCTGATAGTTATGCTAATATTAAAACTGTGTACGGCCTGTAACATCGGTAAACATTGCAATTTTTTGCGTGACTCGGTACATACATAAATGTTGCAAACTATTGTTTATTTATTACTGTGACTTCGCCTTGGAAGCGTTCAAGTTTTATCTGCAAAGGTTACTGCGTACGTGTAGTTCGTTAGTAACTTCAGTACTTAAGGCTGTAGGTGTGATTTTCAATACATTGTTATAAAAAATACGTGTGTAATGTTCGTGAGTCGTGATTACACATTTATTGTTTGTATTACTTTGTTAAACTCCACACGTGTCATATTGCTTGGAAACAATGCCTAATGCTTTTCCACCTGCTAACGTTTCTTGTTACATAACAATTAAAATATGCATCTTCTTCAATATTTGTCAGCTTGCTTGACAAGGCCTATAGTGTAAATAATGTACCCCTATACTAAATGGCCTTATTTCTTAGTAAATAGGTATGTTTCCGTGGATGAAACTGCATCGCTCACAGAGCAGTGGCAAAACATGAAGCTGTCGAATATTATAGCTGCTGGACCAGGTCCAAACAGGCAGTGACAATTATGGTATCAACAGATTTACAAAAAAATGTGGATTTAGTTAAATGACGTGACAATTGCGATACGCAACTAATGATTATGTACCCTACTGCTTATTTGGAAACGGCCTGATACTTACCTAGTTTTATTGTAGCGTACTTAATTAGAGTTCTGTGTGTTCACACTGGCGTACTCCATTCGCATAAAAAATGGACAGATCTATTTCTCTCTCTCGCTCTCTTCTCTTTGTTTTATCTAATCCGACAACATAACCGATGTGAATCTATGAAGTTATGGTACCTAACGGTCAGTATGTAGCTACCTATTCACCTAGTATTCGACCATGCAGCTTGATAGAGCTGTGCATGACCAATTTTCATAATTGCAGGCGCATCTCAGATTTGCCTGTAAATTGAACGGAAGTCCTTGACATTTGCAGTTCACCTACAAATGTAAAGCCAAAATTGCATTTTGTAAAATAAACTATTTGGAATAACTAATACTCGTATTATAAAGAGGTAAAGTTTGTAAGTTTGGATGTAAGGGGTTATCTTCGAAACTCCTATGCTGATCCCGAAAATTCTTTCACTATTGGGCAGTTCACGTTGTAGGATGTTTAAAATGTTCCCGTGGGATAATTCCTGACCAAAACGCGAGCGAAGCCGCGCGAAAAGTTAGTAGAATAATAAAATAGGTGACTAGCTCTTGGGCTTTGTGGTCGAAAGACGGTTGGTGACCTCTGACGAAGGTTTGATTTCCGTAATAGGCAAATTGAAATCGAGATTTTTTCGCCTTTAATATCTTGGTTTACAACATTTGTTTTTTTTTTTCATTTCACTTGATCTTAGCATTCCGTAACTTAATTCACGAAATGGATTTGCTACTATTATTTGATACACTAAACACTTGGAAAACCAGTTTCACTAACTCCTCCAGAGCATATACCTAGGTATTGTCTTGTATTACAAGATTTTTCTATCGAAATTCAGACTGAAGAAAACACAATTCCATAGAAAAAGAACACAAAACAATGTTGAAATATGCAGTTTAAACAGTGTAAGTAAAGAAACTCAGTAAGGGAGGATAAGTTGTGCACAGTGGCGCCATCTAGACGTCTACATGGATGCTTAGCTAAATTAATTCGCACCCGAACGAAATGCATCACGGGATCTAAAGAATATATAGTGAATACAATATGTATATTATGATACAGGCGAATATTATGGTATCGGGGGTGAGATAATCAGGGAAAACATTTTAAAACAAAAGACAAATTAACAGTCATGCATTCGTAGAAAGTAAATGTAAAATAAACGTATTTAAAAAAAAATATAGAAAAAGATTCGTTTTCGTAGCTTAGAGACGCCTCAATCCAATGGGACAGCCTCAGAAGGCTTGAATGGTAGTTTCTTTAAACCCACACAAGCAGTGATAGCCTAGTGGTGTGACCGTCGGACTGCCAAGTCATAGGTCTCAAGTTCGATCCTAAGACACGCACAGAGGTGCGTGCAGTCTTAGGATCTTTCGGATTTGTTTGATGTTTCGGATTCACGTGTGAATTATAACTTGCTTCGGTGAAGGAAAACAACGTGAGGACGAAACCAGCATGCCTGAGATCTTTTATCGACGGCATGTTGAGCCAAGTCAGAAATCCAAGGGCAGCATAAAAACTCTGACACAAGGTACACTAACCACACGATAAAGAAGAAAGAAGCCCACTGAGACGCAACAACATCTGATTCTGTACTTTCACACCTAGAGAACTGCCATCATCCTTCACAAACTTGAACGTCATCGGAATGATTAAGAATCAAATAAGCATTAGGCGAAAATAGAATATAGAATTAGGAATGAGGAGTCTATATTCAAAATCTTACTCGATTACGATTCCACTAAATAACACTAATTAAGATAACAAAATTACCGATTTATTGTAATTTGAAGATATGTAGTTTGGATTCTTTTTGGGTTGAAGCACTTAGTGAAATTAAAAGGATGAGCCACAACGCCAATAGAATATGAAACACCTGTACATACCTTAGGTTATTGGAAAAAAAACACATATGTTATGCGCCATAAATGTGACGGAAAAAGTAAGTAAGCATGAACAAAATGATAAAATGACGAAAAGATAGAAGTCAATTAAATTTGCTTATACAATTCTAAACATGTATTGCCCGACAGACAATAGCTGTAAGGATACGGTAAGGTAATGTTAATAACTTTTTATATGAAACTGAATATAACAGTATTTAAATAAACATGAATAACCAAGTATGGTGTTGTTATAAATATTTACAGGTGAATGCAATTGCTTGTTTTGAAATAATTTTACGTCCAATTTCATTGAATTTTAAAATATCGTTTGTCCTGTTTTTCCTTCTGTTTGCAAAAGCTTATGAAAATACGTAATAATTGCATTTAGTGGGAATGTAATTTAAAAGTGGCTAGCAATAGTTTGCCTGACAAGTGGTTGAATAGACTAATGACACATTTTTATGAATGTAAATAGCTGTACCAAGTTTAATAAGTTGCAATGCACTCTTTCATACCCACTAACCTCCTTGTATTTTTTTTACTACGCAACCCACCTACCTAGCCTACCTACCTTACCCTATCTACCTATCATCAGTATCAGAATCGGTTCAGCCTTTTAGGAGTCTATAAATTTTGAACAGGCGAACAGATGTACAGACATATGTAACCAGGGGTCTTCATTCCCCACTCCGATCCAGCCTGTCCCCTTGCTGTCCTCTCCCAGCGACGCCCTAAGCCGAGGCCCGTACCCCGCAGGGGGTGCCCTTAGCGTGTAGTCGCTTAGTTTGTAAGTTTTTTGCCCTGGCTGGAGGCCTTACACTTAAGGCACCCACAGGAAAGTCCGGTTAAGCAGACGACAACCTCTCTGGTTGAACTGCGAGATGCCATTTCGAAAAAAAAAAAAAAAAAAGGGTCTTCATTCCATATGTTTGTTGTTTCGTGTTATTGGTACTTAAATACTTTTCCATGCCACAGATCATCCAATTTCGTTTAGTAGTTTTTCCGCGATTGAGTAACGAACATACACCATCGAAATTCCCGTGAGGCCCTACTCCCTACGGCTTCGTCCGTATATTCGAATCTGTCCGTCTCTCTCACTCGCACTCATCTGCAGACGTGCGCGAGAGAGACGGATAGATCCGAATATACTGACTAAGCGCTAGAGAGTAGGGCCCCTGTCCTTATCTCAATTTATTTAGAGTTAGCGCAGCATGACTTCTTTCATACTTACAGATGTTATTATCATCATCATCGTCATCTTCTTGTCATCATGTGGAGCTCGTGGCTAAATAAAAAGCAGCCGCTCCGGTCGTTCTTTAGGTTAAGCTGTGCTTACATAGGTTGGTCTGTGGATGGGTGACCAACCATTACATACCGAGTTTCCTCCGTGCCTCCGAAAGTACGTTAAGCAGATGGTCCCGGCTGTCATTTGTAGATCTTTGACAGTCGTTACAGGTAGTCAGTGACCCAAAAAGTCTGACCACCAGTCTTACCAAGGGGTATCGTATTACCCGGTACTAATTGGGTTGTGGAGGTCAGACAGGCAGTGGCTCCGTGTAAAATACTTGTATTCAGCTGCATCCGGTTAGACTGGAAGCCGACCCCAACATAATAGGGTAGATGACACCATAAAACAATAATTCCAAGACCCCACTGTCTAAAAAAATGAAAACCCGATTTATTTTCAATTAAATTGCCAAATTAGATTTTTAGTTGCTTTGAAATCAATAAATAGTTGAGTCATTGAGTTGACAAAATAGTGACGTCACAGCGTGCTATTTCCATACAAAATTTAAGAGAGAACCTCGTTTTGATATCTCTTAAAAAGTATCTCAATTGATTGGTGTGTCATCTACCCTATTGGGAAAAGGCTGAGCAGATGATGATGATCGTCATCTTCCTGCCCTTCTCCCATTCTATTTGGGGTCGGCGCTACATGTTTACGTCTTCCGTTCTCACCTGTCAGACGTCACGAGATCATTTACTCCTTTCTCTTTAATATCATTCCTCACACAAAACATCTATCTTTTCTGAGGTCTTTCTCTCCCTCTCCATCCATCAACATTCATGTTTTTTTTATTTTTTATTTTGAAACTATTTATTTCCTCATGAAATCTTAAGTTTAGTACATCAACAATAACGCTCAATCTTTCTAATGCAAGATTATGTGCGCTATTGATAAAGTTTTACCCCCGAATACTGAAACGTCACTCAAAATTTAAGGGCTGCTTAACATTTGAGTAGCTCCTAAACTTTAAATTTCGTATGGCCAAACGTCACTTTTGAGTATCTGTTAAATATAAGTGCTACTTAAATTTTGAGTGACGTTTCAGTATTCGGCCATAAGTCACATGCTTTCCATTCCTCCTTACTACGTGTCTATAACAAGACAAAACCATGCCATTTCTTTCTTAGTCTGGATAAGTATAAAGGCTTTTTCAGCTTAGCAGAATTATTTTAAAAAATATAACAAAGTACGTGTCTTCTTGTCGTCACATTAAGCGGGCATTGTGGGTGTCACAGTGCAGTGCTGTCATGCAATACTGCAATCATGGCGTGCATTGCGAGCGACGTTCGTTCTCTACTCGAAAAATAAACAGCTATAAACCTATAATATTTACGTTTATATATCTTTTTAAGGTTCCGTACCTCAAAAGTTAAAAAAAGGAAACCTTATAAGATCACTTTCTTGTCCGTCTGTCACCACCGATTTTCTCAGGAACGGGTGGACCTAGCAAGTTGAAATTTATACCAGATACTGAGGTCTATAGTCCCTATTAGGTGTATCAAGGTCCTAAAGCAACACGATAAAAAGATATGGGCAAATTTAGATTTTCGCGAATACTTGTAAGTACCAAAATAATCGTGCTGTAAGACCTTGCTTTTAAACAAAATTGACAATTCTAGGTCAACTGCAAGTACCATATAGGTTTTGGGTCGAAAACCTATATGGTAGTTCCCGTTGACCTAGAATCATGAAATTCGGCGAGAAGCTTACAGCAAATGTAAAGGGAAAAATCTGAAAACCGTAAATAATAATAATTTTAATAACAAAATACCTAAAAGATTATACGGAACCCTCGGTGCGCAAGTCCAACTCGCACTTGGCCGGTTTTTATTTGGAAACTTTTGGGGTAGTTGAGGTTATTTCTCTTCTTCAGTTCATTGGAGTAGTAAAGAAACTTGGTAGGTTTTGTAAAATACACCTTGTGGTTGTCGTTTGTTTCATCACAGCTAGCACACACGAAGTAGACCCAATAGTTAAACAATGGTGCCTCGAACAAATCGGTCCTTTGACAGATCATGATTTATCATAACATCACGCCTGTAATCCCCGAGGGGAAAGGCAGAGGTGTACCTAATAGTACACCCACATTTCGCCAGTTATGTTTTATACCCATGTAATAGAGGGGAGGTTTTGCCATCAACCGGGCACGAATCCAAACTTGCGTCAGGAATATCTCAGTGTCAGCCACACTGAGATATTCCTGGTGGAAAAACCCAAAAACACTTTGTCCGACCCGGGAATCAAACCTTATGCTCAGCAGTTGCGACCACTCGGCCTACGAGGCAGGATAGGGGGTCGAGGTCGGGGTAGGCGAGGGGGTCGAACTGTATAGTTTTAAGTTTCTAGATAAATCACAATTATTGTATGTGAAACAGTTAAACGTAGTACTTACAAATTATACGAGTGCCTACTATAATAAATACTTGAGGAAACTTCCATTTATAAATAGTTTTTGTGGTTAATAAAAGAACGGTTTGAGGAATTATATCTTCCCATTGTTGATAGATTTATTTACACACCTTTACGATTCCAATATTATTTCACAAGATTTCCTGTACTGTTGGAAAAATAAGATAGTGTAATAAAAACGGGGATTACGGAGGCTCTTGCCGGCAGTGGAACTTTTGTGAATTACATGATTCTGAATAACGGGCTAGTTTCCAACATCAATAAATTGCAAATCTGTTTAGTCCGTCAGTTAGAGTATTGGAAAATAATGGACACGTATTTTTTGTTTTTGTAAATCAATGAATATTGACAAAGATAAAAAGCATCAAATCTCGGGAGTGGGGGGTCGTGACGTCACAACGCTCTAAAAATTATAGCGTGGCGTGACGTATT
This sequence comes from Xestia rhomboidea, assembly GCA_963853795.1. Classification (NCBI taxonomy): domain Eukaryota; kingdom Metazoa; phylum Arthropoda; class Insecta; order Lepidoptera; family Noctuidae; genus Xestia; species Xestia rhomboidea. Next base: position 14,199,427 of record OY970759.1, on the reverse strand, counting down.
GAGAATTTTAAAAGCGTCGTATCTTCGTCAATTTTGGTTTACGTAACAAAAGAAAAAATATGTGTCAAATATTTTTGAAAATCAAACAGACGGACTAATTATATTTTTTCAGGACAAAAGCCTTTTCCATTTAAAAAACGCTTCACATTGTTCACTGCTTGGCAAAGACCTCCCCCATTCCTTTCCAACTTTTCGGGTCTTTTACCTGCTCTGGCTAATCAGTCAGGAACGAGTCCAAATTTACATTATAAGAGTCTAAATACACAATATATATAATTCCGGCGTACAGAACAAGCTTAGCCTGATAGGTTAGTGCAGCAATTTTCACAATAGCGTGGCCATTAAAATAAAAAAGGCAACTGAAAAGCCCGAAGTTCTGTGTGCATTAGGTGCATTCGGAGTCACGCACGGATACCGCGTCACGCAATATGGCTGTTGTCACGTGATTTTGATGCTACAGGTATTATATTTCAGGACCTGTGACTAATAATTCATTATTTCATATTTTTCAGACTGAGTCAGCCTTTTGACGAGGGCGATTAGGTGTTAGATCTTTACCAGATATAAAATTGATTTTACGTACTTACCTATTATGAAGGATGTAGTAAAAAAATTAAATCTCCGTAAATATCTAAATTACGATTTGAATTTTATCTATGAAACTGAACGCAACACATCTAAACCGCGTTCACGAAGTCCCAGCGTTTTCATTGTCACTCAAGCCAAGTCAGAGACCCATAGGCGGCATAAAAACTCTGACACCAGGTTACGCACTAACCACACGATAAAGATAGTACATTGTCACTGACAATCTTTGGCCGTGGTTTAGATGGGCTGATTGCGTTCATATCAAGTCTGTTAAAATTTCAAGCAATAAAAATATAAATGACATTACGCACCTTCCAGCAATTACCTCACATAAAAATAACGTTATTTGTTTATTTTATCAATTATTCGAGTGACATGAAATAAAGGGTGTAAAAAACCTCTTAACGAAGCTGAAAAGCACTTGTTCTCCCCGTTATTGCGATCATTTTTTTGTTTGACACCATACCTAGGAACCTTCTAGTTACGTAGATATTGGGGGTCAAAGTTCTAACTTTTTGAAAACTTTTTTTTTAATACAAGTTTTTGATGTAAGATTTTTACTTTAAAAACCTCCATGACCCCGTATTATTCAATTCACCAGCACAATGTTTTGAGTGCGTAACATTGAGTTTTACAAAAAAATAAAAGTTTTTTAATACGAAAAAAAAGGCGTTTCCCAGCAATAATTTTTGCGTTAAGTTACATATTTTGATGTACAGAATGCTTGGTTGACGGCTTCGTGATGAGGTTGTTTACACCCTGTATATAAAACATGAATATATTGATAAACTATAATTTTTACATTCATACATGGGCGAATATTCGTTATATTGGTTTGTAGTTGTTATTCAATTTTCAATTTATAATAGGTGTCTGCGTGTCCCGCCGTTACATGGGCGAGGGTGCGCCGGCGCATGGCACATGGCACTTGTAACCTTCACTGACCTTTATCATGCGTATCGTTAGTGCGTGCACATATATCATATTTAATACGAGCACATAAGATTTTTTATATCGCAACATGTAATATAACATATGAGATTCTTTTACTTTATTTAACTGGTATGTCGTTAACGCGTTATGGACGACGAACTGTCACGCGGCTCCCAACTAGTGTCATGCAATAACGCCATTTTAATGTACATGCCTGCATAGGGGTGAAAAACACATTCATGATTGATCATAGTAATTAATACCGTATAAATTATAATTATTGAATTGTGCTGTTCTATATACGGTGAGCTGTTAGTCTCCACGTTGCATTTTAAATAGATAAGCATGACCATTTTACAATATAAATTGAGTGATTAAACTACTTTACAACGATGTAATGACTCGGCAGTTACATGGTTGTAAGAAAAACTTCATACGTTAGAAGTTTAGGAATAGATCTATCGTGAAACTTTACTAAGCCTCTTGGGAAATCGCATTAGGTTAAACGTTGACTTATCTTAAACCAAGTCCCATTTTTACGTTCTTTTAAAGTTGCAGAGACAAGAGCAGTTCTTTTCTGTAGCAGGAATACTTCTATTGAGAACAATTTTTGTAGACGTTTGTATGAACGGCTTTTGTATGTAGTTTGAGACAACTAATGGGAGATTTCTCTGCACGTTGAGAGACGTTTGTCGAAATTACATTAAAGTTATTGAATAACTGTTTTTATTTTCCAAAAGGTTTCACAACTCTGAAAAGGTTTTCAGTAGAAGTAGTCATTACTTAAGGAGAATTTACTATTCGTAACGAGGACGATGTACGACGTAGAAATTACTTAGGTAGTTCACAACATCTAAATTCAATTTAAAATAAATTAATACTTAAAGCGTAAATATTTTCATGAAAATAATTCACCTCGCTCAAAGCTTCAACTTGAGTACAGAAAATGTAAAATAGAGCAAGAAAATAATAAGTTATCGTGGAACATTCCAAGCGTAGGTAGGAGTCAACGCACTCTCCTATGTGAGGAGCGTCTTCCACATAATGTTTCAGAAAATCCCTGCAGCATTTGTGCACTACGGGGGTGGAAGTAGAGGGAGGTATGAAGTTGATAACCTGGATCGGGAGCGAGGGCGCAGGGTCGCGGACCCTGCCGCACGACCGCACCCAATCTAAACCTTACTACCCTCAGCTCTAACTACTCAGAGGACACAGATCCGACAAGCTCTGTACTACTATTGTACCTATTTCTTGGGATAACGGAACGAATTCCACCAGATTTATGGTGTTGTGAATGTCAATATATATTTTGATTCAGAAATCGCCTTAAGTTGTCTAGTCCAGACGCCATCCATGTCATATGCGGGGTTCATTTCGGTGCTACCTATTTCACGCTTCCTCTCCGGGTTTAAGAAAATTGAGTCTTATATAGGTTTGAATAGAATCTCAAATTATAGTTAGGTATTTTCTTTCGATAAATAAAGCATAGGTATATGACAACTTTTAATCAAAATCCTGTCAAAAAACTATCTAATTAAACACTTTCCTCACATCAAAGCAGTGTAACTTCTGCTTCGTCCACATTTCCATGTTAGTTAAGTTTTACATGAATTTTTATCCGGTTAGGTGAGGGGTGTTATTAAAAGTTGAGATAAGATTCGACACGATGTGGTGCACGCCATCAAATAGCTCATGACGTGTTCTGTCAAGATATTGTTCGCAACACGAAGTAGAAATGAGGTCTCCCTGATAATGTCGGAGAAAACTTGCAGTAATTTTTGAAAGTGTTTAGTTGGAAAACTGTATTTTAAACATTGCTCCTGTGCTACCCTGGTGCATAATTATACAAATCTTTACATATTACAATAAATGAAAGAAAATAATTAAGATTAAAGAGATAAAAAGTCACCTTACTTTAAGTACTTATTGTTCTTTCAAGTATGATGTCATTATTGAACAAAAAAGACAAATTTTCCCTCCCCGAATACATTTTTTCGTCAAGAAAACGAATGTTCTTGGCTCTTGACTCAAATGGGAGTGAAGAGGTCTTGCAACTTCAAGTCTTCCTTGGATTTATGGTAACATACCAAGGTATAAAAGAGCACATTGCACTTTAGTTCATAAAAAAAATAATGAAAATAAGTACTAATATAAAATTCAAAGACTTTTCAGAAATTCAAGTGACAAATTCCTAAAAGAAAATCTCCTTTACATAAAGGGCAATAAACAAATACACGGATAACTCTAAGTTCGTTGCCCAGGCTGCAATTGGAACGACGTTCTCGAATCATAAAGGCATTGACACAAGGGGGGCTCCAAAATTCCTGCATAGGAGGCAATACCACCCGATCGAGTTGCGTGCAAGGTGAACGGACCTAGACGCTCGGTTTAGGCAAGCTGACAGCTATATTGTATACTATGCCTTATGTAATATAACAACCTTTGTGTAAAGGGTGGATGTTTGCGAGGGAAATTTTGAAATTGTTGGTAAGATGTTTTGGGTTCTTGAACTTAGTTTTTGTTGTATAAATTCTTCTTTTAGCTATTTATGTGGTAGGTTCTGATTACTTAAGCTGAATGACAGGGGAGAATGGAATAAAAAACGTATTGCGCCAAACCCAAATAATATGGGACAAGGGCAGGAAGATAATAATAATAATAAATGTCGCTGGACATTACACACAGCGCCATCTAGTGCCACACTAAGCAACGAGGCTTGTGTCGTGGACACCAGATAGTTGATATAAGAAGAAGAAGAAGAGGGAATAGCGGTTTTTCCTATATTCGTATTTTTGGTTACATTATAGGCCTGTTTTATGGTTTACGGATAAAAATCTCGAGAATCTCGAATCTCGGAGGTAAAATCTACTTTTCAGGTTTCTTTCTGGAAGTAGATTTTATATATTTGAGCAAATTAGTTCAAAGTACTTAAAATTTAAGAGTATGACAAAATTCTATCGATTCGTATTCTAAAAAATCTCAACCATTTATGCAAAAGGTGGGTTCAAATTCCGATAACTCACTGAACATATTATTGCATTATTTATATATATATATATATATAAATATATATATATATATATATATATATATATATATATATATATATTTATTAAAGGAAAGATTACAAAAGTCTTAGTTTATGACAATGTCTCACAAAACCGTTTTCACGGTTTGTCTGTGAGAACGGAACATAACTATTGGAACTATTATTTGACATTACTTAGTGTTATTACAATTAATGATATTTATAAAACTAAGTACTTATAACTACAGTAGACAATAATACCTATTTAATCTTTTATGTATGGATTGGATGGTAAATAATGGAAATTTCTTATGTAAAATATACCTACTTATATTATCTATTATAACTACTTAACCTCTCTCCAACAGCAGTCTGTCATTTTATACATTACTAACCTAAATAAACCAATTTCAATAGAACCTATAGACATAAATGTTATAGCTTAGGTGCCCACCACTTTTAAGGATGTTAACCTTTGAGGATTGGAGACTCGTAAACAAATCGATACTAAGGGTGAACGGTAATCGGAGAAGCCTGTTTTGACATCAAATATTTTGTGAAAATGTTCTCTACTATAAAGTGAATGGACTAAGCACATTCTTATTTTCTTTCTTATAATCTCGTGTCACTGTGTTTGTTATCGAACTCCTCCGAACCGGCTTGACCGATTTTTATGTATATTTTGTAGTAGTTCGTACGCTTTTTTTTTATACTCACACATACAAATCAAATTTTAGGGCTCTTTTAATTTCAGAAGCGTTCATCAATGAAAGTATGTACATTATATGAAGCAATTACAGGGGTTTTTTTCCATTCGCGAACGAAGTCGCTGCAACAGCTAGTTTTTTTTAAATATAACACTTTCATCAACTATATTTCTCATTACTAAAACAAAATCTTTTTAATTTATCTAACTTACATACTTCGCCTGTATCAGAATCATTTACAAATAATTATATTTCATTTCATAGACCCAGACTCTAAACAAGATAGGCATATCCATGATTGAATCGCTACAAATTGTAGGCCTGAGGTTCAGATGGCCGGTATAACGCTATTAGGGCTTGGCGTAAACAGGCCTAACGTTTGGCCTGGGGGGATCTACACTACGGTGCCTTGATGTCCTGTTATAGCATTACGAAGCGGTATGTTTAGGTCGCAAAGGATAGATAGAGCATTATGTGTCAAAAATGTCATGATTACAAAAAAATAATTAACACAAATAACATCACGCCTGTAATACTCTAAGTGTTAGGCAGAGGTGTTCCTAATAGTACAGTCGTGGTCTTTTCCGCCAGACCAGTTAATTTTTTTTCGCTTAAATCATGCGGAGGCGCCGCGCCGAGCCACGCACCCTTAAAGTTTAGGCCTAATAAGAAAACGTCAACTTTGGCGCGCAAAATAACAATAACTCTCGTTTGGCGTGCGTCGTCATTGCGCTCGGCCGATCGGAATCTTTTAATTCATTATTTCTATACAAAGTCAACGGGGCGGGGCTAGAGAGCGTTTCTATGTTGTAAGTGCAAGCAAAAATTAGCTTAGTGGTGATCAGGTGGGAGTGTCCTCGATAGTACACTCACATTTCGCTAGTTTTGTTTTTTAAGTCCCATGTAATAGGGTGAGCCTATCGCCATCAACGGGGCGCCAATCCAGACTCCGTGGGTGCTACTAAGAAGTTCCTAATGGAAAAACCCAATGACACTTTGCCCGACCCGGGAATCGAACCCAGGACCTCATGCTCAGCAGTCGTGCTTTGCGACTGCTAGACCACCGAAGCAGTCAGTTTTTTATATTCTAAAAATTCCCTTAAATTGTAAAGCCTGGACAGAGAGCTAAAAAGCCGGACATATCGGGACAAATCCGGTCAAATGTTTTCATCGGAACTTCGGTCCGAACAACGAATGGTCACAGTTTCTTAACTGACTATCAGTACAGGGGCCCAAGTCTGCTATTTTTATAAATTCGTCATTCCAACACGATCCCATTCTCATCCCATTGTCATTTTGCTAAAACTTCGTAATCTGCCAAATTCATAATGGTCGATCATTGGTCGGTCAATGGTCTCGTAATAGAATTGTGTTTTAATAACATTGTCGGATTGCCATTATTATAAAAACCCACCAGATTTCATTTTTAATATATATTTTTACATATTATTTATTAGTGTTATAAGCAATCTGAAGTAGTACGAACTTCGTAAATAGCACCAGTCATTCATTTGTCATTATGTACGAGATTACCATTCTATGCCATTTCTTTCAATCGAGTGTCAGTGGTTGACTATTGGAAAGTCATAATGACGCCATCATATTAGTAGATTAACAAACTTGTCAAAATCAACAATTATGAAATCAATGATAGACCATTCTGACACTATTGTAATAGCAGACTTGAGGACCTGCAGGCCTAGCCAAGTTACAAACGATTCGTATCGATTCTCTTTCTACAATCGTAAACGTTAGTCACGTGGTCAAAACAAACGAATGGAAACTTCGTAGACAAGTTTACATCGATCAAGATGATAGAATTCGTTTCTACAATCGTGATCGCTACATCCCATATAAATCGTAGCCAACTTACAGTTTTGACTGAACACTAAAGTTTGTATTCGTTTGTTTTGACCACGTGACTTAACGTTGAAATGATGTCATTCCCATACATTTGGTTAGTTTTCTATGCGTTAACGATTGTAGATTGTCAACTTGGCTAAGCCTACTGGTCGTCAAAGAAACACTGTTTACTATATTATTAGAAGCTTCTTCAGATTTTCTTCATTAGCCACTGTTTATTAAGCCATCTTCTTTGCTGTAACCAATAACATAATAATGACTACTGCCAAGGTAATATACAAACAGTAATTAAACAACCATAACCTATCTGTTAAGTTAATAACAGTAGGGTATAGAAAATGCCCATATTTGGTTTCTTTTTTATCAGTGAATGGTCTTTTCATGGACAAAATTGAAGATCATAATTACAAATCAATTATGTCTGTGACAAATCAGTGATAATTGAGAGATCTGCGCTATCGGTATTAAGAGTTAAGCCATAGTTAAACTGTGTGAAAGTCGACAGCCAGAAAAGTCTAGTTCAGAAGCCAAGACAGCAATTCTAAAGATCTTGTTGGTTCGAAAACTTCCAAGTTTCGTCAAACGTCAAAGTGGCAGGTTATGTCAAAATTATTTCACACCTTTCTTTATCTTTAAACAAACTTTTGCCTTTGAATTACAACAACCTTTAGAATTTTGTAACAAACAACAACATTTAGAATTTGGTAACAAACAAACAAATTTACTTTCGCATTTATAATATTAGTTAGGAAGGATTAGGATGGTTTAAGTGGCATACAGGTTGACACGATGTTTTCGCACATTATGGCGGGGTCATCAGATAGATCTTATATAAGTCTTCTTCTAAATGCAGCGTCTATCGAACAAAAATCTGCAGTTAGTTATACTTACTAAAAGTTGGCAACAACATCACTTAAGTCCAATTTTCCAAGAAGCTCTATATTTTCTTCTCTAGAGAAAAATACTAGTAATTGCTAATTTTCCCGTTAACCTCTCCAATTAGGTTCAATAACGCAAGTATTTGCAGCATCACTGGGTTCACTACATGGCTAAAGTACGATTGGAATTCGAGACCTCTCGATCTAAGGATCGAGACCAGGGGCCGTTAGACTAAGGTCTAACGCTCCTAGGCCGGGTGTAGTTCATTTGGTAAACGACAGGCGTGGATTAACACGTAGGCAAGGGGTTTGTCATTGCGGTTGCTGGCTGTGAGGTCCCGGATTCTACGCTTAGGTCGGGCAAAAATGTGATTAGGTTCCCCAGTTAGAAATTTGTATGTAGCTGCTGGGAGTTAGCATGGTAGGTGGGTCGTGTTTTAAGAAATTTGGTAGAACGAAATGACTGAAATTTTGGACTGTGTATATAAAGAATATCTTATTAGGTTAGATAAGTTACAATCAAAGATGATTGATAACGAGGAATTTTAAATACGGTTTTGCTAACATTTTATTTACTTATACCCACCTTAATTTACTTAAAGATAATGATTAGGCATCGATTGTGTGATAATTTTTCAACTAAAGCTATCCGTTATTTTCCTAAGATTTACTTGATTATTCGCTGTTTGTATTAGTTTTGTAGATGCAATGCTGATGTAAGTATACTTAAGTATGACATCACGCGGCGATGTAAGGACTTTTCATTTTCTTGCCCAGTCGGTCGTAAATGATGAATGAAATTCTTCTCTAATAAAGCGCTGGCGGGGGCGCGGGGCGGCTCGGCTAGCTACGAGCCCTGGCTTTGCTTGCTTGGTAAATAGTTTGCATTCGTACATTTTCCTAGAACTTTAAAAAAAGTGTTGTCTTTTTAATCTACCTACAAACTCAAACTCAAAGCATTTATTTTAATTAGACCATTACGGCACTTTTGAATGTCAAAAATACAACAAAAAAAAACAAAGCTACAGTCCCAGTCACAAGGCATAATAACTTGAGAAAGTACTGTAGTTGCCCATTTCCTAGCGTAGATTTCTATGGAGAAGAACGGGCAAGAAATAATAAGGACACAGGTCGATGTCAGGTGAATCTTAGACACCTACATACACAACTATTGCTTTCTTATGGCGAGGGGTCCTGGTCTTTAGGTAGTAATCAAACATGGATAGCAATGCTCATACCTTTCTTGTGTATGAATATGTCCTGAAACGGGAATTTTACAGGCATTAAATGATTTTCTTTCAACGTCAGCGTCATGTTGGAAAACTTCGATTACAACATGTTACCTGTTTAAAAACGATCCAGTCAGCTACTGCATCGAGCATTTCGGTCGCTGGCACTTCCGTATATCCTCTGTGCACTCCACTACTTGCTGCAAACAATGAGAAGAACATGATACACAATTATTAAAATCATTAGAGAATGTGCACAATATTATATTGAACTAAACAAACGTACAGTACTACTGTTTTCGCAGTACTTTCATTAACATTCTAGGATTTCCAAGTAGGTATTCAATACATGGTAAAGTTTCTTGACACTGTAATTTGAGGTCCAATAGAAATTGGAGAGGTTACTGAAACTGCTTATCTTTCTACGCTTTTACTATGAATGGTAGTGCTGATAACGCATTGACGATGGCAGACATTGAGTCGTCACGTAGTCATCTGATACTTTTTAACTTAGCATACTTGTATTATTATATAAAGTTTTGAATTATATAATGTTGGGAACGATTAATAGTCATGCATGTACTCATGTAGATTTAAACTAAGAAAAAGCCATCCTCGAACTTTTTGTTGTTAAAAGCAACGGAGGAATTAGGTAGGTTTATAGATACAGACAGATACCCTAGGAAAATTATCATCATAATTTCAGCCGAAAGACGTCCACTGCTGAACATGGGCCTCCCCCAAAGGGGGGTTTTGCCATAATCGCCACGCTTGTCAGGCGGGTTGGCGATCGCAGTGCGGTTGTTACAAAAGCACAGAGAACGCTGCTGCCCATTCTCTGGTAAGTCCCTTAGTCGCCTCTTACGAAACCCACGGGAAGATATGGGATGGTGCTATTCTTTACGTCCGACACCTTAAAGAACAGGAACAGGATAACACAGGGAATTGACAGGAACACGAAAATTATGCGCTTCGGGAATCTTCGTCTGTCTTCGGAAATACGAATGCGAGACGAGGCCTGTTACAAGTGGCACCATGAAAGTACCTGACATTTTTGTATTAGCAAGCTCACTTTTTAATAGATATATCAACAACTCAACGCAATTCAAAACATCTTTTGGGTGTCAGTTGACGTTGTGCGACCGGAGTAGAAAACCTTATAAAGAAAAAAATTGTACCTACGGTCGCAGAATGATTGGTACAATATAAAGCGCGGGAGAACAAAAGTTAAAAGTTTTGCCTCTGTGAGGGATTACACTGTGGCGGGACGAACGTGCTAATTCTGGCACATGAACATACATCAATAATCACTAATATTATAAAGAGGAAAGATTTGTATTTTTGTGTGTGTGTATGTTTGTAATGAATAAACTTATAAACTCCTGCGCCGATTTCAAAAATTCTTTCACCATTAGAAAGCCACGTCTTTACTGAGTAACATAGGCTATATTTTATTCCCGTACTCCCACGGGAACGGGAATTACGCGGGTGAAACCGCGTGACGTCCGCTAGTACATCATAAAGATGCAAATTATTTTTTGTGTGATTAATAAATTAAAGCAATGCAACATCTAGTGATCATTTATTTTACTGTTTTTATCTATTTAAATGACAGTTTAGATTAAAGTTCATTCAAATCACAAACTTCATTAAATTAATTCTACCAAATCGAACAAGACTGATATTTATGTATTTAAATCATTAAATAACGAAGATAGATAAATTCAAATGTCATATAATAAATAATTCGTAAATAAATTATTATACCGACCTGTAACTCTATACTGCAGCTTGAAATAGTTCCGTTATAAAGGGTGTAAAACACCTCTTAACGAAGCCGAAAGGCACTTATTCTCCTCGTCATTGCAATCATTTTTTTGTTCTACACCATACATGGGAACCTTCTAGTTACGGAGATATTGGGGGTCAAAGTTCCAACTTTTTGACATTTTTTTAAAAATAAGTACAAGTTTTTAATGTAAGATTTTTACTTTAAACACCTCAACGACCCCCGTACTATTCAATCCATCCATCAGCACAATGTTTTGAGTGCGTTACATTAAGTTCTACCACAAAACATGATTTTTCACCCCAAAAAAAAGTCATTTCCCAGCAATAGTTTTTGCGTAAAGTTACTTACTTTGATGTACAGAATGCTTGGTTGACGGCTTCGTGATGAGGTGGTTTACACCCTGTATAGAAGCTGATGACAGCTATGCGCTGAAGTGAATAAATGTATGTAGGTACAATTGTACAGTTGACAAAAAGTTTACAGACACGCATAAAGGTCATAGCCCGCATAAAAGACTCCGCTCGCACTCAAAAAGAATATAATTCAAAATATGGCATATTGGCAACCGAACAGTCCGACGGCGGTAACCGCGCTGACAGCGAGCTGTCATCTAATTTATGTTGCCAATGTAAAGTATATCTAAAGAGCAATACATAAAGCCCATATTTGAATTATATTATTTTTGCCGGGTGGGAGCGGAGTCCTCATGTACCTTATGGGTTAAAAAATAGTCTGTTGTAGTTGAATACAATGACTAAGTTCTCGACTTTTTTTTTAGTGAAGCAAACGCAAAACTGCATCGATATAGTTGCGATACTGTCGCTGGCTATGTACCTAGCATGTACACCGCCCACGTTACCACGACGTATTGCTATTATCGCGCTTTAGTCGCACGTTTGCATCACTTCTATAACGCGTTGCAAATGCGACTAATGTGCGACAGTGGCGAAAAGTCACCGTGAGTGAAGGCTCTTGGAGCCTATGCACACTCGGTGCGGTTCGACGGGTTTTAGGCATGAGACATACTTGAAGGTATGGGTTTCGCCGTATACCCGTTACAGAAACCAGGTATCAAAATACTTACATCTAAGTATTTGGATGCACCGCATACCGCACCGCACCGCACCGCATGCGGTGTGTATGTACTTAAGTAAAGTATGCGTACGAAGTACGTACTTTCAATGTCATGAAGTCTAACCGAGAGATTTGTAACGAGTATATAATTTAATGAATGTATACTTTGGTAAATACAGTTGTTTTTGTTGTTGCTGTTTTATTTATGTTGTGACTTGTGTATAGTAAGTTTGAACTGGAAATTTAAAAAAATGGACCTCACTTATAATTACATACAAAATATATCACATAAACTTCACGGCGACCATTGCACGTTAAAAACGCACGAAAAAGTCAAGGTCAGTAGTTGGAACCAGTTCGCAATTACAACAAAAAAAAAACCAAAACATTATTTTTCGGAATTTGCTCCCACGCTTTTGCTTTCAAAAAATTATTTTTAAAGTCTACATGAGGCTTATCCAACAGAATTTTCCTCTCTTGTAGTAATACAATGAGGTAGTCTATGTCAATTTCCTCTTCGTTGGTGCTTTTTTTTATTTATTTTGTATAATATACATAAGTCGGTAGGGACTGTAAATAATAGGGCTTGTTTGTAAATACTTAGAAGTATTTTGGTGCACGGTATCTGTACCGGGTATACGGCGATACCCTTACCTTCGCCGGGTATTGAGATTCACAGGTATGTCTCATGCCTAATATTGAAAGTATTCAGGACCCGCGACGCAGCACCGTCCGTTTGCCCACCGATTGCGGCGAAATTATGCCGCGCCGGGCGCCGCAATGCACCGTGTGGACAAGCTCTTCGCCAATGTTCGTGTGCCGAGTAGTCAATTCGTGGAAATATATGTGTTTCTCATCTGATTATGCATTAAACACACGATGATAATACCAATGATCTAAAATCGCTGTAGATATTTTTCCCTTCATAATCGTTATAGACTTTTTTCCCATCAAAATGCATGAAACGATGTTTTTTTCCTGTTATTTTAGAGTTGGATCTGGTAGTAACGGTTGCCTATCCTTATGCACTTTCACCCCTGAAGCATTGCCAATAAACTGAAAGTCAGCGTTAGTTGTGCGTGTTGTAAAAATAGTCGTTTCCTTCTGTCAAGTTTCTGTCTATATGTAACATAATTATTACTACATCACTAATCAGTGTTCTAAGTGTAGGGACGTTGTGGTCAATGGTTGTTCTATTTTCGACAAATTACACTGGCCTGCAAAACTAAGTATCACATTTGAAAAATTGCAATATTTTTTTAAGTACACAAGATATACTTTCGAAACAAAAAGGACTCGATAAAGAGTTTAATTTTAATTTTAAAGCTGATAAAAATGGCTAAAAAACGTTTTATTTTAAATCTAAGTACAATCCTTTTAAAATTTCATTTTTTTCTAGACCACAGAGTTTAGAAAAAAATGAAATTTAAAAAGCGTAGTACTTAGTTTTGCAGGCCAGTGTAAATACTTATGAAAGTACAGACGCCAGCACGTTAAACTACTACAATCTGTCAAATTTGTTTAATAGATTTTCAACTTTATCGCTAAAGCAATAGGTTCAAGATTGATTGGGAAAATTTGTCAGTTTCAGGTAGGTAGGTTCTGTACCTTTTTGGAAGTCGAAATAGTATGTGCTAAATCCAAACTCTCTGCCCGGTGTACTGATATACTAATCATTAAAACACAGACAAAAACGTTACTAATTAAAATATCGCTAAAAAAAATAACATTTATAAGTTAAAACAAGGTCCCCCCCAGTCCCTCTGTGTATAGAAGTTAACGGAACACTTTTATTGCGTAATGAATGAGAGGTCGGCGCTCGGGCCCAGGGGGTGTAAGGGGGTGCATCGGGGTGGGGTGCAATACCACCCCAGGAGCCTTATTTCGGGTCATCGAGCCCGACCTCGCAAGCAACGAACGCAGCTTGAACCGCCTTGCAAAATGGAGTTTTCATCTTGGATTATTAATTTTAACAAAGTGTTAGATTTAACTAATTCAGTAAAAGCTCTTGCCTTATTAAATGCATGAATTATGATCTTCGAATAATTCATATGTTTGTTGGTGTTTTATGATTAATGACAAAGGAAACCTTTTTCTTAACTTGTAAGTTTTTAATAAGCCTATTAGAATCCCACTGCTGGGCAAAGGCCTCGCCCATTCCTTTCCAACTCTCCTGGTGTTTTGCCAATTAGATTATCATAACGAAATTTATAGTTGGGCATATCCTGAATTCCTGACGTAAAAGTGCCTAAACTCAAAAATGTTGCCATACAAAACAGGTAGCGTTTAAAAAAAAGATGATTAAATTAATAAAGAACATTAGCGTCCCAGCTAGAATATTAATAACGTACCTAGGTCACAACCACAAGTACAAGCTACTAAATGATTGTTAAGTCAATATGAGCGTGTGGCACGTTAGCCCTAGGACCTCGAAGAAAAACTAATAAAGATCTCAAAGCATCGATAAGTAGCATGTTTAAGTTAATAAAAGAAAATTAAAATAAAAAGAGGATAAAGCAATCAATTTTCTTTTCCGTCACTCCTAATTAATGTAATAATCACGTACGTTTTTTAATAAAGCAATTAATACGAACTGAGGTGTATGTTTAGTCAATACCACGTGAGAAAAGACTGTTTTTTTCGACCTTCGATGTGCATTAAAATTCGGAAGCGTTACTCATTAACACTTTAATCTTGGTAGTGTTCCCAATAATAATGTAACGTTTGAAGTATGTGGAATCTAATCACGTTACCGTTGAATCTCTCACGTGCCGAAAACGTTTCTTTGAAGTTTTTCGAGGACGTTAAAGTCCACTATTTTATTTATTTTAACACGCTAACGTATGCCTCCACCAAATGTCTAAATGCACGTGACATGAGTGAAATAACCATTTGTATATAATGGGAAACATTTATGGGAAACGAATTGCGAATAATTTTCCCGTATCGTGTTGGTACGTCATGTTTACCACCATACAATGAAATGTCCTATTCTTATTTGGATAAACGAATCCATTTTTACAATTATTCAAGTTTCGAAGTTTTATGAAATAAACATGATCTTCGGTCGCGACTTTCATTATTCCATGAATTTTTGGATAAATTTCATGGTTATTAGATAAATACATATTTTGTCCCTGCAGACCCTGTAAAACTAAGAGGGTCTAACAAAACGGGTATCTTCCAATTTAATTATTATGGCAATAATCACATTAATTGGTAAAAAAGGAATCAATAACACTATGCCCGATTTGTTGGAAAATGAAGTATCGAGGCAGACGTTGCAAATCCACCAGAGCGGTTTTCGTCTAGAGTTAATAAAAACAAGCAATAATAATAATTATGTTAATTCGATTAATCCGGATTGATATCACCTAAGAGCAACGATTTTGATATTTCAATCAGTTTAGTATTACACAAGCAGCGGCTTCGCGTCCGTTCGCTCGGAAATTATCCCATGGAAAAGTTTTATTACAGCCTTTTTTGTTTCGGATGGGAAATCATCAAATTACTCCTCCCGCTCTGGGCGGAGCAGGAGGGAGTGTCAGACTTTTACTGACTAAAACCCATCCATGTTCCTTCATCGCCCTTTGTGTTCCGGAGCCACGGTATCTATTTCGAACAGTCCCGCAGCCCCGGCAGGCATCGGCTCTTGCGGACTCCTTCCTTTTTGCAGACTCTCTTTGAGGCGCGCGTGGAACACGAACGCGCCGTCGACACGGCCTGTCGTCATGAGACGGACGGACGGCGAGCTAGCCCATAGCTCACCGTCCACAGGCCCGCGCCTACGGTGGCCCCCGACGCCCGGGGCGTCTCCCGCGGCGGTCGGGACGTGAGGTTCTCTCCCTATCACGTTCCGCCACCTCCTTCGCTAGCATGACTGCTTCGCAGAAGGAGGTGGTGGCGTCCCATTCCGTCTCGCAAACAGCCTAAGACACTCAAGGTTACTGTACCTTCACAATGGTGAAAGAATTTTCGGAATCTGATCAGTAGTTCCGAAAAAAACACCCCTTACATCCCTCCGTACAAACTTTACGCCTCTATAATATTAGTAAAATAGAGTTTCATAAATTAACGAAGAAAAAACTGTACAAATATTAATTTCAGGTTATTTAGCCTTAGCCGATAGTTATCTAAATGCATTTTAGTGACATTGAAATACAGACTGGCTTTTTGAAATGACAACCACATCTTGAACGAAATGTATTTTCTATGCAAAGTTATACTAATTATTATCCGTCACTACAAACGCAGTAGACATTCAAGGCTGTCTAATTGTACAGTTTTGATTAGTTACACGTACTCGTATAATGTAATCTTTTGAAATTCTTAATTGTTATAAATGTTTTTATAAGACATTTCAGTTGCGGTTCAGCGATTTACCTACTAATGCTACTGTTTTGTATTTAGTCTCGGATTGTAGTGTGCGAATTCCTGAATTTTCTATGGTTAAAAATGAAAATGATCTCATGATAATTCGTGAGTTTTCCTGATTTATTTTGGCATTTATTTACATTTTTAAAGACATTTGTTTTCTAAATTCAGTTTTGTGTTTTGAAACAACTGGGTGCAAGTAGCCATAAATTTGTTAAAAAATAATATGTATATTATTTTTTATGATGGTTTTTGGACAAGTTCATGTTACCCCTCTATCAGTTCCTGAAAGTTTTTAAGCAATTGAAGTGGCATAATTATTTCGTGATTGGCTAAATAGTTCTAAATAGCTACTATGATAAATTATAGTCGGTTTTTGTGCATGTCTATATTATGCCCGGGGCTATTTTAAACAGCAAAGAATATTATTATTTATTCCGGAAGTGCGTGGAATGCGCTGTGGTAACGTTGGACTTTTATAGGTTTGATATAAAACTCCATGTTTTGTGAAGTCGTAAAAGTCGTGGGAAGCAGAGGCTCGCTAGTATTATTTATTAAGCCTTATAGGCTCAGTAGCAAACTTCCAACTAACTTTAGTACCTAACTGTAGACTAATGCTCATATAAACAAACCAGGTGGCGCTAGTGTAGCGAATGGTGCCCACACGCAGTTCAATGAGACGCTCAATTCCATTTCCCATATATAAAAACTTTATAGACGTGTCTCTACAAACGTTGATAATATTATATTACAGAGTGATGGCTATAATTTTATTGCTTGCTATATTACTTGAGGGTTAGACTAAAACGTATTAGGTATAAAGTTATCTAGGAAAGATAACTGCAGTCAGATAGGAAAGAAGACCATCGTTTAGAATAAGAGACAGTAAGGTGGATTACCTAGGTGTAAACGGTCCCTCCACAAAACCGTTTTTTTTCGGATGTGAAATCATCAAATGACTCCTCCCGCTCAAAAAAAACTTGTGAAAAAGTTGGCACTTTGACCCCCAACATCTCCGTAACTAGAAGGTTTACAGGTATGGTCTAGAACAAAACAATAATCGCAATAATCGGGAAAACAAGGTATGCCTTTCGATTTTGTTAAGGGTACTTTCACCCATTATATTTTATCCTTTTAGGTTTGTTTTCTTTTTTGTGTATGGCATCTCGCAGTTCAGTCTAGAGAGACTGGCTACTGCTTAACCGGGCTAGTCCTGTGGATGCCTTGAATTTAAGGTCTCCAGCCAGGGGCCTTTTAGGTTTGTCTTTACCTTATTATTTTATAGTCAGTTGTTGTATGTCATCAATTGTTTCTGAAATCGTTAGGCCAGTGTTCACTTACAATTTAATATACTCTCTGATAACGAACGCTAGGTTCAGTACCATAAATTGAATTTACAACAGGGCAATCAAATAAAGGCAGTTGAATTAGATGTTTGTTATGAAGATTAACACCCTTTTAACGACTCATTATACTCAAACACTTAAAGAGAAATCCATGAAAATGATATACCTACTCGTAAAAGACAATTCGACAAAACATAAAGATTAATTCAATCGATACTCGTATCGTCTGCAAAAATGCATGTGTAATACTTGCAAATGCATTTTTTTCGTTCTAACGAGAATATGTAATAAGTAAACGCTGTTTGCGTATACCGCGGGGTTGTGCGGGGTAGGGGGGTAGGAAACAATGTTGGAAGATTGGGGAGATTTTTCCCTTTTTTCGGGGAAATAAATCGTTCTTGGGGAAGTTATGGACGAAATGTAATCTTATACACACAGGCACAAATTCGATACCTTGTGCAGTCAGACATAATGTGTGTGTGTGTGTGGGGGGGACCGAATGTGCGTGTGATTCCTACATTTTGAGAATAAACATAGTTTTATATCTCCAGATTTGTTCAATTTCCTTTTACCTTGGTCAGAGGCTAAGTGTTGCCATACAACGTGGCAACGCCGCCAGTCTCTTGGGCACATTACCAGCTGAAAGCGACAGCGAGGAGGAGTTTTTCGATGCCGTTTTATAGTTTGTTATTAGTTTATTTATTTTAGTTTATTTAATAGTTTTTAATTCATTATTTCCTATTTGCAAACTGAATAAACTATACTTACTACTTACTTATGCGAAAAAAGTTACAAAATGCAACATTTTGGGAAAAAAATATTTTGGGGTAAATTCAGAAACGTGATCTAGCGACCCTGGTGTGGAGCTATTAATCCAATGCGCGCGCCCCGACAGGTGAGCCGCGATAATCTTGCGGACTGCGAGCTGCGCCTGCGCTTACAAACGGCGTGACCTTTCCGTAATTGAATAGGCGTGCGCGTCTCGAGCGCGGCACGCACGTTCTAAACGCACGCAAGCGATTAACTCGCTGTAATGATAAAAAATATCATCTTCACCTAGGGTTACCATTTCGCTTTGAGAAGTGTTGACTAAAACCCGGATATTTTATTATTATTTATTTCTTTTTCGTAGTCATATTTTTTTTTTATTTTGTGAAATTCCTCTTAACTTGTAACCCTTACAGTTGTTGTTAAAGTCCGCGGAAATAACGAAATCGGACAAAGTCCGGTCATATGCCGAGGTCAGAGAGGTGAAAAGACTGGGCTCAGTCCTGACGAAAAGTCAAAAATTGCCATGTCTGAACAAATTCGAACAGATGACAACCCTATCTTCACCCATATACAGTTGATTTTTACAACAGCCAAGTACTAGTGTAAATGCATTGTTTAAACGCCACTCATAAATTGTCTATAGAGATATAATGTGGACTTACACTGTTCCTTATTCAACACACAACATCTATAAGTAGTGTAAAAAGTCTTGGTGGATGGGTGTCTATCTAAATCTTCTTCACGTTCTTACTTGTGGTGACAAAAACATAATTTCCACAATGTTGAAATTTAATGACTAAACAATTTACTTGGACTCATAAAGCATTCTACTGACTTAATTCTGTTCACTGATGTGGACGGGTGCCTTCTTCGCCTTTCCCTACATTTATAATGTATGTAAAACTGCCCTTAAAATGCGAAGGGATGTAAAAAATGCGAATGTTCTCTCATTGTTTTGAGTTTTAGTGGCTTATTAAATATATATTGTTATTATATGCAAATGCTTGTTTCTTGGTATCGAAGGCTCTTTCTTGCTTCAATGAATAAACGTTTGAGAATAGATGGAGAGATAAGTTTTATCTGCTCAGCGTTTATCCTATTTACCATATTATACTGTTTTTAATACTAAAATTAACTGGTTTGAATCCTGCAATGTCAAGTTTAATTAGCGAGCATAACTAATTAAACGGGCCTTAGTTGCCTGATAATAAAATGATTATTGTTATTATTATAACTCCAATGATCTAAGTCGGGTGAAGCTATCAGGTAACCCCTAAAAAAATAAACAATAATGTTTTGGTGTTTTAAGTTTTAGAGAGTTATAAAATGTGTTGTGTCCGAGCAAGATTAATACTTACCTAACCAATGAGACAAATGAATGCATGTCAAAATAAATTCATGCAATTTTGCAATTTTATAGCTTAGAAGATTTTGGAGATTAAAAACCAGTCCAAAAAGTCAGTTGCAAAGAACCTGATTGCTATCTTCTATTCTAAGCTGCTAAATTTATAACACAAAAAGGTATTATTACGAATACATATTAATAAGCTCCTTATAAGCGTCATTTGCGGCTAACGCGTGATCATTTATAATACCCAATTAAACATAGATGATAAAAAAAGTATTTAATTGGACAATTAAAATGCTGTATTGGCCATAACACCTTTCATAAGTAATTATAAAGGTAGACGATGAAGTATTTATCATTGCCTAGCTGTTAGATATTTTTTTGTCCTGCGGAACCTATCTTCAAAGTCATGAAACAGTTTGTATCAAGATTCATATTATTTAATTCTTCGGTATTAACATTTGTATAAATTTTTCTTTGATAGATTGCTTACTTATGTATCATAATGTATGCGATGGTCAATTGAAAACAATGATGATAATAATTGACAAGAGAGTCATAATTCGTCCATCATCATTAATGTTTGTCATTTGATAGACTGTCACTGATATATCGATTGATCTATGAATTTATTGATTGAATAGTGAATAAAAACAAAAATTGTGTGTCAGGTTTTTTTTGCTAAGATACATTGGTTATTGCTATCTTATGCTGTCTATAAACTCGGCTAGTATGAAATACTTAAGTAGACCCTTTATGCTAAACCTATCACAAAAACGTGAATGAATAGACGCATCTTTATCATTTTCAACACTGGCCACTACTTTGCTTACCTTAGCTAGTTACTGTCTTTTTTAAACTTTCACGACCAGAACACATTATAAAACATATGGAACCGGGTATTTATCACGAATTTTACCTTTAACTCTTAGCTAGTTACTTACTTAGCTGTTCCCCGAAGTTACACAGATTCCCACAAGAATTTTCTCTTCATGTCATTCAGAGTTAGGGTTCGGTCCTGTAAACTACTTCATTTTTTTAATTTGGATCAGTTTCTACTAAACATAATTATGTATGCTTTTACTTCGAACTTTATCTCTCTAGTATTCTTGGGTAAAATCAACGGACAATCATACCCGTGACATGGGTAAGTAAGTACTTATAAAGTACTTAAATGTCTAATTAAAGATATCTTTATGTGTACTTATCATTACATAGGTAATGTAAATTAAAGACGCTTTTCGTACTTTGTATGCGCGTTGTTCTTCAAGTGAATTCGAAACTTCCTAAACGTCATTATTGAATTTA
Source organism: Xestia rhomboidea (assembly GCA_963853795.1). Lineage (NCBI taxonomy): Eukaryota > Metazoa > Arthropoda > Insecta > Lepidoptera > Noctuidae > Xestia > Xestia rhomboidea. The sequence goes on along the minus strand of OY970759.1, from coordinate 14,178,188 downwards.
CTCCAGAAGGTTTATGTGTGTTATATATCTACAGCTACACTAATATTATAAAGTTAAAAAAGTTAAAACTTAAAAACGAATGGAGCTTTTTCAAAAATTCTTTTGCCGTTAGAAAGCTACATCTTTACCGAGTAACATAAGCTATAAATTATATTGATATCATGCAAATTAGCCAAGCTATCACAATTTTCGCAGACGAAGTCGCGGGCGAAGTGCTAGTTGTTAAGGGGACTAAAGGAGCTAAACGCGAATTTTATAACGTAAAAAAGCAATATGGTTCACTGCAATAAACAAAACCAGAAAAAAATATGATATTCTTCAGGATTTATTCTAGTATGATAGTGTTTTGAAAACATAATACAACTAATTATACTCTATAAAAAAAAACACGAACTTATCTCTAACAATTTCTTTTAACGAGTAAAAACCATACCTATTCAAATACATGCGATCATTCTGATTTTTTGGCAAATAATTCTACAAGCATTATTAGCACGATAGTGTTTTATTTTTTTAGTCAAATCAATAAATTTTTTGTAAATCGCAAAAAAAACACTAATTTCGCACTCGGCCCGCAGTGACTGACGTAACAACCACTTTGTAGTGCAAGCTGATTAGAACTTTATTCTAACAGTATTTCAAACGAAGTTTTAACACCCACAATTAGAGTTGCTGATTTAGCTCCTGTAGTCGCCTTAATAAACATAAAAATTATAAAAAATCTCAACGTTCTGTCAAATTGTGAAACCGTGTAAAGCAGGGGCGGGTCACTAGTTCTAAAATAAAGTTTAAAAGCGTAACACGGGGGCGAGATTGCACATGATAATTGATACATCCGAGTGCCTCTAATCGCCCGGAAAACCGCTTCACTAACCGTTGCACATTTCGATTTTTCTCCTTTGATGTGTTTAATAATGCATGAGCCGGATCGGCGCTCTCACGCGGCAGAGCAAATTTACGGACACCCCCTGACACCCCCCGGACACCGATGGACACGGATGGACACGAGCGGACAACAGCGGACACACACGACTGAGCCGCGTTTGTTTTGATCCGGGATCGAAGTCTAATTGGGTTAGAGCACATGATTATAGGTCATCCGATCTAGATTGTGTGTGAATTGGACTAGGGGTGTTCGATGTAGATGTGGGTAGGTAAAGGTATGCTTGATTGTACCTTTGCTAGGTGTAGAATCAATTCTATTTCCATTGTTTTAAAGTGCATTTTAATAGCCTAATTGACATTGATTTTGAATCATTCATTTTGAATGAATAACAGTTTATTTTGTGATTTAGGGGTTTTTAAATGTGTTAGTTTGTGATGCACAAAATGCATTCGCTAATTGCGTCGACATTATTTAAATTAAGTATGCAATTAATTTTATAATTAGTATATAAGCCAATTCAGACTCAAATTATTCGGACGCAACATCTTTACATCTCGATCAAACAAGTTATTTTTGTCCAAAAATGAATAATGCATACCTATTCTAATGCATAGTGCATAATTTTTAATTAAATTCTGTATAATTCGTATAATATACTAGTTAACATTTGATTTTATCTCTGTACCTAATAGTTTTAACACACTTTTTTACCATTCGTATTTTTAAAATTATAATTTTATCACAGACTTATAACAATTTTCTTCATCAGCAAATTGGCGTTAGGTTTTTACTTGCCTACAATTATTATCGACATACAAATTCTTATATTTTACAAATTACCAAAGAACTGAACTTCGATGGCATTCTTGTAAATATTATGAGCCAATCTAATAAAGAAATTCCATAAAAATAATAATTTAGTAAACTGATCTCGCGGGATCCAAATGAGCGGGATCAGTTGACTATACAGAGTTTTTTGTAAAACACCGACAACCTCTCAAAAAAAAAAAAAAAATTGAACGCTTTTACGGGTCCTCGCTGCCCAGACCCCGCTCCCCTCACTATTGTACTATCGCTTTCTTTTGCTTCGCATAGATTTCTTAACATTTAGAGCGTTCAATTTAAATATTTTTATTTTTGTACGAAAATTTGATGAAATAAATATGATGAATTTTTAAAAGTCGTAGAACAAAAGTTGTTGATTATGATGTTAGTAGCACAGTCCCGAGAGGTAGTCGGTGTTTTACAAATAACCCTCTATAAAGAGCTAAATATCATGGCTAGAAAAAGAATTTAAACTTTTTCGTAAGTATGATGTGCAGTTCCAGGTTGAATTCCTTTAGTTGGATGAATTTTCATTTCGTAGCACCCTGAAGTTTGGATTCGTGCCCAATGTAAAGGAGAAAGCGTATCTCAGTCTTTCCATTTTTACTATAAGGTATCTTATTATTGGTTACAAAATTACCTACTAACAACTCAACTCAACAAATCCGGTTAGACTGGAAGCCGACCCAACATTTTTGGGAAAAGGCTAGGGAGTCGATACGCACAGATTGTGCGATTTTGTGTGTCTGTGTGATTGTGGGTGTCGTACGTTGGTTTGTGTTGCAAATGTAATTCTAGAAATGTAATAAGTACATGCTAGCATACATAACACCGATAAGCAATATCGTATCATGAAACATTTAAACGATAAAACAAAATCAGTTTAAAATAAAAGCTTTCCCATGTTCGTATCGAATAATCGAATAAAAACTAAAATTCGAATGGGCATTGGAATAACATTCAGTTTGCAGACGTAGCCGTTTTATTTATAAATAGTATCGTCCCAGTTTGCACTGGGTCAGCGCGGCAGTGGTGCCGGAGTCTGTTTATTGATTTGCTAACGGGCCCGGTTAATTTTGGCAAGGTGGGCCAGACGGCTCATCTAGATATCGGGTACAATGCAGTTTTTGATAACAGTCATTGTTTCAGAGATATTTGTTTTTTTGCTTTTTTTATGGGGACTGAATTGGTCTAATCTATACTATCTATACTAATATTTTAAAGAGGAAAGATTTGATTTTTTGTTTATTTGTTTGTGTGTTTGTTACGATTTAACTCTAAAACTACTCGACTGATTTTAAAAATTCTTTTAACAATTAATAGCTACATTATCAGCGAGTAACATAGGCTATATTTTATCGGGAACGGGAACTACGCGGGTGAAACCGCGTGAGGTCAGATAGTAAGGTTATACAAATGAAAAGTAAACTTTGTGGAAATCTATGACATTAAAATTTTAAGCAAAATATTTAGCTTTAATTCTAACTCGGAATTAAATCTAAATATTTTGCATAACATTTCATTTTAAAAAATATTTCAAGTTTTGCAAATGAAGATTTTCAATTGGTGCAAATGTTTAAAAAACACTTATGCGTTTACCGAAAGCAATTTTATAACAATAATATGCAAATCGGATAGAACTTTAATTACAATGATTACGAGAAAGGCGGTTTGCTTACAACTATGCTTAAAATGTTACAAAAACAGGATGGCTGGCTCTAATAGGCTTAACCTTTTGAATTTCACCATAAACGCAATTAAATGGCCGCGCATGTTCTGCACGCACCCTTACCTCATCCACATACATACATAGAATTATCTTTGGAATATTAGCTGTTCAAATTCACGCACACATCGTCGAAAAGTATGCGAGTAAAACATGATCACGCTGGGAAGTACAATGACAGCTGCTGCGAGCGTGCCATTTGACAGCTTTTGATGACCGAAGTCAATTAACAAATAGTTCACATTCCTGAAATTTTGTTCATCCTGTTAGGGACTACTTAATTGAATATAGTGCGTGGCTTGTTTTTGGACCTTTAAATTGTGTGTCAAGATGTCTAGGCTATGCACTAGTTGGCTGATAGGCATCGATCAAACTCCAATGAGGTTACACCCTTCAGAACCAACCTTTACATCGACTAGGGTCTACATGATTGAAAGGTTATTTCAGAAGTGTCCAATACCGTTAAGGGGACTACAGGAGCTAAACGCGAGTTTTACAATGCAAAAAAGCATATGATTCACTGCAATAAACAAAACCAGAAAAATACAAGATATTCTTCAGGATATATGCTAGTATGATAGTGTTTTGAAAACATAATACAACAAATTTTAATCGATAAAACAAAATGACGAACTTATCTCTAAAAAAATCTTTTAACGAGTAAAAACAATACTAAAATACATGCGATCATTCTGATTTTTTGGAAAATAATTCTACAAGCAACATATGAGCATGATAGTGTTTTATTTTTTTAGTCCAATCTATAGATTTTTTGTAAATCGCAAAAAAACACTCATTTCGCACGATTCGGCCCGCAGTGACCGACGACGTAACAACCACTTTGTAGTGCAAGCTGATTGGAACTTTATTCTAACAGTATTGCAAATGAAGTTTGAACCACCACAAATAGAGTTGCTAATTTAGCTCCTGTAGTCGCCTTAAGGGCTAGACCCCAGGGGTAACAAGAAGTTTCTTAAAGTGCTTTCTTAAAGTGAATATGATCGACACACAACAATTAAAAAGGTACCCCGTTGATATTTGGCTGTACACTATAGACAAGACTGTCTTTAGACAGACAATTACCCTACTAGTGCGAGCGAGAATACCTTATTATGTGAATAAAAGAGAGGAAGAGTGAAGTGGCTAAGTATAACTGCCAAACTGTTGCAGTTTTCAAGAGAAGAATGAAAGAATACGTGTTTCCATTTCGTCATAATTGCATAAGTATATTATTAGTTATTTTATTGTTTTTATAGTATTGTTATGTGTTTTTTTATTAGTATTTATGAGTATATATATAAGTATATTCTTATATTGTGAAATAGTTGTTTGCTTTAAGTTTTGCGTATTCCATTTTCTCTTTTTCGTTTACACACTATGTCTACATCTCTTTTTTTAGTATCTCCTTTCGCAGGTATGCTGGAAGAGATTTCTTTAGAAATAAGCATCACCTTTGTACTATTTTCTGTTCCTTTCTTCTTTTCTATTTTGTGTACGTAAATTGTTAAATAAAAAAATAACTTTCATAAAGCGATATCAAATATCCAATTTTAGAAACGTAAGGTAAGATATCGTCTAATCACTAAAGCTTAGACCAGAGTCTAAGACCCTGGTTTTACGGACAAGAGTACTAATCTACTCAAACTCAAAGCATTGATTTGAAATAGATTAATAGACCCTTGACAGGTACTTTTGCATAGTCAGAAATAAGCTACCTACAGTAACGGTAGTTCCCCATTCTAAAATCGAACAAGAAACTCCATGGACACTCTTTTCAAATCAAGTCGGATATTACTAGTTCTGAGTACAATATTGTTGCTTTTATTGTGTGCACAATACTTATCGAAAGAGAAAAAAGAGACAATTAATTGTTTATTACTAGACTAGTACAGTATAGTTTATCAGGTTAAGATAATAATATCATCATACTGTGATTATCAGACCACTGACCGTAGAGCGTGGGTTCAAGATCGCTCTCTTTAACGGTGTGTGGGAAAGACCCAACTTAGCTAGGTACAGATAGACGCGAGTACCTACATCAAGCTACCCGAAACTGTAAAATTTTCTTAATTAACCTTGAACCTAAGAGCTTTAGCAATAAAGTTGAAAATCTATTCGAGAACTTTGACAGATTGTAGTAGCTTGCGTCTTTACGGAGACGTTCAGTGACTAATGCTTTGATGGAAAAAATACGAAACCGAAAAAATACGAAATTAGGAACTGTTCCATTTGTGTTTCATAGAACGTATGTACTTAGATGGAAGCAACAGCAAAGGTGTAATCATGTCGTGATTCAATGTTTTTTTTTTCTTTTAGGCCTTTGTTGTGCCATGGTGCTTAGACTTTAATATTGCAGATATTGTTCAGATGCTTAATTCAAACAATAGTTATAATTTAGCTCTCATCTGCAAATTAAGTGAAATTAAACGAATATGTGTGTCCTTTCTCAATTTATTTTTCTCCGTGCACTATAGAAAGCACATTAAACCGTTGATTCGTTATTTACTATATTTAAAACTTCACACAGCACAAAGTACAGAGGTGCACCTAATAGTTACACCAAAATTCCGTCAGTTATATTTTTAAGTCCCATGTTATAGGGGGCAAGCCTATTGACATCAACCGGGCACAAATCCAGACTCCGTCCATTCTGAGAAATTCCTACTAGAAAAACCCAACAACAATTTGCCGACCCAGGCATCGAATTTAGAACCTCATGCTTAGCAGTTGCGCTTGCAACTAGCTATAGACCAACGAGGCAAATACTTTTGTCTATGCTATAATTTCAGTGCATGCTGAAACAGCCTAACCCATTCCCCTAACTAACTTCAAATCAAAAAGAGAAACAACACTAATTAATTTCCATAATAAATAAATCATGAAGCGCGTACCCGTCAATAAAACTAAATAGTGTGTGCCTCGACGCAAGCGCAGTTGCGTGAACCGGCGCACGCGCCTCCCCGCGCAGGCGGCGCCAACTTCACGCCTTTCAATCATTCGCTCGCCTTCATTATACAGTACATCGAGTTAAGAACACAAATGTAAGGAATTAAAGGTTTATTAGTACTAAATGGAATGGGTACAGAAGTCCGTACTTAGAGATAATTGTTTTAAGTAAAGGAAATTTCACCCTTATGCTCTTAGTAATAAGGTTGAACAGCTTTCAACCGTCAGAGACTCGGTAGTATATTGATTGGTGCAGTAAAATACTGATCAAATCGAATAGAAATTAATTGGGAGTAATTCAAAAGTGATGTGGGACGAAATAAGAATTTTTTGGAATGTGGGACAAAACTTTGGGACGAACGAAGAATAATTCAATTATTGACACTTTGTGCAGCTTAATGTCTGTTAATTAATAATGTCTACTAAGTAGGCCTTCGTTAGTCAACGTACGGTGTATGTTTTTTTTTTTGCTCCATTTTCGTACTATGCGAGAGTTGGAGCTAGAACAACGTGATGCGTGTGTGAGAATTATATATTTAAAATTGGTAAAAATAATAGACGTACATAGGGACAAAGAAATTATTTATTATATTTTTTTTTTCAGGTATTTGAAACAGATTGGAACTAGGTATTTATTTGTAAAGAATATAATACACACTTTTTAGTAAGCAGATTAGGCTATTTATTTATTTTATAGACATAGAAATATTAGATAAGTACTTGCATTATAACAATTTAAAGTATACACATAAATCACACATCAAAAACATATTTTAGAAAATTATAGAATATTTACTAAACATACATACAGTTTTATAAGGTTACTTAACTTAGGTCCGTTCGGTGTGACTGCTCCGGAGCGAATGTGCCGAGTACTTTTTTTTTTTTTTTTTTTTTTTTTTTTTTTTTTTTTTTTTTTTTTTTTGGGAATGGCATCTCGCAGTTCAGTCTAGAAGAGACTGGCTACTGCTTAACCGGACTATACCTGTGGATGCCTTGAAACTAAGGCCTCCAGCCAGGGGCATGATAACTAAAAACTAAGCGACCACGCCTAAGGGCACCCCCTGTGGGGTACGAACCTCGGCTTAGGGCGTCGCTGGGGGCAGCAAAGGGACAGGCTGGATCTGAGTGTCATTAATTAGGGGCTCGTTTGAAATTACTGGCTCAGCATCGCGGGCTGGCTCTAGCAAGGGTCGGGGGGGAATTGAACGGGGATTACGCGCCGGACCTCGGCGGCGAGGTCGGTATGTCTTCGGTTTGTATCTGTATTTTCTACGTACGGTACTGGTGTCTTTGCTACTCTCCTGTAAGAGGGTAATAGCGTCGTCGGGGGTGACAAGAGTGTGCCGAGGACGGCGGACTGAGCTGATACGCGATGGGTCGTATCGGGCGGCCGATGCGATGAGGGGGTTCCTATGCTTAGTAGAGGAGTCGAAAAAACGCTTTGCAAGACGTTTCATGAATTGCTGAATGGTGGGGATTCTAAGATCTAGGTGAAGACTATCGTTACGGACGTAAGGGGGGGCTCCGGTGATCTTACGGAGAAAGCGGTTCTGCAAGGTCTGCATCCTGTGGATGTGGCGGGGATGGGCATGAGCGAATACGACACAAGCGTATGTCATGATAGGTCGGATAACTGCCGTGTAAAGACGCAACTTGCACTTGAGTGACAACTTGCTCTTTTTGACTAGCATGAAGTGGAGTCTGCCCATGGCAAAGGCTGCTCGGTTACGAGCTGCTTTGATATGGGCCGCGAAAGTCAGGTGTTCGTCGAGGATGACACCGAGGTACTTGGCTTGCTTCTCCCAAGGGATAGGCTTGCCGAACATAGTGATGGGGGCAGGTGACGGTCGCTGATGGCGTAACTTCTGATAGAGTACAGCCTGGCTCTTCTCAGGGTTTACTTCGATCCTCCACTTACGAAACCAAGCGCCGAGTGAATCGGCGGCCTGTTGAAGTGCACGATGGATGCAAACCTGAGATCGGCCGGTGTAGTAAATAGCCGTGTCGTCGGCAAATAGGGCAACCTGAACTTTCTTGTTCGTTGGGATGTCGCTGGTGAACAGCGTGAAAACTAGAGGAGAGAGGACGGAGCCCTGAGGGACTCCGGCTCGGATGGGGTGGGGAGAAGATAGAGATTTTCCCACGCGGTAGCGAAAGGTGCGATCCGACAGAAAGTCTCGTAAGATGAGCACGAGACGGTCCGGCACACCGAGTTTATACAGCTTGTATAATAAGCCGTTGTGCCAGACCTTGTCGAAGGCTTTCGCTATGTCGAAGTACAACACCCCCGTCATCGCTCCGCGCTGGAAACCAGCGCTCAAGTGTTCGACGATGCGGTGGACTTGGTGTATGCACGAATGTTCGGTTCTGAAACCGAACTGTTGATCGGGAATGAGGCCTTTTGTCTCGGCATAATCTCTGAGTCGCTTATAAATAAGTCTCTCATAGATTTTGCCGAGCGCGCTCAGGAGACTGATCGGCCTGTAGCTCGAAGGCTGAGCTTTCGGTTTCCCAGGTTTGGGAATACCGATGACGGTGGCCTCTTTCCACACTTGGGGAAACAAGTTGTTGCTCAAGGCGCCATTGAAGATGGCTGCCAAAAGGACTATGAGCTGAGCGGGGAGGGTTTTAAAAATCCTATTGGTGAAGCCGTCGGCGCCAGGGGCTTTCCGAGGCTTGAGCTTGTCGATTATATCCTTCACCTCGTCTGGAGTGACCGGAGGGAGGGGATCGTCGGGGTCTTCTACGGGAGGGAGAGCAGCCCTTCGTTCGACTTCTGCATCCACCTCATCGAGGTGCTGCTTGTCTACTGGAAGGGTGCTAGGGGAGCACTGTGATTCCAAACTGTCGGCCAGGCATTCTGCCTTCTCAGAGTCGTCAAAAGCGACGCTCTTGTCAGGACGGATGAGAGGTGGAGAAGAGGCCTCCTCGGAGGACCTCAGCTTCCTCTGAAGTTGCCAGAAGGCTTGGTGGGTTGGCTCCAGTTCGCTGAGCATCTTGTCCCATTGATTCGAACGAAACTCACTAGTGCGCTTCTTTACAGCACGCTGTAAATAACGCATGTGAGCTTTGTTCTCATCGCAGGGCCAGACGCTATAGGCACGTATGGCCGCGTTCTTCTCGTTTATCAGTTCACGGATGTCGTCGGGTAGTTTCCAGCGTTGATCACTCAACACTGGGACTTCCCGAGAGCAATCCTTTAAAATGGATTGCACGTGAGCTGTAAACGAGTCGATAGCGGCCTCGGTGTCTGCGACTGAGACAATGTGGTCGGGGATACCGTCTAGGTGCGGTGACGTGTCGGATTTCAGCATATCGCTTACTTTCCTCCAGTCGGTTATTAGGGTGGTAGGAGTGGGTTGGCTAGGGTCAGAGATACCCGAGCGAGAAACTAGGTGCATGAGCACTGGGCGGTGGTCAGAGTTAAGCTCGTGTAGCGTCTCAATTAAATGTAACCTAAGGCTAACATTCTTGAGCAGCGCTATATCGAGCACATCGGGACGATGACTAGTGGTGTCGGGATAGTGCGTGTTCTCCATAGGAGCAATGGGATCAAAGTTGATGGTCTGGCCTAGATCGCAGACGACTCTCCCTCTCGGGTTAGTCATACTACTATTCCAGGCAGGATGTTTGGCGTTGAAGTCGCCCGCTATGATAACGGAACCACTCATGCCGAAGAGTTTGGTGAGATCATTAACCAGGAGGTTATGATTCTCAGACGTGTTTGAGGGGGGCATATAGGCAGACATTATATGAAGCGGTTGATGACCTGTCATGGCTAGCCGACAGATTGAAACCTCCAGTAGGGATTCTAGGGGAGGGGGGTCGATTGGGATGCAGTGCAGTTCCTTGCGGTAGTAGATGAGCGTACCGCCTTTGTGGCAACGTGTCCTATCATTGCGAACTAAACGATAGTTGGCAATTTTAGGATCACGATTGCTGGGTTTTAGGAAAGTCTCTTGGATGAGAAAAATGTCTACTTGATAATCGCGAAGGAAGGACGCGATCTCGTCGCGTTGCCCTCCCATGCCATTAGCATTAAAAAAGCCTAACTTTAGGGACCGGGGTTGGGTGCACGATGCTACGGGTGTGTTATCCATTATTGGGTTTGATTGAGGTTACGAAGGGCTTCCGCGATCCTAGGATATCTCGCGTAAATCTCATTGATCTGTTTCAGGTCCTTAGCTAACCTGAGCTCGGCTGCTAAGCAGTCGGCCTCAGGTGAGATAAACACCTGGAACCTCATGAGGGTGTCGATAGTACTCTCCTCTTCCTGGTTGGAAGGCCGGGGGCTAGGGGAGGGAAGAGGGACCTGGGGCCGAGCCACTGGAGTGGGCATTGGGACTGGATTGTCCATTAAGCCAGGCATTGGCAACGGGTTGGGCTGGGATTTCACCAGGGCAGGGAAGGCACGCTGGTGGTTTAGCTGGTTCCAAGGAGAGGGCCTCTGTGGGCTGAGACGCTCAGGGAGGTCCTTGGATGGGGCTTTCGTCAGGGGGCTTTCCCTCTGCTGACGGGCTTGGGCGCGATTCGCCAGTCTGTTGGCGAATTGTTTGGGGGCTTTGGGACAGCCCCTGTAGTTAGCCGGGTGGCCAGATTGACCGCATAGCACGCAGCTAGGCGGCTCTGTACACAGAGCCCTGTCCTTGGGACGAGGGCAATCTGCCGTGGCGTGTTCGCCTAGACATTTTACGCACCTGTGCGGTGCGTAACAATGTTTCTGGCTATGGCCGTATAGTTGGCAGCGATGACACTGCCCAACTATATTCTGCTTCCTGGGCCTCTCAATTGAGATGCCCGATAAGGAGCAGACTGCCTTGACCTTAAAAATTGGGTGGTGACCCTCGACTGGGTCACAGATGACGAGCACCATGTCGTACTCGTCACCCCCTTGGGACCTATTCTTATGAAGGCGGTGAACCGCCGAGACGGGGATGCCCTGGGAGGTTAAGTCCTCCAGGATGTCCTGGGCAGGGATCTCCTTCGGGATCCGCCTGATGACCACGCGGGTCGGCTTTTCCTCCGGGAGGGAGAAGGTGTGGAAGGCGATGTTCCTACCACGAAGGGCATGCACCAACTGTCTGTAGTCGGTGGAGGTGGGGACCTTAACTTTAATACCCTGTTGGGTAGACGTCGCGCTTGTGTACTGGATCTTGCGATCCGCACACATCTTGGACACTTCAGTCCACTTCCCCTTTTCTCTGATGTACAGAGCAGGGGGTGTGAGCTTCTTGGTCGAAGCGGATTGTGATGGAGATGGAACCGGTTCCATCGGACTATCCGGGCGGCTGGCAGGAGCCGAGCCAGTAGCCGTACGGCTGGGAGAGCGGTTGATGGGGATCGCGGCTGAGGGAGCAGCTACTCCGGCGGTGGAGGGGATGTGGGAAAGGGACGCGGAGAGGGGGGCGTTCAATGCCGTGACTGCCTTCTTGGCCTTACCGGCATTGGCTTTCCTAGCCTTCTTACGTTTCCCGTTCTGAACTATTTGGAAATCCTCTGGCTCGGATGGTGAGGACTCAGAGGAGGAGGAGATTACTTCGGGCGAGCTATCGGGGGCTTCAGGGCTGACCACAACGTCCATATCGGCGGAGTTGGGTCGGGGAATAGGAGAGGGAGATCTTGAGTGCGAGTCGCCTGACTTGCCCCAGTTCTCCTTCTTGAATGGCTCAAGGAGCCCATCATAAACTTCCCTAATGTAGGGATTATTGTCCTCTAATAGACGCTTTAGGAGCACTCCTAACGAGGAATTTAATTCCTCGGTTCGGGGTGTTGCCATTATGGCAGAATTAACTACGGGGGGATCTAGCACATAACCTAACCTATGCCTAGTCCTAACCAAACCTATCCCGAGGAGGTACGTGAAACGTAAACTCCCCGGGCAGACAGCTCCCTTAAACGAGGCTACACCTGTGTTTTTCCTAGTGTTCCACTGGCGAGAAGAAAAACACAAACAAACTCGCCAGCTCCACTGCTGTCTGAATGGCCAGAAGGGCCGGAAAACACTGTAAGACCTAACTCCCCGGGCGGGATAACCCAGGGATGTGTTCTCACCCTGTTGGGATTACAGGGAGGTGAGTGCTAAGGTGTGCCCTAAGCTTGTAAACCTGCCGCCGATCTTATTGTGCGGCAGGGCCCTATGGGTCTTGCGACCGATCCGGGCCGCTGGGGTAGAGACACCCAGACGTCCCGGGTGCAGCTGTGGACAAACGGGGATTAGATGCTACCAGACTGCGACTAGGAGATCCCCCAAGGCCGCAGTCAGAGCCCTTCCAACGGGTTGCCTCACCCTGAAGGGGATCGGCGGGTGTGTCGGGTCACCACCCTCTTGACTTCGTTAACACCGTGAGGTATCCGTCAAGAACCACAAAATCGTGGATTTCACCTGAAGGGGCAAAATACGCGGACGAGGTTTTGTCGATTTCCGTTAAGGAAATATGTCTTGAAAAAGACAGTTTTTAACGTATCGAATTTAACTACAAGTAGTTAATTCGACACGGCGCAGCGCAACTAAGTCCGAGCGCAAGGCAAAGACTGTAGTCACACTACGACTTGGCGGGCCGGGGGCCGTCGGAGCTCGGCGAGGCGGCGGACGCTACTGACGTAGCGTAGCGGCGGAACCGAGTCGGGGGGCGCGGGGTGCGCGGGGGCAAGGCAGCGACAGAGCGGAGCGCACGTGTGCACTCGGCGGCGGCCAGGCGTCGAATGTTTTCTGTGCCGAGTACGGCGGAGCGTTGGCTTTTATAGACGGTGGTAAACAAGTGACATCACATCGTACGATTCCATTTCAGATTTGTTAATATTTTTATCATAAAACTTTGATTAAATTACGGAAAAATATGTTGAGATTAATTAGTTAAATTACATACTTGGTTTTACAATGGCATAATTAGTAAACAAGTCACATTATTTTTGTAAATAACAGTTAAATATGCCAACCATAAAAGAACAGTATTTCGTAATAATATTGATCAGATTTTGATGAGAAACTGTTGAATATAGTGTATCACATGTAAACAAAGTTATAACATCACAGGGATGGTTATTTGTGTCCAATTAAAGAAACAGACGTGAGTTAGTGTAATAAACAAACAGAAATTATTGGAATAATCTATCACGTGCATTGCACATATTAGATTATCCTAATTATAGGTATTGTTATAGTTTTCATGTGTATTCCTTTTTTAACTTAAATCGTAATAAAATAGTATGTTTTGCATAACCTAAAACTTATTACAAGTATGTAGTACTAATTTACATTATTCAATAATTCTTTAATTATTTCAGTATGTCTGTAAAAGTAGACTAGTTAAAATATGGAATAATGTAGCAAAATATAGAAAATATTCGAAACGGATGTCCACCTTTTATGTCGTTGATATTTTAGATGACGGTTGACGGAAACGTCAAAATTGTTTGTTCACGACTATAAAAGGGGGAGTTCCGAGTGTCAGAGATCAAAGAAGGAGAACTGGGGTAAGTCAGACGACTCGCACCCAAGATCTCCCTCTCCTATTCCCCGACCCAACTCCGCCGATATGGACGTTGTGGACAGCCCCGAAGCCCCCGATAGCTCGCCCGAAGTAATCTCCTCCTCCTCTGAGTCCTCACCATCCGAGCCAGAGGATTTCCAAATAGTTCAGAACGGGAAACGTAAGAAGGCTAGGAAAGCCAATGCCGGTAAGGCCAAGAAGGCAGTCACGGCATTGAACGCCCCCCTCTCCGCGTCCCTTTCCCACATCCCCTCCACCGCCGGAGTAGCTGCTCCCTCAGCCGCGATCCCCATCAACCGCTCTCCCAGCCGTACGGCTACTGGCTCGGCTCCTGCCAGCCGCCCGGATAGTCCGATGGAACCGGTTCCATCTCCATCTCAATCCGCTTCGACCAAGAAGCTCACACCCCCTGCTCTGTACATCAGAGAAAAGGGGAAGTGGACTGAAGTGTCCAAGATGTGTGCGGATCGCAAGATCCAGTACACAAGCGCGACGTCTACCCAACAGGGTATTAAAGTTAAGGTCCCCACCTCCACCGACTACAGACAGTTGGTGCATGCCCTTCGTGGTAGGAACATCGCCTTCCACACCTTCTCCCTCCCGGAGGAAAAGCCGACCCGTGTGGTCATCAGGCGGATCCCGAAGGAGATCCCTGCCCAGGACATCCTGGAGGACTTAACCTCCCAGGGCATCCCCGTCTCGGCGGTTCACCGCCTTCATAAGAATAGGTCCCAAGGGGGTGACGAGTACGACATGGTGCTCGTCATCTGTGACCCAGTCGAGGGCCACCACCCAATTTTTAAGGTCAAGGCAGTCTGCTCCTTATCGGGCATCTCAATTGAGAGGCCCAGGAAGCAGAATATAGTTGGGCAGTGTCATCGCTGCCAACTATACGGCCATAGCCAGAAACATTGTTACGCACCGCACAGGTGCGTAAAATGTCTAGGCGAACACGCCACGGCAGATTGCCCTCGTCCCAAGGACAGGGCTCTGTGTACAGAGCCGCCTAGCTGCGTGCTATGCGGTCAATCTGGCCACCCGGCTAACTACAGGGGCTGTCCCAAAGCCCCCAAACAATTCGCCAACAGACTGGCGAATCGCGCCCAAGCCCGTCAGCAGAGGGAAAGCCCCCTGACGAAAGCCCCATCCAAGGACCTCCCTGAGCGTCTCAGCCCACAGAGGCCCTCTCCTTGGAACCAGCTAAACCACCAGCGTGCCTTCCCTGCCCTGGTGAAATCCCAGCCCAACCCGTTGCCAATGCCTGGCCTAATGGACAATCCAGTCCCAATGCCCACTCCAGTGGCTCGGCCCCAGGTCCCTCTTCCCTCCCCTAGCCCCCGGCCTTCCAACCAGGAAGAGGAGAGTACTATCGACACCCTCATGAGGTTCCAGGTGTTTATCTCACCTGAGGCCGACTGCTTAGCAGCCGAGCTCAGGTTAGCTAAGGACCTGAAACAGATCAATGAGATTTACGCGAGATATCCTAGGATCGCGGAAGCCCTTCGTAACCTCAATCAAACCCAATAATGGATATCACACCCGTAGCATCGTGCACCCAACCCCGGTCCCTAAAGTTAGGCTTTTTTAATGCTAATGGCATGGGAGGGCAACGCGACGAGATCGCGTCCTTCCTTCGCGATTATCAAATAGACGTTTTCCTCATACAAGAGACTTTCCTAAAACCCAGCAATCGTGATCCTAAAATTGCCAACTATCGTTTAGTTCGCAATGATAGGACACGTTGCCACAAAGGCGGTACGCTCATCTATTACCGCAAGGAACTGCACTGCATCCCCATCGACCCCCCTCCCCTAGAATCCCTACTGGAGGTTTCAATCTGTCGGCTAGCCATGACAGGTCATCAACCGCTTCATATAATGTCTGCCTATATGCCCCCCTCAAACACGTCTGAGAATCATAACCTCCTGGTTAACGATCTCACCAAACTCTTCGGCATGAGTGGTTCCGTTATCATAGCGGGCGACTTCAACGCCAAACATCCCGCCTGGAATAGTAGTATGACTAACCCGAGAGGGAGAGTCGTCTGCGATCTAGGCCAGACCATCAACTTTGATCCCATTGCTCCTATGGAGAACACGCACTATCCCGACACCACTAGTCATCGTCCCGATGTGCTCGATATAGCGCTGCTCAAGAATGTTAGCCTTAGGTTACATTTAATTGAGACGCTACACGAGCTTAACTCTGACCACCGCCCAGTGCTCATGCACCTAGTTTCTCGCTCGGGTATCTCTGACCCTAGCCAACCCACTCCTACCACCCTAATAACCGACTGGAAGAAAGTAAGCGATATGCTGAAATCCGACACGTCACCGCACCTAGACGGTATCCCCGACCACATTGTCTCAGTCGCAGACACCGAGGCCGCTATCGACTCGTTTACAGCTCACGTGCAATCCATTTTAAAGGATTGCTCTCGGGAAGTCCCAGTGTTGAGTGATCAACGCTGGAAACTACCCGACGACATCCGTGAACTGATAAACGAGAAGAACGCGGCCATACGTGCCTATAGCGTCTGGCCCTGCGATGAGAACAAAGCTCACATGCGTTATTTACAGCGTGCTGTAAAGAAGCGCACTAGTGAGTTTCGTTCGAATCAATGGGACAAGATGCTCAGCGAACTAGAGCCAACTCACCAAGCCTTCTGGCAACTTCAGAGGAAGCTGAGGTCCTCCGAGGAGGCCTCTTCTCCACCTCTCATCCGTCCTGACAAGAGCGTCGCTTTTGACGACTCTGAGAAGGCAGAATGCCTGGCCGACAGTTTGGAATCACAGTGCTCCCCTAGCACCCTTCCAGTAGACAAGCAGCACCTCGATGAGGTGGATGCAGAAGTCGAACGAAGGGCTGCTCTCCCTCCCGTAGAAGACCCCGACGATCCCCTCCCTCCGGTCACTCCAGACGAGGTGAAGGACATAATCGACAAGCTCAAGCCTCGGAAAGCCCCTGGCGCCGACGGCTTCACCAATAGGATTTTTAAAACCCTTCCCGCTCAGCTCATAGTCCTTTTGGCAGCCATCTTCAATGGCGCCTTGAGCAACAACTTGTTTCCCCAAGTGTGGAAAGAGGCCACCGTCATCGGTATTCCCAAACCTGGGAAACCGAAAGCTCAGCCTTCGAGCTACAGGCCGATCAGTCTCCTGAGCGCGCTCGGCAAAATCTATGAGAGACTTATTTATAAGCGACTCAGAGATTATGCCGAGACAAAAGGCCTCATTCCCGATCAACAGTTCGGTTTCAGAACCGAACATTCGTGCATACACCAAGTCCACCGCATCGTCGAACACTTGAGCGCTGGTTTCCAGCGTGGAGCGATGACGGGGGTGTTGTACTTCGACATAGCGAAAGCCTTCGACAAGGTCTGGCACAACGGCTTATTATACAAGCTGTATAAACTCGGTGTGCCGGACCGTCTCGTGCTCATCTTACGAGACTTTCTGTCGGATCGCACCTTTCGCTACCGCGTGGGAAAATCTCTATCTTCTCCCCACCCCATCCGAGCCGGAGTCCCTCAGGGCTCCGTCCTCTCTCCTCTAGTTTTCACACTGTTCACCAGCGACATCCCAACGAACAAGAAAGTTCAGGTTGCCCTATTTGCCGACGACACGGCTATTTACTACACCGGCCGATCTCAGGTTTGCATCCATCGTGCACTTCAACAGGCCGCCGATTCACTCGGCGCTTGGTTTCGTAAGTGGAGGATCGAAGTAAACCCTGAGAAGAGCCAGGCTGTACTCTATCAGAAGTTACGCCATCAGCGACCGTCACCTGCCCCCATCACTATGTTCGGCAAGCCTATCCCTTGGGAGAAGCAAGCCAAGTACCTCGGTGTCATCCTCGACGAACACCTGACTTTCGCGGCCCATATCAAAGCAGCTCGTAACCGAGCAGCCTTTGCCATGGGCAGACTTCACTTCATGCTAGTCAAAAAGAGCAAGTTGTCACTCAAGTGCAAGTTGCGTCTTTACACGGCAGTTATCCGACCTATCATGACGTACGCTTGTGTCGTATTCGCTCATGCCCATCCCCGCCACATCCACAGGATGCAGACCTTGCAGAACCGCTTTCTCCGTAAGATCACCGGAGCCCCCCCTTACGTCCGTAACGATAGTCTTCACCTAGATCTTAGAATCCCCACCATCCAGCAATTCATGAAACGTCTTGCAAAGCGTTTTTTCGACTCCTCTATTAAGCATAGGAACCCCCTGATCGCATCGGCCGCCCGATACGACCCATCGCGTATCAGCTCAGTCCGCCGTCCTCGGCACACTCTTGTCACCCCCGACGACGCTATTACCCTCTTACAGGAGAGTAGCAAAGACACCAGCACCGTACGTAGAAAATACAGATACAAACCGAAGACATACCGACCTCGCCGCCGAGGTCCGGCGCGTAATCCCCGATCAATTCCCCCCCGACCCTTGCTAGAGCCAGCCCGCGATGCTGAGCCAGTAATTTCAAACGAGCCCCTAAATAATGACACTCAGATCCAGCCTGTCCCTTTGCTGCCCCCAGCGACGCCCTAAGCCGAGGTTCGTACCCCACAGGGGGTGCCCTTAGGCGTGGTCGCTTAGTTTTTAGTTATCATGCCCCTGGCTGGAGGCCTTAGCTTCAAGGCATCCACAGGTATAGTCCGGTTAAGCAGTAGCCAGTCTCTTCTAGACTGAACTGCGAGATGCCATTCCCAAAAAAAAAAAAAAAAAAAAAAAAAAAAAAAAAAAAAAAAAAAAAAAAAAAAAAAAAAAAAAAATGTCAGAGATCATTCTTGTTCGAAACATCGACCAGAACGGAGCTCCGGCCTACAGGTAAAAGTTAAGTTATTAATATTATGATTACTATTTTAAAATGTTTTACTATTGTTATTATGTTTGATTGCTATTGTTATTATGTTTAATTGCTATTGTTATCTTGGATAGAATAATGGTCAGAATAATGATCATGGACCATTATTTACATAACTAGTACATAACATAAATAGTTTGGTGTTTTGGCTAGTTGTTGCTATAAATATAAACAGTATAATATAAAATGTTCACTATAAATTAAAAATGTATTGATCATTAAACAGTTGTAAGTTATTTGATGTCTTATTGTCTTGATATCCTTTACCATTTCCTTTCATTTTTATAAACACTTAGTACAAGAATCTTTTAGTAGGCTAGTAGGATTTTTAGAGCCTTGGCTTTATAATCTTTTTAAGATTATACAATAGCTTTTTCATTGGCTTTTAAGAGTTAGCATATACTTTAGCTATTACACACGCAAAACATCGATTAATTATGTTAATCTTTCGTCGACATTTAATACCTTCTACCACTTACCTTGGGTAAAAGAAACTATTGGTAACACATTATTAGCAGATTCCTAACCAACCGATAAGCGTTTAAACTCAGAATTGCGTGCGTGTATCAATAATATCAAGAGTAATCTTTACCAATATATGGATAGGTAAATAGTTAGTTCCGGTTGCTATTTCAGTTATTATCTTTGACAGTCGTAACAGGTAGTCAGTGGCCCGAAAGTCTGACAACCATGTTTACCAAGGGGTATCGTATTACCCAGTACTAACTGGGTTGTGGAGGTCAGATAGGCAGTCGCTCCATTTAAAATACTGGTATTCAGCTGCATCCGGTTAGACTGGAAGCCGACCCAAACATACTTGGGAAAAGGCTTGGCAGATGATGATGACGATGGTGATGGATAGATAGAACAGTATTTATTATGAACCTCATGCAAAATACAGATATGAAAAAGTAAATAAATATAACAATGGGTACATATACGACGACCCGAATGGCGCAGCGGTAGTGAGGTACAAACGGTGTGATGAGCATGGACATTTGTCATAAGTCAGTCATTTATTCATTTGCTTAACATAGGTACAATAATAATGTTATCAAGGCAATAGAGAGTGCGCTATGTTATATCAGAGAGCATACAAATGTTTGTTAAAAAAACAAAAACATTTTAAGTCAATTTGGAAATCAAGGCAATAATAAAATAAAATAAACTACGGAACCACCACCGTGCCCAGGACCGGACCGGGACCATGGATGTTTCTACGCATAATAAGTATGTATTTACAAACAAATAAGTATCTATGTAGTATATCAAATATCTGGTACTGGCACTAGATGGCGCTGTGTGTAATGTCCAGCGATATTTATTTTATATATCTACTCACGTAGGATAATGTTGCTAGGAAGGAAGTGACACATGAGTTGACGACTATAGGCATGACGACAGTATCAAAAAATTGCAAATCTATTTAGTCCGTCAGTTAGAGTATTGTAAATTAATGGACACGTATTTTTTGTTTTTGTAAATTAATGAATATTGACAAAAGATAAAACGCATCAAAACTCGGGAGTGGGGTCTCGTGACGTCAGAACTAGCTAAAAATTATACCTAGGCATGACGTATTGAGAATTTTAAAAGCGTCATATCTTCGTCAATTTTGGTTTACGTAACAAAAGAAAAAACACGGGTCAAATATATTTTGATAATGTGACTGACGGACTAATTAGTTTTTTTTTGTCATCTCGCCTATTATAGAGAAGCATGGAAGAAGAAAACGTGCTACGCCGACTCCAAATTAGGGGTAAGGCCAGGAAAATAATGATGGCGATGAATACTTATTTAAGTTGAAATCGATGAATGGATGAAAGGAGGGGAATTTAAGCAGTTTTCAGAACTGACATTAGCTAGTTGGCAAAAAAAAACAGCTGATAGTCAAAGAGATTCATTTTCAAAAAGTAACCGACAGGTGAATAAAACGAATTCGATTCGAACTAACATGATTTAAATCCATTATGCTCCAAGAACGAGATTCAATGAAAACTTTCCTAATTCGCTAAGATTCGTGTACATTCAATACAATTCTGTTGATTCCGACATATTACTGAATGGGCAGCAATTGAGGCCAGACACGTAATATGTGTATTTTTGTGAAAAAAATAAACATTTTATCGAATGATTTGATTCTAACAAAAGAGCAGCGGGGAAATTGCATTAGCAATCTGCTACTATCTCTTTAAATATGCTTTTGTTATTTAAGAAAGTACCTATCTAGTTAAGTAATAGCTAACAAAATGCTGACGATTTACACTGTGGCAAATAGATAGCACTACTATAGTTCTAAGGTCTTATCTGATCCGTCGTTAA